>CM054060.1:5275650-6578445 GCA_028641055.1 Alopecurus myosuroides | reverse complement strand
AGCCAGAAAGAGTTCCGGAGAGGGGTCAGGAGGGGGCCACACCACCCCTAGGCGCCCCTAGATCGCCTCACTTGGTGGTGTGGGGACTCCGAGCATCCCCTCGGGCTCCCCTTTCGACTAATTATCGCTGTTAACCCTAAAACATCAGGGGGTTCGTCATATTCCAGAAAAACACATCCTAGCGCCGCCGCCTCGAAACCAGATTCGGGGATCAAAAGTTCCTATTCTAGCACTCTGCCGGGACGGGGATTCGAAGGAGATCGTCGCCATCGTCACCGCCACCTCTTCTCCATCAAGCATCCATGTTCCCACGTCCATGTGCGATTAATACCCGTTGTAGTGAAGGGAATATGCCCGAGAGGCAATAATAAAGTGTTTATTTTGTTATTCCTTGTTTATGATAGATGTTTATTTCTCATGCTAGAATTGTATTAACAGGAAACGTTGATACATGTGTGATTAATAAACAAACCAACGTTCCTAGTGAAGCCTCTCTTTTAACTAGCTCGTTGACTAACAGATGATCAAGGTTTCCTGATCATAGACATTAGATGTTGTTAATAACGGGATCATGTCATTAGGAGAATAACATGATGAATTTAGACCCTAACTAAGTATAACAATACGATCAAGTCATTTAGTTTTGTTGTTATGTCTTACATTCGGAGTAACATTGTTCCTTAGACCATGAGATCATGTTAATCACTAATACCGGAAGAATACTTTGATAACATCAAACGTCACACCATAACAGGGTGACTATAAAGGTGGCATTAGGTATTCGGAAAGTGTTAGTTGAAGCTCATGGATCAAGAATGGTATTTGTCCATCCAATATGACGGAGAGATATACTCAGGGCCCTCTCGGTGATATCACATCGACACCGCTTGCGAGCACGTGATATGATCACAAGGATGTTATATCACGAAAACGAGAAAACAGTACTTGTCGGATAATGAGATCAAACAAGGTATGGTGGATACCTATGATCGGATCTCGGGCAAGTAAATATCGCGAGACAAAGGAAAATCGTTACGACGTTGAAAGGTTCACACGATCACGAGAGTCATCGTTGAATATATAGGAGTCATCACGGATCTCCAGATCTCGCTGTTCATTATTGATCGCAGAGGAGTCTCGATCATGTCTATATTATTCGTGGACCGTAGGATGACACACTTCAGGTTCGATGAAGCGTTAGAGAGGATACGGAATAGCGAAGAATACTTTGGGCAGCTCCGAAAAATTGTTTCGGGTGAAAATTGAAATAGTTCAAGGGGTTTTTCATCGAATGGTTGTTAATAGAATTAAAAAATGATTCGAGGTGATGCATGCAAATGTTTGTTAATGGAATTAACAAATATAAATAAAGAAATAATTTATTTATTAAAGAAAAACCTTTGGATTTTCTAAGTGGAAAATTAAGGGAGTATGAGTGGGTGTGAGTGGGGCTTCCACTCACATGAAGAGAGGAAGGGGTGGGGGAACCCATGGCTGGCCGCACCCCCCTTGGGCTGCCTCCCCCTCCCCTATAGAAGGAGGGTGAGAGCTCCCTCTTCTCCACACACTTTCCCACTCCCTTTTCCCTCCACCCGCTGCTCCATTCCATGGTCTCCGGCTTGGCGAAGCCCTGGCCTTGGGATTCTTCACCACCACCACGCTGTCGTGCTGTTGGAGTTCCGCGGGGATCCTCTACTTACGCTACCCGCTGGATCGAGGGAACGGAAGTCAACATCGAGCTGAATGTGTGACCGATTACGGAGGCACCGCCGGATTGCGGTGCACTTCTTCTCGCTCGGGATCGGTGTGAGTACGACTACGCCAACAACGAGAATTTATCTCGTACCACTCTGAGTCTTCGAGGGTATGTTATCTCTAGACTCTCTTTCTCCCCGTTGACTTTCATCTCATAGATTAGATGTTGGCCATTCGGGTTTATCGCGCGTAGGAATTTTTTTGTTTTCTATGCAATGTACCCTTCAGTGGTATCAGAGCTGGATCTATGCGTAGATGAATTGTACGGGTAGAACACATAGGAGTATGTGGGCGCTGATGATCATGTTTTTGCCTCTTTGAGTATTTTATGATCTTAGTAGCATAGTAGGATGAAGCTGCCGTAGACTAAGTTTACGTGTACTATGTACGCGAGAATTGTCTAACTTGGGACTAAGGGGGTATCCGTTTCTCCTACCATAGTTAAGATCTAATCTACAAAGGGTTGTTAAAAATATGTTTTATCAACGTTGTGGTTCTTGTATGTAGGTATGAACAGTTCTATCCTAGTAAGTCCAAAGCCACGTAAAATATGCAAAAATAAATTAGAGGCGTCTAACTTGTTTTTGCAGGGCATGTGATGTGATATGGCCAATGTTACAAACGTTATGTATGAGATGATATCTTTTGTAAATTATTGACATACCGGCTGGAGTCATATGGTTGTCTTATTTTATGGCCTGCGTGTTGTATATCATATCCATGTGATATGTTGTGATAGACAATCAAGATGGAGGTGCCACAGACCTTGGTGCCACGCCGGTGGAATGATGGAGATCATACCATGATGCACAAGATGGAGATCAAGTACAAGAAGGACCATATCATATCACATTATCCATGCATGTGATGTTTATCCTTTTATGCATCTTATTTTGCTTAGATCGCGACGGTAGCCTTATAAGATGATCCCTCTCACTTAATATCAAGATAATAATGTGTTCTTCTTTAAGCATGCACCGTTGAGAAACTTCGTCGTTTTGAGACACCACATGATGATCGGTTGTGATAGAATCAACGTTCGCATACAACGGGTGTTTTCAAGCCTAGAATGTACAAACATGGCCTTGAAACACACGCAATACTACGGTTCTACTTGGCGATCCTAGCATGTACAGACATGGCCTCGGAACACGTAACCAAAAGGTAAATCATGAGTCATATGGATGATATGATGAACATGTTGATGTTCGCCTTTGCAACTACACCGTCTCACGTGATGATCGGTTTCGGTGTAGTGAATTTGGTTCGTGTAATCACTAAAGACGACTAAGAGGGATGTTGTTTTTGAGTGGGAGTTCATGGGATAATTTTAGAATTAACTTGAACTTAATTTAACATAAACATAGTCTAAATAGTATTTACAAATATGTTGTAGATCATGGCACCACCTACCTTCAATTTCAATATGTTCATGGAGAGAGAGAGAAATTAGCGAACAATGGGAGCAACTTTACCAACTGGGCACTTAGCCTGAGGATTCTCCTCACCGCTTGCAAGAAACTCTATGTGCTTGACGCATCGCTAGGATACCAGCCCGCTGACGATGCTTCTGATGAAGATAAAAATGTTTATCTGACTCAACAAGAAGACCACAGTATAGTTCATTGCGGCATCCTCTATGGATTAGAGCCAAAGCTGCGAAAACGTTTCGAGAACATCACTACTTTTGCTACAATGGGAGAATTGAAAATGATTTTCGATACCCATGCCGCAGTTGAGAGTTATGACGCTTCAGAAAAGTTCTTTAGCTGCATCATGGAAGAGAACAACTCCGTTAGTGAGCACGTACTCAAGATGTCTACGTACGCTGATAAGCTCATAGCCTTGGGAATAACGATTCCCAATGAGCTAGGGATACATCGTGTTCTCCAATCTCTGCCACCTAGTTAGAAGAACTTCGTGATGAACTATAATATGCAAGGCATGAAGAAGTCTCTTCCTGAGCTTCTCTCGATGCTTAAAACTGCTGAAGTGGAGATCAAGAAAGAACATCAAGTGTTGATGATCAATAAGACCACTAGTTTCAAAAAAGGCAAGCCAAGTATTAACTTCAAGAAGGGTGGCAAATCTGTTGCTGCTCCTGAGAAGAAAACCAAGTATGGCCCTAAGTCTGAGACTGAGTGATTTTATTGCAAGGGTACTGGCCACTGGAAGCGCAATTGCCCCAAATATCTGGCAGATAAGAAGGCCGGCAAAGTGAACAAAGGTATATATGATATACTTGTTATTGATGTGTACCTTACTAGTACTCGTAGTAGCACCTGGGTATTTGATACTGGTTCGGTTGCTCACATATGTAACTCGAAATAGGAGCTGCAGAATAAGCGACCACTAGAAAAGGATGAGGTGACGATGCGCGTCAGCAATGGATCAAGAGTTGATGTGATCGCCGTCGGGACGCTGCCTCTACGTCTACCATCGGGATTAGTTATAAACCTCAATAATTGTTATTTTGTGCCTACATTAAGCATGAATATCGTTTCTGGATCTTGCTTAATGCCGAATGGTTATTCCTTTAAGTCTGAGAACAATGGTTGTTCGATTTATATGAATAATATCTTTTATGGTCATGCACCTGAGAAGAATGGTTTATTTCTTTTGAATCTTGATAGTATTGATACACATTCATAATGTGAATGCCAAAAGAATTAAATTAAATGATGATATTGCTACTTACATGTGGCATTGCCGCTTAGGTCATATTGGTGTTAAACACATGAAGAAGCTCCATTCGGATTGACTCTTAGAATCACTTGATTATGAATCATTTGAAACATGTGAACCATGCCTTATGGGCAAGATGACTAGAACCCCATTTTCTGGAACCATGGAACGGGCAACAGACTTATTGGAAATCATACATACTGATGTGTGTGGACCAATGAGAGTATCAGCGCGCGGTGGATATCAATATTTTGTCACTTTCACAGATGATTTGAGTAGATATGGGTATATTTAATTAATGAAACACAAATGTGAGACATATTAAAAGTTCAAAGAATTTCAGTGTGAAGTTGAAAATCATCGTAACAGAAAGATTAAATTTCTACGATCTGATCGTGGAGGTGAATATCTATGTTACGGTTTTTCCAGAAACATGTCCGAGCTCCGCCGCCATCCAAAAACCTAATTTGGGGGGCAAACTATATGTTCTGGCACTCTACCGGGATGGGGAACTGCCCCCGGATCCATCTCATCGACCGTTCTGCCTCCATGATGCTTCGTGAGTAGTTCCCCCATAGACTACGGGTTCATAGCAGTAGCTAGTTGGTCCTCTCTCCTCCTTGTACCACCATGTTTAGATCTTTTGAGATGCCCTACATGATAAAGATCATCATTATTTAATGCTCTGTGTTGTATTTGCTGGGATCCGATGAACCATGAAATTATGATTATTTTGTTCATG
This sequence comes from Alopecurus myosuroides, assembly GCA_028641055.1. Taxonomy (NCBI): domain Eukaryota; kingdom Viridiplantae; phylum Streptophyta; class Magnoliopsida; order Poales; family Poaceae; genus Alopecurus; species Alopecurus myosuroides. The sequence continues at coordinate 6,573,263 of CM054060.1, read as the reverse complement.
TCTTTATGAGAGCTTCACTTATATCTTTATAATGTTTTAATGTGCTCTTGCAATGATCAACGATGTGTGTGGTTACCTTGATCACGTAATTGTATGCTTCTCCAAGAGGAATTTTATATGCTAGATAGTGGGTGCATGCCTCCTTGTTGCATGCGCTTGATGGTGCAAGAGTGCACTCGTTGGGAAACCCCAAGAGAAAGGTTGTGAAGAGTGCAACGACAATTTTTCCCTCAGAAAAAAATCAAGGTTCAATCGACCAGTAGCAGAAAGAAAGCACTTCCGAAGGTTGATGCAGCTGATGTGGCAGGGCACACTACCGGTTCAAAAGCAATTTGGAACCTACACAACACAATCAAATCACTTTTCCCCAACTAAGCAGTGAGGTTGTCAATCTCCCTGGTTTTGCTGAAAATAAAGAGGTTAAACGTATCGTGTGGAAAACAGTAGAAAATAATATGAAAATAGTAGTAGCAGTGTGAAACCAGTGATGGCAGTGGTTGTATTATCAGTATGAGGAAAATGGACCGGGGTCCACAGTTCACTAGTTGTGTCTCTCCACAAAATATAGATAGCTTGTGTGGTAAACAAATTACAGCTGGGCAATTGAAAGATATAAAGGCTGCACCGTAGTGCATATGCATGACATGATGATTACTATGTGATTCATGCGGGCATTACAACAAAATACATAGACCGTTATCCAACTGCATCTATGACTAATAATCCACGCTCAGAATGTCATCCGAGCAAACCTTGGGTATTAAGTTACAAGCAATAGATAATCGCATTGAGAAAAGTGTGTAATATAAACAATGTAAACATCGTTGTTTTCTCCTAGTGGCAACAACACATCCCCCACCCGTTACGTTTCTGTCACTCGAGCGTGAGTAAAAGTGAGGCATGAACCCACTACCGAGCATAAATACTCCCTCTTGGAGTTACTAGCATCTACTTGGCTAGAGCATCTACAAATAATGGAGAGCATGCAAGATCACAAATAACATACACATGAATAAAACATGATAGATTGATAATCACGAGACATAGCATTCGATATTCATCGGATCCCAACAAACACAACATGTAGCATTAAAATAATATGATCTTGATCATGTAGGGAAGCTCACAAGATCTAAACATGAGGCACAAGGATGAACTATTCATGCATCATTCCAAAGGCGGGCATGGTGGTGTAGAGCCCTCCGGTGATGAATTCCCCTCCTGGCAGGGTGCTGGGGAGAGCTCCAGAACCCTCCCAAACTAGGGTTGACGATGACGGCGGCCTCGGGTGTTTTTCATGGAAAGGGCTTCTATATCTAGGGTTAACCTCCCGAGAGGAAAAATAGGCGAGAGGGCAACGTCGGTGGGCGGCGAGGCGGCCCACACCACCCTTGGGCGCGACCAAGGGGGGTGCGCCGCCCTATGGTGTGGGGCCCTGTGGCCCCCTCGGGTCCCCTATGGACTCCGTGTGCACGACAGATTTCTAAGACCTCCGGGCTTCGATTCGCCCAATTCCGAGAATATTTCCAGAACAACTTTTCTGAAATAAAAAAACAGCAGAAAATAGGAACTGGCTCTATGGCATCTTGTCAATAGGTTAGTCCTAGAAAATCGATAAAAAAATGGCATAAAGTGTATAGCAAACATGTAGAATATAGCATGAAAACAACATGGAACATCAGAAATTAGGGATACGTTCATGACGTATCAGCGCTCGAGTGACATAAACGTGTAAGGGGGAGGACGTGTTGTTGCCACTAAGGGTAAAATAACGATGTTCTTGTCTACGTAGGGGGAACATTACATACATTACGTACTGTTCTCAATGCAATTGTCTATTTCACACAAGAAATCACTTTGTTGCTGCAACTTAATACCAAATAAATTGGCTAGATAGATTTCTTGAGGTATACTATTAGATATAGATGCATGCTAGATAGCAGTCCATATGTCTTGACGTAAGGCCTACATTATTAGAAACCAGCAACTATATCTCATCATAATAGCATTGTTATACGCTCATGATTTTTCAACTGCCTAGCTATAATTTCTTCACCCAACACTTTTTCTTCTGTTTGGAGAGTTACCTCTAGTGAAACTATGGACCCCGGTCCATCTTGTAATATTATTGCTTCTATTTTCACATGTTTTTGTCACTTGTCACCTTCCTGCCATTATTATCACACAAATCACCTTTTCCGCTCCATATTACACCACTTTCAGTACCTGTTCGCCGAACAAGTGCATCTATACAATCAAATGTATTAGGTGTGTTGAGGACACAATAGAATCATCCCATCACCACTCCATCCACTATTTTCTGCTGCCTTTTGTTACTAATATATTTTTTCAAGCGATTCTTAGGTGTGGCTTAATTGACAACTCAGCTAATAAGGCTTATAGGAATTCTTTGACTCCCCTTGTGTCGAATAAATAAATTGGGTTACACTTACCCTTGAAGACCATTGTGATCCCCTACACTTGTGGGTTATCAGTTTCCAACTCCCCATATCCAGCACCTTGATCCAGCAGAGTGAGGGTCTCGCGTATTACCCCTATGAGAGATCGCACACATACGTCAGGACCAGTTCTGCAGCGCTTTGTTGTCCATGACTAGACACCACATGTGTATATGAAGGTGGAGTTCTCAACACTTGAGAGAGGGAGAGAGGGTATTTAGAAACTGGATCTAATTAGGAGAGGACATCTCAAAACTAGAATTATAAGAAGCTCTAATTTAATTAGATGGGCTCAAACTAGACCATCTAGTTCTACTAGAGAGAGAGAGAGAGAGAGAGAGAGAGAGGCTCGAGATCCAATTGATACGATTTGCATTGAACATTGGGGTTCTTTTTGTAGGTGAATGAGGGGGCGACCTTTCTTGAGAGGGAGGAGTCCCTCCTTCAATCCACCAAGGAGGTGGCAGGCCCATAGAGGTGGCCACACGACCTCTTCTAGGAGGAATCGGATTGGACTCCTAGTGGATTCCAACTCCACCTGCCTTATCATTTTTTTCATTTCCCCTTTTTGTTTTTATTTTTATCTCTAATTAAATTATGGGAAAATTCATGGATATTATTGTACCATGGTTTTGTGCCCTGGGGCCCACCTGAAAGCCCCCAAAATATGGGTGTGGCCATGGGGCATTCCTGCCCCCTCCCGCACTTACCCCTTCTCGTTTTTTATCCGAAACTCTTCCGGAACCCTGAGAACCCTATAGAAAAATCATCGACCTTATATAATGATGTTGGAAATATATTTTCGACATCCTGGGACATCTCATGTCCTGTTGCACATGCTCTAGAAAGCGTGCAACTCTCCTTTCTTTCTTAGAAAAACTCCGGAATAAATTCTAGTAGTAACAGAAATTGTTTCTATTACTCTGGGATATCAAACGTCCTCATTATAAATTATCTCTAATATATAAAATATATCTATCCCGCAGAAACGCCTTTCCAATGATACTCCTTGTTGATCCGGACCTACGAATATACACATAAACTAACCCTAACTTAAGTGTGTTACCCCTACAAGTCCGATAGTGTGTGGACATGAAACTAGAAACTCTTTCCTTTTCAATAATTAGTAACGGAGCCATGGACGCCCATATTGACTCTACGTACTATACGAAATAAACTATGTTGAACCTGTTGGCTATTATACAATATTCAAATTACTCGTGATACCGAACTTACTCGAGACTATTGATTCTAGTATTGCCGTGAAACAATCTGTTGAACCTGTTCACTATACCTTTGTCTTCTCGTTAACCAGTAAGTTTCCTTTTACTCGTTTTGTATTATGATATCCCACATGATGTATCATCATCATGCATTGTCTGTAGAACATATCGATATCAAGAATACCGAGTGGGCCCAGGCTTAAAGCTCTCTTTTCATGGAGAACTAATTCACATCTTAGAACATCAAGGTAATATACTCCTTTAGAATTACCCAGTGGCTACTGTTATGTTCACCAGTTTATGGTGTGAAGCTAGATAGTACCAAAGTAAAACCTCCATAGTATACAACCCCGATAACCTCGTGGTCAAATGATATGTTGTAATATAACCGTGTCGTATTATTGCACTAAGGATAAATATATTGCAATGGAATATCTTAGCATATCAACTACAAGGTTATACATAGCCATATTTTTCCCTTCCAAAAATAACATAAACAATGTCCATGATGGAAAACACAACCATCAAGCAACCAAAAAATTAGTCGTAAAAGGCAGGACTAGGGTTTGAAACTTTATTCATGTTACTACACATGAGCGTGAGTTTTCCTCTGAATTTTATATTCAGGAGGCACATAACAATAACATAAACAATGTCCATGATGGAAAACACAACCATCAAGCAACCAATAAATTAGTCGTAAAAGGAAGGACTAGGGTTTGAAACTTTATTCATGTTACTACACGTGAGAGTGAGTCTTCCTCTGAATTTTATATTCAGGAGGATGAGTCATAATTATGAAACATACGTACAAATATTATTGGCTTTTGGGCATACATCCAATAGTCTCCCACTTTCAGTGGCATACAGTGACAAGAAGAAAGTCAATTTAAGCGGCTGCAATTGCAAGCGTCAATTAACGAGAGGCCAAAAGATAAGCGATGGTGGAGAGTGCGAGAAACCCCCGGGCTTTAGGATAATAGATTACAAGTTACATCAAGAAAGTAGGCCCTCATGATATAAAATAATTTTACCTTTTCATTTTTGAGAAATGCATATGTACATGCACGCATGGGTACATGAGCTATCGTGTCCACTCGGTGGCTGAAATGTGCTATGAGATTCGTAAAAGGTGCTTTTCTGAAAGAAACGATACCTGACTTTCCTTTATATTAGAAATTATGCCACCGTTCAGATGTGACTTAAAGTTGTCAAACGCACAACGATGCGTGAGATTCTCGGAGAGACGTTGTATTTTTTTTTTCTTGGACGATGTAGCTAGTCCGGACCATGCCTTAGCCTAGCTCAAGCCCTCCCACTCATCGTCTTCGTCCCAATCTTCTTTAGCTTCTCCCAAAAAATAAAAATATGAGTTTTCTTTTAGCTTCTCCTCAAATAAATATATATGTCCGGATGATGACAGCACTCTAATGTGAAACTCTACTTAAACATTTCAACTAATGTAAACTCCCAAAAAATAATTACAGCCCGATAAAATTAACTTGTACTCAATTCAAATAAAAAATTAAAAGCTACATTTTGGCGGTTGCATACTGACTAACAAATTGCAACCATAAAATGTAAATCTACCAAAAATACTTACAACCCACAAAAGTAAAACTCTACATAACAAATTCAGAAGAAGAAAAAAGATTAAAGCTACATTTTGGCAAACAATGAGAAGAAAAAATCCTACTAAACAATTGCAACCATGTGATGTAATCTACCAAAATTAATTACAGTACTCTAATGTAAAACTCTTCTTAATAATTCAATACTATTACATAAACGGTAAAGTAACTTTGGCACATGCCTACTTAACAAATTTTGACATATGCCTACTGAGTGACAAATTGCAATCCTCTTATGTAAAACTCCTACCAATTAATTACAACCCGATAAAGTAACTTCTACTCAACAATTCAATTTATATTGAACCTACATTTTGGCAGATGCCTATTGACTAACAATTGCAATCATATGATGTAAAACTCTCGACAACAGTTACAACCCATAAAAGTAACAGAACAAAAGCTATATTTTGCAACCCTCTAATGCAATCTACCAAAAAATTCTAGTAACAATTGCAACCTTCTAATGTAATATACCAAAGCTAATTACAACAATCTAATGTAAAACTCTTGACACGGTCACATTTTGGCAGAGGAGAAAAAAAATCCTCTGTCATGTAAACCCTCGACATAGTTACAAGCCACCAATGTAAAATCAAGATGATACTTAAAATAAAAATCTACGAGCCTAATGGCAATGACAACCCATCAAGCAAGGACTACATTTTAAGGCACAACAAAAAAATGTAATAAGACTCCTAATAATTACAATCAGTTGATGTGTAAATACTCTGATTATGTCTTACATGTTGTTGTGCCAAGCAAACTGATGTAAACAAACTGATTATGCCTTACATGTTGTTGTGCCAAGCAAACAAAAACTATTCAATTATCTTGCAACCACCAAAACACGTCAAACCATGTTCATATCCCCATTCTGACTATTACTCTGTTGCCATCTACTAGATGCAATGTGAAAAAAAAATCATTGCGCTGAATTACAAAAATAGCGGTGATGCTATCGAAAACTAATGTAAAAACTGATTATGTCTTACATGTTGTGCCAAGCAAACAAAAAATATAAAGTTATCTTGCAACCACCAAAACACGCCAAACCATGTTCATAACCCCATTCTGACTATTACTCTGATGCCTTCAGTAATAGTACAGTACTCCTAGTGAAAAACATAGATTACATCTTGCAAAAACGCAGGAAACACAGATGGGGTTTAGAGTTGTGGGATCGATGTGCTAACCTGGAAAGCACGATTCCCTCTCTGCTACAAGTGAAGAACACCCGATTTAGCTGTCGGTTTGCGCGGATCTGGAAAAGCTGCAGTAAAATCAAGCACTGATAGCAAAAATCAAACAACAAACTCAGAAAATCAGTAAAATCAAGCACTGACGATGTAACAAACTAAAGTTACCCCCCGTAAGTCGGACCTACCTACTCACTGCCTATCGACGCCGTCGACGTCGTCGGATCTAGAAGAACAAAGCGCGGTCGACGCCGAGATGGATTAAGTACAGCGTGCCCCTGACGGCCTCCACCCCCTTGTATAACGAGCCCCTCTTGCGGCCAGAGGGGCAGCTAGGTCGACGTAGTGGCACCGGCGAGGCAGCGTCAACGCGCGGAGAGAGATGGAAGGGCGATGTCGAGAAAACTCCGGACAAAACACGCCCCCCAACGGCCTCTCCACCCTTCTACAACGAGTTCTCCCGCCACCAGAAGGCCAATCCGCTCGTCGGAGCAGCTGCACCGACGCAGATTCGCCGCGGGGGACAGAGAAAGCGTTAGGAGAGGAGTAAACGGGGGAGGGGAGGGGAGGAAGAAACGGTCGTATCCGCCTGTCTGTTCGGTGGCACAGAGCCCAAAATTTCGAATCCACTCGGGGATTAACCTCTCGCTGTAACTTACAAGTAGGGCCGCCTATAGAGCGTGGGCCTAGAACGGCCGACCGGCGAACCCGCGTGGCACGCGCAAGTGGGACGCGCGGGGGAGATGCTAGTCGTCCGATCGCAAATGGACGATGCGCGAGCGTGGACTCAAAAATTGCTAGAATGTGTTCGGTGTAAGAATAGAAATTGTGTTGATTAAAATCCCTCGTCCGAGCAGCTTTTGTTTGCTGCTTCTTCTTTTTTCTGAAATCAAAAGCAAACTTTATTCATCTTTGTTCCCAAATTACATTGATGTTTAGATCGGGCGGTGGCTAGAGAAGCCACACATATCTACCGCAAGGCAGGATCGAAGCAAACTTCACGAGCCTATGTGCTTCAACGTTAGACTCCCTTTTCTCATGGACAAAGGAAGTAGAACCCTCATACTGCTTCTCTCCTTCATCTCCTTCGCAATACTTCCAAATATGCCTCTATTCTCACCATGTAGCGCGTTAACCTTTATTACTCCCTCCGGTCCGATAAAAATGTTAGAAGGAAACAGCTACGTACCGTATATTTCCTACCTACGACGTGCGACTATAATTTATTCGGATAGGATGGAGTAGAAGAATCGCGCGGTTTACTCAGCGATGGTCGATTGATGGAAAACTGGGCGGTCTTTTTCTAGTTTGGTCGAGCGTTTGGGCCCTTGGGCCTTGGCCTGTTGGCCCCCTCCATCTCAGCCTACAGCCTCCAGGGAGAGAGAGATTGTAGATCGAGGGTGCTCCTTTCGCCCCGCCGCCAGCCGTGTACGCAGCTGCCGCCGACTCGCCGACTCCCTCCTCACGCCGCCGCCGACTCCCTCCTCGCGCCGCCGCCGACTCGCCGACTCCATCCTCGCGCCGCCGCCGACTCGCCCACTCCCTCCTTGTTTGCAGCCGCAGTCCGCAATCGAGCGGCAGCTGCAGTCCGAATTTTGACCCCCTTTCGGTTTGGATTACACAAGGAGCTTGAATCCTTCTCCATTTCAATCCCCGAGTTGCTACATATTCTGCCCCTCGGATTCCTGGCAGTCATCAGATTTCGAAGGAGAACCCCCAAACCCCTGATCCATTCCAGGGCCTCGACAGACTTCGAAGCAGAAGCCATGGATGTGAGCTCCTCTGATCTTTTTTTTTTTTGGACAAATTGTATATATCTGAAAGTATCAAAGTTGCCCCTTCGAGACTATCAGTATCGCATTTCGAGAATAAGTAATCAACTCTAATTTCTTTGTTCCCATGCCAAATGCAGAAAGACAGTGGAGATGATCGACTCAGCAACTTGCCCAATGACATTCTGGTCAACATTCTTGACCGGCTCAATGCTGGCCAAGCTGCGAGGACGAGCATCCTCTCCAGACGGTGGGGCCAGCTTCTTGGTGATCTCCCGCGACTTAGGATAAGTGCTGCGGGCTTTATTCGCTCCAGATCTGGATTGTCTGATGATGACCTCTGTAGGATCAATGCAGCTGTGGTTGAAGCAATGAAGAGCATGCTGGCATGCAGGAATCATCCCGGTGGATGCACCATCCGCCTCTTGAGCACGGAGTTCTACTTGAGAGATGACGCCCCAATATCCATTGGGCGTACTGTTGGCGATGCCATGGCCACGCACAAGATTGAGGAAGCCGAGTTCACGGTTTGCACGGTGAAGTCACGCCTGCGGTGCACTGTTGATGATCTGGTGAACTTCGGGGCACAGATTGTGTCATTTTTTAATGCTTGCCAGAATGCTTTTGCGGGTCTGACACGCCTCTACCTGGAGAATTGTAGATTTGCTGAACCTGACTTCGTCGCCAACATCCTCGGCACTTGCAAGCAACTAAAAGATTTATGTTTTACTAATTGTGACACGGAGGGTTTTATAGAACTCCAAGTTGAGCATGCAGAACTCATTAAGATTAGTTTTGTCGATTGCGGTTTTGACAAAGTTCAACTCAAGTGGCTCCCAAAACTCACCCGAACAACCTTTGACACGTGGGGTAGTTTCGAAGAACTACCACTATCATTTGGTCATGTCCCATTGCTTGAAATTTTGACCCTTAAAAATAGTGCTCTATCTTGGCACAAAATGGTCAATTTAAGTATGTTGCTTTCTGAGACCCCTGTTCAAAACCTGCGGTTGGGGTTTACAAGTGAAAAGGTAAGTCGGGATGAATTCTTTGTTCTTGCTTCACTTGTTCTCTACTCTAACTATCATGTGTTTATTGTTGTAGATTTGGGTTCAACCAGAGTGCCTGACCAGAAGGCTGGCATGTGCGTTTCACCGGCTAAAGACTGTATGTCTATATAACATCCCTGAAGGGTATGATCTCACGTGGACAATGTTCATTCTGCAAGCTGCGCCATCCCTAAAGGAGTTTTATATGCTAGTATGTTCTCATCTAAAGCTTCTTGTTCTTTTTTTAAGCGGTAGCTTCACGACATGATGGTCTGTCTACGCACCTAAAGCTCGTTCTATTCTTGTTTGTTAGAGTTATTGCTCTATTGTTCCGTTGCATGGTTACACGCACATGGGCTTCACTTGCGGCAGAATTAACCTGTTCCATATGTCCTTTGGGTGGAATGCAGATAATGGATCATCCTTGTGAAATGGAAATGGATGAGGAGAAGAGGAGGGAACTGTTGTATAACGAGGAGAAGGGTGTAGAGTGGAAATCAACTATATCGAATTTCAAGCACCACTGTCTTACCAAGCTCATTATCTTCTGCTTTGAGTCTAAACCATACATGGCGTTCCATGTCAGGCGTGTCATGAAAGCAGCAGTAAACCTACAGGATGTGTACCTGTATAACAGACTGACATGTAGATGGTGCGCTCACAAGAAGCTGACAAGGTTTCCGAAGTCAGAGAAGCAGAGGTGTTCAGATACGGAGGTAATGACACGGGGCGTCGTGTCACCTGCCAGAATTCACTTTCTGAACCCTGATGAAATGAGCCCTGATCATGATGTACCGCTACCTAGCTACTTTGTGTTCCAACAAAGATGAGCTGAAAATCTTTTCAGCAAGTTTGTTCAGCACCAGTCTGTTTGAGTACTTGTTTAGATAAAACGGTCCTGTCCGGCATAATGTCTGTACCCTACTAAGACTTGTGGCAGGTTTGCTTGTTTAATCAAAACTACTTGAAAGTGGTTTGGGCATTATTGCAAATGATTCCATGAATTACTTAAATCTTGCTGCACTCTTAAGTGAAATTGTAGACCCAGTTTGTAGAGTCATATTGGATTTGGATCGAATGTTCTGTGATTTGTACGTATTTGTGTTGGTGACTTTGGCACCAGATTACTCTACTGAATGTTTTTGTCGCAAAGGGGAACTCTGCTGAATGTGCAGTCAGCAAATAGATGAATGCTGGATTCATGCTGGATGGGCACACGGGGCCGTGAGTCCAGCCACGTCTCACCGAGTTATCAGCCGTCAGAAAATTGGTTGAGGGTGATGAGCGATGGCAGGTCTTCTTGTTTGATCTGATTTCTGTAGCTGCGACAAAAGTCTTGTGTGAGAGTGATTTGGGCACTATTGCAAATCATTCCATGAATAACTTAAACCTTGTTGTACTCTCAAGTGAATTGTAGACCAAGTTTGTAGAGTCATATTGGATTTTGGTCGAATGGCCCGAGTTTTGTATTTTGCGTTGGCGACGAGTGCATTGGCTGATTAGAAACGTAGTTTGATCTGGAGGCTGGACTGTAAATATTGTCAGCGAGTTCCACTTATTTTGATGTACGGCAGCATAAAAGTAACACGCGGCAAACATGTGAACCAATTGCTGGCCAAACCGAGAGATGATGCAAAAAGAAGTTGGAACAAGATCATTGAGTTACAGGCGTCAGTTTTGGCGACAAATGTATGCACCTGTAGTCTAAAGCATGAACATTCTTCAGTCAAGGCTCCAAGTGAACCTGAAGCAGAAGCCTAAGTTTCAGGTACTGCCAGCATCGTCCAGCAAGAAGACAGGGAGGTCATCAGCAGAGGCCGCATTGAGGATAGATCTAGAGGCTGGATTGAATATGAAGATGTAAGCCTGGACTCCTAGAGCTTCAATGTATGAATTACGGTTGGGGCAAGTTAGATACAGAGGCTGGATTGAAGTGGAAGATGCAAGCCTGGACTCCTAGAGCTTCAATTCGTGAAATACGCTTGGAGCGGTTAGATACAGAGGCTGGCTTGAACTGGAGGATGCAAGTGCTTGGTCCAGCGCCATGAGGTGGTAGATCATTGAAACTCATCTGCCAGTCCGGCTTCTCCAGCGACTGCCAGAGCTTGAGGTGTTTGGCAATGGTCTCATGCTGAATGTTTTTGTCGCAAAGGGGAGCCCTGCTGAATGTGCAGCCAGCAAATAGATGAATGGTGGAATCATGCTGGATCGGCACACGGTGTCGCGAGGCCAGCCACGTATCACCAGGTTATCAGCCGTCAGAAAATTTGTTGAGGGTGATGAGCCATGCATGGTTGCTGCATCTTGGGGTTTTCTTGGTCTTCCAAATGGCAGAATCGACAGCTCAAGGTACGTGGCCGATGAACTGGAAGCTGTAGGCCGAGGAAGCAGAGTACTAGTCCAGCAGCCCGGCCTTGATGAAGGTGTATTCCCAAGTCCGATGGTGCAATGATGGAAGCCCCTAGAACTCCCGGCTATCAGATGAATAATCCTTGCAGCCAGGACCGCTGATGACACTTATACTGAGATATTGCTCCAACTCAATAGTTGACCATAGGCTGGGTCCTGTTATTTTTTTGCTCTGCTTGGTCAGCAATATAATTATACTGAACCTGGCCCTGGCCCTGGCGTGCATCTTTGTACCTCAATGATCGGGCAGTATATGCAAGAACTGAGTGTGATCTTGCTGTACGTATGTATATCTGCACACTGGACATCAATATTAGCTTCCATGGATGTTCCGTTTGAGAGTTACAGCACCACGTGCGTCTGTGTCTTGAGGGGAACGAGGCCGTCTCCCAGCAAGTCATTGGGCGTGCTTGCTCACTCATTACTTACTTACATCAGTCCAGCTCGAAGCGCAAAGAGAGTACACCATTGCGCTCTGCTTGCGTGACGACCCGGGGCGTGGACCCAGAGCCCCAGTGCGCTGGGTCACCCTGCTGGGACGCAACCGGGAGCGTGGGCGGCGTCGTCGCTGCTTCAGTGCGGTGCCGGATAGTTGGCAGCGTGGACTGCGTCGTCGCTGCCTCATCCATCCACCTCGACCTCACATGACAAACGCTCAACAGTCAACATGATGCTCGCCGGCAGGCCTCTGAGATCGGCCAAGTTCACTGATGGGAGAAACGAACATATGTTCCAGAGCGGGAAGAGTATCAAATTCAAACACTCGAAACCCAAGTAACCTGTGTGGGAGTGAAATCACTGGCAGAGTGCGCACCCTCAGGACTGTTTAGCTGTAAAAGAACCTCGTGTTTGTTCTCGTCAGCTAGTAGTTCAGCTTCAGAGTGTACTGAAGAATAACACTGCACCGTCGCCTGCGTATGTGCGTGCGTTTCAGGATATGCAGTTAGCCGTTAGCTGTTACAAATTCAGTTACTGTAGCTGCAGTTTGAGCCAGCAAGGGAAGTCGATTTAGCTTTCCAGCAAGCAAATTTCTTCATTATTTTGTGGAGCAGCTCTTGGAATTCAGCCCTTCTAAGCCTCTTGTCCGAGACCGGTAAGGCAAAGGTAGGTGGCAGGGGAAGGGCCAAAAAGCTGAAGGAGGGCGATGGATGTCATGCAGATCAGGCCTGAGGAATATAACAAACCTCATCCATCGGCATATTAACCTGTACTTAACTGAAGAAACTAGTGGTTTCTCCAAAGAAGCCTGCTTGTAAGCAGTGTCTTAGCAGGTGTACATGATCCTGTTTTTTCGCCAAATTGCATTTTTTTTTTTGAATTTTAAGGATTTTCAATTAATCATCAGCAGCTTACAATCGTTATCAACAAAGGGGCTGATACGGCTCGGCACATTGTCGAGCCAAGTACCACCAGTTCCCTCTGTTACATTTGGCGAGCTCATGTGCAATCTGATTACACTGTCTTCTAATCAGGGACAAATTGAAGAACAGCCCAGACTCCTTAAACCTTTTAATCTCTCTATAGATGAAGCAAAGCTTGGACGGGTTCTTGTCAGGTTCGTTGACAGAAGAGCAGACCGCTGCACAGTCCGCCTCAACTTCGGAAGGCCAAAACCCAACATGTAGGCAAGTCTGTAGCCCCATTAGCATAGCTCTTGCCTCAGCTTCTTCAGCATCATCACATTGCGGTAGCCGTTGCGCCGCCGAGCAAATCACCTTCGCCTTATGGTTCAGGAGCAGTCCACCTCATCGAGATTCCCATGTCAGTATTGGCCTGGGAATTTCCAACATGATTTTCATGTGGATCCTTCTCTTTATTGTTACTCTCACAACTAGTACAGTTAAGCGTATCTATATATTTTTGGAGAAAAACAGCCGAGGCCTCAATGGTGCTCTTACCATCTTCATGGATAATGTTATTTCTCAAATGCCATGCCCTCCACAGCACCATTAGGATCAGAGGCTGGGTCTCTTTGTTTGCATTAGCGAACAGTATGAGCAACCAGTCCGGGCCAGTGTATCTGAATTGGTTCTCATCCGGCAGACACCATAATTCTCTTATTTTGAATCTGAGAGCTCTTACTTTTGTGTATCCCACTGATGCATGGAAACTGTTCTCTTCCGCAGAACCACAAATACTGCATGTACTGTCTATCTCCAACGTCCTTCTCCATTTGTTTCTTTTAGTGGCCAGGTTATCACAGGCACATCACCAAGCGAATATCCTTACTTTGTTTGGTACTTTACATTTCCAAATGAGATTCCACTGGTTCCTCGAATCATCCCCATTAACACTTTCACCATTCTTTTGAAAATGCCAAGTAGGGGCATCGTCATCATGAACCATGGGTTTTAACTCAAGAACCCGCTCAGCGTCATAAGGGTGAAGGATGCTCATGACCTTTTCTTCATTCCACCATTGGTATACTGAACAAAAAGATCTTTAACTTTTACGCATCTTGAATTTCTCTGTAGACACTTGATAGCCATAGGATCTCTCCTAGGGATCCAGTTCGCTCGAAGGATGCCTATTTTTGAACCATCCCCGATTTTCCAGATGATGCCATGCTTAAGCAATTTCAGCCCGTACTCAATGCCTCTCCAAGCCGGAGAAGCATCACCATAAAAAACTGTGTTCAACAGTTCACCTGTCGGGAAATACCTAGCTTTAAGCAACTTAGCACACAAACTTTCCGGCTTTTGTAGCAACCTCCATGCCTGTCTAGCCATCAGAGCTTGGTTGAAAAGTTTGGAGTCCCTGAAGCCCACTCCACCCTGGATTTTTTGGAAGAGTAAAGTTATCCCACCAAGTCCAGTGCATTTTTCTATGGTCTTCGTCTTCCCCCGACCAGAATTTCCTGATGGTCCTCATGTAATCTTCATGGAACCCTGTTGGTAATTTGAATATACTCATGATGTGATTTGTCAGGGATTGTGCGACCGCCTTAATCAAAGTTTCTTTAGCAGCCATAGACATGTGGTTTTCATTCCACACGTTCAACTTCTTACAAAAGATTTCTCTTGTTGGTTGAAATTTCTCCTTTTTTACTCTTCCTTCAGGGGTAGGAAACCCTAAGTATTTCTCGTCGAACGTGTTGTTTTCAATACTTGGGATGTTCTTAATCTCAGTCTGGTTTGATTCAGGGCAAACAGGAGCATTTTCGAGCACTTATAAGCTGTCATGTACATCTTTCAAACAGGTGGAGGGCTTTTTTGACTACACAGGCTTGCTGATGATTGGCTTGGTAAAAGAGCAGGCTATCATCAGCGAAGAGTAGATGAGAGTCACTTGGGGCAGTTCTGCAAATTTTCAGCGACTTTAATTCATCCAGATAAACAACTCTGTCCAGGATTTTTGTCATGCCTTCAGACACAACGAGAAACAGATAGGTGGAGAAAGGGTCCCCTGCCTTAGCCCTCTAGATGGAGAGAACGGCTCGGTCAATTCTCTATTGATTCTCACAGCAAAGGAAACCGAGGAAGCGCATTCCATGACCAAATTTACCAAGCAGCATCGAACCCAAATTTTAGAAGGACTCCTCTTAAATAGCCCCAGTCCACTATGTCATAGGCCTTGGAAAGGTCCAGCTTGTAGGAACAGAAATCATTTGCAATATTCTTGTTCTTTTGGATGTTGTGGAAACATTCAAACGCAACCAGAGCATTATCCGTGATCAGCCTGCCTGGTATGAATGCACTTTGATTGTGAGAAATTAGTCTGTGTAGGTACGGTCTTAGTCTGTTAATCATACATTTAGCGACTACCTTGTATACCACATTACATAGCGAGATGGGTCTGAAATCTTTCAAATAGGAAGCGACATTGGTTTTGAGAATGAGAACAATGGTAGTTTCATTCACTCCTGATGGCATCGATTTCTCAGTAAAAAACTCCTCACGGACTTGATAACATCAGTTTTGAGTGTTGCCCAATTTCTCTAAAAGAACCTAGTCGGGAAGCCATCTGGTTCGGGCGCTTTCATAGGTCCAATTTGGAACATGGCATCCGAAATTTCTTTATCCGACATTTTTTTAGTAAGACCTCATTCATATCATGAGTTACCTGCGGCTGAATGATATCCAGCAGATGGGATGGCTCCACCTCAATGTCACGAGTGAATAAGGAGGAAAAGAAATCCCTTGAGTATTCCATGATTTCATTTTTTTCTCTTCCAATGTCAGGTTCTACTCAGTTTTCAGAACACTGATTTTATTTTTGTTAGCTCACCAGGTAGATTTCATATGCAATTCTTTTTGTGTTTTGGTCACCTTCCTTCAGCCAGGTTACTCTACACCTCTGTTTCCACATCACTTCTTCTCTTAACAGTAGCTTGTCCAGTCTAGCTGAAGCTTGTCTGATCTCAGTTTTATGGTTTTGTGAGTTGTGGTTATAAAGCCATTCAAGTCTCTTCTTTAACCATTTAATTTCCTTGTCAACCCTTCCAGACTTCGTTTTACTCCAACGACGAAGGGCTTTCATGGTGTTTTGAAGATTATTTTTAATGTAAGTCAGATTCTGAACTTGTGTGCCACTCAGCCAAGCCTCCTAGATCTCCATCTCTAGAGTCTCTTATCTTTCCCACATAGCTTCATACCTATAGATTCCTTGTTTTGATGGTGTTTCCAACTTACCCGGTTGTAACACAAGGGAAAGGTGATAAGATCTGTAGGAAAACACATGTCTCACCGAGGCATTCGAGAAGATGTTACTCCAAGCAGGGTTGACAACAGCTCTGTCCAACCTTACTTTAATATTTCTTCTACCTTCTTGTTTATTGTTGAAAGTCCATGGAAGCCCAAAGTAACCAAGATCATGGAGGTCACAATAACTCATGGTGTCCCTAAAGTATTGCATCCTTTTATCATTCATTTTAGTAGCCGAGAAATGTTCATTCTGCCACATTGCCACATTAAAATCTCCCAACATCAGCCAAGGGAGATTCCCAGCTCTACTGTTTTTTTATTCTCTTCAACAATTTCTAGAATTCAGTTCTCTGTTGGGGACACGGTTCTCCATACACAAAGGTACTCCTCCACTTTATTTTACCTTCTTGCTGGATATTACATCGATATGGTGGGGGCTGAAGTTGACAAGATCAACTACAAAGGTCCTTGCTCCAGCACAGAGCAAGGCCCCCACCTTACTAGGCAAACAAACATGGAAACAACTATTGTAGCCTAGTCTTTTACACATATTCTCTACCAGCCTTTTATTTTGTCTTGTTTTAGAGAGATATACTATGCTTGGTCATAGTTCTCGCACAAGACGAGTCAGCTCTTGATCTGTCTGAGTTTGGCCCAAACTCCGGCAGTTCCAGAATAGGATCAACATTGATCCTGCTAGACGCCATCTTTGGCGCCCGATAGTAAACCGGCAGCCCTAGGGCCGATAGATTCCTCATTTTCATCAGTCCTTCCTCCATCCTGCACATTCAGCCTTTCTTCCTTTCCTCTTCAGCTTGACGCAGCTTCCTTAGTCCTTCCTTCCCCAGGCACTTTAAGAAAGTTGGGGCTTGGAATGTTCCTCTTTTGTTGTAATGCAACATTTCCTTCTCTATGTTGTCTTCCTCTGGGCGCATTCTCACCCTGCCGATGTTGTTCTAAAGATCCTTGTCAGAAGCCATCTTCTCTTGTGCATGTTCCTTCACCTTCCTCTTCCGCCCTTTCTTGCCTTTCATGTTCGTGGATGCTGCTGCCGGGATCTCAGCAGACAGAGGCACCCCTTGAGTGCCTTCTTTGGTATGACCACTTGTTCCGCATAGCTCATGTTTGGTATGCTTCTGTTCATCTTGTCGTCGTGCCTCCTTTTATCATTTCCTCTCTCCTTATCTGCTTGGTTGGTGACACCCGTCGTGCTATGTTGGCGTCAAGAGGAGCAGGGGTTTTGCTCTTCGTGGTATGATGAGTAGTCTCTAGGGCCATGCCCTACTCGGTTGAAGGAAGAAAGTTCATCACGGAATGATGGATCCAATTCGAGTCCGGATGGAACTTGATCGGGATGAAGCGTATCTCGGTTATGCACCGAGGAAAAGATTGGTTTAAGCTGGCAAGGCCCAGCGTCTGAGTTCACCGGACCATACCAGCTTCGGGGACTAATGTCGCGGGGCTACCCCCGAGTAGGGGTAAGGTTGGTGAGAAATGGTGTTTGAGGTACTGAATACCGAGTTGGGCCGTACCGAGTTGGTACGTGCCGGATAGAAAGGTACCGAGTTGGATTGCTGCCGAGATGGATCTATCTCGGTAGGAAGAGCAAGGAGATAAGTGAAGATGTGATTATTCTCGGACTGACCGAGTAGCTCTTGGTAAGTCCGGATAGCCCTGGGTTCTATTCGTACTCGGAGGGAAAGTCAATGGAGCCGTTGAGGAGATCTCGTATATCCAGGAAGAGTACAGGCGTGCGGTTCAACTTACTAGGCGTGATGATATATATGCATACGCTGGTACAATACGTTGTATGGGTGAGGCCACCTCCTGTCTCTGACAAGGGGGACAGGGCATGTCAGCGACCAGATAGCCGAGACTTTCGGCGTCTGTCGGCGGAGAAGCGGAGGCGTGCGGTGGTGTACAGTGTGTAGTCACCTACTCTGTACTTGTAATTTGGTGGCCACCAGTATATAAGGTGGTCTCCCCCCTCCTGCGCGAGGGACGACGACGGTCACGAGTTAGCTAACATTCTGAGAGGTGAAGTGCTAGTAGAGAAAGAGAGAGACTCCAGTAGAGGTTCATCTTCCTCTAGCTCGTTGAGCTTGAGGAGTTCTTGTACTCGGCACACGTTTATACAGAGAGAGAGGCAGGAGTAGCGGTGTTACCTCCACACGAGGGTCCCGAAGCTGGGTAGATTGTGGTGTTTGAAGTGTAGTGAGCGCTCCAGTTAGGCGTGCGATCCCTCCCTGGACACCCACAGTGTCCATCGGCCCCAACCTTAAGCCATCCTATGGCATCTGTCTTGTCCACACCACGACATCATTAATCTCTCAAAAAAGGCAACTAAATTAAACATAAATTGCAATAAAGGCTCAACACAAAACAAACAAGTACATCGAGTGCAAACCAACAAACATATACTATATTACTCAAGATAGATAATTAGTAAGCACACCATATATAAACACATGCTAGATACAAAACTAACACATGCAAGGGGCAAACAACTTTTAATGTATATAATTTAAATACAAGTTGCCGCAAGGAGACACATTGAATATGAGATAGATATATGATGATACAAATTACTTGGCTCAAGTAAATATATTTGATGAAGATCCCTTAATTCTTCATGAGATAGGCAAGTCTCCAATGCACTCCAACAAAACATATTGATCAAGTTTTAGCTTGTTGGTCCCCAACCAAGTTGGTTCCTGAGAGGTTAGTCATAATAGGCTTGGCAACCCAAATGGTTACTTTCTTGACACCATTTTAAGTGCCAACATATTTTGGCAAACACATTGTCAACCTTATCCTTCCGAAGGGAATAAACATCATAAATTATGATAGGGTTGGATAAGGTACCATTAGTGCATGAAGAAGCAAAGTGGCCCCTTTCACGGCATAAGTAGCAACATTGGCCTCCTACTTTCTTCTTAGTTGATTTCTCAACTTGGGGTTGAGCATGAGGTTGAAATTTCCCTTGTTTCTTCTAAGATGCTTCTTCTTCAAAGGTCAAGATCTAACATGGTTCCCTTCAACCTTGCACTTGAAGCAAACAATTTTGGCCGAATTCTTTGACTTGTTCTTGGCCCTTGTTCTTGTTGATCTTGTACTTCTTATTATTGGACTTCATGTCATTGTTGGATTTGAACCCAAGTCCACTCTTGTCATTGTGCAATCTTTGCACACTCAACACATTGTCAAGTGTGGACTTCCCATGATGCTTTTACAAGTCTTTCTTCAAGGAAGTTACTTGGGCCTTGAGCTCTTTTATTTCCTCTACATGGTTAGTGACAACACAAGCACTAGAGGACGTAGATGATTCATTGTTAGTGAAACAAGGCAGGGAAAGTACATCACGATATGTAGCAATATTGTGAGTAGATGAATTACTAGGACTGGCATGAGGCAAATAGAATTTTGAGTAGAGTTTGTGCTAATGTCCACATGGGGATCACAACATATCACCTTGGTAATAATAGCCTCATAGCTAACTTTAGATTATCATGTGAGACTAAAGTATCCGCATGAGATCTTGAGTAGACTTTCTTCCAATTTCCCATAATCATCGGCATCGTCATTATCATCATCATCACCATCATAATCATCATCATCATCACTAGATACATTGGTGTTCAAAGTAGGACGTACCTTTGAACCTTTATCCATAAGGCATAAGTGAGATATGGTAGATAATGATGAACCCTTACTTTAAGCAGCACTTAAATCCGCATCTTGTTCCATGTAATGTTGAGTTTCTTCCACATGGTTAGTAACACAAGGACTAGAGGAAATACAAACATTTTTATTATGGCAAAAAGATGTATCAAGCATATCATCATAATATTTAGTCAAGGAATTTCTACATGATATGCATGGACTATCAACACAAACATGTAAATCATTTTGGGTTCTAGATGTGTTTAAGTCCATAGACAAAGTATTGCAATAAGATAGAGATGAAGAATCATCAACAATAAGCTCACTGTCAAGATTACAATATTTGTCACTACTCACCATATCATTATGTTGTGGCTTGCCACATGTTGGTGAAGTAGTAGAAGTTGAGAACTCAGCTCGCTCGGAGGTGGAGGGAGAATAATCATTCCCACAATTGTTGGACACATCATATTTATCTTGAAACTTGGTCCATATCTCATGAGCTTTCCAAAATGGCATTATTGACTCAAGAACTACAAACCGCACATATTTGAAAAACACATTAGTAGCTTGAGAATTGAGATATAAGTTTTTCTCATCCTCTAAAGAACGATCAATGCCCCTTGAAGAAGAAAAACCCCATATCTACAATTTTCTCCATATTTGGACCCATGTACTTAAAAATATTAAGCATACTCATTTTCCAAGCATCATAATGTGTGCCATTGAATATAGAAGTGTCATTATGCATTAATACCCTAAGCAGCATCCTTACTCTATAGGCGGTGAAGCCCTATAAAGAGAGAACCGACTCTGATACCAATTGAAAGGACACGAATGTCGCTTAGAGGGGGTGAATAGGCGTTTAAAAATAATTACGGTTGAGGCTTGAATAAATGCAGAATAAAACTAGCGTTTTATTTATCAAGCCAAACCTAAACAAACTAGGTTCACCTATGTGCATCAACAACTTACGCTAAACAATTCAAGCAACTATGTGATAGCAAGATATGTTACTTCAAGATCGATGGCTATCGCAAAGCAAATTGCATAAGTAAAGAGATCGGGTATAGAAATAACCGAGACACATGGAGACGATGATTTATCCCAAAGTTCACTTCCCAATGGAAGCTAATCTCCGTTGGAGAGGTGTGGAGTCACAATGACTCCAAGCTCCCAGTGGCTCACCTTATTCTCCTCGTGCCTACACCAATGCGGAGTGCCACGATCCACTAGGGGACCTTTGAGGGTGGTCACCGATCCCGTACAAGGTTGGGGCAATATCCACAACTAAATTGGGGGATCCCAACAATATCCCGCGAGCTACCAAAACTCCAAGATAGCAACAAGGCCTCGAAAGCTTCCAAAGCTCCGAGGCAACAATCAGCCGTCTAGGGCACTCCAAGTACCCAAGAGTAACAAGCTTCTCAACATTTCAATCGAACACATCCTCATAGAGAATTCAAACCGATGCAACCTATGCAATGGCAAGAACACAAGAAGTGCTCAAATCCTTCACTCTCAAATCCCACCAAAGCAACAAATGCTATGGGGGGAGAACAGAGGAAGAACAAGGAAGAACTCAACAAATGAATCCACAAGATCTAGATCCAAAGACTTCCCCCTACTAAGAGGAGATATGGATTGGTGAATAGTAGATCTAAATATCCTCTCTCTTTTCGCACTAATTGGAGGCAAGAATCATGGAGGAATAGAGAGAAAGCAAACTCCAAGAGGTTAACAATGGTGGAGGAAAACTTGCCTAAAAGGTAGGGAACCATTGGGGAAGAAGACCCCTTATACAGGCCTCCGAAAACAACCTGTTGGAGGCATTCTGCGCATCTCCGGTCTCCCAGGCCGGCCACCTAACAGACCCGCCCGGCCTGGGAGCTCGGCTAGGCCGGCCTCACGGGCTGGTTTTTCTACAAGGCCCGCACAACACAAAAAAAAAGGCGATATCTTTTGCCTCCGGACTCTGTTCTCGATGATATTGGGCACGTTGAAATCTCAAGAATGAGAACTACAGGATTATGCAAAGAAACATCATAATCCATTATTGCAAGATAAAACCAAATGATGGAAGATTTGACCTCTCTATAAAGGAACAAACAGTAAACCTTCAATATCAAAAACGCAATAAGTTTTTAATGTGAAACCCCTTTTTGATGAACTTGAGCTTGTATTGAAGCACATTACAAGCTCTAAAACCACACATGGAGAAAACACAAATAAGAACCAAGAAAGATGATGTTTATGCAAAGGTTTGAGCTTTCTCCGAATGATGCGATCAAGTTGCTAATATGAGAGCCCCTCTTGATAGTACGGTTATCTATCCTATAACCCGGTCTCCCAACTAATGGTATGAGACCTCTAAAATAGAAAAACTATCAAGATCATACATTTATCTTGAGCATTCCACTTGAGTTAGATGATGAAGATCTTAAACTCCTCAAGATGGAACATCTTTCTTGATTTCGCTTTGCTCGGTGAAGACACGTAGATTTCTCCCCCATATGCCACTATGGGAGAGGCTCTCTTAATTCCATCTTCACTTGGACATTATCTCCAAAAGGGTGGCAATCACTAAGCATGTGATCTCTTTGATATGCTCTCATTGGACTTGCACTTCTCAAATTTGATGACGACCACAACTTAACGTCATCCACCATGGACTATATGAAATCTTTCTTTCGATGCAGCCCATGAAAATATACCTAACTCCACATAGATATACCACACACACATATAATGAGTTATAACACAAAGCTATATGAACAATTACTTACCATACCATGATCCCACATGGTACATCTTACAGCTTTGTGAATTGATCAATATTAACCATCGTTTAGCACTTTGCCTTGATCAATCTTGTATCTTTTATTCTCTCGTCATAATAACGATGTCTTGAAGGTAAAGATAATGCTCACACAATATTCTTCTTCAAGACATACTTGCAATATGCTCAGCTCTCTCATGAACAAACTTGGCATATTCACATGAATAGCCCCTTCGTCACCACTTGATATCTTGAATCCAACACATGTACATCAAGCATTGCCTATGGACAAACTCTACAAGTGTAGCTGAATGCAACCATTAGTCCATAGTGATTGTCATCAATTACCAAAATCACACATGGGGGCACCATGCTCTTTCACTTTGTGATAGTCATCGAGATTGAAGTTACATATCTTGCTATCACATAATTGACTATATTGTTTTGCATAAGTTGGTGGTGTAAATAGTTGAACCTACCTTTGTTAGGTTTTGACTTGATAAATTAAACACTAGTTTTATTCCGCATCACTTGATTCGATAAATTTTGGATCATCAACTTAAGGGAAATTGTGGTTGTCCTACAAATATCTACGCTTGGAGGCCCAACAGAATCTACAAGAATAGAAGCGTGTAGTGGACATCACCGTGCCCTATTCTTGCATACGAGCAGCACTGGCGTGCCCCGTGCTCAAGCCGAGCACTAGTTCATCTCGTGCTCGCACTGTCATTCTTCTTTGATTCCGGCGAGCACCGTCGCACCCCATGCTTACAATCGTGGCGCCGTCATGCCCCATGCTCGTGGCAGAACACTAGAGCGCCTCATGCTCATGGTCGACGGGCGACGGCGTACACCATTTTTTTCTCATTATTTCTATATTTTGGGATATTTTCTTTTTGAAACTTTTTTAATTGGGCCCGTGTCACGTCGGCCTAGCAAGTGGGCCCCCTAGCCTTAAACCGTGTCAATTCGTGGCTATACCATTTTAGAGCGATTTGAAAAAATATTGCACAGAGATTTTGGTTGTCAGAACGATAAGGTGAATTTTGGAGAGAAAAAATGACCAAAAAAGTGTTGGTTTTATGCTATTAGCTAGGCCAAGGTACCCAGGAAAAATCTAAGACTATCAAAATAACTATTGGGAAAAAAGGGGTATGATCCCTGCCGCTGCAATGCATGAACCCGGTAAGCCAAGACTACCTCCCTGCGCCTCGACCAATGCAACATCCATTGTCTCAACTGCCACACCATCACCCGTGAGTGAGACAAAGGGTAAGCGGAAAATACATTGCGCGCGAGGTGGTGCTAGCCGGATTTCTGTGCCCGGTGAGTCGGCGAGCGAGGAAAAAGCGGTGCACAAGCCTAACAAACACGGAGGGGGAGGTTAGACCTCTCGAGGAGGCGGCTGCTTCAGCTATCTGCTGACGGGAGCGAGGTCGGCGTGACGGAGAGGAGACGACGGAGAGAGCGGATGGTGTAATGAGGGAGACTTGTGGCGAGAGAGACGGCCATAACGGGTAGCGGGGTAGCATCGTAATGGAGGCGGTGGCGGCAGAGGTGGGAGAGGAGACGAGCAAGGAAGAGATGTTGGGGAATAAAAGGGGTCGTTGTCACGTGGTACCCATCTGTCGATATCAGACGTGGCGTAGGTTGCCACGGTTGCCGGCACTCACTATTCCCTGCTCATGGACCGACGCCAAAGTTAGGTTGCCAGATGGCGGTATTAGACCTGTCCGACAACTTTGCCGCTATTGGAACCACCGCTAGGGGCATTTTCGTGCTGGCGTGTTCAACAGCATGGGAGCGCTATTGGAAACGCTGGTGGGGGTGCTTTAAGCGTGGAGATAGAGAGAAAAAGAAGTTGGGGACTGACCTCGTGTTGAGAATGAAGCATCCCTCCTTTGTTTGGCTCGTCTGTTAATTTGCATGCAGATTTTTTTTTTTGCGTGAATGGATTCCATCGTGTCTTTTTTACTTCGCACACATTAGATTTATCTTAAGTGAAACGCGTTAAATTTTGAGTAAATAAATTATAGGAAAAATCTAACATGATATATACAGTAAGAACATATATTCCATAATCGATGGAATGGTAGTATTGATTTTGGTACTGCGATTGAGTATGAACTCGATCAGACTTTAAAATCTCGGTTTAAAGCAAAACTAGCATGCGAGTAGAAATAACAGGGAGAGGTTGAATTGGTATATACCCCTGCAAGCAACAGAAGAAGAAAGTGGACGGAGAGCTTTCGCGTGTCATTCAAGTCCTTGAGTACCGGATACTGCACGTGCGCACCGACCAGATCTCGCCCCGTACTACGTGCTGTCCCGATCGGCTTTCCTCTCTCGCCGAGTCGAGAAGGAGACCACGGAACTGGCTAGCATTCTCGATCGCCCACCGGCCACGATCCACCCTGCCGTGTGTTTATCCGTGATGGGCAGCAGAGCCTTCCAGCTAGATTTTGCTTTCACTTTTTAACCGCTGGTCAGTGAAAGTGCAGAATCTTGAAAAGCTGGGCAGGTTACAGAGGAAGAATTGAAATGAAGTGATGCGCAGTGGAGTCACGGATCTACACAGAAACAGTCTTCTGCTCTTGCTCTACTGCAACATGTGCGCTTACGTGTCCTGATCTGTCCCCATCTCGCCGACGACGCTGCAGCCAGAGAAGGCAAGCAAGCTACGAGTAGCATTGAACTCAGCTGGCAGCTCAACCACCACCGTCTCCTCCCCATCGTGCGCACACTACTGGGCTAGCTAGCTGGACCCTATCTATAGTAGTGGAGTACATCACTATCCCTTCCGTATGTAGCCTTGTAGGCCGATCGAGGATCAACCACCTTCTTAAATTAATACAAATAGCGGTCCAAAGCTTGGCCGATCCATCCAGTCCGTGCCGAGCGAGCGAGGGAGAGACATGAGGCTGGAGAAGGTGGTGTTCGCGCTCAACGGCCGCCGCTACGAGGTGGCCGCCGGCGAGGTCCACCCGTCCACCACGCTCCTCGAGTTCATCCGGACCAAGACGCCCTTCACCGGAACAAAGCTCGGCTGCGGTGAAGGTACGCTCCCTCGCATGCATGCATGCTGCATAAGTATCTCTATCTGCTACCTCATCTGCTGCTAGCTCTCCGCCGGTTGCTAGTCACACTCCGGGAAGCGGCGGCAGATTTTATATGCGTATGCATGGGCGCCCCCTAGATACAAAATACGTCTGCTTAATTCGTGCTTACGAGCATGCATGATCTCCGTGTACGTCACGAGCTCCCGGTAGAAGCTAGCAAATGTTTTCATGTTGGGCAGACTACCAAACGGCCCCTCTCCTACGGTTCCTTGCCCGACGATGTACATTATGAGTTGGCCATAAATTGATTTGATCGATTTAAAGAAGTTTTACATAGCACAAAGATAAAAGCTTCAAAACAAATTATATGAGAGGGCGTAAGCTTTGAGAGCGAAACACAGTTTTTGACAAGCCGAAAGCACGGGTTTGGCACACCAACTTGGGCCGGAAAGAGGAGTAGCGGATAGAGACATGGCACGTTGTAGGCGTGGTGAGATGCTAATCTCAACCATAGCCAAGCAGATATCAAGACTTGATGTGATCTTTCTTTCAAGTTTCCATTTTTGACGCCACAAGCATAATTAATTCAATCAGCGCACATTTGGACCCAAACAGCAAAAGTTTAGGTACATAATACGTAGTATGTATTGCTGACGTAGGAAAGCTTTTTAAGTATAGCTCACGTAGATGCGTCTTAATTTTATCATCTGTCCTCAAGAAAGTCACAACAAAAAAACACTGTTTCACTTGTCACGATGCATGGGCTATTATTATTAGCTATTAGTAGGTGGTTTCGGAAGATGGCACGTCTCTTTCTCAAACTAGCTGGTTCCATGTCCTGTTTGGGCACGTTCTTGTAATTCCGGAGTAGAGCTTTAAGGCTGACCACGTTAGTTTTGGCGCATGTCATGTGCGTACGTTGCAACAGTACTCGGGCAATAAATACGGATTACGACGCGGCACCAAGAGAGAAGAGAAAGTATATATATGGTCCATGGCAATTGGGTTAGTTGTGTAAAAGTAGTACTACTCTAGATATTAGGATCAACAGAATAATATAATAACAGAGCAAATTTTCTTTTTATTTTACCAAAGTTTGATTATTGCGACCACAGTTTACCCCCATCTAATGACTATTGTGCCAATTTTTACACCCCTTAGGCTAGCCACCATGGGAAGTAACATACACGGGTAACACACACTATACTCTAGGCTATGTTGCCACTTACACAATGGATAGTAACAAATATATACTGTCATGCAAAGTTTTATTTATTAGGTTGTAGACTCACACTTTATTAGGATATGTAATGTTATGCTAAGTTACCACAATCCTCTTTCTCCTCGTGAAATCTTTGCCTAATCAGCCTTTTATCCTACATGGCATTTGTAGATCCTACGTGGGATTTGAATGCCACGTGTTCCGCAAACGGTTTCGCTCATTTAAAGCAGCACGCGGGATGGCTTAAGCCCGCTGATGAGCTTCGTTCCCACCGCCTCCATCGGTCGGCTCCGGCGAGACCTCACCAACATCAACCAGGCTGGTAGCACTGCTTCGGGCTGCTTGCAGCATTGCCACATGCCTTTGGTAGCACCGTCGCCGGCCTTTGTAGCACGCGACGTCCTTCGATAGCACCTCCGCCTTTTCATGGGAGAACCACGACTCCCATGGGAGCATCGTCGCGCTCCTTCAGAAGCTCCGCCGCCTTCCTATGGATGCACCATCGCCCTGCTTCTATAGCTCCACCAGACTCCCCATGAGAGCATCGCCGACCTCTTTTTGGACCACCACCGATCGTATATGTTAGCACCGCCAAATGATGTAGGTAGCATCATCTACCACCACCTGCTGCATGGGCGTGTGGGCCTACAACATTGGAGGCGCCGGTGAACGGTACAGCGTCCGATACGGAGGGGGCTATGGCGACACGACGTGCAAGCTCCATGCGTCGATGCCATCGTCCTTTGTTCGCCCTGCTCGAGATTGGGGACGCGCCGGAGCATGAGGAGGGGCGGGCTCGGAATCAAGCTTGGAGAGAGGATGGAGGAGGCATGGCAAAGAATGGAGAAGCGGTAGCGGCGGAGTGGCTGGAATAGTATCCAGGCAATTGCCGTGGCATTTTCAGATTCGCCGAAAGGGATACGGAAAGGAGGAGAATAATGCGTGGATGGAAAGGATCGAGAGGAGATTGGGGTGTGGTGCGCGGATCCCACCCACGTGGTGCACTGGAGTTGAGATGCGCGGGCATGTCGACCCGGAGGCTCGATCCTCCAGAGGAATACAAGTGTTTTCTTATTTTATTACATGTTATATGTCGAATGAGGTCTGGTCGTTAAGTCTACATGGTGCCGCAATACATGCGTCTCTGCACGTAAACATGGACGACGCTGCAAGGGGTGGGCCCACAGGGTATTCAAATTATTTTGATATAAAAAAGGGAAACGCTAACAATAACCCGGGGGATCGCGTGACTCCATCATCCAGGTCGCGCGTGTGAGGACGTCATACGGACCCACTTGCCTTATCTCTTCCCCACGCATCTCCCCGCATCGCTATCCTCTCGCATTTTTCCGCCGAGGACGCGCTGCCGGCCACGCCTTCTCCCGTCGAGGACGCTCCGCCGCCGTCCCGGAGGAGGACGCGCCGCGCGCCGCTCCAGTGGATTCCGCCCCCGAGGAGGACGCCGCCGCGGCCGCACGAGACGTGGACGCCGCCGCCGCTCCCGTGGATTCCGCCGGTGGCCGGCAGCGCGGAAGAGGGCGGCGCGGTGGGAGCCGCGGAGCGAGCCGAGCGCGAGGGAGACGGCGTTGAGGACGTCGAGCGCCTTGACTGCGCGGTCGAGGAGGTCGGCGGCGAGGCGGTCGGCGGGGCCCCTGGAGAGCGCGGCGCCGACGGGGCCCACGGCGAGGGCGTCCCGGACGCGACGGCGTCGAGGAGCTTGGAGAGGAAGGCAAGGGGAGAGGACCGGCCGGGGCCCCTGCGTGGAGAGCGCGGCGAGGCGGTCGGCGACTTGGGCCTGGAGCGCGTCGAGGACGAGCAGCTCGTCGTCCTGCGCCGGGGTCGAAGGAGGCGACGGCGGTGGCGCTGCGGCGGAAGCTGAGCAGGCCGAGGAACCCCATCCCGCCGGTGGTGGGCGGGGGCTCTGCGGCGGCCATCGTGGTCGTGTGAAGCGGGTTGGGGCTTTGGGGGCTGACAATGGCACTCCCCGGAGGCCAATTTTTTTTTTGCTACTTTTCTGTAATTTTTTTGCTTTTTTTGTACAAAATTTTTGCTACCATAATTCTGGCGAGGTCCCATTATTTGCTCTAATAGACTAAAATTTTTGCTACAATAAGGTTTTTTTTTTGCTTTTTTAGTATAATTTTTTTGCTCTGCTATTCCTCCGGCGAGCAAAAGTCTCCGGCGACGGCTCCGGCGAAATCGACTTTTTGCTTCTGTAGCAAAAAAATTTGCTACAGTAACTCCGGCGAGTCTCCGGCGAGGTCTTCTTTTTTGGGGTGAAACGTTTTTTTGCTACGGGAGCAAAAGCGGGACATTTTTTTGCTACGGGGAGCAAAAGCGGGATTTTTTTTTTTTTTGCTACGGGGAGCAAAAAGGGATTTGGCCAAAAAAAGGGGGACACGTGTCAGCAGGGGAGGCGGGGATGGAAACTTTCCATCCTGGACGCCCAGCAGTTCCCTATAAAAAACTATGTACATACAGTTATTTTTTATATAGAAAGGTATATGTAACACGCATGTGCAAAAAAATACAGATTTTTTTTGAGAATACAGAACTGGGAGGAGACAGAGTGTTCAGCCTAAAAGCCCACCTCCCTTTTATCCTGGTTCTCTCATCCCTCCTGTAAGTGGCCCAATTAGCTAATTGAACCCAACTAGCTCCATCTCTCCTCTGCTCCACACCACGGACGCGGAAATTCCAACCGTATATGCGTGTCCCCGTCTTATCCCAACCATTGGCAAGTTGTTGGAGATTCGGTTTGCCTCTTTTACACAAACATCCTGCACTTGTACACTTCCCTCACCTATAGGAAGCCAAAATAGACACTGCACATCTCGCCTGCAGTGGCCGACGCGGCGGCCGAGGGAGGCGATGATGAGTTCTCCTCATAGGCGTACATCTCGCTAGATTCGATCTGGAATAAAACTTTATTTTTTTCATTATTTTTTCTTGGAGATTTCATTCCTTTCTCGTGAGCTTGTTTCTATTTCTTCCAATCTGGAATTATATGTCGCCATTCTTGTTCACGTATGTGGATAGGTATCTAGATCTGGATTTAATCACATCCTATACATACTTCTATTATTCTCGCCCAGATCTGGATTTAATGTTCATGCGAGGCTGTTTTTTTTGGGGGGGAATTTGTGAGGCTGTTTTTTTTGGGGAAATTGTGAGGCTTTCATGTTCATATATACGGATTTTGTTTTGTATTGTTGTATCCAAAAAGTTATTTCCTTTGTTCTTGGTCTGATTGTTGTGCAATGGTTATTCATGATGTGAAACAATTAATATTTGCGGGAGATGGATTTTTTTTCCAGGATGGATTTGCTAGTTAGTGGACATAGAAAATCTTGTATTCATGGAGTTGGATTTTTTTTTCCATGATGTGTTGAAGAAAAAGGAATCACTTAATGTTTGATTGGGGCCAATCCTGTAACGTAAATTGCTACCTCAATTATTGATTGGATTTCTTTTTCTTGTCTCATATATCTCTATTCTCTATTCTTTCAAGAAAAAATAATAAAAACGGTGGAATATGTCATAATGCCATGTATATCCGTGATAATGCATCAAGAGACTTTCCTTCCAGTGATTTCTCCCGAACAGAAATGCTTGATTGAAGGATATCTTAATGCTTGGTTTGTCCCGAACAGAATGTCAGGTTTTATATGTATTAACGTGCATGATTTTGTAAGTAGTAAGAAGGAGCATGTCGGATTAATATGTGTCATCTGAAGTATTATTGAAAGAGATGCACTAATGGATTTTAGAGTAAACAATGGATGAATTTGAGGTGTTCTTTGCACTGAATGGAAAGTATACTGGAGGGGTTGTTTGCAATGTACAACAGTCACAGCACCAATCTCTAATCATGGTTGAACGGGCTAGGATAAGCCGGGGACCCGTGTGCCCAGGCGGGATGACATTTTCGTCCACACCACACACCAACACCATGGATCTCTCTTAAAAAGAAAAAGAAAAACACACACACGAAGGAACTCTGTGCGCGTCTGTTTGTGTCGCTCGGTCCCCAATTCCTGTTGCCAATCCTAAACCAGTCTGGCGACGGCCACCCGAGTAGCCGACGGCGACATCCAATGGCCGAGTCTCGTGCTTGTGCAATACCGCTCGGCGGCGTAAGCGGGCCGCCGCCGCTCCTCGCTCGTCTCGTCGCCGGTGGGCGCCTCCATCTCCCTCCGCCCCCCAATGTCCCTCCTGGCCTGCGGTTTTGCCCCCTTCCCTCCAATTTCCAATCGTTGAGGTTGAGGTACTGTATATATTTGTAAGCTCTTCCTATTATTTTGCTATTTCGTGTTCTATATACAGTATATAGTTATTATCTGTTCTGATACTGTGCTCAAATTTGTCATATCATCCATATAAATTCGTAAGCAGTTGGAACTACATGAATGCTACAATCAATTCTAGATGCCAGATTTTTAGACCCTCAAATGAAAATTGAGTACCCGCCACTCTGCAACACTGCTGTCTGCGGCAGGCACGGCCGCAGTGTCAGAGTAAACTCGTATTGCGCCGGCAAAACCAGCCTGTAAATGTTTTGTGTGGGTGAGATAGTTTCCGAGTCGTGTTGCATATTTGCATTAGGTGTATTTTCAAGTCGAGTTTCAAACCGGATTGTGTAGTCCAGAGGCTGCCGTATTCTCTGCAGATTGCTTGTAGTGTGTCGGATGACGAGAGTCGATCTCGTTTACTCGACATGCAAAGCGGAAACGAAACACACACAAAATATGTGGAGTTTTACAACACAAAGTTTGATTCCTTTTAGGTAGCTTGTTGCTAGGCACGCAATCGATTGGGCTAGCTTTGCACGGCAGATCGTGAAATGATCCACACTAGCTTCACATACACATTACTTAGACGTGAATTCTCGCATATGTATCACAACAGATCGTACCCAGCCAGTGGTGGCATGCACTGATGCACCCATCCACGAAGCACAAAGCCCCAAAATTTTGGCTACGCCATGCCTACTGTCATCGCCGGCGACTTGACATGGGACCAAACCACTTGCCGTGCAGCAAGCGCGGAGCTACTGCTAAGTCCGGCCTCTGTTGTGCTCTGCCTAATAGCTCACAGCCGCCCCCCTACGCATCAGCCATTGTACATGCCAAACATTCCCATCTGACATAACATGTAGAAAACTTCGAAGCGGTAAAAACTGGCATAATTTTCGCTAATTGGGGTAAATGGACTAGTTGATGTCAGAAGAGTCAAACTAGAACTCATGGTAACACGATAAATTTCCTCTTAAACATTTTTGGATAAAAATATGAAAGAGAGATCATGCTAGCTCCGCCCTATGCACCCTAACAAATTTCACACAATTTGAATAGTTTCACGGTAGCTTATAAGAGTTTCTTTCAGCGAGCAAGCTACCGTGAAACTATTCAAACTGGTTATCCTCCTTTCCGGGGGAAAAATGGAAGTTTACGGAGTACTGTACCTTTTTTTTTTGCGGGGGTACGGGGTACTGTACTTATTGCATGTTCTCAAACTTTTTGCAACTTCTCTCAATCTGGTTACTACAGAGTTAATACTTTAAAAAATGGAACCCAATCCAACTCGAATAAACACAATAGCAATCAATTTGGATATGTTTGCTCAGTTTTCACTCAAGGTTTCAGTTCTTTCATTTCGCTTCCTCCACATTTTTTATAAAATAGGAAACATGCTTTGTTCTTAAAAAAAAATAAAGAGGTGGATATAGAGTGTTATGACTAATTCGTATTATTGTGCTCTATTGCAGGTGGATGTGGAGCTTGTGTAGTCCTTATAGCAAAGTACAATCCAATAAAAGATGAAGTGACTGAATTTTCTGCAAGTTCATGCTTGACCATGCTTTACAATATAAATTTCTATTCAATTATCACCACCGAAGGTCTTGGAAATACACAGGATGGTCTTCATGCTATTCAGAAGAGAATGTCCGGGTTCCATGCTTCTCAATGTGGTTTCTGCACTCCTGGCATGTGCATGTCAATCTTCACTTCTCTTGCCAATGCTGACAAAAACAAGAAGGCTGAACCACTAA
The DNA here is from genome assembly GCA_028641055.1 of Alopecurus myosuroides. Classification (NCBI taxonomy): domain Eukaryota; kingdom Viridiplantae; phylum Streptophyta; class Magnoliopsida; order Poales; family Poaceae; genus Alopecurus; species Alopecurus myosuroides. The sequence continues at coordinate 6,540,103 of CM054060.1, read as the reverse complement.
ATGGGTTCTCAAAGTTGACTGTAGCTGAGGCAGAAAGGGCTTTCTCAGGCAACTTGTGCCGCTGTACTGGTTACCGACCAATAGTTGATGCCTGCAAAAGTTTTGCTTCAGACGTTGACCTGGAGGATTTGGGTCTTAATACATTCTGGAAGAAAGGCGATAAGCATGTTGATGTTAGCAAATTGCCAACTTATACTCTTGGTGGTGGAGTTTGCACTTTCCCGGACTTCCTAAAATCTGAGATCAAATCTTCTCTTGATCGCCTAAATGTTTCGAGTGTTACAGTCTCTGGGGAGGGATGGTATCATCCTAAAAGTATCGAGCAATATTATAATTTACTTAACTCTGGAATATTTAGTGACTGCTTTGTCAAAGTAGTCGTTGGAAACACAGGAGCTGGTGTATACAAGGATCAAGACCTATATAACAAGTATATTGACATAGGTGGTATTCCAGAACTGTCAGCTATTTTAAGAAGAGATAGTGGAATTGAAATTGGAGCAGCCACGCCGATTTCTAGGACCATCGAGATACTTGAGCAAGAGCATGAATCTATATCAGTTCCAAATGGAAGTTTAGTTTTCAGAAAACTTGCCAATCACATGAGCAAAGTGGCTACACCGTTTGTCCGTAACACAGCAAGCCTTGGCGGAAACATAATTTTAGCACAGAAGTACCCGTTTGCCTCAGACATTGCAACCATACTTCTTGGTTCTGGTTCAACTGTTCGTCTTCAGGTTGCTTCACAGACGCTAGAGGTTACTTTGAAAGAGTTTTTAGAGCAGCCTCCTCTTGATCCAAATACTTTACTCCTCAGCATATTTATTCCACATTGGACTCCAGATTCTGAGACCGAAACTAATGTGGTCTTTGAAACTTATCGAGCAGCGCCACGCCCTCTTGGCAATGCTGTTTCATATATTAATTCTGCTTTCCTGGGACTTGTCTCCTTGAATGAATCATCTGGTGATCCTGTATTGAGTAACCTACACTTGGCTTTTGGTGCTTACGGGACAGAACATGCTATTAGAGCAACAAATGTTGAAGAATACCTCACTGGAAAGTTGCTCACTCCATCTGTTGTGCTTGAAGCAATCCATTTACTTAGAGAAACAATTATACCAGCAGAAGGAACATCACATCCCGAATATAGGGTCAGTGTGGCTGTTGGGTTTCTCTTCAGTTTCCTATCTTCAATTGCTAAATGCATCAAAGGTCCTGGAAGAACTCTGACAGTAAGTTCTGGTAGCTCTGTAAATACAGATGATCTCTGTAACCTGCCATTGTCTTCACGCCGAGAAGCAGTTTCGGGTGAATATAAACCAGTTGGTGAACCGATTAAAAAGTATGGAGTTGAGCTTCAAGCTTCTGGTACATGGTTAATTTACGTCATCAGAATTTCTAACGGAGTTTAGAATTTATCTTCATTCCCAGATCATCCGTCTGTTATGTTATTTATGGATTGATAGACTTTCTTTTCTGTAATGCAGGGGAGGCAGTATATGTGGATGATATTCCTGCTCCAAAGAATTGCCTCTATGGAGAGTTTATTTACAGCACAGAACCTCTTGCATATGTCAAGAGTATTAAATTCAAGCCTTCTTTAGCAGCAGAGAAAATCTTGACAGTTATTTCTGCGAAGGATATTCCAAGTGGTGGGCAAAATATTGGATCATCGTACTTGTTTGGGGATGAAGCACTTTTTGGTGCTCCAGTTGCTGAGTACGCTGGACAAGCTCTTGGCGTTGTGGTATCTATCTTCTCTTATTTTTAATATTCAAATGACGATAAATTGTAGTATGCAGAGTGGTTTGTATATATTCCTATTGAAAGTTTCGATCGTACAAAATAAGGAAACACTTATCAATTAAACACATGCCGAATTTCTACGGTAGCAGTACTATGCGCTTATTTATTTTTCTTTCACGGTATTGTTTATGGAAATTTTATACCCAAAGAACAACACAAGTGGTTATGCAAAAACATATTGAACTGATGGGACATTTTAATATAATAAGATTTTTTCATATTTGAACACAGATAATAATCTTGTGAAATTAAACTACTAACAGTTAGTGAAGATCTCCCCTAATTACAAGTAAGCATTAGTTTCCTATTGTGTTACAGATGATAAAATTTATACATACTGTTGGAATTATGTATTTCTTAATTATTGACGTCACTGAAATTTGGACTTTACCTCAGGTTGCAGAAACTAAGAGATACGCCGACTTGGCACAAAAACAGGTTATTATTGAATATGACACAGAAGATTTGAAGCCACCAATATTAACTGTAGAACAAGCAGTACAAAACAATAGCTATTTCAATGTTCCTCCAGAAATTTATCCAAAACAAGTGGGTGATATTTCCAAGGGCATGGCAGAAGCGGATCACAAGATCCTTTCAACAGAAGTATGCTCATTTTACTTGTAGACCTTTTCTTATGACATATCACTTGCATTGTTTAATTATTATTGAATGTATATGTAATTTTTGTCTAGGATGTATTTATATCTATCTATATAGACTTATAATTGCATTTTCAATGGTCTTTGTTTTCAAGTATATACACTTAACTCGTCAAAAATAAAGTATATACACTTAACTATAAAAACTTTAAAATTTTATTTCCGATGGTCTCTATTTTTATCTGAACCATACCTATTACGTTATATCAATATAGAAAGATAGCATCAAATTTGAGCAAGTGGATTAAGACTTGTGGAAAGAAATACTCTCCAAATGAACGCCTCTTTTATTTAGCTTATGGTCTAGTATGGTGTATGTAGTCAATCTGACTCTTCATTTTTGTCTGGTGCGTACCATTTGATTTGCACACGAGCATATAAATTGTATGAAAGTTTGATTATTCATCACACAACTTTGCCGATGATATTAAATTTTCCATAAATTTTGCTCCCCGTAATGTAACTTCATAGAACCCAACTGCCAAGAGTATGTGGCATGCTTTAATTAACTAATAAGTATGAGTCTGATGATCACAGGTAAAACTTGCCTCTCAGTACTACTTCTACATGGAAACACACACAGCACTAGCGATTCCAGATGAAGATAACACCATGGTTGTCTACAGTTCATCACAGGCTCCTGAGCTTGCACAGAATGTCATAGCTAAGTGCCTCGGTATTCCATTCAACAATGTGCGTGTAATTACAAGAAGGGTTGGAGGAGGCTTTGGTGGCAAGGCAACCAAATCATTCAATGTGAGTTAGAATACACAAATTTTTAATAGGTGTTTATGCTATTAGACACATTACTTTGAAGTTGTGAGTTCACATGCATGATATCGGTTTCAGAATCCATTTTAATTATCCAGTTTTGCTGGACATGTTTCATTAGAAATCATATGTGGTACAACTGAATGTATTGTTGTATTAGTATGTTTTACTTTAATAGCTTCATATAAACTCGTAATACTACCTCCGTTCCGATGAATAAGGCACACACGTATTTCAAGACAAACTTTGACCGAAAGATTTTAGTAACAATATCTTGACTATAAAGTGCAACTTTGACATTGTTAGATTCGTAGTGAAAAACACTTTCTAATGATACTGATTTTATACCAAATATTATTATGTATATGAATTAATTCTTTGTCAAAGGCAAATCTCGAAAAGCGTGCACGCCTTATTCATTGGAACGGAGGGAGTATAACACAATGATAGTTGTAATTTTACCTATAGTACATACCTAACCGAACATGAGAGCGGTAAACATTGGATGGATTCACGACGCAGGATCCGATGTTTAAATTTTTTTAAGGAAGATTAACATGTGTTTGGCCATTCATTCATCTTCAATGAAGCTCAAAACATTGACAAGTTGAGTTGTCTCTGTTAATTGATCCAATATGCTTTTGTAGGTAGCAACAGCAGCCGCACTTTGCGCGTACAAGTTACGACGTCCTGTGAGGATGTATCTCAATCGCAGTACTGACATGGTCATGATTGGGGGTCGGCATCCAGTGAAAGCATATTACTCTGTTGGTTTCATGTCCGATGGGAAAATTACAGCCTTACATCTGGAAGTATTAATTGATGCTGGGATTTCTCCAGATGCGAGCCCCATAATACCAGATGCTCTTATATCGGGTCTGAAGAAATACAACTGGGGTGCTCTCTCATTTGACATCAAGCTCTGTAAAACAAACAATCCGTCCAAATCAGTAATGCGTGCCCCTGGAGATACACAAGGCTCTTTTATTGCTGAAGCTATCATTGAGCATGTTGCTTCCGCGCTCTCACTTGACGCTAACACTATCAGGCAAAAGAATTTTCACAACTATGATAGTCTTGTGTTGTTTTATCCAGAAAGTGCAGGCGAAGCTTCTACATACACGCTACATTTTATCTTCGATAGATTACTATCGACATCGAGCTACCTGCATCGAGCCGAATCTGTCAAGCAGTTCAACAGTTGCAACAAGTGGCGGAAGCAGGGTATCTCATGCGTGCCCCTCATTTTCAAGGTAGCACCAAGGCCAGCTCCTGGAAGAGTTTCTGTGCTCAATGATGGTTCCATTGTGGTTGAGGTTGGAGGTGTTGAACTTGGGCAAGGACTGTGGACAAAAGTGTTGGGGCGCGTAGAGATAAACGAAAAACTTTTCCTACGCAAGCTCCCAAGATCTAGCCGAGGTAGAAGGCCACGAGTATTACCACTAGACGCGCAGGTGCGGATTATCGATGTAGCGCGTCTGGTCGGGGCAGTGCAGTCCCACGATCCGGTCCGGCCGATCCAATCCCTCGAACGTCGAAGTGCTGAACGTACAGCACCTCTGCCGGTATCCACACGTACGAGGAGGAGCTCCGACGGCGGACTGCTAGGTCCGGTGCGGCGGCTGGACTGAGTGGGGCTAGGGTTCCCAACGCATGGGAGAGTGGACTAACGTGCCCGCTGGGCAACCTGCGCCCCTCTTTATATAGCGTACGGTAATGGGCTGCACAACACTTGTGGCCCATTCCCTCTGTGAGTCCGACTCACTAACTCAGTCCATTTCCGGTTCGGGTCCAACCCAACCAATACTTGCTCCCGCTCTTAAGTGTGTGACCCTGCAGGCTCATGGCGACATGGACACGATTGGAGTCCTACTCCCAATCGATCAATCGGTAGCGGCTCCTAGCAGAACGTGCCGACTCCCAAGTCCCATTGAGTCATGACGACATACCTTTCAATGTGATATTCATCTTAGTCCTTTTTGCCTCACGATATACCTTGTCGAACTATAGGCGATTCATCGTCATCCCTTTAATAGTTCAACTCTCTTCTCGATCCGTGATATGTGATTCATCTGACTAACTCTTAGTCAACCGACATAGTTAACACTTAACTGAGTCGCGCATGGCCATGCTTCCTGAATCATATCACTCGAGAGGGCCCAGAGAATATCTCTCCATTCGGAGGGGCAAAATCCCATCTTGATTATCCACATCACGCAGCTTGCTTTTCATTCGACCCGAACTCTGCCTTTATAGTTGCCTTGTCACAGAACAACGTTTGACAGAACCTAAGTCGGTGATCCACAACTCGGATTGTGCGATAACCTCAGGTCTAAGGATTACATTGATTGAGACATGCAAATGACGACTTGATCGTTGCATCTCAATGTGGGTCAGTCCGACTTGCTAAACTCTTTAGCCAAGTCCGTGAACGTTGGAATGGCATCACCATGCCCATGACAAGTGGAACCGTGTCATCAGCCAACACTCACATTAGTCTAGGATGTGTGTCCAGCACAACCTTAACGACCAAGGACAATTAGTATGAACAACATGAATATATAGTTCCACAATCGAATCACATATTCAATGACATATATCAGATGTTCAAAACAAGGACAACTTAATAACTTTATGAATACAATGGGAATAACATCATACATGATTGCCTCTAGGGCATATTCCCAACAGTCTCCCACTTGCACTAGAGTCAATCATCCTGGCATCATATGCCTAGGCATCTAATGCCCATGCCTCTCGTGTGCGCCTCATGCTTAGGCTGTGGTAGCGCCTTTGTCAACGGATCTGCAATGTTTGCATCCGTGTGTACTTTGCATAACTTGATATCACCTTGTTCGACAAACTGGCGAATGAGGTGGTACCGCATGAGTATATGTTTGTTCTTCTGGTGTTGTCTAGGTTCCTTGGCTTGTGCGATAGCACCATTGTTGTCACAATATACGTCCAAAGGATTGGACGCGCCCTGAACCACACCAAGATCAATCAGGAGGTTCCTGATCCAAACAGCTTCCTTTGCCGCCTCTGAGGCAGCAATATACTCAGCCTCTGTTGTAGATGCAGACACCGTATCTTGCTTGGAACTCTTCCAGCTCACAGCTCCTCCGTTCATTACGAACACGTATCCCGATTGCGAACGAGAATCATCTGAGTCGGTGAGATAACTCGCATCCGTGTAACCCTTTACACTGAATTCCTCATCACCTCCATAAACTAGGAACATTTCCTTAGTATTTCTCAAATACTTAAGGATGTTTTTAACCGCTGCCCAGTGGGCTTCGCCAGGGTCAGCCTGGTATCTGCTCGTAACACTTAGAGCATAGGAAACATCTGGCCTAGTACAAATCATGGCATACATGATGGATCCGATTGCCGAAGCATACGGGATCACACTCATCCGACTTCGCTCATCAGTCGTCGAAGGACACTGAGTCTTGCTAAGTTTTATACCATGGGACATCGGCAAGAATCCCTTCTTGGACTCTTGCATTTTGAATTTCTTCAAAACCTTGTCCAGATAAGTACTCTGACTCAATCCAATGAGCCGCCTGGATCTATCTCTATAGATCCTGATTCCTAATATGTAAGTTGCCTCACCCAAATCCTTCATTGAGAAACTCCTTTCCAATGACTCTTTGGTTTCTTGCAACATCATGACATCATTTCCAATCAGCAATATGTCATCCACATATAAGATTAGAAAGTTTACTTTGCTCCCACTAAACTTCTTGTATAAACAAGAATCATGATCGCTCTTGATGAAGCCAAACGATTTGACTACCTCATCAAAGCGAATGTTCCAACTCCGAGATGCTTGCTTCAACCCATAAATGGATTTCTGAAGTTTGCATACCTTGTCAACATTAGCTGGATCGACAAAACCTTCGGGCTGTATCATATACACGTCCTCAGTTAAATTTCCATTAAGGAAAGCTGTCTTGACATCCATCTGCCATATCTCATAGTCGAAATAGGCTGCTATGGCTAACATGATCCGAATTGATTTAAGCATCGCTACGGGCGAGAAGGTCTCGTCGTAGTCAACTCCTTGAACCTGTCGGAACCCCTTCGCGACAAGTCGTGCTTTATAGACGGAAATATTTCCATCCATATCAATTTTCTTCTTAAAGACCCATTTGCACTCGACGGGTCTTGCACCGTCAGGCAGATCAACCAAATTCCAAACTTGGTTTTCATCCATGGACTTTAACTCGGATCTCATGGCTCCAAGCCACGACTCGGAATCAGATCCCACCATCGCTTCCGAATAAGTTGCCGGCTCATTACTGTCTAACAGTAAAACATCTCGAGCACTCTGTAATCTGGCAGATCTCCGTGGTTCAGGTGCTGTTACCGGTGTAGGTACCACGACCGGCTCAGCCTCCAAGGCATTCGCCGACTCGCCCCTAGCCGGTTCCTCTCGAATTTCTTCGAGTTGCACTGTGCTCCCACTGACTTCCCGACCGAGAAACTCTTTCTCAAGGAAGACACCATTCCGAGCGACAAACACTTTGCCCTCTTCCCGGTTGTAGAAGTAGTACCCCAAGGTTTCCCTCGGATACCCCACGAAAATACACTTATCCGACTTGGGCGTGAGCTTGTCCGACTGAAGTCGCTTGACAAATGCTTCACAACCCCAAATCTTAAGAAAAGACAAACTTGGCTTCTTGCCCGTCCACATCTCATGTGGTGTCTTCTCTACTGACTTTGATGGTACTCTGTTTAGTGTGAAAGCTGCAGTTTCTAGACAATAACCCCAAAATGATAAAGGTAGATCTGTCCGACTCATCATTGATCGTACCATGTCCAACAAGGTCCGATTTCTCCGTTCCGATACACCGTTTCTCTGCGGTGTACCCGGCGGAGTGAGTTGAGGAACTATTCCACAACTCTTTAGATGGTCATCAAACTCATGGCTCATGTACTCGCCTCCACGGTCCGACCGTAGAAACTTTATTTTCTTGCCGAGCTGATTTTGTACCTCATTCTGGAATTCCTTGAACTTTTCAAAGGCTTCCGACTTGTGTTTCATTAAATAGATATATCCATACCTACTCAAATCATCAGTGAAGGTAATGAAGTACTCATAACCACCTCTGGCTGTCGTGCTCATTGGACCACATACATCACTATGTATTAGTTCCAACAAGTCGGACGCCCTTTCACAACTCCTTGCAAAAGGTGTCTTGGTCATCTTGCCTAGTAGGCATGATTCACATGTCTCGAATGACTCTAAGTCAAATGAAGTTAGAAGTCCATCATCATGGAGCTTCTTCATGCGCTTCCAACTTATATGACCAAGCCGACAGTGCCAAAAGTAAGTCATATTCAGATCATTTGGTTTCAACCTTTTAACATTTATGTTATAGACCGATTCACTATCAAGATTTAAAATAAATAACCCGTTCTGAACGGGTGCAAAGCCGTGAAACATATCTTTCAAATATAAAGAACAACCATTATTCTTAATATTCGACTCATAACCTTGTCTCATCAAACATGAGGCGGAAATAATGTTTCGACTAAGCGCTGGAACATAATAACAATTATTTAGTTCCAAAATAAATCCTGAAGGTAAATGAAGTTGCATCGTGCCGACTTCCAACGCAGCGACTCTCGCCTTGTTGCCGACCCGAATATCAACCTCTCCTCTTGCCACGCTCCTAGTTCTTACCAGCCCCTGCAACGAGTTGCAAATGTGAATGACTGATCCGGTATCATATACCCAAGAACTATTAGGTGCATCAGCAAGATAAATGTCTATAACATTGCACACAAGTGTACCTGAGTCGGAAGTCATACCTCCACTCTTGGCCTTGTCAGCCAAATACTTGGTGCAATTCCTCTTCCAGTGGCCATCCTGCTTGCAATAGAAGCAATTGGCTCCGGCTGTAGGAGAAGGCTTAGTCTTTGAGGAAGCGCTCTGGACAGGGCCATGGGCGTTGCCTCCTGACTTATCCTTCTTCTTCTTAGTCCAAGAACTCTTCTTGAACTTAGCCTTATTCTGCACCATCAACACTTGACTGGTGCCTTTCTTGATATCAGCCTCTGCCGTTTTGAGCATCCCATGTAATTCAGTGATACTCTTATCCATACCATGCATATGGTAGTTCGAGATGAACGGACCATACGCACTAGGAAGAGAGTTCAGAATTATATCAGTGGCGATCTCTTCTTTAATTGAGAAGCCCAAGCGATCCAAAGACTGTATGTAACCAATCATCTTGATTACATGCGGACTCAGTGGATCGCCGTCTTTCAGCTTACAGCCAAGCAAAGCTTGAGAGACTTGATACCTCTCAGTCCTTGCTTGAGCCTGGAACATACTTTTGAGGCTTTCGATCATATCGTAGGCCTCAACATTTTCGAACTGCTGCTGCAAGTCCGGTTCCATGTGTGCAAGCATAAGACAGCTAATCTCCGTAGACTCATCTCTAGTCTTACGGTAGGCATTCGTGACAGCGACAGTCGCATCGTCATCAGGCTCATCTGGAAGTGGAGTTTCTAGAACATGTTCTTTCTTGTCATGCTTGAGGACTATCCTCAGATTACGATACCAGTTGGTGAAATTAATTCCATTAAGCTTATCTTTCTCTAGGATTGACCTCAACGCAAAAGTGGACAACTGAGGAAGGTTGCTAGGTGCCATTGATCTACAACAGAAAGTACGCAAAAACACTTAAGACATGTATTCATAAAAGAGCAGGCATATTAAACGCTTTAATACTTATGCTCCCACTAGAACCAACATCCCTCCGATGGTTGCTAAGTGATTCAGGACCCTAAATAAGCAAGCCGACTAGTGAGCTTTAGCATCACCGCTAGCCGTCAAGTGATCTAGGTAGGCAACACCTTGCCAATCGTATCTCTATACGACTCCTGTTAGTTGGGTGACATCACATGCCCCGGCTCCCAACCTACCTCGCCCCGAGCCCCACAACCGTTGTGATGGACTCGTCTAGATTACCAAGTGCTTCTGCGTGTAAGAGTCCGACTCAAACCCACCTAACCGGAAAGAATTGGTAGCACCTCAATTTTATGAGCCCACTACCAAGAATGTCCGACTTGTGATGGTGCAGCACTGGCGGGGCGACCGACTAGACCTTCTTTGAGGGATTAAAGAATCTACCAACTATCTGAATAGAGGTAAATAGAGGCATAACAATAACACAAATAAAGCAATTATAATGTGAAATGGTATGGCTCTCTTCATGGTGATCTCCATCTCCACGAAGCTTGTAAGTCGACTCGTGCCAACTCTTGTCACGTGCCATCTTACTCCATGTAGCCGACTTGTACATCGACTTGCATGCCACCGGGTTCTCCAACAAGCTACACTAGCTAGTAAATGAAAATTTACATAGAGAATCCGACACGCAGGCCGGTATACAACAAAATGACAGCACCTAGGCTCCAGCCGGCTGACAAAAACATGATACGCAGATCATGTATGGATTACACACATCACATGCACATAAGCCATACCATTCACAACTTCCTGCAAAAACAAGTTATGCATAGATACGATATCTACCGGCGTTGTGAAACTCGCAACGACATCTAAGGCGCTACGACAGGACGACGGCGGTCCCGCTAGCCGGATAGCGGGCGGGGATCGAAGGGGCAGCGCCCCTCGCGGGTGCGGGCAGCGCCCGTTGATTTCGGAAAACGCAGATCTCATCTGCATTCCGATCATGGATTTCTTCATCGGATAAAACGATTTTACCCGAATCTGATCCGTATTCCGATTCGACCAAACTCTTTGATCTTCGATCACCGCAACTGGATTTATGTGTCACGGTATACCCCGATGGCGGAAACCGACCGGTAGGGGTAAGTTGTTCCACGACCTTAGCAGTATGATCACGGAAACCAGATCATCCATTAACCCCGAGTACGATTGATCCAATCAACCTTGTACAAAACCGATCTATCTCATAGACCGACCACCAAAACAGCAATTAGATCACATCTAACGCTAACTACATATCACATATGTACGGATCTCGGGCCTAATACCAGAAGCTACCGCTCTGATACCACTGTTGGGGCGCGTAGAGATAAACGAAAAACTTTTCCTACGCAAGCTCCCAAGATCTAGCCGAGGTAGAAGGCCACGAGTATTACCACTAGACGCGCAGGTGCGGATTATCGATGTAGCGCGTCTGGTCGGGGCAGTGCAGTCCCACGATCCGGTCCGGCCGATCCAATCCCTCGAACGTCGAAGTGCTGAACGTACAGCACCTCTGCCGGTATCCACACGTACGAGGAGGAGCTCCGACGGCGGACTGCTAGGTCCGGTGCGGCGGCTGGACTGAGTGGGGCTAGGGTTCCCAACGCATGGGAGAGTGGACTAACGTGCCCGCTGGGCAACCTGCGCCCCTCTTTATATAGCGTACGGTAATGGGCTGCACAACACTTGTGGCCCATTCCCTCTGTGAGTCCGACTCACTAACTCAGTCCATTTCCGGTTCGGGTCCAACCCAACCAATACTTGCTCCCGCTCTTAAGTGTGTGACCCTGCAGGCTCATGGCGACATGGACACGATTGGAGTCCTACTCCCAATCGATCAATCGGTAGCGGCTCCTAGCAGAACGTGCCGACTCCCAAGTCCCATTGAGTCATGACGACATACCTTTCAATGTGATATTCATCTTAGTCCTTTTTGCCTCACGATATACCTTGTCGAACTATAGGCGATTCATCGTCATCCCTTTAATAGTTCAACTCTCTTCTCGATCCGTGATATGTGATTCATCTGACTAACTCTTAGTCAACCGACATAGTTAACACTTAACTGAGTCGCGCATGGCCATGCTTCCTGAATCATATCACTCGAGAGGGCCCAGAGAATATCTCTCCATTCGGAGGGGCAAAATCCCATCTTGATTATCCACATCACGCAGCTTGCTTTTCATTTGACCCGAACTCTGCCTTTATAGTTGCCTTGTCACAGAACAACGTTTGACAGAACCTAAGTCGGTGATCCACAACTCGGATTGTGCGATAACCTCAGGTCTAAGGATTACATTGATTGAGACATGCAAATGACGACTTGATCGTTGCATCTCAATGTGGGTCAGTCCGACTTGCTAAACTCTTTAGCCAAGTCCGTGAACGTTGGAATGGCATCACCATGCCCATGACAAGTGGAACCGTGTCATCAGCCAACACTCACATTAGTCTAGGATGTGTGTCCAGCACAACCTTAACGACCAAGGACAATTAGTATGAACAACATGAATATATAGTTCCACAATCGAATCACATATTCAATGACATATATCAGATGTTCAAAACAAGGACAACTTAATAACTTTATGAATACAATGGGAATAACATCATACATGATTGCCTCTAGGGCATATTCCCAACAAAAAGTCCAGCAGATGACTGCTTTCGCGTTGGGACAGTTGTGGCCTGATGGGTGTGAATGCCTCCTTGACAGAGTGCGTGTTCTTCAGGCCGATACATTGAGCTTAATCCAAGGTGGAGTTACTGCTGGCAGCACCACATCTGAATCTAGCTGTGCAGCAACCCTTAAGGCCTGCAACATGCTGATTGAGAGACTGAAGCCGGTCATGGATAAGCTAAAACAGCAATCAAGTGCTGTTTCATGGGACTCTTTGGTTTCTCAGGTCATTTTCTAATTACCCTCTAGTTTTTTTTCATGCTGCAAAGTAGAATGTTTATCCATGGAACTTATCATCTTCGTTGCCAATACTTAATTTGCATATGTTTTAATGTTCCCAAATAGGCCTCCAAGGACAACGTTAATTTGGCTTCAAGTGCATACTGGGTTCCTGGCGAAGGACCCAGTACCTATCTGAACTATGGAGCTGCTATAAGTGAGGTGCACAGAATATATGCTAAATGTCAATTGCACAAGTGTAGTATAACTAAAGTTAAATTTTCTATGGATGATATTGCCATACGTCTCTCATTTCCTATTCAATTCTTGTTCTGGAAAATGCAGGTGGAAATTGATGTTCTTACAGGAGCAATAACTTTACTAAGGAGTGATATTATCTATGATTGTGGAATGAGCTTGAACCCTGCAGTGGACTTGGGCCAGGTTTGCATAAATATTGTCCAACGCTCTGCTATATTATTATGTATTAAACATGTATTAATAAATAGGTCCTGATTAAAAATAAAGAGGCTGGGGAGATCCCCATTTTGAAAAAAAAAATGTATTAAAAATATGAATATCATTTAAGAAAGTGTTATTGGGAATTTAGAGGGAGTACATGACAGCCCTGATTAGACTTTCTATAACTTGTACTCTATGGTTGCATCATACCGGATCTCTCACCTCCATGTCGCAGATTGAAGGTTCATTTATACAAGGAATCGGTTTCTTCATATACGAACAACACGAGACAAACGCTGACGGCCTTGTTGTGAGCGACAGCACATGGGATTATAAGATCCCGAGTGTCGATACCATCCCAAAGCATTTCAATGCCGAGGTTCTGAATACTGGTTACCATAAGGACCGTGTGCTCTCATCAAAAGGTAGAATGTGATTTTCTTAAGGAATGATGTACGGTGACTTTTTTTCCGGGTGGAAAACTATCATTGGTTCAAGTAACTTAACTACTTCTTGTGCCAGCTTCCGGCGAACCTGCGGTGGTTCTTGCATCATCCGTTCACTGTGCGGTGAGAGAAGCGATCCGAGCAGCAAGACGGGAGTTCGGAAGCTCACCGGCCGCGTTCCAGCTCGATGTCCCCGCACCAATGACGGTGGTGAAGGAGCTATGTGGTTTGGATATCGTGGAGAAGTATTTGGAAGATCAGTCCGCACATCAGTTTACAGCCGGAGCATAAGAATATACAGGACGAGGCTCTGATGATGTTGTCAGCCAGACGGAGCTGTGTGATCATCATAATCGTGTAACTTTGGGATGGTAAAAAATGTTCCAAATGTTAGCGGTATTCGGTGCTGTGCTTGAACGCTTGTCTAATATTGCTGGGACTTGCAATAAGTTGAATTGAACATTTTCATCGCTGGGTGTTTGTATAATGTGTACTCCTCCTTTCTGAAGTATAAGCGTATTGTAAGTTGCTTTGAGATTTGCAGGTTCCAGGCACAAAGCATTTGACCTCCATTATATTCCTCCGATCTGTTCGAGTAGAAAGCTTGCAAAGATTTGTCAGTTTCCTTCAGCAACCAGTTAGGCGCATCCAGGAGCCAGTGGTGAACTAGTTATGATGAGATCACTCACTTGATTAAAACCATCCTTCCAGGGCGAGCGATCATGCCCTTTTTCCATGCTGGACAAAGGTGAGAACTTTTAGGAGCATCGGATGCCACTGAGTTGCAGTCCAAGATCAATGCTCTGCTCCAAGCATATATCTGTAGGCCCTCTGATATCGTCTATATCAGACAGGTAATAACATGTTCTGGTATGGTCTAGTTGAGGACAAAGATGGCAAGCGCATTCTTCACCATGAGTACTTCATGCTTCAGAAACAATGCCTGGATAAAGATCATATACTTAACTTCACAGTGCCAATATGTGAACTGCTGCCCCTCGGTAAGTCTTATCTGACAAGTGGCTTGGATATCAGACTATTCTTCCTGTATGCTGTATTTTTAAGGCACTTGGTTCTTCCAGACAAACATGCTCCACCAACTGAATCGCTTGATCTGCAGCCACTGCCTACCACCGCACCACGGAATGCACGGTTTTTTAAATATTTCACCCCGTTCAGACTCAACTGTTGAATACATTGTGTTGGTTGCTACGCCAGCAGGCTGTGGAGAGACCTTATGCGTGGAGTTTGCAATAATACCGAGGAACCATCAGAAGGCAGTATCTCGTAAAATCAACATGCTGAGGAGTCGTAAAGCTCTGGCGAAAGGAAGATACATGGACTGGGGAGAGAAAATGTGAAGAAGTCGCTGTTCTTGTTTCATCTGTATAAAGGGAGAAACGAAACACTGGAGCTCGAAAAGCACAGCAGGGAGGTTCATGAGCACCACTCCATGCGGAATTCCCCGCCGACGCTGCAAGAACCAGCAGGGAGTAAAAACAAAAATACTGTGGTTATTCTCTCTTCTAAGTGCTACGGATACAAATACGTAGCACTTGTGTTTTAGGGTTTTAGGGTTCGAAACTGAACCAGGACTAGAGCATCATATCAGTTCTACTTTGTGAAATCCCATCTTACTCCAATGAAAACAAAATATAAGGCCGAAGTAACTGAAAGTTTTTTGAAGAAAGCGGAGAACACCGAAAGGTAGCACAGGCATCAGAAAAAATGTACAAAATGGCAAGGAGCTGCATGCTGGCATCAGAGAAAAATGTAACAGCAAGAACATTCTCCTGGCATTAGAGTGCATGCTGCCAGTTTCCCTGGTTTCAACTCAACACCCCTAATCTTAAGCAGCTTATGCCAAAACAATATCCTAGATGGAGTACCAAACAACCAATACTAGCTCTTCGTCGCCAAAATGTAAAGACACGATAACATATCCAGAAGGAACATGATTTTTTGAATTAAAATAGGAAGTGAAGCCTTAAAAGCGGGCGCTTATGTATGCCTAAACTGCTCCTAACCAAAATTTTCTCTACCCTTGACCACGGGTATCTGTGACTTTGCCGGCGGCGGTATGCACAGTGCACCTTGCACGCTGGCTTCTCATGTAGGTATATGTCCTTGAGATTGACCGCCGCTTCCATGACAGCTTTTGCATAATCGACAAATTTGTCTTCTGATTGAAACCCAAAGATCCTGAGCACGGAGAGATTACGGTGCTTGAAACCAGATGTTTCCCATTGTGCATCAGCGTCCCTCCTCTCCTCGGTAAACGCAAGCCTCTTCCTCTTATCCTTGTCCCATATCCCCATACAATCGCAAACCTGCAATGCTTCTCATCAGGCCAACTTTCGCATTCAACGATGTAAAAGAAGAAACAACTTTACCTAACTATCAAGCATTTTAATGCCGCGCTGCAAGTTCGATACAGTACTAAATCTAAGTTTAACATGAAGAAGGAAAAAAGATTGGGGGAAAAAGGTCGAAAGACTTTTACCCTGATGCATAGCTCCTCAAGGGAAGGCGCCCCTTGCAGAACGAACATCGTCCAAGTCAGATCACATTCTTTTGAAATGGCAGCCAAATTCACAAGCCTCAGTTTGCTGAACACCTGCCACAATTCTCGTGGACCTTCAGGTTTAACCCAAATCTGCCAAATATAGAACAAACATATGTGTTGAATAAATTAAAGACAATTAATGTGTATCATCAAGAAGACTGTAACCCTCACTAACCTTTTCTCTTTCGAATCCCAGATGCAGGTTTCTTACGGTGGCTTTGCCAAGAACTTGACTTAACTTGAGCATCTTGTGCCATGAACGAGCCGCATTTCTTACGCTCACGGTGTGGAGCAGTGGGACATAACCAAAAGACAGCGGCTCATGCAGAGACACCCAAAAAGAAAATGTGAGCGTTGTGAGCTGTGGCAGCCACTTGAGATGAACCCTCTCAAAACCACTCCTGAAAATATCAATCTCCCGGAGCCGCGGGTGTTCCACATCCAGCAAGGACCGAAAGCCCATGTCACACCTGTCCAAGCGGAGGAACTCCAGTCGTCTGCACAGTCTGAAAATTCTAGGGAAATCTGATTCACCTAGACTCAAATTCTCGAGCCTGAGTCGCGTGATACCACCGAATGCGTCCGGACAGTCGTCAATAAGTGAAATGAGCTGCCTCCCGTTCACGAGCATATCGGCATGGCTGCATCGTTTGATTTCCTTCTCTGTCAAGAGCGTGAGCTCAGCCTCTCCAACATTCTGCGTTGCCATGGTGTTGGCAGAAGCCCGGCAAATTCCAGCGGATCCATCTCCCAAGAAGAACTGCATGCACAGGCGGTGAATGGTGTGTGGACTTGTACTGCTCCTGCTTTCCAGAAGGCTCCGGGTCGCTCCAAGCACGGTTGCATTGGCCCGAGCAACATCATCGCTGCTCCTCTCTTGCATGTTGTCGGTGGAACCAACCATTAAAAGAATTTCGGAGAGCATAGTGGGGATCTTCTTCCACCGTCTGGAGAGGATGCTGGTTCTTGCGACGTCGGTGAAACCCAGTCGCTCGACGATGTTGAGCAAGACATCATTAGGCAAACTGCTGAGCCAATCATATTCCTCCTGTATTTTTGGCATAGGAAGAAATTAGAGCTGATATCTTACAGTAGTATTCGGGATGCTATGTTGAATTGTTGATAATATATGGTCTGAGAAAAACATGTAGTTTTTTACTTTCCACCAGCAGAAGTGCAATTGTGCATCACTCGATGCAGAGCCTGGGGTTTTTCTCCCCATTTCGGAAAAAAAAAACGCAATTGTGCTATCTTACAGAGAGAGAGACACACACACACAGGAAAGCAATTTTGACAAGTCTTTTCGGTTCATGTAACTTATCTGTAAGAGCCTGAAAGCAAAACAAAGAAAATATCGTCGTGGGCCGTTCTCGCCCCCCCCCCCCCCCCCCCCCCCAGTGACCATAAAAAAAATATCGTCACGGGTCAACTTTGACCTGTCATGCTCAGGGGTCAAGGGAAACCAACCGTGCGAATCTTGGCGAGCATAGCAGGGATGTGCCTCCACCGTGTGGAGAGGATGCTGGTTCTTGCAGCGTCGGCGTTGTCAAGTCGCTTGACGATATTGAGCAACACTTGGTCAAGCAAACTGCTGAGCCGATCATGTTGCCGGGTAGCCTCCTCTTCTTCCTGTATCTGGCATATACAAAGAAAACAAAATTGGAGTCGATTTCTTAAATTCTTTGTATTACACATGCTCTCGGAAAAAGATGTAGATTTGCTACTACTTTCCACCAGCAAAAAACGAAATTTTATGTGCTAAGAGGCCCAATGTAAAAAGTATATAGTAATAACTCACTAGCATGGCTAGGGGTGCCCATCGGTTGTAACAGATGAGGCCCCTGACGGGTGGTTTGGCCGTGCATCTGGCAGCCGGCCGCCGGAGGTGAGAGCTGGCCATCGCGCACAAGTTGCTCTGAAATCTGATGATATCCCAGGAATCGCTGGCCTCCGCTGAAAACTGACGGGGTTGGGTTCCGCCTCACGTACGGTGGCAACAAGGAGACTAAAATCCACAAGGACTCTCCTCTGCTTTTCAAGGACCGACCCATGCTCTTTCTCGTCGAGAATTGTTGTTGGAGAGGCCGTGACGTGTGCGCCTGGGACTGCCTCCGCCGGAACCACCATTGGCATCATCTTTCTGCTGAGTTCCGCATTGCCATTTGCCAGTGCTCCTCTTGTGGCACTTCCATGAAGCTCAGCCTCGGCTGCCGTCTGCTGGCAGCGGAAGAGCTCCTCTAGTGCGCGGCCGTGTCATGGTGGGAACGCGGCATGACGATGGTTGCCATCCTGCCAGGAACATGTCGAACTACGCGTCGGTGTCGTGTCGGGCGGGCACTCGAGCGCCGGCCGTGCCCGCCGCGACGCAGCACCACGGCCTGCCCCTCCTCGTAGCTCCACCACGTCAACCTCGGGGTACGCCACGGAAGGTGGCTGCACACCACGACGTGCCCCTTGCCAGCCAACGCTAAACCCTGGAAGCTGGGTCGTAGTTGGGAACTTGGGACTCCGCTTTTCCAAGAACTACCTCGCCGCCAACGCCACTGGGTGGTCGCGCGGCCCCGAGATCCATAGGTCCCAGCTTCCAGGGTCAAGCCCTACCAAGCGAGATGTGTGTGTAGGCTGGAGCAGAGTGATATTTCTTTTCACAATTTTTTTTATTGAACAAGGGGAGACACACAGAGTCACAATCGTACGGTTATGCACTGTCACAGTCACCGATCCGAGGACGCTAAGCACAGTACTTTGAAAAATCCTATCATACTGCCATTTAAAAAAAAAAAGGACAAAGTAAGTGACCCAGGTTTCATAAAGAAAGCAGGGAACAACTAAAGGAAGCACATACATCAAGTAAAATGAGCATAACAAGGAAGTCCCAAAGTTCCATAAACTGGGCACCTCGGTAACAGATATCATCAGGAAGCCACTGCAGTTCTCGGATTCTTCACACAAGTCTTAAATCAGATAGATGCTGACGACCCCAGTATTACAAAAGGAACAGACCCACCACACATGTAGATATCAAACAAACAAAATAAACGGCCTGGCATTTCAAATTTACATCATCGCGTCCATGGTATAAAAAGTAAGTAACGAGTTAACCCGCTTCGGACTCGAACACTCATGATGAACATCGGCGCCCTTCATCCTGGCAGCACACACACATACGGTTGGTGTTAGAGAAACCATCGCCCAGTTCTTTTCCAACATTACACCACATACGGTCCTGTTAGCATAGCATCCGACAGACGGGGATTTCGCCGCAGAGTTCCACGTTGCAGCGATAACAAAATCATCTACCTAGAAGTTCCTTCCTCTGTATTGTTGTTGCATCTCCTGCAAAATAGATGCCAAACATGGTCAGGATGGGCGGTCCTGACGGATGTAATGGTGCTCGGGTGTACGACAGACACTTGAAAGAGGGCACATATGTTGACTTACAGGTGCATAATAATAGACAGGACGTGTCTGCCCCATCATCATCTGCTGCCCATACTGCTGTGCAGGTGAAAAACAAAGCTAGTTAGCCCCAGCACTGGGAAGTAGCAAGATAGTAGCAATGGCATCAGAGATCTCAGCAGCTTGTATTCAATAATCACCAATTCAGCTACCAGGCTAACTTGACTCGAGTGGGAGAAGGAATCAAATAACTAATAAAAACTTGACTCGCCGTCAAAACCAAAGGCGATTAAAGGAAACCAATGTGTAACATCGTGGCAATTAACTGTCCAGACACGAGAGTGTCCCAGCCAAGGTCTACTTGTGTAGTTCTTAGATGCAACCAATTATGGAATTGGAAAACTAAGCATAAAAGCAGATCAAACAAGAATTCAAAACATAATATGTGGAGCTGAAAAGCAAGAATGTATAGCGAGCTTCATTTCAGGTATGCTGTCTCACCTGTTGCCCAGATGGATGCATGTAACCCTGGGGAGAAGGTCCAGGTTGAGCGTTGTAAACCATAGGCTGGCCACCATAAGGCTGCGGGAACTGCAATATAATTACCATAATGTGGTAAGGGGACACAAAACTTGCTATATATATGCATAGTTGGCACAAGAAAATTGTCTCCAAACCACTGCCAGTGCGTTACAAGTTAGCATAACATTTCTACAAGGGGAGTACTTAAAATGTTCAAGGACCATCATATAACAGAGTAAATTAACTAGAATCATTTAAAGGATATATACTATGAACTTGGTTCAACTGAAAGCACACTTGGAAGCACGACCAAGATATTCTTTTCTGTAACTAACATTCTTGGTTGGAGAATTTTATGTAACCGTCACCTAGCGCCTATGCTAACCCTAGGAAAGCACGGCGTACCGCCAAGGGACCTTAGAAAATAGTGAAGGGCCACAGCAATTAAGAAAATCTGTTCAGTAAGAGTTATTACAACACTGACAGCTTAACTAGTACTAGGTAAACTAAATGAGTGTCAAATCAACTACTTGGCACCACTGCCACTGTTCATGACTCTTTTGCAAATAAACTCGACAAATAGGTTCATAATTCAGACAACATTTAAACTCAAATATCACACCCATTTCATATAAATGGTAAGTAACTAAGCAAATGTGTGTTAAATATAGTAGAAACTCACCCCCATGCCAACTGGTAAACCAGGTCCAGGATTAGCTGGCATGTTATTGGGATAATAGTATGTTGCATCAGACACTGGAGAATGAGGTGGCCTCAGAGGAGAAGGAGAAGTCAAGGGAGTGAAACTCTTAGCATTTGGGTTCAACTTGAATTCCTGGTCCAGAAATATTAATTCTCAATGCTCTACACAGGTAAGCAATAAGATACCAAAAGCGAAAAAACATAGCAAAATATAATAAGCATATCTTCATCAAATCCTGACCTTAGCATTTGGGTTCAAACTGGATTTATCCGAGCTAAGAGATCCCATCGAAGAGCTTGGTGACAAGCCTGGAGCAATCGCAACTGAGTTTGCAGCAACACGCTCGGATGTTGATGATGCAGAACTATCAGGTCTTTGAGAAGAATTCACGTATTCAGGCGCCAAAGGAAGTTTGCTGGGTACAGCAGAATCTGGTAACTTGTCTCCTTGGCCAGAAGATGAAGGCTCAGTTGCAAGCGACCTTGAAGATGCCCCTTCCAAATCTGTCACAAGATAAAAAAACTATTATATGATTGCTGCTGAATGTTACAGCTAAGGAAACTGCTATTAACAAGGCAACTGGATTTTGATATAGATAGACTTTTTTCTGGAAACACTGAGTCAATCCAAAACAGCCTAAAGAGGTAAGTGTTCACGCACTTTACAGGTGCACATGCGTCAAACAGATAAACAGAGCTTATCATTTGATGGGTGAAACGAACCAAGAGATCTGTGAACATAAGTGTAGTAACAAATAATAATGATGATAATAACAACAATAATAAGATGAACAACAACAATAAAGAGTAGATCTAACTCTATTCCCTCCAATAAAAAAGGTAAGGCAATCCAAGAAGCTTTAATTCTTGAAATGTGAAGTACCATCCACTTGGCCCAGACTAGTGAAGAAATGATTCCATCAATTGAAGTGGCAGTTGCTGTACCCACAATTGGGTTACATTCATGTAATGACTAACAAATACAATTTATCACGGGTGACGGGTCAACAACTACATCTCATAAAGGACAAAAATATCGGACCTAACCCATCAATTCATAAATAACCATTAATTATAGAGCTAACAACCAACACATGAATCCTAGTGACAACAATACATTTTAAACAGGGCAAGAGCATGAATTTATTAAACTTCCAAATGGGGCATAAATTTTCTGCTCACCTTCCGAAATCAACGGTCGACCCCCTTGAGATAACTGTTAAAATGAACAGGAAAAACTGTCAGGTATGAAAAGAACGTGTTTCGTATCAACATTTAACGAAAAATTACTGGATTCAAGCATGAGCAGCCCTATTGTCAAAAAGGGAGGCTTACAGTATTCTCAGGTCGCAAGTTCCTGTTGTCTTTGTCACCACTGCTTTCTTTACTTCTCTTATCATCCAGCCTAAGGTTAATAGTAATGTGTAAATCAGTATGCTACAGATCAATATGTTTCTACTTGAGTCTGTTATCCTAGAATGTCCCTGCTAGGGATGTCCACAGTGATGATAATGAACAGCACAGTAGAAATAGCAAAGCAGGTATATGGCAGTGTATGGGAAGAAGGGTATTTAATCAGTGATTTAAGTGCAGCCAAACAGAGCATAAGGACCACAACTCCAGATTGAAAAATTGGTGGTAGCCCCCAGCAACCCACAGAGGTATGCCCATTAATGAACCATGTTTCAGAGAACTATGTACTCCCGCCGTATCAAAATATAAGATGTTTTAGCGTTTTCTAGACAAAATGTATCTAGACACGTTTTAGTGTGTAGATTCACATGAATCTGAACACTAGAATGTGTCTAGATACGTCTTTTTTAGAAAAGGCTAAAACATCTTACATTTCGATACGAAGGGAGTAGTACTGAGAGAACACATCTATAATTCTATATGCCTAAATGGTGAATAACATATGTTCTGTACTCAAGGTAAAACCTGTTTCCTAGTAGCAAGATATGTTTTAAACTTACTTTCCATCAAAAAAATACTACATAAATTCGAAGTTGCTGATACTAGTGCTAACTAGACAGTTGGTTTGATTGACATGATTGGCCTCTTAAAAAGCTGGTCAATAATATACTACGCAAGGGATTTGCGGTGCGGTATGCAGAGGTAGTTGAAATTTTTTACAGCTTTGCAGATGTAGGCCATTCTAGGCCATCCATTTCCTTGGCCAGAATACATAAGACCATATGGCAATCCAGATGAATACTATGTGATAAAATAGGACTCAGATGTCAGTAGATAAATTCTAGAGCATTAATCTTTGGGGTGGTAAATAATGGAATTTTCAATTAAATAATACCGAATGGTAAAAGTAAGGACGAAACGATAAATAGATTGAAGTCCAATAAATGAAGTGTCAAAAACAAAAATAACTCATAGACAGATGATGGTGATCATCTGATAGTGTACCATACCAAAGGTGATAAATTCTAGGTAGCACTAACATGGTAGTGCTTGCGTTATCTAGCTTATGCTCGAGATAAGTTCGCAGTACAGCTAGCCCAAACATGTCCTAAACCAGCTTATTCCAAGACAATCATCTAGTTAGCCAAACAAAATGTTGAAGCTGTACCAATTTTTGCTTGAGTAGAAAACAAAACTAAGTTTAACCGCAGTATGAGAAAAATCCAATCACGGTAATAGAACAGCAAAGTAGTTTAACAAAAACAGTGCACAGAAGTCGGTGAGTACAGTCTGAGACAAGCAGCTACACAAAATTGAGGTAACCCATATTTTATGTGCAACCAAATCGGTCCCCACAAGTCCATGGCTAGAAAATGAGAATATGACAGGTGGCCTAGAGTGCCCACAAAGGACAAAGAGTGGCATTCAGTAACTGTTAGATACAATGATAAGGACATCCCTAGTGATCAAACAAGGAGCATGGAGCATTAGCTGGACATGGATTAAATCATTCATCTAACATAGAAGGAGAGGCGGTAACTTGCCATCTATGCACAGGAAAAAAAAGTTTACCTGTTGGCATCAGCAGGCAAAAGCTTGTTTGATTGGTATTCAGATGCTAACTCACTAGTTGCAGGAGTGGCAAACAAATGGGTACCACCAAATATCTGGGAAGATGATTCTTCACCCTGAAAGTCAAAAATACAAACCGACTTATTTACCAGTTGATGATGGCATTTAAAAAAAATACGGGCATATATTAATTCATTAGATTTCTATTGTTTCATCAATTGATACCAACTAGAAAAGGTGTTGCTGAATGTTATTGAGAAGATGTACTTATTAAACTTTAAATTCTGAACAGTCAATTACAGCTGAATATCTTAAGAGAATGGAAACCTCTCAGAAATTCCAAATGAAGGAATAATAAATTCACTGAAACCTAGCATTAACAAAATACGTGTGGCATATTCATGAGGCAGGACAAAAGATTCACAAAACTTGTTTGATTGTGGGATACATGTGCAAATTTAAGACCAAGGTGTGTTACTCTTTTTGCTATTTTTACTAACATATACTCCCCTCCGTATCGAAAAGTAAGATGTTTTACCGTTTCCTAGACAAAACGTATCTAGACATGTTTTAGTGCAAGATACACATGAATCTATACACTAAAAACATGTCTAGATACGTTTTGTCTAAGAAATGTTAAAACATCTTATATTTTGATACGAAGGGAGTAGTATAGAAACTAATGCTAAAACTGTAGATCAGAAATCGTCCCAAATGGTGGGAATACAGCATATATAAAGTCGTTTATTCCATACCTTTATTGATGAACACACCGGCAAATCCTTGGTATCAATGCTGCCTAGCCTGGTAAGCGAATCAAAAGGATGTGCACTGCTTGGCACATTCATAAAGGGTTTAAGTTTGGAAGTATCGGTATCCCTGCGAACTGCAGAATATTTTATCTCTTCATCATGCTCCAAGTCTTCATCCACGTGTAAACCTCTTTCCTGCGTAAGCAGCCCCAACATTTTATATAATTATTGCGCATGTATTTGTGTTTTATATCTTTACACAGTTCACTAATACTTGGTGTAGCAAAAACTTTGCGGAACTAAAAACACCTTTACTGTAAGTTTTTGCGGTTCCATAACTTAATTGTGTATGTTTTAGTGGAGGAGGGGAAGAGACCTACCTCAGCAAGATGGAGATCTTCTGTATCTTCACCCTCTATTTCTCGGGCTATCCTTGAAGCATGCTTTTCAAGCTCTCTCATATGAGGACCTCGCTCAAGCTTTGTGGTATACAGGTCTTCATTAAAAGTACTCTTTACGCCAAACAGAGCTGCATTTGTCTCGAACTGGTCCCAGCTCCTACCAACATATTAACCATTAATCATCATGATGACAAAATTAATATAAGAACCAGAAAATATGTACTACACCATCATTTTGCAACAGTAACCAGAACAAAAATTGCCTAATAATTGGAAAAGCAATATACTGCCATAGCACGTAAATATGTTTCGTAACTTGCCAAGGTAATCATGAAAGGAAAGAATAATTGTCTGTTCTTATAAAACGAATTATACATCGCATCAACATGATATGATTACAGAATGTAAGTGTGTAACAAGGAAGATTTACACGTGGATGGTTATTAGCAGCTAAATAAGGAACAAATCTATGTAAATCAAGTAAAATGTGATTGCCACTTCCAAGACCATTTGCATCATAATAATAATAAGATTGAAAGTTACAAATATAAAGATAAGCCTTCACTTAGTTTTTCAGTACCTATGCCCCTTCCTGTCAAATTTTTCCAATTCGATGCAATCTGAATCTCCTTCATCTGGTGCCCAGCGTTCAAGCTCTCTCTCTTCAGGGAAGTGAGAACGAGAGATGGCAGAATCTATCATTAAGTCTTTCCTCTTGTCATGGACAGGACCTTTTGGCAGTTCATCACCACCAAGTGTTACATCCTAGTAATTTATCAAAAGGCAGTCATTGCACTCGCACAGAGAATGGAATAAAGCAGAGCAATAGTTCATGCAACATGCAAGTCAGGTCCAAAGTCACATCCAGAGTGCCCATAAAAACCAGCAATGAAGCAAGTAAACAAGTATAACCATGGTCAAGTAACTCACTATTTGTTTGCAATTTTAATGTTTGTTTGTTAGGAGAACAAACCTTGGCAAAAACTTGAACAAGCTCTCGTGCTGGTATTATCATAGTCTCAGGCTTTCTTACAACATCACTAGGATTACTTTGCCCTCCAGTAGAAGTATCCTTTGTCGACTGTGCCATTTTCAAGACAATTCCTGCGACAAGTGATTGATTCTAAGTACACACAGAGTGCAACAAAAAAATACAACTAGGAAAAAAGTTCATCAAGGGAGAAGTAAAAAAGATGATAAAAAGGTTATAATAAAAAAGCACACAAAGATAGATCAAAGAACAAAGAGAAGGAACTGTACCAAAGTCTTTATCAGTGTTTGTTGCATGGAAGATTCCAGAGATAACAGATCCATTCTTGACATGCACATCGACATGATGACCGATAAACTGTGTCATAACATAGACTAGACGATCCCGTGAAGGGCTTGTGTGCCCCAGTTTGCCTCCATTTTCTAAACCTAAATAGAACACTATCAGCAGTAGCTCTTTTCGACGGTATACACAATACATACATACCAGACAGGATAAGATACTCACCCACGCCGGTAAAACCACCAGATGAAGACCTCACCAGGTGCGCTTTACTATCATGCCTTCCACTACCCTCCCTATCAAGCTTCCGGTTGGGGGCTCCATTGGCTGAAGCCCTGAGAGGTGCATTCTGCTGTTGACGACTCATAGTCCCTGCAATGCACAGAACATCACGAGCTCAGCATTACTGCCACAAAGCAAGCTAACAAAAATATATTCCACGACGATGAACATTCAGAGACATGACAAATGAACCAGAAACCAGTATTGAGCCATTCTCCCTATACGGCCATGGAGCATACATACAGGAGAGCTGTAACAATTTACATTTCACGCAATGAGCAAACGCGCCTCGTTGGTACAATCCTCACCAGCAACTCCTTCTACCATGCTACTTCAACACTGGCCCAGAGCTGAACGGCGATAGCCAAACCATAATGCACGGAGCTAACTACGTCGTACAACAAACCCAAAGCGTCCCGTACAGCTACGGCAGAACCAGCTCGCGGCGCCGGAAAGGGACGAAAATCCGACCGCGGCAACGCCCGATCCCAGCGGATCGCTCCGCCGATCCCGCAGATCTAAGGCTCAGGGGTCCCGGAGGAGGTGAGTGGTGACGGTGTCGAGCAAAGGGGGTTAGATCGGGAGCGGACGAGGAGGGAGGTGCGGAGGGGGCTTCCGCCGTCGGGGAGGCAGAGCGGGCGGAGGGGGAGGAGAGACCCGGGGCGCCATCGTGGGGAGAAAAGAAGACGAGATGGAAAGCTTACCGGAGAGAAGGCGGGTTTCTTCACCACAGGAGGAGGAGGAGGCTTCGCCGGAGATCGCCGGAAATGGACTTGTCGCCGGCTCCGCGCCTCCGCTTGTGCCGTCTCCGCCGCCTGTCGCACTAGGGTTTCGCAGCTTCTGTCGCGTCGCCTCGCTGGTGGAACCGTTCCACGGATCGGAGGAGATTTTTCTGGGCCCCGTGGACTGAAGCCGAACGGGGTGGATCGGGCCCGGGAAGATCCACGCCCGGGAGCGAAGCCCGGCCAGGCTGACCCAAATCGGTGGGACGAGTGGAATCGAGCCGAGCCGGCTCGTGAGTCGAGCCGAGCCTGACAAGAGGAAATTTCAATTCTTACGGGAGGGATCCTTTAAGAAAGGTCACGTCAACCTGAGGCGTTCCAAATCAAATATGAGAAAATTCCTAAATTTTGTAGAGCTTGTGGAAAATTTGGTCATACCCACCTTGAGTGTGGTACGGGGGAACACGAGGAAGCAAGTCTGGGCTGGAGAGATTTTCTGAAAGCGACTGGGAGACATGGCAAGGGAGGAGACACATTGGAATCCGTGGTGGTGTCCGTGGTAGAGGTGGTTTTAGCACTGGCGGAAGAGATGCAAGGGGTCGTGGAAGAGGGCAATCACAAAATACTGATGAGTTTGTCAGTTGGAGACATAATGCCTTAGCTACAATCATACCACACAAGCAGCCTGCAGATGATGATCTTCGTGATACTGCTACAAGTCCCCTAAAACCGACGGATGTGGACATGTTAGACAAAGATCAGGAGGTTAATGCAAGGAAGAGGTAGCGTTCGATAAAAGTATTGGAGGAGATAATACTGTTCAAGTTCAGACAGAGACTATGGCTACTGATAAAGAGGATTCTCTTTCGGGAAAGGCTGGATCAAATGGATCTTCTAAATCAAAAAAAATCAAGGACGGCTGGATCTATCTTCCCGTCACTCGGATCGGCGGGCTCCCACGAGGGGTCTGTCCGGGCACAATGAAACTTTGTGGAGCCAACTGCCGGGGGTTGCAAAAAACAACAGCAGTTCGTTCGGTCTTGGGAGTACAAGAGCGAGTAAAAGCAGATGTTTTGTTCCTATCTGAAACACACTTATCCTTGGCAAAGGCAGAAAATCTTAAGCGAAGGCTCTCTTTTGATCACATGATAGCTTCTGAGAGTAATGACAGGAGTGGTGGTCTAATCCTGCTTTGGAAGGATACTATAAATGTCACTCATTCTAGCATTCATGATAATTATTTGGATATTCTTATTGATGGGGGTACTGATAATGTTTGGAGATTTACACGAATATATGGAGAGACTAGTGGGGACCGAAAACACCTCACTTGGAATTATATCCGCAACCTGCATACTATGGGGGATTCACCGTGGGTGATGCTTGGCGACTTCAATGAAACATTGAGCAATTCTGAAAAGGAAGGGGGAGCGGTCAGATCACAACGGTGTATGCAAGGCTTTAGTAATTCTTTATCTGACTGTGGCCTTTTTGACTTAGGCAATACTGGTGATATCTTCACCTGGAGACGAGGGCGTATACGCGAGAGACTCGATCGGGCTATGGCAAACCAGGGATGGATTGATCGCTTCAACCATGCAGGTGTGATTAACGAGGATTTTTTCAAATCAGACCACGGACCCGTGACGGTTGATACTTGTTTCTTTCAAGAATCCCAGAACCCAAGAGTGAGTAACCGGAAAAAATTCGAAGCCAAATGGTTACTTGAGCAGAATATAAATGAAATTGTCTCGGAGGCATGGATTTCGGCCCAGCAAGCTGGCCCAATGGGTGTAGCCCAAAAGCTTGCCCGCGTCCATGCGGCCCTACATGCATGGGACATGGAGGAGTTGAGTGAACGACGTCGATCCATCCAACAGCTGCAACGAGAGCTGAATGTGGTTCTCTCGGGGCCCCTATCTGATGAAGCAACAGCAAAACAACAAGAGCTACAGTTACAGATCGAGCAAGAACAAGAGAAGGAGGAGATTAAATGGATTCAATGAAGCAGGGTTAATTGGCTTTCTAATGGTGATCGAAATACAAATTTTTTCCACCGATATGCTTCAGAAAAGGAAGAGAAAGAACGTGATAAAAGTGCTGAAAGATGATAACGGTAATTCTTTTGAGGGAGTTGGGCTTTCAGATCATATTAAAAATTATTTTGCAGGGCTCTTCTCCTCGGAGGTAGCTTCACCGAGCCAAGAGATAATTTCAAAAATTAAACGTAAGGTGACGAGGGCGATGAACACGACCCTCACAGGACCTTATTCTAGAGAGGAGGTAAAGAAGGCTCTGTTCAACATAGCGGATCTCAAAGCTCCTGGACCCGACGGGCTTCATGCTATCTTCTTTAAACGGTATTGGGATTTAATTGGTGATGAGGTTATTGATGAGGTTCTTAATGCTATCAATACTGCAACTATACCAGAAGGATGGAATTCTACCACAATCGTTTTAATTCCAAAGATTAATAATCCGAAAAAGGTAACTCAGTTTCGACCCATCAGTTTGTGCAATGTTACTTACAAAATTATTTCCAAGGTGATTGCATCTAGGCTTAGGCCCCGCTTGGTTCACCGTATATTAGTCAAAACGGGCGTGGAAGTTATCCACCGTAATAATTCCCGGAATTCGCGCTTGGATCGTCTGATTTTTCGTCGGTCCGTATTTTTCTCGCGGGTAACCATTCCCAGAATCAACGCTTATGCCCAGGAAACTTTCACGGACCTGGTATGGTCCGGCTCCAAATACGCCGGTGTTTGCGGGCACAGCCAACCAGCCCAGTAAATATTACGGGCCTGGATATGAAACCGGCATTCCAAGCAGGGCCTTAAGGGAATTCTCCCAGAAATTATTTCACAGACTCAGAGTGCCTTTGTTCCGGAAAGACTAGTTACAAATAACGTTTTGTTGCTTATGAATCATATCACACTATTAAGAAGAAGAGACGGGGAAAGTATGGATGGTGTGCTATAAAACTGGATATGCATAAAGCATATGATCGAGTGGAATGGACATTTCTGGAGATGGTACTTGTCCAATTGGGTTTTGACATTGATTGGATAAAATTGGTTATGGCTTGCGTCACTTCTGTCAACTATCAAGTTAGAATCAATGGCAGTGAGACTGAGGAGTTTAAACCCTATAGGGGCCTTCGGCAGGGAGATCCCCTCTCCCCTTACCTATTCATGTTTTGTGCGGAGGCCCTTACATGCTTATTGCAAGATGCTGAGGAGAAGGGAGATATTATTGGTGTCAAAGTCTGTCGCAATGCCCCAGCCGTTTCACATTTATTATTCGCGGACGATTCTCTTATTCTGATGAGAGCGGATATTGCAAATGCTACAGCTTTGAGGAATATTTTACAAGGCTATTGTGATGCATCTGGGCAATTGGTAAGTGAAGCAAAATCCAGTATTTTTTTCAGCCCATGCACACAGGTAGATATGAGAGCAGAATTATGTACTTTGTTGAATATTCTCATAGAGGCTATCACTGATTCATATATGGGACTTCCTACCCAAGTGGGAATTGATCGATCAGATTGTTTTGTTCATCTTATTGGTAGGATAGTAAAGAAACCGAGAAGTTATAAAGAGAAACTGCTATCCTATGGGGGAAAGAGGTGTTGTTGAAAGCGGTGGCCCAAGCCATCCCAACATATGCTATGTCAGTGTTCAAGCTGCCTAAACTAGTTATCAAAGGGATCACAGATGCTATGACCCGATACTGGTGGGGAGATGACGATGTACAGAAACATATGCACTGGTTTGCTTAGTGGAAACTCTGTGTTCCGAAGAAGAGGGGTGGAATGGGTTTTCGTGATCTACACTGTTTTAATCTGGCTATGCTGGCGAGGCAGGTTTCCAGATTTATTAATGAACCAGAGTCTCTTTGCGCAAGGGTTTTACAAGCAAAATACTTCCCATCTGGAGACATTATTAATGCAAAACTTATGAAGGGGTCTTCTTTTACTTGGCAAAGCATCTGGGCAGGTATACAAACCTTCAAAAAGGGTTTTATTTGGAGAGTAGGAAAGGGTAACATGATAAATATTTGGGAGGATCCCTGGGTGCCCTCTAGCCCTTCTAGAAAGGTTATTTCGGAAAGGGGTATGACAGATATTGTCCACGTTTCTGAGCTGGTTGATGAAGAGGGACGGTGTTGGAACGAAGGGGTTATCCGCAACAATTTCTTATCCGTTGACGTACATAGGATTTTGAGGATACCACTTTATTTCGGAGACATGGAAGATTTTATTGCATGGAATCATACAAAAAAACGGAATCTTACTGTCAGATCTGCCTACCATTGTGAGTGGGATTCTCAACACGGTAGGAAACTTATTCAGACCAGTGGACCAGGTACGTCAGATATTAATCCAGTTTGGTTAAGGCTTTGGAAATTGAGAGTTCCTGCTAAAGTAAAAAAAAATTGCATGGCGTCTACTACATGGTACTATCCCATGCAAAAGCGTACTGGCTAACAGACATATTACATTAGATGCTTTGTGCCCCATCCGTAAAGTGGGTTGTGAGGATACCAAACACACTTTTTTCGTATGTCCAAGTGTGAAAGAGATGTGGGAAAATCTCGGCTTATGGAATGTTATTTCCCCGGGAATGGACGTGGATAGAGAGGGCTCGGGAATTCTAGAATGGTTGCTGCGGCATGACCGTCTCCCTTACCCGGAAAATGATGATATTAAAGTTCATGAACTCATAGTCACTGCATGCTGGTTCATTTGGTGGGAAAGAAGGAAGATAGCACACAATGAGTAAGTTTCAAACCCAGCTTCTTCCTCGCACGCAAAATTGGCCATCACAATGAACTATATCAGGGCAAGCAAAAAAGAATGCAAAGCCTCGAGTTCAGGGATGGGTAAAACCGAGACCTGACTATGTTAAACTGAATTTTGATGCAGCTTTTAATGCATAGGAATTTCGAGGAGCATCAGGAGTCGTTATTCGAGATGAGAGGGGCTTATTCCTGGCGGGAAGTAACAGGGGTATCCCTTGTGTCGATGATATTATTACGGCGGAAGCGTGGGCACTTATAGATGGGCTAATACTGGCGGGGCAACTAGGATGCAACAGAATCGAAGTTAATGGAGATTGCATGGATATTATTACAACAATGCAAGATGGGGGGTTGTCCCTTGGCCCGGCGGCATCGATATTCGAAGAATGTGTTTTCCTGGCACATAATTTTATTCATGTCACCTTTAGTCATTGTCGAGAGATTGTAATAGGGTAGCCCATCTGTTAGCTTGTAAGGCGGGGTATCAGGAGTCCACTTGTTGGTTTGAAGACCCCCCCCTCCCCCCGATTTTTTGAGTGTGACCCTGGCAAATGATGTAAACCTCTATGAGGAAACAATGTAACTAGGTTTGGATGCAAGTTCTCAGACGCACTATTTTCCTTCCAGCGTACCTAAGGGGACTGGAAGGTTTTTAATGAGGCGGGCTTTCTAGCTTTATTAATGGTAAAATTTCAAAAAAAAAAAAGGTCACATCAAGTTTTTCGAGCCAACTACTAGTAATTGTGCGTAATATTAAAAGATATTGTTTTGTTAAGTGAAAAATAATGAAAATCAAAATGAGACAACTTGATATCTATTAATTATAAAAAATGGCAACCGTACAAAATAAAGATTGTTCCACAAACATATGATGGTTTAATAAAACTTCCATTACTAAACATATGATTGTTTTCGTTGTCCAGCCGTTGTCGGCATCGGTTCTTTCCTTTTTCTCTCTCTTTTCTTTTGGGCATGATTGTGATGTTTGCCCCATCAGTGGTTTTAATATTGTAGCGTGTGGTTGTTATACTAATATAGTGGGACGAAAGCCTATTTCGGCAAAAAAAAAATGGAGATCGATCGATCTACATTGTAATTATTGGAATATTATTTGGACTCGCATAGCTAATGAGGAAGCATGCGCTCAGTTAGATCTACCATCAAACTTTCTTATCTTCAGCATG
The DNA here is from genome assembly GCA_028641055.1 of Alopecurus myosuroides. Lineage (NCBI taxonomy): Eukaryota > Viridiplantae > Streptophyta > Magnoliopsida > Poales > Poaceae > Alopecurus > Alopecurus myosuroides. The sequence goes on along the minus strand of CM054060.1, from coordinate 6,506,712 downwards.
GATTCTTTAAAGGGGGAATACTTTCTCATCTTCCGGAGGGATTCCTCAATGGGATCAACATATTCCTCGTATATTACTCTCGTGTATAACACCAACCTTTTCACATGGTCCTTGTTGACATGTCATCATGTGCATGCATTCTTCACATCACATGATCACGCTCAGCCAAAAGTTGTCGTAGATCCTAATAAACGTGCACGTATTAAGTAATGCAACATAAATTGTAAAAACTGATAGCTAAATAAATTTAGAACAACAAAATGTTTGCACGTATACAATGTCGACACTTCTTGCATGATATGTTGTGGCTTATCACATCATAGATTTATTTGATATTGATTGATATATAGGCTAAGGTTGTGAAAAAACTTTGTGATCCCTTGAACCATCTATAAAGTTATTAAGTGGATGCACCCCGTTCTAATGATGGCCGGGAGCAACGCCTTTAAAGGGAAGGAATTTACAAATCATTTAAAACTGAGTGCATAAAACCTAAAAATTGGTAGTCACCCTCGGCACGAGAGAAGAATAACACTGCAACAAAGAAGAAGGTAAAACATAACTGCATGATGAATATACACTATCCATCTGCTTCTCACCATTGTTGCATGCGGGAAATATCATGCTAAATTTCTTCAACCAACACCAAACAGAATAATATATTGTGCAGACTCATCTTTAATGCAAATACACAAACAATTAGGCCTATCATGCAATTTAATTTGTGAAATACAGCAAATATGATGCTATGAACGAATTAGTGCTCTAAAATTCCTAAGTCGTTTCACTATGAGATTGAAAAGAATGGTGTTGTGAGAAAAATATTTATTTGAAAGCTCTGTTATTGAAACAAACAAGGATCTTAGTACTGCAGCATACAAGGGGTCATTATGGGAATAACATACATTGTACACAATAGGCGAACAACATTGGTGGCAAGTTTATATCCTTAAAAAATAGCACCATGTCTTGGTGCTCATGAGCTTCAACTGAGATACTGAAATAAGTTACCTTTCTGCAGCAATAGGTAAAGAAGTTCACAGAGAGTCCATCGAATAGTACAGTTTTTGCAAATCTTTCAGTAAAAGCTTTTTGCACAACATAAACGTTCTACCATGTACGGTCATGTTTGTTCAGCTCGTTATGCTAAGATAAATTTCTTCAGAATTTGAACATACCCTCTAAGAGCAATGTAAAAAAAAACATCACACATGCTTTCATCACCACTAAAGTAATCACTAATGTTACCCTTTATTTTTACATGTAATTAAGACTCCATTGAACAAAATCACATGTTGCTCTTGCTAGCAAAATAAGTGAATGGAACCATATATAAATAGGATTGCTATTTTATTCCTTGAGTCATATAATTCTTTGAGCCATTGAGTTAAGAGTCTTGGTTCACACTCTTCCTGCAGCCTAAGTGTTAGCCTCACCTTCTTTCTGCATTTCTGAGACATGCATAACCAGACATGTAACAAACCTGCTAAACGAAGGCAACCGGGAATCGCTATTCTTCTCAGAGAACAGGACCTTAGTGATTCAACCAAGCATAAAACTCATTATGCCCAAAGAAGCTCATAAAAAATATTGATATATTCCATGACAGACATGTGCAGTAGTGAAAACGAATATGCAATGAAACTTTGAGATGCAGTATTTAGAACATGCAATGGTACCCGAACCAAGATTGCTGAAACCCATGAAGGAAGAACTCTAAAAGGGAATCGAACATACCAGTTGGTCTGTGCGTTCTTGGAGGAGATCAGATGCCGGCAGAAGCAACGGAAACACACACCCAATTAATTAGTGCAGGCACTACCAATTCATGAGGTTTATGTACATACGATGCATACTTTGTCCGCTGGAAATTGAGGATGTCCCTGTCGAGCGTGCTGACGGCGCGCTGTGCGACCTAGTCGCCGCATCGGACTGGTCGGGGTAGATGTCGTACATGAACACGGCTGGTAAGCGGCAGGCTGGCGGCAGATCATGTCTCAGCAACGTTCCATACCAACGCATTGGCGTGAGGAATGGGAGGCGCAAATCGCGTCTCAGCCAGCTTCCAAGCCAACACGTCGGCATCAATATAATGGGGTGGCGGCGGCATCCAGACTTCTTACGCGTCCGAGCGATCTCAGTCCATGGCAGATCCCGCTTTGGGAAAACTAGGGCAACAACAGCGAAGGCGGTGGCGGCGGCGGCGCTCCGAGGCGGCTTTCCAGATCTGCTATGGGCGGGCGCGCGAGGCGGGGACGTGCGGTAACGGAAACAGTGAGAGACGAAATTAGTTTCTTCTTTTGACGGGGAAAGCATGATTTTTGGTCAGCCAGCGGTTTGATTAGCGGTGTAGGGGTCCGTCCGACCACTATTTTAGTGCGAATCTGGAGCGTTCGTTTGGAAGATCTAAGGGTCCTTGTTATTTGGATCTGCCGGTCTAGATCTTTTTATATTAGTGGAGATGGAGATAATAGTGATATTTCTGTTGAACCAACACAACGAGAAACCAAACTTGTTCACCTCTTGGGATCATGTAAGAAAGGTCACCCATCTCCCACAACTACTGCGATTTCGAGATCTTGTAGCCATGTTGCCTCCTAGCTCGCGCCTACAAGCAATTGTAGGAAAAAGACTACGAAAGCGTACGCAAAACCTCTACTAGGAGGGTGCGGCCACACGCTCCTAGTAAGAGCATCTCCTGTCGTTTTTCGGCGCTAAATAGCGCCGAAAGGGGATGTCCGGCGCTATTTTTTGCCCTTCCTAGCCGTTCCTGTCGAGACATCGTAGTAGTTTTCATAGACGGGGGTGCCATGAGACTACGGTAGAGACGTGGGGTAACGGGATAGCGTAGTAACACAGAACACGGGATTTTACCCAGGTTCGGTACGTCGCAACAGTACGGCGTACCTACTCCTGCACTTCTCACTAATTGGGACTAAACCCCGTTTAACAGGGTTACAATGTGAGGGTGTAGATCTAGCTACTCGGCGAGGATAAGCTTCTCGGCGAGTTGCGTAGAGCTTCTCTGTTGTGTGGTAAAGAACCTGAACCTGACTTTCTCTCCCCCGTCCGGCTTTATATAATAGCCGGGTTAGGGCTTACAGAATCAGAAACCTAGAAGACTACGTTTAACTTGTAACTTGGAAAGCAAGGAATCCGTCTTCTCCTCCAAGCCAGATCACGCGAGCCGTGATCCGGGTTCTTCTAGAATCCGGCTTCTGCGCGTCGGACTACTGGGCCGCCCAATGGACCTAAGCCCATTACCACGTAGGCCACCCTGGTAGTCCGGCTCTTTGTCTGCCATCTTCTATACCCCTATTCAGTATATATCCGACAGTAGCCCCCAGGAAGGATCAAAACTCTGATTCTCCGTCTTTCGTCAAATACATTTTGTCCGGGAAATCTTGATTCAGCAGTCTTGATTCTTTCTACTTTCCTTTTAAAGGAGATGGTAACATAAGACTCGGAACTCTGAAAATCCGGCTTTTCTTCTCACGATCCTTCGCGGAAAAGGAACTTATGACGTCAGCGCCTTAATCATGCTGACGCAAGCGACGCTTGGTTTCACGCGGGAAACCCTGCAACGTATCTCTGACAGATTCTCACGGGAAACGAGGAGATAGCCATCATTCCCCTGTCGTTTCATTTCCCGGATTTTCCGGCGAGCGACACGCGTCGAACATCCAACGGTCGAAAGAGCCGTTGGCACGTATCTAAATGGCTTTCCGGCTATAAATAGCCATCCTCATCCTCATCGGAAACTTTCCTCACTCCCCCACTGCCTACGCCATTGCTGCGAACGCGAGCTCGAGAGCAAAGCACTTGTCCCAGGCGCTCACAGCATCCAAGCACACCGAAACGCAACGCCACAAGATGGCCTCCTCGCCGTCATCGCCGACCCGCGCCGCCATCAACGAGCTGATCAGCGATCTGGATCCGCAGCCGGGATCGCCCAAGCTCACCGGCGACGTGCCGGAGAAGACCACGGCCTCCGCGGCAGGCGGAGAAAACACTTCCGCCGCCGCGGACATAGCGACATCGAGCGCCGCGACAACCCCGCCGTTTGCACCTGAAACGGCGGAGGAAAAGATCGAGCTCCTCGGCGACGAACTCGCCGCCGCGGAGGCCGCCGCCGCCGCCGCCACCGGAGCAGACGAGGAAGCGGAATCTGCAGGCAACTGGAGTGCCTGCAGTATTCCCCCGGCTCTCCTTCCAAACTTGGAAAAGGAGGGCCTGGTTCTTAAGAAGAAATGGCGGCTGCCAGAAGACGAGACCGAGCCTACGCCAAAAAATGGCGAAAGGGTCCTTCTCTGTTCCCACCTTCTTCGAGGTATGGGACTTCCACCTTCTTCCTTCTTCCTCCAAATCCTTTCTCACTACAACATCCAGCCCCATAACCTTCCTCCCAATTCCATCCTCTACATGGCCGGCTTCCAGGCTTTGTTTGAGGGCTACTTAGGGCTAGAACCTAGGTTAGATTTCTGGACTTACTGCTTCGGGGTTAAGCGGAACTCTTCGGAGGGCGCACTCCCGACTTGCGGGACCATATCTTTCACTCTTCGGAGATTCCGAGAAGATTGGTTCCCCAAGATAAAAACTTCGAAATCCGTCAAATTTTGGACGGGTTTCTTCTTTTATCACCCCGACGTGCCTTTCCCTAAGGAAGCTGTCGGGGTTCCACCTTTCGTGAACTCTGCTGCAGTTCCCCAGGCCGTCCAGGTTCTGCCGCCAGATCTACTAAAGATCAAGCGGCGCATCGCCAAGCTCACCTCCATGGATCCGCCTCTAACCGGCATGGACACGGTTCTATGCTGGCTGATTAGGCGAATCCAGCCACTAGCCAACCACAGCGGCCGTCTCCTGTGCGAATACACGGGAGTCAAGGATCCGATGCGGACAACCACCAAGGATTGGCCCGCAAAGGAGCTTCGCCGGCGCATCAACCAATTGGTCGCATCACGCGACCAATACGAGGCGAGTCGGCCAATGTACACGGTCGAAAATCCGGTTCCCAAGGTAATTTTTCAGTCATTTGGGTACAGTTTTAGTTTGTTCTCGGATTTCCTAGCTTCTGATATTGATCTTGCTTGTCCGACAGTTCGCGGATCTTTCAGATTCGGACTTGGTATCCGAGGCTGAGCTGGACGCGCTGCGCACCGCCGCTACAGGTGGACGCAAGCGCAAGAAGATAACTTCCTCGGAAGAAATTATCGATCTTGACGGAATCCCCGTCGCCACTTCCAGGTTCTTTCTTCTGGGTTCTGTTTTCTTATATGGGAACTTTTCATCCATCTTCAGTTTTTTTGACTTTTCCGGGTTTTTTGTTTTTAGCCTGCAGCCTTCCACCCTGAAGCCGAAGAAGCTGAAGAAACACAAGGTTTCTTCCAGCCGAGGCAGCCAACCTTCTCCCGCCGTCGCCCCGGACACGCCACGCACAATGGCAGAAGAGCCTACTGCAGCCCCCACCACCAAGCCCCCAGAGCCCAGCCAGCCCGTTGTGTCCGACACGGACACGAGGGAAAGGGCGGCTCCAGAGGTGGGAAAATTTTCTCGGACTTTCGACGAGGAAATTCCCACCTTTGACAAGGATTTCAAAGCTATCAACGATGGCCTGGACGCAGCCGGGAATCTCTTCGCCGAATACGCGAAAGAGTTTAAAGAAAACTTGGCAGGTTTGCAGCGCATGAGCCAGGTATATAACTCTAGCCCCCAAGCATTAAACAAAATGCGTGCTTTTTGCTTTGATGTTTTTTGTACTCATTCTTCTCCTTGCTATGTTTCAGCAAACCTCCGAAGCCATCAACATGGAAGTTTTCAAGAAACTCACCATCAAGAATAAAGAAGTTAGAAGTCTTCTTTCTATTCTTGAAGAAAGGGAGGCAGAGCTGGAATCATCTAAGCTCGCACTGTCGGAAACACAAGGTAAGCATTTTCCTTCTGAAATTTCCGATTCAATCATTTGCCTAAGTTTTTCCGAGAAACTGGCTAACTCGGATTTTTTTTCTCGCTTTTCAGCTGCATTAGCTCAGGCTAAACAAGCAGCGGAAGATTCTGGCAATGCCAAAATTCTCCGCAAGGAGAATGTTGAGCTTCACAAGAACCTTGTGAAAGCACAACAAGACCTGGAAGCCAGCAACATGGCCCTTGGAATTTCTAATTCCAAGGCTTCCGAACAGGCGGAGAAGGACAAATCCACCATTCAGGATTTGACTGACGCTCTGAACCTTCGCCTGGAGGAAGTTTCTGAGATCGACAAGCTCATCGGTAAATCTCTGACTCGTTTGTCATCTTTCCATGTTTTGCTTTTTCTGTTTTTCCGTCTAACCCTTTTGGGTGTTTTATTGGAAAAAACAGGAGATACCCCAGATGGCACTCGGGTTGCAGGCATCCGAGCTTTCGGGGAGACATGGACTTTGATCAAGGCTGCTGCAACGCAGCTGGTAGACAAGTTTCTTCCTGAAAAATCTGGGGAATGCTCGGAGGTTGAAAAACTTCCGGGTGCCATCATGGAGGTGGCGGAGTCCAAGGAGTCCCTTCTTCGCTCCGCTGCACGGGGTGGTGCGCGCATGGCTCTCGGCCTTATGCGGATGCACTACCCCACTGCCAAATCCTGGCGCGTGGCGTCCGGTGTCCCTCAAGGATACACGGATATTCAGCGAAACACCATCTTTGGTGAAGTCAAAGGCCACGCCACCCAGATTGCCTCCATGGTGAATATCTCCGTCAACTATCCAGAAGAGGAGATCCCTCCGATCCCCGAAGACGAAAGCAGCAAGGAGGAGTCAGATGCTTGAAGGGTTATCTTGAACCTGGATAGCAAAAGTAGACAATAGGAGCATTACCATTCTTTCAATGTAATCCAAAATGTAATGCTTCTTTTTGTATGAATGAAACTTCCGTCTTTTGCAGTTTAAATTATGAAATTCTTTGCAAATTTTTTGGATTTTATCATTCCTTTATCTTCTAAGTTCTCTGGTGTATATGCTTTAACTGTCCTTAGTGTTTGAAATGGCTCAAATAGCAATATGAATCTTCATGCCGAGTAACTGGGGACGAACCAAGCAGTTTTGAAACTCGGAAACATGGACCATGCTAAAGGCATTTTTACTAACTAGTTCCAGTAACCCAACACACACACAATCAGATAAGACTTAGAGAAAACAAGGAAAGTTTTAAGTGAAACTTGGGCACGCAGGCAATTCAAGTTTCCCTTAGCCGTTAACAGGCTGAAAAATCATTCAGTTTTGTAACGCCGAGTACGTAAGCACAATTCGGGTTAACGTTGAGAAATTTGTAAGATCATTGGGAAATAGATGAGGCGGAAACACTTTGAACTTATAAAGAACATGGATGACCGCATTCCGACAACTTTATTTCATGATCTCAAAAGATGTTTACATAGAATTGAACTAAGTACGGAAAGGTACATAACTTGCTAGACATTCCCAGGCTTCCGCAATCCACTTGACTTTGTCGAATTTTTTCAGCAGCTTGTAGAGTGGTAAGGTTTTAGCCCCCAGCCGACTAATAAATCTGCTGACGGCTGCAGCGGAACCCGTCAACCTTTGGACATCTTTTACACATGTAGGTTTTGAGATGTTCAAGATTGCCTTGATCTTTTCTGGGTTAACTTCTATTCCTCTGTGGGAAACAATGAAACCCAGAAGTTTTCCTGAGGGAACCCCGAATACGCACTTAGATGGATTCAGCTTCATCTTGTAAGTGCGTAAGTTATCGAAAGTTTCTCGCAGATCCTCAAGGAGTGTATCTTTTTCCTTGGTTACGACAGCGATATCGTCCACATAAACATGAACGTTTCTGCCAATCTGACTATGCAAACAGCGTTGCACCTGCGTTCTTCAGGCCAAAAGGCATGGTTACGTAATAGTACGTCCCATACGGGGTTATAAAAGAAGTCTTGATTTGATCTTCCTTTTTCATGCGTATTTGGTGGTACCCGGAGTATGCATCCAAAAAGCATAAAAGCTCAGAGCCTGCAGTGGCATCTATTATTTGATCGATTCGCGGTAATGCGAACCTATCTTTCGGACACAACTTGTTCAATCCTGTGTAATCTATACACATTCTAAGAGCAGTAGTGTCTTTCTTCGGCACTAGGACCGGATTTGCGGACCAATCAGTATGGATTACTTCCTTGATGAAATCCGCTGCTAAAAGCCGGATAATTTCCTTGCCAATAGCCTTCCGTCTTCTTCCGTCAAATCGACGGAGACCTTGTTTGACGGGTTTTGATCCGGGAATGAGTTGGTGCTCAGCAAGTTCCCTGGGTACGCCTGGCATGTCAGCTGGTGTTGACATCGATTTTGTCGCAGATTATATAGAATTATTAGAGATTACGAAATACGATAAAATAATTACCAAAATATAATTTTAGTCCGACGACATCGGGTCAAATATTGACTAAATTTACGATGCCGCGAATGACCATTAAACCTTTTATATAAAAAATATTGACCGCGGATAGAACTCGTTCTTTTTATAAAGTATGACTATATTGTACCAAAATAGGTATTGCACCAGAATATTTGTTGTACTAAAATAATGGGAAATTACCAGAAAAGGTTGGCAAAGTAAGTTTATGAATACCCATGAAAAATAATAAGAGCTACCTAACTCATACTGGGGAGCCAACACGAAATGTGAGTTCTTAATCAAGCATTAAGCGATCAGAACATGGCTCGTATAGCAGCTTACGTGCATGCATGCATCATGCATGGATTAGGCGGCAAGATTACCGGCTAATGATGAATTTATTAGGCACCTCATAGCATGCATGTGACCGATGCGTGCATGCAAATGATTAGGTCACATCCTAATTAGCAAGCCCATACTTAATAGATCTTAGAATGATTAGTGGGTCAGCTACTAATTAAAATGCCCATGGACCAAAGGCATAAGCCCACCAGGATGGCCAGGACATTGAGTTTCATGAGTTGCAACGTGACTGGGTCAGCCCTCCCGAAGAGACTCGATACAAAATAGAAAGATAAAAGAAGAGGAGTTAGAACCGCTCGCACGATCGGAACGTGGGCGCGTCTCTCTACGCCTCCGTGCTGATGGAACTGCCGGCCGCTCCTGCTATATATATCGCCAGCAAACCATCGAGAAGGGCTCGCTCATTTTTCCATTGTTGCCGCGCCCGATCAATCCCATCGCCCATACACGTACTACAGAGCTCGCTGCATACGCGCACGCACTGCCACTCGTCGTCACGCCGCCGGCCGGCCGTCCTCGACTGTGTCGCTCACCTCCGGCCGCTCAACATACATTCCATTGTGCGTGTTGTGTTGTGCTGCCGCAGGCAAAGCACCGGTGCATTGGCCGCTGCTGCACAAGGTTCCTTGGACTCCATCGCCAAGGTGAGAAACAAGGCTAATTAAACTCATAGTGCTTTTGCTCTACTCCATACGTACCATGGATCTTCCTATTCTCTAGTTTGGTTACATTGACACAAACTAGGGAATATTTCTTCATATTTGCCACATGTGTTCTTTACTTCATGGTGGTTACATTGACACAACCATGGAGTCTTCATCTTCCTATTCTCTAGTTTGGTTACATTGACACAAACTAGAGAATATTTTTCCATATTGGCTACATATATTCTTACTTCTTGGTTGGTTACATTGACACAACCATGGAGTCTTCTCCTCATAGTTCTCTAGTCTGGTTACATTGACACAGACTAGGTAATATTTCTCCATATTTGCTACATATATTCTTACTTCTTGGCTGGTTACATTGACACAACCATGGAGTCTTCATCTTCTATTCTCTAGTTTGGTTACATTGACACAAACTAGGGAATATTTCTCCATATTTGCTACATGTGTTCTCAATCCTTGGTTGGTTATATTGACACAACCATGGAGCTTTTTCCCTCATGATCTTTAGTTTGCTTATATTGACACAAACTAGGGAATAACCTATTCATATTTTCTATATGTTTCACACATGCCAAGTTACTTTCATAAATGCCAAATTGCTCTATCTTAATCATTAAAATATGGTCATTGGTTTGGTTATATTGACACAAACCAAGTGACATAAAAATGATAGGTTTCTAAAACTTTATCCTCTTTTTGGTCATAATTACATAACCCAAATCTGTCTTGATTTACATGTTGGCTCTTGGTTTGGTTACATTGACACAAACTAAGAGCTCTTCAAAATTGACATCTTAATAAATATCTGCTACTTGGTTTGGTTACATTGACACAAACCAAGTTGCTATAAAAATTGGCATCCTAATAAAATATTGGTACTTGGTTTGGTTACATTGACACAAACCAAGGTGCTCTTAAAATTAACATCTTAATAAAAATTTGCTACTTGGTTTGGTTACATTGACACAAACCAAGTTGCTATAAATTTGACATCTTGATAAAAATTTGCCTCTTGGTTTGGTTACATTGACACAAACCAAGTTGCTCTAAAAGTTGACATCCTAATAAAATATTGGTTCTTGGTTTGGTTATATTGACACAAACCAAGTGACACTAAGAAACACATGTTCCTGAAATTTTACATTTATTGGTTCATGGTGGCATTATCCAAATATCCCTAAATTCTCATATCGTTAAATTGGGCCTCTTGGTTTGGTCATATTGACACAAACCAAGTTGCACTAAAACTATTTAAGTTGATAAAATTATGTCTTTGGTTTGGTTACATTGACACAGACCAAGGTATACTCTAAATGCATCTAGAGATAAATATTGTGCTTGGTTTGGTCATATTGACATAAGCCAAGTCACTTCAAATGAATCATGTCGCACCCTCCATATGCGTCATTTATCCTATGATGCAAAGCAGGATGAAATCAAATATCATGGCTAGCTAAACCAAAACTATGTTATCACACCGCATATTTTGGTAGTAAAATAAATGAAGCTCGCTAGGCAAATATGTTAAGTCAAACAAAATATTGTATGACAAGCATACCATACATTGCTTAAATTCTCATGCATGTAGAAAAGACCACGCATATGGTCCTATAGCCTTTAGTGCATGCAACAATTAATCATTAAGGGGAACCATGTACTATAATCAAAATGACGGTCCGCTTATGATAAAACAAACATAAATGATTGATCGGGCATATATAATAACCCATGCATGCACTTAGGAATATTTCGCATAATCAAACTAATGCGAGTAAAATTAAGTAAATATGACGGTTAAAATATGTCATATATATATATTACCAAACATCATGATTATTCAAAGAAGAATAAATGTTCCTTCCAACATTCGGCGTCAACGACAGCGAGGAGGATTTTCCATTTTATTTTATATTTTTGTAATAGTCATATATATGTGATGTAATCCTTTGTATTAGAAATGTTGGAGTTCTTAATCAGGGGTTTTCTCTCCGGAGATGTAATTAACAGTTCTTTTATGTAAATGTAAGAGTGCTGGAAATAAAGTACCCGCAATACTTGATATTTGTCTCATTTACATTCGCGCATTTTAATATTAAATTTCATCTGTCTCTATGACGTGGATGCGTAGTTAGTATTTTTTCTATCGCCCCATTTTCCCGTCATCAGATTCTGGCACGCCCGGTGGGACATATTTCTCCCCTCATCTTTGAATTCCAACATAGGATTGCAATATATGACTTCGTAAAATAAATAATATGTCAAAAAAAATGTATGCAAGAAAACTAATATATGGTTTTCTCCATTTATATGAAGGTATGGAGGGACAAGTGCAGCATTTTGTCACTCTCCGTTTCGGTGACCTGTGGCTTGATGTGCCCATCGGTCCACTTGTGGCTTCTGCCAGTGAGAGTTGGAAAACTACAGCTGCATCACGCCATGAAGCAGAGAAAGAAAATGAAGTCACTTCTGCAGCCAAAGATGGATTTATTCCAGTTCTGTCTAAGTCAGCTAAAAGGAGGATGAGAGCTACAGCAGCAAAAGCGGCAAAGACTAATGATCAACACGTTACTGTGCCGAGGGTCGCTTCATCTGAGTCAGCCCCTCCTGGTTTTGCAAAGGCAATACATGTCAAGCCTATAAACCAGCAGGTTCCGTTGAGGTTCCAACCATAAGAATGGCCTGCTCTTGCAAAAAGAACAGCTCCAGTAAAGATAGCTTCCCCGACACAATCTGTTTCAGCTCCAGTCACTCCAACCAGACGTGGACCAGCTTCTTCGTCTACGTCAACCAAGGTCGCGGTGCCGCTCACTCCTTCCAAACTGAAGGTGGGCGTGCCGTCGACAACATATATGAGAAAGGACATCTATAAAATGCCAGAGAGGGGCTCATACATGCCTACTGCAAACATGCCAGGGCCAGCATATAAGGCTTCCGCGGCGGATAAAGGAAAAGCTGTGATGGTAGAGGAAACTGAAACTCCTCGACCACGTGGTCAACTTAGGGTCGACGCACCCGAGTTCTTCCCCACATATGTTGAGCCGGTCAACAAACGTTCGCTTGTGTGGGACGGGGTGTATCTTACTCCCAGCGACGTTGAGACAGGCCATGTTGATCCAACACTTACACTGACGGACCCCCTATCATCATCAATTCAAGCGCCACGACCATCATTTGAAGCTTCGCATGACCCTATTCGTCACCGTCGCCGACGGAAGCAAGCTCACCGGGCGTGGGTTGATATGCCAGCAGCAATTGATTCCAACCAAGCAAGGCATCAACGGCAGCAAGTCCTCGGTTCCATGATAGACAAAGATATGAAGACTAATGCAGTAATTCGTGGAAGGCGTCACATGGATTTTCACAAAATTCTATCAGAGAGAATATGTGAAACACTGAGAAATATGTTGCCCGGTTGTTCCATGTCAGCAGATGATGAAGGCGGCGCAATTATGCGGCGCGCACAGACTCTCGCCAAAATGCCAGAATATGAAGAGTTTGTAAAGGAAAATCCCAAGCGACAAGGATATGTCACCCAGGCAGGTCGTGCAAGTGCAAAACGTGCTGCTCTGAAGAGAAGAGAAATGGCAGTACGAGCTGACTCTGGATACAGCAGAATAGATGGCCGATATTCTCCAACATCAAGTCAGGCTGGTAGTGAACACGTGAGTAAGAGGTCAGAAGATACATCAAGGAAGGTTGCCACGACCCTCGCTCCTTGGCCAGCTCGTAAGAGAACCTCAAGTAACAAATTTGAGGTGTTTAACTGTTTTCCAGTTGGTATCACGGAGGCAACGGACAACAACAGTGAGACATCATCAACGTCCACACATTTCAAGAGGAAGAAAGCACGCAAGACTGTGGAAGGACCTCGCCGCAAGACCCGTAGTCAGAAGAGTTCAGATCATGAGGAGTTGGGGTCAAGTTATGGTGGGTCTTATAACCCCCTATCAGATAGCACCCCTTGTCCCTCTGAGTATGAGACAGATACCCACATGGATCAAGGATGCAATAGTGGTGCGGATCATAGAGAGCTAGTCCTGGCTGCGAACGAAACTCGTTCGGCCGAAGAGGAGTTAGCCAACCTTCGAGCTGCACTCCAACAGAAAGAGGATGAGATAGTGGCTCTGCGAGGTCAGATGAGCGATAATACAAACAAAGGCACCGAAGAGAATGGTGGTGCGAGTACCAGCAGCCAACCAGGAGGAGCTGCACTTAACCTTGAAGCGATACAAAGAATGATTGCCGAGGGGGTGAAGACTCAGCTAATGCAGAATCACTACTCCATGAGGCCAGGTTATGTCAAGCCATATCCACCTGACGTCGACCTCGTGCCCTTCCCAAGCAATTATAGGCAACCACAATTTAGCAAGTTTAATGGAAGCGGATCTCCGCATGAGCACATAGCACACTTCCTTGCAGCTTGCCAGGACACGGCTCACAATGGGGCACTTCTGTTGAGGCAGTTTGTGCAGACACTCTCGGGACCTGCTTTCACTTGGTACAGTAAATTGGCACCAAGTTCCATCAAAACATGGGAGCAGATGCAGAATGCTTTCCTTGAGAGGTTCTACAGTACCCAGAGAATTGTGGGTATCACAGAATTGACCCAAACTGAGCAAGGTATCAATGAAAAAGCAGCAGATTTCATAAATCGATGGAGAAATCTAAGTCTCCACTGCTCACAACTAATTAGTGAGCCAGAAGCGGTGCGTATGTGCACCAATAATCTTCGTTCTGATGTAGCTGTGCAGCTGCAGGGAGTACGACCTATAACTTTTGAAGATCTAGCCTCCAAAGCCACAGACATAGAGAACTACATGCAGCTCATGGCCCGTCGAACAAAAATGACGTTCAACAGGCCTGCAGAAAGAAATGTGCAGCGCGAGAAACCGCCAAACAAGCCAAAGTCAGCACAGGCAATGGAAACAACTGCCGTGAATTCTCACCTTCAGTCAGGGAGGACCGCGCCAAGGAACTATGAACAAAGGGGTACACAAGTTTCTAGGAGGCCAACTCTCAGCGAGCGGCAAAACAGGGAGTATTCTTTTCCCGTTGAAGAAATCAATGACCTCTTCACAGGTTTGAAAGAGTTAAGCCTTATAGAACTCCCTAACCCCAAAAGGCCAGAAGAAGCTTCAAAATTCAAAGAGCCAAATTTCTGCCGTTACCATCGCATTTTGGGCCATACACTCAAAGATTGCTTTGTTGTAAAGAATATCATCCAGAAAATGATTGATGAGGGGACTATTGATGCGGATCTCCTCAAAAGCATGACAAAGGGAAAGAAGATGGCTGCAGCAAATGTTGCCACCCTTCAAGATGATTCGGTGAGTTGTGCATCTTCAAATATGAGAGCAACTTATGATGATGTGCACCTGATTCCAGAATATGGCTTTTCTCCTATGATCATTCCAGGCCTTGCCAAAACGCAAGATCAGCATCAAGGAAAGGCTCACCTTCCCTCCGACAATGGCGCATGGCCCAGCTTACCAAGTTCTCGAGGAGCCCAAGATTGGAGACAGCAGCGGCCAAAACGCCGTGTGCTACCCCAAGTGACGGAGGAAGCACCTCCTCTGCGCTTCGCACCAAAGATATATCATCACACCACGAAGCGCATGAGAATCCGAAGTGAAGAATTCAACGTTCTCACTACCGGTGTGTTCGAGGATGATAGCGAGTCTCTATGTTTCCCTGAAGAAGAAGAACCATTAGAGGTTGATCAGGTTCATCTTAGATCAGGTCGCCAACTAGCAGACCCTCATCCTCCACCTAGAAAGGAACCGAAGAGCAAGGATGCAATTCCTAATGATTCGACTGACCCTGCATGTAGGGTGCCAGTCAAGTATGATGTAATCGCACATTTGAAGAAGATTCCAGCTATGCTTTCTGTGTATGATGCTTTGTGTCTTTCGTCCGATATGCGTAAAGCTCTTGTCACGGCACTCACTTTCCGGAAGATTATAGAGTTGAAGTGTCTCAAACAGAAACAGAAGAGTCTGAAGTTCTAAACATGTCATTCACAGATGAGGATATGTTGTTAGGATCCAAGAAGCACAATAGACCTCTTCTGATGTTCGGCGAGATTGATGTGTTGCCAGTAAACCGCATAATGATAGATGGTGGATCAGCTATAAACCTTCTACCATTGCGTACACTAAAAAAGATTGGATATTCCAAAGGTGACTTGAGCAAGTCCAACGTGGTTATACATGGATTTAACCAAGCAGGACAAGAAGCTATGGGTACCATTTCGTTGGTATTAAAATTGGATACACTATCAACTTATGTGAAGTTCCATGTGATCGATGCGGCTACTTCATACAATGCACTACTTGGACGCCCATGGTTACATGAGAATCAGGTTGTGCCATCTACTTTACATCAGTGTATCAAATACATAGATCAAACTGGAGAAACAGTCCGAATATTTGCCGATAAGAAGCCCTTCACTATAGCTGAATCTTTCTATGCCGACGCAAAGTTCTACTTCGAGCCTATTGATAAAGTACACAAACCAAAATCTGTGGTCATACCCGAGCCCAATATCGCAGAGAAAGGGGCTGCAGATTCTTCATCAAGAAAAAAGACGTACCAATATATACCAAGCAGCCAAAGAAAGAAAGGCGACCCAATATTTCGTGTCATAGAAAAATCACGTGACATGAAAGGTATCACCATGTTCCCTACACCTTTGCCTCCTTTGGTACAATATAGAATAAAACAAACTCAAAAAGATTCACGTGATTCAAGTACTAGTGAAAATAAAGATAAGAATGTAACACAAATATCCGTGTTTAATAGAGATGATGAATCTTTACCCATTTCCTTGTATGATAATAAAGTCTTGTACATGATGCAGCAAATGGGATATGATATCGTTGCTGGTCCGTCTCTATGTGATGGTCGAGGGCAGCTAGCACCATTTGAAAAGGTGTTATCACAAGAACAACTCGAAGCTCTACATGAAGACCAAGTTTTGAAAGAAAAGAAGCACGGTTTAGGTTATGAAGTATGTATGACTTCGGCTGAATATATGGACATGACAGAAGCATCTCCACAAATGGAAGATGGCAACCAATGTACCATTGATGACTTGGAAGAAATAAATATTGGTACGACCGATGATCCTCGGCCAATTTTTGTTAGTAAACATCTTTCTAGAGAAAATAAACAAAGATACCACGAATTCCTGAGTACAAATAGGGACGTATTCGCTTGGACGTACGAAGAAATGCCCGGACTGGACCCCAAAGTGGCCGTCCACCGCCTCGCCGTACAAGATGATGTCGCGCCTGTAAAGCAAGCGCAAAGAAAATATCGACCTGAAATACTTCCCAAAATAGAAGCCGAGGTAGACAAACTCATAGACGCGGGGTTTATTAGAGAAGTAAAATATCCTACGTGGGTCTCGAGTATTGTACCTGTCAAAAAGAAAAATGGTCAAACTCGCATATGTGTAGATTTTCGAGATTTGAACAAAGCATGTCCCAAAGATGATTTCCCTATACCTATATCTGAAATATTAGTCGATGCCACCATGGGACACGAAATATTCTCTTTCATGGATGGTTATTCCGGTTACAATCAAATAAAAATGGCGCCGGAAGATGAAAATCTAACAGCATTTCGTACACCTAAAGGCATATATTGTTATAAAGTGATGCCTTTCGGGTTAAAAAATGCCGGGGCAACATATCAACGAGCAATGACAATCATCCTAGATGGGTTGCTGTATGATATCGTTGAATGTTATATTGACGACATAGTTGTAAAATCAAAACATGAACAAGATCATCTAAAGCATCTCGAAATGGTTTTCGAGCGTCTCAGACAACATAATCTGAAAATGAACCCAATGAAGTGCGCGTTCGGAGTTGCCTCCGGAAAATTCCTTGGCTTTGTGGTTACAAAACGCGGTATTCAAATTGATCCATCCAAAGTACAAGCGATTGTAAAAATGCCTCCGCCCGTGAACCTTAAAAAAAATTAAAAAGTTTCCAGGGGCACCTGGCATACATTAGGAGATTTATCTCAAATTTATCCGGGAGATGCAAACCCTTTTCTCGTCTTATGAAAAAGGGAGTCCCTTTTGAATGGGATCAAGCATGCCAAAACGCATTCCTAGAAATAAAGAAGTATTTGATGAACCCTCCCGTATTAGGTGCGCCGGTTAAGGACCGTCCATTGATTCTTTATACCGCCGCTATGCCTACTTCGTTGGGCGCCCTCTTGGCACAAAATAATGATGCAGGGAAAGAAACATCCTTATATTATCTCAGTCGTACATTGGTAGGGGCTGAATGCAATTATCCAGATATGGAAAAAATATGCCTTGCCCTTGTTTTCGCTGCACAAAAGTTGCGACATTATATGTTAGAACATACCGTGCATTTAGTATCGAGAGCAGATCCTCTCAGATATATTTTAAGTAAAATGGTGCTCTCAGGGAGGTTGGCTAAATGGGCAATGTTTTTGTCACAATTTGACATCACGTACGTACCACAAAAAGCTATAAAAGGTCAAGCTTTGGCTAACTTCCTTGCAGCACATCCAATCCCAGATGATTGCCCGATAGATGATGACTTGCCAGATGAGGACGTATTTGCCACAACTGTTACCAAATCAACATGGCAAATGTACTTCGACGGCGCTTCTCGGCGATCTGGGGCAGCAGGCGCCGGAGTTGTTTTCGTTACGCCAAATGAGGGGGTGATCCCATACTCATTCTCCCTAACATCTGCAATATCAAATAACTCGGCTGAATACGAAGCTCTTATCATTGGGCTCGAAATAGCCATAAACATGGGGCTGGGTACACTCTATGTTTATGGTGACTCCCAACTAGTAATTAATCAATTATTGGGAATTTATATGGTAAAGAAAGAAGAATTGATGCCATATTTTAAAAGGGCTAAAGAGCTTTTAGCTATGTTCAGTGATGTAAATATTCAGCATATAGTTAGAAACCAGAATGAAAAGGCTGACGCCTTAGCTGGTTTAGCTGCTAGTATGTCGTTAACCTCACATGAGACGATGGATGTACATGTAGAGGAGCGGAGAGTACTACCAGTATTTGGTGAAGAACAAGAAGAAATAATAATATCCTCCGCCATGACAGCGGACATATATGAAATTGAGGTAGGGGATTGGCGAGCGCCGTTTTTAGAATACCTACTTCATGGATACTTACCTCTCGATGGTGGTGAGAGATCTAGAATCCGCAAAAGATCAATTCATTACACATGCATCAATGACACACTTTATAGGCGTTCTTATGATGGCCTATTATTGCGTTGCCTCGCTGAAAATGAAATTATGGAGGCCTTAAACGAAGTGCATGCCGGAATATGTGGCTCGCACCAATCTGGACCTAAATTACACTATCAACTAAGGCGTTTAGGTTATTATTGGCCTACAATGTTTGAAGACTCTACCAAATTTGCAAAGAAATGCCATGCATGTCAAGTGCATGCTGATTTTATACATCAACCGCATGAACCACTTCACGCAACAAATATATCGTGGCCTTTCGAAATGTGGGGGATGGATATAGTGGGTCCAATTCACCCTCCTTCGTCCAAAGGTCACAAATTCATTCTAGCCGCGACCGACTATTTCTCTAAGTGGGCCGAACTCACACCACTAAAAGAGGATAAAGCGGAGAATGTGGAACATTTTATAAGAACACAACTCATATATCGCTTTGGCGTTCCTTCTCGGATCATGTCTGACAATGGAACTCCATTCAAAAATAAACATGTGGATAAATTATGCTCAAAATTTAAGATAAATCATTATTACTCCACGGCATATAATCCAACCGCTAACGGACAGGCAGAGGCTTTTAATAAAACTCTCTGTAAACTTCTAAAGAAAGTTGTATCAGGAAATAAGAGAGAGTGGCATGAAAAGCTCCTTGAAGCGTTGTGGGCTTATAGAACCACGACGCGCACACCGACAGGGATGACGCCTTATTCCCTAGTATTTGGAGGAGAATCGGTTTTACCTTTAGAAGTGCAAATTACTTCGCTAAGGGTCGCTACTCATGAAAAATTATCAGACGAAGAATCAACACAACTTCGTCTTGATGAATTAGAAAGACTCGAAGGGAAACGACTTCAAGCCTTGCAAAACCTCGAGGCATATCAAACAAGGATGTCTCGAGCTTTCGACAAACGTGTTAAGCGCAGGTCATTCAAACAAGGAGACTTAGTGCTTGCAGTTATCCGTCCTATGAATATCACTCGGCGGATGAAAGGGAAATTTGAACCTAAATGGGAAGGACCTTACGTTGTAAAAGAAGTTTATTCAAGCGGCGCATACAGAATTATATCGCCGGACGGAAAATATTCGCCGTCACCGGTAAACGGGAAATTCCTTAAGAGATACTACGCTTGACGATCTATTAAAAAAAAAAAATACTCCATACCCGCACGAGTATAAACTGGGGCATATAAAACGTAAATGTATATATATAAAATAAAAATACTCCATACCCTCACGAGTATAAACCGAGGCATATAAAACATAAACGTACATATAAAAAATTCTCCATACCCGCACGAGCATAAACTGGGGCACATAAAATCTAAATGTATATCAAAGTGCATATGTCACTCCAAAAGTTTAAACCATGGTAAATAAAATAAAAGTCGCCCAATCGCCTGTAATTATATATTGTGGCGCTAAATGAACATAAACAAGTAACGCTCCAAATTTTATGAGCCAAAGTTGTGGTACTACATGCAAATAAAGATGTACATTGAATATGCGTGTACCATATGTATTACCAGGGTGTGTATCGATTTTAACCGAACTAAGGAAATACAAATAGCACGAGTACCAGGTATCAGATAAGAAACGTACAATAGATCCCTCGGATAGAAGTCTGAATGTTTTAATAAATCAATAACCTTGCATGTAAAAACTACATGCAAATAAACTAAAACTTGAATGTTTAAATAGTCCAATGACACGCGGACACTAAAAGAACTTTTATTAATTAAATAAAGAAAGTCTAAATGTTTAAAGAAAACAGAATCATGGCATAGCAGGAAGATTCTTCAGCTGCTCAAGAATAGACTCAACTTCATTGCCCATCGTGGATGTCTTCTGCCGGAGATCCTCAAGCTCCTGATCGGCCTTGGCATTAATTTCAGAAAGAGTGTCACGCAACTTCTTAGCTTCAGCTTGCTTGCTAGACCGTGTTAATTTCAATTGATCAACACCCTCCTCAATCTGGTGCAATGCAGTGTTAACCTCTTCAAGCTCAGCCTTAAGAGATTCAGCCTGTTTCCTCTTCTCCGCACGTTGCGCTTCCATAGATGATATCTTCTCATCGGTACCTTTTAAAATCTCATCAAGCAACATGTATTCCTTATCTGGCACAGCGAGAGCTTCATTTTTCTTCAGAGACTGAGATTCAATCTCTTTGTGGGATTGCTGCATGCCATTTGAGATAGAAATAAGTTTTTTCAGACCCAGACGAATAGCGGCAATTCGAGCAATATCATCGTTGGCTGGGAGATATAAAGCCACCGCCTCGAGAATTTTACAACGGTCAGGATCTGCTATTGTAGAGTTGTCCAAGCCTTCCAGAGCAGGCTTCAACGCTGCATCAATGGCATCCATGAAAACTCTAGTAACAAAAGGAACGCCCACAGATGCCATTGCAATACGTGATGATGCTTCTTCCCTACCAACAGGAGCGTCCTCGACACCTAAAAAAAAAACAATCAGGTGAATACTCTTGTAAATATATATATATATATATATATATATATATATATATATATATATATATTAAAGCAAGTGGACAACACGACAAATAAAACATAATCATTTTCTATATACATATATATATATATATAAAGCTACCATTTAGTGCAGAAGATAAGAGGCTTCCAATATCAGTCGATGGGGGTACGTCGGAAGCTATGCGCGGGGAAGAAACTCGGAAATCCACATCTATGCCTGATTCATAGTCATCCACATTTAATGCGTGAAGGTCGCCCAAATCGTGAGCTACATCTCCATTAAGTATGTTGTCCAGATCCATGAAACTTAGATCACCATGGACGTACAAAGGACCATCTAATTTTATAGGGCTGGACGTATTCTCATCGTTAGCAAAATCAAGTTTCCTTTTGGAAGTAGGCCTCCCCTCCTCATCGGAAGAAATAATTGCAGTTGAACTCGGTCCTTTTAGCTCAGCAGTTGAAAGGTTTTCACCAATTTGCATATCAATTGGAGACGAGGCACTACAGGAAGAGCCAATAACATTGGCCTTGCTTTTTCGCTTCTGTAAAACAGTAATATGTATATGTTATATGGATAAAGGATGGAAATTTTAAACCAAAAAAAGAAACAAAGATTGTTAACTCACACGTCGAGAGGCCATAGCAGGTTCATCATCTGAAAGAAAAACACCCAAAATATGACTACAATGATCTGCTATCTCTTTCTCTTTGGCCTCAATATCATTAATGTGCCCCTCTCGGCGGTCTGCTGACACCTCCTTTATTATAACAAAATCAGATATTGAGAGTTCGCGCGGGAGCATAAATTCCTTGTCCTTTTTCTTATACGCCTCCTTTCTCTCATCATAGGAGATTTCCCCGTGTGGACTACCAGCCTTAAGTTTATCCAAAATAATGGTAAATGGACGCAAAAATTTGTTCCACCATCTAGTCCATGACACGTCACATTTTCCCTCATAAGTGCTGTTGAGAGGATGATGAATTCCCTCCTGAACCGGAAGAAATAGATGTGTCCAGTATGTGTAGGCCACGCCAACATCTGTTGTCCATAAGGATATCAAAGGATTATATGGTATCTGTTGGTCTAACTTAAGTTGGCGAGCTACACGGTCCGGGTGATATGGCTCGGCTACACATGTACCAATGGTTTGAAATAGAAACCTCCATGGAAGAATAGCCCGTCGGATAGAAATCATGTAAGCCCTCTGTAGCTGATCTACTCCAATTAAGTTACGCGAGGAATAAGGACACCAACTGATTTTTTGAGGTTTCTCAAGAAACTCATGTGCCATCTCGGACGTGAATTCAATCGGAGGCCTAAACATCGTTTGTATCATGGTTGGTTGCATCGGCGCGATCCTAGGAGTAGGAAGATGATTTCCCTTTCCCTTTGGCCCAAATGATTTCCTCAAATACAGATATATCCAACCTATGACATAATGAGTCGCCCAAGGTTTCTTGCAAAATGAGGCCCCGACAGGGTGTCGACTAATACGCCGGAGAGAAAAATATAAAGAGGATAACGCTGGCGGAGCAAGTGAAATTTTGCGTCCTACCGCAATCCAAGATGCCATGACAAGAACGCCCGGGCGAATATATGGTCCACCACCGATAATGACAAAACTGCACAACCAAACGGCGATAAATGCCGCAAGATAAATGCGTCCATCGCGCATGCTAGTAAAATCTAAGGGTTTGTCACGGTGGTTGTGGAAATGGTCACACCAATCTTGGAAAGATACCAATTTGTCCTCACGCTTATCAGAAAGCTCTTCCCATGTTTGCAAGAGATCGGATAAGAAGTTTGGATATAGAAGCAATGCAGGATCTAATTTATTGAGTGGAGGGATATATTCTTCATAAGGATCTCCGGTGATAGGAAGTCCGGCCATGAGAAGCATGTCAAGTAAAGTGATCGTACGTTCACCGCACGAGAATAGGAAAGTGTTCGTTTGTGGACTCCACTTTTCTAGCAAAGACCGGAACAAAAAAGGGGAAACATCATAGTTGTATAGGGAGCAGTATATAGCCCCGCAGATATAGTCTGTGTGGTCCTCACCCCCTTTCAGACCAAAAGAATGATGACGAAGAATTTCAACACCCCATTCAACATAACCATTAGGGCGCCTGACATGCCGAATACTATGGTGCTCCCACCCTAACCGGCGTGACACCATTCTAGTCCCTAAAGCACATTGTAAATCAACCCTCGGCTTAGGTGCTGGCGGATAATAACTCAAAGCTTCAAAGGAATTTTCAGAGTGCCACCCGAGTTCAGAGGGGTCCAATCTCCCTACTGTCGCAGTTGACTTGCCAAGTTTAGGGTTAGCTGATTCATCCGTTTCTGGTTCATACAGACGTTGTTTAGCTAATTCAGATAATTTGAGCTGAAATAATGATAGGGTAGGTCCACCAAGCGCCATCTAGATAAATACGTTTAAAATTATTAAACCATAATAAGAATTAAAAAAAAGGAAAAAAGGAAGGACATCGTCATATTAATATTACCAGCCTTTGCGAGCAATTACTCCCCCCAAACGGTAGGCACCTCCCTGTAAAACAAAGAATGGGAGGAAATAGTAAGAGATTGTTAAAAGAAATAATAAAAACGACAATATTGTAAATGTTTATGCGACCGGTTGTACGACGGACCGAGTTTACAAATATAAAACTCGCCAAGAATTCTTTTTTATATAAAATAACAGAACTATGCTACATACGTATATGTACTCATGGTTGTACGACGGACCGAGTTTAAACTCGCCGGCACGTCAACCGTGAGAAAATTTGAATTTGTAATGCCACATTTGCTCCATTCATATGACATAAGTATGAAAATAAAAATGGCAAAATGTCCCACATGAATATTGCTACTCAGGGTTGTACGACGGGCCAAGTTTAAACTTGCCGGCACGTCAACCATGAGAGAACTCGCATGACAACATTTTTTTCATTTAATCACATAAAATGAGAAATAATTAACAAAATTATAGTACATACACATATGTACTCATGGGTGTACGACGGACCAAGTTTAAAACTTGCCGGCACGCCAACCATGAGTTCATTTGTATAATTTTAATTAAAAAAAAAAGATCATATGTTGTCCTATAACTGGTTCCGTTTTGCTTAAAAACAAAAATCTTGGGATATGCATTTATACCTATGTGAGAAGCAGATATATAACAGCCAGATGGAATATGATATCCGGTCTGCCGAATGTTGTGATCAGCTTTACCTAAAAAAAAAGGGATCAGAAGTTAGATCAGGATATGAGTCGCCTCTTATTTTGGAGGTGATGTAACGGCATACAAAGTAAACACGATACTGCCGCAAATATTCCAGATTGTGACCACTAGTAAAGAATAAAAATTATATAGATCGGATCTGTAGCAGTACATGCATGAACGTACATGAACACAATATAATCAGGAATCATATTAAGCCAAAAATTGTCAAAAACATTGCATAACATCACCTCGCGAGGTTGTACGACGGACCAAGTTTGAAACTTGCCGGCACGTCAACCGTGAGGTCATGCAACAAAACTTTAAATTATGGTGTGATCATGATTATAAAAATAAGTCAACCCATGTCCTGCAACTAATTAAACCTAGAGCACTGTCACTGCTTAAAAGAAATTACAAAAGAACAATTTCTACCTATGCAGAGGAAGATAGAGCATAAATCGATACACTCTGTTAGGTTAAATTTATCCGAAATAAAAAATATTATTGGTGTATACGTGAGATTGGAAATCAGAACATAGTATAGTAACGTACCCGTACAAGATTTCGAAGATTCAAGATTGCAGGCTCGCCGGCGACAGAGGTCAGAACTGATCTGCAGGGCTTCAGGAGCTTGCTACCGTATAGCCTAGTAAAAAAAAGTTTCACGCTAGATCAGTGAGGCGAAATCACATGATTAGCTCACACCCAAATTATAGAAGTAGTACGTACTCAACGGCAACAAATCTGCTGGGCTGGAGATCGGATCTGACTCAAGACTACCAGCACCACACTTGAAAAGCTAGAAGGATATAAGCGATCCATATTTATATACGGCTTGTTGTTAAACCAACGGCAACGGAAAAAAAAAGGAGATTCAGATCAACACGCTGCTGCGTATTCGTAGCTAGCTGTTGGCAACCAGTTTCCAGACTAAGACTCCTTATCCTTTGGAGTTTTAACAACTTTTCAAAAGAGGACAGACAGATGGTGCCCCGGCCGGTTTAAAAAAAAAACAGGGAGCTAAAAGAACTAATTCTTATTTGTATAAAAATTTCAAAAAAAAAATCTTATTAAAGAAAATTATAGGCAAATATTTTCGAGCTTTGGATCCGAAACGTAATAATATTCGCATCCAAATCTCGAGGGGCATCTGTTGACATCGATTTTGTCGCAGATTATATAGAATTATTAGAGATTACGAAATACGATAAAATAATTACCAAAATATAATTTTAGTCCGACGACATCGGGTCAAATATTGACTAAATTTACGATGCCGCGAATGACCATTAAACCTTTTATATAAAAAATATTGACCGCGGATAGAACTCGTTCTTTTTATAAAGTATGACTATATTGTACCAAAATAGGTATTGCACCAGAATATTTGTTGTACTAAAATAATGGGAAATTACCAGAAAAGGTTGGCAAAGTAAGTTTATGAATACCCATGAAAAATAATAAGAGCTACCTAACTCATACTGGGGAGCCAACACGAAATGTGAGTTCTTAATCAAGCATTAAGCGATCAGAACATGGCTCGTATAGCAGCTTACGTGCATGCATGCATCATGCATGGATTAGGCGGCAAGATTACCGGCTAATGACGAATTTATCAGGCACCTCATAGCATGCATGTGACCGATGCGTGCGTGCAAATGATTAGGACACATCCTAATTAGTAAGCCCATACTTAATAGATCTTAGAATGATTAGTGGGTCAGCTACTAATTAAAATGTCCATGGACCAAAGGCATAAGCCCACCAGGATGGCCAGGACACTGAGTTTCATGAGTTGCAACGTGACTGGGTCAGCCCTCCCGAAGAGACTCGATACAAAATAGAGTCAGAACCGCTCGCACGATCAGAACGTGGGCGCGTCTCTCTACGCCTCCGCGTTGATGGAACTGCCGGCCGCTCCTGCTATATATACCGCCAACAAACCATCGAGAAGGCCTGGCTCATTTTTCCATCGCTGCCGCGCTCAATCAATCCCATTGCCCATACACTGATACACGTACTACATACCTCGCTGCATACGCGCACGCGCTGCCGCTCGTCGTCACGCCGCCGGCCGGCCGTCCTCGACTGTGTCGCTCACCTCCGGCCGCTCAACATACATTCACGTGTTGTGTTGTGCTGCCGCAGGCAAAGCACCGGTGCTTGGCCGCTGCTGCATAACGTTCCTTGGACTCCATCACCAAGGTGAGAAACAAGGCTAATTAAACTCATATTGCTTTTACTCTACTCCATCCATACGTACCATGGATCTTCCTATTCTCTAGTTTGGTTACATTGACACAAACTAGGGAATATTTCTTCATATTCGCCACATGTGTTCTTTACTTCATGGTTGGTTACATTGACACAACCATGGAGTCTTCATCTTCCTATTCTCTAGTTTGGTTACATTGACACAAACTAGAGAATATTTCTCCATATTGGCTACATATATTCTTACTTCTTGGTTGGTTACATTGACACAACCATGGAGTCTTCTCCTCATAGTTCCCTAGTCTGGTTACATTGACACAGATTAGGGAATATTTCTCCATATTTTCTACATATATTCTTACTTCTTGGTTGGTTACATTGACACAACCATGGAGTCTTCATCTTCTATTCTCTAGTTTGGTTACATTGACACAAACTAGGGAATATTTCTCCATATTTGCTACATGTGTTCTCACTCCTTGGTTGGTTATATTGACACAACCATGGAGCTTTTTCCCTCATGATCTTTAGTTTGCTTATATTGACACAAACTAGGGAATAACCTATTCATATTTTCTATATGTTTCACACATGCCAAGTTACTTTCATAAATGCCAAATTGCTCTATCTTAATCATTTAAATATGGTCATTGGTTTGGTTATATTGACACAAACCAAGTGACATAAAAATGATAGGTTTCTATAACTTTGGCCTCTTTTTGGTCATAATTATATAACCCAAATCTGTCTAGATTTACATGTTGGCTCTTGGTTTGGTTACATTGACACAAACTAAGAGCTCTTCAAAATTGACATCTTAATAAATCTTTGCTACTTGGTTTGGTTACATTGACACAAACCAAGTTGCTATAAAAATTGGCATCCTAATAAAATATTGGTACTTGGTTTGGTTACATTGACACAAACCAAGTTGCTCTTAAAATTAACATCTTAATAAAAATTTGCTACTTGGTTTGGTTACATTGACACAAACCAAGTTGCTATAAATTTGACATCTTGATAAAAATTTGCCTCTTGGTTTGGTTACATTGACACAAACCAAGTTGCTCCAAAAGTTGACATCCTAATAAAATATTGGCTCTTGGTTTGGTTATATTGACACAAACCAAGTGACACTAAGAAACACATGTTCCTGAAATTTGACATTTATTGGTTCATGGTGGCATTATCCAAATATCCCTAAATTCTCATATCATTAAATTGGGCCTCTTGGTTTGGTCATATTGACACAAACCAAGTTGCACTAAAACTATTTAAGTTGATAAAATTATGTCTTTGGTTTGGTTACATTGACACAGACCAAGGTATACTCTAAATGCATCTAGAGATAAATATTGTGCTTGGTTTGGTCATATTGACATAAGCCAAGTCACTTCAAATGAATCATGTCGCACCCTCCATATGCGTCATTTATCCTGTGATGCAAAGCAGGATGAAATCAAATACCATGCCTAGATAAACCAAAACTATATTATCACACCGCATATTTTGGTAGTAAAATAAATGAAGCTCGCTAGGCAAATATGTTAACTCAAACAAAATATTGTATGACAAGCATACCATACATTGCTTAAATTCTCATGCGTGTAGAAAAGACCACGCATATGGTCCTACAGCCTTTAGTGCATGCAAAAAATTAATCATTAAGGGGAACCATGTACTATAATCAAAATGACGGTCCGCTTATGATAAAACAAACATAAAAGATTGATCGGGCATATATAATAACCCATGCATGCACTTAGGAATATTTCGCATAATCAAACTAATGCGAGTAAAATTAAGTAAATATGACGGTTAAAATATGTCATATATATATATTACCAAACATCATGATTATTCAAAGAAGAATAAATGTTCCTTCCAACATTCGGCGTCAACGACAGCGAGGAGGATTTTCCATTTTATTTTATATTTTTGTAATAGTCATATATATGTGATGTAATCCTTTGTATTAGAAATGTTGGAGTTCTTAATCAGGGGTTTTCTCTCCGGAGATGTAATTAACAGTTCTTTTATGTAAATGTAAGAGTGCTGGAAATAAAGTACCCGCAATACTTGATATTTGTCTCATTTACATTCCCGCATTTTAATATTAAATTTCATCTGTCTCTATGACGTGGATGCGTAGTTAGTATTTTTTCTATCGCCCCATTTTCCCGTCATCAGCTGGACACCAGGCAAAAATATCCCAGTTCTCACGGAGGAACTTGATGAGCTCGCCTTCCTATTTGTCGGTCATCCCAGTCCCTACGATGACAAATTTTGTCGGATCTTTGGGATCTAGGATTACCTGTCTTGTATTCTCGGACGCCTTGAAGCTATCTGTTGGCTTCCGAGTTTCTTTTCCTGCCGGCATTTCTTTCGGCGATACCTCCTTGGCTAATTCCTTCAGTTCCTCCTTTGCTATAACTCTTTGAGCGCAAAGGGCGTTTTCTTTCTCCAACTCGTTTGCCAGCTTGAAATCACCGGCTATGGTGATTACTCCTCCTTTGGGTCCTGGCATTTTCAGCTTGTTGTAGATATAACAGGATCTTGCCATGAATTTGGCGAAAGATGGACGTCCGAGTATTGCGTGATACACGCTTTCGAACGGCACTACTTCGAAGGATACTTTTTCCTGCCGGAAGTGATCTTTATCTCCGAAGGTGACATCTAGGGAAATTTCTCCTAAGGATCGTGCTTGCCTGCCAGGAACAATGCCATGGAAGCGTATATTGCTGTAGTTGAGCTGGGACCCGGAGATCTTCAAGTGCTTCAGTGTATCCAGGTACATAATATTAATGCTGGATCCTCCGTCCATCAGCACTCTTCTTAGCCTAGTGTTTTGAACAATAGGGCTGACAACAAGAGCTTGTGTGCCGGGTTCAGGGATATTTCCGGGATGATCAGACTGATCCCAGACTATTGGCGTGTTGGAGTACTTCAAGTATTTCGGGGTCGCAGGAATAACCGCGTTTATTTCCCGAAGTGTTCTTTTGGCCACCTTTGCTGACGGGGTTGCTAAGAAAGTTAGCATTGCTTCTCCGTCAACTCTCGGAAATTTGGGTTCACTCTTTCGCTGTTGTTCCTGGATTTTGTCATCAGTGTCCGATTCACTGTCTTCCTTTTCAGCTTCTGGCTTTTGTTTGGCAGGTTTCCTTTTGGAACCCTTCCCTTTATTTCCGGATCCTGCATTGCCTTTCATATGCTTGTTTAGCCGGCATTGCGCATTTGTGTGGGTTGGTTTCCCAAATTGCGAGTGGTGGACGCAGGGTTCTGACTTAATTCTCTCCCATTCTTCGGGAGTGTAATTGATTGGATCTGGGCTGCGACCTTTCCACTTATTTCCCTTATCTCCTCCAAAGGCTATGTTGACCTCCTTGGGCTTTGTCGTTGACTCCGGAGTTCCTTTTTTGTCAGAACGAGGAGTTTTCTTGGCGAGTATTAGTGACTCAATATTGCCTCCTCTTGCTCTGATATCATCTTCGGCTGCAGCGTGCTCATTAGCGGTTGTAAGCATAGATCCGAGATCTTTGTGCTGTTTAGAACCAACCATGAACGGTACGAGTCCGGGTTTTAGGCCATTGACGAAAGCATGCATTGCTTGTACGTCAGTTACTCCAGAACAACTATTCTTCATTGCAGTCCATCTGGAGATGAAATCCACGTATGGTTCGTCCTCAAATTGGGTGCAACGGTTCAGCTGGTTGATGCTATTTGGGCGTTTGTATGTTCCTCGAAAATGCTGAGTGAATACTCTAGCCATATCATCCCAGCTGTCGACAGTTCTCGATGGTAAACCATTGATCCAATCTCTGGCTCCGTCTAGCAACATTAGGGGAAGAAACTTGACAGCTTCCAGGTCTGTCCCATTGTTGATTTGGACGGCTGTATAATAATCTGAGAGCCAGGTATCCGGGTTTGTACTGCCGGTATATTTTTGGTAGGTTGGACCAACTTTGGTGAAGCCAGAATGCAGGGTTATTCTTCGGATCCTGTCAGTAAAACACTTAGGACCAAAGTATAGATCATCCTTTTCTGCTCTATCAATGTGTGCAGAATATCTTCCGGCTGAATGGACAGAAGGGGATCTGCTCCTTTCTTTTCCATTGTTGCACGGACGCGCTTTTCCGAGGTTATCTCTATCTCTTCCGTGTTCACGTCCTTTTGGGTTAGGCGGAGTTCTGCTTCTGTGCCTTTCCTTATCCTTAGGAGGTGTCCGGGATCTTTCACGTCTGTGAGGTATATCATATCTTCCAGCTTTTTCAGCTGGGTTTCTCGGAGGTGGCATTATTTTGCCGTCATTCCGGTGTTTGTCTTCCCGATCATGTGGTTTATATCCATCTTTCGGGAGATGAGGTCCGATTCTAGACGTTGCGTCCCGGTTATCTGGGTTTTTCCTGTCTTTTCTCGGATCCTCTTTTTTGTCCGAATCTCCGGGTTCTTCCGGTCCAGGTGCTCCAGCAGCGCAAGTAGCTGTTTTGCAGAGGGCGGAATTATCATGCAGCCTCCCTGATCGTTCTTGGCCTCGCTGTTGCTGCTGTAATGCTTTTCCTAGGAAAGCATACACCCCTTGGAGTTTTTCCCCGTTGGAGTACAGGTCGTTGTTTAGGATGGCGAACGCTTCTTCCGCGTTTTCCGCTGCGGTTTTGTATATTGGTTCGCCCTTGGCATCTTTGCCGTTTAACTGCTTTTGCCAAGATGGGTTATAGAACCTTTCTTTTGGCGGCAGTTCTTCCGGTCTTGCGATTCCGGGTAACCTAGTAGGTTTTAATGCAGATCTATTCTTTCTCTCGTACTCCTCTATTTCCTCCTTCATGATTTTGATATCATGCTGGGTTTGTTGGAGATGTTGCCGAGATCGGAGTAAATGTTGCTGTTGCCGTTGGAAAGCTTGTCTCCTGGCTTCCAGCATCTCAGGGGGTTCATCTGGTCCCACTGGTGTTTGTAATAGCTCTTGCTCTTCCTGTTCCGTCATTGGCGGAGCAGTGATTTCCTTAGATTTCTTCTCCGCGGGCTTTTCTCTGCTTGCTTTTCCTATTTCCGGGTTTTCTTCAGCTGTATAAGCTAGTTTTTTCTTCCGGAGTTTTTTAGCAGACTTGTGCCTTTTCTTGGAAGAGGGAGGGTTTTTGGCAGGCTCATCCTCTGTCATCTCCTTGACATTAGGGAATATCGGAGAAGTTTCTCCGTCTTCTCTCTCTTCCTCTGGCGGAGGGGTTTTAGGGCTTTCCTGGCTGCCGGCGCCCGTTGTATCAGCTGGTTTTGCCATTAGCACTTCATGGAATCCCTCTTGAAAGGACTTAACCTTTCTTACGAAGGCATCCTCGTCTTCGTCTTCGGAGTCGAAGTTATCCGATCCGGTTTCCGACTCCAACCTCGCCTCAATGGCGGCAAGCACGGACTCTGCTTCCGAGTTCATCGTCTTGTTGACGGATGTCGGATCTTCCGCCTCTGTGACGGGTGTTTGTTCTTCCGTCTCTATGACGGGTACGTTGTTATCTGCCTCTTGCACGGGATTTCCGTCATCCGTGTTTTCAGCGATTTCGGATTGCACCATGCCGATAAAGTGTGTATCACTTTTTTGTCGGCGATCTGAGCAGAATCCGGCATCATAGTCGTCTTCGACTGGGTATAGGGCGGGTGGGATAAATTTGCTTCCACCGCAAAACCCCATTGCCTCTGCAGTTAGTCCGATAAAGATGTTAGCAGATCCGATCGGTAACACGCAGGCACTTACCAGGTGGTTTTGCGCCGGTATGTAGGATCCGTTGTCGAGGAAGCGCCCGACGTCGTCGTCGAACTCCAGGCTTCCGACAGTGATCGATCTTCTAATTCCGCCGAGTATCCCAGATCGGAATTTCACGCCTGACGTTGTTTGCCCCACGGTGGGCGCCAACTGTCGAGACATCGTAGTAGTTTTCATAGACGGGGGTGCCATGAGACTACGGTAGAGACGTGGGGTAACGGGATAGCGTAGTAACACAGAACACGGGATTTTACCCAGGTTCGGTACGTCGCAACAGTACGGCGTACCTACTCCTGCACTTCTCACTAATTGGGACTAAAGCCCGTTTAACAGGGTTACAATGTGAGGGTGTAGATCTAGCTACTCGGCGAGGATAAGCTTCTCGGCGAGTTGCGTAGAGCTTCTCTGTTGTGTGGTAAAGAACCTGAACCTGACTTTCTCTCCCCCGTCCGGCTTTATATAATAGCCGGGTTAGGGCTTACAGAATCAGAAACCTAGAAGACTACGTTTAACTTGTAACTTGGAAAGCAAGGAATACGTCTTCTCCTCCAAGCCAGATCACGCGAGCCGTGATCCGGGTTCTTCTAGAATCCGGCTTCTGCGCGTCGGACTACTGGGCCGCCCAATGGACCTAAGCCCATTACCACGTAGGCCACCCTGGTAGTCCGGCTCTTTGTCTACCATCTTCTATACCCCTATTCAGTATATATCCGACAGTTCCCCCAGTACAACCAGACGAAATTTGACAAAATCTATGAAAACGGAGAAATTTTGGCAAAATACTAGACAATTTAATTGAAGTTGGCCGAATATAGGCGATTTTTACATATTTAGACGAGATCTAAAAAAAGGCTAATTCATGCTGAGGGCCTTGTACATCTTGGTGTAGTCGCCGCCGTCGTCATCATCGGAGTCGCTCGGCGACTCCGCCTTCGGGGCGCTACTGATGCCCTGCCCTGGGTCGTCGAGGTACATCGGCGGGGGAGGGTAGACGTCGTCGTCGCTGTCGGAGAGGAGGGTGACATCGCCCGCCGACTAAGGAGGAGCTCGCCCTTCTCTGATGACGAGGGTCTGGCTCCGAGTCCGCCGGCACGGAGGCGCTTCCTCTGGCTTCTCCTTAACGACAGCGAGAGGAACGGGAGCAGCCGTGGCCATGCGGCGGTTCTTCCTCCTCCTCATATGCCGCTCAATGTGGTCGAGGAACCGGGCGAGAGTGCGCGCAGGTTTGCTCCACCAGGTGCGACGGTTCGCGGCATTGTTGCGCCCCAAAACAGGGCCGTGGTTGGGGATCTCGCCGAGCTCCGCCTCGAAGTGGTCCTCGAAGAATGTCGTCCAGGAGCCTCGTTGGCGGGATGCCACTGAGGCTGGCGCCGCTCCTCCGGCGACATGCGCGCCCGGATCTCCTCGATTTCGGCGACGCGCTCGGGGCCGGTTGGTGGAGGAGGCACAGGTACACCGTCTGCGCTGAGCCGCCGTGTCGCGCGCTCATGCCCGGCGGTGCGTGGAAGTTTGCCTCGTATAGGAGCCTGGCCTCCTAGAGGTGTAGGGCTCGCCGGGCGAACCCATTGGCGGCTGTCGAGACATCGTAGTAGAGTTCATAGATGGGGGGTGCCATGAGACTACTGGTAGAGTCATGGGGAGAACGTGGAAGTACTTTAACGAGAACACCAAGTTTTACCCAGGTTCGGTACATCGCGACTAAGGCGGCGTTTCTACTCCTGCAATCTCACTAAATCAGGGCTGAAGCCTGAAGTATACAAAGTACAACTGTGAGTAGGGTTTAGCTAACTCGTCGAGGATCAACTTCTCGGCGAGTTGGCTTCTAGCTAAGATTCGATCTTCTTCTCTCCCTTCCGGCTTTATATAGACAGTCGGCTTAGAGCTTACAGAAAGGAAACTTAGAAGACTACGGAAAGCGTTTAACTTGGAAAGTAAGGAATCCGTCTTCTCCTCCAACCCGCACCACTTTGGGTCGTGGTCCGGGTTCTTCTAGAATCCGACTTCCTACGCGTCAGCTTACTTGTCCGCCCAATGGACCTTCATCCATTACCTGCGGGCCACCCTGGTAATCCGGCCTTCGGCCAATGTCAGACATACCCCTAGTTGGCATATATCCGACAATAGCCCCCAAGAAGGATTAAGACTTCGCTTTCTGTTCTTCGTGGATTTGTATTCATTTTCATGAATGTCGGATTTTGGCCTTGATTCTTCTTTCAGCAGAATTTCTCAATCCAAACTCGGATTTACCGAAATCTGGCTTTTCTTCCACGAGCCTTCGTAAAGAAGGAAACTCATGACATCAGTGATGAAATCATGTTGATGTCACAGACGTTTGGGTTCAGTCAAAACCTGAACACGTATCCTCTGACAGATTCTTTGCACGAGAAACAAGGAGATAGCAATTATCACCCCCTCCCCTCGTTTCCCGAATTTTCCAGGCGTTACACGCGTCATGCATCTGACGGATAAAATAGCCGTTGGAGCTAATCTCCACACGTTCTTGGCTATGAATAGCCGTCTCGGGGGACTCAGTGCTCCTCTTTTGCTTCCTTCTTCCTCCTCGAGCACACAAAGCACCGAACACTCAGCGCCCAGAGCTCAAGTTCCAGAGAACGCAGAGACTAGAGCCCCCGAGCTCTTCTCCGGCAAGATCATCAAAGGATCCAACTCGCGACCGCGCCGCCAATAAATGGTCACCGGAGATTCTCCTGGCGCCTCCAATTCCGCGAGCGCCGCCATGGAGATTGAGGATATCATCAACGACCTCGACCCCCTCTTCGACTCTCCTCCGCACACTGATGTGAGCGTGCCGGAGGAGTCTACCAGCAAGCAGGCGGGCGGGTATCTACCTCCCGCAGCCGGAAACATGTTGTCGCCATCTGCTACTCCTCCTCGTCATCATCCTCCTACATTCCTCGAGCCTACGGAGGAGGAAAATACTTCTCGCGGCCGCGAGGACGTCGTCGCTTCCGCCATTGCCGGAGGCGAAGACAAAGGAGAAGAAAACGCCAACAATTGGATCCATTGCAACGTGGTTCCATCCCTTCTCCCGGGAATGGAGAAGGACGGCTTCGTGCTCAAGGATAAATGGCGGGTGAACAAGGATGACTCCGAGCCGTCTGCGCAACCCGGCGAACGAGTTCTCCTGGCTTCCCATATCAACAGAGGTATGGGATTTCCGCCTTCCTCATTTTTCTGCCAGGTCCTAGACCATTACAAGATCTAGCCACACAATCTGCCATCAAACTCCATATTGTACTTAGCCGGATTCCAGGCCCTTTTTGAGGGTTATCTAGGGATAGAACCCCGCCTGGATTTCTTCCAATACTGCTTTAGCGTTAAACGCAACCCCTCAAAGGGCGCACTTCCGACTTGCGGGACAATCTCTTTCAGCCTCTATAGGTTTAGGGAGAATTGGTTCCCCAAGATCAAAACATTCGAGTCTGTCAAATTATGGACGAGCTCGTTCTTCTATCACGCGGATGTTCCGTTTTCTGGAAAGGAAACAGGCATTCCACCTTTTGGCAATTCCGCGGCCACGCCCCGGGACAATTGGGCGTTGGACGCGGTCCAGGTTCGGCCTTCAGACCTAATGCGGATCAACAGGCGAATCGTGAAACTCTTCTCTTCCACTCCTTCGTTAACCGGCATGGATACAATCATATGCTGGTTCGGAAGGCGGATCGAGCTGCTGGCTTCGCGAAAATAGCTCATGTGTGATTACACGGGCCCGGATGATGCGATGAGGGGGACGAAGAGCGCTTTGACCAAGAAGGAGTTCAAAAGCGTGTTAACCAGCTCGTCTCTACTCATGATCAATACAAGAAGAGCCGAGATATGTACCACGCAAAAAACCTTGCTCCCAAGGTATGTTCTTTTGTAATTTGGGGGATTTTTCAAGTTCTATATTTTCTCCGATGTTTATACTAACCGGAATTTGGGCTGTTTCTTTTTACAGCTCCTCGATCTTGCTGGCAGCGAGCTTGCCACTGATGACGAGTTGGCTACTTTGCGAGCCAACTTTCAGTCTGGAGGGCGGAAGCGCGGGAAGCCATCCGCCAACTAGGAAGTCATCGACCTTGACGGAGTAGCCGTCGCCACTTCAGGTAAAACCCGGAGTTTTTTCATTTGCATGCATTTTCTTGCGTATTATTTTTTCTCGGAATCTCAATCTCGGATTCTTCCTTTTCCTTTTATAGCCTTTCCACTACTACCTTGAAGGTAAAAGACCGAAAGAAACAGATTAGCCGAGTCTCGCGCCTATTCTCAAGCTGAGAAGGATCAGGCGACTATCCGGGACCTGGAGAATGCCCTCAACCAACGCCTTAAAGAGGGTGTTGAGATGGACAAAATTCTCGGTAAGATTTTACTTCTTTTACCAAGTTTTTCCCTAATACTTTATACAGTATGCTTCCTTTTTCTCCTTTTGTGTTTTTCTAATCATTCTTGTTTTTTTCAACAGAAGGGAATACCTTTCTTACCCGGATCAATAGAATCCGGGATTTCGGGAAAATCATTGCTGACCTGAAGACTGTCGGGATGCTGCTTGTTAACAAGTGCATTCCCGACAAACTGGTGATTTCTCAGAGGTCAGCAAGCTTCCGGAGGCTATCAAAGAGGTGGCGAACCAGAGGGAGTCCTGGCTCCGCTCTGCTGCCCGCGGTGGTGTGCGCATGGCCCTTGGGCTAATGCGTATGCACTACACCACCGCACAGTCATGGCGCGTTGCTACCGGTATCGCTCAAGGATACACAGAAGCCCATATGGTTTATGTGATATTGGTGCTAGTTCTAGTGTTATTCCTTATGAGCTTTATAAATAAATCATGGATAAAATTTGTTCTTGTGAACTTGAAGACATTTATGTGATTATTCAACTTGCTAATAGGGATACTATTTCTCCGATTGGTATTGTTAGAGATGTGGAGGTTTTATGTGGTAAAACTAAATATCCTGTTGATTTTCTAGTACTAGGCACTTCTTGTAGTGATACTTGTCCTATTATATTTGGTAGACCTTTCTTAAACACTTGTGGTGCTATTATAGATTGTAAAAAGGAGAAAATCCTTACAAAGTTTGATGGAGAGTCTTATGAATTTAATTTCTCCAAATTTGCTAAAACACCTTATGAAGTTGAATTACCTAATGAAAATTATAGAGTTAAACAATGGGCTGCTATTGCTCTTGCTCCTAACAATCCTTTGCAGTAATACATGGAAGACCACGAAAGTGATGTCTTTCTGGAAGAAAGGAATGAAATTGATGAGATTTTCCTACATCAGCCAGCAATGCTGAAACATAATTTACCTGTGGAAGACTTGGGTACAACATTACCACCCAAAGAGGATCCTGTTTTTGATTTAACGACCTTGCCTGATAATCTTAAATATGCTCATATTGATGATAAG
Source organism: Alopecurus myosuroides (assembly GCA_028641055.1). Lineage (NCBI taxonomy): Eukaryota > Viridiplantae > Streptophyta > Magnoliopsida > Poales > Poaceae > Alopecurus > Alopecurus myosuroides. The sequence continues at coordinate 6,468,946 of CM054060.1, read as the reverse complement.
AAATTATATTCGGTTATTATTAGTTCTCAACTTTAAGATAAGAAAGAGGAGAGATTATTGGGAATATTGAAGAAACATAGAGGTGCTATTGGTTATACTCTTGATGATTTGAAGGGGATTTATCCTACTATTTGTCAGCATGATATTAATATTGAACCTTATGCAAAGCCAGTTGTTGAACATCAACACCGTTTAAATCCTAAGATGAAGGGTGTGGTAAGAAATGAGGTATTGAAACTCCTTGATGCTAGAATTATTTATCCCATTGCTGATAGTAGATGGGTTAGTCCCGTGCATTGTGTGCCTAAGAAAGGAGGGATGACTGTTGTGCCAAATGAAAATAATGAACTTATTCCTCAAAGAGTAGTAGTTGGTTATAGTATGTGCATTGATTTTAGAAAGGTTAACAAAGTCACTAAGAAATATCATTATCCTTTGCCTTTTATTGATCAAATGTTAGAAAGGTTGTCTAAGAAAACTCATTTCTGCTTTCTTGATGGTTATTCTAGGTTTTCTCAAATTGATGTTAAAGATCTTGATCAAGAGAAAACAACTTTCACTTGTCCCTATGGAACCTATGCTTATAGACGTATGCCTTTTGGTTTATGTAATGCTCCTGCTACTTTTCAAAGATGCATGTCTGCTATTTTTCATGGTTTTTGTGAAGAAATTGTGGAAGTCTTCATGGATGAGTTCTCCGTCTATGGAACTTCTTTTGATAATTGTTTGCATAATCTTGATAAAGTTTTATAGAGATGTGAGGAGGCTAATCTTGTTCTTAACTGGGAGAAATGCCATTTTATGGTTAATGAAGGAATTGTTCTTGGACATAAAATTTCTTAAAGAGGTCTTGAAGTTGATAGAGCTAAAGTTGAAGCTATTGAGAAAATGCCCTTTCCTAGGGATGTCAAAGGTATTCGTAGTATTATTGGTCATGCGGGTTTCTATAGAAGGTTTATTAAAGATTTCTCTAAAATATCGAAGCCTCTTACTAATCTTTTTTCAAAAGGATGTACCTTTTATTTTTGATGAAGATTGTAGAGAAGCTTTTGAAATTTTAAAGAAGGCTTTAATATCTGCCCCTATTGTTCAACCACCTGATTGGAATTTACCGTTTGAAATTATGTGTGATGCTAGTGATTATGTTGTAGGTGTTGTTCTTGGACAGCGGATATATAAGAAGTTAAATGTCATTCATTATGCTAGTAACACTCTTAATGCTTCTCAAAGGAATTATGTTACCACTTAAAAAGAATTTCTAGTTGTAGTTTTTGCTTGTGATAAATTTAGGCAGTATATTGTTGATTCTAAAGTTACTATTCATACTGATCATGCTGCTATTAAGTACCTTATGGAAAAAAAAGATGCTAAGCCTAGGCTTATTAGATGGATGCTTCTTTGACAAGAATTTGATTTACATATAGTGGATAGGAAGGGTGCTGAAAATCCTGTTGCTGATAATTTGTCTAGATTAGAAAATATCCCTGATGACCCTCTTCCCGATAATGATAGTTTTCCTAATGAACAGTTAGCTGCAATAAAAGTGAGCTCTCAAGAGAGTCCCCGGTATGCTGATTATACTAATTTTATTGTTTCTAAGTATTTTCCTCCTACCTTTACAGCTCAGCAAAGAAGAAAATTCTTCTATGATTTGAGGCATTATTTTTGGATGACCCACACTTATATAAAGAAGGTGTTGATGGTATTATGAGAATATGTCTTCCTGAAAATGAACAATGGGAGATATTGAGAAAATGTCATAGTAGTGGTTATGGAGGACATCACGCTGGAGATAGAACCGCACATAAGGTTCTACAATCAGGTTTTATTAGCCTACTCTCTTTAAAGATGCTAGAAAGTTTATTTTATCTTGTGATCAATGTCAAAGGGTTGGAAATATTTCTAGACGTAATGAAATGTCTATGAATTATTCTGTTGTTATTGAACCATTTGATTGTTGGGGTTTTGACTTTATAGATCCTTTCCCTCCTTCACAAGGCTACACTCATATTCTTGTTGCTGTTGATTATGTTACTAAATGGGTAGAAGTACTAAAGTGTTTATGGTGAAACCTCATTAAAATGCTTAGAGACATTATTTTCCCTAGGTTTGGTGTGCCTAGATATCTTATGACTGATGGGGGTTCTCATTTTATTCATGGTGGTTTTAGAAAAAACCTCGCTAAATATGATGTTAATCATATAATTGATTCACCATATCATCCTCAAACTAGTGGGCAAGTAGAATTAACAAATAGATAAATCAAATCTATCTTGCAAAAGACTGTTAACAAATCTAGGAAAATTTGGGCTAAGAAATTAAATGATGCTCTATGGGCTTATAGACCTGCTTATAAAAATCCCATGGGCATGTCTCCTTATAAAATGGTTTATGGAAAAGCTTGTCACTTGCCTTTAGAATTAGAACACAAAGCTTATTGGGCAGTGAAAGACCTAAATAGAGATTTTAAACTTGCTGGTGAGAAAAGGTTGCTTGACTTAAGTTCTTTAGATGAATGTAGGAGTGAAGCATATGAAAATGCTAAGATCTTTAAAGAGAAAGTTAAAATCTGGCATGATAAGAGAATTATTAAAAGATAATTTCATGTTGGTGAGAAAGTGCTATTGTATAGGTCTCGTCTCAGTTTTTTGCAGGAAAACTACTCTCGAGATGGGAAGGACCTTTTGTAATCGAAGAGGTATATCGTTCGGGGGCAATTAAAATTGTTTCCCTTGAAGACACCACTTCACAAGTGGTGAATGGCCAAAGTCTCAAGCATTATATTTCTGGAGATCCTTATAATGAAAATGTTGATTGTATTCAAACCATGACCCCGGAGGAGTTTATTAAGAAGCATATTTCAGAAACTTCAGAGTCAGTTTTCGAATAGGTATCAACTTTGGTAAGGAAACGTTCGTGAAACATCTTCCAACTTTTATTTTTACTGTTTTGGGAAAATATGAAAAATTATGAGCCGGAAACGAGATGGAGACGGAGCCCGAAGGCTCCACACCATGGGGTGGCGCGGGCCCACCCCTGGCCGCGCCAGCCTATGGTCTGGGCGCCCCGGAGCCCCTCTCCGACTCGTTTTCGACCTGGACTTTCCTTTCGTTATGAAACTTTTTGCTATATAATCCCCCGGATCCCTCGAGGTCCGTATATCGTTTTCTCGTCGTGTTTCTATTTCGAGCTGTTTCTGCCAAGATTTGTTTTTGGTTTTAGAAGCATCATGGACTCTGCCGACAACAACAAGGGGAAGGAGCCAATGGAAGATGATCTCCAAAGTCCCAAGCGCAAGAACGTGGATCAGGGCGTCAAGAAAGAAGCAAAAAGGACGTCATCAAGCAGTGTTTATTCTTGTAGTGTGCAGGAACCAAGACCATCAGTCCCGGGGCCCAGTCCCGTTCCTGAAGTAGAGGAATCTCTTCGGATTACAGATGAGTTTTGTGAACGTTATCGAGCTTTAAGGACAAAGTTAGAGATTCTTCGAGAGGAAAACGACAGGTTTCGTGAGATGCTGCAACGTTACCACGCCTTGCTTGAGAAGAGTGTATCACCACCACCACCGAAGAATTGATTCGTCATTGGGTTTGGCATCCCCTCGGCTTGTTCCAAGCTTGGGGGGAGTGTCGCGATATCACATCACTATCTTTCATCTTTTTACCTTTTCAGTAGAGTCATATCATGAGTAGAGAAGTTATCATATATGATGGTTTGCAGTATGGAAGTGTCTCTTCTTAGTTGGTTATCGTTGTATCCATTGGTGTGAGTTGCTGGTTTGAAATATTAATGAGAAGTTTCATCATTTACTTTCTGCACACATCATTTTAGTTTTCAATTTCTGTCATATGGTTGAGCTTGTTATTAGTACTTGGTATCACTCTAGAGATCATCAAGTTAATCTAGTTGGTTTTGGCAAACTTATCTTGGGTCAGCAGAAATACTAATTTGAGATGCTAGCATAAGAAAGAGGAATTTTCCTATTAGATCGTAAACTTAGTATTCACAAGTTAAGATCGCTTGGGCTTTCAATGAAGACTGCATGATTGTTTTCATCATATGTATATTTGTTTGTTTTCCCTCAACTCTTATGCTTGCTAGCGAGCCTTGCTAGCCAAAAGCCCTGTAGTGAGAGGGAATGCTTCTCGTGCATCCAAAACCTTGAGCCCCAAAACCTTGCCGATTGTGTACACGATACCTACCTACATGTGGTATTTAACTGCCACTCCAAGTAAATTTCTCATGTGCTACCTATTAAACTTTTAAAATTACTCCTGTTTTGTGTTCATGTTTTTGCTCATGAGGACGTCAATAGAGAATCTTTACCTCACTTGTTGATTGGACTTCAAACACTGGACCAGTGGCTTGGTCCACTTATCCAAATGCTAGAAGAGCTGGTAGCGGGGTGCCCAGCCCCAAAACTAATACACAAATTCTCTTCACTATTTTTTCCTCTGATTTATCAGACAAAGCATAATAGTGTAAACAAAATAGAATGAGGGATGACCTTCTACACCAGTTGTGTCCCTTATATGGGAGCCGCTCTTATGAAGTCTAGTTGGCTTGTGACGTACTATATTTTCTGTTTACTATTTGTTGACATAAGCATACACCTCTCTTAAAAATGTTTTCAATGCCTCTATTTAATAAAATAAAAGCTCTAGCACATGAGTGATCCATGCTTCCCTCTGCGAAGGGCCTTTCTTTTACTTTTATGTTGAGTCAGTAAACCCATTTCTTTGTATCTCCAGCAATCATATGAGTTGTTATGATCTCACCATCTATATGTTGATTTATTCAATCTTGTTTGCTATCCTTCTTTGTTTAGCACATGCTTTATTATCCAAATGAATATTACTTTGAAAAGTTATGAATCACTCTAAAAGAATTCTTATAATTAAACATGTTAAGCTCTACAAGATGATCCTTACTATAAAGACTTCACCTAAGATAAGCATGATATCATTAAATGTTCTCTGACCAAGAATGAAGTTTGCCATTACCAAATTTGATTCTCTCTTTTGCATCTTTGTTTGTGGCTCCCATTACTCGTTTCAAGTTAGGGTATATGAGATGAAGTTGTTGTCTATAATGATTGGTGCATAGATAGATGTGATGCTTCTTGTCCGTATTTTATTTATCGACTCTTCACTCCATAAACCTGTGGTCATGTTTTCTGAGTTCAGTTTTGCTTGGGGACAAGCGAGGTATAAGCTTGGGGGGATTTGATACGTCCATTTTGCATCACTATTTTATATCATAATTTTCCGTTATTCATCGATATATTCCATGTTATGATGCGTCCCTCATGTTATTTTATCTTATTTTGCATGTTTTATAATTTTTGGAGAATAAACACTAGGACCAGGAATCTGATGGAAAAAGCACCGCTGGGATACCATATTTTAGAAGATCAGAAGAAAAAGTGGGACACCGGGGGTGTCTAAAAGTTTAGAGGAGGAACCCAGCCAGGAGAGCCAGAGGGGGGCCACCATGGGCCCACTGAAGGGAATATGCCCGAGAGGCAATAATAAAGTGGTTATTATCTTCTTCCTTGTTTATGATAAATGTTTATTTCTCATGCTAGAATTGTATTAACCGGAAACGTTGATACATGTGTGTTTAATAAACAAACAATGCTTCCTAGTAAAGCCTCTCTTTTAACTAGCTCGTTGATTAATAGATGATCAAGGTTTCCTGATCATTGGATGTTGTTAATAACGGGGTCATGTCATTGGTAGAATGATGTGGTGAACATAGACCCAATATGAAGATAACAATACGATCAAGTCATTTAGTTTATATTGTTATATCTTGCGTACGAAGTAACTTATTCCTTAGACCATGAGATCATGCCAATCACAGGTACCGGAAGGGTGCTTTGATGTCATCAAACGTCACACCGTAACAGGGTGACTATAAAGGTGCCGTTAGGTATTCGGAAAGTATTAGTTGAGGATCATGGATCAAGAGTGGGATTTGTCCATCCAAAATGACGGAGAGATATACTCTGGGACCTCTCGGTGATATCACATCGACATCGCTTGCAAACACGTGATATGATCACAAGGATGCCATATCACGGAAACGAGAAAAGAGTACTTGTCAGGTAACGAGATTGAACAAGGTATGGTTGATACCACTGATCGAATCTCGGAAAAGTAAGATATCGTGAGACAAAGGGAATAGTTCACGTCGTTGATGGTTCACACGATCACAAGAGTCATCGTTGAATATATAGGACTCATCACGGATCTCCAGATCCCGCTGTTGATTATTGATCGGATAAGAGTCTCGATCATGTCTATCTTATTCGTGAACCGTAGGGTGACACACTTAAGGTTCGATGACGTGTTTGAGAGGATACAGAAAATCGAAGAATGTTTTGGGCAACATCGAAATTGTTTCGGGAAAGTTGAAATAGTTCAAGGGGTTTTTCGTCGAATGGTTGTTAATAGAATTAACAAATGATTCAAGGTGCTATATGCAAATGTTTGTTGATGGAATTAACAAATATAAATAAAGAAATAAAAATGTTTTATTTATTTATTAAAGGAAAACCTTTGGATTTTCCAAGTGAGAAATAATGGGAGCATGAGTGGGTGTGAGTGGAGCTTCCACTCACATGAAGAGGGAAGAGGTGGGGGCACCACCATGGCTGGCCGCACCCCACCCTTGGGCTGCCTCCCTCTCCCTATAAAATGAGGGTGAGGGCTCCTCCTCATTCACACACTTGCCCACCTCACTTCCTCTCCACCCTCTGCTCCATTCCATGGTCTCCGACTTGGCGAAGCCCTGACCGTGGGATTCTTCACCACCACCACGCCGTCGTGCTGCTGGAGTTCCAAAGGATCCTCTACTTCCGCCTCCCTGCTGGATCGAGGGAACGGAGGTCTTCATCAACCGTACGTGTGACCGATCATGGAGGCACCGCCGGATTGCGGTGCACATCTTCTCGCTCTCGGGATCGGTGTGAGTACGACTACGCCAACAACGAGATTAGATCTCGTAACGCTTTGTGTCTTCGAGGGTATGTTCTTCTTAAGACTCTGTCTATGCTTGTTGCTTTCATCTTCTAGATTAGATCTTGGCCTTTTGGGTGTCTCTGGCGTAGGAATTTTTTTTGTTTTCTATGCAACGACCCCTTCACCCACACCATGGGGTGGCTCCCCCCCTTGGCCGCGCCACCTAGGGGTGTGGCCACCCTGGCCCGCCTCTAGGGGATATCTTTTGCGTGCCTGTCCCCGAGGAAACCCTAAGCCTCATTCCATCGTTGAAGAATTGTTCCGCCGCCTCAGGGCGGAAAACACCCAAGAGAGAAAAGCTCTTTGGCAGGGAGAAATCTGCCGGGAAATTCCTCTCCGGAGAGGGGAAATCACCGCCATCGTCACCGTCATCAATCCAGGAATCATTGAGATCGTCATCATCATGATCATCATCACCACCAGCACCATCACCCTCATCATCCACCTTCATCCCGTTGTAACAATTAGGGGCCTCTATCGTTGTTTTGCATTAGATCTCTCTCCCCGTGTGGATTACTTGTTAGTAGTTGATGCTTGTGAGATTTATCGGTGTTTGCACTTTATGACCAGATTGTTATCATCCATTATATCACCTCTGGTCATGATCCATATGATGTCTTGTGAGTAGTTCGTGTTGTTCTTGAGGACATGGGAGAAGTCAAGTTGTTAGTAGTGAAGTAATGTTGAGTAATATTTAATGTTTGATATTTAAGTTGTGGTGTTATTCTTCTAGTGGTGTCATGTGAACACCGACTACATGATACTTCACCATTTATGGGCCTAGGTGAATGCATCGTGTATTTGGCTACTAATTGTGGGGTTGTCGGAGTGACAGAAACCTAAACCCCCTTTAGGAAACCATTACACGAGGGAGCGTAGGATCTCGGAGTTTAAAACTGTGGTTAGATTTATTTCTTAATTACTTTCTTGTAGTTGCGGATGCTTGCAAGGGGTATAATCACAAGCATGTATTAGTCTTGGATGGGACGGTACATTATCATAGGTTCACCCACACAACACTTAGCAAAACACCAAAATTATTCAGCTGCATGGAACAAAAGCACTTGACAGAAACCTCCCGTGTGTCCTCGAGAACGGTTGTTAATCATAAGTAAAATCACCGACTTGTCCTTTGCTGAAGAAAGGATTGGGCCACTTGCTGCAATTATTACTATTGCATTTTATTTACTCGCACTTTATTTATCTGCAATATCAAAAAACTTTACAAATTTATTTTCCAGCATTTACAGTTATTCCTTCATCGAAACTGTTTGTCAACACCTTCTGCTCCTCGTTGAGTTCGACACTCTTATTTATCGAAAGTACTACGATACATCCCTATACTTGTGGGTCATCACACATCTAGATAACCTTGTGTTTACTTGTTTAGCCCAAACTAAAAAAGAAAAGGAGAAAATTGTTAGTCACTTATTCACCCTCCTTTTGTTGGCAATATTTTTCTTTCAACTAGGCCGCATTCCGGTTCTTCTAGAATCAGGATTCCCGCCCATCGGCCTGCTGGGCCGGTAATAAAGTCTTCTTCTTCACCGCCACTAGGCCACCTTGGCAGGCCCCACTTATGGCCAATGCCGAATAATACCCTAATTCAGCATATTCCCGAAATCACCCTTAGCGTGTAATTTACCTAACCACCAGATTTTGTATCTATGTTTGCACCGATTGAATAAAATCCCTGATTTTCCCCACAAACAAATTTAAACAAAACCTATCCCTCAAATAAAAACTAAACAAAACCTAATAAAAGGTCTCTCGTCCATTGGCTAGTGTTCTGTAGGTTGTTTGTACCCTCCGGTCACCACTTCGGCGGTGGCAGACAACTTAGTTGACTTTGATGTTAGATAGGTCGGTAGCCTTCCGAGTGGCGCCATTTTCCCATCATGCTAAGGCCCAAAGTAGTGAAGCTGATGACCCCCTCTCTCCCTCTCCCTCTCCCTCTCCCTCTCTCTCTCTCTCTCTCTCTCTCTCTCTCTCTCTCTCTCTCCCTCTCCCTCTCCCTCTCCCTCTCGGCATGGTTGGATAAATATTTTTGTTATACAAAAGGAAATATGAAAATCCACCTTAATGATACATGATGGAATACTACCCGGTATGCAACCTCTAGCCACAAGGTTGTTATAGAATTTTTGAAGAAAAATCTCACTTTTTCATGTAATTTGATAGACTGATCCGGCCATTATTCACCTCACATTCTTCTAATTGTGTATGGCTATTTTAGTGAGTTCATATATATGCATACTCGTTATATTATTCAAATTCATTATCTGAAATACTACCAAGTAGCTCATATTAATATGCTTTTTTTGGCCTTGGAAGTTTATTCATATATCATGGTTCATCTTAATACCACTACAATGTTCAAATCCATCGCGCGTCTTTTCTTCTGGTATAGTTCTATATTCCACTAGAGTCTCGACAACATTAGCACGCCATTGTATGCTCTTGACCACAAGTGCAGGGGCTCAGCAGCCAAGGGACTTCTGCGCGTGTTCCCTCCATGGTCTTACCTTGTGTACAGATAGAAAAGCATTTCATCATTAAAGCACCTCCGTAAACATACTTTTTCAAGTCTGGATGTCATGAGTGCCAGGTCAAGTTTGACAAACAATTTGTCGGATATGATGCTAGTACTTGCACGAGCAGCAGCATAGATTACAATTCAATACACGAAAACCTGGCATAAGTCATAGAGTATAAATCATTATGACCGTTTCATCTCCACAAGTACTCCGACCGGCAGGTTTCTTTTCAGGCACAGAACGAGTCTTCAACGAAAACACTACCATATCCTTGCACTATGATCAGCACTCATTTCGGCCTGGTTCAGGAAGTGAATTCTGGCAAGTGACTTGAGGCCCTTGGTCAGTTCCTCCTTATTTAAACGCCTCTGCTTCTCTGACTGTGGAAACCTTGCCGGCCTTGTATTCCTCAGAGGAACACACTTACTACATTCCAGTCTTTTATACAGGTACACATCCTTCAGGTTCACCGCTGCGTGCATGATGCGCTTGACATGGTGAATCATGTACCTTTTAGACTCGAAGCAGAAGATGATAAGCTTGGTAAGGTGGTGGTGCTTGAACTTAGATGTAGGTGGTTCCCACTCTACACCCTTCTGCTCACTATACAAGCCTGCCCTCCTCTTCTCCATGTCCATTTCCATTTCGCACGGATGGTTCATTACCTGCATCTCAACCACAGGAAACAGGTTAATTTGTTGTCCAAGTGCACAGGTGTCTGCAACCATGCAAGGGAAATAGTAGAGCAACCAATTAAACAAAAAGTAACAGAACAAACTTTGGGCGTGCAAACATTGTGTCAACCCCTAAAATATAAACTACAAGCTTTACTCAAGAACATACCATCATGTAGAACTCCTCCAAGGAAGGCGCAGCTTCCAGAATGAACATTGTCCAGGTGAGATCATACTCTTCAGGAATGCTAGCTAGACTGACAATCCTTAGCCGGTGGAACACAGATGCCAGCCTTCTGGTCAGACACTCAGGTTGAACCCAAATCTGCAACAAAAAAAACGCATGATGAGCAGTGCACACCTGAAGCAAGAACATAACATTCATCCTAAGACTTACCTTTTCGCATTTAAACCCCAAGCACAGTTCTTGTACAGAGGTCTCAAAAAGCAACGTACTCAAATTGACCATTTTGTGCCAACTAAGGGCAACATTTGTAAGATTCACAGCCTCGAGCAATGGAACATGACCAAATGACAGCGGTAATTCTTCAAACGATATCCAACACTGGAAGGTTATACGGGTGAGTCTTGGGACCCACCTGAGTTCGACTTTGTCAAAACGGCAATTGACAATACTGAGCTCATTGAGTTCTGCGTGTTCAACTTGGAGGTTCATAAAATCTTCTGTATCGCAATTGAGAAAACCTAAATATCTCAGCTGCTTGCAAGTGCCGAGGATATTGGAGATAAAGTCAGATTCAGCAAATCTCAAATTCTCCAAGTAGAGGCGTGTCAGACCAGCAAATGCATCGGGGCACCCGTTGAAAAATGACACAAACTGTGCCCCATAGTTCACCATATCATCAACAGTGCATTGTTGGCGTTCCTTCACTGTCCAAACTGTGAATTCAGCTTCCTCAACCTTGTGTGTCGCCATGGCATTGCCAACAGTATGTCCAACGGATATTGGGGCATCATCTCTCAGGTAGAACGCTGTGCTTAAGAGGCGTATGGTGCATCCATCCCTGCATGCCAGCATGCTCTTCGCCGCTTCAACCACGGCTGCATTGATCCGGCGGAATTCACCATCAGAAAATCTAGATCTTGGGCGCATGAAGTCCCAAGCGCTTATTGTAAGTCGCGGGAGATGAGCAGGAAGGTGGCTCCACCGTCTGGAGAGGATGCTGGTTCCCGCAGCTTGGCGAACATTGAGTCGGTCGAGAATGTTGAGCAGAACGTCGTCAGGCAAGGTGCTGATTCTATCATCTCCTTTGCCTTCCTGCAGTTGGCACGGGAACAAAAAAAATAATAATCAGAGTTGACATCACACTAATTTTGATATAGCACAAGAGATACAAAGTTGTAGATATTAGAGAGGCAAATTTGGTTCAGCTTCAATTTTTATACAGTCGAGACTCGAGAAGATTGAAAACTTGATAATTTTCCCGTAAGTAACTTTGTTGAAGAAACTTTGGATGGATCTAGAGGAAAAGAGGGGATGAAGTAAACTCACCTCCATGGCTCCAGCCAGCGTAGATCTGCCGGGGCTCTAGAAGAAGTTGTAATCTGGCAGCGTGGGTTGCCGAGGCGTCGCCGGGGTAGCGGCTTGGCAACAAAAACTGGTTGGCGGCGGCGCTGCTTGATTGCGGACGGGGTGTCGGCGGCGCGACGAGGGAGCTCGGCACAACGGCTGGCGGTGGGGAAACAGCGATTGGAGGGATGGCGCGCGGAGGTGGCGGCGTTGAGCGTGCCGAGGAGCCGCAGGCGATACAATCGCCGGCGGGCGACCGGGCGTGCACTGCGCCACGGAGTAGAGCGGGCTGGCGGCGAACCGGGTTACCGTGTCCTGGGCCGTGACTGTGAGCCGGTTGTGGACTTTAGCTGTCACGAAAATTGATGATTGGTCAAGGCCCAATGCGCGCTTGAAGCCATGACTGTGTTGTCCTAGTCACTTAGAAAAATGAAAACTTTCTCACCCGCTCTTCTTACGACAAGCGTCACCTTCTCCTTCCCCTAGCCTCCAGGGTACGCATGCGTGACAATATTCATCACGAGAGATTTTTGGTGGGATTTTACTATTTCCACACACGGACGTGTAGACAGGTGTGTACGCATTTATTTTGGGATTCCTTTTTTCAAAATGAAATATCTCGCGAACCGTATTTCGAAATTACGAACCGTTTTCATATTTTATATTCTCGCGTCGAGATCTTCAAAATTAGATCTCATGTTGATAGATTTCGAGAAACTTTTTTTGTACACTCAAAATCAACACGGATGTATGCTGTACGCCCAGGTGCATTGAATGAAATACATCCCAAGTGTAGTGCTGACGTATACCCACGTGCACCACGGGTGTACGCCCATACGGTTGTACAACCAGATGCAGGAGGATGTATACCCAGGCGGATGTAATCTTTGATTGTTTATTGCTAGAGGTGTTCTTCTTGAAGAAAGGCTTCTTGCGAGTAATCTTTGATTGTCCTTGGGAATGAGCTTTCGTCGATGGACTTCTCTATTCTCAAAAGGACACTCGGAAATGAAGTGATATTTTTCTTGACAATTTAAGCAACATCTCACTCTTGGAGCTCCTTCTTTGCCACCACTTGACTTGGTCTTTTCCTCTACATATGTCTTGGCCTTGGCAGGATTCTTCCAAAACTTTACAATCTCAAGAGTCATGTAATATTTATGAACCTTCTCGTAGTCTTTGGGTTTTATAGGAGCCACGTCCTCTTCCGAGTCAACCTCATCTTCTTGATTCACCTCCTTGGTCACAACTTTAACTTTCAAGGCAATAGATGCTCCCTTGTGCATTCCAATAGCTTGATCATGGAAGTCTTGTGCAACCTTGGTGGCCACTTGAGATGATGTCATTTGTTGCATAACTTCATTAGAAGATATGAGGTGGTAGTTGCGTCTTCCTTCGAGACTCTTCAAGTAAATGGGCTTAAATGGCATGAGAGCACTCACATACTTCGTCTTGATCCAAGCATCATCAACATGTGTGGAACCGAGGCCACTAAAAGATGTAGCAATGGTCTTGAGCCTGAAGGATCGAGAAGTTAAGTAGAGGGGGGGTGAATAGGTTAACTACAAATTTTAACTTCTTTTTCAAGTTAACAAGGCAATGCTCAAATATAGATTATCTAGATCATGCAACTAGGTGAACAATCCTATATGTTGAGCAAGTACAACTAGCACAAGGTGAATGAATAACTAAGCTAGTAGTAACTAGTAAAGGTAAGTTGAGGAATAACCGAACATAATGACGCGGAGATTTATCCCGAAGTTCACTTCCAATGGAAGCTAATCTCCGTTGGAGCGGTGCGGTGCCACCAAAGTGGAACACCGAGTAGGCCTCAAATGCCACACCGTATCTCCTTCGAGTCATTCCACCAATGTGGATAGGCTCGAATCACTATGTTGCCGTTGAGGTTGACAATTAGAACCTTTACAAGGATGAGGCACACTCCACAAGATTGGAGGGTCCTCACCAAATCCCAAGAGCCGCCAAGACTCCGAGAAGCAAGATCCACGAGCACAAAAGCACCGGGGATATCAACAAGGCTCCGAGCTCCGATGAACTAAGAGCAACAAGATTCCTAGCTCCAATGAACTAAGAATGACAAGATCCCTAAGGGATGAGTGGGTGGATTTCTAATCGATTTGGTGGAGTTGAAGATCGGTGGTGTCTCCTTCAAATCCCAAAGTATCACGAGCTTTGGTTGGGGATTTGAGGAGATCTTGTTCTTGAGCTTGAGCTTGGTCAATCAATGGAGGTGAGAGAGTTTGGGTGAGATTGACAAAGCAAACAGGTAGGTGGAGACGCCCTTTTTATACCCGTATGAAATACGGTCGTTGGGGGGGGGGGCAGTTTTCACCTTCCAGCGCCCCCCCGGCCTGGGGGCCGGCCTGGCCGGCCTGGGGCAGCCAGGGCCGGGCACAGACCCACCCCGGCCTAGAACCCGGCCTGGGGCCGGCGTGGAAGGGAGAGGGAGGCCGGCGTGGGGCAGCCAGGCACCCAGCCAGCCCGGCCTGGGGCCGGCGTGGGAGCGAGGCGGGGCCGGCCCCCCACCCGAAACGCCCAGCCTGGGGCCGGCGGGGGCAGTGGGGTGAGGCCGGACCCCCACCCGAGCAACCCGGCCTGGCACCCGGCCTGGGGCCGGCGTGGCACGTGGCGAGGCCGGCCAGCAGCCACCAGCCCGGCCTCGAGCCCGGCCAGGCCGGCCAGGTAGGCCGGCCACCCCTTTTCTTCTTCCCTTTTTCTCCTTTCTTCTCCGTTTCTTCTTCTTTCTTCCTCATCTTTTTCCGTAGACTTTTCTACCTTATTGCAGCAACTTGTATGAGGTTTACGGGGAGATCTTTTCTGAGTACACTTAGCAAACACGTTAGTCCATCTATATGTTGTAATCAAACACTCAAAATAGGATTTAGGAACTATGTTCTTTCAATCTCCCCCTTTTTGATGTTTGATGACAACATACGAATTTGCGTAAGAAATAATTTTGCATGGCTATTTGTGAAAGAATTAGCATATATTCGTACTCCCCCTATTTGTGTGCCCAAACCAATAGACATATACATTTGATAATCATGTTGAGTGCTCCTAACATAATCTCATCTTCACACTATGTTTTATAAGATAATGTAGTATATGATGTGACTATGATATACTTATGTGAAGTGCGAGAATTTATCCAATCATGATTTTAATCATTGAAGATACACATGTATGAACACAAAGATGAGCAATAGTATTTACCACTAGAATGATCTTACCATAGCATTCTTCTCATAGTTATAGATGAATAACAACTACCCTTATTATGGCTTCAACACATCAAATAGTGAGTAGATGAAATAACATAATAGCCTTGCTATGATCTTCAATATATCAACTATCACACACATAATATATAGATAGAAAGTACGATAGATAAATAAAGACATAGTCTTACAATAACACCAAAGTTCAACAAACCACACAAATAGTCTCAACTAAGAATGATGAAAGCAAATAGCAAAGATAAGACGCAAATGGATGCATGAAATGCAATGCAATGCGTGAGTGTTTCCCCCCTTGGCATCATACACCTAAAAGGGAGAAAAAAATGCAATCCCAATCACTCGTCGCCCATCTCATCATCTTCCTCAATGAAGTCCTCTGGAGGAGCCTGACTGGAGCTAGCAGTGGTAGTGTAGGGCGCCGCAAAAGAGCCAAGTGAGCTAGCATCATCTCCACACCAATAAGTATGCTGAGACTTCCACAGATCCTCTGAAATCTCTTCTGAGCTGGGAGGACTAAGGGGAATCTGAAGAGCAGTCTGGATGGAACGCTGACGGCGGCTAGAGGCCTTGGCCTTGCGATATGCCTCATAATCCTGATGCTGCTTATCAATGAAGAAACAGTTCATCTTCTGGAGAATCTTCTTAAGGTTGAAAGTTTCAGGAGGAGGACTTGGAGAAGGAGAGTGGCGCACCCCCTGAGATGTACTAGGAGCGAAGGACTCGGTGCGGGTGCGCTTAGGCCGTGGATCAGCAGCTGACTCAGGCACAACATCAAGCATAATAATAGACTTCTTGGGAGTCACCTTGGCATAGTTGTTGAGGAGACCCTCTGGGATCTTGGTCTCAATAAGGCGCTGAATATACGAGCCATAGATTGGAACCCTCTTTTCTCGAACCACAGTCTGCATCTCGTGCCACATGTAATTCAGAAGATCCAATTGCCTCTTGGCCCTCATTTGAGACTCAATGTGATATAGAAGGTTGATCATCCACTTGCGTACCTCGCCCTTCTCACCAAATTTGGCATTGATGGTATTGCGAAGAATAGCGTGCACCATATACCAATGTTCAGAAAAGAACTTGACTTTAGGAATGTGCATGGTGCCGGTACCTTCGGGGTAGCAATGGCGAATGCCCTCCTTGGCCTTCATAACTTTCTTGGAATCACCATGAATACGGAAATAGTACGTATAATCAAACCTATACGCGGGAATACCCAGAATGGCACCAAACTCATCCATGGTAGCTTCACACTGGGAGCCACCGCTCATCCAAGTCAACGTAGGCGGTAGCCGCGTGGGGCCACCATGGGAGAAGTGGACAGTGGAATAGAACTCCGTAATCAGCTCTGGGGCAAATGGATGGGCAAGATGAGGACCCATGAGAGGAGTGATGTTGTGATAATCCATGAGTTCCATGACGTCAGGCCACTTGGTGCGGGCATACTCAATATCAAAATAGTGTTGATCCACATAAGCATGCTGAAGCTTGCCAAGAATGAATTCATACATGATTTGATGCATCTTGCAATAGAACCGCTGATCAGAGCATGTACGGTGACCAAATTCATAGGGATTAAATTTCAGCCTTGCTTCCTCAAAGTCGGCGGCACTAAGACCACCCCAATTCGCAACCACGGGTTCGTTGGGATTGACCGGAAGAGACGAACCCGTTCTCCGTGAGGGAGTAGAGCCAGCAACAGCCATGTCACTCTTCTTGCGAGGGTTGCGAGGGCGGAGAGAGCGTGGGGCATCGGACTCGTTTTGAGGATTGGAATCACCTGAAACATATGATGCATGTATATGGAGCATGATAATGAGTGCACATGGTCGTGGTTTGAGAGAAAAAAAATTAATCCATGAATATATGTGATAGCGCCATGGTAAAAAAAATGAACACAATATTAAAGAGGACAAAGGCACATTATTATTAGTGTGAGCATATTATCATAGCATGTGTATAGGATTGTGTTGGTGTGCTTAGTGAAAATAGGCATGAAAATATATATTGGGCATGATACACTAAACACCATTATTATGTAAAAAAATTGAGGGCATATCATACACATCATGTCATAATGAACATAATAATTTAGAAGCACGACACTAGGACAATCATATCAATAATGTGGAACTGTTTTTTTTTTGTGGAACCATGGCCAAACATGAGATAATAATTTGCAAAGGTAGGTAAAGCATAGTATCATACGGCTAGAACATGAGGTGCATATGACATCAACATAGCATGACATAGGAATTAATCTAGTGACATATGAGTGGCATGAACCCTAGTATGAATAGATGGAAAAAAATCCTAGCACATGAACACTAGCACTAGCACAGCGATAGATAGCACTCATATACACATAATCTATAGACAAGCCCAAGGAAAATTACCCGAGTTCGAAGCCATCTTCAAACAAAAAGCACTAAACAATAAAGTGAATCGATCTCCTCCAATAGGGGTCCAACGAGAAATCCGTGTGGAGGAGGTGGCGGAGAAGGACGAGGGCTTGCGGATCCGTGATTTTGGGCGGTAGGGATGGGCTAAGGAGGTGGGGGGAGGGGGGTTAGGGAAGAGCACCAAGGGGCTCTAATGGAGGAGGAGGGAGGAGGAAGAAGGGGTATGGGGGGGTTGGGGTTCGGGTGTGGGCAGGGGCGTGCGTGTGTGCGTGAGGCGCCCACCCCGGCCTGGGGCCGGGCGTGCCGTGCGTGTTGGCGTGAGGCCGGCCTGGGGCCGGCGTGCAACGGAGGCGAGGCCGGCAGGGTGCCCGAGCCCCCCGGCCTAGCTCCCGGCGCGGGGGCAGCGCGAGGCAGGGCAGGTTCCCGAGCGCCCCGGCCTGGCACCCGGCCTGGGGCCGGCTCGGCGGTGGCAGGGGCCGGGGTGGGAGGGGCGAGCGCGCACGATTTTTTTTCGGCTGGTGTTGGGTTGTGTTTGGGTGTGTGTGTTTCCCTTTTAAAAAAAAATCCTCCCAAAGCAAGGTGAACCTACACAACTACCAAGCCAAAATATGTAACAAAAAAAAAATTTCAATTGAAGGATTTACAAGACATATATTCTAACAAACAAAACGTCAAAGTGAAGCCAGTGTCTTAAGAGCACATTTTCATGAGTTTATTTCTAACATCTCATTTTTTTTATAGAGCAATTTTATTTGACCATGTGCACGGATGAAATGAGTATGGTGACATGCATATGATGTTTTCATTTGTATCCAACGGAGAGAAAAAAATGAGAAACGAAATGAGCGACATTGGATACCAATGAAATATGAAAACAACTGGAAATGCAAATGAGTGAACACTCGAACACAAATGTCACATTGATATAAACACCAACCAAATATTGGGCGGTGGCCGTAGCCACCATGTATGAGTATGTTCGATATGTCACCGCGAAGATGTATCTTGGGTGCATTGTCGAGACTCGTCATTGAAGCACATGATGTCATTTAAAATGATCATTAGGCATGATTTGTTTATTTATGCATTATAAAGGTAGTGTTGGCTCATTGATTGAGCTACACTCCCCCTATGTCTATGCGTGCATCTAGAATCCAAATAAGAGTCTAGTAGGGGTGTGTATGCAAGTTTTTCAATCAACTAAAATTGCTTGCACATATGATGTTGAGCTCACTCCTCAATTCCTTGAATCTCTTCACATCTAGAGGCTTGGTAAGGATGTCGGCAAGTTGATCTTTAGTGTTGACATAAGAAAGTGAGTTATCACCAGTGGCCACATGATCCCGAATAAAATGATACCGAATCTCAATATGCTTGGTATTGCCATGAAGTACCGGATTGTGACCAATCTTAATAGCACTCTCATTGTCACATAAAAGAGGCATTGTCTTAATCTTAATTCCAAAACCCTTAAGACATTGCCTCATCCATAAGAGTTGAGATCAACAACTTGCGGCGGAAATATACTCCGCTTCCGTGGAGGAGGTGGCAATGCAATTTTGCTTCTTGGAAGACCAACACACAAGGGACCTACCAAGGAATTCGCAAGCACCCGAGGTTGATTTTCTATCCACTTTGTCACCTCCCCAATCCGCATCCGAATATCTCACAAGATCAAAAGATGTGTTTGATGGATACCAAAGGCCATGTGTGGGAGTGTCAACCAAGTACCTAAGAATCCTCTTGACCGCAATCATATGTCTTTACTTGGGGTTAGATTGAAATCTTGCACACAAACCCACACTAAATATAATGTCCGGTCTAGATGCACAAAGGTAAAGCAAAGAACCAATGATAGATCGATAAAGTTTGGGGTCTACCGGTATACCTTCATGATCCATAGAAAGATTTGCGGTTGTTGGCATTGGATAAGGTAATGGTTTGGCATTATTCATATCAAATTTCTTGAGCATGTCTTGAACATATTTGGCTTGACAAATAAAAGTCACTTCATGATATTGCTTGATTTCAAAACCTAGAAAGAACTTTAATTCTCCCATCATAGACATCTCAAATTCACTTGTCATTAGTTTGGCAAATTGATCTACAAAAGTCACGTTAGATGATCCAAATATAATATCATCAACATATACTTGGCATACGAAGAAATGTCCATCTACACTTTTGGTAAAGAGAGTGGGATCAATTACCCCAAGTACGAAACCACGATCTACTAAGAACTCCTTTAAATGATCATACCAAGCACGTGGGGCTTGTTTGAGGCCATACAAAGCCTTATGGAGGAAGTAGACATGGTTAGGATACTTGGGATCCTCGAACCCCGGAGGTTGTTTAACATATACCATTTCATTTAGAGGTCCATTTAGAAAAGCACTTTTAACATCCATTTGATGCAAGATGAAGTTATGACTAGTGGCAAATGCAAGTAATATACGAGTGGATTCAAGCCTAGCTACGGGAGCGAAAGTTTCACCGTAGTCAAGTCCTTCGACTTGAGAGTAGCCTTGAGCAACCAAACGTGCCTTGTTGCGAATTACTTGCCCATGAGAATCTTGCTTATTCTTGAACACCCATTTAGTTCTAATGATATTGTGATCCTTGGGTCTTTCCACTAGTTACCATACTTTGTTTCTCTCAAAATTATGGAGCTCTTCATGCATAGCTTGAACCCAATCTTCATCTTCAAGAGCATCATACACTTTGATAGGTTCAACATGAGAGACATATGAGTGAATACCACAAAACTTGAGTACTTGTCCACGAGTGGAGACACTTCTCCCCAAGCCACCAATGATATTATTTTGGTATAGTGACTTTTGTTGCAATCTTGATGCTTGACGAGACATGATACAAACTAGTGCATCATCGGGATTTTCATTTGGTGGAATATCCTCATAATTTCCTTCATCAAGACCGTTGTCCACTCTTATTGGAGTTCTAGGTGACGTATCACCAAGACCATTTCCACCATTATCATTGGGTGGATCTTAATCACTTTCTTTATGGGAGGTATCCACATGAAGGTCTTCTTCTTGTTCTTGGTTTACCATTTGATTGGTGGTTGATGTAGATGGCTCCACTTGCGTAGAGCTAGTTCCATCCTCATTTGCCACAAGGTGTCCCTCAATGGGTATAAGTGGACCTACACCCATTCTTCCTATGGCAATGGAGGACGGTTCATCACCTACATCATCACAATCAATTTGCTCCACTTGGAAGCCATTATCCTCATGAAATTCCACATTCATAGATTCTTCAACACACCCGGTGGATATGTTGTAGACTCTATAAGTGTGGGAGTTCGTGACGTAACCAACAAAAATGCCTTCAAAGGTTCTAGAATCAAACTTAGGCAATCTAGTTCCCTTTATGTAGACTTAGGCCAACAAGCAAGTGGACAAGCATGACAATCTGAGCCTGTCCACTTGCTTGTCAGGAAAAATAACCTGTCCATCTGAATGGGTTGGATCTTTGTATTGTTGCATCCAGTAACCTGACCTCTCCTCTGTCTGTATGTATTTGTTTTGCGGTGGAATGGCAACCACTTCTATGTGTGTACTTCAGGCTACCGAGTCTTTCCCGGTGATGAGGACACGCCTGTGGCACCACCATTCAGGGGTGGAGACAGGGGGCTAGCAGGGGTCAGACCCTCCTAATGGCTCGTTTCCCCCAATGTTTTAAGCCTGTAGCACATACTAATGCACGGAGATCTGCACACACCGAAACCCAAAAGAGCAACAAAAAAAACAGCCCATGACCGGTACTGTCTAGGAAATCGGCAATTGGTCATTTGATGGCATGTTTTATGCCCGTCCATCTAACCTCCCTCCCCGATTGATCTAGTACCAAGATCGCTGGGATACCTGCCGCCTCCCAGCTGCTCCTGATCGGGAGCCACCGTCCATGAACGGCTTTTCTATCCAGCTTTTCTATCCAACATATTTGTCGCGAGTGCGCCGACGGTGGCGGTAGATCGCCGCTTGTCGCGAATCTCCATCCCCTGGTTTGCCCAATAGTTTTTTTTTGTCTAATAAGGTACACAATGTATTATACTTAACATCTAGTCAAATCTAAGCCCCATTTGTTTGAGTTTGACCATTATCCAGTAATTAGATAGAGCGACAACAATACTATACTCATTAATTTTTCATGCCAATTGCTTAGATTTTGAATCTAACCTAGCGCCATATTTGAATCAAATAATTGGTAATAGTGGAACTTTATCTCCCTATAGCTTCGATCTGAATCTAACCTAGTGCCTAATTTTGATCAAATTGTTGGCAATAGTAGAACCGACATCTACAACTTTGGAAAATTGGCTTTCTTTTGTAACAAAAAAAATGTAAATTTATTTATCAATGAAAAGGTTGATGGATTTTTAAATTTAGTATAAGCCAAATCAGTCATAATATGGTGTTCATTTTTCACATGATATTTTCATACATTGTACTTGATTGCCAGAGCTACCAGATCGATTGATAGCATTATTTCCCCTGAGCTAAACCCTCTCCCAAACACCAGAGTCGAATTGCCCCAAGATAAGTTACCCCCGGTAACGTCTGCCGTGATTATCCTGCGACAGTTGGCGCCCACCGTGGGGCTTGCGTCCAAGGGTGTTTACATCATGGGAGAAATTCGGGAAAGCATGAAGAACATCGTCATCGGCGAGATCTACACCAACCCCGAAGGAGAAAAGATGGTAGACGACTTTGGTTGGGGACCAGAGTCGGATTTGCTAGAAGCCGGATCTATCGTCACAATCGGCCGGGTAAACGTCTTCGTCGGTATGGTACGTACGTCCGGTTCTATTCCTGATGATATTGAGTATGATTCTGTGTCAGGAGAAGCGACCTGCGTTCAATCAGACGGAGAAGAATCGGTCGGGACAGTCGATCCGATAGAAGAACCCACCACGAAGAGGGAACAGCCGGAGGAGCCGGCATGGACCCCGCGTGGCCGGGTTATGAGAGAAGATGATACCGAGTCTATCTTGCACCTGTTGGCAGACCGGTACGAGGAAGATAGTTGTGATGAGGAAGAATACGAATCTTCACCAGGCATCGCGCGCCAGGTCGCGGTCTACACGACCCCTGCTACTAATCTCAATCAGGGGGATGTGACTACAGCCGCGGTCAGAGCGGCGCGAGCGCTGGCCCAGCAGCAAAACCCGGCTGACGGAAACCCGATTATAGCTCGGGTTGACAGAGAGTCGGCTTCAGTCACCAGCCGTACCGGAGAAAGCGAGCGGCAGAGAAACATGTTCGGGTTTATGGCCAACAGAACGCCAGGAGCGGGTCCTTCAAATCCACAAATCCGGCTCTGTTCAACAGTAACCTGATCTTGGATCCCACAGTACTAGCCACGGTGATAACCCCAGAAAACGCGGCGGCACGCGCCGCAGATCTGAATGTGGCATGCCGTGCATTGGATCAACAAAGGAGAGATGTTCAAGCTGAGAAGCAAGGGATAGCCGCGCGCCAGCGCGAGCTAGAGGAATTGGAGAACCGGCTCCATGTTCAGTCGACCAGGATGCACAATCAGAGATACCAATCGAGATTACCAGCAACGGGTGGAACCATACACCCGACCGCACTATTCATTACACCTCAGGATCAACCAATTCCGGCTGTGAATCAGGAAACCGGACATCAGCCTGCGACCCTGGGAGGACAGCCGGCAAACGTACAAGCCGGGTTACCCGTATTGCAGACAGGAGTCGCCACTGGCAATGCAGCCCCGCCACCACCACCACCACGATTTCATACTCCACCAGGTCACTTCAATAACCCCATGGACAATGTATATGGAGCAACTTTAACATCCCAAGTATGAAAACTCCCCTTTTGCATTTTGTTGTTGTGAATTTCTAATTAAGGCATCATGTCATCATAAGGCATTCATGTGTGGAATTTCATATTTCAAATAAATTCAAATCAACATGTTTCACACTTGGTCTGTTACAACTTTTCAAATAAAACATCCAAATCAAATAATTCAATTGTTTTCCAAAATTGTGAGTTGAAATGAATTTTGCAAATGGTTCTAATAATTTTTCTATTGTCAATCCCAAAATTCCATTTCAATTTTTAAAGTCAAATAATTTGAAATCCCAAAAATTTCAGAACAAAAACTTGTGAATCTGAACATTTTGGAAAAGGGCAATTCATAAAAAATTATTGTCAAAATTCTTCATGCCCCATTTTCCTTTCTTTCTCCTCTTTTCTTTTCTACAAAAAAAGGAATAAAAAGAAAAGAAGAAGGGGGAGGCAGCCGAACTGGGCCAACAAGGCCCAGTCAGCCACCTACGACCCCCCAAACCAGGCCCAGGCGCCTCCCATCGCCTGTCGTCTTCTTCCTCCGTACGGAGACAGAGAAAGGGAGGTCCTCCCCCACCTGCAGCTCCCCACCTGCTCCCTCCTCCTATAAAGCCACCCCCGAGAACACCCTAACCCTAGCCCTCTCCTCTGCGCCGCCACCCTCCTTCCTCTCCCTCCATCTTTCTCCTCTGTCCCATTTTTTTCCTCTCTGAATTTACTGAACCAGAGCAGCCACCATGGCCGGCGCTTGAGGTCCTTGGCGCCGCCATTCTAGTCCACGTCGAGGCCGTCTGAGCCCGGGAACGGAAACCCCATGTCGCCCTCTCCCTCCTCGCTTCCAGGGAGGAGCCGGGGCGGCCTTGGATCATCGCCACCGTCGCCGTCTTGTCGCCGTCGACCACCGCGGCCATCTGCTCCCCGTCGCCACCTCCCTGCTACGCCAGCCCCTCGGTGAGCCTGCCCCCTTCCTCCTCTTCCCCACACGGCGCCCACGCACACCCGCGCGCGCCCGCGCAGCAGCAGCAGCGAACCGCGCGGCCGGCCGCCTCTCTGTTCGCCGGCGTCCAGTCCGTCCTCGACGTGAAGTTCAGTAGTTTCAGAGTTTCCGCACGATGCTCACCTCAAAATGATTTCGCATCCTAGATCCATCACATAGCAGCGCAGCAGCCCAGTGGCACAAGCCCACGCGCGCGAGCCCGAGGGCGCGGGTTCGAGTCCCCCCCCCCCCCGCAATTCTTTTGGGATTTATATCTCCACCGCCGGTCCCACCCATCATCAGCCCTAGAGGCCTTGGTGGCTTCGACCCGCGCCGCGTGGCGCCTGGTCCCCGTGGAAGTGGGTGTGGTTTAGTTCCCCTGGGTGAGAAAAGTTCAGTCTTTTTTTTTCTGTGAAGTTAAAAGAAATGGAAAAAACCAGAAAACAGATTCAAATGTTTACTTGTAAAATCAATAACAAATTGAAAAATGCTCCAATTGGAATGATTCAAAATTCTGTAGATTCATAACTGAGAGCACTTTCGAAATATGTAAAAATGTCAACATGTTTCTGTAATAATTTGTGTACTATATATTTAAATACAGAAAATGGAATAAAAACTGAAATCTTGCAAAGTTCATAACTTGAGTTCTGTTCACCCAAATTGAGCAAACTTGGGCTCGAAATTTTTGTCTTAACAAACTCTACACAGTGGTATTTTATTTGGTCACAATTGAATTAAATTTGAACATGTTTCCTTCTGTTTACTAAAAGGGGCAGAATAAAAATGCTTATGGAAAAATGCATAATAAATTCAATAATGATCCAAAAATTATGTTTAATATCTCAAAATGTTCAGTGAAACATTGTCCACATGTTTTCAAGTATTTCCCATGCTTTTGTAACTGAAAGTACCTCTTTTTAAATTGTTTACCAAAAATGGCAAAAATGAAAACAATAAGAACTAATTCTTATTTATTATTTTCTTCACCCAAAAATTATGGAAACTATACCAAAATGGAAAGAACTTCAATTAATAACAGAAAAGCATCATTTCATGCATGTGGGAATACTTTTGATGTATTGGTCTTATTAAAATTAATAATAGGCCACTAAGATAAATATGAGAGGTTTCCAAATAATGCAAACTTATTTGGGACACTCATTTAACTTGATGATCATGTCCATGATCTCTTACTTGCATCAAAATGTCATGCATCATCCCATGTTTGTGCATTATGCCATGTTATTGATTGTCCGTCTCTCTTAGTTGTTTGTTTGCTTCTTCTCGAATAGACGACGACGTTGAGACAGACGAGGTTTACGATTCCACTTCAGAGGAGTTAGCCCAGTACCAGACTACTGAGTTTGCATGCAAGTATTCACTCACCTGAACCATTGTGTCCTTTCCACACTTGATACCGATACTTTCCGTTGTCTAATCTGCTAGCCTTATGATTCGTTGCTTGTGTTCCGATCCTATCACATGTTATCCTGTAACCCTG
This sequence comes from Alopecurus myosuroides, assembly GCA_028641055.1. Classification (NCBI taxonomy): domain Eukaryota; kingdom Viridiplantae; phylum Streptophyta; class Magnoliopsida; order Poales; family Poaceae; genus Alopecurus; species Alopecurus myosuroides. The sequence continues at coordinate 6,443,200 of CM054060.1, read as the reverse complement.
ATATAGCCTCACCTCCACACCTACAACCCTGTTGCCTGTTGGCCTGTGTCTTACTAGCATGCTTAGTGTTATTTGTGCTCGAGTCCGTTGTCCGTTATCTCTTTTACCATATTTATTATGTTCTGGGGGCTCGATATTAAACAACAACCTGTTAATGTTTGAGGTAATAATAATTTGATGATAAGGCACCGGCAGGAGGCCGGGTATGGTTTTGAGGCCTGCTAGTGTCGAACTCAGGAAAAGTTATTGTCCTCTAAATCCATGATGAGCGCGCTAATCGCATGTGGGAAGCGTGTATGGGCGCCCCCGCAATTCTGATTCGATTCGCATCTCGTCCAAATCGCCACACTTAGTTCGGGATTTCCATTTGATGCACGCATATGCAGGTACGAACCCTTGGCGCCAGGGTGGAACTTTTGTAGTCGGCATTTAGGGCGGCGTGGTCTTCCAGTGCTATGAGGGTCCCCCTTTTCTTCGTGGGGGCTCGATTAGCCGCGCACGCACAACACGTGGTTCTTTGTGCTTGATGCGAAGAAGAGTTGGGTTGTGTTGAGTGGCCTGCTTGGTGGGTTTGATCCCCGCCTGGCGGGTTATTCTTACGTGTACGGCCAAATTGGTGCATCCCTGCAGGGTTAAATCTTCTCGAGAAGCCGTGTTGTCCGCGGTTATGGATGACTTGGTGATAGGGCTGGCTAACAAGGATTAGACAACTTACACCTAATTAATAACAATTTGACTAGTTATAGGCATATTGACACAATAACCTGAACCTTCATTAATCCAACTGTCTGGGTTATCCTTGGATTGCTTCTTTGGATAAGGGGCGAGATCCAGGATGGGTTTGTTTGAGGTTAGTGGTAGTTGGCTCCGATGCGCTATCTTATCCCTTTCTTTTAGCCGGATGTTGTAGTGTGTCTCTGTAGTTGGTTAGTGCAGCCCGCTGCCGCACCTTTGTATCACCTATCTCCCGTTGAACCCAAAGCATTTGTACTTGGTGTTGTCGGTTACACTTTGGTATCTTGTGCGTCTTGCTTGCCAGTACTCGTCCGTACTGACCCCTTTGGGGCTGCTGGTTCTGCAGACTACGTTTCCGAGGATCCCCATGGTGGCTACTACGTGGAGTATGACGAGGCTGCTGACGAGTAGATAGCGAACCCGGGCAGGATCCGAGACTTCGTGGATGGGCTCCGTTCTTTTCTTTTCCGGCCTCTTAGGCCTATTTGGATCTTGTCTGTACTCAGACACTTTGGATGCTTCCGCTGTGATGTAATGATGACTTGTTGGGACATGTGTCCTCTGCATGACTGTATTTGCTATCTTTGCTCTAGTGAGAGCTTTTGCCACTTATTTCTATTTCTTTGTGTCTTAGAGATTTGTTGTGATATCACTTGTTCAAATGCCGTTGACGTACCATGTGTGTATGTTATGAAGTACGTCAATGGAAGTATTCGGATTCATATTGGATGGTTTCACAGACGATGAATAGTAGAGGATGGTTGTCACACGTTTACGTGTTGGCCTACTCATATTGAGATGCGGGTGCAGGTAGGCCCCGTAAGCCAATTATCTACTATTTAGCGGGCTGTGTGTATCCTCTAGAAGTCCGGGTGCGACAAATGGTATCAGAGCCTGTCTGCCTGTAGGATCCCTTTTACTGGTCGCAGTTGAGTCTAGAAACTATTTTGTAGCTATATAGGAAAAATGAAACGTGAGAGTAGGAATTCTGTTCTTTTATTTCTTTCCCCACCCACCCTCCCTTTTTCTGGTAAGGAAGTGCAACGTTGTTTTCTCTTGTCATCTAAACTTTCAAGTTAGGATTTCACGTATCCTGGTTTCTTTAGGATAGTTATATCTACTAGACCATATGAATGGAGGTGGTTGTGACATGATTTTCATGTTGCCTACTCACGATTGAGAACGGAGGCACATAAGCCCCGGAAGCAGATCCTCTATTCCTTAAGCAGTAGATATTGATCCCATAGAAGCCCGGATGGGTTTTCCGTAGTACCTCAGGAGTGTTTGGTCTCGTGCTTCCCAGATGTTGCTTCGATATCCTGTTCTTCTCAAGATCCTTTTCGTCCGTTGGAACCTTGTTGTTGCTTGCCACTTCAGTTCTTCTACCGGCGTCTAATCAAAGTTTCCCCGATCATCTGCAGATGGATCTCAGGTTCTACCCGCAGGTGGTTCGTATGACTCGTTGTGAGAGCACTACCGGTTATCCGGAGATGCTGAGAGACATGGTCACTTTTCTGGGTTTCCGTTGGGCACCAGAGTACCAGGTCTACGAGCAGCAGCGAGAGTTTGAGCAGACCTACTACCAGGCTATCGTCTACATTCTGTCAGATGATGGCATGAGCGTAGTCCACCGCTACGAGGCAGTGGGTTCACAGTGGATATGGCTGTGCAGCAGGCAGCTTATGTGAGCCTCACCGTCCTTCGTGCTGACTACTGGGGATTTGACGATTCTATCTATCGCCATATCCCCCGTGGTTACATCACTTCGGAGGGAGATCACTTCACTCTCTACGACAACTTGGATGTTTACGGGCATGATAGCTCCAGGCTGCACACCACCGCTCAGTTTGTGAGACACAGTGACGCAGTGGCCCGCACACTATCTCAGGAGTTGGCTTCAGTCAGAGAGCAGCTTTACCATGCTTTGACTCGTCTGGCGACTTACACCACAGACTTTGTTGGAGACGAGCGCTTTGCACGTTTCGATCAGCCAGTTGGGCGTCGTCTGCCAGATGCTGGAGGTGTCGAGCCGATCAGAGGTCCACTCCTTAACCTTGGTGCTGGTTACACTGGGATTCCCCGCTTTGGAGCACAGGGAGTCGACGCTATGTACTTTACCACGCCTAGAGTTGGTCTCAGAGCACGTCAGATCTACGTGGATCGTCGTTCCACCTACTTTCGTGGGCGTGCTCCTCACCGTACCTCTCGCCGTACTCCTCGCCGCCGTCCTGCGTGATGAGCATGGGAGTACCGATGTATCCATTCTTAGCTATGTTTAGTTATCCTTTGGTATTCGAACCATTTATGGTGTGTTGGATATTCTGATGTACTTGAACATGTGATGGTGTACCTTTTGGTTATCTATTCATGCGTCATAGTAATCACTCTTTCGGTTGCCAAGTCTATCCTTTTCTATTGTTGTGCTAAAATACATCTCCATTCAGGATGCCGCCAACAAGGAACACGACGCCTGAACCACCGCCAATCACGGAGATGTTGACTCAGATGACCCAAGTCATGACGCAGATGGCTCAGTTTCAGGCTAATCAGCACATCAACCAGACAGCTCCACGAGTGAGCATCAAGGAGTTTCTCAGTCTGGGTCCGAGAGCTTTCGTGGCCACAGGCGAGCCCCTAGACGCTGATGACTGGATCCGTGAGATAGCCAAGGCTCTGGATATTGCACACGTAGCAGAAGAAGACAAGGTCAAGTATGCCTCCTATCTGCTGAAGGGTCAGGCAGCTTCTTGGTGGGAAAACTTCCAGGCCATGAGAACTGGCATGCCAGTCACGTGGGACCGTTTCAAGGAAGCCTTCCTGAAACACCACATTCCAGATGGTCTCATGGAAAGAATGCGTGAAGAGTTTTGGTCTCTCAAGCAGGGCAAGTTGGACGTCATCGGGTATCAGAGTGAGTTCCATCGCCTCGTTCGATACGCTGGAGATGAGGTGTCCACTGAAGCTAAAAAGATGGCAAGGTTCCGCAGAGATTTTAACCCGGAACTCAAGTATGCCCTCACCAATGTCAAGGCCGACAGCTTCGAGGATCTCGTTAACACCGCGCTCAATGAAGAAAATGGGCGCAAGGCGTTCGAGGAGTCTCGCAAGCACTCGCGTGAGGGTGGTTCCTACTCCAACATGACCACCCCTCCGCAGAAGCGCCGCATCTGGGTACCAAATGGTGCTGTCACTCGGGCTCCATATGCCCAAACTTCTCCAGGCTCAATGAAGAAAATGGGCGCAAGGCGTTCGAGGAGTCTCGCAAGCACTCGCGTGAGGGTGGTTCCTACTCCAACATGACCACCCCTCCGCAGAAGCGCCGCATCTGGGTACCAAATGGTGCTGTCACTCGGGCTCCATATGCCCAAACTTCTCCAGGCTTCGCTCTCCGCCCACCCAACCCTTCTCAAGGGCATGATCCAAGGGCTTCGATGGGGCAGCCAAGGCCAGGGCCCACCCACCCAACCCTTCTCAAGGCGACCTTCTCTCGACTCATGAATTATGTCTTCCATGAATACCTAGACAAGTTCGTTGTGGTATATCTTGATGACATTCTTGTCTACTCAAAATCCGAGGAAGAGCATGAAGAACATCTTCGTCTCACTCTCATGAAGCTTCGCGAGCATCGTCTCTATGCCAAGTTCTCCAAATGTGAGTTTTGGATTTCCGAAGTCGTTTATCTTGGTCATGTCATCTCTGCCAAGGGCATAGCCATTGATCCAGAAAAGGTTAAAGCAATTGTTGATTTGAAACCTCCAAAGACGGTGAAGCAAGTAAGAAGTTTTCTTGGCTTGGCTAGCTATTGCCGTCGCTTCGTCCCAAACTTCTCCAAGATTGCCAAACCTCTCACTGACCTCACAAAGAAGGACAAGAAGTTCGTCTGGTCTCCATAATCTGATGAAAGCTTCAATCTCCTGAAGACTAAACTCACTTCTACACCAGTTCTGGTTGGCCCAGATCCTTCCAAACCTTTCCAAATATTCTGTGATGCTTCTCTCCAAGGTCTAAGTGCAGTTCTCATGCAAGAACGTCAAGTTGTCGCTTATGCTTCACGTCAGTTGAACACACTTGAGCTCAATTATCCCACTCATGACCTTGAACTCGCAGCAGTTGTGTTTGCCCTCAAGAAATGGAGACAATACTTATTGGGTAATCGCACTGAAATCTTTTCCGATCATAAGAGTCTGAAGTACATCTTCACTCAACCAGATCTAAACCTCAGGCAAAGGAGATGGATTGAAAAGATCAAAGAATTTGATCTTACCATTTCTTACACTCCAGGCAAGGCTAATGTTATGGCCGATGCTCTCAGTCGCAAGTCGTATTGCAATAACCTCATGATCATGGAAATCCAACCTCCTCTTCATGAAGAATTCCAATAGCTGAATCTTGGTCTTGTTCCTCAAGGCTATCTTGCAAACTTGACAACCAGTCCAACTCTCGAGGACAATATTCGTTCTGAACAACTTCGTGATGCTGAAATCAAGAAGATTGTAGAACACATCAAAGCAGGCAATGAGAAATTTGAGTGCTTCTCAATTGATGACAAGGGAACTGTGTTCTTCGAAGGACGCATTGCAGTTCCTCAAATTCAAAGTCTCAAAGATGTCATTCTGAAAGAGGCTCATGAAACACCTCTTTCCATACACCCTGGAAGTACAAAGATGTACCAGGATCTCAAGACACTGTATTGGTGGCCTAGCATGAAACATGAAATTCTCAATACATTTCTGAATGCGACGTCTGTCAGCGTGTCAAGGCAGTTCATCAGAAAACAGCCGGTCTTCTCCAACCTCTGAAAATCCCTGAATGGAAGTGGGACATGATTGAAATGGACTTCGTCACTGGTTTTCCAAAGTCCAAGAGGGGCAACGATGCAATCTTCGTTGTCATTGATCGACTCACTAAAGTCGCTCACTTCTTTCCTGTCAAACAGACAATCTCAGCTAGTCAGTTAGGAGAGCTCTATACAACAAAGATTGTTCCTCTTCATGGTGTTCCGCTAGAAATAAGCTCAGACCGTGGAAGCATCTTCACTTCTCATTTCTGGAAAAGCTTTCAAGAAGCCTTGGGCACCAAGCTTCTGTTCAGCACAGCCTATCATCCTCAGTCTCAACGGCAAGTCGAAAGAGTCAATCAGATTCTCGAGGATATGTTCAGAGCATGTGGTCTCTCTTTTGGCATGAAATGGGAGGAATGTCTTCCATATGCTGAATTCTCCTACAACAACAGCTTCCAGGCAAGTTTAGGCATGGCACCATTTGAGGCTTTCTATGGTCGTAGATGCAGGAGTCCAATCAATTGGTCTGGAGCTGGTGAACGTTAACTCTTAGGCCCTGACATTGTTAAGGAGGCCGAAGAGAAAGTTCGCATCATTCGTGACAATCTGAAGATTGCTCAGTCTTGTCAGAAAAGCTACTATGACAGCAAACACATGGACATGGTCTATGCAGCTGGAGACAAAGCATATATCCATGTTACCCCCCTCAGAGGCACTCATCGTTTTGGTGTCAAAGGAAAGCTTGCACCAAGATATATTGGTCCCTTCAACATTCTCTCAAGGCGTGCAGAAAATGCCTATCGTCTTGAACTTCCAGAAAAGCTATCCAACCTGCACGATGTGTTTCACGTGTCACAGCTCAAGAGGTGCTTCAAAGATCCAGGTCGTGCAGTTGATCATGATTCCATTGAACTGCAAGAAGACCTCTCTTATGAAGAGCACTCTATTCGCATTCTTGATGAGACCGAGCGCAAGAGCACCAAGTTCTTAAAAGTGCAGTGGTCTCATCATTCCGATAAAGAGGCAACGTGGGAGACCGAAGAGGATCTTCGCAAGAAGTATCCGGACCTTTTCTCTTCTCAGTAGGAATCTCGGGGCGCGATTCCTTCAAGGGGGGGCGTTTTGTAACATCCCAAGTATGAAAACTCCCCTTTTGCATTGTGTTGTTGTGAATTTATAATTAAGGCATCATGTCATCATAAGGCATTCATGTGTGGAATTTCAAATTTCAAATAAATTCAAATCAACATGTTTCACACTTGGTCTGTTACAACTTTTCAAATAAAACATCCAAATCAAATAATTCAATTGTTTTCCAAAATTGTGAGTTGAAATGATTTTGCAAATGGTTCTAATAATTTTTCTATTATCAATCCCAAAATTCCATTTCAATTTTTAAAGTCAAATAATTTGAAATCCCAAAAATTTCAGAACAAAAACTTGTGAATCTGAACATTTTGGAAAAGGGCAATTCATAAATAATTATTGTCAAAATTCTTCATGCCCCATTTTCCTTTCTTTCTCCTCTTTTCTTTTCTACAAAAAAAGGAATAAAAAGAAAAGAAAAAGGGGGAGGCAGCCGAACTGGGCCAACAAGGCCCAGTCAGCCACCTACGAGCCCCCAAACCAGGCCCAAGCGCCTCCCATCGCATGTCGTCTTCTTCCTTCGTACGGAGACAGAGAAAGGGAGGTCCTCCCCCACCTGCAGCTCCCCACCTGCTCCCTCCTCCTATAAAGCCACCCCCGAGGGCACCCTAACCCTAGCCCTCTCCTCTGCGTCGCCACCCTCCTTCCTCTCCCTCCATCTTTCTCCTCTGTCCCATTTTTTCCTCTCTGAATTTACTGAACCGGAGCAGCCACCATGGCCGGCGCTTGAGGTCCTTGGCGCCGCCGTTCTAGTCCATGTCGAGGCCGTCCGAGCCCGGGAACGGAAACCCCGTGTCGCCCTCTCCCTCCTCGCTTCCAGGGAGGAGCCAGGGCGGCCTTGGATCATCGCCACCATCGCCGTCTTGTCGCCGTCGACCACCGCGGCCATCTGCTCCCCGTCGCCACCTCCCTGCTACGCCAGCCCCTCGGTGAGCACGCCCCCGTCCTCCTCTTCCCCACACGGCTCCCACGCACACCCGCCCGCGCCCGCGCAGCAGCAGCAGCGAACCGCGCGGCCGGCCGCCTCTCTGTTCGCCGGCGTCCAGTCCGTCCTCGACGTGAAGTTCAGTAGTTTCAGAATTTCCGCACGATGCTCACCTCAAAATGATTTCGCATCCTAGATCCATCACATAGCAGCACAACAGCCCAGTGGCACAAGCCCACGCGCGCGAGCCCGAGGGCGCGGGTTCGAGCCCCCCCCCCCGCGCAATTCTTTTGGGATTTATATCTCCCCCGCCGGTCCCACCCGTCATCAGCCCTAGAGGCCTTGGTGGCTTCGACCCGCGCCGCGTGGCGCCTGGTCCCCGTGGCAGTGGGTGTGGTTTAGTTCCCCTGGGTGAGAAAAGTTCAGTCTTTTTTTTCTGTGAAGTTAAAAGAAATGGAAAAAACCAGAAAACAGATTCAAATGTTTACTTGTAAAATCAATAACTAATTGAAAAATGCTCCAATTGGAATGATTCAAAATTCTGTAGATTCATAACTGAGAGCACTTTCGAAATATGTAAAAATGTCAACATGTTTCTGTAATAATTTGTGCACTAATATTTAAATACAGAAAATGGAATAAAAACTGAAATCTTGCAAAGTTCATAACTTGAGTTTTGTTCACCCAAACTGAGCAAACTTGGGCTCTAAAATTTTGTCTTAACAAACTCTACACAGTGGTATTTTATTTGGTCACAATTGAATTAAATTTGAACATGTTGCCTTCTGTTTACTAAAAGGGGCAGAATAAAAATGTTTATGGAAAAATGCATAATAAATTCAATAATGATCCAAAAATTATGTTTAATATCTCAAAATGTTCATTGAAACATTGTCCACATGTTTTCAAGTATTTCCCATGCTTTTGTAACTGAAAGTACCTCTTTTTAAATTGTTTACCAAAAATGGCAAAAATGAAAACAATAAGAATTAATTCTTATTTATTATTTTATTCACCCAAAAATTATGGAAACTATACCAAAATGGAAAGAACTTCAATTAATAATAGAAAAGCATCATTTCATGCATGTGGGAATACTTTTGATGTATTGGTCTTATTAAAATTAATAATAGGCCACTAAGATAAATATGAGAGGTTTCCAAATAATGCAAACTTATTTGGGACACTCATTTAACTTGATGATCATGTCCATGATCTCTTACTTGCATTAAAATGTCATGCATCATCCCATGTTTGTGCATTATGCCATGTTATTGATTGTCCGTCTCTCATTGTTGTTTGTTTGCTTCTTCTCGAATAGACGACGACGTTGAGACAGACGAGGTTTACGATTCCACTTCAGAGGAGTTAGCCCAGTACCAGGCTACTGAGTTTGCAGGCAAGTATTCACTCACCTGAACCATTGTGTCCTTTCCACACTTGATACCGATACTTTCCGTTGTCTAATCTGCTAGCCTTATGATTCGTTGCTTGTGTTCCGATCCTATCACATGTTATCATGTAACCCTGATATAGCCTCACCTCCACACCTACAACCCTGTTGCCTGTTGGCCTGTGTCTTACTAGCATGCTTAGTGTTGTTTGTGCTTGAGTCCGTTGTCCGTTATCTCTTTTACCATATTTATTATGTTCTGGGGGCTCGATATTAAACAACAACCTGTTAATGTTTGAGGTAATAATAATTTGATGATAAGGCACCGGCAGGAGGCCGGGTATGGTTTTGAGGCCTGCTAGTGTCGAACTCAGGAAAAGTTCTTGTCCTCTAAATCCATGATGAGCGCGCTAACCGCATGTGGGAAGCGTGTATGGGCGCCCCCCGCAATTCTGATTCGATTCGCATCTCGTCCAAATCGCCACACTTAGTTCGGGCTTTGCATTTGATGCACGCATATGCAGGTACGGACCCTTGGCGCCAGGGTGGAACTTTTGTAGTCGGCATTTAGGGCGGCGTGGTCTTCCAGTGCTATGAGGGCCCCCCTTTTCTTCGTGGGGGCTCGATTAGCCGCGCACGCACAGCACGTGGTTCTTTGGGCTTGATGCGAAGAAGAGTTGGGTTGTGTTGAGTGGCCTACTTGGTGGGTTTGATCCCCGCCTGGCGGGTTATTCTTACGTGTACGGCCAAATTGGTGCATCCCTGCAGGGTTAAATCTTCTCGAGAAGCCGTGTTGTCCGCGGTTATGGATGACTTGGTGATAGGGCTGGCTAACAAGGATTAGACAACTTACACCTAATTAATAACAATTTGACTAGTAATAGGCATATTGACACAATAACCTGAACCTTCATTAATCCAACTGTGTGGGTTATCCTCGGATTGCTTCTTTGGATAAGGGACGAGATCCAGGATGGGTTTGTTTGAGGTTAGTGGTAGTTGGCTCCGATGCGCTATCTTATCCCTTTCTTTTAGCCGGATGTTGTAGTGTGTCTCTGTAGTTGGTTAGTGCAGCCCGCTGCCGCACCTTTGTATCACCTATCTCCCGTTGAACCCAAAGCATTTGTACTTGGTGTTGTCGGTTACACTTTGGTATCTTGTGCGTCTTTCTTGCCAGTACTCGTCCGTACTGACCCCTTTGGGGCTGCTGGTTCTGCAGACTACGTTTCCGAGGATCCCCATGGTGGCTACTACGTGGAGTATGACGAGGCTGCTGACGAGTAGATAGCGGACCCGGGTAGGATCCGAGACTTCGTGGATGGGCTCCGTTCTTTTCGTTTCCGGCCTCTTAGGCCTATTTGGATCTTGTCTGTACTCAGACACTTTGGATGCTTCCGCTGTGATGTAATGATGACTTGTTGGGACATGTGTCCTCTGCATGACTGTATTTGCTATCTCTGCTCTAGTGAGAGCTTTTGCCACTTATTTCTATTTCTTTGTGTCTTACCCTGTGTTTGGATGTATGAAAAATGTCTTGGAATTGCCCATATGGAATTGACGGGCCAAATTCGGCTGTTTGGAGTGGTTACAGAATTGGCTCGGGAAACAGGCTGCAATTCCACGCGAGGCCCGCGCGCGCGTCCGCACCTCGCGGCACGATTCCGAGCGTGAGACCTCGGAAAGGCACGGAAAAATTCTGTCGCTCGTACCTCTTCATCCTTCGCTCGCCCGGGCGGCTCGTGTCGCTACGCTCGACCTCGCTCCAATCTGGAGAAGAAACCAGCGGCAGCGGCAGCGGTGAGATCCCGGCCCTCCTCTCTGTCCCGCATCCGCCGCCATCTTCTCCCTCTCCCCGTCCCCCATCCTCCCTCCCCCGCCCTCCTGCTCAACCCCTAGATCGCCGGGGGTGGAGTCGTCGGTCTCGCCCTGGTCAAACTCAATCCATGGCGGCGCTGAGAGGTAGGGAAAACGGGAGCGCCGTGCTGGAACAGAGAAGCGACGGTGGTAACTTCGAGGATGTGTACAGGCTGTGGGCGTTAGTGGCAAATTCTTGGACGCCGACTTCGTGAAGAAGGAGAGGTGGAGGTCATCTTCGTTGCCGGCCCGCTTCAGCTTGCCACCGTTGGTATTGTTCAGTTCTCAGCGTCAGTGTTCACCACATGTAGACTATGCTTCCCCAGTTCCCCGAGAAAGAATCTGACATATTGTGATTCCTGTAGCACTGCTCCACTACCACATCGGTTTCTCCTAGATAAGTTATTATTCTCTACTGGATTTGATAACACAAAATTGACACGCATTGGTCAGGGAAATGAGAGCTGAGAGGGTCACACGCAAGTCACAAGTGCTCAACGCCTCTTGCCAAAAGTTTATATTGTCTAAACTAAATAAAACATCCAATTCTATGGTTTGTACGTCCAAACAGGAATTGGAATTGAATGATTTCTTTGATTCTAAGAGCAAATACCAAACACATCCAAACAACAGAACTAGAATTGGAGTCCATTTCCTTTCCATCTTGGATTTGGAATTCCAGTACAATTCAATTCCGAGCTAGTTTTTCCTACATCCAAACACAGGGTTAGAGATTTGTTGTGATATCACTTGTTCAAATGCCGTTGACGTACCATGTGTGTATGTTATGAAGTACGTCAATGGAAGTATTCGGATTCCTATTGGATGGTTTCAGAGACGATGAATAGTAGAGGATGGTTGTCACACGTTTACGTGTTGGCCTACTCATATTGAGATGCGGGTGCAGGTAGGCCCCGTAAGCCAATTATCTACTATTTAGCGGGCTGTGTGTATCCTCTAGAAGTCCGGGTGCGACAAATGGTATCAGAGCCTGTCTGCCTGTAGGATCCCTTTTACTGGTCGCAGTTGAGTCTAGAAACTATTTTGTAGCTATATAGGAAAAATGAAACGTGAGAGTAGGAATTCTGTTCTTTTATTTCTTTCCCCACCCACCCTCCCTTTTTCTGGTAAGGAAGTGCAACGTTGTTTTCTCTTGTCATCTAAACTTTCAAGTTAGGATTTCACGTATCCTGGTTTCTTTAGGATAGTTATATCTACTAGACCATATGAATGGAGGTGGTTGTGACATGATTTTCATGTTGCCTACTCACGATTGAGAACGGAGGCACATAAGCCCCGGAAGCAGATCCTCTATTCCTTAAGCAGTAGATATTGATCCCATAGAAGCCCGGATGGGTTTTCCGTAGTACCTCAGGAGTGTTTGGTCTCGTGCTTCCCAGATGTTGCTTCGATATCCTGTTCTTCTCAAGATCCTTTTCGTCCGTTGGAACCTTGTTGTTGCTTGCCACTTCAGTTCTTCTACCGGCGTCTAATCAAAGTTTCCCCGATCATCTGCAGATGGATCTCAGGTTCTACCCGCAGGTGGTTCGTATGACTCGTTGTGAGAGCACTACCGGTTATCCGGAGATGCTGAGAGACATGGTCACTTTTCTGGGTTTCCGTTGGGCACCAGAGTACCAGGTCTACGAGCAGCAGCGAGAGTTTTAGCAGACCTACTACCAGGCTATCGTCTACATTCTGTCAGATGATGGCATGAGCGTAGTCCACCGCTACGAGGCAGTGGGTTCACAGTGGATATGGCTGTGCAGCAGGCAGCTTATGTGAGCCTCACCGTCCTTCGTGCTGACTACTGGGGATTTGACGATTCTAAAATTATGTTTAATATCTCAAAATGTTCAGTGAAACATTGTCCACATGTTTTCAAGTATTTCCCATGCTTTTGTAACTGAAAGTACCTCTTTTTAAATTGTTTACCAAAAATGGCAGAAATGAAAACAATAAGAATTAATTCTTATTTATTATTTTCTTCACCCAAAAATTATGGAAACTATACCGAAATGGAAAGAACTTGAATTAATAACAGAAAAGCATCATTTCATGCATGTGGGAATACTTTTGATGTATTGGTCTTATTAAAATTAATAATAGGCCACTAAGATAAATATGAGAGGTTTCCAAATAATGCAAACTTATTTGGGACACTCATTTAACTTGATGATCATGTCCATGATCTCTTACTTGCATTAAAATGTCATGCATCATCCCATGTTTGTGCATTATGTCATGTTATTGATTGTCCGTCTCTCTTCGTTGTTTGTTTGCTTCTTCTCGAATAGACGACGACGTTGAGACAGACAAGGTTTACGATTCCACTTCAGAGGAGTTAGCCCAGTACCAGGCTACTGAGTTTGCAGGCAAGTATTCACTCACCTAAACCATTGTGTCCTTTCCACACTTGATACCGATACTTTCCGTTGTCTAATCTGCTAGCCTTATGATTCGTTGCTTGTGTTCCGATCCTATCACATGTTATCTTGTAACCCTGATATAGTCTCACCTCCACACCTACAACCCTGTTGCCCGTTGGCCTTTGTCTTACTAGCATGCTTAGTGTTGTTTGTGCTCGAGTCCGTTGTCCGTTATCTCTTTTACCATATTTATTATGTTCTGGGGGCTCGATATTAAACAACAACCTGTTAATGTTTGAGGTAGTAATAATTTGATGATAATGCACCGGCAGGAGGCTGGGTATGGTTTTGAGGCCTGCTAGTGTCGAACTCAGGAAAAGTTCTTGTCCTCTAAATCCATGATGAGCGCGCTAACCGCATGTGGGAAGCGTGTATGGGCGCCCCCCGCAATTCTGATTCGATTCGCATCTCGTCCAAATCGCCACACTTAGTTCGGGCTTTCCATTTGATGCACGCATATGCAGGTACGGACCCTTGGCGCCAGGGTGGAACTTTTGTAGTCGGCATTTAGGGCGGCATGGTCTTCCAGTGCTATGAGGGTCCCCCTTTTCTTCGTGGGGGCTCGATTAGCCGCGCACGCACAACACGTGGTTCTTTGGGCTTGATGCGAAGAAGAGTTGGGTGGTGTTGAGTGGCCTGCTTGGTGGGTTTGATCCCCGCCTGGCGGGTTATTCTTACGTGTACGGCCAAATTGGTGCATCCCTGCAGGGTTAAATCTTCTCGAGAAGCCGTGTTGTCCACGGTTATGGATGACTTGGTGATAGGGCTGGCTAACAAGGATTAGACAACTTACACCTAATTAATAACAATTTGACTAGTAATAGGCATATTGACACAATAACCTGAACCTTCATTAATCCAACTGTGTGGGTTATCCTCGGATTGCTTCTTTGGATAAGGGGCGAGATCCAGGATGGGTTTGTTTGAGGTTAGTGGTAGTTGCCTCCGATGCGCTATCTTATCCCTTTCTTTTAGCCGGATGTTATAGTGTGTCTCTGTAGTTGGTTAGTGTAGCCCGCTGCCGCACCTTTGTATCACCTATCTCCCGTTGAACCCAAAGCATCTGTACTTGGTGTTGTCGGTTACACTTTGGTATCTTGTGCGTCTTGCTTGCCAGTACTCGTCCATACTGACCCCTTTGGGGCTGCTGGTTTTGCAGACTACGTTTCCGAGGATCCCCATGGTGGCTACTACGTGGAGTATGACGAGGCTGCTGACGAGTAGATAGCGGACCCGGGCAGGATCCGAGACTTCGTGGATGGGCTCCGTTCTTTTCGTTTCCGGCCTCTTAGGCCTATTTGGATCTTCTCTGTACTCAGACACTTTGGATGCTTCCGCTGTGATGTAATGATGACTTGTTGGGACATGTGTCCTCTGCATGACTGTATTTGCTATCTCTGCTCTAGTGAGAGCTTTTGCCACTTATTTCTATTTCTTTGTGTCTTAGAGATTTGTTGTGATATCACTTGTTCAAATGCCGTTGACGTACCATGTGTGTATGTTATGAAGTACGTCAATGGAAGTATTCGGATTCCTATTGGATGGTTTCACAGACGATGAATAGTAGAGGATGGTTGTCACACGTTTATGTGTTGGCCTATTCATATTGAGATGCGGGTGTAGGTAGGCCCCGTAAGCCAATTATCTACTATTTAGCGGGCTGTGTGTATCCTCTAGAAGTCCGGGTGCGACAGCAACATTGACGCTTCATCGCATCCCCGTAAGAGAGTCACCCCATGCAGAGGAGACCCGGCGGGCGATAGACCTGTTGCGCACAGAAGTGGTTCAGCAGGCCAATTACCCGGATAACAGGAGTGGAATGCACGGAACATCCTATGTATGCCGGCAGAACGGGAATACCGGCTATATCCAGTCGAGTTCGGTGCGGCGGAGGGCAGAGCAGCAGCAAATGCCACCTCCTCCCCGTAGGCAGGCGACGCCCGCAGTATCAGCGGCATAAGCCATTGTGGATAGTTCTCGAGCCAGCTTGCAGCAGCCAGATCTGCGGTACGAGGGCCGGTAGCGGTTGCACCCCCTGCCGTGCTGGCCGCAGGATCACATGTTTCCCGGGTGAGGCCAGTACCGGCAAATCTCGCCGGGCCTAAGTGCTTGTCGGACATCATCAGGGCTGAGCCTTACCCGGATAAGTTCAAGGAACCGGGTAAAGTGGTTAATTATGAGCCGACCATGGCTCCAGAGACCTGGTTGAGCAGTTATGAGATGGCCATGTCAATTCGCAACGCATCTAAGAATCTTCAAGCCAAATTTATGTACCTAATCATGTCAGAGGGAGCAGCAAAGTTATGGTTCAATAACCTACCCGAAAAATCCGTCAATTCATGGAGTGAGTTGAAAACTGCCTTCATCAAGCACTTTCATGGAACGTGTAGGAAATTATTTACGATCGATGACCTAGAACGATGTGTACATAAGAAGGGAGAGTCGGCGCGCAGTTGGGTGCGCCGGGTTATGGAAATTCTCCACTCATCCACGGATATCCAACCAAAGGATGCATTACAAGCCATGGCAAAAACATGCAAGTATATACCCTTAGTACAAAAGATGACACGCATGAAATCCAGTCGCCACGCTTTAGAGGTTACAATGGGAGAATTGATGGACGCGTGCAACAAGCACGCCGCCACAGATACCACAGAGGAGGATGTTGATGATAAGAAAGCAAAAGCCAACGCAAGTAACAGTGGAAGACCCGGCAATGGGACTGCATCGGGTAATAACGGAGGAAATAACGGAAACAACCAGCACAAGCGCCCATATGAGGGAAATTCCGAGTTTGTCGCCAATACAGAAGCCGGGTTTGCAAGACCCAGAGAAGAAGGAAATTTTAATAGAGGAAATTTTAATGGAGGAAATTACCAAGGACCACCAAGACCGGCTAATCATCTAGAGGCCTTCAAGATGCCGTGTCCACGACATAGCAGGAACGGCAGGCCGGCTAATCATTCATTGGAGCAGTGCGTGGATCTACAAAGATGGAAGATTGAGGAGTTAAATAAGGCCATGCGAGGTGCAGGCCGGGGAGGAGGACCGGGTCCGGGTGGAAACCCGGGCAACGGGCCACCCCCAGCTGGCAACCAAGGAGGTGGAAATCCGGGTAACAACCAAGGAGGTGCTGGAGGTTTCCAAGCCAACCCCAAGCAGCTAGGGCAGTACCACGTTCATACTACGGGGAATTCCAACAAAGACAGAAAGATACTCAAAAGAGAAGTAAACTCGGTTTCTTCAGCTGTTCCGAGGTACTTAAGATGGTCGGATCAAGATGTAACATGGAGTAGAAGGGATCACCCGGAAACAATAGAACATCCGGGTGTGTTAGCTTTGGTGGTTGCGCCACAGGTTAATGGTTACGAGCTGAAAAAAGGTTCTGATGGATGGTGGGAGTAGCATCAATATCTTGTATTGGGAAACTTTCCTACGCATGGGGCTCAAGGAGTCACAGTTGCAAAAAAGTTCTACAGTTTTCCATGGGATCGTGCCGGGTCACTCGGCGTGCCCTGAAGGAAAGATAACGCTAGAGGTTGCTTTTGGAGAATCGAAGGACAATTTCCGAGTAGAATGGCTCACGTTCGAGGTGGTAAAATTGCGCAGCCCTTATCACGCGCTGTTTGGAAGGCCGGATTACGCCAAGTTCATGGCCAGGCCGTGTTACGTATACTTACAGCTAAAGATCCCAGGTCCCAAGCAAACCATTACTATACATGGCAACCGGGTTATAGCGGCTGAGTGTGACGAAGGAGATGCGACAATGGCGGAACAGGCGTGCAGGAAGGAAGAGCTCAAGTATTACCGGTCTCAAGTTGACCCGGATGACAGAACAGCATTGAAAAGACCGAATACGGAGGATGAAAGGGCAAAGTTCAAAGCAGCACAAGACACCAAGATGGTGGCTTTTGTCGAAGGTGATCCCTCCAAGCAATTTGCTATAGTATCTAACTTAGATAGTAAGCAGGAAGAAGCACTCATAGAGTTCATTCGTGGAAATCAAGATGTTTTTGCTTGGACGCCTAGTGATATGCCGGGTATCCCGACCGAGTTAGCTGAGCACAGTTTGCATGTTGATCCCAAGTCTCGGCCCGTGAAGCAGGGCCTGAGAAAAATGAATGAGGAAAGAAGAAAGGCCATAGGGGCAGAAATAGCTCGGCTCCTTGCAGCCAACTTTATCATGGAAGTTTTTCACCCGGATTGGTTGGCAAATCCGGTTCTGGTGCTGAAAAAGAACAACGAGTGGAGGATGTGCATAGATTACAGGAGTCTCAACAAGCATTGCCCAAAGGACCCGTTTGCCCTTACAAGGATAGATCAGATTATAGATGCAGTGGCTGGAAGTGACCTATTATGTTTCCTGGATGCTTATTCCGGGTATCATCAGATCAAGCTCAAGAAGGAAGATTGGGAGAAAACGTCGTTCATAGCCCCCTTTGGGGCTTTTTGTTACAAAATCATGTCTTTTGGGCTGAAGAACGCTGGTGCAACGTACCAGCGGTGCATTCAGAAGTGTTTTGAGGATCAGATTGGACGCAACGTGCCAACGTCCATGCTTATATTGATGATGTGGTGATTAAAACAAGGAAGGAAGAAACATTCATTGATGACCTAAAGGAAACATTCAGGAACTTGAGAAGGTATCAGATGAAGCTTAACCCCACAAAGTGCGTATTTGGAGTTCCAGCAGGAAAATTACTCGGTTTCATTGTTTCCGAGAGAGGAATTGAGGCAAACCCGGATAAGATCAAAGCTATCCAGAGTCTGAAAAAGCCGGAAAGCCTGAAGCATGTTCAAAAGCTTACATGATGTGTAGCAGCGTTAAGCCGGTTCATATCCAGTCTTGGAGAGAAGGCAATACCTTTATACCGACTCTCGAGGAAAACCGACAAATTCGTTTGGGACCAAGAAGCGGATGAAGCGTTCGAAGCTCTAAAAAGGCAATTATCTGAGGCACCGATTCTGGCGGCACCGGGTCCTAAAGAGCCCATGTTACTATATGTTGCAGCCAGACCCCGGGCCGTTAGCGAAGTGGTTGTTGTTGAGCGCAAAGAGGATGGAAAAGATCACCCGGTACAGAGGCCGATTTATTATGTGAGCGAGGTACTATCGGAAGCAAAGTAGCATTATCCACATTGGCAAAAGTTAGTTTTCGGGGTCTCATGGCCAGCCGGAAATTGAAACCATATTTTCAGGAACACCCCATAACAGTGGTTAGCTCTATACCAATGGCGGATATTATCAGAAATTCAGACGCGACAGGTAGAATAGGCAAGTGGGCCATCGAGATGGGGGATTATCACATCAACTACGAGCCCAGGTCTGCAATCAAATCTCAAGATTTAGTTGATTTTATCAATGATTGGACTCACACAAGCATGCCCATAATGATACCAAGTTCCGAGTCTTGGGTGATGCACTTCGATGGTTCTAAGCAGTATGAGGGATCAGGAGCTGGGGTGGTACTTACATCACCCAAAGGAGACAAATTGAGCTATGTGTTGCAGATTCACTTTGATTGCTCCAACAATGTGGCCGAGTATGAGGCATTATTACATGGATTGAGAGTGGCAAAGGAGATGAACATCAGGCGGATACGGTGCTATGGAGATTCGGATCTTGTGGTACAATAGGTCTCAGGAACTTGGGATAGAAAAGATGCAACAATGGCAGCATATCGCAGAGAGGTGGACAGGGTTGCCGGGTCTTTTTCCGGGTATGAGGTGGAGCACATTGACAGGCGAAAGAACGAGGCAGCAGACGCGCTCGCAAGACTCGGCTCGCGCAGAGAGCCGGTTCCACCTAATGTTTTTCTGGACGAGCTATGGCGGCCATCTGTTAAAACCGAGTCTGAGGAAGAGGTGGCCAACCAAGACCCGGATTTGGAGCTCGTGGCCACAGTACGTGCTGTTCCCGAGTGGACAGAGCTGTTTTTGGCCTATGTATCGCGGGGCGAGTTACCACCACAGGAAGTTCTAGCAAGAAAAATTCTGAGACGAGCAAAGGGCTATTCTATTATCAACGGGGAGTTGTATAAAAGAAGTGCAGCAGGAGTCTTTTTGCATTGTGTAGCACCAGAAGAAGGCCGACAGATTTTGAAGGAGATCCATGAAGGTGATTGTGGACATCATGCCTCCACTAGATCCCTTGTGGCCAAAGCATACCGACATGGCTTCTTCTGGCTCATGGCCTTAGCAGACGCGGAGCGCTTGGTGGCAAGATGTGATGGATGTCAAAGGTACGCTCGCCAAGCTCATGTGCCGGCTATGGAGTTGCAAACAATCCCGCTAACCTGGCCGTTTGCTGTTTGGGGTATGGATATGGTTGGTCCCTTTCACATGTCACCTTGCAAAAAGACTCATCTTTTGGTGGCTATTGATAAGTTTACTAAGTGGGTTGAAGTTATGCCAGTCACCAATTGTGAAGCAGTCACAGTAGTCAAGTTCTTGAAAAGGATTATCTATCGGTTTGGGTATCCCCACAGCATACTAACGGACAACGGAACCAACATGTCCTTAGGTGAGATGGAAAAGTTATGTGGAAACAATGGCATCCGCCTTGACATAGCCTCGGTAGCCCATACACAAGCCAATGGACAGGTGGAGAGGGCAAACCAGAAGTTACTTCGTGGGTTGAAGCCACGGCTGAGAGTCCCGTCCACCAGAGCTGCTGGAGCATGGGTTGAGGAGTTACCGTCAGTAGTTTGGGGAATTAACACTACACCTAACAGATCCACTCAGATGACCCCGTTTTTCATGGTTTATGGTGCAGAGGCAGTGCTGCCGAGTGATATTATTCATGACTCGCCCCGAGTGTCGGCTTACGTTGAGGTGGAGAACGAGAAGATCCGGCAGGACGCCGTGGGTATGCTAGAAGAGCACAGAGAACAAGGTCTGGAGAGATCAGCCATTTATCAGCAGGATCTGAGGAGATATCATAGCCGGCGAGTCAAAACCCGGGTCTTCCAGGAAGGGGACATGGTATTGCGCTTGGTACAGTCAAAAGAAGGAAAGCACAAGTTATCTCCACCATGGGAAGGACCGTTCATCATAAGCCGAAATTTGCACAATGGATCTTATTACTTGGTGGATGCAAGGGAAGAGTCGGATACTGTCAATGACACCGCTCATACCACTTCGTCTATGCAAGAGAGAGAAAGACCATGGAACGTGGCCCAACTACGTTCCTACTACACCTAGAATAGACTAGGTTTACAAGTTGAATTACACGATGTAACAGGCAGCAGGTTTCAGACGCACTCTTTTCCTATCCAGGGTACCTGAGGGGACTGGAGGGTTTTTGATGAGGCGGCTTGCTGACCTAACTTTTGTCATATCAATAAAGAGATGGTTAAACTATGATGTTGCTTCTTTCTTATTTATTTATGTTAAGTTTTTATCTTTCTGTTTTTTACTTTCTATTTTTACTTTATCAGGTAAGTATTACTTGTTTGCTTGTACTACATTCGTTTTATATTTCCTAAAAATTGCATATATAGGTCTTGGGGGCTGATTGCTTGAATAGCACAGCTGCAAACTCAAAGACCTGGCCACGATGCCAGTAAGTTATAAGGACCGATTACTTGCAATAAGTACGGTTACAATATTATAACTGGACAATAGAGCCAAGTTTTCTTGATTTCTCTTGTTTAAGCTTGATGCAACTCGCAATAATGTGGCGTGTTTTGCTAGCGTGTAATCACAATCAGTCATGATGCCCAATGGGACTTGCCTGACCCTGTTTTTATACAGTTATAGCAGCATTGAATATCAACGCGAAAGCCGGCTTACAACAAAAAGAATCAAAAGGGTCATCCAAACCACAAGTTATGCAGAGTACAAGGTTAACAGCCGGAAACTCACAATATATTAAGCATAATTTCAAACCTATGTGAGCAACTCTATGTTTTGGACCTTAGCAAAAGCAATTTGTTTTTTGAAAACCGCAAATCCCTAGACTCGGAGATTCGGGCCTTGGGGACTTGGGAATTTGAGAAAGGCAACAAATTGTTTAGCTATTAAGTTTTAAAACCCAAAAATCTGAGTCTTGGGGACTTGGGGACTTAAGAAATAAAGTCCACTTGTTAAAATCCCCGAGACCCGGAAACCGAGTCTCACAGAAGGAAAAAGAGCGAAAATCAGAAAAGTAGCAACGAAAAGTTCAAAACCGGGAAATAATATATCGAGGTGAGGGGCCAGAAGGGCCACTAAAAGCTATTAAAATTTAAACGTATTACAAACCGAGGAAATTGTATCGAAAAGTGCACAGGCGCACTATTAAAAGAATAATCGTATCAGGCATATTACATAATGCCCATTGGTCGAATAAGTGTTTGAGGCGACAAAAAATGAAACTTTACTCGGCATCCATCGCCGAGTCATCGACATTGTCCTTGGTGGCCGGGTATGTGGCATGCTCATCGGCGGTCTTCCCAGCTCCCATAACCGGGTTAGCCGCAGCATCGGCACGAGCTGGAGGAGGAACAACCGGAGTAGAGGAGGAAGGCACAGTATCGGCCTCAGCTTTCTTCTTGGCAGCTTCCTCCTTGTACCGGGCCAGCATGTCAAAGGGCTTAGGGAGATCTGAGGGAACTGGCTTGTCATTAGCATCATAGGGTGGAGTAATCTTGCTCACATCCAGTTTGTCGGCTATCAGACTTGCCGAGTGACGCACCTGGGCATGAATGGTCTTGTAATCCTTACTAGAGAATTTGGAGCCGTCGTTGTTGAACTCGGGAAACCCGCCTACGAGCTTAGCCGGCTCAAGCCTAGGAAAATAGGCCTTGGCCAGAGCAAGCCCGCGGGTTACCCCAATCCGGCACGATGAACGCTTCCAGTGGTCGATCCAGGCGGGAAGGGTGGAACATGCATCAAGCATATCGTTCAAACCACAGTAACCTTCACCCGGCCACTTCACAACCTCTAAAGCCCACTTGGTGCCGACAGTGAATTGCCGGATTACGGCCTTCAGCGTCTTCAACTTCTCAACATCATCTTCATCTGGGGCCTCCTCACCCGGACCTGCAGAGTAACAGAAAAGTTAAAGCAATAAGATTCGGGTTATAAATCTCGCGGAATGAGAAATCCGGGTTATAGTCAGTAAGTTAGAAATTTTACCAAGTAGACAGCGATAAGTATTGGCAATCTGGGCTGAGATTTTCTTCAGCGCACCCTCAGCAGTTTGGCACCTTTTCTTATACTTTTTCACGTCCTTGTCAAGATTCTTCACCTCAATTTCCAGCTCTTCACGTAACTTTTTCTCGACCTCGAGGAGCTTGTTGGTTTTTGCCAACATCTCCTCAGACCGGGTCACGTATGCCTGTGAGAAAAGAAAAGGAAAAGTCAGTCGGATGTAAGATAAAGCCGGATATGAAAAGTTATACAGTTATGGAAGTACCGAGTAAACTTTGCATAGTTAACTCGGAACTTGGGGACTAGATGAATATACAAGCAACATTGTTTAAATTACCTGGTGCTTAGCTACCATGGCTTCCAGAATATCCCTTTCATTAGTCTTCAGGGAGAAGAGCGCGTCTAGCATTCCTTCAAAGTCCAGATCACCGAGTCTCGGCCTGGAGGAGCTAGGATTCTGATCACCCAGAGGCGGGGTCCTTTCCTGCTTGGGGGAGTTTATCCGGGTTGCCTGGGTGTTAGGAGTGGGGTCACCCCTCCGTGATCCCAGGAACTCGACATCGTCTCCACCCGGCTGATAAGTTGGCAGGGGAAAGTCGGCTTCTTGCTCAGTCGGATCTCTCAGAAAATCTTCTTCTTCTTCTGCACCGCCAGCCGCGGTCTTCACATCATCTTCCGGATCCTCCATAGCCGGGTTATCCACGTCCATCTCCTCCGGGTCACTGGTTGTGACCTTGGCTCTGGGAGAGAGAGAGAGAAAGAAACAGTCAGTATATGATGAATGAAAGATATGGAAAAAACTAGTGTATTGATTAGCAAGAAAAGTGACTTACCGTGTGTTCACAACGAAATCTGGTGGGAGATCGTTGCTAGACCCGGAAGAAGCTGATAAAGATTCGGAAAGTGAGACCTGGATTTGTCCGGCTAGTGGACGATTTGGAGAAGGGTATCTTTGAGGAAAGTGGGAAGAATGAGTCTGGGGAATACCGGGTCGGCGAACGGGGGATGAAGGGATGCCCGGGTTAAGAGGATCGTCACCCGGAGAGTTCCGGGTTACCCTACGCTTGACTGGGGCGGGTTCCTTCAAGTGTGATGAATCGATCAAACGTTGGTTAAGTTCGCACATGTTAGCGTACGAGTACGGCTCAGAGGCAATAGAGGAGTAAGGCACCTTGAAGACAACTCCCCGGGTCCTCCGCTTTGCCCCAACCTCCACTTCTGGATCAGCCTCACTCTCATCCCATTGTGTATCCTCTTTGTCATCTAGCCCTGGCAAGCAAGGTACGTTGTTGGCAAAGAGGAAAAAGTTGGCCTAGATAAGTTAACAAAAAAGGGAAATAAGCGAGACTCGGATTTTACCTTCATCAGAATCAACCGGCTCCTCATCTTCTTCCGAGGTTTCGGAAGGAGGAGGGGTAACTATCTTCCAGAAAGCATCGTCCTCCTAAGAGAGAAATACAGTGACGAGGGTTAGTATTTGTGCGAAAGAAAACGTTAGTCGGATAAAGGGGTGATAACCGGTTCTTAGTGCTGGAGCCGGGTTATCACGTGTGAAGGGGTCCAGGCCGGCTATGTTCCAGATCACCTCCAGCTTCTCGGCCAAGAAATTTTTCATTATCTTGTTTGCGTCCGAGGCCGGGTAATTCTTCAGCGAGTAGCGAACAGAATCGGTAACGTGACCAGAATAACTGCACATGAGTTTGGTCCGTATGCTGTTGGGTTGAATCCGGTAACTCACCCAGGTTTTAATTAGATTAAGCCCAAGAAGACCTTGGGCCGAGAGTACAGAAAGTTTATGGAGGAGAGGCTGGATGGACTGCCTCTCGGCTTCGGGAGCGAAAGAATTGAGAGTATCGGAAAGGTTAAGGATGTCATCGGTGAAACCCGGAAGTGGCTTTTCGCCGGCTAAAGAGGTATCTTGGCAATAAAAATAAGTTTTCTGCCAGTGTTTGACGTGCGAACTGAGGCTCAGAGTCGGCATGAGGGAATTTTTCCGCCTCTGGATGGAGACCCCTCCATAGACTAGGAGGGCCCCATCGCCGCTCTTGGCACGGCTTGCATTGGAAGAGTTCAAGGAAGAGAGCTAAATTTGGAGGAACACACAGATACAATTCACGCAAAACTATGAAGTGAGTGATATTAAGCATAGAGTTGGGGCCAATGTCGAATACCCGGAGCTTGTCGTGGTCCAGGAGCTCGCGGAAGAAAGGGTGACCCGGGGGGCGGAAACCTCGGATCACATGTTCGACGAAGACCACCACCTCGTCAAGACCCGGAGAAGGTCGAGTCTCCTCGCCGGGTATCCTCCAGTGGATATCCTCCCGGGTGGGCAAAACACCCGACTCTGTGAGCTCGTCAAGCTTAGCCTTTGTCACGGTCGATCTCGCCCAGTTGGCGGAGATTGATTGACTCGGCTTTGGCTTGCCGGCCGGGTGTTTCCCCTTCAGCTTAGCGCTGGCCTTAGGTGCCATAAGTGTAGATCTAAAAAAGAGGCAAATGCAGAGTATGAATATCGAGAGACCCGGAAATTATAGTTGTCCGACTTAGCGAGAAGTACTTGCAAATTATTTAGCAGATTGGATCTAGCCAAAAACATATAGAGGGAAGATTCACGATTACAAATGGTGAAGACATGCTGAGAGGCATATGCTTGGATCTAACTAAGTACTAGCCGTGGAAAAAGCAAGATTATGGCGTATTCAACTAGTGAGAAATGGAGAGGATTTGGAGGCGAAATTAGATCCAATCTACCCGCGTGAAATCAAGAATTAGATCCAAGACATTGAAGGAACTTACCGGTTGAATCGAGATGGGAGCGCGGCGGCGGTGGATGGCGCGACGGCGGAAGCTCCTTGGGATTTCCGGTGGAGATCGACGGCGGCGCCGCGGGTACAGGCGATGACGGCCGGCGGCGTGGTACTGCTAAGGACGGGCTCGAGCTCGAGTTCGCGGATGCCAAGATGAAGTGGAGACGAAAGGACAGGGAGAGGAATGGCTAGTAGATCTAAAGGGTGACCCCTGGATGCCTATTTATAGGTGCCGGGGGGGGGATGCCCTAGGTTTGGGCGACAGGTGCCGAAATTTCGGAAAAAAGGTTATTTGGCCGGATATTTCGGGATAAGCATCAAAGTGCCCGTTACGGGATATCCGGAAAGAGATTAAAACGGATTGCGAGCGTGATATTCGGACTAATTGGCAAACGGTGCGAGTCCAGGTCTTATTGCGTTTTTCGGAGTGTTGACCCGGGAAAATGATGTTTGACTCGGGAAAAACCGGGTAACTATTTGGACCACCTACAGAGCAAGGCCTAGCTATTATCAAAGCACTTTAACCCGGTATTTTATGAATTTGTATGTTTATTGTTTTGCAGTGAATAGCATGCGCTTAGTGGTTAAATCCCACGAAGCCCAAGCTATTCTGGGGACTACTGATGGAGGGATGATAACCCGGTAGGCTAACGTCAAGGTGTAACCAGGCCCAAAGGGAATCGCGCAAGACCCGGCTCAAGGAAGGGGAGTTTCTAGAAGGCCCAAGAAGGAGCGTAGGCCTTGTAGCCTGGCTTTGGGGTTACTAATAGGAAACTTAGGGTTTGTGTGCAGTTTCCGGGTAGGATTCCGAGTGTGCCTTGTATAGGAAGCCAGGGGGCCGGGTAAGATATAAGCCGGCTCCTAGGGTTAGGAAAAGAGAGCCTCACTAGACATTCGAGTACCCCTGTAATACGAGAGTTGATATTGTAACCCTAGATCGGAGACTCGGCGACTTGATTGCCAGAGCTACCAGATCGATTGATAGAATGATTTCCCATGAGCTAAACCCTCTCCCAAACACCAGTGTCGAATTGCCCCAAGATAAGTTACCCCCGGTAACGTCTGCCGTGATTATCCCGCTACAGAACCCGTAACGAAACCTCCCTCTTCCAAGAAAAAACACAAAGCTTCCAAAAAACTCCACTAAAAACTCCGGAAGAAGGAACTGGCTGATCAAACCAACGAAAACCCGGAAGCAGGAGAAGGAAGTGGAGTTAAACCTGTGGAGAAGAAAATGAAGGAAATCTCTGTTCCGCCAATGTCAGAACAAGACGAACAGGATCTACTTCAGACACCAGTGGGAATTCGCGAACCCCCTTAAGTGCTGGAAGCCAGGAGACAAGCTCTCCAAAGGCAACAATAACATCTATTCCGAACTCGAGAACACCTCCAAAAAACCCAAGCTGACATCAAGTTAAAGCAGCAAGAAATCGAGGAATACGAGAGAAGGAATAGATCTGGCATCAAACCTACAAGGTTACCCGGAATCGCAAGACCGGAAGTACCGCCGCCCAAGGAACGGTTTCAAAACCTGGCCTGGCAAAAGCAAGTAAACGGCAAAGATGCCAGGGGCAAACCTATATACAAAACCGCAGCAGAAAACGCGGAAGCCGCGTTCGCCATCCTCAACAATGACATGTACTCCAATGGCGAAAAACTTCAAGGGGTGTACACTTTCTTAGGAAAATATTTGCAACAGCAACAGGGAGCGCAAGCAAGATCAGGGAAGTTGCACGACGACTCGGCCCTATGCAAAACGGCTACATGCACCGCTGGAGCACCTGGACCTGAAGAACCCGGAGACTCGAGTAACTCGGAAGAAAAGAAGTCAGATCCGAGAAAGGACAAGAAAACCCCTGATAACAAGGACGCAACGTCCAGAACCGGATCTCACCCGCTGAAAGGCGAAGTCAAACCCCAAGATAGGGAAGAACAAAACCGGAAGGACGGAAAAGCAATGCCGCCTCCGAGGAAAAGCAAAATCCGTAGGGCTTGGGTCGGGCCATGGGACCCTGTCGCGTCCCAGCGCGAGGCAGCCACACTGGCCGCACCATCCTACCGGAATCGCCGGGAATCCTCTGCTAAGCACCACCAGGACGGGGCGCCGCCGTAGACCATTACCTCCATGGTCGCGTCGGCCGACCAAACAGCCACCACACTCTAGACCTGCTGCACAGAGATGAGGCGCCAAACGGCGCCATACAAGGCGCCTGCGACACCGGGAGGGGCATCCGTCGTTGTGGAGCGCCAAGATCCTATAGCCACTGCGTCGCCGCTGAGGGGCCGCGCCGCAACGCCCCACAGGCCACAGCTGAAAGCAAAGTATGGGCACCTAGAGGGGGGGGGGTGAATAGGTTCTACGACCAATTTTAATTTTTCTCTTACAATTTGGCTTGACAAGAAGGTAAATTCTCTAGATAGTGCGGCTACGATGAATTTACCTATATGACAAGGACAATCATAAACACAATGCAAGCGATAAGTAAAGAGAGTGAGGGAACGAGATAACCTAAGTGGAGCACACGGAGACACGATGTATTTCCGAGTTCCTCCTTGTTAAGGGAGTACGTCTCGTTGGAGGGGTGTGAGCTCGCCACGAAGGCCTACTCAACGCCACTAAGGCCTCACCCTATTCTCCGATGAACTTCCGCCAGAAGGCCTAGTTCACCTCTCACTATTGAACCCCTTTTAGGCGGGGATCGAATCCTTTACAAACACTTGGGGCACACACCCACAACTCAATTGGAGGCTCCCAAATCTTCTTGAATCACCACTAGTAGCAAGAAACCTAGGTTTTCCACATGAGGAAACCCTAGGCAAATATCTCTCAATGAAATGAGAGGGGAAATGAAATCCGGTTGGTGAAGACGTACATCAGGGGCTTCTCCTTTAATCCTCCAAAGATCAAGGCTTTTGGGTGGATGGATTGGGAGATCTAGCAAGGTGGGGGAGCTCCAACAATGGGAACTTTAAGTTCTGGTCGAGCTAGCTGGAGGTAGGTGAAGGGGAGGGGGTATCTATACCCCCATAAAGTCTAAGAGCCGTTGGAGCAAATCTGACAGTTTCACACCGGAGACTCCGGTCTGAACTTTTCCGAAGAGCACTAGTCCGGAGACTCCGGACAGTCTCCGGTGTCCCTCCGGACTGGATACAGTAGGCGACACCAACTTGGACAACACTTGGATCCTTCAGAAATCTTAAGTCCGGAGACTCCGGTCTTGGCGTTGCGGATTGGCTCATAGGGTGTCTGGGGTTGAGCGGATAGATGAAACTCAGTCACACCGGAGACTCCGGTAAGACTCTGGTAAGTCTTTGGTGCGAGTACAACACGCTACACCAGCAACTCCTTAGCCGTTTCTTGAGATGTAGCTTCCACACTGGAGACTCCGGACAGTCTCCGGTAAGACTCCGGTGTGGATGCAGTGTGCGACACCAGAGAGCCCAGAGAAGAGCGAAGGATGAAATCTCCACACCGGAGACTCCGTTCTGGGATACCGGAGACTCCGGCCTGGAGAAAAACTCCAGCAGCCAGAAATCCTGGTGACTTTCTCCTTTTTGCAAAATCACACCATCATATCAAATATGTTGGTTTAGCCCTGAAATACATCAACACACTTAACAGTACATGTGTTGTTAACAAACACCAAACAAGATGATTTAAGCACGTTTGCACTTTCAATCTACCCCTTTTTGGTGTTTGATGACAACACACATATTTGCAATAAAATCACAGCTAGGCTATGTTTGAAAAAGATAGAGCACTCACAAAGTGAGATCCCCCTACATTTCACAAACAAAGCCCTCTAGAGCAACCATTAGTGAACAATAATACAAACATGTAGAGAGACAATAGATAAAGCACAATGATTAATAATATAAAAGGATAGCTTCACCACGTGGTCTCACACATAAAACACAACCATTGTTCACTAATAAAGCAAAGCAACTAAGATAACGGGAACACAAGACATAAAAGGCAAATCAAGTTCAAAGACTTGTGTTCCGAAGCAAATAAAGCAAAGCAACCCATGCAACCCGGAGAAGACAAAGCTACTTCTCCCCCTTTGGCATCGAGACACCAAAAAGGGCAACGAGCACTACTCAACCCAAGGGCTCAGTCATCGTCCTCATAGTCGTCGTCCAACGGGTCCGTGGCCTCCTCATCATCATCATCACGGTCATCTCCCTCATCATCTCCCGCATCATCCTCATCACCAGAGTCGAAGAACCCAAGATCCTCATCATCATCCTCAGGATGATCCTCAGCATGTTCCTCTTCCTCAATCTCAGGAGCTCTGGCACGGTGGGTCGACGAAGAAGGAGCCGAGGTGATATCCTCAAAGTCACCCCTCGGAAACTGATCAGTGTTCAACTCCTCATATGACATAGTCACAGAAGCGGTGGGAGGAGTGGGTGGAGTAGTGGGAGGGGTACCTATAGGAGGAGTAGCTCCAAGTCCAGCGTGGTCATGCAGCTTGGAGATCATCTTCTTCATCTCACGCCTCTCCTTATAGGCCACATGGTTCTCCTTGTGTACTGCGACAGTCATGCACAAAATGTTGCGCTGGAACCAAGTAAGCTTCTTCATCTCATCCTGAGTCTCCTCCCTGCTAGAGCGGCGAGAGGGAGGATCAGCATTCTTCCTCCTAAAGCGAGGAGGCGCCTCAGCGTCCCCCATGGGAGTGTCATCATCAGAAAGGTGAGAGGACAAAATCTGGAGAGAGCCCATAGGGTGCTCAGTCTCGGTAACCAAGCCAGTAAGCTGATCAAGGATGAGTCTCATCACATACGGAGCATACACGGGCACTTTCTTGATCTCGATCATAGCTGAGTAAATCTCCTCCTTGATGAAGTGCATAACATAAATCTCGAAACCCTCTCCATCAGGGCCAGCAAGGTGACACTGGAAGGCCTGGTAGAGAAGGTTCACAAGTTCACCATGAATAGCATCTACATTCCCGTCCTTGGGAGTAATGTTGCAGCGAAAGAGGCAAAGAAAAATGTTGTATACCCTCCTGAGATCCCTAGCAGTGCTGGTGCTGGAGAGCTTCTCATACATCGGAGCCATGCGCTTCTTGTCATAAGCCACACCGTGAATGTGCATGCGGTGGCCATTCCCTTCTCCCCAAGGATACTCAAGAAGCTCAGCAAAGCTTCTCATAGAGGACTCACACTCAACAGTCTCAGACATCCACTTCAAAGTGACATCATCATCTTCACCAAAAGTGACAGTGGCAAAGAATTGCTAAATGATAGAGGCATTGTAGTTCTGCTGAATGCGCACAAGATTCTCAAGGCCCAGTTTCCTCGTGATCCAGATAGCCTCCTCAAAGTACTGAGAACTGCCGAGAGCCTCTAAGTCCAGAACTTTCTGCGGACAAACAGGCTGCCTGAACTGGGTGTATATCTCACGCATGATCAACTCAGACTCCCTCCTCCAATAATGAGCAGACTCAGCAGTGCGAGCCATAGAGAAGAAAGGACGATCCCGCATGATCTTGTACTCCTTCTTGCTCATGGAGGCCACAGAGGTGATCCTGTCAAATCTGGCCTTCTTCATCACTTCAGACCTTACCCTAGCCTCATGCTTCTCTTTCTGATGCCTCTCAGACTCAAAGGTGTTCTTCTGACCATATACACCAGTGGCTTCATCAGTGACAAGGTAGTTGCGGGTGTGAGCACGGTAGGCACGCTTGTTGGGGTTTGAGGACCTTGACTTCACCCTTTTTCCTGAAAGCATACACAAAAAAAGAAACACCACAACAGAGAAAAACAAAAATGAGCATTCATGTCCAAAAATAGTGCAGGAACAAGACATAAGCATTTGAGAACAGTTCTGGAAGATTCACACCGGAGTCTCCGGACTGACACCGGAGTCTCCGGCCTGGCACACCGGAGTCTCCGGACTGGTCGTCAACTAAGCATATGAATGTAACACAAGTATTTCTACAGATGATTCTAGCAGTTCCTACACTGGTTCAACTAGCCAAGGTGATGCTACCAACAGCAGGTGCAACTTCTCCAAAAAAAAAACTACCTAGACCCTTAGATCTAGATAAAAAACAGTCAAAACGGAGTGGAGAAGTGATACCCTTGTCAGCCTGGCCGGTCATTGTGCCTCTCACAGATGAGAGAGGCAAGGGGAGGCGAGGGAGGCGGTTCTCGACGGTGGGAAACAGCCGGGGAGGTGCTTCTGGCACCGCCGCGGCACATCAAGTCGTTGGGGGGGGGGGCGTGGGGGAAGTAGGGAATGAAACCCTAACTTCCCTCAGCCCCCAAATTATATACTGCGAACCACACACCGGAGTCTCCGGATTGGCCGGAGTCTCCGGTGTGGTACACCGGAGTCTCCGCACCTTTGCCAGAAAAAACCCCCCAAAACAGGACATGAAATGCAAGAGTTAATCAAACTTGTCTAAAAGGTGGGTTTTGGCAAGAAAAAGATAAGAGCATCAACAGGGAGGGAACTTGTACTCAAGAACACCGAGGAAACACAAAAAATAGCAAATTTGAGTACATCCTTCAAAAATGCCAACAAACCCGCAAATAAGAACCAACTCTTCAAAGAAGAGGTTGGTGGCCTAGGCCACCATGTAAGAGTTATGCAACCGCGAAGATATATCTTGGGGGCATCGCCATTACTCAACATTGAAGCTCACAATTCAACATTAGAAAAAGAGAGATAACAATGAAATTTTTGCTTTGGGCATAATGGGGGGGAGGGAGAACCCAATGTGTTAGGATAACACTCCCCCTATGTCCATGCCTACACCTAGGATCAAACACGTTTCATCTATAGGGGTGTGTGCAAGATCTTCAAGTCAAACTCCTAGAATCAATGACATTTAGTTCATTCCTCAAGAACAAGAATCTTGCATCATCAAGTGGTTTCGTGAAAATATCCGCAAGATTATCCTTGGTGGGCACATAAGATAGTGCAATATCCCCTCTTGCCACATGGTCTCGGATGAAATGATGGCGAATCTCAATGTGCTTCGTTCTTGTATGTTGCACGGGATTGTAGGCAATCTTGATGGCACTTTCATTATCACACAAAAGAGGCACTTTATCCAAATGAACTCCATATTCCTTGAGAGTTTGCCTCATCCATAGCAATTGAGTGCAAGCACTTGCGGCGGCTACATACTCGGCTTTGGAGGTGGAGAGAGATATGCAATTTTGCTTCTTGGAGGACCAACTCACTAGGGACCTACCAAGAAATTGGCAAGCCCCAGAAGTAGACTTCCTATCATCTTGATCACCCGCCCAATCGGAATCCGTGTAGCCATTGAGAGAAAATTGTGCCCCCTTTGGGTACCACAAGCCAAATCTTGGGGTATGAACCAAATAACGAAAGATCCTATGGACCGCCATCAAATGGCTATCCTTAGAAGCCGCTTGATACCTTGCACACACACCTACACTCAAAACGATATCGGGCCTAGATGCACAAAGATAGAGCAAAGAACCAATCATAGAACGGTATAACTTTTGATCCACATCCTTACTTCCCTTTGGATTACGAGAAAGGTGGCACCTGACTTGCATGGGGGATGTCTTGATCTTAGCATCTTTGAAGTTAAACCTCTTGATCATGTCTTGGGTATACTTGGCTTGAGAAATGAAAGTCCCACGAGCCAATTGCTTGATCTCAAAGCCAAGGAAGAATTTAAGCTCACCCATCATAGACATCTCGAACCTATCAGTCATAAGCTTAGAGAACTCATCATTGAAAGCTTGGTTAGTTGAGCCAAAGATAATATCGTCCACATAGAGTTGGCATATGAAAAGCTCTCCTTTTACTCTCTTTGTGAAGAGAGTGGGGTCGATCTTCCCAACTTAGAAACCACGGTCATCTAACAATTCTCTAAGGTGCTCATACCAAGCACGAGGTGCTTGTTTGAGACCATAGAGAGCTTTGTCAAGTTTATAGACATGGTTAGGAAAGTTGAGATTCTCGAACCCGCGAGGTTGCTTCACATATACTTCCTCTTTTAGTGGACCATTTAAGAAAGCACTCTTCACATCCATTTGTTGCAATTTGAAATTATGAGAGGATTCATAAGCAAGGAGGATACGGATGGACTCAAGGCGAGCCACGGGTGCGTAGGTTTCATCAAAGTCAACACCTTCAACTTTAGTGTAACCTTGAGCAACCAATCTTGCCTTGTTCCTAATGACAATGCCATTCTCATCTTGCTTGTTCTTGAAAATCCACTTAGTGCCAATAACATTGTGGCAATCTTTGGGATTCTCAACTAATCTCCAAACTTTGTTGCGCTCAAAGTTATTGAGCTCATCATGCATAGCTTCAACCCAATCGGAGTCCTCAAGAGCTTCAAAAACTTTCTTAGGTTCCACCATAGAGATATGAGCTTGATGCTCACTAAAATGAGCCAATTGCCTTCTTGTGGATCTTCTAGCATGAATATCCTCCAAGACCTTGTTGTCTTGGGCATCAATTTGCTTCAAAGCTCTTCTTATCCTTTTGATACGACGAGCTTCGATCTCCTCATTATTGCGAGGAGGGATCACTTGATCATTTTGATCATTTGGGTCCCTGTCTTGACCAACTTGGCCTTGATCATCATCATCATCATCAACAATGTCTTCAACACTAGCTTCAACTTGAGGAGTGGATGAATAGGATGGTTGATCTTGGCCTTGACCTTGACTCGCATTAGTAGTAGGAGTGGGTACGACTTGCGAAGTGTCTTGGTCAATGAGAGGAGGGTCTCCAACATGTTCTTGGTTATGTGTAATAGTTGGCTCCTTGGCTTGTTCTTCTATTGTAGAGGAGGGCTCCACTTGAGTAGAGCATAGTCCTTCTCGAGTCGCCATAAGGTGTCCCTCAATGGGGCGAAAAAATCCCACACCCATCCTTCCTATGGCTTCTTGAGGAATTTCAACATCTACATTAGAAACATGAAATTGCGCCACTTGGGAGCCATAATTTTCCTCGAAAACCACACTAGAAGATTCTATGACAATCCGTGAGGCTTTGTCAAAGACTCTATAAGTGTGGGATTCGGCAAAGTAACCAACAAAAATACCCTCAATAGTTTTGGATTGAAACTTAGACAACCTAACACCCTTGATCAAATAGAAGCATTTACAACCGAATACACGGAAGTAGGAGACGTTGGGCTTGTTGCCGGTGAGGATCTCATACGGAGTCTTTTCCAAGCCTTTGCGGATGTAGAGGCGGTTGGAGGAGTGGCATGCGGTGGATACGGCCTTGGCCCATAAGTATTGGGGAGAAGTGTACTCCGCCAACATGGTCCTAGCCATATCCAAGAGAGTGCGATTCTTCATTTCGGCAACACCATTTTGTTGAGGAGTGTAAGTGGCGGAGTATTGATGACGAATTCCTTCTTCACTAAGGAATTCATTCAAAGTGTAGTTCTCGAACTCCGAACCATTATCACTCCTAATAGCCATGATTTGCACATTGTGTTGACGTTGCACTTGGTTGGAGAAGTCGATGATGGTTTGTTGAGTCTCACTCTTGCACTTGAAGAAATAAACCCAAGTGTATCTTGAATAGTCATCGACAATCACCAAACAATACTTCTTGCCGCCAAGACTTGCCTCGGGCACGGCACCAAAGAGATAAACATGGAGGAGCTCCAAGATCCTCTTTGATGAAATAATAGTCTTGGCCTTGTGCATCGTATCATGCATCTTCCTTCAACACACGACCTACAAACGCGACCCTTTGAAAAGGAAACATTTTCTTTTAGTCCGACAATAAGGCCACCTTTGTGAAGACTTTGCAAAGTTCTCATGTTGACATGGGACAAGCGGCGATGCCACAACCATCCCCCGTCCGCCTTCTCGAAAAGACACATTGCTTGAGAGTTGGTTGACTTTGAAAAGTCCACCACGAACAACTCATTTTCAACATGTCCCACGTGAGCGACGTCAAGAGTCTTGACCCTCAAAAGGACCACAATATCACCATCGAAAAATATGGAAAAACCCATCTTTCCAAGAGAGTAGACGGAAAGTAAATTGTAACCAAGGAATTCGACAAGCATGACGTTCACGATAGTTATATCGGGAGCCACCACAACCTTGCCGAACCCGGATACCTTAGACTTGGAAGAGTCTCC
Organism: Alopecurus myosuroides; assembly: GCA_028641055.1. NCBI lineage: Eukaryota > Viridiplantae > Streptophyta > Magnoliopsida > Poales > Poaceae > Alopecurus > Alopecurus myosuroides. The sequence goes on along the minus strand of CM054060.1, from coordinate 6,407,882 downwards.
ATAAGTGACAGTTGCTTGGATGTCATTTGGTTGCAACTCCGTCACAAGCTCTTTGCTTCCGGTCATATGATTAGTGCATCCACTATCAAGAATCCATTTAGTCCCACTGGAAGCATAGCCCTGCAAGAGATCATTGACTAGAGTTAGGACCCGAGGAGGGTCCCTTCATGTTAGCAACAAGGGTCTTTAGAACCCAAATAGTATAGTCAATGAAACCCTCAATAGGACCAACATATTTAGCTTGCACAACACCATAATAGTCAACATATGGGAAATGGTGTGGGTTGTTAGATCCCGCGGAAGTGCTACGAGTAGTGTTGTCCCTTATGACACTACTAATCGAAGCTAGATTGTTTGCTTGAGAGGGTGTGCTAGGGATAGTGTTGTCCCTAATGACAATACCACCCGAAGCACCATTGTTGGTCCTCTTCTTGTTCTTCTTCTTCTTGTTCTTCTTCTTGGCTACATAGACAAGACCTTGCTTGCCCACTTGTTGCCTTGGAGCACTCAATTGTGGTCTACCAATGACCACATTAGAGCAAGGGGCAACCACTTGTGGGGTAGGAGACACAACCGTCTCAACATGAGGGCCTTTGCCCTTAAGCCTTGCTAGCTCATCCTTCAACCTAGAATTTTCCTCAATAATATTTGCATGATCACAAGAAGAAGTAGAGGTGCTAGAATTGTTAGGTTGATTAAGTTGAGTTTGAAGTTGTTCATGCAACTCTTTGAGGGAAGAGTGTTGGCTCTCCAAAGCTTTGTGGGCTTTGGTTAGCTTTTCAAACTCCTCGGTTAGTTTACCATGACCAACCCCAAACTCCACCTTATCCTTTTTAGACTTTTTATATTTAGCAATAGCAAGATCACGTTCCTTAGTGATGTTAGAGACAAGTTCATTATGAGTCAATTCAATAGATTCAAGTTCATCCTCTAAAGAAACTCTACCATCATGCTCTTCCTCAAGGGTCATAGAGAGAGATGCAATTTCATCCGCATCCCTTCTCTCTATCTCACCTTTCTTCTCAAGAGCCTCTTGGGCCTCTCCCAATTGCCTCATGAGATGTTCAAAGTACTTCTTGGTCTCACCTTGCATGTTAGACAAAAAATGTTCCAAGGAGAGTCTCTCCTCTTCTACTCTAAGACTATCAAGATGTTCTATATTACTAGGAGTCTTAGAGGTATAGGAAGGTGATACCTCCGTGGCCTTAGCCATGAAGCACTTGGCATTTTGTTGAGGAAGATTGTCATTGGGGGATTCAAAGAGAGATGAAGATGATGGAGTAGAAGCAATAGCTAGAGCGGCCACTTCACTTGTGGTTTCTTCTTCTTCATCACTCCCGGAATCATACTCCTCTTGAGTTAATAGCACAAACTTGGTGGGAGACTTCTTGTTGAATGGTTTCTTCTTGAAATGAGGTTTCTTGTATTCAACCTTGGACTTGTCCTTGCGAATGAGCTTTCCACTATGATGTTCTCTATTCTCATAGGGACACTCCGCGATGAAGTGGTGCTTGTCTTGGCAATTGAAGCAAGACCTCACTTTTTGAGTCCATCATTGCCATAGCGAGACCTTGTCTTTTCCTCAACAAATTTCTTGCCCTTGGGGGGATTGGCCCAAAACTTTTGCACGGTGAGAGAAATGAGATCCTTTAGCACGGGATCATAGTATTTTTCCTTCAAGGGAGGCAAGGAATCTTCTCCTTCTTATTCATTCTCAAGCTCTCTTGACACAACCTTGGCCTTCAAAGAAACGGATGCTCCTTGTTGCATTCCAATGGCCCTAGCACGGTTGTCAAGTGCATTCTTGGTTTGCACTTTATAAGAGCACATTTCTTGCATCACTTGAGTTGAGGTCATTGAGGAGAAATCATGTCTTCCTTGAATGCTCTTCATGTCCGCGCCCTCAAATGTCATTATAGAAATCATGTACCTTCTCTTGATCCAAGCATCATCAATGTGCGTGGCACCAACATTTGTGAAGGCGGTGGCAAGAGTTTTGAGCCTCCGGTACATGTCCACATGATCTTCTCCATCATGCATATAGAATCCCTCGGCCTCATTGGTCAAGGCGTCATATCTATTTCTTTGCATGCTCTCATTACCCACGAACATGACGACAAGAGTGTCCCATGTTTCCTTGGCGGTGGCATATTGTTGAAGATGCGGCATGTGGTTAGGACCCACGGCTTCTTGAAGAATGGACAAAGCGGTGTAATTGAGTTGGCAATCTATGCTTCTATTCTTGTGAGATTCTTGGGATCAAATGGCTTGTATCCATCACGGGTGATCCTCCAAAGATCTATACAAGAAGAGTTTAAGTGAGTCTCCATGTAATATTGCCATTCACGAAAAGAAAAAAGCATCAATTTTAGGTGGATTTCCTCTAGAAATTATATGAGGATGGGGCACGGGAGGATCGGGAGAATAAGTTAAGGGAACGGCGTGAAATCCTCCACTTCCTTCCATGCTAGTCTTAGATGAGTGTTCGGCGGAAGCATTTTTAAGTGGATCACCATCTACTCCTTTCTTATTGCCTCCAGAGGAATTTACGGAAGTGAGGATTCGACTACCTCTGGACCTTTGGCTTTGAGGAGTTGTGCCATGAGTTGACGCAACTCATCAAATTTGGTGTCTATGGATGAGGTCAATGAATTTCTCAAAGCATTGAGATCATCCATGGTCACCTTGCCAACGGCCGTTTCGGTAACCAAATCGTCTCCCATACTAAAACTCTTAGGCGGTTAAGCCCGATAGAAGAGCCGAGGCTCTGATACCAATTGAAAGCAAAGTATGGGCACCTAGAGAGGGGGGGGGGGGGTGAATAGGTGCTACGGCCAATTTTATTTTTTCTCTTACAATTTGGCTTGACAAGAAGGTAAATTCTCTAGATAGTGCAGCTACGGTGAATTTACCTATATGACAAGGACAATGATAAACATAATGCAAGCGATAAGTAAAGAGACTGAGGGAACGAGATAACCGAAGTGGAGCACACGGAGACACGATGTATTTCCGAGTTCCTCCTTGTTAAGGGAGTACGTCTCGTTGGAGGGGTGTGAGCTCGCCACGAAGGCCTACTCAACGCCACTAAGGCCTCACCCTATTCTCCGATGAACTTCCGCCACGAAGGCCTAGTTCACCTCTCACTAATGAACCCCTTCTAGGCGGGGATCGAATCCTTTACAAACACTTGGGGCACACACCCACAACTCAATTGGGGGCTCCCAAATCTTCTTGAATCACCACTAGTAGCAAGAAACCTAGGTTTTCCACATGAGGAAACCCTAGGAAAAGATCTCTCAATGAAATGAGAGGGGAAATGAAATCCGGTTGGTGAAGACATAGATCGGGGGCTTCTCCTTCAATCCTCCAAAGATCAAGGCTTTTGGGTGGATGGATTGGGAGATCTAGCAAGGTGAGGGAGCTCCAACAATGGGGACTTTAAGTTCTGGTCGAGCTAGCTGGAGGTAGGTGAAGGGGAGGGGGTATCTATACCCCTATAAAGTCTAAGAGCCGTTGGAGCAAATCTGACAGTTTCACACCGGACACTCCGGTCTGAACTTTTCCGCAGAGCACTAGTCCGGAGACTCCGGACAGTCTCCAGTGTCCCTCCGGACTGGATACAGTAGGCGAGACCAACTTGGACAACACTTGGATCCTTCAGAAATCTTCAGCCCGGAGACTCCGGTCAGGGGTACCGGAGACTCCGGTCTTGGCGTTGCGGATTGGCTCAGAGGGTGTTTGGGGTTGAGCGGATAGATGAAACTCAGTCACACCGGAGACTCCGGTAAGTCTCCGGTGCAAGTACAACACGCGACACCAGCAACTCCTTAGCCGTTTCTTGAGATGTAGCTTCCACATCGGAGACTCCAGACAGTCTCCGGTAAGACTCCGGTGTGGATGCAGTGCGCGACACCAGAGAGCCCAGAGAAGAGCGAAGGATGAAATCTCTACACCGGAGACTCCGTTCTGGGATACCGGAGACTCTGGCCTGGAGAAAAACTCCAGCAGCCAGAAATCCTGGTGACTTGCTCCTTTTTGCAACATCACACCACCATATCAAATATGTTGTTTTAGCCCTGAAATACATCAACACACTTAACAGTACATGTGTTGTTAACAAACACCAAAACAAGATGATTTAAGCGCGTATGCACTTTCAACAGCGCCCGCGCTGCCACCGCTGAGTGAGGGGAGAGAGGGCCCCGGCGACGCCCTCCGGCGGCAGCGAGGGAGGGGGCTGGGAGGAGAAGAGCTAGGGGCGGCGGATCTAGGCCCCCCGGTCGCTCGCGGCAGCGACGCGAGAGGGGGTGTTGTTCTCCAACCAACTTTTCCCGCGTACTCTTATGTGGGTCGAAGGAGCCATCTTAGTTAGGCTCAGGAACATATATGTGAGGAAGAAAAAAGCTAAAACCCTAGTCGCCCAGGTCTCTGCCTTTCTGATGTTTGTTATGGGACCTGAGACGGCCCTCCTGGTGTCCGCCTACTCTAGATGATCGGTAAACGTAAAACCTTATCGCACTTTGTCCTCCTCATCCACTAGGTTCTCTATAATTTTGTATGTCTTTCTTCTGGACTCAATGAGCGCCGTACACGACGGTGCGGCAACCTGGCTATCTTCCCCAAGATTGTCGAGATGGACTCATGAACGGTGGATGCGGCTGCAAGATCTATCCGGCTAGCTTCTTCCTCCAAGAGAAAAGGAAAGAGGTTGGAACCTAATCTCGCGACCCCTCGCGGTGCTCCCCAGGGCGCCGCCGGGGGCTCCCCATCTCGCGCCGCCCGCCCTGGACTCCTCTAGCCCCTCCAGCCGCCGTCCCTCGCCGCGGTGGCGGCGGGCCCAGCTGCCTATTGGTGGTCTAGGGGTGGAGGCTGGCCACCGGCGCTGGACCTGCTGGGGCAGGAACGTCGTCTCGACGCCAATCAACTGCCAGGGCGGTGTCCCTAGTTGGGTTGGAGGCGGAGGTCTCACCTCGGTGGTGTTTGGACTGATGGAGGTGGGGACCTGTGGCTGGGAGGGGATTGGAACCCTAGATCTTCGATCTTGGTGGTGCTGAACTCCTTCCCATGCACTCCTCGATCTGTGGTTCTTCGGCCGGCTCCGAGGGGAGATCGCCCCTGTGTCTGCCGTCTTCTTCCTCGTTGCTGGCCTAGGCCAGTGGGGTTCTGGGCATCAGATCAAACAGGGTGCCGGCGGGTGGCGAGGGGGCTGCTTGCTTGGCATGAACAAAGGTGGTGGTCCTAGGGTTTCCCATCGCGCGAGGACGAAGATCTGCCTGATGTAGGTCCTCTTTGATCAACTCGGGGTGTCCAGTTCCGGAAGGCTCCGCCGGCGAACTCCCATGGGTGATGCCTGGACATTGCTGGACCGGTGGGATTCGTTCGAAATGCACGGAGCGGCGCGAAGCTCTGCTTCTGTTGCCACCATGGGAAAATCCATGGTGAAGTCAGAGGAGGAGAAGGTCATCGAAGGTGAGACTGAAGGACTAGCAATGACGCTCGGAGTGTTGCATCGATGGGGAACTGGCTTGGAGTTTCAAGATTCGTGACAACGGTATGTAAGAGGGGGCGACATAATGTGTGAAGTCCAAAGTCCTATCTTTCAGGGTGAAAACCCAAGGCATGGCCTTAATTGGTTGTGCCTCGCAGTGGTCTTGTTGGAGACATTGTTTTGAGAACGAGGATTATCTTCAGGGTGAAAACCCAAGGTCTGGCCTTAATTGGTTGTGCCTGGCACCGTTCTTCTTGAAGACGCTGTTTTTGAAGAACTGGACATCAGGTGTTGTTTAGGTGGTGGTTGTGCGGCTGCTGCAAGGGCTGTAACTCTGTAGCGGGACTTTTCTTTTTTAGTTCTTCTTCTTCTTATTGTCTTTCGGGTGTGTGCATACGTAATGACTATGTTATTGCATTATTGAAGAGGACGGGTCTAATTTGTATCTCCGCAATATTAATACATATTTCACTTTATACAAAAATGAACGTTGGATGCAAGGGCTCCGAGAGCCTAGGAAAGACGAGAGTAAAACGAGTGATCACGGCCATATGGCAGCATTATCGACCAAGTTTGAACCATACAAAACACATGGCATGACAAAAAACATCATACTAGTCGTGAGAGATATTCAAAATTGATGAGAGTTGAAACGATCACGAAAAACAATCATAGAATTCTCTCAGCCCTGCCCTAGACAGAGTTACAAATCTGGCTAACACCTTTCTAACATCCAACTTAACTCGGACCCTAACAAAATTGCCAATCCCCGAGAGTTCAGATTCAACCTTCATAACCTTTCCCAACTTTTTCTCGGCTAAGTTTGTGATCAGACCAGTAGTTTTCCGGTACCCTAAGGGGGAGATTTTGAATTTGTATCCAGACTGTAATTAAATTTAGATCCACTGATTTGACAGGCTCTATCCCGTCGTAGGGTTCTATCACTACTGCAGATTGTCTATACAATCATGGTCCCCCTTCTGTAATCTTGAGCCAATCTCCGAGACAAAAGCTCTCAATTGTGAAAAGATTTTCCTCAAGTGCCGAAATCTCAACTCCCTTAGCCGCCGACCATGCATTGATCATATGTTGTTCGAAGATTTGAACGTTGAACTTGTTCGTCGTGTGGACTCGTGCTAGGTCAGGCTACTTGACCCCTTCCTTCGGCGCATCCTCCTCATCCTCGAAAACAAGATCATCTAATTCATTATTCTCAACACCCAGTCTTTGTAACATCACATCACGAGGTTCAGATATTTTGCCTCCATGTCCCCTCGCCTGGTTGCCGGTCTTGCTCTCCTCTGATTCCGTTGGAATCGTCATCTTCGGTAAAACAAGCCCCCACCTCTTGCGGGAAGGCCTTCATCCCCAAGCAGAATCGCTGGATGACCATGTGTACAAGGAGAAGTTGTTGCGTCAAGAATCGGTTCATCCCACCCTCAAATCATAGAGAGCATCCAGCCGATTGGCTGCTCTATCTGCTTTGACAGATGATGCAACCCAAATCCAGATGGAGAACAAAGCACAACAAATACAGATTGTTGATGCAGCGGCCAGCACAGAGGAGGCAGGCACGGGAATCCTACTTCTGTCGGCCCATCCTCTACTTTGGGCCCGAATCCACCGGTCACCGAACCATCGCGCCCCTTGCTAGCCAGCGTATCCCGTGGCGCCAACTAACCCGCCGCTCGCTTCCGCGTTAGCCAGCCCAGCCCGTGGAGCCGTGCAACCCGCCCCACGCCTGTGCGCTCGCCAGCCCAGCCCAGCCCATCCCAGAGCATTCTCGATGCTTCCCAGAGGTTCCCGAACCCCGCAGATATAATCCCCATCCGCCACCGCCATTCGTCGTCCTCTCCCCGCCGCCCGCCTGCGCTCGCCCCTCCCCCGCTTTTTCTCGCCGGCCGCCGCCCGCCTGCGCTCGCCCCTCCCCCGCTTTTTCTCACCGGCCGCCACCGCTCGACAGAGCGAATCCCGGTAATCCCTGCGTCCCACCTCTTTTCCGCATCCTTCCACACGGTAATTAGGTCTAGATCTGACGTTCCCTTTCAAATTTCAGCAGCCATGGACGCCATGAACCAAGCCTACTAGCTGGACGGCGACGCGAACTTCTTCTTGTATGCGTACGCCTTCGCTGAGAATGCCAACCGCTTCGCCGACGACTTCCCAGCCGCGCTCCCTGCGGGGCCCAACGCCGCCGCTTTCACCGCTGGACCCTTCGGCGCAGGCCCCTTTGCCGCCGCGTTCCCTACGGGGCCAACGCCGCCGATGGCCCCTTCGGTGCAGGCCCCTTCGCCGCTTCGTTCCCTGCGGGGCCCAATGCCGCCGCCGCTGGACCCGCCGACGCCAACGACGATGACAAGCACGACCGCAAGTAAGTTGTGTCCACAGTGTCCTCCTTTTGATGTGACCTGTATTACTTGTTCGGGAGTTAAATTTGCTTTCTCCGCTATAATATCAATATCACAACGATTGCAGCAACCCTTGGAAGACGGTGACTAGGCGCAGGTTTCGCCATGTCCGAGGACGAACCACGCCTCTACCCGACCCCCTGCATCGCCAGGTACCAACAGTGACGATTTTGCATGCCGATCTGTTGTTTAGATACTTTGACTTGTGTTTAGGTGGTGGATTTGACATGCGTTCGTCTTTGTGCACTTGCCCCAAGCCTGTTAATAGCTCATGTACTGTAAATGGTGGTTAATGTTGTCAACAATCTACTGTTTTTAACATGGAGCATTGCAAGTTGAAATTGTCTACGATGAACCTATTGAAGATAGTATTTCCTGATATGTTCATTGTTGGTATATGTGCAATGTTAAGTTGAAAAACATTTTTAGTTGAGCAGCCATGGGAATCCCATACCGCAAGCATGTGTTGTAGTAATAGGTTGCTGTGTTGTAATTTGAAAACACACATACAAATGATCTAACTCTTAATAGTAAAATATAAGTTATGCATTTGTGGATCTTTGCTATTTGAATTATCTTAAATAAAATGGTCCTATCTCCTAGTGACTTACAGTTCATGTTACTGTTATCTTATCTGAAAAGTTTGATGCTCCCAACAATTGCTTTTGGGATTCAAATAACTGCAAACCATGCATGAGCTTATTGTCATTTGAGTGTCATCTTGCTGTGCATGCCACTGCTTTTCTTCTTACAGTGAAGATGTCACCGTAAGTTTGATGCTCTTAGGTATTCGGTTATGAAATTGTCACTGCTTAGATAGATACTGGGACCTTTGTTTAGTTGGCGGATTTGGTGTGAATGAGAAAGCACATACGAGAGAAAGCTTTTAACACGAGGTACTTATATTACAAGATTTTGAACTTCATCGAGTACATATTGAAGACAATGACACTTTGTTATGACCCAATTGGGTAAAAATAAACCGTAACCCCTTATTTATACCAAATTTTTTTATTTCAAAATTACTTCCTTGTCAACAATTGTTGGTCATTACTATCAATGGGTCCATATTTTGATTTATTATGTTATAGTAAAATGTATAGTTCTAGACTTAATAAAGACATCACATCTTATATATAGTAAGATACACTTTGGTCATATAGTTTGATGATTGTAAATACACTTCAATGACAAACTAAACATTTACTTTGCAATTTATAATTTTGTAGTCTAGCTAAAAGTATAAAATTATCCTTGTATTAAAATTTGCCCATTAATATATTATTATGCGTTTATATTTGTTTTGATCCATGTTGTATTTTATAAGGTAGGTGAGAACCCCATTTTTGTAAATATGATCATTAGTTTGTACTCATAAGGACTTCTTTATCCATACGGCATTAATTATATATAAAGCTTGCTCAAGTACTATATATTGTGTGAATCAAGTTTATATGTAAATAAAAATATAATTCTAGAGTATACGAGATGTTCACATATAGTATGCCATCGAAAACCTAAACCCTAAAATCTAGGTACTGTCGTGTTGTGCCAAATGACTCTGCATGGCTGGATGTTATGAACTGGAGAGATACTGGTAGGATGTACAATATGATACGTGGGAGGCGGTCTTTTTATGGAGCGGTGAATCAAGGTTGAATCGTTAATTGATATTATATTTAATGTTGATTGCCTAAAATCGTGCGTTTAATAATTATTATTAACTGCATTGTTGATTATTCAGGCATGCAATTAATGTTTCGGTTTGTGTGCTGATTGAGGAAGGAGCTATTGGACCGAATGTTTGTTGACGACATGAAATTTGCATGGACGGTTGAAGGAACGAATTCGTTCTTTTAGATAGGAGAGAGAAGATAAAGAAAAAACCATCTAGCCTCATCAAAACCAAAAAAAGGGGGTACATCTAGCGCAAGGCCAACCTTCTAAAAGGTCAGATCGAACCGAGCTAAACGTGGTGTGGCTAGTTGACGTACGTAACCAGAGGCCAACTCTTGTACGTCACCTTTTTCACGCTGGGATTGGTGCCTGTTGAAATGAGCATTTTGGTGCAGTTTGTGTTGTGGGCTCAGCTGGTTTGGGCTAAAATGGTTGCTACAACTTCCAAGGGCTCCAAGGGCTCTATCAGTTCCAAGGGCTCTATCTGTTCAAGAAGGCCCCACATTGGAAACTTACTACTCCGGAGATGAATGAGAAGATGAAGTCGTAGGTGTTGCCCACATCGCCATAGCTACAACTTCGTCTTCATCGGTCTCTCTATTTGAATCCCCCAATGAGAAGGCATCGATCCAACCTACATGTCTCATGGCAAAAGCCACCACGGTAATATCTTCTACGTCGAAGTCTATTTTCACTAGCTCTCCCTCATTATTGGATTGTGTTGAAAACATTGTTGATGATGAGGAGGCCAAGAATCTAGGCTCTTGGTTGTGTAGTCTTGAAGGTGAAACTAAAGGAAAGGTAAAGGCTCTCTTAAGGCAAATTGATGATGCTAACTCCCTCATAGATGAGAAGGAGGAGATCATCATGACCTTGGAGAGCCATGGCGGTAGCCATGAGAATCATGACGATGAACTCGTCAAAGCTCTGGAAAAAGATAGATCCATGAGAGCCTCTCTCGATGAGAGACTATATAGTCTACAAGAGACATATGCTATTAGTGTCTCAAAGCTTAGGAAAGATAACGAAAAATCTCTTGCCAAGATTAAGAAAGAACATGACAAATCTCTTGTTTTACTTAAAGAATTTGAAGAAGAAGAGTTGAAGCTAGGAATAGCTCATCAAAAACTAGACGAGGACCATGAGAAACTAAAAAAGGAGTTTACATCTCTCAAAGAAATTCATGACAAACTTACCAAGTCTCGTAATAAACTTCTAGCTCAACAATCTAATAAGAATGTTGCATCTTCATCTAATAGCATTGCTATTGTGACTACCTCTTCTACTACAACTAACATTGTAGGGAAAGAAAGAATTCTCAATGATGCAATAAGCTCTCAAGGAGCCAAGAAAAAAAAAGAGGGACTTGGCTTCGTTTCCAAGTCAAAGAAGATTTCCAAGAAGGTCACTTCTCCCCATCAAGATGTTGTCTTTGTGAAAGAGGGAGAGGTGACCAAAGAGAAGGAGACCAACACCATTGTGGGTGGTGATACCTCTAGGGGAACACCACTCACAATGATTTCGCCGGAAAATATAATCCATCTTATGTTCTTATGAAATCCAGAGATGGACATGTTTACTCTAAATACGTTGGTACTTCTTATGGTGATGATTATCATTGGACTATTTGGGTTCCTAAGACCCTTGTTACTAACAAAAGAGGACCCATTGAAGGATGGGTACCTAAATCAAGAAACCGATCTCTTGTAGGGAAGTGCTTCCGGGTCAAATAGATGGACAGTGGATAGTGGTGCATCCCAACATATGACCGGAATCTATGACGCAATGAGTAATATTGAACCTCCACTACCTCATCTCAATTGCGTTACTATTGGTGACAAGTCCGAGCTTAAGGTATTGGGACGAGGCAAGGTGGCTATCTCAAATGATTTATCAATTGAGAATGTTCTCCTTGTTGAGTCCCTTGGCTATAACTTGATGTTCGTTCTTCAACTTGCGAATTGTGGTTTTACCTCGTTCTTTAATAAATAGAGTGTGATTGTAACTTGGGAAACATCTCTTAAAGTAGCCTTTGTTGGGTTTGTCGAGAACGACATGTATGTAGTGGACTTCTCTAAAGGAGACACGTGTGCCGCGACATGCCTAATGGCTAAAGTTGATGTGGGTGGCTTTGGCATCGCCGGCTAGCCCACACCAATATGAGAATGTTGCATGACCTCCAAAGTGGCAATCATGTTCTAGGACTAACCAAAGCTAAGTTTGCTAAAGATCGTGTGCGTAGCTCTTGTACCTTTGGGAAGCAACATGGAGAACAACACCCAACCAAGACAGCTATCTCCACCACAAGAATTCTCGAGCTCATTCACTTAGATCTCTTTGGTCCACTATCTTATGATAATCTCAGAGGAAAGAAGTATTGCTTGGTGATTGTGGATGATTATTCAAGATATTGTTGGGTGTATTTCTTCAAGAGGAAAAGTGAGACTCAAAAGCGAGTCATCGAGTTCATTACTCTAGTGGAGCGCCAACATAATGCTACCATATTGGCCATCCGTAGTGATAATGGCTCGGAGTTCAAGAACTACACCGTTGAGGGTTTTCTTAGTGAAGAAGGCATTGTTCATCAATATTCCACTCCTTATACCCCTCAACAAAATGGTGTTGCGGAAAGAAAGAACCGAACCTTGATGGATGCGGCTAGGACCATGATTACGGAGTTCTCCTCTCCCTATAACTTTTGGGCCGAATCCGTCTCCATCGCATGTCATCCTACCAACCGGTTATATCTTCGCAAGATATTGGACAAGACTCCTTATGAGATTCTCACGGGCAAGAAACCGGATGTATCTTACTTCAACGTTTTCGGTTGCAATTGCTTCATTCGCAAGAAAGGTAAACGGTTGTCAAAATTTGAGATCAAATCTTATGAGGGTATCTTTGTTGGCTATGACACAAACGCTCACGCCTATAGAGTCTACAACAAGTCCACCGGACAAGTTGACGAAGCTATAGACGTGGTGTTTGATGAGGATAACGGCTCCCAAGGGGGGCGTATAGATCATGGTGTTGTAGGAGATGCAATTCCTCCCATCGTCATAAGAAGAATGGAGATTGGTGAAATAATCCCCATTGAGGGTTACCGGATGATGGAGGGAGAGAGACTATGCCCCACACAAGTGGAGCCATTGACTACACCCATTGATGATCAAGCTACCCAACAAGATGCACCAAGCCCTCAAGCTAATGATCAAGATCAAACAAGCAATCAAGGCCAAGCTAATGATCAAGGCCAAGCGACTCATCGTAATCATGATCAAGATTCCATCATTGTTGAGAGTGCTCAACCTAGTGGTGATCCGTCACCCATTATTGATCAAGGATGAATGAAGATGGACATGTCTCCAATGAAGAAGGTGAAAATCTTTGGAGGAGATACTAGCACGAAGATCAAAGAGAAGGCTAGAGAATCTTGAACGAGCGGGTCACACGGAAGACAAGATTCTTGGGCAAGTTCGTGGAAGGGTGGACACTAGGAGGCAATTGGCGGATTTTAGCAAGGCTCATGCTTTTGTCTCCTTCATTGAACCCAAGAAGGTCTATGAAGCACTCGAAGATCAAGATTGGCTTGAAGCCATGCATGATGAACTCAATAACTTCGAGCGCAACAAAGTGTGGAAACTAGTGCCAAGGCCCAAGGATTGCAAGAATGTTATTGGCACCAAGTGGGTGTTCAAGAACAAGCAAGACAAAGATGGTATTTTTATTCGCAACACGGCAATATTGGTGGCCCAAGGTTTTTCCCAAGTCGAAAGTATTGACTTCAGTGAAACATTTTCCCCCGTAGCTAGTCTTGAATCTATTCGCATCTTACTTTCTTATGCATCTCAACATAATTTCAAGTTACAACAAATGGATGTTAAGAGTGCTTTCCTCAATGGTCCCATTAATGAGTTAGTATATGTCAAACAACCTCCGGGTTTCGAGGATCCCAACCACCCCGATCATGTCTATAAACTTGATAAGGCCCTTTATGGACTTAAACAAGATCCACGTGCGTGGTATGATCACCTTAAAGAGTTTCTAGTAGATCGTGGGTTTAATGTTAGTTTAATCAATCCCACCCTATTTACAAAGACGGTTGGAGGTGACTTGTTCATATGCCAACTCTATGTGGATGACATCATTTTTGGGTCTACTAACACCTTGTTCAATGAGGAGTTTTGCAAGCTTATGACCGACAAGTTTGAGATGTCTATGATGGGAGAGTTGGAGTATTTCCTTGGCTTTTAAGTGAATCAATATCATGAAGGAACCTTCCTCAAACAAGCCAAATACACTCAAGACATGCTCAAGAGATTTAATATGCATGATGCCAAGCCTATGAAGACTCCCATGTCCACCACCACCGACTTGAAACCCGACCCCAACGGTAAAGAGGTAGATCAAAAGGTATACCGCTCCCTGATTAGCTCTTTGCTCTACCTTTGTGCATCTAGACCATATATAATGTATAGCATAGGCAAATGTGCAAGGTTTCAAGCGTCTCCACGACAAAGTCATTTGGAAGCTGTGAAATGAATCTTTCGATATTTAGTTCATACCCCAAATTTCGATCATTGGTATCCCAAGGGTTCAAGTTTTCAGCTCATTGGATATTCGGATGCGGATTATGCGGGAGAGAAGACGGATAGGAAGTCCACGTCCGGGGGTTGCCAATTCCTTGGTCGCTCCTTGGTATGTTGGTCATCAAAGAAGCAAAACTGCGTTGCTCTCTCCACCACCGAGGCCGAGTATATCTCTGCGGCAAGTTGTTGTGCCCAATTGCTTTGGATGAGGCAAACCTTGAAGGATTATGGTATTCATTTTAACAAGGTGCCTCTTCTTTGTGATAATGAGAGTGTTATCAAGATCGCCTAGAACCCCGTAATTCACTCCAAGACGAAGCACATTGAGATCCGTCATCATTTCATTCGGGATCATGTTGAGAAATGTGATATTGATCTCTCGTATGTCTCCACCAAGGATCAACTTGCCGACATCTTCACGAAGGCCCTTGATGAACCAAGATTTCGAGCTTTGAGGAATGAACTAAATGTCATAGACTCTTCCAACTTCACTTGAGACCTTGCATATGTACCTTCATTATACGTGCTATTTGGTTTAGATTTAGGCATGGACATAGGGGGAGCGTTACTCAACTCATGAGTACACACTCCTCGTATTATGCGAAAATCAATTCATCATTGCATATCCAGTCAATTTGTGACTTATTGTGCTTAATTGTGAGTAGTATTTTTGGACCCAAGATATATCTTCGCGGTGCCAAAGTACACATTCAAACATGGTGGCTTCGGCCACCGACCTTTGGTATGTTTTGGCTCTTTCACGTGTATCATACTTCTTCCTTGACAACTCGTCCGGGTTCGGTTTTCTACCTTTTTATGCTTCTTGCGAACCCCTCCAAGTAATGTCTCTCGTATATCAGTGCTTATTTTCCAACCTAAGCTCCCTTTTCCCAAAACAATATTCTACTCATAATGCTCTTGTTTTTACAATCTTGGCGCACAAAACTTGGTTGGGCGGAGGCTCCGGTGAAACCACCAAAGGCTCCGCCACCCCTGTCCACCGGAACACCACCGGAGGCTCCGCTAGCACACAATTGCTCAGCGGGCCAAATTTGACCTGTTTTTGTGGACAAGGGACGGAGGCTCCGGTGAAACCACCGGAGGCTCCGCCCGTGGCAGTTTTTGGGGATAAGACCTAGGGCGAGCGGGGGTCAATGAGATCCAATCTCATTTTCCCCCCACTCGTCCCCCTTCTTCCTCCTCTCAACTGCCGCCGCCCCCAAGCCAACCGCCGCCGGATTCGGGTGCTCCACCGCCGGGGGACCTCCTCCTTGCCTTGGACCACCCAGGGCTCTTCCTTCTCCTTCCTTTTTCACCATGGATGATGCGGGTATGTTCTCTCTCTCTCTCTCTCTCATCTAGTTGATGGATGGGATGCATAGGAGTTCATGTTCTTGTTCTCTAGATGTGTGGATTTGGAGTTTTAGGAGTAGAAGTTCTTGAGTACAAACCCTAGCAACCTAGATAATGTGTGTTAGACTTGAATCATTACGGGTGTACGTAAGATTCATATGCCCTAACCCTAGTTATTCAACCCTAGCACCATGTGTATCTTTGTTTCTTGGATTTGTGCGTGTTTTATCAACTTGAGCATTACCTTTTCTTCATGCTTTCCTCGTTATTCCTTTCTTAGATGCTTCCGGTTCCAAAGGAAAGGGGGTTCGTTACAAGAGTACGGGTCGTCGCAAGACTCCTCAAGTTGATGAGATCTAAGAAGAACTTGACAATACTCAACCCAAGCGCAAGAGGTTCCCGGCTACCGAGAAGAAATTCCCTCGCAAGAACACAACAAAGACCGCTTCCAACATGTCCGAGGCGGCTTTTCTGAAGGAACGCCGTGAAAACCCCTATGTGATTGCACATGAGCGTTTGATGCCACAATTTCGGGGTAAGGATGCCCGCTTCCACACTGTTTTCCAAGGGGAAATATATCATGAGATCTTGATGAGGAAGCCAAAGTACAATGTTGCCCTCCAACATGCCATCAACTTTGGGCATCTGGAAAGGAACCACCATTACTTTGGGGAGGCTCTTGAGCTCATTGAGAGGTTTGGAATTGGTCCCATTATCAGTCTCCAACAAGACTACGATGAAGACCTTGTCTGTCAGTTCTTGGCCACCGTTCATCTCTTCAATGAGATCGAGCGCCATCTTACTTGTATGACACAGGGAAGACAGCTTGACGTCAAGTGGTCTGACGTTGGCATCATTCTTGGTGGATACCCGGACTTTGGACCTTTTGCTGATAGTGAGGAGTTTGCCAATGGATGGTTCCGGGTTCACATCATCAACACTCCATCCCTTCCCAAGGATCAACTCACCCCACTCTATCACTGGAAGAAGTTCGCCGTTGGGTTTGTCAAGGGTCTCTACCCCACCTATGATATCATGATGCGCATCTATAGAGAGACTATCAACCCAAAGGCGGGGAATGTGGATGAAATCCAGGGCTTCTTGAAGAACCTTATGCTTCTCACTCATCAACAACGGATGGACGACACCCCTCGCAAGCTCGATGTGCTTGATTACATTTGGAATGAGCTATGGCACGCCGTGATGAACCGCAAGAATGCTTGTTTTGGGCCCTTCATCATGAAGATCATCTTACATGTGTGGAATGACAAGTTTCCGGATGAACCATTTGAGGATGATAATTGGATCCCTCACATGGAGAGGAAACTCCTCATCAAGGACCACACCGAGCCCCCTGAGAATCCCACTCCTGCTCCTCGTAAGCACAAGGCCAAGCCTCGTATCATTGTGGATGAGGAAGAAGAAGAAGACGCCGGTCCATCTCGCCCTCCTCCTTCTAACAATGCTTTCAAATGGATGGCAAGGGCCCTCAAGAAGGTGTTCCGGTTGAACAAGAAGATCGAGCAACGTCAATGGGAAGCCCATTATGATAAGGAGCTCAAGAACTGCAACAAAGCACATGCCGCTCGTCAGCTTCTTCGTGATAGTGTTGAATCCGTGGACTCTCCGGTTCTTCCTAGCATCACCAACTGGGATAAGTGGCAAGCAAAAGACTCCAAGGGCGAGTTGATTGAGTGGTCTGAGGAAGAAGGACAATAAGCTACTAGTTCTCATCGTCGTGCCCCCTCTCCGAACATGGACATCTCCTCTGAGTGATCTTCAGGGCGTTAGCATTGTTTTATCCCTCTTTTGGTATCTTGATGCCAAAGGGGGAGAGATATATATTAGGAGCAGGTATTTGCATGGTTTCTCCCTCAAGGGACTTTGATTCGCATCTTTCCTTTGCTTGAGGGAGTTTGGCTTTTTCATTTGGTCATTTGGAACTTCGATTTGTTTACATTATTCATATGTGTCGTGAACCTCGTATTATTATGTGTTTGTGAACCTCGTATCATATTATATTATGTGTTGTGTGATCTATCTTATTCATATTGCTCATATATATATCATGCCTAAATTATCTCAACATGAAGGGAGCATACCTTTAGGGGGAGCTCCGTTCATGTTGTGTTTTCTATTATGCAAATAGGGATGTTGTCATCAATTACCAAAAAGGGGGAGAATGAAAGATCATCATCCGTTTTGATAATTATATGACAACATACCTATTTGATCTAATGTTTATTTGATATATGAAAATGCCCAGGTTAATCAAGTTCACTAATTCTATGGTCCGCGTGTTTGGTTAAAATGAAAAGAGCTAGGAGAAAGAAATCTGGGAAGCAGTTTCGGCATGGAGCGGAGGCTCCGGTGAAACCACCGGAGGCTCCGCCCCAGGCTCTAGTGCGGGTCCGCCCAAATGTCCCTCTGGTGCATATGAGCGGAGGCCAGGGCAGAACCTCCGGTGGAGCTCCGGTGGGCGGAGCCTCCGCTGCCTCCAACCAGGGCCCTTGCACGATGGGCATCCGGTGCGCCTCCGGTGGAGGCTCCGCCAAAACCTTGCTCTGTTGGATAAGAGCGGAGGCTCCACCGGAGCCTCCGGTGGAGCTCCGGTGGCCCCCAACCTGGCCCTGTGAACAAGTGGCATCCAGTGCGCCTCCGGTGGGGGCTCTGCCAAAAGCTTGCCTGTTGCATAAGAGCGGAGGCTCCACCGGAGCCTCCGGTGCGGCTCCGGTGGGCGGAGCCTCCGCCCTTTCCACCGGAGCCTCCGCCCCTTGGCCCTCCAAAAGATAACTGGTGCGCTGCTCTGCTGCGCAACTGATAGAAGCCCACTGGATGCTCTGGTGCTCCTGGACTGCAACTGCCACTTTGTGGGAAGGGGTATAAATACCCTTCCCCTTCCTCATAAATGCTAAGCTTTTTACTCTCTCTCTTCTAGCCATTAATGAAAGCTTCACCCACCTAGATCTCCCTCTCCGTCCACCCAATCACTCCCATACTTGATGGAGAGTTAGAGGAGACCTAGATCCACACTTCCACCAAAGGAATCTCAAATCCATCCACCACAACCTAGTAGATCTAGAACCCTACTTGAGGCCTAAAAACCTTAGTAGATCTTGTGCTTGTAGCTTCCACCAAAAATCTTCGGATTGCTTGAGAGCCTCCATCAACCTTGTGGAGTGACCTCGAGCTCATGTAAAGGTTTGGTCAACGCCTTCAAGTCGACCTCATAGTGGAAACGAGAATCTCCCTCACCGGAGAAGCTCAAGGAGAATAAGGTGTGCACAACCGTGCTATTGAGGAGTGCCTAGGTGGCTCCCCACCTCTCCAACGTAGACGTACTTCTCATTGAGAAGGAACTATGGGAATCATATCCTTGTCTCTCTTGTTCACACTTGTAGTTTATCTTGTTACCTGTTGTTTTACTTCCGTTGCGTATATTATCTTGTTCACATAGGTTGCTCACCTAGTTGCACATCTAGAGAACCTTATCTTATATTGCTTGGCCCTATTAAAATGAAAAGGAAACAAAAATTGGTAGTCAACCTATTCACCCCCCCTCTAGTTGACCATAGTGCACTTTCACCTACGAGTCCAAATAGCGTCGGTTTGGGCCGTTTTAGCGCCCGGCGAACCCAGGCCAAACCCAACGCGCCGGGGGTGGGGGGGCAGCTGGGGCGCCAGATGAAGGGAAAATGGCGCAAATCCACGCAAAAGAAGTTCCCTCTGTTTCGCCCACCCACGGACCCGCCGTGTCAGCGAGAGAGATATATGTCGTCCTCATCGCCTCGCGTGCTGCGCGCATTGACGCCTCTGGTCAGTCAAGACGACACGCGGCGGCGCAAGCAGTCCAATCTCCCACGCGAAGAAGTTATGGCGTTGCCGTCGCTTCATCTTGATAACCCGCAGCTACAAAAGCCCGTCCCCGTCGCCCTCCTCGCCCTTCTTCCCCTCTCCTTGCCATTTTTCCCCTGGTCTCCTCGCCATGGTTCACAGACACAACCTCGTCGGCGCGGCCGCAAATGGGTTCGGCCGCCGAACCCTTCACCTCTTGGAGGCGAGGCTCCTTTACGAGACCAAATTTCACGCGCCGTCGGGCATGAGCGTGCCGAGGACATGGCGACTCAGCGCAGGCGGCGTGCTTGTGCCTCCGCCACCGACCGGGCCCGAGTGCGTCGCTGAAATCAAGGAGATTCGGGCGCGCTTGACGCCTGGGCGGCGTTCCCGGCAACGAGGCCGCCTGGACGGAGTTCTTCGTGGCGGAGCTCGGCGACATCCCCGACCACGGCCGTTTTTTTGGGCGCAACAATGCTGGGGGGCCGCTGCGTCTTGTGGAGCAAGCCCGTGCACACTCTCGCCCGGGTCCTCGACCACATCGAGCGGCAGATGAGGAGGAGAAGGAACCGCCGCACCACGGCCAAGCCTACTCCCACCCCCATTCCCGGTCCTCTCGCCGTCGTCAAGGAGGAGCCAGAGGAAGCGCCGCCACGCCGGTGGACCAGGAGCGAGACCCTCGTCACAAGAGAAGAACGAGCTTCTCCACAGTCGGCCGGCGATGTCATCCTCCTCTCTGACAGCGACGACGACGATGTCTGCCCTCCCACGCCGGTGTACCTCGGCAACCTAGGGCAGGGCAGCAGTAGCGCCGCCCCGAAGATGTACAAGGCCCTCAGCATGTAGATGCCTTTAAAAAAAGTCTAAATGTGTAAAAATCGCCTATATTCGGCCAACTTCAATGAAATTGTAGTAGTTTGCCAACATTTCACCCTTTTTTATTCGATTGTGTCAAATTTCGCCGCTTGGGTTGAGGGAACGGCTGGGAATGTGCTTCTCACTAGGCGAAAAATAGCGCCGGACGCCCCAGGAGGTGTTATTTAGTGACGAAAATCGAATGGGGCCGAAGGGCTGGAGATGCTCTTATGTGCAAATATTTTGATGATGACGATGTGTGGTGATGGACTCGTGCTGGATGGTGAAACAAGATGAGAAGATTGATGGCCATGATTAGATGCACGCACGACAAGGAGGACTACGGTGTGGGCCGAACGTATGGTCGAATTGATAGGGTGCGGGCGAGACATAGGCATGCTGGCTGTGTGCCTGTGTGGAGGAGGCTTGGAACCTGGATTGCGCGTCACTTTTGGTTGCCTCTGCCCGCCAATTCCCATTCGAATTTGGTGTACTTGTGGCATACTGTCGCATCACGTGTATCTTTTACTACAAAGAACCGAGTGTACGTTTGATTCTGCTCTGAATCTTTCACCGTACACTCGTATATGGAGGGAAATGCCATGTAGGAGTAGTACTACATTTGACAGTGATGATTCCCAATTAGTAGTAATAATACTTTTTCGTGAGGGACCCAGTAGCAGAAGCATGTCCTGATACCTTTCCTGCTTGTGTTGTCTTGGACAGCATGGACACAGCCACATAGGGCTGGAGCGAGAAAACTGGGCCATATACAAAACTGGCAGAGCACCTATTATACTCGCCTGCCTGCGCACAACAAAAATTACTCTTCGTACAGTGGGACCACTCGCATGCAGAAAGGCCAGCGCAGGAGTAGGTCGCCCTAGCAGAGCCGAAATTTAGCTCCCTCGCGATGAGCCGAAATCAGTACAATCATACTTCTGCATTTTAATATATCGCATTTTGGAACTCAACCTGCACTCCACAATAAATCCACTTAACGATGTGGTATATCGCTTGCCTCCAGTCATCTTGATAGTTATAGTAAAAATGTTACTCTAGGAATTTCGCGTGAGTATTACAACAAATTCACGGGTATCGTAACAAAAATTCCCTCTTTCGTAAAAAAAGCATCGCAACAAATTGTTTCAAAAAAAAAGTTGAATAATATATTTATTGCGTTGCTACAAAAAAAGTTTAAACAATTCAACAAACATCACAAACTATTACAACAAAAAACTATGTTTTTTAGCAATTTAAAAAGTGAGCAATTGTTGCTGAAAATTATTTGCAACAAAAGTAGACATCTATTTCAACAAAAATAACAAACTATTACAACAATACATATATTAAAAAAGAATTATTCACAGTTGGGGGAGGGACAAAATGATTTGTCGTCGATTCACCTGTAACAAAAATGTTCACCTATTTCAACAAAAACATACAACGATAGCAACAAAAAAAATCACATGTTTACACCATGTGAAGAAGCGCATACAGAAAAAAAATTCTAAAACAATACACGTATTTTCTAGAAAAAATATACAGAAAAACATTACAACATCTCGCTCATGATTTCTCAACAAAAGACGTACGAACTTGTTACATTTTTTAAATACTTACGCGACATTGACCCGAAATGGCGAAAACACTTAGCAAATAATGGTTGCACGTAGTGGGACGCGAAAATTAGGTTAAAGAACCAAATTGCTGCTTGCTGGACCTGCATAACGAGTCAACGGGCCGGACCAAGTGTGCAGCTAGCGAAGGAAGGGGAGGAGCGAGCGGACCTATGATCTCGCGCGTTAGGTCCCCTAGAACAAGCGTTTTCCATGCAGGAAAGAGCATATACGACCCAGGGCCGCCCCAGAGGGGCCGCCGCCCTGGCCCCCGAGTTGTAGGGCCCCATAGATCGTGTATATCTTAGGAAGAAATATTAGTCGTTAAAACCATAACTTAGTCAGCATTGCAAAATTTAATTAGAGTGAATCAAAAGTATGAAAACCAAGTAATATGTTTTAACATTATGTTTGAATTGGTATTTGAGAAAATTACATGAGAAGTTGTGTACACTAGATAATATCAAACCCGTTTCAATGAGGGTGACAAATCAAATCGTGTGAATGCGAAATTTATAGAATCCATAGTATTTTGTATAATCATTGGTGGCTAGTTCAAATGCTTACATTACAATAGCAAGTACATATAATCATGCATCATGGGATCATTATTGAACAAAATGTTACTTCTAAGACACACATGGCCAAAATAACATGGACAAAGTGACGGCTCAATTTATCCTCTAGAAGATTTTATAAAGTTTTTGATGTAACGATACACTTGAAACCACCATGAAGATATTTTTTTAATAGACTCATTCGATATGTATCCCAAAATGTTATATATAGTTAAGTCTTAATTCAAGTGCAAAAAATGAAAAGGCTCACTATTTGTTTTTTTAATTTTAGCCAATGTCCATACAACAAAAAATAATATAGTTTTGGTTCCAAAATTATTTGGACTGAACACAAGTTAATGAATTTTGAATGTACATTTTTTTTGTACAAGAAGAATACATGTAATATTAGCAAAAGTTGATATTGAATTAAATGTGTCAACTATATATTGATAATATGTACTTATAATATAATATAATATAATATAAATAAGTTATATTGAAATATAAGAGTTTGATATAAATATGCATGTGTGTTCGTTTAGATTTGTGCACTGCTTCACGGAAACCAGTAGGACTGATTTTGCACGATACACTTCACGGTCGCCTAGATCTGTACAGTCCATGTACGGCTAAATAGGGAACATATTGACTTGACAGCCTATTGTGTAAATGTTGATTTCATCTGCTCTCTGCTTGCAGAGACGACGGCTTCACGCTCGTCAGGTCCTGTAGGTATGGCAGGGTGCGTGGACTCTACCCCGAGGGTACCTACATCAACCCTCCAGGTATTAAAATTCTATCGCCAGATGCCCTACTACTGCCCTCAGCTACAGAACTTGGTCTATTGGACTCAACAGTTAGTATAGGTAGTAGGCGGCTCAGAGTATTTATGCAGCAACCTTGCCAAACTTTCCAGAGCCGGTATCTTGCTTGGTTTGTTGCGATTTTGTTGAAGAAGTTGAACAATGATGCTTAGCAATTGTACCTCACACTGCTGTATTGGATCATTTTGATATGAACTATAGTGTTTTGAAAGTAGTTGGAAACTGTCATGTGCCCCAAGACTGAACGTATGGATTGTTGTCTCTTTCTAGTTAAGTTAAGTTGTTGTGCAAGTAAATGGATATGGTCTTTGTGCTTAATTTGTTTATTGACATTGTTGTTGAGCAAGTAAATTGGAAATGCCTCAAGAGCTGACCTTCTGAATTCTTAACTTGTCCACTGCTTGCTTGTGACGAAAGGAACTCGCCTGTCTTGTTATTATTGTTTCATGTTTGTGCTTGTATCTTTGTCTTCAAATCACTATTGCATCTAGTTCTGTGCATTGGTAGCTGATATGTATTTTATTTAATTTCAGATCACGTGTGCCAAAACGAGGTGCCTTGTTTCCAAAAGCTGGCCCACTGCGTATAACGATGAAGTGGTCTCAAGCTCGAAAGGGGGGCTCCATCGGTACACGCGATGGCCCAGGTTTCTTCACGTACGGGTCGTATGGCTCCAACGGGAACTTGGAATACTGTTAAATGATGCTTATTTCGAAGCCATGTGATGTCGCAACTCTTGATTCTGATGTATTATGCGTGTCTGTTTTTGTTGCAGAGTGTTTTCCCTCATCACCAATAGCAGAGAAAGTTTGAAGTCTTCGGCTAATCATCATATGTCAGGTTGGAGCAGTTCGTAGTCCTTGGAAGTCTTCGGGTGAACAGCACATGCTTCGTTGAAACAGTTCATACTTTTATCTTGTTTCTGTTAAGCATTGTCCCTTGGACGAGTACTTCTTGTGGTATGAGAACATCAACGGCTCTGTATGGTTAACTGATTGGTCTCGTTTTGGTTGTTTGATGTGATTGGGTGTACCTGAGATGATATTTCCTTGCATATGCTATTGTCCAACTTGTTGTGGAAGAAATGTTCATAGTTTTGTGTTGAAATGAAATTTAACGGAGGGTAGCTGTTCTATGATGCCCTCAACCTTCCGCCCACAGCATTGTCATGCTAGTAAACTTTCTACTATTAATCGTAAAGTAATTTGTGTTGGCAATGTCTCCACTTCTTCTGCTAAACTTTTAAAATTGCCTAAAACCACTAAAACTGTTCCTCATAATAGTGCTGAATTTTTTCTAGGTATGGAAAACAATGGTCCCATTACTTTTGATAAGAATTATCTTGACTTTGATAATTGCAATATATCTGAAGTAATTATGTTCTTAAAAAAGCTTGATAGTAATCTCGATGCTAATGCTATGAATACGTCTTTTACAGAACATATTACAAATTCTCTCATGCAAATTAGAGAAGAAAAATTGAAATGTGAACCTCTATTCCTAGAAAATTAGATGATGGTTGGGATCCCATCATTAAAATGAAGGTGAATTGTTTTGATTGTAATGCTCTATGTGATCTTGGTGCTAGTATCTCTGTTATGCCTAAGAAACTTTATGATATGCTTGATTTACCACCATTGGAACACTGTTATTTGGATATTCGTCTTGCTGATAATGCTAGAAAGAAACCTTTGGGGAGAGTTGATGATGTTCTTATTATGGTTAATAATAACCTTGTCCCCGTTGATTTTGTTTTTATGAATATTCAATGCAATGCTTCTTGTCTTATTGTTTTGGGAAGACTATTTCTTATAACCGTTTGTGCTGTTATTGTAATGAAAGAGGGGAATATTAAATATCAATTCTCACTCAAGAAAGGTACGAAACACTTTCGTAGAAAGAGAATGGAGTTGCCTTTTAATTATATTATTCGAAGAAGTTACAAGTTGGATGCTTCTCCACTTGAAAACACTTGATTTTTCCTTCCTATGCCTAGCTGAAAGGCGTTAAAGAAAAGTACTTCTTGAGAGATAACCCATGATTTTATTTTTGCTTTGTTTTTCTCTGTTTTCTTTTCTTCAAGGTGTTGTATACTTCTGTAGAAACTCCATTGTATCTTTATTTTCATCTATTAGTTGTGTCGGATATATATACCGATTAGGGGTATATCAGATGGTGTCATAAAGTGCCAGATTACCAGGGTAGCCTG
This sequence comes from Alopecurus myosuroides, assembly GCA_028641055.1. Taxonomy (NCBI): domain Eukaryota; kingdom Viridiplantae; phylum Streptophyta; class Magnoliopsida; order Poales; family Poaceae; genus Alopecurus; species Alopecurus myosuroides. Next base: position 6,382,466 of record CM054060.1, on the reverse strand, counting down.
AATGGTAATGGATTACGGTCCATTGGACGGCCCAGTAAGCTGACGCGCAGAAGCCGGATTCTAGAAGAACCCGGACCACGGCCCACATGGTACGACTTGGAGTAGAAGGTGGATTCTTGCCTTCCAAGTTAGAACTTACCGTAGTCTTCTAGGTTTCCTATTCTGTAAGCCCTAACCCGGCTATTATATAAAGTCGGACGGGAGATAAGAAAGATATAGACAAGAAGCTAGAGGCTAACTCGCCGAGAGATTGATCCTTGTCTAGTAGCTAAACCTAACTCACATTGTACTTTGTATACTTCAGGCTTCAGTCCTGATTTAGTGAGATTGCAAGATTAGGAACGGCGCCTACTTGCGACGTACCTAACCTGGGTAAAACCTTGGTGTCATCGTTCGTCATACTACCACGTCCCCCACATCTCTATCAGTAGTCTCATGGCACCCCCGTCTATGGATTATACTACGATGTCTCGAAAAGTTGTGTCAAGTAAAGTTTCTAACGAAAGTTGGTGTTAGTTTTGGATTTTTGCGCAGGAAACAGATTTGCGCTATCCACCGTATAAAATCGTATAATTCACAGAGAGATCAAAATGACCTCCAAATTTTTGTGCTTCTTCCTCAGCTAATTCCGAAACTTTTTCGTTCTTTATGTTTTTCGATTTGAGCAATTTAAGTGCTCCTAAAAAAATTGTCTTTACACACTATTCTGGTTTTGACAGATTCTGCCTTTTTACTTGCATTCTCTTTTTTACTATGTCGAGTAGATTTCTTTGCTTCACGAAATATCAGTGGCTGTAGCTAATGTTTAAAAGTATTTATAACGCTTGTGCCCCCGCAGAAAATGTGAATTTTTGCTTGTGCGCTAACCCTCTAATGCGAATTACTTTGAGTGAGTTGTAAAGGAAGTTTTCAATTGTCAAAAGAAGAGGATGATATAATATGATGAAGAAGAGTGTAAAGTCAAAGCTTGGGAATGACCCCGTGGTTCATCCCAATAAATTCTAAGAAGACTTAAGCGAGGTTATTACGATTAATAAAAGGTGATGATTTATTGTAAAATAGAGTGTTACCCCAACTAGTGAGGTTATAATAAAAAATTTCAAAAAAGCAAAAAATAAAGTCAAAAGAGAGATAATAAAGAGAGAGGGGCAGAATTACTATCACTTATTCCACATAAGTCGTGGGAGAATTTGGCATGCAGACCGCGCGTAGTTCTCCGCAGCTCTTGCATTTTCGCACCCGCGCGCACATGGAAGTTCGCTATGGGGCATCCATCAAACTTTTATCTCTACTTTTAAAATCCTGCACTTCATTTTCTCTGTAACTGTGAGCAAGAAACAGATCGTCACATAATTACACCGACCGAGCTAAGAAAAGGTGTCCCCGTCATATATGCTTGTCGTCTTGCCCATTATCTAAAAGCAGACAAGGAATGCACACACGATGGACTATGGGATAGATAGTGAATATGTATATCTGAAAAAAAAAGATAGTGGATATGTATGCTACGAATGTCAGCGGCCAGCCGGGAAAAAGCACTAGAAGAGTACACAAGGCACCTCTTTCTCTTCTAGACCATGTACAAGACAACACGATTGATATACTACGCGTATCATTTTCGAGGTAATAACACGCACTTGTTATAAATAAATAATGTGTGAGTAACGCACACAGGTTCAAATAGCTTCCCCTGCATACACACCACGGTGGCCTCGAGCATCAGCATGCGGGCGATCGCCAGCGGGAGCCGACTTGGATGATCATCCAAACTTTTTATGCAGGACTAAATTTTTATTTAAGAAATCTTCTGGATTCAGCTACTGGGGGAACTTTTATGTCCATGACTTTGGGGGCAGCAACAAAGCTTCTTGATGATATGATGGTAAATTAATCTGAATGGCACATTGAGATAGCTCCAACAGGCAAGAAGGTAAATTATATTGAAGAAACGTGTTCTTTGAGTGATAGGCTTCATGCTATTATGTCTGCTTGTGAATGTCCATACTCCTATTGATCCAAACAATTCTCCTTTAGCTTCTTTGGTTGCTCAAGAAGAGCATGTTGATGTGAACTTCATTAAAAATAAAATTTCAACAACAATATTTATAGGAATAATTTTGGTAGCAACTACTATATACCATATCCACCTAATAATAATGGTTATGTAAATTCCTATGATAATTCCTACAAAAAAAATAGTGTACCCTCTGATCTTGAAAACATGCTTAAATTTTTTATTAGTACACAATCTGCTTTTAATAAATCTGTTAAGGAAAAGTTTGGGAAAATTGGTCTTATTGCTTCTAAAATTGATAGCCTTGCTCTTGATGTTGATCTTCTTAAAATAAGGGTTATTCCTCATGTTGTTAAAGAAAGCAAAACTTTGAATGTCATTCAAATTCGAATTGATGACAATGTTAGAATGCTTTCTGAATTGCATGCTAGATGGGAAAGAGAAGATGAAATAGCTGGAAAGAATAATATAACTAATGTTTGTACTATTACCACAACTAGTAAAAATGAAGCTTCTCAAGCTAGTAAACCTTCTACTATTAATGGTAAAGTAATTGGTGTTGGCAATGCATCCACTTCTTCTGCTAAACTTTTAAAATTTGCCTAAACCACTAAAACAGTTTCTCATAAAAGTGCTAAAAAAATTCTAGGTATGGAAGATAATGGTCCCATTACTTTTGATAATAATGATCTTGACTTTGATAATTGCAATATATCTGAAGTAATTATGTTCTTAAAAAAGCTTGCTAGTTATCCTGGTGCTAATGCTATGAATACGTCTTTTACAGAACATATTACAAATCCTCTCATGCAAATTAGAGAAGAAAAATTGAAATGTGAAGCCTCTATTCCTAGAAAATTAGATGATGGTTGGGATCCCATCATTAAAATGAAGGTGAATGATTTTGATTGTAATGCTCCATGTGATCTTGGTGCTAGTACTCTGTTATGCCTAAGAAACTTTATGATATGCTTGATTTACCATCATTGGAACAGTGTTATTTGGATATTCGTCTTGCTGATAATGCTAGAAAGAAACCTTTGGGGAGAGTTGATGATGTTCTTATTATGGTTAATTATAACCTTGTCCCCGTTGATTTTGTTGTTATGAATATTGAATGCAATGCTTCTTGTCCTATTATTTTAAGAAGACTTTTTCTTAGAACCGTTTGTGCTGTTATTGATATGAAAGAGGGGAATATTAAATATCAATTCTCACTCAAGAAAGGTACAAAAATCTTTCATAGAAATAGAATGAAGTTGTCTTTTGAATCTATTATTCGAACACGTTACAATTTGGATGCTTCTCCACTTGAAAACACTTGATTTTCTCTTTCTATGCCTAGCTGAAAGGCGTTAAAGAAAAGTACTTCTTGGGAGATAACCCATGGTTTTATTTTTTCTTTGTTTTTCTCTGTTTTCTATGAGTCAAGGTGTTGTATACTTCTGTTGAAACTTCTTTCTATCGGTCGTGGTGGTGTCACGGCAGATGCCATAGGATGGCTAAAGATGTGGGAACGATGCACACTAGAGGCGCTCGGGGAGGGATCACGCAGCGAGTAGCCGCGTGTGGGATGAATCTAGCACTGCAAACAACAAGATCTACCCAGGTTCAGGGCCCTCGTGTGGAGGTAAAACCCCTACTCCTGCCTTTCTCTCTTTTTATTTGTGTCTCACCGAGTAGCCACAGTACAAGTTTGGCCTTCAGCCGAGTAGCCACCCTTCTATCTAGGTGAAGATCTAGGGTTTCGTAACGTAAGTCCGAGCGTCCCTCGCGCAGGAGGGGGTAGGGAACCTTATATATTGGTACCCTGCCGGATACAGCCAACAGGGAAAAGTACGAACAGATGTCGACATAGTGTGCACACTGCACACTTCCAGCTTCCCGCTGACAGCTTTGGCTTCCTAATTTGTCTTGTGTGGAAAGTCGTTGTGCAAAACCAAGGTGACATTCTGTTTTCACTGCCACGACCACAGGGTAGGCCCCCTAACCTGCGCCGCCCTGCTGACACCCTGACGCGGATAAGCACGCGCTCTGCAGATAAACAGTGCACCAGTACGGGCCCAGGATTCACGGGATCCTGTGTCAGAACGGCTCCTTTGACTTTTCGTCCGAGTAGGAACCCACTCATCTACTCGGACCTCTTCCTCTACTCTGAAGAACATAACTTCCTTGATTCTTTCTCTTGGCCATCAGCGTGTACAGCCGAATAGCGGTCAACCGGGTAGCGAGTACCGGGTAGCCAGCTACTCTGCCTAACGTCTCTTCTGATCTTGCCCTTAGCACTTGCCTTTACCCAACTCGGGGGTAACCCCCCGACATTAGTCCCCGAAGCTGGTAGAGTCCTGCGAACTTGTTCACTGGGCTCTTCCAGCTTAAAAACCAATCTTTGTCTCGAAAACATAAGATGTCGAGTAGCAACTCCGAGTAGCCCTCAACTCTGGCTTTAGTCTCTTCCTTTCCGAATAGAATTACTTCTTTTCTCTGTTGCCGAGTAAAATGACTTTGCGAAATCTTGGACAGAATCTCGGCGTGTCAGAGCAAAGCCGTCTTTCCGCACTGCAACTAGGTACGTGTCACGCTCTCACACCCCCGATGCCTCGATGCCTGGGATCTGACAGGCCACGCGCCCATCACTGAGACCTGGGCCCACAGGCCCGTTTGGTCACTTCAACCGCAATAATTACCCCACGATCTCGACGTGGGATCAATTGCGGCCGTTACGCGCGCAACGTGCGCTGTGTGCGTTTCTAACTGGCCCACATCCCACGTCGCACGATCTCCGCGCATAACTGATCCCACTAACTCCGCCTGTAATGGCAACCCGAGGGGAGGGATAAATACCCCCTCGGTAACTCCTCCTTCCCTTTCCTACTCTCATTCACCTCCTGTCTCTTCGCCTCTCCGCCGCCGCAGAGCACTCCGCCGCCGCGCATCTCTCTGCGCCGCTGCTCCGTGCGACGCCGGAAGGCTAGCAATTTCCACCAAGTTTCCACGAATCTTCACCAAATCTCTCTTCTCGATGGCCCGCGACGACGATGCCCGCGCCGGATGGGCAGGATCCGAGGTCACGGCGGATGATTGCCAGTGGCTGGTAAACACCCGCCGCGTTCCTGCCGGCGTGCGCTGCAGGCCCACGAACGGCGAGCTCGTCCCCACACCGGAGGCGGATGACTTCGTCGTTTTCCTCGCCCACTTCAAGCGAGGGTTCGGTCTGCCCATCTCGGACTTCTTCAGATCCTTCCTCAACCATTTCGGGCTCCAGCCGCACCACCTGCCGCCCAACGCCATGGTGATGCTCGCATACCACGCCGTGGTCTGCGAGGCGTTCTTGGGTGTGCGCCCCACGGTGCACACCTGGGCACGCTACTTCTTCTTCCGGAAGCAGAGCGTGCCCAAGCCCGGAAGCACGGAGAGCGCCCGCAGCATGACCAAGACCGGAAGCGCGATAATGCTGCAGCGCGGCTCCACCCCTCACCCGCGCATCAAGGGGCTCGACTCGGTGCGCAAGTGGCAGCGGTCCTTCTTCTACGTGAAGAACGTTCCTGATGAAGAAGGAGCGCCAATCATGGACCGGATCAATCTCCCCAAGTGGACGAACACGGCGCCTACCCAGCAGAATTGGGGATACAAGCCACCGCTGCAAGGCGATATCTCCCAAGTTAAAAAGCGCCTCGCCGAGCTGAAGGAGTTGGGGCTCAAAAGCGACGATCCCATCGCCTGCTGGATTTCTCGGCGAGTGCTTCCGCTACAGCGCCGTACGCACATCATGTGCTACATGGGAGGCAACAGAGACTGCACAAGGACCACCACATTCGAGTTGAGCAACGCGGATGTGGCCGTCTGGGCGCGCTCCATCATGAGCACCGGCCTCACCGACAACTGGCAATACGGCATCGTGCCGTATAGCCGTGAGAAGCCAATCACACAGGTTAGCACTTTATGCTTTTATCTTTGCATCATGATACCGAGTAGGTGGCTTTCCAGCTTAGTATGCTTAATCTTTGCACGCTGCACCGAGTAGAACACTTACTAGTATCTCCTAGGCTTTAGGTGCTTTGTGTTTGCACACCATGTCGAGTAGAGCACTTATTAGCATCCGCTAGGCCTTATGTGCTTTGTGTTTGCACGCCATGTCGAGTAGAGCACTTACTAGTATCCGCAAGGCTTTATGTGCTTTGTGTTTGCACGCCATGTCGAGTAAAGGACCTTAGCCAAATATGCTTTGTGTTTGCATTTTGTACTGGGTAGAATTCCTTGTATTGCTCAACTGATTTGTATTGCCTGCTTGTATTTCCAGCACATTGATCGCCAGCTCACTGAAAACGAGGAGCGCTTTGAGGCCAATTGGAGCAAGGACCGTGAGGAAGACGACGAGACCGCCTACGACACCCAGGACACCCTCTGTGTCCCTCGCATCGAACAGCAGGGTAAGCACCACGTCGATGCGTCCATTCGGGATTGGTCCAAGGACGATGAAGAAGGTGACTGAGCTCGCCTCTCTAGTTGCGAGTAGCGCAATCCGATTTTCCTTTCCGCTTCTCAACTGTTTCTTCTCTTCTACTCTGCAGACGACGCTGATGCGGACGAGGAAGACGAGGACGTCTTCGACGTCGATCCGCTTGTGGTGGCTGCTCCTACCACTCGGAAGAGGGCGGGTAGCGGTGCCCAAGAGCCCGCCGCCAAGAAGCCGAAAGCCGAGAAGAAGAAGAAGGTTTCTGGCAGAAGGCCACCCCCTTCCCGCAAAGGGTAAGTAGTTCCCCTCTGGTTTATATCTTGTCATTGCTTCTTGGTGTTCTTCTTCCCCTCCCCTTTTCTGAACTTCTTTTTCTCTTCAGCGATCCCTTGGACGCTGATGCTGCTGCCGCTCCCACCAAATCCAAGAAGAAGTCTGCCATCGACCTCGAAGAGCTCATCGATCTCTCTGAGGACAAGGGCGAGCCCGCAGCACGGGATAGGACGCGTGCGTCCTCTCCCGTGAAGGAAGAAGATGAAGGCACCAACGCCGGAGACACGGGCGCTGGTGTCCAAGACATGGACACAGAGCAGCAGGCCCGCGCAGAACCAAGTGCGCAGGATGCTGCTCAAGACGAGACCCCCTCTTCTCCCCCAGCTGCCTCAGTTGGGGAGAATACTGAACAAGACGCCGAGTACCAAGACCGTGCCGCCCTTGAGCGGCAGGAAGAGAACTAGGAGCAGCCGGAAGCGGAGGCTGCTGCCCTAGATGATCCCGCGGCCCAGCCGCGGGTAGAAGTACCAGGAGATGCACGACCAGATCCCGCTGCCGAGCAGCGGGTTGAGATGACTGCGGTGGAGCAGAACCCGCAGAGCCAAGCGCAGCCAGACGCTGCGCCGGGTAGCCAGCCCCCTGTGCCGCCTACCCAGCAGGCTGCTCCACCCACTGCACCAAGCTCTCCGCGGCTAGCGAAGAAGACCAAGACTGCAGCAAGCCCTCCAGCCAAGCAGAGCACAAAGAATACGGATGCCGCCGGCAAGCAGGCTATCCAGCCTGACGCCCCAGTCCGCAAGAATCCATCGCGCAATGCTGCGCTGGATGCTGCCAAGATGCCGCCACCAAAACTACCCGTGAAGCCTGCCGCAAAGACTGGGCAGCTCACCATTGGCGCTTCTGGTAGTTCTGTTGGCGCAGGCGCGGGGTCAAGCGCTCAAGAATCGCCTAGCTACCTGCCCTACATGGTGCAGATGGGCAAGCAGTATGGCATCAATCTGAACAAGACCGAGCAGCGGCTCGCCCTTACGAAGGGCAAGCAGGCCACGGCGGTGGACTCCAAGTTGCCGAGTAAGAATAAATCCCTTTCTATCTACTCGCGCGAGGTCCAGGAGACTGAGGTGGTATCCGAGGGGCTCGAGCAGATGATCGACCGGGTAGGCTTCATCGAAGCTGAGTGGAATAGCGAGGTCCTTGGCAACAAGACCTGGAATGGCCTGGCCTTGGGCCCGCTGGACCACTGGCGAACTGATTGGAACAAGGCGGACATGGGCTACAATCCCATGACCATTTCGTCCACCACCAGCACGCTGGCCGCGAAGATGTTTGTCCACCGCAAAGCTGCCGAGGATCTCGAACAGACCTACGCTGTAAGTGTCGTTTGCTCGTTCCTAGTTGCAACCTTTCTTCTTTTCTGTACTTTTCTTCCCTTCTGTCCTTCATTTTCTCCTTATCCGCTACCCAGTCCCCGAGATTCGGGCCGAGTAGACGGGTGCTCAACCGAGTTGCCGTCTTCTCGGGCCAAATCTTCAAAACACTGTCTAACTCCTTTTCTTTCTTCTTCACAGAATAGCCTCTTAAAGAGGACAACCCTTTACCGGCGGCTGCTTTGGAATCACAGCATTGCCAAAAGGCGCCTTGAGGCCCTGGAAGCAGAACGCAAAAGTGATGCTGAGACGGAGCAAGCGGCCCTGGATCGTGCCCTCCAACTGTCAGATCTCGAGAGTAAGCTTCTAGCTATTCGGTTAATGCGTTTTGTGTTTATGCCCGTATTTGCTCTTTGCTCTAACTCCTTCTACTCTCTGCAGGCAAATTCAAGGCGATGGCAGAGGAACACAAGCACTGCCATGTCTTCGTTGCCAATGCTGAGACCACCATCAAGAAGATGGAGGGTGAGTTGCCGTCTGCTCTTCTCCTTTTCCTCCTTTTCCATTGCTACTCTGCTGACCGTGCCATTCTCTTCGCAGAAGATAACAAGCAGTTTCGTGAAGAGCATCTCGACTGCTTGAAACCTGCTGAGGTGAAGCAGCAGCTGGAGAGCCAAGAAATCGAGCTCAAGAACAAACACGTCACCGAGTTGGAACCATTGCAAGTCCTATTGAGGGCTGCCCTCCAGGACGCCATAGACATGGCCGCCGAGAAGGACAAGATGGAGGCAGCAGCCAAAGCCAAGCAGAGGGCCCTCGAGTCAGAAAACGAGACGCTGAAGAAGTGCAACTCGGACCTCATGCTCCAGCTAGCCGAATTCCGGAAGGTTGAAGAGAAGCACGTTGCTGATGAAGAGGCTTGGAGGAGAAAGCTGGAAGCGCTTCTCTGCGAGCTCAACAGTAAGTTCTCGCTTCTCTGCACCTTCCTGTTTCCTTCTTCTTCTCTGTGGCTTGATTTGCATCTCTTTTCTGCCTCCGTTTCTGATTCTTTCTGATAGCATTTTCAGAAATCTTCCCCGACCTCTGCTCGTCTTGCACACCTGCTCTGGCCAAGGCAAAAGAAATCCGAGCTGAGAAGGGACTGCCCATGGACACCAAGTCTTCGATTGAGGATAATTTCACGGACATGCAGGCACAGGTCCAGCGTCTTAGGGGCTTGGGCACCGACTTGGCGTCCACCGCCTTCAAGCTTCATGCTTTGTTCTGGCCCCAAGACCCTGTGCCTAAGACCATCCGCGCGCTCGCCGAGAAGCTCAACGGTGTCAAAGCCGAGTTGAAGAAATGGCGTGCATCCGGAGCTCGGGCAGGCGCCGACATGCTACTCCTCTTCATTTGCAGCTGGTATGAGAACTTAAATCTCAATACCATCCTCGAGATGCGCCGGGACTCGAAGTGGGAGAAAGATCCCGAGTGCGTGACTCGCCGCCAGGCAGTCGCGTACAAGATCGCCTCCTACGCGGATATCGCGCTCTTCATCGACGGCGTCACCGAGCCCGACACCGAGGCGGAAAGCGAGGGTGAGGATGAAGACGACGACGAGGATACCGAGTCGGAAGACTTGGGCTGCTTTGAGAACACAGGTGCTGAGGAGGTGTCCGGGAAGGGGAAGATGGTGATCCAGGATGCGGCTCCGGAGCTGGGCTCGTCTTCTGGCGCAACCCTTGACGACACGCCGCTACCCCGCACACAGTCCACTGCCTCTACGTCGGCTACGGAACCCATCTCGGTGGCCACTGCCACCTCTGATCAAGCTGCTGCCAACATTGAAGCGGATGCCACCAACGCCAACTTGGAGAATACTGCTACCTCCAACTAGTTAATTCCTGAAACACTTATGCTGCAAACTCTTATCAGATCTCCGGGATGCCGGGTGCATATGTATAAAATATTTATATTTCCCGTTGCTAATCAGTTTTTATTCCACTTTGATATTTTATACTTAGTAATTTGAGCAACTTTGGCTCGATGCCGGGTTGCGTTATCATGCAAGTCCCCGAGTTGCATTTTTTATCCACTCTTTCTTTTTATCTCAGCTCTTACCTGCAACTTGTTGCTTTTTTGGTAGTCGAGTCACAAGAGTTTAAAGTTGGAGTTTCAAATACTTAGCCACTTAGAAACATTCATAGTAACGCTACCCACCACCTAGCCGAAAAAAGTTAACAAAAAAGCAGTAAAGAACGCTCTAATCGGTTGCCGCACGCTTCCTTTCCTTTGCAATTTTTCATGTGTTCATTGACTCTTTGGCTTTTTCTCTGGCTTGCCATGAAGCCGGGTTGCGGACAGCAGCAGAGTCGCAGAGTGTCCGGTGAGTGTAAACACATTACTTTGTATGCTTTTGAAATTATGAACATAGCAACCGAATAGACCAACGGTAAAATAGAATAGAAACACTTAGAACAATTTTTGGACGAGGGCAGTCCCCGAGTTCAATTTCAGATTACAGAGTAGGAGTTTAACTCGGATAAGAGAGTACATACACACTTTTGCTCATGAGTGAAAACGACGGAGTAGAGCTACATTCCAGGGGCGCTTAGATTCCTCTCCAGCTTTATCCGGCCTGTTCTCCCGTGATGGCCGTACGTCCACAAGATAATAGGCATCATTGTGCAGAGCCTTGATCACAATGAATGGCCCTTCCCATGGAGGAGACAGCTTGTGCATCCCGGCTGTGCGCTGCACAAGCCTAAGCACCATGTCTCCTTCTCGGAAAACCCTTGGGTTCACTTTCCGGCTATGATAACGCCTCAAGTTTTGCTGGTAAACAGCTGATCGTGACAGAGTAAGCTCTCTTGCTTCTTCTAGCAGGTCAACGTCATCTTCTCGAGCTTCTCTCGCCTCCGCCTCAGTGTAGAGGGTTACTCGGGGGGAGTCATGCTCTAGGTCAATTGGCAACACGGCCTCAGCCCCATAAACCAAGAAGAATGTTGTGTAGCCGGTTGACCGATTAGGGGTAGTCCTTAGACTCCACAACACCGCTGGAAACTCGTCTAGCCAATACCCAGGCGTTTTCAGCAGCGGTTCAATCAGCCTTGGCTTTATGCCTGAAAGCACCATGCCATTTGCTCTTTCCACCTGCCCATTGGAGGCGGGATGCGCGACAGACGCGACATCTAGCCGGATGTGCTTATCACTGCAGAATCTCACCATGGCTCCTTCAGCAAAATTTGTGCCATTATCTGTGATGATGCTGTGCGGGTAGCCGTATCTCAGGATCACATCCTTCAGGAACTTCACAGCAGTGGCTCCATCACACTTCCGAATAGGTTTCACTTCAATCCATTTGGTGAACTTATCAACCATGACTAAGATGTGAGTCATGTTGCCTCTAGCCGGCTTGAAGGGGCCAACCATATCCAGACACCAAATAGCAAATGGCCAAGTAATGGGAATGGTCTTCAACTCGGAAGCAGGCATGTGGATCTTACTTGCGAACATCTGGCAGCCGTTGCACTTTCTCACAATATCTTCAGCTTGCTTCAAAGCAGTGAGCCAGAAGAAGCCATGCCGAAAAGCCTTCTTGACTAGAGCCCGAGAAGAGGCGTGATGCCCGCATTCTCCTTGATGTATTTCCACCAGAATTTGTTCCCCTTCTTCTGGTTCCACATAGCGTTGCAGCACGCCAGTGGGACTTCTTTTATGCAGCACTTCTCTGAAGATGGTGTAGCCCTTGGATCTTCTCTGAATTTGCCTTGCAGTAACCTCATCATCTGGCAGGATGCCATCCTTTAGAAAGGATAATATGGGCATAGCCCAACTCGGCGTTTCCCGTGCGGAAAACACTGGTTCGTCCACTTCCATCGGAACAACCACCACTGCGTCTCTTTCTGCGTTGGGGTTGACTCTCTACAGCCCCGAACGGTTTGCAAGGACTTCCTCAATGAATGCGACAGTCCCCGAGTTGAGAGGGGCAGTCCCCGAGTAAGGAGGGGCAGTCCCCGAGTAAGGAGGGGCAGTCCCCGGGTTGCAGGCGCCAGTCCCCGGGATGGAGACTGCAGTCCCCGGGTTTTTTTTTGCACCTTCCCAGTCAATCTCCATTGGGATAGCTTCTTCACTAGGCAGAGAAGGAACGAAAATGGACTCCGAGTTGGGGGATGGCTTGATGGATGGTTTTCTCAGATGCTCCAAGGCAATCCCAGCCGGGATGTACTGCCGAGAAGACCCCAACTTGGACAGCTCATCAGCTGCCTCGTTCTCTGCTTGGTGAATGTGTTGGAACTCGCATCCTTCAAAGAATCCTGTCATGGTCTGGACCAGGAAGCGGTATGATGCCATGTTGGCATCCATAGCATCCCAGGTACCAGAAACTTGCTGCACAACCAGATCCGAGTCGCCATAGCATACGATGCGCTGCACACCAACCTCCTTGGCTACCTTTAGGCCATGCACCACAGCCTCGTACACTGCTACGTTGTTGGATGCCTTGAAGTGGATTTGCAGTACGTACTTGAGCTGATCCCGCTTGGGTGACGTAAGCACTACGCCAGCGCCAAGGCCTTCCTTCACTTTGGATCCATCAAAATGCATCTTCCAGTAGTTGGATACCGGAGTAGGAGGCTCATACTGCACTTCAGCCCAATCCACAAGAAATTCCGCCAGAATCTGAGACTTGATGGCTATTCTTCTCGCATACGCGGGAGCGTACGCGGCCAGCTCGATCGCCCACTTGGCTACTCTGCCACTTGCTTCCTTGTTACCCATGATATCTGAGATGGGAGCAGAGCTCACCACAGTGATGAGATGCTCTTGGAAATAGTGCTTCAGCTTCTTGGCGCCCAGGTACACGCCGTAAGTCATCTTCTGGTAGTGCGGGTAGTTATGCTTGGAGCTGGATAGCACCTTGCTGAGATAATATACTGGCCGCTGCACACTCTTGCCTTCTTCTTCTCGTTCCACCACAATCACCATGCTGACTACCCGGTTGGTAGCAGCAATGTACAGCAGCATTGGCTCTTTGGGTAGCGGACTAGCCAAGATGGGAGCGCTACCCAACATCGCCTTCAGCTCATTGAATGCCACATCAGCTTGCGGTGTCCAGACGAACTTGTCGATTTTCTTCATCAATTGATACAGAGGCAGGGCCTTCTCGCCCATTCTGCCCAACAAACGACTCAGAGATGCCAAGCAACCAGTGAATTTTTGCACGTCCTTCAGGGATCTCGGCAAAGACATGCTCTCAATAGCTTTTATCTTTGAAGGATTGGCCTCAATGCCCCGACTGGATACCAAGAAGCCGAGTAGCTTGCCAGCCGGGACGCCAAAGGTGCATTTACTCGGGTTCAGCTTCATCTTATACTTGCGCAAGTTGGCAAAAGTTTCCTCAAGGTCACTAAGCAGAGTATGTGTTTTATTCGTTTTGATGACAATGTCATCTACGTACACCTGCACATTTTTGCCGAGTTGATCATGCAAGCATTTCTGCATGCATCTCTGATAAGTAGCACCCGCATTCCGCAACCCAAAGCACATGACACGATAGCAATAAGCCCCGTACGGGGTAATGAAAGCAGTCTTTATTTGATCAGCAGGGTTGAGAGCTATCTGATGAAAACCAGAGTAGCCATCTATGAAAGAAAAAAGCTCACAACCAGCAGTGGAATTGATCACCTGATCGATGCGGGGTAGCGGAAAAGGATCCTTGGGGCAGGCCTTGTTCAAGTCGGTGTAGTCGACACACATGCGCCATGCGGTAGCGGCCTTAGGGTCCTCCTTCTTCTTCTCAACCATGGCCGGGTTGGCTAGCCAATCCGGATGCAACACCTCCATGATGAAATTGCTTATCAGCAGCTTGGTGATCTGATCATCGATGGATTTTCTTCTCTCATCTCCGAAGCGGCGCATAGCCTGCTTCACTGGTTTGGCGTCAGGACGCACATGTAGCGAGTGCTCAACCAACTCCCTCGGGACACCTGGTAGATCCTCATTGGACCAGGCGAACACGTCCCGATTCTCACGGAGGAAGTGGATGAGCTCGCTTTCCTATTTCTCCCCCAACCCTGAGCCAATGATGGCAACACGGTCGGGGAACTCAGGGTCAACCTGAATCTTCTTCGTCTCCTGGGATGCCTGGAACGCCGTCCCGTGCTGGGAACTCTGCATCCCAGGCGCACCACCTTGTGCGGACTGCGCCATAGCCACCACCTCGTACATCTTCTTCTTCTCGGCAGCAATTACCATGGACTCCGCCAACTGAGAACCAGCAGAGGCACACTCCATGGATTTCTTGTAATCACCAGAGATGGTAATCACGCCATTGGGACCAGGGATCTTCATCTTCAAATATGCAGCATGAGTAGAGGCCATGAACTTGCTCAGAGAAGGCCTGCCGAGTAGGGCGTGGTAGGGGCTCTGATGGTCAACCACTTCAAACTGCAGCCTCTCCGTGCGGCAGTTCTCCCTGGTACCGAATAGAACGTCTATCCACACTCTGCCCATTGGAGAACAAGAAACTCCTGGCACAATGCTGTGGAAAGTGGTCTTGCTGGGTAGCAGCATGTTCTCGGCCATTCCGAGCTTCTCAAGCGTGTCCCTTTACACGATGTTGATGCTGCTGCCATTGTCGATCAGTACCTTGTTGAACCTTACGTTCTTCTGAGGACCCAAGAAGGTGGGATCCAGCACCAAGGCGTAGCTACCCGGGTTGGGCGTCACCTTGGGATGATCCGCTCTGGACCACGTGATCTCTTGGTTGCACCAGTCCAGGTAGTGAGGGACAGCAGGGATCACAGCATTAACCTCCATGGCACGCCTGTGCTGGGACTGCTTGTCAACGGGCTCAGAAGTGAAGATCATATAGCTCTCATGATGCTCCTAGTACTGGCTGCGGCCTCCATCATCATTGTTACCATTGTTGTTGCCCTGGTTGTTGTTGTTGCCTCTGTTGTTGTTGCGGTT
This sequence comes from Alopecurus myosuroides, assembly GCA_028641055.1. Taxonomy (NCBI): domain Eukaryota; kingdom Viridiplantae; phylum Streptophyta; class Magnoliopsida; order Poales; family Poaceae; genus Alopecurus; species Alopecurus myosuroides. The sequence continues at coordinate 6,367,405 of CM054060.1, read as the reverse complement.
GTTGTTGTTGTTGTTGTTGCGGTAGCCATCATTGTTGAAGTAGCGGTTGGCTCCTAAAGCCACCTGGTTCACGTTCTCTCTTCTCGGGAATACTGGAGGCCGGGCAGCGGGTGCGCGAGCAGGTTGCACATTTGCATTCGCCGCTGGCAGAGGAGGAGGAGGAGGAGGCAGACCCTCATTCTTGATCTCTTCCCACCAACTGCACTGCCGAGTAGTGTGGTTGGCAGGTCTAGCGGGATGCCGAGTATGGAAACTGCATGGGCCATCCTTCATGTCCTTGAAGACAAAGTTCTGAACAGGACCCGAGTTGCCGCTACCCTGCTGGGGAGCGTTGTATGGCTTCTTGCTGCCTTGGCCCTGATTCTGGTTCTGCCCATACTGGGCTCCAGCAGTTTTTGGCCTCTGGCTACTCCCAGCTCCGGTAGCCACAGCATTCACCTCCTCAGGATCGTACCGGGTATCAATCCGGTCACCTCTGCGCTTGTTGCGGAACTCGTTGCGCTTGTTGTTGTTGTAGCTCCTTCTCGGCTCTGCAGCATCAAGAAGAGGCTGAGTTGGGTCGCCGAGTGCGTACTGATCCGCAATCCGGATGGTCTCAGCGAGAGTACTCGGCATCTCTCTCTGCAGCCTTTGCCACAACATGATGCCATGCCTGCAGCCCTGCGCAAACCAAGTGATGGCCTGGGCCTCGTTCACACCTTCACAGGTGTTCCTCAGAGTACTCCACCGAGTAAGATACTCTCGGTCCGTCTCCTCTTCCCGCTGCCTGCAAGCGGATAGCTGCTGCGGCCTATTCGGCCTCTGGTAGGTGCTGGTGAAGTTGCTGACAAAGGCCTCCACGAAGTCAAGCCAGCAGTTGATGATGTGCTTGGGCAAGTTGTTGAGCCAGGTCCTTGCCGATCCTTCTAGCATCTGCGGGATATACCGCACAGCCCATCTCCGGTTGCCACCTGCAATGTGCACGGCTGTGACATAGTCATTGAGCCAATCTTCCGGCTTGGTGCTGCCATTGTAACACTTGGTCCCCCTAGCAAGCTGGAACTGCTTCACGGATGGCTCTGTCATGATGCGTGGGCCAAAGCAATCTGGGCCAGGAGGCCCCTTGCTCTCGAGTTGCGCGGACAGACTGATCCTGTCCAGCTTGTACCTGGCATCGCTGGGGTCTAGCATGCATTCCCCCACGCGATCCGCAATGTCCCTTGGGTCTGCATAGCCAGCTAGCTCCATAGCCGAGTAGCATCATCATATCTGTTCATCTGCACTACTGCAGGTTGCTCCACCGGGTTGGCTGCTGGCGCGGTTGCACGCGGCTGCTGCCTCTGCCGAGTAGGCTGAGCAACCTGATGCCGAGAAGGGCCCGGGCGACCTCCATCTCGCGTCTGGCTATGAGCTTTATGGGCTTGATAGCCTGCTCCTGCAGTGTTGTGTTTTTGACCGGACTGCCACGGCACAGCGAGCTGTTTCGCGGCGACAGCCGGGTCGTACACCTGCATCTGCCTGTCTCTGCCAGAGTGCCCACTCCGGTCTTTCTCACGGCTGGGATGCGGTGATGAGGCCTGATCAGTAGATCTGACCACATGCGAATGCACCACCTGAGAAGCCCCAGCACCCGGATTGGCTTTCCGGAACTCCTCGTTCTGCCTAGCAGCCTCTAGCACTAGCTCATTGAGCCTCTCTTGCTGCCTAACGCGCGCGTCGCCAGCGAGATGCGGCAACTCAGCAGCTACAACCTCAGCAGCTCTAAGGGTTTTGGCGGGTGTGCTGTATCTAGGCCTGGTGGAGGTATTTGCGGTGGCAGATTGGCTAGGAGCCTCTACAACTGTTGCCATCTCGGCGCCTAAGTTGCGACGTGTAGCACCAACTTTGCTAGACTTCCTAGCAACAGGAGTAAAGCCGTGGGCCTTGTTGTACTCGTTCTGATCTAGGCTAAGCTCAAGCCTAATCTTATCTAGCTCCGCCTGCTCGGCGAGCAGCTCCTGGCGCTGCCGGTCAAGCTGCGCCCTCATGGTCAAGAGCTCAAGCTCGGTGGGAGGCGGCATGCCCATCCGCGCGGCAGATGCCGGTATTGTCGGAGTAGTGGAGAGGGGAAGGTTGCAGTCCTTCTCGTAGGGCTTGTGGGTCTTCCCGCCAGCACTCGAGCCAGCGAGATCCTCGACGACGGTCGCGGCAGCAGCCGCGCCCTTCCCGGCGTCAGCAGCCAGGCCGGCCACCAGCACCTCCACGCTATCCGCAGAACGGCCAACTGGCCTTCCGCGGGCAGCGATCACAGCAGGAGGATCCTCCGCGACCAGCACCTCCTCCGGGAACTCGCGGACGATGGCGGTGACGACGTAGACGAGGTGCGAGCCGAGGAGAGCACCGTGCCGCCTTCCGGCATGGCCCTGCCGCCGAAATCTGTGGACAAGGCCACATACCACGCGCTCCCCCGCAGCAGAAATGGATCCCGTCCGAACGTGAACTCCAGCCAGCGCCGCTGGTAGCCCCACGGTGGGCGCCAACTGTCGTGGTGGTGTCACGGCAGATGCCATAGGATGGCTAAAGATGTGGGAACGATGGACGCTGGAGGCGCTCGGGGAGGGATCACGCAGCGAGTAGCCGCGTGTGGGATGAATCTAGCACTGCAAACAACAAGATCTACCCAGGTTCAGGGCCCTCGTGTGGAGGTAAAACCCCTACTCCTGCCTTTCTCTCTTTTTATTTGTGTCTCACCGAGTAGCCACAGTACAAGTTTGGCCTTCAGCCGAGTAACCACCCTTCTCTCTAGGTGAAGATCTAGGGTTTTGTAACGTAAGTCCGAGCGTCCCTCGCGCAGGAGGGGGCAGGGCACCTTATATACTGGTACCCTTCCGGATACAGCCAACAGGGAAAAGTACGAACAGATGTCGACATAGTGTGCACACTGCACACTTCCAGCTTCCCGCTGACAGCTTTGGCTTCCTAATTTGTCTTGTGTGGAAAGTCGTTGTGCAAAACCAAGGTGACGTTCGGTTATCACTGCCACGACCACAGGGTAGGCTCCCTAACCTGCGCCGCCCTGCTGACACCCTGACGCGGATAAGCACGCGCTCTGCAGATGAACAGTGCACCAGTACGGACCCAGGATTCGCGGGATCCTGTGTCAGAACGGCTCCTTTAACTTTTGGTCCGAGTAGGAACCCACTCCCTCTACTCGGACCTCTTCCTCTACTCTGAAGAACATAACTTCCTTGATTCTTTCTCTTGGCCATCAGCGTGTACGGCCGAATAGCGGTCGACCGGGTAGCGAGTACCGGGTAGCCAACTACTCTGCCTAACGTCTCTTCTGATCTTGCCCTTAGCACTTGCCTTTACCCTACTCGGGGGTAACCCCCCGACAGTATCTTTATTTTCATGTATTAGTCGTGCCAAGTAAAGTTTCTAACGAAAGTTGGTGTTAGTTTTGGATTTCTGCGCAGGAAATAGATTTAGGTTGTCCACCGTATAAAATCGTATAATTCACAAAAATATCAAAATAACCTGAAATTTTTTGTGATTCTTCCTGAGCTAATTCCAAAACTTTTGCATTCTTTACATTTTTCGATTTGAGCATCTTAACTGCCCCAAATTTTTTTCCTTTACAAACTATTCTTGTATTGACAAATTCTGCCTTTTTTACTTGCATTCTCTCTTTTACAATGTCAAGTGGATTTCTTTACTTCACGGAATATCAGTGGCTGTAGAAAATGTTTAAAAGTATTAATAACGCTTGTGCCCATGCAGAAGGAAGTTTTAAAGAGTCAAGAGAAGTGGGTGATATAATGTGATCAAGAAGAGTGTAAAGCCAAAGCTTGGGGATGGCCCCCTGGTTCATCCCAGAAAATTCTAAGAAGACTCAAGCGTCTAAGTTATGAGTACTACAAATGTGATGATTTATTGTAAAATAGAGTATTGCCCCTACGAGTGAGGTTATAAATAAATAAAATAAAAATTCCAAAGAAAGAAAAAAAAAGGCCAAAAAGAGATACTCCCTCCGTTTCTTTTTAGTCTGCGTATTAGGTTTATCAAAAGTCAAATTTTCCTAAAAGTTTGATTAAATTTATAGGAAAAATTATCAACATTAACAATACTAAGTCAATATCATATGATTCCTCATGGAATATATTTTCATATTATACTCATTTCATATTGAAAAAATTAATATATTTTTCTACAAAGACTTGGTCAAACTTTAGATTGTTTGACTGTAGACAATCCTAATACATTTTACATTTTGATACGGATGGAGTAGTGAATATGTATGCTGCAAATGTAGGCGGCCAGTGGGGCAAAAGCACTACAAGAGTACACAAGGCACCTCTTTCTCTTCTAGACCATGTAACAAGACAACACGGTTGATATACTATGTAGTATCATTTTCGAGGTAATAACACACACTCGTTATACAATAAATAATGTGTGAGTAACGCACACGGGTTCAAACAGGTCATGGCGTGGCATGCTCTATTTCCGAGAAAACCTATTCCCTTTCACTTGCCCATGTCTGTTCAGACGACTCTGCGATGTGATACAGAGGAGGCAGCGTTGGAGCGGGAGGGAGGTGGCTGATGATGGCTTTCCATAATAAGGTGTGGTCCGACGTGCTGCAGCGCGTGAAAGAAAACCATGTTGTGCGACGCCAAGACAGTGTACCGCGGCACGATGCCCGGCGGAGAATCCATGTGCATGAACTGAAGTGCATCATGCAAGCGCTGACGACGGCGGAAGAGCTGTTGGCAGCGGCTCCGGCGCAAGGCCAGCGCGAGGTGACATAGGCGACCATCACTAGTAGAGAAGTGGACGACAGTTCCCCTGCCGCTCTTGAGAGTCCGCCGAGCTTCTCTGCGTCCGGCCTCTCCCGCCGCCGGCGTTCGCGCTGGTTGGTGTCGAAATGGGCTGGGGTGCCGCCCCTTGCTGTATAGAGTAGAGCTTCGTAGAAGTAGTAGTTGCTTTAGGTTTCCTTCTGTGGAGTTCAGCGCTATGCCGAGGAGGTCTAGTCGTCCGGCGCAACCGAGTAGCGCCTGCTTGCTGCTCGTGGCTGATTCTCACTTCGCGGTGCTTCGATGGTCGGAGCCGGATGCGGGGTGGGAGGAAGCTGCGGCCTCCTTTTCAAATAAGCTCGAAGATTGGCCTCCATGTTTGGAGGTTGATGTTGGCCTGGAAGCGGATGGAGGCAGTAGATCTCTTTTTCTTCTCTGTTGGCAAGGAGCAAGCAGATGGAGGAAGATGGTTGTTGTCTCTACTCTTGCTTGCAGGTGGCCGCGTCGAAGACTTATGCTGCATCCAGGAGATCATCACACGGTGGCCATGGCTCGCCGCCGTGATCCATGGTTGAAGAGGCAGCCTCTCCATGCGCCCTTGGCGCTCCTTCATCCTCCTGATGGGAGGTCTTGCAGTAGACTCGAGCCGGTGCCCCACATCTCGTCTTCCCCAAGTGGTATCGTCCCTGGTGGCACTCGAGATGGCCGGTCTTCGTCTCCAGATCGCGGTGGTGGAGTCCAAGGACCCGATCGCGTTTTCCTGACGTTTTTGAGGGTGCTCCTTGTAATTTTTTAGGACTGCTTTGTAATTTCCTATTGTTTCTTTGTCCTCTTCACTTTGTACCCCCACGGACGAATTATATGCAGCTAGGCCCTTCGAGCCACCCTTTGTTCAAAAAAAAAACGCTAAGGATCAGGCGGGGGATCGCGTGTTCGCGTCCCCCGCATCGATTGCCTGCCACGCGTCTGGTACATGCGGTTGGGAAGCGAACGGATGGCCCCCTTCCACCTTATCTCTTCTCTAGTCAACTCCCTCCCCACGTTTATCTCTTATCTCCTTCTCATCCCCACATAACCGATTAGTTGCTGCACGGGGCCGGCGAAGATCCTTGAGGCTCGTCGCGCAGGTTGGCGCTGCGCGTGTCTCCTGTTCTTTCCCAGGGCGCGCCGCTGGGCTGCAAGGACAAAGCTCGACGGGGCGCTTACTGGAGCTGCAAGCGGCGGTCGGGCCGCGCCCCGTCTTCCAAAACTCCGGCGAGCTGTGCATCTCCTGCTGCCGCCTCCGGTCGTTGCGGCTCCCCGTCGCTTACCCCGCCGTTCCAACCACATGGGAAGGACCACCGCATCCTCCTACCTCGCCTCGAGCAAGGAATCGCTCCGGAAGGGCCGGAATCCCCGCCGCCATCTGCGTCTTCCCCGCCTCCGGCCGCCGCGTCCACGGACGATTCTGGCGCCGCCGCACCTCCCGACCACACCATGGGCTTCACAGCGCTGTGGTGAGCCTCTCCACCCTTTTAGTTCGCCTCCCCGCACTCTCTACCTCGTCGCCGCCGTTGCCCGTTCTCCTCCGCCACGCCGCCGCCCTCACCCGCTGCTCTTTGGAGCCCCGTCGCGCCTGCTCGTCATCGCGCCAAGCTCCGCCATCTCCAGGACAACGGCCTCGTTCCCATCGTGGAGCCGGAGATCCTGCTGGACGGGGAGCACGGCATCGACCGTACCTTCGAGGTGGCGCAGAAGGTCTGGGAAGAGACCTTCTACTACATGGCCCAGAACAACGTCATGTTCGAGGGCATCCTGCTCAAGCCCTCCATGGTCACCCACGGCGCCGAGTGCAAGGACAGGGCCACGCCGGAGCAGGTCGCTGACTACACCCTCATTGCTGAGTGATGCTACCGTAGGCGATGGGCAGTGCTACCATAGGTGATGAGCAATGCTGCTGCCCTCAGCGGATATGCTACCGGTTGGAGTCAACATGCTACAATCGGCGGCGGGTGATGCTCCCCGAAGACCAAAAATTTTTGCTACTTTTTTGTAATTTTTTTGCTTTTTTTGAGTAAATTTTTTGCTACGATGACTCCGGGAATATCTCCGGCGAGGTCAATTTTTGCTATCATAGCACAATTTTTTGCTACAATAATTCTAAGTTTTTGCTACTTTAGTAGAATTTTTTTGCTATGCCAATATCCGGCGAACCCCGGCGATGTCTCCGGCGAACTTGATTTTTTTGCTACAATAGATTTTTTTTTTCTACAGTAACTCCGAGGAGGCCTCCGGCGAGGTCTTCCTTTTTCTGTGCTGAACCGTTTTTAGCTACATGGAGCAAAATCGGGAACTTTTTTTGGTACACAGAGACAGTACAAGGAGAAAGGTACACGTGTCACCACGGGGACCCGGGGATGGAAAAATTTGATCCCGGAGGACGCCTAGCGCTGTCCCAAAAAAAAGGGTGACATAGGCGGCGTGAGAGTGGTAAGCCCCCAATGGATCATCACATAATTACCCGAGCCTCGCCCGTCTGGCCGTCTCAAGGCCCGTGACGTTCCACTTCGGCCTCCTTGCCAATTACTCGCCGAGCCGGACCACAAGCCTCGCCCGTCTGGCTGTGTCGAGGTCCGTGACGCCCCACCGCCGGACTGCGTGCGACGGAACGCTTCTGTCTTCGGTCTCCCAAGACTTCGAGATGCAATTTGACGTGTACTGTCCTGACGGCGAACAAGGCCAGCTGAATTTTGATGGGGCGTGCTGAGCGTCCCCCGGGGGATCGGAAATTTCGATCCCCCGCCTCCAGCTTCTGACACGTGTCCTTTAGGGGCCACTCACGCGCACACACGGACAGAAAAAAAATCACGTGCTCTTGAAAAAAAAAAACGGCATGCCAGAACCGCACGCCCCGTCGCTCCATTCGGCGGGGCTTCGCTCGTCACCGGAGAAAGTCGTCGCCGGCAGCAACATCTTCGGACGCTGCCCGGGAGCATCAGTGCGCGCCGCCGGGAGCATCCACGAGCGCCCTTGGGAGCATCACCGGGCAGCGTCGGGAGCATCGCCGGACGCCACCGGGAGCATCCACGAGCGCCCTTGGGAGCATCACCGGGCGGCGTCGGGAGCATCGACGAGCGCCCTTGGGAGCATCACCGGGCAGCGTCGGCGCCAGGGGAGCACTCGTCGCCGTCTATTGGAGCATCGGCCGCCGCATGAAGGAGCACCAGTAGCCGCCCCAAGGAGCATCGCCCCCGTCGCTCAGCGGCGCACCGCCCCTACCCGCTGGGAGCACCGTCCGCGGCCTAAAGGAGCACCGGCCGCCACCTAAAGGAGCAAAACCCCCGCCGTTGGGAGCAGTGCTCCCTGCCTGTTGGAGCACCGTCCGTCGCCTAAGGGAGCACCGGCCGCCGCCTATTGGAGCAGCCCGCGATGCCGCTGGGAGCACCGGCCACCGTCGCTGGGAGCACCGGTCCGATGCGCGCGGCGCTCTCCACGGGAGCATCTCCTCGCGCTGCTGGGAGCATCTTCTTGTGCCGCTGGGAGCACGACCTCCCGCCGTTGGAGCATCCGCTCCTGTCGCCGGGAGCATCCTCGCAGCACCAAGGAGATGCTCCCCCGCTTCCGGCACCCTCATACATGGCGCGGCCGTGCTCGAACGATTCCTACCGGGGCTGGAGGACCAGGATGCGGCCACCGCGGTGCAAGGTCTAGGCACGTGCGCTTGGGCACTGACCTCCGTCGCGGCCGGGGGCTGCTTGACCCGACGACGAATCCGTGCACTCGTCGGCCATTGCTAGGGAACGGAGCGCATAAGAGGAAACTACAAAATGTGTGCAATATAAACTCCTAAATGAGAGCAAAACATCTTCTAACACCCAAGAACCTGTGCTGTGGTTTGCTACAGTTAAATGGAAACTAGAGATGATATTTCTGGTGGACACGAGAAAATTTAGAAAATAAACTCAATTATCGGACAAGCCTCACAGCTCGTACTGGGTGGACGGCGTGTTTGGTTCCGCTGGTGTTTGGTTCATGAACTCTACGAGGTGTTTGGTTCCGCCGGCGTGTTACAGGTAATCCTATGGGTTTAGCCAGGACTGTTCGATTTAGCATAAAACGGCTTTATTTAGCATAAAACTGTTGGAGGAAAGGGTTTATATTGCACAAGCTTCAGTAAGATCTTATCTTTACTACTACTAGTCAAATGCCCTGCGTTGCTACGGGAACATGCATTAGTCTAGCCGATATTGTCTCATTTCAATAAAAAAGTGAGTCTATAAAAACACATTTGTGGAACATGTCGATTTTATATGCCATAATAAATATAAATAAAAAAAGATGATTTTTTTTGCGAGTAAAAGTAGCTGATATTAATTTGGCAAAATTACAGAAAGGTCCACACAGAAAAGAAAAATTACAGTCCAAGGCTCTTTGCAACTCAACCACGCCGCCATCCAAGTTGTCGTCGGTGGCGCGCCGTCGCTCCTACTCTCCTTAACGCCCTGGATCGAGAGTAGTCCCCGAGCGAGCGGGAAGTCACCGATCGCTGGCCCCAAAGAGCCTACACCAAAGGACGTCGTCGTCGAACCGAACCGCACCAACCTCTTCACGATTTATTCAACTGGATCCATATCTGTCGTCGAGCCACGGAATGCGGCGAGGGAAAGTCGAATCCGGCAGCTCCACAGAACCGCCAACTTGGGAGAGGCAGCAGATCGACGCCGGAACTCCTCGGAGAGCCTCCATCAACGGGGAGATCCACCACCTGCAAAACCACTCCGGTTGCGCCTCCTCCGCCCCGACGCGGCCGACTGAAAACCCTAAACTTACCTACACTATGTGCACGACACGAATCGGGGTTCCCTGGTCCTCCCGCCGTCGGAGCGGTCGACGGAGGACGAAACAACCGCCGATTCAGCGCCGGCGAGGTGGAAAGCCTAGGTTCGCTAAAAAATCGCCTCCCTGGCGCTTCTGTAGACGGGAGAGGTTGGGCCAATTTTTATTAATAAAAATAGATGGTTAAAATACAAACTTCACATCATGTATCTATAGCATTCTTTATATGCAAGGAGTAGTGTAGTGAAATGATGACGTCCATAGCACGGAAGTAAAAGAAAACCGAGACATAGCCTCATGGGTTATAATTTTCTTTTTCTAAATAGTAAAATACTCGCGCATTAACACATCATTTTAATTTTTATTGCTTTTCATGAAAAACAATGCTTGTTAGGATACAAGTACGCACAGCCAAAAATATGCTTGTTTTATTATTTAATCAGCCCCCCCCCTCCCCCCCCCCCCCCCCAACAATATGATTTAACCAGAGAATACAAGTATGCACAGCTACATTCAGTTATCGTAAAAAAAAGCAAATCTAGCAAGTAAAGCAGGACACGACATATCTTCTCCTTCATCACTCCTTCCCCTCATTTATTTCTTAACTTCCCAAGTTCCCATCACTCCACCCACCACCGGTGAGCCGATTCATGCCTCTGGCCAAAAATCTGCACTAAGAAGCTGCCAACGAGCCCGCCATGCTTCTCCTTGGAGGTTTGTCAGGACCCAACCCCCCTCCCCCTGCCTCACATCCAGCAGATGGATGAGTTCGAGATCCTCATTTCCCCTGGCGGACACGGCGGGGTCGGCCTGGCGAGGAAGCTGATTCGGCTGCTGGAGGAGGCAATCGACTGCCCCTACCGGTCTGAGCCTCCTCGAGCTCATCATCCTCAGGGGTGCTACAAGGGTGCTGCTGCTCGTGGTCTGTCCGACGACAAGTCGCCATCGTGTTTCCCTCTCACGGGTAAGCCTCCTCGTCCTACTTATGTGTAATTTGTGGCAATTTTGCTGGCATGACATCCACTATTTGAGATACTGTCAGTACATCTATATTTGCAATAAAGCTATCAGAACATTCTCAGGTTGTCATTCGGAGTCAGTAAAACTATCGGTCTATCACAGCATCCAATCATTTCTTCAATCATAAGCATCGGACCAGTTCTTCAGGCAAGCACGTCATACATGAATATCCCTGTGATTGAAGCACCGACACTCCATCAGACCAGTTTAATTTTCACTTAATAACTGGGACCTCCCAGGATGTTATTTGTGTTAGCAAGATAAACCCATTAGCTCAATAGCCTATACGTATGTAAAAATGTGCAAACCCCAATATGCTGAAATTCCCCGGACTTACGGCCCAATATGATTCCCCTCGACAGCCATGGTGTATGTATTGATAAAACATATGATTGTGTACAGAGATAATAAAACCGTGTAGTTTTGTGTGTGCATAGCGCACACTTGATATAAATCCCTATTTTTTATCTTCAATCTGATTCATTTATCTAGGCTATCTTATTCCATTGTACAATAAAGGTAGAAACATGAATATTGTAGCGAGAGGACATGCTGTCATTACATATCTGAAGAAGTCCTATATGCTATTAATTAAAGTGTATCATGAAATTTCTTGCTCTCATCCTCCATAGATGTTTTTGTTGTGCTTATCATTGACATGGTTTTCAGGCAGGTATCTGCATTGTGGGCAGACCCGTGAGCAGGCTCTCCTTGCTTTCACTTTCGGTATTAGGCAGATTAAACAAGGTATAAGTTCAGAAGTGGTTATACGTGGTTCATAAATTGATCCAGTGAAGTCATATTGCCAAATAATCTACTGAATAATGTCATATTACTATGATACAAACTAAACTTCGGTGGCATCTCAGCTTGTTGAGAAGTTGAAAACAAACATTATGGCATCTTGTTATTCTGAAATATGGTTGTGTTGTGCTAGCATGTAGTCTTGTAGAATCCTGATCAGTTTAGGCTTCATTCAGGACAAGTTACATGAAAGAAGCAAGGTGGAAGAAAGATCCCCTGATAATATATTATTTTGATGACATGGATAAAAATCCCCATATTTCACCATTTTATTGTTTAAAAGATTCATCAAACTGGTAATATTTCTCCACCATCTGGTTATATTTCTGCCTAGGAACTGATATAAATGCTCTTCCCTAATCATGGAAATGAGTGTGAACACGTTAATTATACCGATAAGGTGATAAGGCATCCACAAATAATTTTTTTGGTCGATGCTCTAGCCATGAAGAATGGTTCAGGACGCCCACAAAAGAAGGTACAACTTACCAGTTAAAACAAAACGAACCGAAAGAACACAAATAAAATTCAATTTCATTGGCAAAAAATGTTCATGTCATATAGCAACTATTACAATACTTTTTTCTCCACAACGCATGATGGCCAAAATGGAGTTGATCTGCATAAAACAAGTTATATTTAAATATAAGTATGCATAATTAAAAAATGTAGCAAATATTATCTAAAGTATAAGTTATTAATATCTCACCTATGATGTAAGGATCTCTCTGTAGACGATATTCTTCGTGTAAGTACCAACATGAGAACGGGACTTCTTGTTTTGGCTATCATATGTGTTCCTTTTTTTTGTTACCAGCATCCGGGACGACAAGAATCTTCACGTTATTTCTAGAGGTGGACCTAGATAGTGCGACATACAATTGCCCGGGAGAGAACACCGGCTCGGGCAAATAGCTAGATACCAGCATTCGGGATAGTCTGCCGCTGTGCCTTGTTAACCGTCATGGCAAAGCTGAGTCTGATAGGAAATTTCTTCCTCTTGAACTGAAAAGGGAACATCTCATCATCAGAGGGGCAAAGCGGAATCCTTGGCAAGAAAATCCTCTTTCCAGCATATTGGCCCAGCACAATTTCTGCATCGATGACATTCCTCTGGAATCCTCGAACTACCAGTCTGTTCGATTGCATCAAATATGAGCAGGCATTGAATCTGGAATACTAACTATACTATCGAAATTCATACCTCGTATTCATAACTGCGACGTCAAGGCATGGAACATTGTGATTATACTCAATTTTGTACAGATAATATGTGAGAAAAAATGATATGAAACTCAATAGAATTATAATGCAGCAAATAGTATTTGGTACCTGCAAGCATTTTATTCTGCAGACCATAAACCGTGCTAAAATATGTGAACCACCGTGGTAGCCTAGGGATGACGATTTGTGCCCCTGCTTGATGTATTTCAGTTTTTCTACGTAACCTGATGATGAAGTCCGATGGGATGGCTGGTTTGAACGGCCACTCCCAACCCGACGGCTCAAACTCGACGCGTTTGAACACGTAGATTTCTCTGTCATGAAGCAGGTTTTTGAAGTGATCTACCAACTCTTGTGAACAGATTGCCTCCATTTTCATCCCCTAACGGATAAAAAATAACGTCTTAGTGGCATACATGCTCGGTTCATTAAAAAAATAGATGGTAGGATAACATGGAATACTTTTAAAGACATGCTGCTTACCGTGATGTCTCCAAGCATAAGGTAGACGAATCTTCCATCAGTCGTCTGTTTTATGCGAGTGTATAAAACCTTGGTTGTTATCTCCCCAGGAAAATGAAGGTTGATGTGATCTGAGTTAACCTCGTCGAACTTTGGATGTCTGCAATGTCAGATGGAATAAATCAATGAGTTATACATGATATACATGACATGATGTTGAAGAAACTAAATTTTGCGGGTATACATACATGTTGATCAGAATAGGCTCGGAGGCAACAGCTGGTTCCGATTTCTCTGACGGTTCCATCACCCTCTTGGAGCTGGGGTATCGAGCAACCATGGTGGTAGACCTGGGTAGTGCTGCGGGGGTGGGGGTGGGGGAGGGTATGCATCTGGGTAGTGTTCATGACTTGGCGGTACTTTATCTGGTGTCTGCCGCGCTGGTTAGCGTTGATTAGTCTCTTTGATTGATTTTTGTCTTTGAATGCCGATTAAATGTAATTATTTTGGTGTCGATTGCTGATTACGCATTGTGCATAAGAGAAAGGCACGAAGCGTTGATTTCAATGCCGATTAAATGTAATTATTTTGGTGTTGACTGCTGATTAGGCATGGTGCATAAGAGAAAGGCACGAAGCGGTGATTACTCGCCCCTTTTTGTTAGGCATGATGCGGTTTGTCCCAGGCGTACATGGTGCGGACTGGCTCAGGTGTATTAATTAATTGACGTGGTGGACTTTCGTTATTTTGGGCTTGGCCCGTTTAGTGATGGTCAGAGGTTTAAAGAAGTACAGAGCTAAAGGTTGTGCTGGACGAAGAATGATGAGAGGCAGACTACAGAACGTTCCGTTTCTTTTAATCTTTATCTTTACTATTAAATGGGAGTTGGACGTCCAACTCCCATCGTCCGCTCGCCATCTATCGCTCGTTCGGCTGAGTCAATCGATCGCTTATGAGGCCCAGCCTAAAAATAAGGAAAACTCCTAATTAATCTCCCTCCACGCCAACACTATATAGCGCTCGTAGCGAGTCCTAATAGGACTCGCCCGTGTGTTGCCAGCAAATGGGCCGGCCGATTTAAATCGAAAGAAAATAAGAGATGCCAGGATTCGAACCTGAGACGCTGATGCATGTAAAATGCATAGATGAATTTTGCATATTTTCACATGGTTTTCTATTACATATTGCATCATATAAGGGTATAATTCAATGTTTTATAGTATTTTGGGGTTAAATTACAAAGTCCCCCAACTTTTATGGAATTAACCCTGCCTGTTAGAAACCCCGTTTTCTATATTTTTGACATTTCAGGGGGCAAACTTCCGCGAAATCACCTAAAAATCTGCGGGGGTCATTTTCTTGGAAGGAGAAGACTTGCGGGTGAAGGATCCACGAGAATTGGGCAATGAGGCCCAAAAGAGGACCCTCCACGCGGCCAGATTCCTTGGCCGCGTGAGAGGCCCCTTTTGGCCCCTGTGGCCCCAATTCCTTCTATCCTCGACTTACCGACTCCGTCTTGACCTAAAACCGACTATAAAAAGGGTCCCCCGTACCCTTACAGAGAAGAGCGCCACCGAAACACCGAAACACCGAAATAGAGACCAGAAGTTCCAGATTGGAGGGGGAAAACTCCGGCGGGGCGCCGCCGGTGTGATCTCCTACCCCTCCAACGTCATCGCCATCGACATCTCCATGAAGAGGGAGTAGTCCACCCCAGGGCTATGGGTTTGTGGAAGTAGCACTTGTATCTCTCTCTATGTGCTTCACTAATTAGATCCGTATGAGCTACCTCACATGATTACGGGCACCGTTGTAATTCCTATGTGGTGGATATTTTCTATGAGTTATTGAATCTGAGATTGAATTGTTTCTCTTGAGTTATTTGAGTAGATGTATCTTATGTACCCCGTTCTTATTTGCTAGCTTTGATCAATCTAGTTCTTGAGAGCGTGTGTGGGGTGATGGGTGCATTAGTTGGAGTAACGGTGGGTGGCTAGTGCTGTGAAAGTGACAGAAGTTCAGCGATCCACTTAGGTTTTGTTAAACCTTTCTTAGTTACCTCACTAGGGATAAAAAGGAGTATCTTGTTACCGGGGATTTGAAGTGACACTAATCAATCTCCATGACTAGATCTAGCAAGTTCTTACTTCAACTTCATGTCACATTGCTTAAAGCTATACTCTGGTTTTCCTTAATTATCGAGGTGTTATGATTTATTTCGCATCTTGGTGGAGTATAAGAGGGATCAATATGACCGTAGAGATCTCTATGCTAGGACGTGATGCCCATATGAAATTACTCAATCTTAAACATGTTATTGTAATCTCACATGTAATTCTTTATGTCCACCGTCTACTACTTTATTTGAGAGAATGCAAGTGTGAAACCATGAACCCCGGTCCTATTTTAATTATAAGAAAACACTCTAGTTACTTTGCTGCAATTTACTTTACTTTCACTTTACTTTACTTGCATCTCCAATTCGAATTTACATGATCTCTATCACCACTTGCATCACAAAAATACAAAAACAATCCATTGCATATTTATTTTCTCATTTGCATTTAGTAGTAGATTTAATTATTGCACATTTACTTTCAGTTTTGCATTGCAATTTAGAAGTCTCACACCTTGTGCTTGACAACCACTTGGTGAGGTTGAGGGCACAAAATTCTCTACTTGTTTGCAGGATCCTGGAGGAAGTTTGGAAGACAACTGCTGAAATACTGGCTCCCCAAGAGTTCGATATAAACCCTCGAGTCACCCTCGTGGGGAAGAAGGCTTGCCACTAGCTACACACTCTGCACTTGGAGTCTCAACCTAACCATCAGACGCGCTGCATAGGGGAAACACACGCAAACCATCAGGCTACCCAGCGTTCGCTGTACTAGTACCCCTTCTAACAATTTTATTGTATCGTTTTATTCTGTTTTCATTTTATCCCTTTTTCTTTTCAGTTTCTGTTTTTTTTTTGTTCTTTCTTTTTTCTGTTTCTTTTGTGTTTTATTTTCTAATTTTAGTTTTGTTTTCATTTCTTTTGAAAATATTCGTTTTTCATTTTTTTTTTCACTGGATTTTTTTGTTCATAATTATACTTTTTTGGTTTAAACTGAAAACTGTTTAAAATTTTGAAAATTGTTCAAATGAAAAACCGTTCAGATTAAAATTTGTTCAAATTTAAGAATTGTTCAGATTAAATTTTTTCAAATGAAAATCGTTCATATTTGAAAACTGTTCATTTTAAAAATCCGTTCAAATTTGAAAATCGTTCATATTTTTCATATTTTCAAATAAAATCTTTATTAAATAATTATTCAAATAAATCCATTAATTTGTTCATTTTTTTTTTCCTGTACAGCCTCACTTTGTTCAATAGAACTGAAAATATGCAAACTAGCGATCGTGGTGGTAAGGTTACATGAACCAGAGATGCTGGCGATCGTTAGTTAAAAAAAAGAGCTAGGGATCTTCTGTGGAGCGAATAGGTTGGAGCTAACTTAAACGGGCTTAAGTGGGCCAGCTGAAGATGCGGGCGAGTCCTATCCTAGGACGCCCTACAAGCGCTACATAGGGGGACCCTCCCTCCATGCCCTCCAAACAACCTGAAATAAGGCAGCCCTAATTAATTCTTGATGGTATCAAATAATATGTTCCCAGATTTATGGGTACACTACCAAATCAACACGCCCACATGCCCCAAGATATATGCACAAGGCACAGATCCGCACACCTGGCTGTAAGGCGGATGTCCAGGACGCCGAGGCCACTGCCCAGATCTTTGCATGGTAGGCGGCCGTAAGACGTCGGCGCGGGACACGGCAACACATCCAAGCAGCCTAGCGTGTTCCGGAAGGTCATGGAACTCTTCGTCCACCTCAGCGTTGAGGCACGGGAGATCAAACCTGACGGAGAGCATCAGCAGGTTGGAGGAGCAAGAAGAGATACCCGAGGACGAAGATCCACCACGAATGCGACGACGTTGTTGGCTTTCCCGATGTCAGCTAGGAGGGCGGTCAGGGCTGGCATAGAGCGCTGGTCCATTGACGGACAACAGCGCCGGCAACGATGGCAGTCGTCCAGCGGGATGGCCGGGAGCGACGTGATGCCGACGGCCGATTGGAACGGGGAAAGGAAGGTCAAGACCGTGCTCGGCGTGGAGCCGGCAGGCCAGCTTGCCGCTGGTACCACGTGGCCCTTTCCTGGCAAGCAGCACGGAGTGTGGGGCAGTAGGGGGTCCGTCTCGTAGATGTCGACCGACATCGTGGCTGTCGTACCATGGGTGGAGTGGTGGACGGATACCACGGAGCCATGGAGGTGAGTAGCTTCTTGGGTGGGTGGACCGGTGGATCTTTTATTTGCTTCAGCGTTCTTATTGAAAAACCTCAAAACATTTTTGCTTTAACACCCGGTCAAAAGGTTCCTGGGTCTCCATCATTATGTTATGGGTGTCTTGTTCTCAAATAAACATTGATCGTACCTGACATTAACAAACCACAACATTAGTTTAAAGGATTTGTGCCTCTGGCTCTATATGCAGCTCAATGTCCTCACTCATGTATCTTCAGGAACAAGCAGTTGGTGCACTCATTCATGTATTTGCATGGAGAAGAAGTTGATGCAGGGAGAAATCCTATGCTCTGTATTCAGTAGCGCTACATAAGAAGACAATTCTCCTTGCACCATCAATTCCCAGACACCACCGGCTGGAGTTAACTGCCCCCGGAGCGCCTGAAGCGAGGTGAAGGCGGCGACCGCACCAGCGCCTTCCAATTCAAGTGATATATTTATGATTGTCCGTTATTTTTGTTTGGCATGATGATTTTCAGTAAGCATGTGAAAAAATGGCCATATCAGATCAGGAGTTGTATGTCAAGTGTCTAATCTACTTGATTTCTTATTGATTGTCAGCATGACTTGGTTTGTTTGCTTTGACCGATGAAGTTTAGGTTACCGAAAAGCATAATATTTGCATTGCTTCCATTTGTGTGGAATATCCCTAGCTTCCCATCAATATGTTTGTGTCCAGTTCATTATTGTGCCACATATTGCAGATTGAGATTCTCTTTAACCTCAAACAACCCCATTGATTATGGGGATTTGGATAATAAATCTCTTCCCATCTGTTTTAGTTACGGTTGCAACATGTATAATCCGATGTTAAAAACTTTGTTCTATAAGTGGATTATAGGAATAAAAAATTTAAGAGGTTTTGGATTGGCAAAAAAGTTTTTATTTCAAGTGTACTGAAATTGTCGCTGATATTTGTCGAAAGCTACTGAAATTTCTCTGGGTAGTGGAATTTATCTAAAGATATCGAATTAATTATACTATATTTCTCTTACTACTCAAGTTCTATAAAAGAAGGGCTAAGGGGCAGATATATGAAAAGGTTTTTGAGGCACAATTCAACAGTTAATTAACTCTGTATTTTAGTTGGGAAATTGCTATGATGAGTGTAAAAGGTAAAAGGGTTCCCAAGTTGTATATCATGCATGTTTATGTCTATAAAAATCATAAAGGGCATACGATTGGCTGATGAATATCTCAACCCTTAATGTTCAAAAGCTTCATTTCTGTAGGACGAAGCTCAAAAGGAATAGTGGAAGCACCCTGCAGCTTAGCAGGATTGCAAGCCTCATTTATACTCGACATGTGACTTATTTAGTGGTTGTACTTCATTTGTCATTCAAGGATATTGTAGTTTACCGTGCAACAATTCGAATGATATTGTCCGATTACTTTCCTAGAAAGTAAAGTAATAAGTTTTCTAATACAAAGTTCACTACATGGGATTGGTCACATTGGTTAAGGATGCACCCAAATAATGAATATTTTGATCGATCTCGCTTCTACCTTAATATCTACAGTTGAAGAAAACAACCGTGCACAGGAATTAGTGACATGTTGTTGTCAAAGTGAGATGACCGCGAAGCACGGTAGTAGTGAAGATAGAACCTTGATGGTCCGTAGCAACGCACGGGCATTCAACTAGTTATATTAAATGAGAGTTCGTACGTTGGTAGTAACTCCAGGATGCCCTATAGAGCGCTTATAGCGATTTGAGTTCTTGCAATCGCTCGCGTGCGCGCTAGTTGGGCCTGGCCCAACACGGGGCCAAACGAGCCAGCCAAGAGCAGCAAGGGCACCTCATGCAGGAGCGCAGTGCCACGGTATCGATTATTAAAGGCCAGCATGCATCAACGGACGGACCTGCAAATAACAAATTCTGTGCACGCGCGTCTGCTAGCTGCTAGCTAGGTGCTTTTGGCCAAAAAATATGCAAATCATGCAGGCAAGATGGTTCAATACGACAGTACGTGGTGCCAAACCGGCATGGATTCTGCCGAATATGCAAATCATTTTTTTCAAATATGAACTATTTTTTATTTTGAACAATTTAGAAAACAAAAAATTGCAAACATGAACAAAATTTACATTTGAACAATTCTCAAATTTGAACATTTTTTTATCTGAACGAATTTTCATTTGAACAAAAAATAAATTTGAACAAATTTTAGATTTGAACAGATTTTTTTCTTCGAAATATTAAATAAAATTAACATTTTAAAAATTTAAACGAAAAAATCGAAAAAAGAAAAGAATAAAAACGGAAAAAAAGAAAAAAAAACAGTAAAGAAAAATAGGGAAATGAAATTAGGAAACTAGGGACGATAAAAAGGTTAAATGATCTAACTAGACAGAAACCGTGATTTACTCCAGTGGCACCGCTCCTTTGATGCGACCGTGAGGTCTCAGGTTCGAAACCCACCACCCGTATGTTATTTTCCCTTTCCGATTTCCTTAGTGGGCCGGCCCATTGGAAAAATTACATGGGCGTTTGCCTCGCTCACGCTCGCTCGCGTCCCCCTACAGCTCCACACTGGCCCGGCTTTTATTTTGTTTTTTAATTTTTTTTGTTAAAAAAATTTATTCAACTTAAAATGAAATATATTTTAAATAGTGAACAAATTTTAAGTGTGAACGATTTCAAACATGAACAAAATACATATGAACAATTCTCAATTTTGAACAATTTTTAATTTGAACATATTTTATTTGAACAAATTTAAATTTGAACAGAATTAAAATTTGAACAGTTTTTTATCCGAACAAATTCCAAGTTTGAAAAAAATTAAAGTTTGAACAGTTTTTAGTTTGAACCAAAAATAATTCTGAACAAAAAAATTGGGTTAAAAAAAGAAAAATAAGACAAGCAAAAAGCTTAAAATGGACATTTATACACAAAACGGTTCGTACCCCACCGGTGTGTCACTTTCTCGCCGATAGTATAAAAAATCTCACACCGGTACTAAGCCGTTTCCTTGTAGTGCCTTGTATTTTCACGGAGCGTGAGATTGTTTGGCACCCCCATGATGTGATACGTAGCGCCGGTGTCGGAGTATCAATTTGTGTCGACACCATAGGAGGCGGCATTCACCTCCTTATCGATATAGGTAACATCATCGTCGTCTTCAAACCTATACCATTAGTCTTTGGCAGAATGGCCTTCTCTGTTGCAGATCTGGCAAGTGACGTTGACCCAAGGCGTCATGCACAGGAGGGCACGGCCATGTCCTTGCCCTCCGCTAGCAGGTGTGGAACATCCACCCCCTATTTCCATTGCGGGGCTGGTGATCATCTCTAAAAGGTCCACGGTCATCTCTAGCTGGTCCACGGAACGCTCCATGGCCACCACCTGAGTTATGTGAGCGCTAGCCACCACCAAGTTTGTGCATCACCTCATCTGCTGACGACTCAAAGCCTCCATGACGGGACGCGCTGAGCATCTCTTGGCGCTGATCATAGGCCAGCAACTGAGAGTAGAGCTCGCTAACAGTGAGCTCGCATCAAGCATACCAAAGGTAGCAACAGGAGCGTTATAATCATTGCCGAGACCCACGAGTATGAAGGAGATGTGTTCATCATCATAAAGTGGATGTCCGGCGGCAGCTAGCTCATCATACAGACCTTGCATTTGTGCGAAAAAAATCTGGCATGGATTTTTTTTTTATTCTTGCTGTTTGCCAATGCGATCTTTAGATTCATGATATTATATCGACTATGAGAGGCAAGGATGGCCTCCAACGCCTGCCAAAATTTAGTGGCATGCTCCATCCGAAGGACGTGAGACATGTAGCATTACATAAAGATGATCTTGATCATGTTAGGAAGCTCACAAGATCTAAACATGAGGTACAAAGTGGAGAGAACAACCATCTAGCTACTGCTATGGACCCGTAGTCTAGGGACGAACTACTCACGCATCTCTTCGGAGGAGGGCATGGTGGCGCAGACCCCTCCGGTGATGAATTTCCCTTCCCGGAGGGTGCCGGGGAGAGCTTCAGAACCCTCCCGATCTCGGGATGAAGATGACGGCGGCCTCGGGTGTTTTTCGGGGAGAAGTGGAATATATTTAGGGTTTACGCCTCAGGGGGAATAAATATGAGAAAGGGCAAAGGTGGTGGAGGCCTAGGGGCCCCACACCACCCACGGTGCGGCCAGGGGGCGCGCCGCCCTATGGTGTGGGCACCCTCAGGCCCCTCTCCGGGTCTCTCCGGGACTCCGTGGAACCTTCGGGAATTCTAAGACTTCGAGGCTTCGAATTTTCCAATTGCGGTAATATTTCCAGAACAACTTTCTAGAAACTAAAAACAGCAGAAAATAGGGAACTAGCTCTGTGGCATCTTGTCAATAGGTTACACCGAAAATTGATAAGAATGACATAAAGTGTATTGGAAACATGTGGGAAATAACATGAAAACAACATGGAACATAAAAAATTAGGGATCTGTTTATGACATATCAACATCCCCAAGCTTAGTTCCTACTCGTCCTCGAGTAGGTAAACGGTAAAAACAGGTAATTTCTGAGGTGACATGCTACCAACATAAACTTGATCATCATAATGTAAAAGCATATGCAAGCTAAGATCATAGAACTTAAACACAAACATGATAAATAGAAGTTTAATAATAAATCATAGCAATCACTTTCCATCATGAGAAGTAACTCAAATAAAAGATCATGAATAACAATGCAAAGAAAGATATACGTATGTTTCAAGTATAGAGAAAGCATGACAAAGTGATACTTCGCAAGTCCTTAAGAGTAGGGCAAAACATAAATGCAGGACACCTTCAAAGTTTCATGAGGAGGACTACAACAAATAATTAGATAACAGGCAATATCACATCATGAATGAATTAATAATGTTTCTGGGACAAATGCACATAAAACTCAGAATGGAAAAAATACTCTCTCAACTATGCATAAAGTTAGTAGATGGAGACTCAACATAAAAGTAAAAGAAAGGCCCTTCGCCCAGGAGGCCGACGGGGTGCCGTCGGCGTCTTCGGAAGAAACGGGAACGGGAACGGGGCTGGTGAGGCCCGCTGTCAGCCATACGCCGACGGGCATTGAATACGTCGACGGGGATTCGAATACGCCGACCGAGGTGAACGCCGACGGTCACTGTCGGCGACCCCATACGCCGACGGGAGTGGAGCCTACGCCGACGGGGCCCCACCGTCGGCGTATCCTACACGTGTTGTAGTGCACCCACCTAAACCAAGCTCTCACTCTCATCGCGCAACTGCCAAAAAACCACCTAAACCAAGCTCTCACTCTCATCGTGCAACTGCCAAAAAACCGGATCGAAATGCCATAAGCAATTATCGCCCTACTTACTTGATCCACCTATTCGCAACATTGGTGCAGAAAGTCCTCTTCATTATTTTCTTAAAAGCGGAAGTGAAGCCTTAACAGCGGGTGCATATGCATGTCCAAACTGTTCCTAATCAAGATCTTCTGCTTCCATGACTTCGGGTATCTGTCACCTGGCCGGCTGCTGTATGCACACTTCACCTCGCACGCTGGCTTCTCATGCAGGTATATGTCCTTCAGATTGACCGCTACTTCCATGACTGCCCTTGCATAATCGATAAACTTGTCTTCCGACTGAAACCCAAAGATCCTAAGCACCGAGAGATTGCGGTGCTTGAAATCAGATGCTTCCCATTTTGCATCAGCGTCCTTCTTCTCCTCGCTATACCCAAGCTCCTTCCTCTCATCCGTATCCCATATCCCCAAACAATCGCAAACCTGCAATGCTTCTAATCAGGCAGACATTCGCATTCAACGATGTAAAAGAAGACACACCTTTACCTAATTATCAAGCATTTTAATGGCGCGCTCTAAGTTCAACACAATAATAAATCTAGGTTTAACATGCAGAAGGAAAAAGATATAGAGAAGACTTTACCCTGATGCGTAGCTCCTCAAGGGAAGGTCCACCATGCAAAACAAACATCGTCCAAGTCAGATCACATTCTTCTGAAATGGCAGCCAAATTCACAAGCCTTAGCTTGCTGAACACCGGCCACAATTCCTTCGGATATTCAGGTTTAACCCAGATCTGCAAAAGATAACAGAGACACAAAATATCTCAAGAAAATTAGAGACTAGAAGCTCATAAAGGAATGACGAGGGAAAACTAAGTGCACCATCAACAAGACTGTAACCTTCACTAACCTTTTCACTTTCAAAGCCCAGATGCAGGTTGCTTACGGTGGCTTTGCCAAGAAATTCACTTAACTTGAGCATCTTATGCCATGAAAGAGCCGTATTACTCATGCTCACGGCGTGGAGAAGTGGGACATAACCAAATGACAAAGGATCATGCAGAGAAATCCAACAAGAAAAAGTCAGCGTTGTGAGCGTTGGCACCCAGTTCAGATCAACCTTCTCAAAGTAACTTTTGACAATCTCAATCTCACAGAGTCGCTGGTGTTGCACTGTTAGGAAGGACCGAAACCCCATGTCACAGTTGTCCAAGCGGAGGTATTCCAGTTGTACGCACAATCTTAAAATTATAGGGAAATCTAATGCACCTAGCCTCAAATTCTCTAGCTTGAGACGTGAAAGACACATGAATGTGAATGGACAAACATTAATAAATTGTTTGAGCTGCCTCCCATAAGCGAGCATATACTTAGGGCTGCATCGCTTCATTTCCTTCTCTGTCAAGAGTGTGAACTCAAAAAAACCAACCTTGTGTGTTGTTATGGTTTTGGCAATAGTCTTGCCAATCACTACACCACAGTAAGCTTTTAAGGGCATTTCGTCGGGGGAACTTCATAAAAGTGCCCCAAAAGCTAGCAACCGGAGGCACTTTGCATATTGTGCCCCACTAAGTACCCCCTATTGAGGCACTTCATAAAAATGCCCCGAAATATGATACCTACTAGGGCATTTTGTCAAAGTGCCTCCAACGGCATATACCTATGAAGGCAGTTTGGCAAACTGCCTCCAAAGGCATATACCTATGAAGGCAGTTTGGCAAAGTGCCCCCAAAGGCATATACCTATGAAGGCAGTTTGGCAAAGTGCCCCCAAAGGCATGTAGCAATTGGGGCAGTCTAGCAAAGTGCCCTCAAAGGCATATAGCAATTGGGGCAGTCTAGCAAAGTGCCCCGAATTGACAGTATATGAAACTTAAGCACAACCCAACTACAGATTCATTGTTCAAATTCAAGCCAAGTTCACAGCAGACAGACTAGTAAGCAAATTTCACAGCACAGGTGATAGAATGATTACAGAGGTAAGTTAAGTTCAGACCAGCATCGTAAACTTGCAGAATTATTACAGATTTTGCGGATCAAGCTTCGTAATAACCAATCTAAGCCATACACCGAAAGCATCTTTCTATCGGTAAGGCATAGATCTTTCATCCTTCATAGTGAACACGCATATCTGTCCCTCTTCAAGCTTGAAAGCTGCAACAACTCGTGGCCAACCGCATACAATTGTTGCCTTCATACCTTTTCCCATCTTCATTCTGCAGTACTTGTCCAGAGTGCTTTCAGAACTATTCACTACTAAACTCACTAGAGGATCACTGTTGTATAGTGAACTCAGTAAACTGACAAGATAAGTCGATGTGTACTCAGCTGATAATTCCTAAAAGAAAATAGTACAAGGAAATTATTACTACAACTACATGATGACAGACTCATGATAATTCCTACAAGCAATGTATCACTTGAACCAAAGTATTACTGCAAGATGGAGGACTTACCATAATTCCTTCTGCAGGATCAACATTTGATTTTGTCAGCCTACACACATAATCTTTGATAGGTGGCCTAGGTAGATCCTCGACAATACTCCTCAATTGCATAACTTGATGGAAGTTCATTTCAACCTCATTTCCAAACATGCAGTACTTGTCAAATGATTCTTCTCCTCCATGTCCAGGTCCTACATTTGAACATTTGGTGTCATACTCTACTTAATCGTTTGTGCACGAGTAAACTAAAAGTTGTACAAGTACATACCTCTTACAACAATCATGTCCATGTCTGTGTAAATGTCGTCATCACTCATATAGTAGTCTTCCTCACTGAGGTAGTCATCTTCCTCGGTGAAGTGGTCATCGTCGCTTGGCGGCACGTACTCATCAGAAAGGTTGTCATCGTCGCTTGCCATCGTTTCCTATTGAGTATAGACTACATGATAACAAGGAAACTAGTTACCACTTTTTTCAACTATTAGATTAAACAGTTGTAGGTTAAACAGATTTTGCTCTAAAGAGTTGATCTTCAAACATTAAACAGTACAAAAGATTGTAACCATGCTAACCAAGTTTGAATATCAGCAAGAGGATATTAACTAAACTGAAAAGAACTATCTAAAAAAAGATTTGAATATTAAGCTTGTTTGGACACACCCAAAAAAAACTATCTAGATCAAGATTTGTCACGAATGTAGTTCTACATTTAGCCACAGATATAGCAAGATTGGGATTTGTAGTTCAACATTTATCACATAAGAAAAAGATTTAGTCACATGTATAGTTGTCATAGCAAGAATTAACCACAAGAAGAACAAGAATCCAAGTTATTTCATTCATAGATCATTTCATCCCAACACAACTCCATCTATAGATTGGTTCAGAAAAAGACCACAGGAAGAACAAGACTCCAAGTTATTTTTTTTTAACCAACTACGTAGAGGATCATGCAAACCAAAGCAGTGCACATCAATCATCTCTCAAATCATGGAAACCATTTTGGTTTCATGATTGCAAGGAATTTAAATGAGGAATTTAACTAAGGAGTAATTGTATATAGGTTCAATTTGAACATGTTTATCTTCTTTGAGTGTGCTCTACTTTTATCAGTGTAGGTTGAAGCTGAAAAGTAGTTGAGTACAAATGGATAAAACATGGATGTCAGCACCTAGGTCAACTAGGGTTTATGAAGATGGGGTTAGAAAATTTGTACAATATGCCGCAGAGAATGCTGGCATGTTCAGTAGATTACTATGTCCTTGCAATTGCTGTGGGAATAGGTTCTGGAAAACTGAGCAGCTGGTTGTAGAGCATCTAGTATGCAATGGGTTCATTCCTGGTTATTCAACCTGGGTATTCCATGGTGAACAAATTGAAAACCCTGAACCTGATGTTGAAAGTAGCTCTGACAGTGAGCCCGAAGAATATGCTGACAGTGATGAGATGAACCAATTGTTGGTAGACACCTTTGGGATGTATGACAATGCACACTTAGGGGAAAGTGATGATGATGATGATGATGTTGATGGGAACAGTGAAGATGGTAGTTCAAGTGACGAGTTTGATTGTGATCCTGAAGCGTACAGAACTTTAGTAGAAGATGGTAGCAAAGATTTATTTCCTGGCTGCAAAGCAATGTCTAAGTTGCAATTCTTAATAAAAATTGTGAACATCAAGAACACCTGGAAAATTCCTAATGCCTGCTACGATGCGTATCTTTCATTGTTTAGAGAAATACTACCAGAAGGTTACGGTGAAGCTTTGCCTAAAAAATTTCATGCCTCAAAAAGGTACATAAAGGATGTTGGCATTGGGTACGATAGTATTGATGCATGTCCAAATGACTGCATTATGTTTAGAGGTGTCAACTCAAATGCATCTGAGTGTCCAATTTTCAAAAGTAGCAGATGGAAAAGTGTGAAGACGGGAGTATCTGGGAAAAGGGAGTATAAGGTTCCACACAAAGTGATCAGACACTTCAGACTGAAGCCTAGAGTTAGAAGAGTTTTTATGTCAACAAAAACAGCACCACATATGATCTGGCACAGTGCTGGTAGGACTAGAGATGGTAAGCTAAGGCACCCTGCAGATTCTCCTGCATGGAAACACTTTGATTCAGTACACAAAACATTTGGTGCTGACCCAAGGAACCTTAGGTTAGGCCTGGCCACTGATGGGTTCAATCCATTTAGGAACATGAATACAACATACAGTATCTGGCCAATTATTCTTATTCCCTATAACCTTCCACCCTGGATATGCATGAAGCAATCCAATTTCATCCTAAATGTACTTGTCCCTGGAAGGAAATCACCTGGAAAGGAAATGGACATATACATGCAGTTAACCATGGAAGATCTACAAGAGTTTTGGAAACCTGGAGTGTGGACATATGATGTTGTCATTGGAAAAAAGTTCCTCATGAGAGCAGCTTTGTTGTGGACTATCACTGATTGGTTAGGAAGGGGCAGCTTGAGTGGAGAGAGTTTACAGACTTGTTCACATTGTCTGACTAACACCTGCACAAGGCATTTAACATATGGGAAGAAGACATGCTTCTTAGGTCATAGAAGATTCCTCGATGGCAACCATGTCTACAGATTTGATGAAGCATCTTTCAATGGAAAACTTGAGATGAGAGGGCCTCCAACCCAACTCACAGGGAAGGAAATATCTGAAATTACTGTAAGTCTACACACAGAATATGGGAAACTACAGAAGCCCACGAGAACTGACAACAAAAGGAACAAAGCTTGTCCAGAGGACATATTTGAACACAGTGTGGAAGTGACATTCAAAAAAAGAAGTGTGTTTTTCTGCCTCCCATATTGGAAAACACTTCTTGTCAGACACAATCTAGATATCATGCACATAGAGAAAAATGTGTTTGACAATATTGTTGGTACAATACTTGATGTAGATCATAAAACAAAAGATGGACTGGATTCTAGGATGGATCTATAAGAAATGGGAATAAGATTTGAATTGCATGCTGATACAAGAGGAGTTAAACCTGTAATACCTAGAGCTATTTATCAACTGAATACAGAAGGAAAGAAGATTTTCTGCATGGTCATAAAATTTGCAAGATTTCCAGATGGATATGCATCCAACTTTTTTTACATGGTAGACCTACAGAAGAAAAAACTGGTTGGCATGAAGACGCATGACTGCCACATCGTAATGCAGGATTTAATGCCATTGGCGTTGTGTCGATCACTCCCAGACAGTGTATCTGTACCACTGATAAAGCTGTGTAACTACTTGAAAAGAAGGAATCAGTCAACATCTATGCAGAAAAGAAGGAACAACACTAAATCTGAATAAAAATGCTAGCATCAGTTCAACAGTAAGTGCAGGTACTGAAGGCCAACAAACTAGAGTAGGGAAGCTATCTAGTGAAAGAGAAGAAGCAGGAAAAGTGGCTGCTAAGAGGAGTAACAGTATTGCACCAACTGCAGGCCAAGAAGAAACATCAGGGAAGCTGTCTGATGGAAGCCAAATAGCAGCAGAAGTGTTTGACAAGAAGAGTAAGTGTAACAGTAGGGCAGCAAGCATCATTGAAGCAAATGCATGCCATGAAGGAGGAGTGGATCCATTGGAAAAACGAAAGCGTAAGCGCAATAAAGAAAAAGGAAGTGAACTACAAGGAGAAGTGGATCGGTTGGGATCAATATCCAGTCAACCTGTACTGGCATCAACAGAAGATAGCGAAAGAATCAAATCAAAACGACGCAAACACATTGAATCATCTGAAGCAAGCCAAGTTACACCAATCACAAGTAAAGGAGTTGTACCAACATCAAGTCAGCATGTTGAAGGAAAAGCTTCAAAGAAACAAAAGAGGAAGATCAATGAAGCATCATTTGAAGATATGTCAGCAAGTGAAATTAGGAAAGAAACTGAACCAGTAGGTGAAGCAAGTCAAAAAGAAAAAAGAAAACGAAGTAGTCAGAAGAAATCATCTGAAACAAGCCAAGTGAGAAGCCAAACAACAGTTGCAGATGCTGAATTAGAACCTGATGATAGTCAAACATTGATGCAGCTACAGTGTAAGAGCAAGAGATTGAAGAAGAAGCCGACAAAAAAAGATGATGACTCAACAAACATTACTACTGCACCCCAAAC
The DNA here is from genome assembly GCA_028641055.1 of Alopecurus myosuroides. NCBI lineage: Eukaryota > Viridiplantae > Streptophyta > Magnoliopsida > Poales > Poaceae > Alopecurus > Alopecurus myosuroides. Next base: position 6,338,129 of record CM054060.1, on the reverse strand, counting down.
AGTAAAGCCAAAAGTATCTTACAAGCAACTGTTGTCAGATAATGTTAAGTTCTAGAAAATAAAAGAGGAAAAGGTAGAAACGAATAAACGATCACCGAAGAGGGAAGCTACGAAGCAAAGTGATGTTAACATACAAAATGATCATGTGAACGATCACCGAAGGAGAACGTTGCAGGTTTGTTTACTACATACTGAAATACACATAATAACATGGATGTATAAGTGTTGGTCATGAATAAACAACTGTTTTCAACATTTTTGCAGAGTGAAAACATAAAAAATGGGATGGAGGTGGCGTTAACATCACCAAATTGTGTGAATTTGGTTGCAATTGGGACAATACAGAAAACCAGCAATGCGGACTTTGTTGAAGTTCTAGTTAACATAGTTTTACGTAGTCCTACTGCACTGCCAGAACCTAAAGGAAGGATGACTCTGATAAGGCATGCTCAATCACATTGTATCAGATGGCCGAAGAGAAATGTAAGTAACTAGAGTGTTTCGATTTCTTCTTTACATGGTGCTGCTGATTTATTGATTGTGAATGACAATGGCTTGCAGGTTACACACGCAGACACAGTGGTTCTTGCAGATGTCATACATACTGATCCACGGACTGGAGTTGTCAGTAAAAAGATGACATATCACGACAAGTATATCAGAAGGTACTTCTTAAACGAGTTGTCAACTTGGGGTATATAAACATGACCAACCTCTTAAAAGCTCAAGCTACTAAATAAAATACATGAAAGAGCTTGTCTTAAAGAGAATGACTGAAAGCCTCATCTATAAAAGAACATGTCAAATGTTACATAATTAAGATGACTCGTAAAACTTCAACAGAGATCAGTTAAATCAGCAAGGAATCATGTACTGAAACAAGAACTAAGAAAAAAGCAAACACCCTGTACCTTAACTGCTGATAGGAAATACAATCAGGGGTACACAACTATGAAAAGATGGTAAAAATCAGGATCTTTTCTTAATGCAAGAAAAGAAACATTCATACATTAGCCTTGCAAGATTTTGAAATGAAAATAAAATTATCACCACAAATTACTCACACTGCACAAAAATGAACTTAATACTTCAGTAGGAGCTGGACAACTAGAATGAACTCTCAAGTAAAAAAATTATCATATGATTTTACATATTTAATTTGCCAACGGTAATATACAATTCTTGTTAACAAAAGGAGTATTTCAACAACTTACAATGAATCATGTTAATTTATTTTATTCTATTGACTTTTCGTATATGAATGATATTTTTTTCACATTATGGTAGACAGCTTTGATAATTCAATTCACTGATATTGGGTGACTTGTTTCGCTGTGATTGGGCCTTCATTAGTAGCAGTAGTGACTTAAAGTTTCAGTCTAATAGCATGAATGTCAAGTTGCTGATAAAGAACCTGTAATCTACAGATTGCAACTTAAGTTATTATGGTGGCTCAGTTGCCACGAAAGGAAATAAGCTCTATGATAAAAGGGACATAGTATACTACAAATTCAACAGAAAAGCATTCAACAATTGCTAAAAAATACTAGTGTAAATAACTGAAAGAGAGCATCTAAATGGGACAGGGCATGCAATATTAAACCAGCCAAGACAACATTTTCAACAGAATAGAAATTTTCTCAGTGAGAATCCGCCACTCATGGTCACTGTCAATATCCATGTGAACACTTTTGTGGATTTCTTCAAGTTCAGTCATTTTCTTTAAGACAAGCTCTTTCATGTATTTTTTACAGAATTCATTTTCTATCACTTGAACCATGATAGCAAAACAGAACTAAGTACATCATTACTTCATTAGGTTATTTCACTCTGCATACAAACTGTAAATAAAGAGGGTAGCATACATTTCTTGGGTGGAATTACACACTTGGAACAGATATCTTGTTAGTATTGGTTGGTGGTGTGATGATCAAGTTAAGCGTGCATCCTGTGCACAGGGATGTCAACTGTAGTTCTTTTGCAGAATTATGTCCATGTCAACTACAGTTGGAAATATGATTTGCATGTCATTTGCAGATGAAAAGCTACAAAGCTTCAAATCTGGATTCACGAAGTGGTTGAGGAAGTGAATTTCATGTGAAGTGTATTCAGGAACCTACAAAGCTGAGGAGTTGTTGCAAAGTACTGTTTGAAAAAATGATGTTCATAATTATGTCATGTGTACTGGATTCAGGAACCTACAAAACTTGATTTTGCCTGAACAGATGTTTACAATTATGTTAGATATTGTGATATTGTGATGTTCAGTGATTTTTTGTTGTGCCAGAATTTATATTATCGCTATGAGTAAACTGATGTAAACTTATATAGTACAATGAATTGGAAAATACCTCCAAAGGGAAATACCTCTAATTGAATTAGGGGCACATGCTTAAAGTCCCTCCAAATATATTTTGGGGAAGTTTTCCAAAGTGCCCTTAAATGTATTTGAGGCATTGGATGAAAATGCCTTTAATTGTATTACTGGAACTTCTCACAGTGCCACAAAAACCTTTGGGGGCATTTTTACAAAGTGCCCTTAAATGTGTTTGAGGCACTTGAGAAAGTACCCTAAATGTATTTGAGGCACTTATTTAAATGCCCTTAAATGTTCTTGAGGCATTTTGACAAAGTGCCCGTAAATGTACTTGAGGCATTTTGACAAAGTGCCCTTAGATGATTTAGGGGCAATTCTTAAAGTGCCCTCAAATAATGACATGTTGGGGCACTTTTCGGGGCATTTTAAGAAAGTGCGTCGAAAACCTTTAGAGTCACAGGTATTAGTGGCGCTTTCGGAAAGTGCCCCAATAGTTTTTGGGGGCAAAAAAATGACATTTAGGGGCACTTCGAAGTGCCCCAAAATGCATACCGTGTTGTAGTGAATTCTAATGGATTCATCTCCCAAGAAGAATTGCATGCACAGGCGGTGAATGGTGTATGGACTTGTACTCCTGTTTTCCAGAAGGCTCTGGGTCGCTCCAAGCATGGTTGCATTGGCATGAACAACATCATCACAGTTCCTCACTTGCTCATGGTCAGTACAACCAACCATTATAAGAATTTTGGAGAGCATAGTAGGGATATGCTTCCACCGTTTGGAGAGGATTCTGGTTCTTGTGGCGTCTACAGTATCAAGACGCTCTACGATATTGAGCAACAGGTCATCAGGCAAATTTCCGAGCCTATCATGTTGCCAGGTGCCTTCATCTTCATCCTGTATATGGCATAGAAATAGACAGAGTTGTTTTGTTCCAGTTTTCGAGATGCTATGTTGATAATAGATGTTCTGAGAACAGATGTAATTTTGCTACTTTCCACCAGCGAAAACAAAATTGGGCATCTTCAACACACACAAAAAATCAATTTCAACTACTCTTTTCTACTACTATGGTTCCTATAATTTATCTGTAAGAGCCCCAAAACAAACAAAAAAGATCTAAAGGACAGGTAACGACTACTCTTTTATACTACTAATGGTTCCTATAATTTATCTGTAGGAGCCCCAAAACAAAACAAAATATATCTAGAAGACAGGTAACTCACCAGCATGGCGAGTGAAGACCATCTCACTACACCACGGTATATATATAGGGGCACTTTGGTAGTGGCACTTTGTCAAAGTGCCACTATAGGCATGACCTATTGTGGCACTTTGTCAAAGTGCCACTAAAGGCATGACCTATAGTGGCACTTTGCCAAAATGCCACTAAATGACATGACCTATAGTGCCACTAAATGTCCTGACCTACAATTAGAAATCAGACACATTTTAGAAGCGTCTGGGCCGTCCGATCCTGTCACTACTCTCCGTGAGGTGTTTTCTCATTCTCTAAGTCAACGAGGTCCATTTAATTTTTTTTGAGTTCTCATTTAGACACTGCTCTACCCGTTTCCTGAGAGAGAGGCTGTGATGACCCCGAAATTTTGAGAAATTAATAATTGAAGTCCAAAATAATTAGCTTCTAATCAGTTTTATTTTGTTAATCTGTTTTTGGGTGTTCGTAAGTTATTTATAAAAAATTAAACAACTTAATTTGAATAGGAAGCTAACCTCACTTTTGGTTGATCATTAGCTAGTTGTACTAGCATGCATCGATGCATCCATGCACGGATGTGATCAGTGATACTAGCTAGAGTAGTACTAGTATACGTGTGTTAGTACAAGATAATTGATTAGAGGCTAACGTGTCAGATTGCTAGAGGAGGTCAAATGTGTTGGCAAGCTGACTCAATATGGCTACATTACGTGGAGTTCTGCATACTAGGTGACGCAAGTGCATACGATCAGGATGTCGGCCAGATATTCTAGTCAGCTCCTGAACTCAATCGGCAAGCGGCCGGCCGATGTTCTTTAGGCCTCGTTTGGTAGCAGTGTATTCAGGGGTATTGTTGTGTATTCGCGGACGTGCGGAGACAGATGGTGGGGCCCAACCGCAAGGCTTATCCCCTCCCATTTATCTTCTTCTCCCCCCGAGTTCTTCCAGGAAAGGCCATGGCTAGCCTCAGATGAGCACGCATCTGCGCGATTCTCCTCTCCACCCACCTGCCCCGCCGTCCAATCGACGGTTTCGGCCGCCGCGCGCCATGGCCTCCACCCCCCGACGTGCCTGCGCTTCCCTCTTCGATCCCTCACATACCTGCGCCCTCCCCATCGGAAAGCTCGGCCGCCGTCCCGCCATGGCCCCAAGCTCACGAGCTTCCCGAGCGCGCAGTCACGAACCTCGTCGCTGGAGAAATTTGCACATAACACCAACCTTTGATGCAAAGGTTGCACAAAACACAGAAACAACCCATCTTTTGCAGCTAGCCCCAAGTTTTGGTCTAAAACGTTGCAGCTAGCCCAAATAGTTGATTTAGTGACTTAACATGCATCTGACAGGTGGGTCCGTAACTCTTTACCGTATTTCTTCAGTAGAATACACCAAGCTGAAGGTAGTTAAAGAAAAAACACCATACTATGTTGTTCAAGGTGAAAATAATTTTTTATCGTAGCGCCAAAATCAAATAATTTTAAAATATGTTCTCGAAAGTGAGACGCACAAAATAGTGTCCTGAGGGTGCGTCCTACGATCTAAAAATTAGCATAATAATGATAACAATTTGGTAGCCGCTTAAAATGAAATTGTCTGACGTCCAGTTCAGGAAGTGTTATACCAAAAGACAGTTATAAGAGGGTCATATAAATAATGTCCTACATGATGAGTTTGTTATAGTGTTCCACCATTGTGTTGCCTATTTTTTTCTACAAATTGTTATATAATTATGTTATATACCGTATATAAATATGGGCCCACATGTCAGATACGTTGTTAAGACTTTAAATCGACTATTTGGGCTAGCTGCAACGTTTCAGATCAAAACCTGGGGCTAGCCGCAAAACGTGGTTTGTTTCTGTGTTCTGTGCAACGTTTGCACCAAACATTGGTGTTCCGTGCAATTTTCTCTCGTCGCTGGGTCGCCGGAGGACAAGAGGCAGTGGCGCCCGCCGACCTGGAGGTTGCCTCTCGGTCCGATGTAGTGCTCCCATGGTAGGTCGCCGGTGCTTCCAAAGAAAAATGGTGGCGCTCCTATCGGAAAAGATGGCGCTGCTCCAAGTGGGGCGTAACGGAATTTTTGCTACTTTTTTTTTTGCTATTTTGGTACAAATTTTTTGCTCTGAAAACTGCGGCAATTTTTCCGGCGAAGTTAATTGCTACAATACGACAAAATTTTTGCTATAATAATTCTAAACTTTTGCTATAACACTATAATTTTTTTGCTCCAATATTTTCCGGCGTTGTCTCCGGCGAGTGTGTCCCGGCATGTCGCCGGTGAAATCAACTGTTCCTACTGTAGCATTATTTTTTTGCTCCGGCGAGGTCTCCGGTGAGTTCTCCGGCCATGTCTTATTTCTTTTGTGTTTTAAAACGAACCATTTTTTTTGCTATATAGGAGCAAAAGCGGGGTGTTTTTTGCTACAAGAGCAAAATAGAAATTTAGACTAAAAAATGACACGTGTCAGCACGGGGACCCGGGGGATGGAAAATTTTCATCCCGGGGGACGCCAATCACCCCCTTCCCAACACTCACGTTGTTTGGCACACGTGTCTTCAGATATGAGGGTATCATCATAGATTCAGCAGCACATACAGTGGCACCTCGTTGCATTATAACAATCTTATATTTATATTTACGTCAGACATTCAGCAACGGCTTATAGAAATCTAATCTTTACACCATCTCAAGAAGCATTAAACTAATTCAGAATAGTACAATATCACAAGAAGCATCACAATAACTTAGAAAATAACATCTCATCAACTTATCAAAGTATGTGAGTCCAATGCCTGTTGCAGCCACAGCTTGGGCAAACTCCACATCATTAGGCAGTATGTGAGTCCTAGCGTTATCCTGCTGGATAAAAATTGTTTCCCCAGCAGCATCTGCTGGCCACATTTCTGCTATGGCTGGAACAAATTTCCGGATTAGAAACGACCTCATGACTTCCCTGTTGACGATGATATTTTTGGTTTCGAGTGCTCCTCTCTCTCTATTATCACTTCTTCTAAGAGCCGATGTTTCTTTCACAAAGGGCCACACGCCGATTTTCCCTGAAAATATGCATTCTCCTTGTGCATTGTATCTTGGCCTAGCCACGGCTGTTAGAAACATTACCTTGCCAATGCAGTTTACGTTTATGGGTAGTCCTATGTGGCCCTTCTTCATCGGGTAGAAGATAGAATTTCCTCTTCCTTTTGGTCATCATGAAACACTTTTCGTCAAGATGGACAATTTTGCGCATAGTAATGAATTTAGGCTTTGCATCTCTCAGTGTCGTGACATCCACCATGGAAAAGCTAAATTGCACCCTAGAGTTCATGTTTGCCTCTTTCAGTGGTGGCTTCACGGTACTTGACACCCGTTTGATAAGCTTCATTTTGAATCTTCTATGAAGTGTCGTAGTGCTCACCTCCAACGCACTTGCTAGCTTTCGAAAGTTGTCCTTCTGCTACAGAGAATTGTGGGGATTTGGGATAGATCGCAAGGAGCAGGTTTACGACCACATTTCCCTTTCTTTTGCTAGTCACATATACCTCTAGCCCTTGATCGGCTTGCTTTTTTGCATTATTCCATAGTCTTTGGATCTGTTGTATGTGGACGTTGAACATCGCAGCAACGTTTTTCTTGTCGCATTTCTTGACCTTTCCACCTCTTTCATCATAGAGTGCCTTTAGTGCCATGTAAGCTCCAAATTTTTCTGTGTCATTGAGTATTTTTCGTATTCTCAACACTTGTTGATTTCCTAATAAGAATAAAAAAAGCTTGTTACAAACACTCCAAATGCAACTGGAATGCGATATTACAAGAAAATTTCAGAATCTTGTGCCAATGATGTTTTGCTCCTGATTTTACTCTAGAACTAGTGTTCAAAATACTTTTGTTTGACCACTTATTTTTCCTACTCATTTTGTTTGCTTGCATTGAATATTTAACTAGTGCTTGCTTGCATGTTGCAATTACTTGCAATACATTTCAGGAGTATTTGCAGATATATACTACTCCAATTTACTTGGAGGAGTACAAGTATACTTGCAATTAAATATACTTGTTCTTGCAGTTGAATACCCCAATTTAGTTAAACATGGAGATTGCAGTTAAATATGCTTATACTTGCAGTTAAACACGGAGTATGCAGTTAAATATGGAGTACCATTTTCTTAAACACTGCCAATTTACTCATGTCCTTTATTCCTATATTCATGGACATGTTTTGGGGAGTACAATTGTCCTAGATTCCTGTATATAGGCATTCTACACCACTGAGGCATTCATGAAAGCATAAATTGCAATTTGCTCCTAACTGCAATTTGCTCTGAAACTGTGCATATGTACACGTTAACTGAAACTATGCATGAAACTCCATATCACATTGTATCAACTGAACTATTTCTGTCAACTCTCGTATCACATTGTACCTGCCAGGTTTGGGTTGATCTCCTGATCGTTTCCTTCAGGTATGTCCAGTTCATCGTCATCATCATCAGGTGGTGTCATGTTCGGGTCAATCTCCTGATGTCGAGCCGCCATTTTTGGAAGAATTGTTGCCAGTGACCTCGATCTAGGGGCGCGCCGGTGATCTCGGCGATCTGGAGCGAGGAGGTTGGCACCGGCCACGACCTGAAGCGAGTACAGAAGTTTGATTTGCCCCTGCCGGCAACCTGGAGCTGGTAGAAGATCTTGAGCCTTGGGGGTGACCTGAAGCTTGATGTGCTGCCGATCTTGGAGGTTACCTGAAGCTTGATCTGCTGCCGGCAACCTGGAGCGGGTAGATTATCTTGGGGTGACCTGGAGCGAGGAGATGACTTGGGGCGGCCTGAAGGTTGATCAGCTGTTGCCGGCGATCTAGGAGCTTGGTCTGCCGGCGATCCGACCTGGGATGTTCCTACCACTGAGGCGACCTGGGAGTCTTGATCGACCTGGGATTCTTGATCGATGGTTGGGAGACAGGATACTGGGGAGGCGCGGCGAGGACCTAGGGCAACCGGCGAGGACCTAGCGCGACGCCGGCGAGGACCTTGGACGGCTCGGGCGAGGACCTGGGGCAACTGGCGAGGACCTAGCGCGACGCCGGCGAGGACCGTGGGAGGCTCGGGCGAGGACCAGGGGTGACGCCGGCTAGGACCTAGCGCGACGCCGGCGAGGACCTGGCGTGGCAACGAGCTCCTCAGGCGCTGGGCCTTTTCACGATCGGTAGATCTGGATTTGCATTTTGTACGCTTTCCTTATTTCCTCGGGGGCAAACATGTCAACTTGGGACATTTTTTCTCTTGTCGGAAAAAGTCAAAACGGCTTACATTTCGGAACAGAGGGAGTATTATTTTTTTTTTGAGAAAATTCAATTAAGGATATTATTTTCAAAACTTTAAAATTAATCATTAAGGTTAACTTTTTTAAGAAAACCATAGTAATTCTTTTTGGAAACATTTGTAAATTTTCGTCAAATTTTAAGTAACCATTTATTCAAAGTCGGTCCATGAGACGTGAAGCGCGGGGGAAAGGTCAGGCCACATCCCGGGCTCCACCAGGTTAAACGCCTCGAGGGCGCGGTGGTAATGCTCGTCCTCCTTCGCCATGGTGCGGGGTGCCTGAATGGGGGCGCCTCCACGGGCGCCGCGTCTTCCTCCATGGGCGCGTGCTCGCCCCCCCCCCCCGCCCCCCCCCCGCTTTGGGCGCCATGGGCCCGAAGGACACATAGTATACCGTAGATGAACCAACGATCTCAAAACAAAAGCACTATCGCAATATGTTTAAATATGAATTCGAAAGAGGAGAAAGGTACAAATTATGGTTCTCAAGTTTGAAATATGTTCATGTAGTATAGATTAGATGTTCATAATGTGTCTAAATAATCATGGCATAATCTTAGAAAATGTTTTCACCAAATGTAAATAATTTCTCATGATGTTTGGGTTTTGTTTTTCAACCTCAGTTGTACACGTTTCTTTTGTTCCATGGCTATTACATTTTATTTTTGAGTTCACCGAATTTTGTTCATCGTCTTTTCCAATTAATTGGTTCACAGGTCATAAAATGTTCACCTTGTATAAATTTTGTTTACGCTTTTTTAAAACTTTTTTACCCATTTAACTTAATCGTTTTATGAGTTCAAAAAAATGGTTCACGTGGAACACAATAATATTCACCAAGATATAAAATAATTATGTGAAAAAATATTGTGTACACGAGATCATAGCATACCATTTAAATTATCCACAATTGGGCATTAGCTTTCAAATGGATTTGCAACATGCAGCGCGGCTGTTTGAACCGCTTCACTGCACGTCTGCACCCCTCAGCTGCTTAAGCTGTGTTTCTGTTTTCTTTTTTGTTTAGCTGCGTTAGCAGTAAACGGGCCGGGCCCATGAAGCAGTAAACAGGCCGGGTCCATGAAGCGTGTGGTTGTGAATTGACACGAAGAGAACCAGATAGGAGCTCTCCTCGCGTTCCCTTTCTGTCATTCCCGAGTGACACCGCCGCCGCCGCTGTCGATTGGGCATGCCGCTCCACGGTGCCCCTCCGCTGCTCCATGGTGCCCCTCCAGCGCCGTATCCTCCTCCTATTCCCCTTCCTCGCAGCTCACCGGCACGCTCCACCCGAGCTCTTGAAATCCTAACCCTAGCTCTGCCTCGCCGCCCCTGCGCTATCGCTTGTCGGGCTCTTCCAGCACTACGTGTTGGCGCTACTATGGACACGCCTCCTCCAACTCTCCCTCCAGCCCCTGCCCTTCTTCCCCGACACCCTCGAGCCTCTGCTGTAGCGGAGGTCGACGGGGTAGGTTACTCACGGTGGACCAAGGCGGACGGAGGCGGGAGCTGATGTCGCCGTGGCACCAGGGCAAGGACGAGGCGTGCCGGGAGTTTTGCGGGATCGTGGAGTTCGGCCCATGGACTTGCAGTCTGGCACCTCGGGAGGTTGGAGGGCTGCCTCTACAGCATCATCCTGCTCAACGGTACACATCCATCTCTATCCTCCCTCCCCTGCAACTAACTGTGATGGTCAAGATGTCATTGTGCGTCCTTGTATATAATACATCATTATTATGTCATACCTCCATGAACCTTCTGATGCATTCCAAGTCAACCGAATTGCTTAATTGAATTTATTAAAACCAAATTGCGTGTCGATTGTGTTGTGGCTCAGTCAATTCTAGAACTGTTTTTGTAGATGGTGGGATTTAGTAAGTTAGGAGAATCTTACTAATAAGGTTTTCTCTTACATCTAAAATATGCTTCCAACTGACTGCCATATCCATAAACATAAACAACTAAGCAATATCACCATGCCACCCAGACACTGAGCTCCGAGTGGTCCCACTCTGCCTGCACTATATGAGTTCAGTACATTAATCACCAAGGTTATAAAAACGCGCTTATTTATGGATTACATGCTGAGCGGATGCAAAATGCCTAGCACTTAACTGCGCTTAAACGTGCGCTTAATCGTTCTTAGCGCTTTAATACTACAGGAAAGGGAAAAGCAGAGGCTAAACGCTCAATCAGCCCTAGAACAGGCATATAAGATACCTCATGATCCTTCTAGCCGGAAGGAGACAACATTTATTTGGTGATCTCAAATGAGAAGTGTTAATAGGACTATAGGAGATATACTTATGATTTGATTAATCATTATTCGAAATAAGCAGTACTTCGTAATTTATTCCACCCCTTAAGTTAAGAGCATTGGTAAAATTAATCCAGGAAGTACTGCATCACATGGATAAGTTGATTATATAATATGAAGTTACTTCTAATTTACTTTATTTTGTAACACATTATATGTTTGCATTAAATATTTAATCACAAGTGGAAGGTACTTCTTATAATGAGAGTTGCATGAAAAATGTCCTACCATTTATAGTGTTTCTTAGTATTGGTGTCATTTCTGTGGACAAGTTTCTGGAAGCGCACACAGTTACATTTTCTCATTTATTGGTGAATTACCTTCTGATGTATTAACTATATTTACTCAGGTGCTTATTGAGCTTCCATGTGTATCCAAATATGGATATTCTTTTGCAGATAAAGAGGAAAATAAAGATTCTTCAGAATCTCTGCGGTGGTCCAAATATTGTTAAGCTTCTCAATGTTGTCAGAGATCAGCAATGAGCAAGTTTGTTGTTATAGTATATGAACAGCACAAATTTCAGAGTTCTCTATCCAAAATTTACAGACTATGACATCCGGTTCTATATTTATGAACTCCTCAAGGTACCACCTTGTGATTTTGGTATTCATTGGATGAAGCATTGAACCTGCATCACTATTAGCGAATAGAACTCTCAGTATTGTGTGGTTATGGTCATAGCTTTTCTACTGTTGGATGTGGTCCTTCTGTTCATGTTGGTTCACATCATCAAATGTTCTTAGTTGCAGGCTGACTCTTGTTCTGTCTATTTTTGTTTAGCAGGACATAATCTTCATGTTACTCTTTCCACTTCTCACTATGGGGCTTCAGGAGACTAACATCGTTAGGTATATATATATTCCTTCCATTTACATGTATGTGTTATTTTCTACTAATAAGAAAAACCATGTGTATGAGTGCTGGTTTAGATGATGCCATGTAAAATTGTTGCGACCTGCCGGTGATGATTAACTATTAAGATACAAAAAATTCTAATGTGCATCATTTTCTAAGAACATTTAACCTCTTGGGTTTTTAGAACAGAGAATATTCCATTGCATATCACTTTTATGGTGGATCTTTGATGCCACTGCTTTACTCCAGGATTTTGTCAATTTAAGATGGAGATCTCCGGAAATATCAAGAATTGGGTGATGCATATTTAGACCTGAAATCTTTTTATTGATCCAAAACTTCGGTACGCATATTAATTTCTTTAACTCAGTATGTCCTATTAAAATATCCACTAGGCGTATGATCCCTGTTACACATCATCTTGCTGCAGCATTATTGGTGAAACAGATTTGTTTGTTTGGTTTCTGTTTCGCTGGCAGATGAGCACTTGGCTGCACTAGCTAGACAAGTTGTACCTTTGTTTGCTGGTGCTAGTTTGGGTCCATGTTTGTGTTGAATCTCGACATCTCAGGACGTGGCCATAACATGAACGATTGGCTTGAGTTTTCTTTTCACAACTGGTCACTTCTCCAGTGGAAGATAAATCGCACATTAGTGAGATGCACCTTTTTTTTTTCCAAAGCTCATTATGGTTCAAGGCGTTTGGTTTGGAGTAGTGCTACATGCAACCTGATTGAATCTTCATCTTATTTCATTGATCTACCATGAATACATACCATTACAGCAGCCTGTTACTAGTACTACGTGCCATCCTTTTTATTTGGCTGGCAGAGGTGTAGTTGGTGGAACTAGATAGACAAGTTTCATTCATGTACTATGTATGTATTACTAGTATAGCAACATGTTACTAGTACTACATGTGTCTCATTTTTTTATACTTTCGGTAGCTATTTTGATGCTACTTGTTCCTTGTATCCGAAGCTTTGGCTGCTGGACATCTGCTGACTAAGTATTTTGGGTTGGTTTAATTGACTTAATTACTGAAAACCCAAAAACCTAACTTGTTGATAAAGCGTGGGCATAACCTGGAGCTTGAGTTCTTACTTGAGCGGGTTTTTGTATTGCAGCACCTAGGGCTCTGAATGAGTTGAGTGCAACAATGACACTTGTGCTACTCATGAATCATGGTGATAGGTTCTGGAAGAACATTTTTTTAACTGCTAAATATGTCTTCTTAATTCCATGTATCTTGCTCTACGCAGGCAGTTTCGAGCTGCTCTCCTCCAATGCCCACCGTGGCGACTTTTCAGCGTCAAGATGGAGACTCCTTGCAGCCATTATATCTTTGTTGATTCTAGCTAACAACTCGATGTGGTTAATAATCTTGCCATGCATGTGACCTGTGGTACATATACTAGTTGTACACATACTGTTTACTCTGTTTTATTTAGAATGACCTGTGGTTTAAACTTTAAAATCCATCACTAGCATATCGGTAGGGCTGTTTCCATATTCCTTGAGCTCTGTTATACATTCATGTATGCTCTGCAGCTGAAACAAAATGCACTGGAAATGAAAGCATTACATGAAGTTAAATCTAAAGTACATGTCAGTTATCAATGTCTCAGATTCTCAGTAACCATGCACTCACCACCAATTATGGAGTTGTAAATATGCATGTAATGGTACACACGGATCAGTTATTCATTTATGTTTAGTTGCATCTGTTATTATACATAGTTTTCAACATTCTGTTATTTTGTTTCTATCTTAAATAAATGGTTATGCATGGTAACTTTAAATATGGAGAAATTTAAAACTCAAGCTTACAAGAGGTTCACTCCACTAAATATAATCGTACATTCATGCTGAAGGTACCTTGAACGTTTTCCTCTGTAAATTATGATGCAACATATTAATGAATAACCATTCATAATTGATAAAATATTGACATGAGAACATTCTCAGTTTGAACATTGAGATGAACAGTGGGCCCATCATAAGTGACCAGCAAAATGCTTTTTAGACCTCTCTGAATTTTCTCTTTGTATTTTCTTATACTCCGTAGTTGTTTGTGCCTGATCTGATTTCCGTCTATATCTACATATCACACACGGTTTAATAGTTCTGTGTTTCACAGATCATATTGGACCAGAAGATTGATGAAGTAGGCACACTTTCTGCCAGAGTAGATGATCTTGAAGCTTGCAAAAGATTCTCTATTTCTACAACATACGAGCATACACTTAGGGTAACATATTAGTAGAACCGTGAAGCCAATACAGCTTAGGAGTTCCTTTTATGTGTTAACTATTTAACTTGAAAGAACAATTCAAACCACTTGGTGGTTGCACGCATGCAACCCCTGTGGTATTTGCATGGAAAATCTGACTGTGGCAGGTTAGTTCTTGCCTCGTGGGTTTATAGAAACATTCAGCTGATAGAAACTTGTGGTAGAGACTTTATTTTCAGAAATTTGTGAGCTTGGGTGTTTTATGTACAATCTGGTGTGATAGTAATGTACAATGTACTGTTAATTTTTTGATGAACTATTTCCTATAATGTTTGAATGTATGTTTCATTGTACAATCTACGGTTAAATTGCCTCTCAAAGTGCTCAATTAGTGGCACTTTGGCAAAGTGCTCTAAAAGGTTTTAGTGGCACTTTGGCAAAGTGCCACTAAAAGTATATCTATAGTGGCACTTTGGCAAAGTGCCACTAAAAGTATATCTGTAGTGGCACTTTGGTTTTAGTGGCACTTTGCCGAAGTGCCACTACAGATATACTTTTAGTGGCACTTTGCCAAAGTGCCACTAAAACCCTTTAGAGACACGATCAACCGGGGCATTTTCTCAAAGTGCCACTAAAAGGTTTTAGTGGCACTAAGTACATATTTAGGGGCACTTAAAAGTGCCCCTAAATATCTACCGTGTTGTAGTGTCTGTTCGAACTGCTGAGGCCCTCGGCGGATGGTTCGCCCATCGCTCGCCGGATATGAGGGTTCGCCATTGCTGGAGAGGTTTTTTGATGTCCCTTGAGTTGCTGCTCCCCTACGAATTATGATGACTGCCGGGGAGATCCAATGTGCCGATTATACAGCGGTTTGGGTTCCGCCTACGGTGGCAACTCGGAGATTGAAGTGGAGAAAGATGGGTGTCCTTCTCCTCCTTCTCCACTTCAATCTCCGAGACCCCGACAGGACTGAGGCATATGACCTCTATGTACGCGGACGACGTGGTTACCTTCCTGAGACCGATTGAGAGAGACTTTGAGGCCTTCACGGAGATTCTCGAGATTTTTGGAGAGGCCTCAGGTCTACGTGCTAACTTGGAGAAGTGCTCTGCTCACTTAATCAGGTGTGGAGAAGGAGAGGCGGAGTTGGTTGCGCGTGAGCTTCATTGCCAGATCATGCCCTTCCCGATGCGATACCTCGGACTGCCACTCTCCCTCAGGAAGCTCACGGCAGCCCAGTTGCAATACATAGTGGATAGTGTCGCGGGCCACCTCCCGGGCTGGAGGGCAAATCTGCTTAACAAAGGTGGTAGGCTTGAGCTCGTCAAAACCACCCTATCGGCGGTCTCTGTTTTCGCGATGATGTCTTTGGACCTGCCAGCGAAGACCTTCGTAGACATTGACAAGATCCTTAGAGGGTTCTTGTGGAAGGGCAGGAAAGACGTACATGGCGGCCACTGTCTAGTGGCGTGGGAGAGAGTTTGCATGCCCAAGTCCCTTGGTGGCCTTGGCATCCCCAACCTCAGAGTTATGAACCAAGCCCTATGGGCTAGGTGGTTATGGCTTCGTAGGACGGATACCTCGAAGCCGTGGAGCGAGTTCAACATCCAGGTTCCTAAGGTTGTGTCCCTTCTTTTTGAAGCAGGGACAACCTCCGTGGTCGGTGACGGCGCCAACACCCTCTTTTGGACAGACAGTTGGCTTCCGGAAGGCAGGGTGCGGCATCTGGCCCCGAACATGTGGAAGAGGATCCCTAGGGGTGCGTTGAGAGCTCGCAAAGTTAGAGAAGGCGTCAGGGGTGAGTGGCTTTTGGACGTCCCCCTCGATTTGGCGGAGCCAGAGCTGCGTGAGCTACTCAGCTTGGCTGACCGTCTGCCGGCAGTGGCCCTCCTGGAGGGTGTGGAGGACGAGTTCCACTGGAGCTTGGAGTCGGACAAGCAATTCTCAGCCCGCTCCGCATATCGTGCCATGTTCGAGGGGTCTCAAAGCCTGGCCGGAGCGGAACAGATTTGGCGTTCACGTGCTCCCAACAAATGCAAGTTCTTTTTATGGCTAGCATTGAGGGGAAGATGTTGGACTGCCGATAGGCTGGGCCGCAGAGGCCCCCCCCCCCCCCCCCGCCCAGCAGCTTGTCCCTTTTGCGACCATCAGGGAGAGGATATCGGCCACCTACTTCTTGGTTGCGTCCTGGCTAGGCAGGTCTGGAGGTCGTTGCTGCACAGGTGGGGTCTCGACCAGTGGATCCCTAACCAGCATGACGAGCTGGCCCAATGGTTACCTGCTAGAACCATGGGTGGGCTGAGCGTAGGGACATGTGGACGGCTATCACTTTGATTTGCTGGTGTCTGTGGAGGCATAGGAACAAGATTGTCTTCGAATGTCTTAGGCCTTCAGTAGAGAGTGTGGTTAGCCTGGTTGAAGAAGAAGCGGCTCTGTGGCGTGCTGCAGGGTTGTTCAGGGGTAGCCTAAGATCAGTAGACAGGTGGACATGCCGCGAGTAGTCCGTTGTGTTGTTTCGTAGCGGCTGGACGTCTGTGTCCAAACGCGTTGTACCGGCGGCTTGGCCCCCCTCTTCTATGAAACTGATGCGTCTTTCCAAGACGTATCCTTAAAAAAAAAAAAGTGGAGAAGGATTCGAGCTCCTTCTGTAATCTAAACCTAAAGGGTGTCGAATTCGGACCTGCAGCTCGTTTAAAGCGAGCTGCTTTGGTTGCAGACTGCGGCTCCGGAAAGAGCTGCTTGATTGCGGATTGCAGCTCAAAAAGAAGCTGCTTCGATTCTAATTGCAGCTCCCGACGACGGAGCTGCTTATTTCCTCGCCTCGACTGGAACACGGCTCGATCCTCATACGAGGGGACCGCTCAGGTGGCGACGGATTGACACGGCTGGTATCAAAAATTACTGTTCGTGCCCGCTTAGAAGATCAGGCGCGGATCAGATGGTATCAAAGCTCAAAGCTGTGAGAAGGCGGTTGGAGGACTTATTTTAAGATGGTCATTCTTATGACTCACGTTGCGGATCCCTTATGGTTGTTTGGACAGATTCTTTTGACTTTGGGATTGCGTAATTTCAGAGGTTAGTCTCTTGTTTCACGCTATTTTTGGCGTTTAAGCTTTCAAATGCATCTGCATTGGTGTCAGCCTGCCGTGTCGTCTTTTACAGCAGTCCAGCAGTGAACCGTTTCGATCCAGCTAATAAATGGTTCCTGTTTGAATTTGAGGAGAGCCTTGACTCAGGAATGTTCTTGTAACTCAATGATCGTGTTCCAGCTTCTTTTTTTTTTTTGCCAACCATGTATGCCACATGGTCGTGTTCCAGCTTCTTATTGCATCATCGAGATCATCTCTCGGTTTGGTGAGCAGTTGGTTCCTCAGTACTACAATAAATAGTTTGTGCTGCCGTACATCAAAATAAGTATCATTTGCTGACAATATTTACAGTCCAGCTTCAAGATCAAAATATGCTAAAAAAAACCATATTAACCAATGCACTCATCACCGACACAAATAGAAAACACAGACCATTTGATCAAAATCCAATGACTCCACAAACTTGGTCTACAATACTTAAAAAGTACGACAAGATTAAGTAATTCATGGAATCATTAGCAAGAGTGCCAAAATCTCTTTCAAGTCATTTTTTATTATTATTACATAAGGCTTTTGTTGCAGCTACAGAAGCAGATCAACAAGAAAACAAACCGCGAGTCAAAGGGTACAGACATTATGCGAGACTGAATAGTTTATCTAGACAAGTACTCAAACCAACTTGAATTAAACAAATTTGCTGAAAAGCTTTTCAGCTTATCTTTGTTGGAACACAAAGTATCCAGGTAGCAGTACATCATGATCAGCGCTCATTTCATCAGGGTTCAGGAAGTGAATTCTGGCAGGTGACTCGATGTCCTGGGTAATTATCTTCGTTTCTGCACACCGCTGCTTCTCTGAACATGGAAACCTTGTCGGAATCTTCTCGCGAGCGCACATTTTACATGTTATTCTATTATACAGGTACACGTCCTGTAAATTCACCGCTGCTTTCATGACACGATTGACATGGCGCACCATGTACCATTTAGACTCATAGCAGAAGATGATGAGCTTGGTAAGACGGTGGTGCTTGAATTTTGGATTACTTGATTCCCACTCTACGCCCTTCTTCTCGCTATACAAGGCTTCCCTCCTCTTCTCCTCATCCATTTGCATTTCGCACGGATGATCCATTACCTGCATTTCACCCATAGGACATGAGTAAATGGAACAGGTTAATTCTGCCGCAAACTAAGGTTTGCCCAAGTGAAAGACAGGTGTATGCAACATGCAAGGGAATAATAGAGCAGCCGCTCAAACAAATAAACAAGAATAGAGCAAGCTTTAGGTGCGTAGACAGACCATCATGACACGGAGCAACCACTTAAAAAAAGAACAAGAAGCTTTAGATGGGAACATACTAGCATATGAAATTCCTCCAGGGATGGCGCGGCTTCCAGAATGAACATTGTCCAGGTGAGATCATAATCTTCAGGGATGTTATATAGAGTTACAATCCTTAACCGGTAGAAAGCAGATGCCAGCCTTCTGGTCACGCACTCTGGTTGAACCCAAATCTACAACAATAAACAAATGATAGCATGAGGAGAGCAGAGAACAAGTGGAGCGAGAACAAAGCATTCATCCCGACATACCTTTTCACTTGTAAACCCCAACCGCAGGTCTCGTACAGGGGTCTCAGAAAGCAACGCACTTAAATTAACCATTTTGTGCCAACTAAGAGCAGTGTTTTTGAGGGTCAAAACATCGAGCAATGGGACATGACCAATTGACAGCGGTAGTTCTTCGAAAGTAGCCCAACTCTCAAAGTATGTTTGGGTGAGTCTTGGGAGCCACTTGAGTTGGACTTTGCCAAAACGGCAACTGACAAAAAAGAGCTCAGTAAGTTCTGCGTGTTCGAATTGGAGTTCTATAAAAACCTTGGTGCCGCAATTGATAAAACATATATATTTTAGTCGCTTGCAAGTGCCGAGGATGTTCGAGACGAAGTCAGGTTCAGCAAAACTACAATTCTCCAGGTAGAGGCGTGTCAGACCAGCAAACGCATTCGGGCACTTTTGAAAAAATGAAGCAAACTGTGCACCAAAGTTCACCAGATCATCAACAGTGCACCGCAGGCGTGACTTCACTGTCAAAACCGTGAACTCGGCTTCCTCGATCTTGTGTGTCGCCATGGCATCGCCAACAGTACACCCAATGGATACTGGGGCATCACCTCTCAAGAAGAACTCGGTGCTCAAGAGGCGGATGGTGCATCCATCCCTGCGTGCCAGCATGCTCCTTGTCGCTTCAAACACAGCCGCATTGATCCGTCGGAATTCACCATCAGGCATTCTGCTTTTTGGGCGCATGAAATCCCGAGCACGTATTGCAAGTCGCGGGAGATCAGCAAGAAGCTGGCTCCACCGTCTGGATAGGATGCTAGTCCTCACAGCTTGGTGAACATTGAGTCGGTCAAGAATGTTGACCATAATGTCGTTGGGCAATTTGCTGATTCGATCATCTCCACTGTCTTTCTGCATTTGGTATGGAAATAAATCATAGTTGAGAACCTATTCTCAAAATGCGATACCGATAGTCTCGAAGGTTGAAAGACTCAGAGATACAATTTGCCTCAGCTTTTAATTAATTCCAAGACACACAATTTGTCTACTGTCAACATATACAATCTGTCTACTGTCACAAATATGCAACTTTCATTTAGTTCAATGTATAAAATTTTTCTACTGTCGCAAAGATGCAGCTTTGATTAAGTTAAAAGATAAGACACTACTTTATTTTATTTCAATTTTACTGCACCGACAAGTAAATTTTGGTAGGCTCAAAGAAGTAATTTTGATTCGATCTGAATGTTCGAATTTTGATGCTTGTTTGAGAGGAAGAGCTGTCTTAACAAAAAAAAAAGATATTTAGAGGCGAAGGAGAGGACAGGGAACTCACCTCCTCCATGGCTCCCGTGTAGATCTGGCGAGTCCCGAGAAGAACTTGTAGCGACTAGTCACTGTCAATCAAATATTGCAATTACCAAAGAGGCTTTAGTAGATTTGATTGATGGTAAATTTCTGCTTCGAAGTTTGATGACAGCCAGGACACCACAACTTTGATTCAGCCTCGGAGTTACAATTTTTGTTACTACTAGTAAAGATGCAATTTTTATGTCGCCTACGAGATAGGTATAAACTTGACTAGTTTCCCCCGTAAATAGGTTCAAGTACTTTAGGAAGCAAAACCTTGATTAGTGGAAGGGTTCTCTGAAAATAAAACATCTAGTCTAGAGGAGAATGAAGGACAAGGAACTCACGTCGTTGATCTGCCGCGCTGATCTGCTGAGGCCGAAATCTGGCACTTAATTGCTCCTGCGCTGCTCGTATCCTCGAATTATGATGACTGCCGGGGAGATCTCCTGCGCAGATTTTATAGCGGCTTGGATTCCGCCTACGGTGGTAACTCGGAGATTGAAGTGGAGAAGGACTCTAGATCCTTCTGTAATCTAAACAGAAAGGGGGCCGAGTTCGGACTGCTGCTCCGAAAGTCGGAGCCGCTTGATTGCGGATTGCGGCTCAAAAAGGAGATGCTTCGATTCTACTAAATTGCAGCTCCCAAAGGAGCTGCTTATTTGGGCGGCTCTACTGGAACAAGTCTCGATCCCCATACGAGGACCGTTCGGGTGGCGACGGATTGATGAGGGAGAAGCTGGGCACACGGCTGCCCCGGCGCATTTCCGGTCTACAATCTCTTTCTTCCGTTCCGCTGTGGTGGATGAATGCTGTTCGGCGCAACGTACTCGCACCAAGGTCGGATAGGGACGACGCAGGCTAGCCATGACGGGACTCGGCAGCGTCGTCGTCCACTGACATCCACACTGCAATTCAGTTTCAGTGCCGTAAAAGAAGAAGAAAAGCAGTTCAGTTCAGTTATCGGAATTCGCTTCTGAACACGCGTACGTATGCACGTGGTCGTGTCACAACGGCAGTGAGGTCGTACACTTGAAAGCAATAGCGTGATGATCAGCTCGTGATGTGGCTTTTCCCTCCATCTGTCACGCGCGCGGTGATCCTGCGAAATACACAGCGGTGCCAATCCGAGCTAACCATCCCGCTGACTTGTGTTTATTTGGATATACGTACGTACCCGGTCTCGTATTTTTTTCGTGCAAAATCGTACTAGTTGACAACCTTTTCCTCACCTTTACTGAAAAGAAAAAGGCTAAGCGTTCCTCTAAAAAATGCACTCACAACCAGTCCAACAATTTACCTTTTTGTTTTGTGTTAACGTATACCTTTTAGATACGTATACCTACCTTGTATAGATTCCTATCTAGGGTAGTCACCGGATCCTAACTAGTCTGATTCGGTTCTGATATTGTAGAGATCTTACTTGATCTCCAAGCCATGTACTCCATATAACGATCAACAGAGATCGCCCCTATGTGTGGCGTTTCCTAAACCTATTCGTTCGCTTGGTATCAGAGCGCTCGAACCTCCCCTAAACCCCGATCCAATCTCACAAACCCGCAGCCGCCATGGACACGAACGGTGCCCTCGCCAACTCCACCGCTGCTGCTCTCACCTCCACCGCACCTCCACCGCTGCTGCTCTCACCTCCACCGCCGCCGCCCCCAGCTCGGCCCCCATGCCGGCAGCTTCAGCGGCTAGCGTGGCGAGTGTCCGCACCCACGTACCGGTCACCCTCGACCTCAAAACTTCCAACTTCACCAAGTGGCGGATGCTCATCCGCGTTCTCCTTGGCAAGTACGAGCTGCTCGACCACGTCAACGCCGTCACCCCCGCCACCGCCCGCACGGCGGACTGGACTCGCGAGGACTACATTGTGCGGTCCTGGCTGTACGGCTCCATCTCCGACGAGATCCTCGACATCATCATGGCAGAGGATCAAACCGCCCAGGAGGCGTGGACGCTCATCACCAACCTCTTCCTCGACAACCAGATGACGCGCGCGGTGTATCTCGAGGCCGAGTTCCGCGGCGTCATGCAAGGCGACCTCTCCATCACCGCCTACTGCCATCGCCTCAAGGCTCTCTCCGATGCTCCCGCGACGTGGGCACGCCGGTCTCTGATCAGGCGCTGGTCCTCAACTGCCTCCGCGGCCTCAACCCGCGCTTCGCCGACATCACTACCATCGTCACCATGACCAACCCGCTGCCCTCTTTCGCCCAGACTCGCTCGCTCCTCACCCTCCGCGAGATTCAACTCACAAACTCCACTCACGTGGGCGCCCAGACCGCTCTCTACAGCGCCAACTCTCCCGGCGCCGGCAGTTCCTCAAACACTGGCCGGGGCAATCCGACCGGAGGCGGCACTCCCAACGGGGGTGGCAACCCCAACGGCGGTGGCAACTCTGGTGGCGGGAAACCCGGCTGGAACCGTACCGGCAACGGCGGCGGATACTACCGGAAGATGAAGACTGGAGGCGGCGGCCACACGACCGCCATCGGCAACTCCGGCTGGAACCAGCGCGGCCCCTCTCCGGTCGGGCCCTGGGTGTGCTTTAACCCGTACACGGGCCAGGCTCAGCAGATGAACGGGCCGCCCGCGCAGATGCACGGACCTCCCGCGCCACGGCCCAACCCCGACCCCGGCGTCCTCGGACCACGGCCCCCATCTCACGCCCAGGCGTTCACCTCCTTCGCGCCGCTCCATGGCCAGGCTTTCGGCTCCAACCCGCCGCCGATACCCAGCTTCATCAACACCAACGCATGGGACTGCTCTGCCCTCGTCGCCGCCCTGAACAACACGGCATCTCCGCCCGCGCATGGTGAGTGGGTCATGGACTCCGGTGCTACTGCCCACATGGCATCGGACCCCGGTATGCTCCAAACTCTTATCCCATCCCCTACCTCCTCCCTTGTCACGGTGGGCAATGGCTCCACCATGCCTGTCTCTCACGTCGGCCACACTTCATTCCCTGCTTCCGCTCACACTCTTTCTCTCAACAATGTCTTAGTTGTACCTCACCTAGTCAAAAACCTAGTTTCTATTCGTCGTTTCACTACCGATAATTCTTGCTCTATCGAATTTGACCCTTTTGGTTTCTCTGTTAAGGATCTTCGCACCAAGGCCGTGATCACTAGATGCAACAGCCAAGGAGACCTCTACATCGCTCCCACCTCAGCCACTACATCCGCTCATGGACTCCTC
This sequence comes from Alopecurus myosuroides, assembly GCA_028641055.1. Classification (NCBI taxonomy): domain Eukaryota; kingdom Viridiplantae; phylum Streptophyta; class Magnoliopsida; order Poales; family Poaceae; genus Alopecurus; species Alopecurus myosuroides. Next base: position 6,314,670 of record CM054060.1, on the reverse strand, counting down.
GCCCACTCCATCGCCACCGAGCTATGGCACCGGCGTTTAGGTCACCCCGTCCGTGACACCATGTTTCATCTCCATCGTCGCTCTTTTACTCCATGTAATAAGGCATCTCCACATGTGTGCCATGCATGCCAACTTGGTAAGCATGTGCGACTGCCATTCACTAGGTCAAATTCGTCAAGAACTACCCCGTTTGAGTTAATCCATTGTGATCTTTGGACATCTCCCGTGTTAAGCAACTCTGGCTACAAATACTACCTGATCATTGTTGACGATTTCTCTCACTATATGTGGACTTTCCCCTTGCACAACAAGTCCGACACGGCGGACACGCTGATTTCTTTCGTCGCATACGCTAAAACCCAATTCTCCCGTACCCTGGTTGCCATGCAAGCCGACAACGGTACTGAGTTCCTTAACTCGACGGTTACCTCGTTCTTCGCCTCCCACGGCATTCGCCTCCGCCTCTCATGCCCCTATACATCTGCTCAAAACGGCAAGGCCGAGCGGGCCATACGCACAATTAACGACGTCGCCCGTACCCTCCTCTTCCAATCATCCATGCCACCACCCTACTGGGCCGAAACCGTCGTAGCTGCAACCTACCTCGTCAACATACGACCGCCCAATCCATAGGCTTCGCTATACCCCACCATCGCTTATACAAAACCCCTCCAGACTACACAGCCCTCCGCGTCTTCGGATGCCTCTGCTATCCCAACCAATCCGCCACCGCCCCAAACAAACTAGCTCCTCGATCTGTTGCATGTGTGTTCTTAGGATATCCTAGCCAACATAAAGGGTACCGTTGTCTTGACCTACAAACTCGCCGTGTCATCCTTTCACGCCACATCGTTTTCGATGAAACAATTTTCCCCTTCTCCCAAACACCCGACAGCTCCTCCACTACACCCGCAGCCCTTGATTTTCTGCTCGATCTTGCCGCTACGGTAACCTCACCAGAACCCCACCACGTTGCTCCGCAACCCTCCATGCATGCACCCCGGCAACCCGCTATGCATGCTAGCCCGCGATCCGGCCAATCGCCTCCTACGCCGTCGCCTTCCCCTGGTCCACTCGACACCACCCCGCCTCAGCCCAATGAGCCACCGCTATCCCCTATTCCCTTCAGCCCGCTTGCATCACCGATCGCTTCTCCAAATACGTCGATCAGGTCCACCCCCTCCTCCAGCGATCCGTCCCCTCTGGTCGTCATTCATCGACCGGTCTCTCCCACCAACACCCACACGATGCAAACTAGAGCTAAACGGGGCCTATTCCAGCCCGTCGATCGTCTTAACCTCTCCGCCACCCACTCTCTACCATCTCCGATTCCCAAAACATACCAGGGGGCCCTCAATGATCCACTTTGGCGTAACGCCATGCAGGAGGAATACGATGCACTTGTTACTAACCGGACTTGGACACTTGTTCCTCGCCCATCTCGTGCTAATGTTGTTTTAGGGAAGTGGATTTTCAAGCATAAGTTCCACTCCGACAGCAGTCTTGCTCGGTACAAGGCGAGGTGGGTTGTCCGTGGCTTTTCTCAACAGCCAGGGATCGATTTCGACGAGACTTTCAGCCCCGTCGTCAAGCCCGCCATGATTCGGATCGTTCTCAGCATCGCCGTCTCACGCTCCTGGCCGATCCATCAGCTCGACGTCAAGAACGCCTTTCTCAACGGCAATCTTGACGAGGAGGTCTACTGTCAGCAACCATCGGGTTTCGTCGACCCCCAATGCCCTGACTATGTCTGTCGTCTTCACAAATCGTTGTACGGACTCAAGCAAGCTCCAAGGGCGTGGTACCAGCGGTTTTCCATGTTCGCGCATCGTCTTGGTTTCGTTGCCTCCAAGTCGGATGTCTCTCTCTTCATATACAGGCATGGCACGGAGCTCGCGTACATCCTCCTCTATGTGGACGACATCGTCCTCACCGCTTCCTCGGAACAGCTGCTTTGGACTATCAGCAAGCATCTTCACTCTGAATTTGCTATGACAGACTTGGGTGATATGTCCTTCTTCCTCGGCATCTCCGTCACGCGGACGTCCTCGGGCATGGTGCTCTCACAGCGACAGTACGCCCTCGAGTTGTTGCAACGCGCTGGAATGGCCGAGTGCAATCCGTGCGCAACTCCCATTGATGTTCGCTGCAAACTCTCAGCTCACGGAGGCGCCCTACTCTCTGATCCGATAGAATACCGCAGCTATGCCGGGGCGCTGCAGTACCTAACGTTAACACGTCCAGATATTGCTCACGCTGTCCAACAAGCCTGCCTCTACATGCACTCGCCGCGCGAGCCACGTCTTAATTTGGTGAAACGAATTCTTCGTTAAATCAAAGGAACGGCAAACTTCAGTTTGCATCTCTCGCGCTCACCGATGGTGTCTCTCACGGCGTATTCCGATGCAGACTGGGCTGGGTGCCCTGACACCCGCCGCTCTACCTCCGGCTATTGCATCTATCTTGGCGATAATCTCGTCTCCTGGTCTTCACGGCGACAAACCACGGTGTCTCGGTCGAGTGCGGAGGCAGAATACCGAGATGTGGCTCATGCCGTCGCTAAGTGTTGCTGGGTCAGTCAGCTTCTCGGCGAATTACACCACCCGCTGGTTGCGGCTACGGTGGTCTTCTGTGATAATGTCAGCTCCGTCTACATGGCCTCCAATCCAGTGCAACACAGGCGCACAAAGCATATAGAGATCGACATACACTTTGTGCGGGAAAAGGTGTCGCTTGGCGAAGCTCGCGTTCTTCACGTCCCGTCTGCTCAACAATATGCTGACATCATGACCAAAGGCTTATCCTCCCAGATGTTTACTGATTTTTGTTCCAGTTTATGCGTTCGTTCTCCACACGCACAAATTGAGGGGGGATGTTAACGTATACCTTTTAGATACGTATACCTACCTTGTATAGATTCCTATCTAGGGTAGTCACCGGATCCTAACTAGTCTGATTCGGTTCTGATATTGTAGAGATCTTACTTGATCTCCAAGCCATGTACTCCATATAACGATCAACAGAGATCGTCCCTATGTGTGGCGTTTACTAAACCTATTCGTTCGCTTTTTGTTTTTGAGAAACGTCCAACACTTAACGTGCGACACTAGCGATGAGTTTCTCAACGACTCTGCCTTTGTTGGTTGCCATTTTGGGCCGCTCTCTTTACAAACCTATTTCTAAATATGATCCATCGGTTCGACGACAATGTAAATGGATCCGACGTTGTGCTGTTATTTTCTATGGATCATCTAGGCTATATTAATCACACTAGTTCATCTACGCATGGCTATTAACATTTCAGATCGAGAGAAGACCGAGAGGGAGAGAGACCACCTTCAGAACTTTTCGATGACGATGGCGTAGAGGTGATCATGGTGGTGCGGTGAGGAGTGGTGGCGACGCTTCCCGTCGGCTCGCGCTAACCCTAGATCGGATGGGTGTGTTGGTGGGGAGCGTAGGAACATGGTCAACCTCGTGAGTCGTGCAGGCCGGTGTCCCCACCCTTTATATAGCGCTGCGACAGGGGCCCACCATCCATGAGGATCGGGCGCCCCGATCAGGACGCAGAGAAGGGTTGTGATCGAGCCGTTGGACTCGGTCACGGGAGATCAATCTAACATGTGAAACTTGGCGCCAACATTGTTTGACATTTAAATAAGCCGACACAGGTCGGCTCTGTTGCAAACGGCACCGACCTAGGTCGGTTCCAATGCAAACGGCGTCGAAGTTTTCTATTCTACAAATTGATTAGCGGGTCAAACTTGAAGTATGTGTGTGTGCGCGCATATGAGAAGCTACATCTTTTGCCGTGGAAATTTTTATTATACGTTATGTTTTATCTATATGTTTAAAATGAGCTATTCTCATTTCTTACATATTTTTGGGGGCGAAGTTTTGGTGTATGTGAATTAACTCGATATTAAAATTACAAGAATAGCTATTCTCATCGTCGTCATTTTCCACGCTAGTTAGCATGCGGAACCCTACACCCACTACTGAAGCCAACTAGTAACCCATGTGGCCGATGCAAATCTCGAAGGATGATGCCTAGAAAGGGGAACAATGCAGGAAAGCCACCACCATCCGTTGCACAAACCTAGGGTTTCCCCAGAGGTAGCAGAAGGAAGTAAGAAAGCTCCATCTCGGTGTTACCTTCGAGAAGGAGTTGGTGCCCAAAGCGCACACCATCTGAAAACAAAATTTCACCCGGTTCATCTCCCTCTGTCCATGGTCCGTGGACCAATGCAAACGGACCAAATGGTGACCAAGATGTGTCACATTTGGTCTGGGCTCGTTGGCGGTGCTTAGAGTAGCTCGATCGCTCACCCTGAAATCAGTAAACTGTGTTTTGGTTAATATTTGTACTACTAGAAAAACAACGTGAAGCACGCCCCCACACGCGCCCTTTTCCCGAGCCACTCCACCTGTTGCATTGGTGAGACATGCAGGGTAGCAAAGGCGGAGCTTCACCAGAACAATAGAGGGGGCCCAAGAATATTACCTAAGAGCTGAGGGGGCCAATCAAACTTTACCTAGAGTTCCTGGCTGTACACATTCCTCCTATCTTTGGCGAATTCATATTCTGATGCCCTAACTCATTTCATTTTGTTTGTGATATATGGTAGCAACTAGCAAGGGATTGAGTGGTCAGTTGACTTTCTAAGTAAAATATTACAGTTTGCCTTGTTCACTCAGAAATCACAAATTGAGTTGGTGAGACAAAACAAACATTTTGTTTATTTTCTTGCATCCTTCCAAATAATTGGTTTATCAATGAGAAGGTGATGCTCTTTTGGGCAGTTTTTCTACACTCCTATTTATGATTTTTGGTGAACAACCATACTGATCATTTAGGTTGTCAAGGTTCACATTTAGATTGTCACGGTAGGTGCCATTACCCCTTAACGTTTTAATCTCATGATAGCACAAGATTTTATCGCCTTTCTGATCTGTGCATATTATTGCATCAACGAAGTGTACTTTAGTATATAAGCTACATCCTCCATTCAATCTTGCAGATGGTCAGAATGTTCTTCATCATAGACAGAATATTCATCGATTATATGTATATAGTTCTCCACTTTGTACCCTTTCGAATGATTCAAGTAAGAACGCATGTGCATGATTTCATTGAAAACTATGTCTTCCTTCCTTGTAGGCTTGTAGGTTTACCCACAACTGGTGGCAGGTGGTCATTATTCCTAGACATTGACGTCTGAGACGATGAATAATTTCCAATACCTCAGGTGTACCTGAATGCTCTTGGGTTGCTACGCTGCTTATATTTATGCAGTGAGAAAAGTCAGGCCAAATAGAGGTTAATATCATTGCTAGATGAAGTATCTTTTTAACTGAGATGCCTATTCTTGAGAGCAACTTACAAATAAATTAAATGTATGAGAGATTCATTCTTCTGACTATTCGAGCATGAACTTTTCCATTTGGCATGCAGCTACTATGCTTGACTGACCAAGGAGGCAGCGGTGCTGGCGTTTGGTGCTGCTACTGTGTTGAGCTTACTGCGCGTGCCTGGTGGTAGGCGGCGAAAATATACGGGAAGCATGCAGGGAGAGCTAGCCATAGAGGAAAGCCGTCTGGAGCAATTTGCGCCAGCTGAGATGAATGGGGCGGTAGGAGGAAGAGGTCGAGATTTACTTGGCCATGTATGGGCGTTATATCGCAAGACGACTCTTATGGTTGATTGATGTGCTTGCTCAATTTTCTCTCAAATTTTGATCTCGCCTTAAAAGTGTCTCATGAATTGATGATGCGAATTGGCAAATTCATAGGCACTACAGACAATTTGTTTTAGATTTTTTTATGAGAGCTAAGTGGTTTTAAAAGAAGAGCAATTATTTTCTGTCATTTTTATACCACACTTGCCGATTTTCTCTTTTTCGCTTATCATGTAGGGATAAATGTGTTATAAACTTCATATGGTTTGTGTTGTGAATGAATCTGTATCTGAAGTTTCTGTTAGAAAGCCATTTTAGACTTGAAAGTTATTTTGGAAATGTGTGTTGTTCTGTTTGAATTAAATTGTTTATATTTCACTATCTCAAATCGATGTTTGAAGGTTCAATGTTGTATGTCATGGAAATTTAACTTGAACTATAACCTGATGAAAATACTACACATTAGTGCCAAGGTTGCAGTATCAGGTTTGCTTCTAGCTCTCACGTGGGCTCCATCTGTTTCGAATTAATCATTTTGGATTTATCCAAATATGGATGTATCCAGACGTATTTTAGTATACTGATACATCCATATGTCGATAAATCCAAGACGATTAATTCGAAAACGGGGAGTGCAATGCTAGGGGAAAATTTCCTATATGAATCAACCCTATAAAGCAAACATTCATCATATGAAAAAATTCCATAGGGTAAAGTTCCTTTAAATCAAAGGAGCCCACGACCTTCCTCTAATTTCTCCATTCCCCAATCCCGAGGGAGGCGATGCCGAGGGCGGCGCATGGCTTGGCAAACCATGGGGTGCCTCGTGGACGCACCGAAGCTGGCTGGTTTGCATGACACGGTGCAATAATAGCAACGATAACTTCATTTGTATGTTTGACTTTTTGTTTTTCCCGTTGCATCGCACGGGCATTTTGCTAGTGGGGTTAAATATGCTAAACGTGACCTTGGCCACAACTAAGCTCCGGCAGGGCAAGGAAGCAATCAACGACCCTGGATTCTATGTGGGGCCGCGTACCTTGATTGGATCACCCCGCCATATGCCGTGAGCCCATTTGTGTGGACCCGGCCCCTTATCACCGCCACGACGCCAGCATGCGCGTCACGTTCTGGCGAGTACCGAGTGTGCAGTGTACGTCCTGGAACTGGCGGACGTCGCGTTCCTCCGTTTTCGTTAGCATGAAAAGTAGGCGTACTACACACTACACACGCACGCAAACCTTGGAGAGGAGAGCGGTTTTGAGAGCCGTCTCCAGTTTTCCAACCACCTCGCTGGCTCGCTCCCCGCTCCTCTCTGGTGGCGGCGCTGTTAGCGTGGAAGTGGAGGCGTAGCTCGGTTTGTACATAGTAGATGTAGATGGTGTTTAGCCTTCGTGCTTGCTTTGGCCTGTATGGCGTTCCCCTTCCTCCTCGGCTGGCCTCCGGTGACTCACAGCGATGCGGGAACCAGTTTGCTTCTTTTCTGCAGGTCGAATCCATGGTGGATTTCCTGCAGGATAGAAGATGGACAACGCCTATTCAATAAAATCGCTTGCCTTACATTCTACTATGCAGATCGAGAGAAGAGGTGCCGCCGTTTTCCTCTGGCCGGCCGTGGCGGAGAGGAGGGGAGGAGTGGCTGCTATTCTTCTTCAAGATCGATGGAATGGATTCCGCTGCACCCTGGAGCTCATCACGCGGGGGTGATGCTCACTGTCGCGATTAAAGGCCAAGAAGGTGGCCAATCTCCAACCTCCATGTTGGAGGCCTACACGATCCGGCGCCGGAGCTCGGCTGCTCGATGCTTCCACGTGGTTCGTCCCCGGCTGCGTCGAGTTTGCCGACGTCAGAGATTTTACGCAGGAAGGGAGAGCCCGAGTGCCTCACTGTGCTCCGATCTCGGTGCTTCGTGCGCATGGAGAACGTCGGTGTTGGGTGGTGGAGGCGCCCCAGGATCCGATTGCTTTTCATCTTATTTCCTAGGATGTTTTTTTGTAAAAGCACATGCCTTTTCTTCGAATATTAGGTCTTTTAGGGCGATAGACGAAAAGGGCATTTGTGCAAATTATACCTGCCACGTGTTTCGTTTATATGCAGCATCGGGGTCTTTAACCCCAACCTCTGTTAAAAAAAAGTTAGGCATACTACTACTGGCTAGCAGTAGAAAAAGTTATTCGTGAGCTAGGAGTCCACCGTGCGGCATGCTAGGGGCCCACCAGCGCTCGTCCTCGTACTCCAACCATTTTGGATAGAAGGATATGTTTATGCTCAAAAGACTGGTTTTTTCTCGCCAAAAAGAGCATTTTGTACGGTGCTCAGATCATCTCCACCGGCACCCACTACTTTCGTCCGGCACCCCCCAATTGTACCCCTTTGGGGGTGTCGGACATGTGTCTGGTTATTTGATGGGCCAGTTTTGCAGCGACGTCCTTTAATTCGGACCAACTATCTAGTGGACGTAGATACAAATGACTTGTGGGCAGGAGTAGAAACTTTCATTTCAACCATTCATACGATTAAATTTGAATTTAAACTACGGTGGGAAATTTAAAACTAGCCTAAAACTATCCTAGACGTCCTTCTCGTCGTCGTCGTCCTCCTCTTCGTCGTCATTGACCCCCATGTTGGAGGGTCCAGACTCGTCGTCGTTCTCGACGTAGAACGACGGAGAGCTTGGCGATGGGTTCGCCACCTAAGCGAGCCAGCGCTGCTCCGCCCTGCCTTGCAGCCGTATCTGGTGCAACTGCGCCTACTCCGAGCGATGGCGCATGCGCCTCTCGTTCCGCAGAATCCGTCGTCGCGGCTTGTCGTCCATCGCCTAAGCTTCGCGGTACCGACGGAAGGCGTCATCGAAGCGGGCGTGGTACACGCTGTCCACGTTGCTCCGGGCAGCCTGCATCGCCTCTAGGCCTGCCCGCACGACGTTCAACTCCTTGTGGGCCGCACGCTGGGCGGCCATGAACGAGGCAGACTCGCCCTCCAACCGCACGACGAGGGCATGCTGCCATCGGACGCCGTGTTGGCGTTGAGCTGCTCGTACACCGCGCGCTCGGCGTCCATGAGGGCGCGAACATGCTCCTCCCTCCGGGTGGTCTCCAGGGATCGCCGAATAGCGGCAGCCTCAGCCACTTCCGCCGCCTCGTCCAAGCCAGCGCGGACCCGGCGGAACGCCTCCTAGTTGCACCATGTGGGAAATGAGTTGTACGCCACGACCTGGTCGGGCCAGAGCGGAGGGCGCTGCTGCTCGGGATCCGCCTCTTCCGGCTGCTCGGGCTCGGCCTCCTCGGGCTGCTCGGGCTCGGGCTGCGCTGCCTCCTCCTCCTACGCCGGCTCCTCCTGTAGCGGCAACTCCGGCTCCTCCTGGCAATGAAAGCCGTCATCACTGCCGTCGTTCGGTGGCGGCGGGTCAGGCCATGGCGCGCCGCCTATTGGGTGAACGTACCCAACCGGTATGGAGCCGACGCGTCATGGTTTCGGGTGGAGATTGGCTGTAGAGAAGCGAGTGGCCCTGCGATGGCAAGTGCGGCGGTGATGACGTGAGTGCCAAGTGCGGCGAAGGCTCGGTGCCTTTTATAGCCGGCTCTCTGGGTGAGAAACGATGGCGCGGGAAGCGGAGGGAGGGCGGGAAGAGGTGGGAGGGCAAGGACGTGTTGAAAGTGCAAATGCACTGAAATCATCTTGTTTTGGATGTTTATTAACAACACATGTATCATCTCAAGTGTGTTGATGTTTTTAAGGGTCTATGGATAATATTTGTTATGGTGGTAATGAGTATCAAAAAGGACAAAGATCAAATGTGATATTTCTGCTAGAATTTCATTCCAGGCCGGAGTCTCCGGTCTCCCAGACCGGAGTCTCCCGTATGAAGCTTTCTCATAGAACAATCATGTGCTGTGAGTCTGGTGTCACCCGCTGGAATCACTCCGGAGATTTACCGGAGATACACCGGAGTCTCCGGTGTGTGTGTATTTCTGAGAAGAAATCGTGCTGCACTTCTGGTGTCACCGCTGGACTCTGTCCGGAGATTTTCTGGAGATACACCGGAGTCTCCGGACCTACTTGCACTTGTGCCGTTCATGGAACCACAAACTGGCTCTGCGCGATGAAGAGAAGGCCAAGCAAAGTGTAAACCGGAGTCTCCGGACCTATGGTTTCCCAAGAAGAAAGTAGTGCTGGAGGTGTGGTGTCACCCGCTGGAGCCAAACGGGAGACATATGAAAGTACAAGATGGTCAACTAGAGGGGGGTGAATAGGTGACCTACAAATTTTAATTCCTTTTCACTTTTAGAGGTGGCTTAGGGAAAGTAAAAGCTTGGTTATCTAAATGTGCAACTAAGTGAACACCCTATGTGACAAGCAACAAGTAGCAACGGAAGTAAAGCAAGGGCACAAGATAACCAGAAGTGAAAAACACAGAGACAAGGATATGTTTCCCGTAGTTCCTTCTTGAAAGAAGTACGTCTACGTTGGAGAGGTGGGGAGCCACCTAGGCGCTCCTCAATAGCACGGATGTGCACACCTTATTCTCCGTGAGCTTCTCCGGTGAGGGAGATTCTCGTTTCCACTATGAGGTCGACTTGAAGGCGTTGACCAAACCTTTACAAGGGGTTGAGGCTACTCCACAAGTGAGATGGAGGCTCTCAACAATCGAAGCTTCTTGCTACAAGGTGGAATCTACAAGCACTAGGGTTTCCCTTGGATGACAAAGCAACCAAGAGATTACAAGATCCCAAGAGTTGTGGTGTGGGAACACACGTTTTGGCTTGGTGGAAAGATAGATCTAGGTCTCCTCCATGAGATCCTTGAAGGGCATCGAGTTTGGTTGGAGGAGGAGGGAGATCAGGGCGTTTTGAGCTCTAAAACAATGGAAGAGAGAGAGAGGAATGGACGAGCTGCCTATCTAGAGGAAGAAGACAACTATTTATAGGCTCCTCCAATTTCTGACCGTTGCAGTCTGCCAGGGCCGGAATATTCCGGTGCTAGCACCGGAAATTTCCGGTCTGCCCTGGCCGGAGATTTGAAATATCCGGGGGCGGAAATTTCCGCCCCCCTCTCTGCGCGCGGGCACCAGCCTGTTGAAGAAATTCGCTAAGGACCAGGGGCCGGATATTTGCACCGGAAATTTCCGGGGCAAATTTCCGCCCCAGCTTCTGTGCGCGGGCACATGAGAGGGCTCCATTTTCTGCTAAGTCCTAGAGGACCGTATTATTGCACCGGAAATTTCCGGGGCAAATTTCCGGTCTGGCTTCTGTGCGCGGGCAGCTGGAGAAGATCTTGATCATTTTGAAGATGCCAGAGTGGCCGGAATATTCCGGTGCTAGGGCCGGATATTCCGCCCCATAAGCACCGGAATTTCCGGAATGATTCCTGAAAATCCGGTGACAATAATTCGAGAGTGTAGACCTTCTCTTTGATCTTTCGACATGAGTATAACAATAATAATCTGAGAGAATAGCTGCACAATCTAAAACAACATTGTTAGATAGGTGATACCCACGTTGTTATCATCACCAAAATCATTAGAGGGATCATGAGCTTTCAATCTCCCCCTTTTTGGTGAATGATGACAACACGGGTATTTGCAGGGAAATAAACTAACAATGCATGATAAGAAAACATCACAGGTAGCTTATATAGGAGACATGCCTCCTAATAATAATAGTTCACCAACGAATAACGAGTACGAAAAGACGAAGTTCGAAAAGACGAATGAAACGATAAAAGGGGGGCAACAAAGAACGAAACCCACCCAAGCAAATCCCCGCGATCATCTAGATCTTCTCCCCCTTTGGCATCAGGACACCAAAAAAGAGAAAAGAGGGTGCTACGTCCCATGGAACAAACTCTATGCCTGGGTGTCCTCTTCTTCTTCTTCCTCCTCGCTAACATCCTTCATATCCTCATCATCATCAACACCGAGATCCCAGTCAACGTCGCGGTTGTTCCAATTCTTGTATGGAATCCTGGCAGGAGGAGGAGGTGGCGCATTGGGAACCTGGAGATCTGTCATGATGTGGTGCTGGTTCTCCAGAATGCTGTGGCGCTCCACATAGGCACTGTAGTTCTCCTTATGGATGCACACATTCATGCACATCACCTTCTCAATAGCGCGAACAAGCCATGAGCGCTTCTTCTTGCCAGGGGGAGGAGGACGCATGCGAGGATCACGGTGGCCCTGACCAGTGGCGCCAACATCATGAGAAGCCTGCTGAGTGTGGGCAGCCTTCTTGTACAGAGTGACATCCTTGTGCTCTTCACAGTCTAGCTCCAGGTCCTCACGGAGTGCCTCAGGATAGCGAGCCTTGATGAGCTTCATGATGTACGGAGCATACGAAGGCACTTTGCGGTGGAAGAGAGCAAAGTGGATCTCATTGAAGATGAAATCCATCACATCAATTTTGTGGGCCTCCGTGTCAGTCATGTCACCCTCAGTGAAGGTCAGGTAGGCGTGGTACATGAGGTTGACCAAGCCGCCACGAATAGCATCATTATTGCCCGCACTCGGAGCAATAGTCTCCCTGAACATACGCAGCAGGATGTCATAGATGGCATATAGTCCTTTGGCTGAGCCAATCACACCTGTGGAACCATACAGCTCAGCCAGTCTGTTCTTCTCATACTCCACCCCGTGAACATGCATGCGGTGACCCTGAGGAGTGTTAAGACCAGCAAATGGATACCCAAGAACAGTAGAAAAGTCATGAAAGGTGGCGGTGAGCAAGTGAGGGCCAGACATCCACGATATCCCAATATCCTCAGAATCATCAATGACAAGTGTGGCGAAGAACTGCTGGATGAACGTGGTATTGTAGGAGCATCTAGTCTCCATAAGAGGGTGCAAACCTAGGAGTTCAGCCAACTGGACGGAGTTGTTGAAGTAGGAGGGATTGGCAGCCAAATGAGCAAAGTTGATCACCTTGATGGGACAGACGGGCTTGCTCATCAGAGTGTACATCTGCTTGAATAGGGTCTCCTGCTCAATATGCCAGAAACACGAATCGATGGTGGGGTCTTGAGGTCCCTCAGTGTACCATGCCTTGCCCCTCCATGCCTTGAACTCAGGGATGGTCATGGTGGCCAAGTTGAGAGCGGACTTGCCTTGCTGCCTGCCTGCCTTGCGAGCAGCCCTGTCAGCGTCATGTTTACGCGCATATTCTCTCTCTCAGCATCCCTCGCATGCCGGCGAGTCTCATTCTCATCAACAAGTGTTCCCTCGTCATCTTCCCTCAGGTTACGGTAGCGCTTGCGAGAGCTGAGCAACTTGGCGGGCCTAGAGCTTGAACCATCTGCGAGGAAAGCAGGAAAAAATGCAAGGAAAACAAACACAAAACATCAAAAACGGGGGCTCATGACTTGTGGAAATGGAAAGAGTAGATCTCTGTTCGAGATTCAGTACAGGCCGGAAATTCCGGACACTGGTGCGGAAATTCCGGAGGGCGGAAATTCCGGCCACAGGGAAATTTCCGGTAGGCGGAAATTCCGGTCCTGGGGCGGAAATTTCCGGCCTTCGGAATTTTCGAAACCAGATCTAAATCTGGGGCCTGTAACGAATCTAGAACGATGAAATTGTGGAATGAGATGAAACCTAGAGTATAGATGATACTTGTATGAGGATGTACTACCGTAAAACATCATGATGAGCAATAGATACGGGAAACAAAAACAACGAACACACTAACACAAGTGAAACATCAAACAAATACAAATACCAGGGAAAAGTTGATGGCCGAAGCCACCGTGTTTGAGTGATACCAAGGAGTCGCGAAGATGTATCTTGGACTTAAAAGTATAACTCACGTTTTAAGCACAATAAGTCACAATTGACTAGATATGCATGACGCTTTGGTTGTTTTGCGCATGATAGGTGGAGTGTTTGTTCATGAGTTGAACTACGCTCCCCCTATGTCCATGCCTACATCTAAACTAGATAGTACATATAGTGAAGGTACTTATGCAAGGGTTCAAGAGAAGTTGGACGCATCGATCACATTTAGTTCATTCCTCAAACCCCGAAATCTTGGTTCATCAAGGGCCTTCGTGAAGATATCCGTGAGTTGATCCTTGGTTGCCACATAGGAGAGATCAATATCACCCTTCTCAACATGATCCCGAATAAAGTGATGCCGTATCTCAATGTGCTTCGTCTTGGAGTGAAGAACGGGATTGTAGGCGATCTTGATGGCACTCTCATTGTCGCACAAGAGAGGAACTTTGTCGAAGACGATGCCATAATCTCTCAATGTTTACCGCATCCAAAGTAATTGAGCACAACAAATCGCCGCGGAGATGTATTCAGCCTCGGTGGTAGAGAGAGCAATGCAGTTTTGCTTCTTGGATGACCAACACACCAATGATCGGCCAAGAAATTGACAATCTCCGGATGTACATTTCCTATCCGTCTTCTCTCCCGCATAGTCCACATCCGAATACCCAATGAGCTAAAAGCTTGAACTCTTGGGATACCAAAGACCGAAGTTTGGGGTATGAACTAAATATCGAAAGATGCTCTTAACCGCTTCAAAATGACTTTGTCTCGGAGAGGCTTGAAACCTTGCACATTTACCTACACTATACATGATATCGGGTCTAGATGCACATAGGTAGAGCAAAGAGCCAATCATGGAGCGGTATACCTTTTGATCTACCTCTTTACCATTCGGGTCGGGTTTCAAGTCAATAGTCGTGGACATGGGGGTCTTCATAGGTTTGGCATCATGCATGTTGAATCGCTTGCGCATGTCTTGAGTATACTTGGCTTGCTTGATGAATGTGCCTTCGGGATATTTCTTGATCTCAAAGCCAAGAAAATACTCTAGTTCTCCCATCATAGACATCTCGAACTTATCCGTCATAAGCTTGCAAAACTCATCATTGAATGCGGTGTTAGTAGAACCAAAGATGATATCATCCACATAGAGTTGGCATATGAAAAATTCACCTCCAACCTTTTTGGTGAAAAGGGTGGGATCCATTAAACCAACATTGAACCCGCGATCAACCAAAAACTCTTTAAGGTGCTCGTACCACGCACGTGGAGCTTGTTTAAGTCCATAGAGTGCCTTATCGAGTTTGTAGACATGATCGGGGTGGTTGGGATCCTTGAAACCCGGAGGTTGCTTGACATAAACCAACTCGTGGATGGGACCATTCAAAAATGCACTTTTAACATCCATTTGTTGCAATATGAAGTTATGATGAGAAGCATATGCAAGAAAAATGCGAATAGATTCAAGACGAGCTACGGGAGCGAATGTTTCACCAAAGTCGACACCTTCGACTTGAGAGAAGCCTTGGGCTACCAATCTAGCTTTGTTGCGGATGACGATTACGTCCTTGTCTTGTTTATTCTTGAAGATCCACTTAGTGCCGATGACGTTCTTGCAATCTTTGGGTCTTGGCACCAACTTCCACACCTTGTTGCGCTCGAAGTTGTTGAGCTCATCGTGCATAGCTTCAAGCCAATCTTGATCTTCAAGAGCTTCATAGACCTTCTTTGGCTCAATGTGAGAGACGAATGCATGAGCTTTGCTAAAGTCCTCTAGTTGCCTCCTTGTGACGACCCTTCCACGAACTTGTCCAAGAATCATGTCCTCTGTGTGACCGGCACGAGCAAGATTATCTAGCCTTCTCTTTGCCCTACGAGCTAGCATCTCCTCCAAAGTTTCCTTGGATAGTACTTGATCATCACCTTCATCATCGTAGATTTGTCCACCTTGATCTTGATCATCAACGGGAGGTGGATCCCTTATGTGATGAGTTGTATCATCACCATGTGTGTCTTGTTCTTCATTGTGAGCTTGGCCTTCATCATGAGCTTGGCCTTGATTGATTGAGTGATCTTGATTGTTAGCTTGGCCTTGTGGTGAAGCATGAGGGCTTGGTGCATCTTGTTGGGTAGCTTGGTTATCAATGGATGTAGTCAATGGCTCCACTTGAGTGGAGCATAGTCCTTCTCCCTCCGTCATCCGGTGTCCCTCAATGGGGATTATTTCACCAATCCCCATTCTTCATATGACGATGGGAGGAATTGCATCTCCTACAAAACCATGATCTATACGGCCCCCTTGGGACTCATTATCCTCATCAAACACCACATCTATAGCTTCTTCAACTTGTCCTGTGGACTTGTTTAGACTCTATAGGCGTGAGAGTTTGTGGCGTAACCAACAAAGATACCCTCATAAGATTTAGTCTCGAACTTTGACAAGCGTTTACCTCTCTTGCAAATGAAGCACTTGCATCCAAAGACCTTGAAGTATGAAACATCCGGCTTCTTGCCCGTGAGAATCTCATAAGGGGTCTTGTTCAAGATCTTGCGGAGATACAATCGGTTGCTAGCGTGGCAAGCGGTGGAGACGGCTTCGGCCCAAAAATTATAAGGAGAAGAGAACTCCGCAATCATGGTTCGAGCCGCATCCATAAGAGTTCGATTCTTTCTCTCCGCCACACCATTTTGTTGGGGGGTGTAAGGAGTGGAGTATTGATGAGCAATTCCTTCCTCGCTAAGAAAACCCTCCACGGTGTAGTTCTTGAACTCGGAGCCATTATCACTTCGGATAGCCATGATACTCGTATTATGTTGGCGTTCCACCAAAGTGATGAACTCGATGACCCGCTTTTGAGTCTCACTCTTCCTCTTGAAGAAGTACACCCAACAATATCGTGAATAGTCATCCACAATCACCAAGCAATACTTTTTTCCCCCAATACTATCATATGATAGGGGACCAAAAAGTTCCAAGTGAATGAGCTCGAGGATCCTTGAGGTGGTGATGTTCGTCTTGGTGGGGTGTGCTTCTCCATGTTGCTTTCCTAGAACGCAAGAGCTACACACACGATCTTTGGCAAACTTAGCATTTGTTAGTCCTAGAACGTGATTGCCACTTTGAAGGTCATGCAACGTCCTCATATTGGTGTGGGCTAACCGGCGATGCCATAGCCAACCCACATCAACTTTAGCTATTA
The DNA here is from genome assembly GCA_028641055.1 of Alopecurus myosuroides. NCBI lineage: Eukaryota > Viridiplantae > Streptophyta > Magnoliopsida > Poales > Poaceae > Alopecurus > Alopecurus myosuroides. The sequence goes on along the minus strand of CM054060.1, from coordinate 6,298,027 downwards.
GGCATGTCGCGGCACACGTGTCTCCTTTAGAGAAGTCCACTACATACATGCCGTTCTCGACATGCCCAACAAAGTCCACCTTAAGAGTCGTCTCCCACGTGACAATCACATTCTCCTTATTAAAGAAAGAGGTAAAACCACTCTTAGCAAGTTGAAGAACCGAGATGAGATTATAGCCTAGAGACTCAACAAGGAGAACATTCTCAATTGACAAGTCATTTGAGATTGCTACCTTGCCTCGTCCCAATACCTTTAATTTGGAGTTATCACAATAGTAACGCAATTGAGATGAGGTAATGGAGGTTGAAGATCACTCATTGCGTCATTGCTTCCGGTCATATGTTGGGATGCACCACTATCCACCGTCCATTTGCTTGAACCGGAAGCACTTCCCTACAATAGATTAGTTTCTTGATTTAGGGACCCATCTTTGAATGGGTCCTCTCATGTTAGCGACAAGGGTCTTAGGAACCCAAATACTCCAATGATAATCATCACCATAAGAAGTACCAACATATTTAGCATATACATGACCATCTCTAGATTTCATAAGAACATAAGATGGATTGTATTTCCCGGCAAAGTCATTGTGAGTGGTGCTCCCCCCAAGAGGTATCACCACCCACAATGGTGTTGGTCTCCTTCCTTTTGGTCACCTCTCCCTCTTTCACAAATCTTACTTCTTGTGAGGGGGAGGTGACTTTCTTCTTGTTCTTCTTCTTGTACTTCTTCTTTGACTTGGCTACATAGCCCAGTCCCTCCTTTCCATTGTTGGCTCGTTGAGAAGCAATCTCATGGGGATTCTTCTCACTTCCTACAAGATTAGTCGCACTACAAGCATTGCTAGGCAAGACATTCAAGCTAGAGGGTGAAGTGGACACAACTTGCTTGTTTGATAGTTGAGCTAGAAGATTGTCACGAGATTTGGTTAACTTGTCATGAATTTCCTTAAGAGACATGAACTCCTTTTCGAGTTTTTCATGACGAGTGCCAAGTTCCTCGTGAGCAATTCCTAGCTTCAATTCTTCATGTTCAAGAGTTTTAATGATAGCAAGAGATTGTGCATTCTCCTTCCTAAGCTTAGAGACACTTATGGCAAAGTTTTCTTCAAGACAAGACAATTTCTCCTCAAGTGAGGCACGAATGGAACGCTCATTTTCAAGCGCTTTTTCAAGCTCTTGCTCATTGCAAGTGTGACCTCCATGGCTTTCCAAAGTCATGATGATCTCCTCCTTTTCATCTACAAGAGATTTAGCCTCATCAAGTTGCCTCAAAAGGGCATTCACCTTTTCCTTAGTCTCACCTTTAAGGCTAGATAGCCATATGCCTAACTCATTAGACTCACTATCCTCCTCACAAACATTTTCAACACAATCCAATAACGAAGAAGGGTTAGTGATAATGGTCTTGGAGTTAAGAGAGCATACCGAAGTGGCTTTCGCCATAAGACACGTAGGTCGGGTAGCCACATTCTCATTGGGGGATTCGAATAGAGAGATCAAAGGAGATGATGCGGTGGCCTTGGCGATGTGAGCAACTCCAACTACCTCATCTTCTCCTTCATCTCCGGAGATGTAAGTCTCAAGAACCGCCCCTTCTTGAACATAGAGAGCCCTTGGCACCCTCCTAGCTAAGTTCTTGTTTTGAGGAGGCTTGGCCTTGTTTTTGCAAACAAGCTTGCCTTCGTTTTCTTCTCTTGGCTCAAAGGGGCACTCCTTCACGAAATGGTTTGCGCTACCACAATTGTAGCATGTCCTTGGTCGCTCCCCCTTCTTCTTGTAGTTCTTGTTTCATGGAGGCCTTGGAGATCCGGCCTTGTGAGCTTCCCATCTCTTCCAATATCCATGCATAGCGAGGGCAATGCACTTGTGAGCTCCAGTGTAAGTGTCCTCATAGTCTTCCTCATCATCATCATCTTCTTCACTTTCATCGATTCGAGCCATAGCCTTTGACTTCAAAGCAAGATTGGGTGACCTTCCTATTCCTCGAGAGCGAGCTAGAGCATCGTCCGCGCTCTTGTGTGAGAGAGAGATAGCAATGAACTCACTTAGAACACCAATCGAGTTGAGGGTATTGTAGTGCGCTCTTGTCCGAATGCTAGTGGAGAGATTTTTCTCAAAGGGTGTAATAGCTTTGACAAATTTCCTCTTGATCCACTCATCGGAGATTTCTTCTTTTCCAAAGTCTCTCAATTGGTTGGCAAGGGTGACAACTCTTCTATATAGCTCTTCGGGGGTCTCATCCTCAAGCATGACGAAGTTCTCGGAGTTGTCAATGGCCACGTCATACTTGGAAGATTGGATGCTAGCATTTCCTTAAAACAAGGTGTCAAGTTTGTCCCAAGCTTCTTTGGCGGTCTTGCAACTACGAATGTGAGTGAAGTACTCCCTTGGGAGAGCCTTTTGGATGATGACAAGTGCAGTCTTGTTGAGTTGAGATTCCACATCCTCCCTTGGTGTCAAGTTGTTTGGGTCATGAGGATGAAATCCATGAATCACGCTTCTCCACAATGCGGTACACGATCCTGAAATGTGAGATTTCATCTCAAACTTCCAAGAGGATAATTCGTTAGTGTTAAGGATGGTGGAATTCCAACATTAAGGATGTGTGGCATGGAAACAATTGGGTGGATAGAATCATAGTTTTGCGGTGGTGGAACTTTTGAATTGGACCCCGAACCATTAGCCGTTTGAGACTTGGAACCAACGTCACTCTCCTTTGCTTTGGCTTTAGCCTTTTGTGTGGCTTTAGCCTTAGCTTTGGCAATGTTCTCTTCGAGTTTGGAGTTGTCCGGAGTCATTTCCTCATCCAAACTATCCTCATCGGAGATGTGGGGAGAGTGTGACGGTTCCTTAGGTTTACCCATCATGATCGCCAACATCTTCTTCACGGAGGAAACCTCCGTGCCCACACTAGTGCTAACCTTGTACAATTGGGTTTGTATGGTACAAACCGTTGTCTCTAGGTTGGCTATAGTGTTGGCCATTTTGGAGAGCTCCTCCTTAGTAGATTCGGAATCATCTCCGTTGACCATGGTACTCTTAGGCGGTTAAGCCCAATAAAAGAGTCGGGGCTCTGATACCAATTGAAAGTACAAGATGGTCAACTAGAGGGGGGGTGAATAGGTGACCTACAAATTTTAATTCTTTTTCACTTTTAGAGGTGGCTTAGGGAAAGTAAAAGCTTGGTTATCTAAATGTGCAAATAAGTGAACACCCTATGTGACAAGCAACAAGTAGCAACGGAAGTAAAGCAAGGGCACAAGATAACCAGAAGTGAAAAACACGGAGACAAGGATATGTTTCCCGTAGTTCCTTCTTGAAAGAAGTACGTCTACGTTGGAGAGGTGGGGAGCCACCTAGGCGCTCCTCAATAGCACGGATGTGCACACCTTATTCTCCGTGAGCTTCTCCGGTGAGGGAGATTCTCGTTTCCACTATGAGGTCGACTTTAAGGCGTTGACCAAACCTTTACAAGGGGTTGAGGCTACTCCACAAGTGAGATGGAGGCTCTCAACAATCGAAGCTTCTTGCTACAAGGTGGAAGCTACAAGCACTAGGGTTTCCCTTGGATGACAAAAAACTAAGAGATTACAAGATCCCAAGAGTTGTGGTGTGGGAACACACGTTTTGGCTTGGTAGAAAGATAGATCTAGGCCTCCTCCATGAGATCCTTGAAGGGCATCGAGTTTGGTTGGAGGAGGAGGGAGATCGGGGCGTTTTGAGCTCTACAACAATGGAGGAGAGAGAGGAATGGACGAGCTGCCTATCTAGAGGAAGAAGACAACTATTTATAGGCTCCTCCAATTTCTGACCGTTGTAGTCTGCCAGGGCCGGAATATTCCGGTGCTAGCACCGGAAATTTCCGGTCTGCCCTGGCCGGAGATTTGAAAAGTCCGGGGGGGGGGGGATCTTTGAAATATCCGGGGGCGGAAATTTCCGCCCCAAAATTCCGCCCCCTTCTCTGCGCGCGGGCACCAGCCTGTTGAAGAAATTCGCTAAGGACCAGGGGCCGGATATTTGCACCGGAAATTTCCGGGGCAAATTTCCGCCCCAGCTTCTGTGCGCGGGTGAAAGATCATCGTCCGTTTTGGTAATCATATGACAACATATCCATTTGATCTAATGTTTGTTCAATAGATGAAAATGCCCAGGTTCAATCAGGTTCACTAATTATATGGGGCACATGCTCGTTTTATATGAAAAGTGCAAGGAGAAAGGAATCCAGGAAACTGCATTGTGCAGGCGCCCAGGCTCCGGTGGGAGTCCGGTGTAGGCTCCGCCCAAACCCCTCTCTGGAGCAAACGAGCATACCCAGGAGCAGAAGTTCCGGTGGAGCTCTGGTGGGCGGAACCTCCGCCAATTCCACCGGAGGCTCCGCCACCCTCCAACACTAGGGCTGCACACAAATGGCCTCCGGTGGGCATCCGGTGGAGGCTCCGCAAAAATGCCCTTCTGTTTGAGAAGAGCGGAGGTTCCACCGGAGCCTCCGGTGGACATCCGGTGCCCTCGCCCAGCCTAGTGTAAATGGCCTCCGGTGGGAGCTCTGGTGGGGGCTCCGCTAAACTGCTGCTCTGTTTGAGTAGAGCGGAGGTTCCACCGGAGCCTCCGGTGCACCTCCGGTGGGCGGAACCTCCGCAGAACCCACCGGACCCTCCGCCCCGTGTTCCAGCACATGTGAGCTGGTGGGCTGCGCAACTGCGCAACTAACTGAAGACCACCGGAGCCTCCGGTGAAACCACCGGAGCCTACGGTGCTCCTGGACTGCAACGGCCACTTAAATGCAAGGGGTATAAATACCCCTTCCCCTACCTCTTAAATGCCAAGCTTTTCCCATTCTCTCTCCTAGCCATTAATGAAAGCTTCAACGACCTAGATCTCCCACTCCGTCCACCCAAACACTCCCAAACTTGGTGGGGAGCTAGAGGAGACCTAGATCCACACTTCCACCAAAGGAATCTCAAATCCATCCACCACAACCTAGTAGATCTAGAATCCTACTTGAGGCCTAGAAACCTTAGTAGATCTTGTGCTTGTAGTTTCCACCTTGTTGCAAGAAGCTACAGATTGCTTGAGAGCCTCCATCCATCTTGTGGAGTGACCTCAAGTCCTTGTAAAGGTTTGGTCAATGCCTTCAAGTCGACCTCATAGTGGAAACGAGCATCTCCCTCACCGGAGAAGCTCAAGGAGAACAAGGTGTGCACAACCGTGCTATTGAGGAGCGCCTAGGTGGCTCCCCACCTCTCCAACGTAGACGTACTTCTCTTTGAGAAGGAACTACGGTGAATCATATCCTTGTCTCCTTGTTTACACTTGTTGTTTGCTTTACTACCTTACGCTTTACTTTCGTTGCGCATACCCAGGTTCAATCAGGTTCACTAATTATATGGGGCACATGCTCGTTTTATATGAAAAGTGCAAGGAGAATGGAATCCAGGAAACTGCATTGTGCAGGAGCGGAGGCTCCGGTGAATCCACCGGAGGCTCCGCCCAGGCTCCGGTGGGAGTCCGGTGTGGGCTCCGCCCAAACCCCTCTCTGGAGCAAACGAGAGGACTCTGGAGCGGAAGTTCCGGTGGAGCTCCGGTGGGCGGAACCTCCGCCAATTCCACCGGAGGCTCCGCCACCCTCCAAAACTAGGGCTGCACACAAATGGCCTCCGGTGGGCATCCGGTGGAGGCTCCGCCAAAATGCCCTTCTGTTTGAGAAGAGCGGAGGTTCCACCGAAGCCTCCGGTGGACATCCGGTGCCCTCGCCCAGCCTAGTGTAAATGGCCTCCGGTGGGAGCTCCGGTGGGGGCTCCGCTAAACTGCTGCTCTGTTTGAGTAGAGCGGAGGTTCCACCGGAGCCTCCGGTGCACCTCCGGTGGGCGGAACATCCGCAGAACCCACCGTACCCTCCGCCCCGTGTTCCAGCACATGTGAGCTGGTGGGCTGCGCAACTAACTGAAGACCACTGGAGCCTCCGGTGCTCCTGGACTGCAACGGCCACTTAAATGCAAGGGGTATAAATACCCCTTCCCCTACCTCTTAAATGCCAAGCTTTTCCCATTCTCTCTCCTAGCCATTAATGAAAGCTTAAACCACCCAGATCTTCCACTCCGTCCACCCAAACACTCCCAAACTTGGTGGAGAGCTAGAGGAGACCTAGATCCATACTTCCACGAAAGGAATCTCAAATCCATCCACCACAACCTAGTAGATCTAGAATCCTACTTGAGGCCTAGAAACCTTAGTAGATCTTGTGCTTGTAGTTTCCACCTTGTTGCAAGAAGCTACAGATTGCTTGAGAGCCTCCATCCATCTTGTGGAGTGACCTCAAGTCCTTGTAAAGGTTTGGTCAACGCCTTCAAGTCGACCTCATAGTGGAAACGAGCATCTCCCTCACCGGAGAAGCTCAAGGAGAACAAGGTGTGCACAATCGTGCTATTGGGGAGCGCCTAGGTGGCTCCCCACCTCTCCAACGTAGACGTACTTCTCTTTGAGAAGGAACTACGGTGAATCATATCCTTGTCTCCATGTTTTTGTTTGCTTTACTACCTTACGCTTTACTTCCGTTGCGCATATTACTTTGTCCACATAGGTTGCTCACCTAGTTGCACATCTAGAGAACCTTATCTTATCTTGCTAAGCCCCACTAAAAGGAAAGAAAAGAAAAATTGGTAGTCAACCTATTCACCCCCCCTCTAGTTGACCATAGTGCACTTTCAGCGGGCATATGAGAGGGCTCCATTTTCTGCTAAGTCCCAGAGGACCGGATTATTGCACCGGAAATTTCCGGGGCAAATTTCGGGTCTGGCTTCTGTGCGCGGGCAGCTGGAGAAGATCTTGATCGTTTTGAAGATGCCAGAGTGGCCGGAATATTTCGGTGCTAGGGCCGGATATTCCGCCCCATAAGCACCGGAATTTCCGGACTGATTCCTGAAAAATCCGGTGACAATAATTCCAGAGTGTAGACCTTCTCTTTGATCTTTCGACATGAGTATAAAAATAATAATCAGAGAGAATAGCTGCACAATCTAAAACAACATTGTTAGATAGGTGATACCCGCGTTGTTATCATCACCAAAATCATTAGAGGGATCATGAGCTTTCAACATAATGGATTATGTCCGGAGTCTCCGGTATGAAGAATGGCGAAATTCTCAGACCGGAGTCTCCGGACTTTACACCAGAGTCTCCAGTGTGACTTTGGCCAAAAAGTCTCCAACGGCTCTAAAAGTTATGAGGGGTATAAATACCCCCTCTCCTCCACCTACCTCCATCCAGCTCGTCTAGAATAGTTCTCGCCATTGCTAGAGCTCACCCACCTTGCTAGATCTCCCAATCCCTCCACCCAAAAGTGTTGATCTTCGGAGTGTTGAAGGAGAAGGCCCCGATCTATGTCGTTACCAACCGGATTTCATATCCCCCTCATTTGCTTGAGGGGAACTAGTCTAGGGTTTTCTCTTGTGGAGAACCTAGACATCTTGTCTCTCTTGGTGATTCTTGTGATTGTTGGGAGCCCTCAATTTGGTTGTGGGTGTGTGTCCCAAACTTGTTTGTAAAGGACTCGATTCCCGCCTCAAAGGGGATAAATAGTGGAAGGTGGACTAGGCCTTTGTGGCGGGGTTCATCGGAGAATAGGGTAAGGCCGTTGTGCCATTGAGTAGGCCTTCGTGGAGAAACTGACACCCCTCCTACGAGACGTACTCCCTTAACAAGGAGAAACTCGGGAATCCATTGTGTATCCGCGTGCTTCCTATCGGTTATCTCGTTCCCTTATCCTTTACTTGTGTTTGTATTGCATTTATTGTTGTTCTTTTCATATAGATAAATTAACCTTAGTTGCATTATCTAGAGAATTTACTTTTGTCTCAAGCCTAATCTTGAAGAAAAATTAAAATTGGTCATAACACCTATTCACCCCCCTCTAGTGCCCTTACTATCCGTTCACGTCTCGGTGCACGCGCCAGAGCACGCGTCCCGTCAGAGTAAATGGCGGTGACACGTCGCGCCCGCACTCGCCACTCGCGCCGCTTGGGGAGCCGGGAAGGCTACATATGTGTCCCGTCGGAGTAATTTGGCTGGCGTGTGGAATAGAGAACCGGCCTCCCAGCCGCCTGGCGGCAAGTCGTGTCCCGTCATCGCCATTAACGCGGCCTCACCAGCCTCCTGCACGTCACTTTTAAACTGCCTTGGGGGCGGTTTGTCTCACTGACGGGCGGGGGCCGTCTGTTGGGTGGGGTGGCCGGACAATGTCCGGCGCCCCCTGGCAGTCCCCCAAGTTTGGCGGGTGGGCTAGGGGGGCAAGACACAAAATTAGCGGGTGGGCACGTTTGAGGGTGCCGATGTGGTGTTTTTTTTGTCCGGACCCCCATTGGGCCTTTGGGGGCTGATGGTGCAGGTCTTGCACTCGCTGGGAAACCCCAAGAGGAAGGTATGATGAGCACAACAGCAGTTTTCCTTCAGAAAGAAACCAAGGTTTAATCGACTAGTAGGAGGAAGGAGTAACTTCAGAAGGTTGAAGCAGCTGAGATGGCAAGGCGCACTACCGGTTCAGAAGCAACGTGGAACCTACACAACACAATCAAATCACTTTGCCCCAATGAAGCAGTGAGGTTGTCAACCGCACCGGTTTTCCTAAACACAAAGAAGATAAACGTATGGTGTGGAAAACAGAAGGAAAACAGTAGGAAGTTTTATCAGTATGAGGAAAAAGGACCGGGGTCCACAGTTCACTAGTGGCGTCTCTCCGTGAAAGATAAATAACATGTGTGGTGAACAAATTACAGTTGGGCAATTGACAGAAATGAAGGCTGCACCGTAGTGCATATGCAAGACATAAAGATTACTATGTGATTCAAGCGGGCATTACAAAAAAAATTCATAGACCGTCATCCAACTGCATCTATGACTAATAATCCACCCTCCGAATATCATCCGAACAAACGTTGGGTATTTAGTTGCAAGCAACAGATAATTGCAGTAAGAGAAGTGTGTAATGTAAACAATAACATCATCCTTAGACAAAGCATTGTTGTTTTCTCCCTCATGGCAACATCACATCCTCCATCCGTCACGTTGCTGTCATTCGAGCACAGACACAAAGGAGGCATGAACCCACTATCGAGCATAAATACTCCCTCTCCGAGTTACTAGCATCTACTTGGCCAGAGCATCTACTAAAAACAGAGAGCATGCAAGATCGTAAATAACATAAGCATGAAGATAACATGATATATTGATAATCAAAAGACATAGCATTCAACATTCATCAGATCCCATTAAACACAACATGTAGCATTACATAAAGATGATATTGATCATGTTAGGAAGCTCACAAGATCTAAACATGAGGTACAAAGTGGAGAGAACAACCATCTAGCTACTGCTATGGACCCGTAGTCCAGGGATGAACTACCCACGCATCACTTCGGAGGAGCGCATGGTGGTGTAGACCCCTCCGGTGATGACTTTCCCTCCCGGAAGGGTGCCGGGGAGAGCTCGAGAACCCTCCCGATCTCGGGATGAAGATGACGACGGCCTCGGGTGTTTTTCGGGGAGAAGTGGAATATAATTAGGGTTTACGCCTCGGGGGGAATAAAGAGGCGAAAGGGCAGAGGCGGTGGAGGCCTAGGGTCCCCACATCACCCCGCGGCGCGGCCGAGGGGCGCGCCGCCCTATGGTGTGGGCCCCCTGAGGCCCCTCTCCGGTTCTCTCCGGGACTCCGTGGAACTTTCGGGAATTCTAAGACTTCCAGGCTTCGAATTTTCCAATACCGGGAATATTTCGAGAACAACTTTTCTGAAACTAAAAACAGCAGAAAATAGGGAACTGGCTCTGTGGCATCTTTTCAATAGGTTAGTCCGGAAAATCGATAAGAATATCATAAAGTGTATTGGAAACATGTGGTAAATAACATGAAAACAACATGGAACATCAGAAATTAGGGATACGTTTATGACGTATCAACATCCCCAAGCTTAGTTCCTACTCGTTCTCGAGTAGGTAAACGGTAAAAACACATAATTTCTTAGGTAACATGCTACCAACGTAAACTTGATCATCATAATCTAAAAGCATATGTAAGCTGGGATCATAGAACCTAAACACAAACATGATAAATAGAACTCTAATAATAAAGCATAGCAATCACTTTCCATCATGAGAAGTAACACTACTACAGATTGGTATTTTAACGACCGAGCATAGAAAATGGTTCGTCGTTACAACTAAATTGAGCTAATCCCACGTCCAACTTTTACCCATTTGATCCCATTTACGACCATGGTCTGGCTCGTCGTTAAATTGGCGTTATTTGTGGTCGCCGCTTATGGCTCGGCTTCTTTTTGGGGGGTACTAGCGATCTGTTAACTCTCTTACCGAATAAATAAGGTTGGATATTAGCACAACGCTTAGATCTGGGTTTCATAACCCCAACATGGGACGCCCACTCAAGGGAACTATGGCGGCGGTGCGGCCTAACTCCACCCCCACGAAGGCCATAGAGCGCCAACCTGTACTCCTGGTCTTGTTACGGCAGCAGGGCCGCAGTGGAAGACTATAGCTTGTGGCGTTTATATACAGGTGAGTTCGTTTCCTTCCTTTTTCTATTGAATTTTCGTCCCAGTTTCCCCTTTATCTCGATTATTTTTCCACGAACTCCCTTCCAAATATACTCCGTTTTGCCTGTCTTGTGTCACCAGAGTGTTGCAACGTGCCCCTACTGGCTTATTTGCCATTGCCTCAGGTTAGATACTCACAAACCCAAACCGCCCTTCATTGCTCAGATCTTAGCCGCAGCCCCTTCCAAGAGCGAACAAAATTACAGCACGGAGAAGACTGGTGATGTTACCCAGGAAAGTCCACTAGTTATTTGAGGTAATGCCACAATTAACCTACGAAACCATTTTTTCGTTGTTATGTTACGAATTCTAATGGTTTCCACCCTTTCATGTTAATACATTATTATCTGATTGATAGATAACAAGAGCATCCTTTTGTTCAATTGTTACAGAATATATGTCAGAAACAAGAAAGCAAGATAGATCACAAAACACAAACCAGGGTCGCATGGAAGAGCTTGCAGTACTGTTTCTTTCGACAATCTGAACAAAAAAAAGTTTTATTGTGACAGTTGCTGATGCACTGTATGATATGCAGTGAGAAAAATAATTTAATGTGAGGTGTCATATTTCTAAGTACGTTGTACCGGTAAGATCTTGAAAAGAAAGAAAAGTCTTTAATTCCTTTTATCCGTATCTGCTATATTTGTTATAGATTAATTTCTCCATGGAACAGGTCTCGAGCACTGCAGTCAAGAACACAAAGATGATAAGTAAAAGCACCAGATCTTCACGAGGATATACGAGATAACTGTGCCAAGGCTGATCATTAGGAAAACGACTTCAATTATGGCCTGTAACATTTTTTTATTTTTGACGGTGCAAGTGCAGTCAGTAGTTAGAAGTAGGTACAGAAGAATTTTCACTGTAATATTCTCGACAGTGATAAATATCAATGTATGAGCTCTTGATGTACTTTGTGATTGCAATAAAATTAATATTTGTGGATGGTTATGATTGGTGATCGATGTATTTGACCAGAAATTTTAGGATTTCATATAAAACTTATATATGTACGAACATGTAGAAGCGGCTCGTTATATTATTTCTACCATGGTCATAAAATCATTTTTAGCGACAAGAAAAGTGGTCGTCATTTCCTCAAAATTAACGACGGCACCATTTTTATGTCGTTAGAGAAATAACGACCGGAAAAAGTTTGTGGTCGTTAAACTTTTAACGACGGAGCCTATAACGACAACTAACGACCACCGCATTGTGGTCGTTAATGACTTTCAACGACCAGATTTTGAGTTTCAACGACCACAATTTCCGTCGTTAAAAACCATTTTTTTAGTAGTGTAACTCGAATAAAAGATCATGAATAACAATGCAAAGAAATATATACGTTTGTTTCAAGTATAGAGAAAGCATGACAAAGTGATATTTCGAAAGTCCTTAAGAGTGGGGCAAAACATAAATGCCAGGACACCCTCAAAGTTTCATGAGGAGGACTACAGCAAATAATTAGAGAACAAGCAATATCACATCATGAATCAATTAATAATTTTTCTGGGACAAATGCACTTAAAACTCAGAATGACAAAAATGCTCTCTCAACTGTGCATAGAGTTAGAAGATGGAGACTCAACATAAAAGTAAAAGAAAGGCCCTTCGCGGAGGGAAGCATGGATCACTCATGTGATAGAGATTTTATTTTATTAATAGAGGTATTAAAAATTTGACACTCCTCCCATCCATCTTACACAAACCATGGCTAACCGAATTCTCGGGTGCCTGCCAACAATCACATACCATGGAGGAATGTCTATATGTTGGGAGGTGTATGCTAATGTCAACAAATGGTAAACAGAAAATGCAGTACGTCACAAGACAACTAGATTTCACAAGAGCGGCTCCCATGTGAATGATGCAACTGGTGTATATGTTCATCCCTCTTTCTCACTTGATGATTGGATTTATCAATTGGATAAACGGATGAAGACACTAGTATAGGGTGTGAAATCCAATCAACAAGTGAGATAGAGATTCTCTATTTACGTCCTCATGAGCAAAAACAGGAACAGAAAGTAGGAATAATTTTGAAGGTTTTAAAGGTAACACATGAGCAATTTACTTGGAGTGGCGGTTAATTACCACATATAGGTAGGTATGATGGACACAATGGGAAAATTTTGGTTTTAGGGAGTTGGATGCACGAGTAGAATTCCATACTCAGTATAGGTGGAGGCTAGCAAAATACTGGGATCGACAAATCAAGAGAGCATAAGAGCCATAATCATGCATAGCGACATAAACATCATTAATCAAAGCATAAGTGGTACCACAAATTCTAAAACTAAATGATCATAGAGGCTATTAGTGAATGGTTCGTAGTCATAAACATGGTATGAGAATGCGCCAAGTCAACCAAATAAAACATTCAAAGGAGAATACCGCAAATTTATGCTTCAATATGACAAGAAAAACTCATGATTCTTTCAATGGCACATTAAACACTCTCAGATATTTGAGTCTAATCATACTACTCAATAACCACAAGGCTTTAAAACTAAAATAACATCTAGCACAATATGAAAAAGTTCTAGCCATAGTCTATACAAGCTTCTACTTGCACCGTTAAAAATTCTACTTCAATCAGCAATTTCTTTTCCCAACAAGCACCATACAAAATATGTTTTAACTAAAATTCTCTATATGCTATAGCAATCAAACATGAGAGTACTATCATAACACTACTAAAACTAACAACACTGAATAAGAGATACAATGAAAACAAGAGTTGAACAGGAATTTTTGCAGTAACTAGAAGAAAAACTAAGAATACTAGCATATCAAGTATTTAAAGGAAAAGGCGGAGCGTGTCTCTCTCCCAAACAAGGATGCTAGGTACAATGATATTATTGAAGAAAGGAAAACAAAGGGGAAAAATAAAACAAAAGAAAAACAAACATACGCTCCAAGTAAACTTCATATGATGTGACCGAATAAAAATATAGTTTCACGAGAAGTGACCTGATAGAAGTTGATGAAGAAGGGGATGCCTCGGAAATCCACAAGCTTAGATGATTGAGTATTCTAAAAATATGCTTGTATGAACCACGAGGGCATCCCGAAGCTTTGAACTTGCACTCTTCTTGATCACATATATCACCTCTTCTCTTGACACTTGAAAACTTTCTTCACACCATACTCAGAAATAAATTCGCATTAGAAGGTTAGTGCAACAAATAAAAATATATGGGTTCTGTATGGAACAAGTTCTATTGATACTTATAAACATTATCTACAGCCACTGATATTTCGTGAAGCAAAGAAATCCACTCGGCATCGCAAAAGAGCCAATGCAAGAAAAATGGCAGAATCTGTCAAAATCAGAACAACCTGTATAGACGATTTTTTTCGAGACACTTAAGTTTATCAAATTGAAAAACCTAAAGAACAAAAAAGTTGCGGAATTAGCTGTGGAATTAGCACAAAAAATTTCAGGTCACTCTGATCTTTCTGGAGTTTTCACGATTTTTTACGGTGGAGAGCAGAATTCTGTTTTCTGCGCAGAAATCCGAAAACCAACTCCAACTCTTGTCAGAAACTTTACTTGGCACTACTAAAACTTGAAAAGAAAGATACAAAGGAGTTGATACAGAAGTATACAACCCCTTTAATCAAAGAAAACAGTAAAAAACAAAGCAAAAATAAAACCATGGATTATCTCCCAAGAAGTGCTTTTCTTTAACGCCTTTTAGCTAGGCCCAGAAAAATAGTATCAAGTATTTTCAAGTGAAGAAGCATCCAAATTGTAAATTGTTCTAATAAATAAATCAAAAGGCAACTTCATTCTCTTTCTAGGAAAGTGTTCCATACCTTTCTTGAGTGGGAACTGAAATTTAATACTCCCCTCTTTCGTATCAATAATAGCACCAACAATTCTAAGAAAAGGTCTTTCCAAAACAATTGGACAAGGAGCATTGCATTAAATATTCAAAACAATAAATTCAACGGGGACAAGATTATTATTAACCATGACAAGAAAATCATCAACTCTCCCCAAAGGTTTCTTTCTAACATTATCAATAAGACGAATATCCAAATAACAAGGTTCCAATGGTGGTAAATCAAGAATATCATAAAGTTTTTTGGGCATAACAGAGATACTAGCACCAAGATCACATAGAGAATTGCAATCAAAATCATTAACTTTAATTTTAATAATAGGTTCCCAACCATCATCTAGCTTCCTAGGGATATAGGCTTCACATCCTAATGCATCCTCTTTAATTTGCATGAGAGCATTTGTAATATGTTTTGTGAAAGCCATATTCATAGCACTAGCATTAGGACAACTAGAAAGATTTTGTAAGAACTTAATCACTTCAGTTATGGTGAAATAATAAAATTTAAGATCATTTTTAGCAAAGGTAATGGGACTATTGTCTCCCATGTTTCTAAAAATTTCAGCACTTTCATTAGGAACATTTTTAGCAGTTTCAGGCAATTTTGCATTTTTAATAGCAGAAATGGGAGTGTTTACAACACCAATTACTTTACCATTGATAGTAGAAGATTTTCTAGCATGAGAAGATTCAGTTTTACTAGTGGTGGTAATGGTGCAAACATTAGCTATATTATTCTTGCTAACTATTTCATCTTCTTTTTCCCATCTAGCATGCAATTCAGCTAACATTCTAACATTATTATCGATTCAAATTTGGATGGAATTTAAAGTTTTAATTTCTTTAACATCATGAGGCATAACCTTTAGTTTCAGAAAATCAACATCAAGAGCAAGGCTATCAACTTTAGAAGCAAGAACATCAATTTTGCCAAAATTTTCCTCAAAGGACTTATTGAATGCAGTTTGTGTATTAATAAAATTCTTAAGCATGTTCTCAAGATCATAGGGTACACTTGTGTGGCTGTCATATAAGTTACCATAATAATTACCATAAGCATTGCTATTATTAGGAGGATATGGCCTATAATTCTTGCTACCAAAATTATTTCTATAAGCATTGTTGTTGAAATTATTATTTTTATAAAGTTCACATCAACATGCTCTTCTTGTGCAACCAAACAGGCTAAAGTAATATTATTTGGATCAATAGGAGCATGGCCATTCACAAGCATAGACATAATAGCATCAAGTCTATCACTCAAAGAGGAGGTTTCTTCAACATAATTTACCTTCTTACCAGTTGTAGCTCTCTCAGTATGCCATTCAGGATAATTTATCATCATATTATCAAGAAGCTTTGTTGCTGGCCCCAAGGTCATGGACATAAAGGTTCCTCCAGCAGCTAAATCCAGAAGGTTTCTTGAAGAAAAAATCAGTCTTGCCTAAAAAAAGTTTGGATGATCATCCAAGTAGTCAGTCCATGAGTGGGACAATTCTTCACTAAAGATTTCATTCTTTCCCAAGCTTTAGCAACGTGTTCATTATCAAGTTGCTTAAAATTAATAATGCTACTGCTTAAAGAAATAATCTTAGCAGGAGGATAATATTTTCCAATGAAAACATCTTTACACTTAGTCCAAGAATCAATACTATTTCTAAGCAAAGATAGCAACCATTCTTTAGCTCTTCCTCTCAAAGAGAAAGGAAAAAAATTCAGTTTATTAATATCTCCATCTACATCTTTATATTTTTACATCTCACATAGTTCAACAAAATTATTAAGATGCGCAGCAGCATCATCAGTACTAACACCAGAAAAGTGCTCTCTCATAACAAGGTTTAACAAAGCATGCTTAATCTCATAAAAATCAGCAGTAGGAGCAGGTGGAGCAATAGGTGTGCTAATAAAATCATTGTTGTTGGTGCTAGTAAAGTCACACAACTTAGTGTTCTCAGTAGTAGTCATTTTAACAAGATTAAAAAAACAGGAATAAAACTACAGCTAGAAAAAGAACTCATTTTTTTTGTGTTTTTTGATATAGAGAAGCAAACAAGATAAAATAAAATAAACTAAGCAAAACAAAAACAAAGTAAAGAGATTGGAAGTGAGAGACTCCCTTTGCAGAAATTCTCTTCCTCCCCAGCGCCAGAAAATAGCTTGATGGTGCAAGTATTGCACTCCTTGGGAAACCCCAAGAGGAAGGTATGATGAGCACAACAGCAGTTTTCCCTCAGAAAGAAACCAACGTTTTATCGACCAGTAGGAGGAAGGAGTAACTTCAGAAGGTTGAAGCAGCTGAGATGGCAGAGCACTACCGGTTCAGAAGCAACATGGAACCTACACAACACAATCAAATCACTTTGCCCCAACGAAGCACTGAGGTTGTCAATCTCACCGGTTTTGCTGAACGCAAAGAGGTTAAACGTATGGTGTGGAAAATAGTAGGAACAATATGAGATCGGTATGAAAGCATTAGGTGTTTAGCAGTATGAGGAAAAAAAACCGGGGTCCACCGTTCACTAGTGGTGTCTCTCCATGAAAGATAAATAACATGTGTGGTGAACAAACAACAGTTGGGCAATTGACAAAAATGATGGCTGCACCATAGTGCATATGCAAGACATAAAGATTACTATGTGATTCATGCGGGCATTACAAAAAAAGGCATAGACCGTTATCGAACTGCATCTATGATTAATAATCCACCCTCCGAATATCATCCGAACAAACGTTGGGTATTAAGTTGCAAGCAACAGATAATTGCAGTAAGCAAAGTGTGTAATGTAAACAATAACATCATCCTTAGGCAAAGCATTGTTGTTTTCTCCCTAATGTCAATAGCACATCCTCCATCCGTCACATTTCTTTCACTCGAGGACATATGCAAATGAGGCATGAACCCACTATCGAGCATAAATACTCCCCCTTGGAGTTACTAGAATCTACTTGGCGAGAGCATCTACTAAAAACGGAGAGCATGCAAGATCATAAATAACATAAGCATGAAAATAACATGATAGATTGATAATCAGAAGACATAACATTCAACATTCATCAGATCCCAACAAACACAACATGTAGCATTACATAAAGATGATCTTGATCATGTTAGACAACTCACAAGATCTAAACATGAGGTACAAAGTGGAGAGAACAACCATCTAGCTACTATTATGGACCCGTAGTCCAGGGATGAACTACTCACGCATCACTTCGGAGGAGGGCATGATGGTGTAGACCCCTGCGGTGATGAATTTGTCTCCCGGCAGGGTGCCGGGGAGAGCTCCAGAACTCTCTCGATCTCGAGATGACGATGACGGAGGCCTCGGTTGTTTTTCGGGTAGAAGTGGAATATATTTAGAGTTTATGTCCTGGGGGAATAAATAGGCGAAAGGGCAGCGGCGGTGGAGGCCTGGGGGCCCCACACCACCCCACGGCGTGGCCAGTGGGCACGCTTCCCTATGGTGTGGGGGCCCTGAGGCCCCTCTCCGTGACTCCGTGGAACCTTCGGGAATTCTAAGACGTCCGGGATTCGAATTTTCCAATTCTGAAAATATTTCCAGAACAACTTTTCTGAAACAAAAAACAACAGAAAACAGGGAACTGACTCTGTGGCATCTTGTCAATAGGTTAGTCCGGAAAATCGATATAAATGACATAAAATATATAGCAAACATGTGGGAAATAACATGAAACAACATGGAACATCAGAAATTAGAGATTCGTTTATGACGTATCAGGGGCCGTTTGGGGGGTGCCCGTTGAGATTCTCTCATGAGCTCTCGTCCTTTGGTTCTACCAAGGTCCGTATTTTTGGTTGGTGAGAGCAAGTATAATAGTGGGTTTATAGCCCGCCTACGTGGCTTTTTTTTACGTGGAGGAGGAAGAAATAAAAAGTAGGGGGAGTGGGCTCTCCTAGGCAAGTGCAATTAATGTGAGGAGAGAGATAGAGAAAAGATTGTGTAAAGTAAAAATCTAAAAGCCAATCTTATAGCCCACCTTATTATACGGAGTAACTTTAAATGTTGGCTATAGATGACATGGCACCCGCTTATAGCTAGCAACTAGCTATACGTCTGTCTTCTCTTCCTTTCAACTCCAGAAATTAATATTGATTTTGTTAGGAATAGTTAGCGTCACTATTAGGCTGTTGCTTTGTAAAGCGTTGTCCAAACGCTACATACGCCTATTAGAAGAGGCGCCTCCTTGTAAACCGACCTTGTAAAACGACAGTTCGGGCAATATAAAAGCCTGAACAAATCCATCAATACAATGCTTGATTTCTCTCGATCTTTCATTCTCAAACACGCCAGCACCGCCTCTATCGAGAGCAAAATCACAGAGAAAAGGGAGAAGAAGAAACGCGGCAGCACCCGTTGTACCATCCCGGTGGCCCTTTCATTACTCCTCGTCGACGCGCATAGCATAGCCCTCCGGCAACACAAAGCGTGCTCGACGCGGAGAAGACCGGCGATGTGCGGTGTGCTCGACCTTCTCCTCAATCGGCACCGTGCCAAGGAAGATAATAAACAATACCCCTCCTTCCTGATTTATATGTCATGCGTGTAATCCTAACTCATCAATTTGACCCAACCTCATACGACTTACAATTTTTTTATACACTCCATATTGCATTTGTTAAACACATGACCTATAAACCGGACAGAGGAAGTATTTTCTTAACAAAGTTTGTTCTGAAACTATGTTATCTACAATGCATGATCGAAATAATTTATAAGTATCCATAGTAAATATCTATAAAGAGTATGATCTAAATAAATGTCTCAATAGCAGTTTATAGTGTATGATTAAGTAAACATCTTTATGGAATATGTAGAGTATAAATTGAATCGGTTTTATAGAATTTGTAGAGTATAAATTGAATCGGTTGCACTTCTATTTTATGGTCAAATTTTCTTGCCGAACAAACTTTAGCAAATTGTACCGGCTTTGTACCCCCTCTATTTCATAATGTAAGATTTTTTAGCGATTAAAAAAATCTAGCTAAAAAGGTTTACATTGTGGAACAGAGAGAGTACTTGGTATTGAAACAACATTGTTTAGAATAATTGCCAAGGGAAAAATACCGTGGATTGCAGTATGTTTGCATTACTATATTCAACTATTTGATATGATCTTATGCATTTTGCTTTTTTATCATTTTGTATACGCAAGTACGCCACTAGTTTATAAAAATCAAATTTACTATGCAAAATTAAACATTGAAATATAGTAACTTAGATTTTCCTAAAACGATATGCATCGTCGGAAAGTGAATAACATGGTATTCAAACTTGTCGTCGCCGGTCACATTAGTTGCTATTACATCTCAATAGTCTCGTTGTATACATTTGATTCAATCAATTAACCATTTTCTTGTGTTAAGATACTATCTTGTATATCCCCCGTAGGGAGAACAAAACATGTTCTTTCACCGTAGTCCCGAGATGAACTACTCACGCATCTGTCGATCATGACGATGCAGAGGCCTCCGGTGACGCCCCCTCTCTCCGTCAGGGTGCCGGAGTAGGACTCCAGAAGGCCTAGATTGGATTTCAAGGTGACAACGGCTCTCTATATGTTTCATGGAAAATAACTCTGTCCCCGACGTTTTTAGGGTAAAAGGCAATTTATAAGAGAAGAGGGGACGTGAGGCGGTGCCCGGGGCTCCTAGGGGCCCACTAGGCGCAATCTAGGGGGTTCCTGGCATCCTCCTGGAGCACCCCTTGGCTCCCCTGCATCTCTCCTTTGGACTCCGTCTTCATTCCCGGTAAAAATTGATCTCCGTGTATTTTTAGCCCTTTCCGAGAATATTTTCTAAGAACTTTTCTGAAATAGAAAAACAGCAGAAAACAACAGTTGGCATGGGGTATCTTGCTAATAGGTTAGTCTATAAAAACATTCGGAAAACAAAAGAAACCGTGTGAAAAACAAAAGGTATTGGGTAGAAAATAAGAATGGAGCATCAAAAATTATAAATACGTTTGAAACGTATCATGTGCCTATATAAAGGCGAACTAGGGATAACCTTAAACTAGAGCACAATCTGAAATTTATAACATGTACGCACATGTTCATATAGTGAGTATAGGACTAGGGCTCCTCCATCGCTGGGTAGTCCCGTCCTAGACATCCGTTGTTTTATGCCCTCCCTCTCTCTCCTCTCTGTGAGCTACCCTACATGGCTTCCGCCGTGATATTCCCACGACAAGTTGGCGCTCATCATGGCGTCTAAGGCCTCTAAAGATGAGACCCGGGCAAGATCTCTCCATTCCCTTAGCATATCCACAGCCATACTTGTAACCTTGATTTTTTTTTTGAAGAGAAACCTTGTTTTCTTAGCAAATCGATGATATTGTAAGACTGCTAGTTATTCATATGTACAATGTTTTCTTTGTTGAACTAAACGCCATATGTGAGTAGTCCGGAGTTTCTCATCCTCTCAAATTCCAAATGCAAGTCAGGCAAATGAGATGACTGGGCATCTGACTTAACGACCACATCATCAATGCATAACTCTAGTATGTTTCCAAGAAAATCATGAAAGATTAGTTTCATCATTACTTGATATGTTGCCCTGATGTTTTTCGACCTTAAGATCAACGACATCCACTTCAATAAGCCAACGAACCGGGGCACCTAAATGTTGTTGGGGCGAGTCTTATTTGTCCATGAAGATCTAGTTGTACCACCTAAAAAGTTGATGACTCTGTGTCTTGATACATCATTGCTAGCATATCAGCCATTGCCATATGACACCCATCATATCTGCTATTGGTATATGATACTCATCTTGCTCTTCTTGACTCTCACAATGTTTGGGATCTAGTCGACATATCTACACAACCTAAAAAGTTGGCTTTGCAAAGCCAAGAAATTTTATCCTTTACGCACTCGCACATCTTGGGTTGAATTTTCTGGTCGGGTCCTTATGAGGTCTGAAGTTAGCCTTTATTGGTAACCGATGGTTGACCAACCCGCGGTTTAATTCTGACATGGTATTACCATGAGAAGCAATCTATATAGGATTTTTGTACCAGCATGCTTAGAGCATCGTTATAAGAATTTTGTTAGATTTTCGTTTACGAACATCGGTCTTGGTAGTCATCTCTAGTGCTCTCCTCCTCTAGATGACAGGCCAACATAAAACCTCATCCCATTTTGTCGGTGTCATCTAGTTTCTCCGTAACTTTGTCCTCATCTTTTTTCTTGATCTGATGCGCGTTGGGCATCGAGGTTGTTGTCCATCTTTCACAAGATGGTGGAGATGGGCTCATGAACGTCGAACACAAGGGCTCCGAGAGTCCAGAAAAGCCGAGGGTAAAGCGAGTGATCATGGTCATATGGTCGCATTATCGACCATGTTTGAACCATAAAAAACACATGGCCATGATGACCAACATCATACTCAGTGCCAAAGATTTCGAAAATTGCTGAAAATTGAACGATCATGAAAAAATTCTTACCCAAGAGGATATACACGATGGCATAACGACCCCGTACGCTTGATCAGCTATCTCGAGCAATCCTGAACCACACACATCACATGGCAATGGTAACCAACATCACAGTGATCACATAATTTTGAAAAACTGCCAAAAATTCAAATGAATATGAACTTTTCTGTCGCGCGAAAGATAACACACGTGCATGATCCACCAATCGGAGCAGCTCTCCTGGATGTGTGACGTGGCTTACACCACCTGCACATAAGGACCATGACACTAGAAACTGCTATTGAGACATATATTTAAATCATACTCTTTATAGATATTTACTATGAATACTTATAACTTATTTCGATCATGCATTGTAGATAACATAGTTTCAGACCAAACTTTGTTAAGAAAATACTTCCTCTGACTGGTTTATAGGTCATGTGTGTTTCTCTAAATCGTCGATTTAACCAATGCAATATGGAGTGTATAAAATAAAAATTATAATTGTAAGTCGTATGAGGTTGGGTCAAATTAATGTGTTACGGATACGCGCATGCCATATAAACCAGTATGGAGGGGTATTGTTTATTATCTTTTATTGAATTCACTATCACTACAAAAGAAAACATACATACAAATATTAAATGATTTTGCTTCTTATGTGGTTAGATTATACGAAGAAACATAAAATTATTCGCATAATACTTTAACATAATAAATACAACAAAGAGAAGTATTAAAGTTCAATATAAATTCTAGGAAAAAACATATTACTGGAATGTCCATGTTCATCCTGCTACACTTAGTAAAAATCATAAATGCTCGTGAAAGCGGCATTCAAATGGGCATAACCCATGTGTTAGGATAATTTGCTCTTATTTTGTTGATTAGAGCAATTAATTTAAATAAGACATATATTTTTAGCCATTTCAACATCTAGATGCAACTTACTTTAGTTGCCAAGAATGAAAATATTACGGTTTCTTCATTTGAAGATGATATTCTTTTATCTGTCCAATATCAGTGCGGTTCTCTGGTTGTTTAATTTATTCTTAAATGAAGTTTGTTGCTCTGCTATAGTAATATAAGTTAGATTACCTGGTGTTCTGCATCCTATGCTTTATGATTTTAAACCTTCACACTGATGTTATAATTTCTTGGATCGTGCTTTTGAGTTGTCTCTGTTATGTCTGATTAGTTAACTTGTTGTTCTTACAGAGGTACTCTGTAAAGTTGAGTTTCCGAAGAGCTTCAAGACGGGTTCGCTCCGCGATGTGCGCAGATGTCCTCTTCGGATGGTCCGGGCCGCTACGTTTTCGGTTCTTATGGACCTCATTCCCTGGAATTCCAGGTGAGTTTTGAATCAGCTCTTAGTCTTCTCTAGTTGCATTTTTGTTGTGTTTCTTTATGCTTATTGCATCTTTTCGATTTCTGTTTGCAGGTGTCCTGGTTACCTTCTTTTGCAACCAACTGTGCTAATTGATAATAATAGGAAAATCTGGACGATGAAAATTCCACTAAAAAATAAAGTTTTTGCGTGGTATCTTGGTCGAGTGGTAATTTTAACTAAACATAACCTTGCAAAATACAATTGGCATGGTAACAAACAGTGTGTCTTCTGTCATAAAGACGAGACTATTAAACATCTGTTTTTTTATTGCAATATTGCTTCTTCTATATGGTCAATCATTCAAATAGGTTCTACCTTATTTCCTCCAACAAGCACCGCCAATATTTTTGGTAGTTGGCTAAATGGTGTGGATAAAAGGTTTAAACGACTTATTAGGGTGGCATCGCTAGCCGTGATTTGATCACTGTGGCTATGTAGAAATGAGAAGGTTTTTAATGGTATAAATTGTTCTCTTATGCAGATTATCTTCGGGACTACAACTATACTCCGTACTTGGGTACCGCTGCAGCGTGTGGAGCACCGGGATCTTTTTACGGAGGTGTGTACCAGACTGGAGACTACACCCAGTGACTTTTTATCCTGGCATGGATGGCAGCATAGGCGTTGTTAGTTGCTGTGTACTTCGTCTTCCTTTTGTTCACTTTTTTATTGTTTCGGCTGTATGCATCTTGATATGCAAAGGCTGGGTGTATGACATTACTTCTCAGTAATAAAATCACCCTTTTTATTAAAAAAAAAAAAAGGTGTCCTGGTTACCGTCTTTTGCACGAATGCCCTCTTTTCCTCAGCGGTCTCGATGTCTCAAACGTTTTCAGTACAAATGACCTGCGCTGCAGAAATGTTTTCACCTGATAGCGAATGAACCTTCTAGCCTCAAAACGTTTTTCAGTAGAAATGACTTAATCTCCTGCGCTGCTGAAGTCTTTTCCACCAGAATGATGTCTGTCTGCTGCCTTTTCCACCTGAATGATGTCTGTCTGCTGCTGTGTGATAGCGAACGATGATTCTAGTACACTACCGAAAGTTGTGATTTGCTACTGGCGATATATCACTTCTACCCGGATCTGGGAATGATCTGTTTTGGTGCCTGAAATGGTGTATGCCCTGCTGCTCTCTGTTTTTACTGTTTCGGAGTCTCTAGTATTTGTTGTTGGAAAGTTTGCTTGGTTTGGTAGCAATCATTGTTGCACTGATAAGTTTGCTTGGTTTTGGTAGTTCTCATTGTTGCACTGATAAGTTTGCTTGGTTTTGGTAGTCATCATTGTTGCACTGTCCTCCATTTGATTGAAGCTTAGGCCCTAGTGGTTCTCAACCGCAGGGGCATTGTCATACTACTATGAAGTGGAATTTCGTTCTTATATTTTCAGCACAATATCCTACAGAGGTGGGTAGCTTAATTCTCAGTATCTCGTTGTACTTATTCCCGCTGAACAATGGCCAGGTAGTGTTTTTTGTAAAGAAATAATCAGGTGGTGTTATGGCTGACAAGAACTACTAGAATTACCTTGGTCAGGTGGTGTTTTTTTAAAGAAATAATCAGGTGCTATTATGGTTGACAGAACTGCTAGAAATACCGGTCATATAAATTTAGGCACCCGTTGATGGATGTGAGATAAGATGGTGCATTTCGAGTGTTGTACAGTAGCGATGTAAATAAACTGGATTGTACAACACGCTATGTTTCCTGAAACATTTGTGTAAACCGAATGAATTCTGTTGGATGGTGCCGTGCGTGTGCTTGCAAGTTTGTGCTGCCACAGGTTAACCAAAAGGGGAATTTCTACACCTGTTCACGCGATGGTGCCCGGCTCATGTGATGCTGAAACCCGACTGGAAATGTACATGCTTAGCATAGCAGAAACAACATAACCTGAGCTTCTCTTCCGAAATGTACTGGAAACTGCCATTTGTTTTCACCGTATCCCAGCTTGCTAACCATACATTAGAACGGCATGATCATTTGTTAAGAAATACCCCATGGAACGTAATCCACATCTCGAGGCAAGTCCTGCACATGTTACCATACAGCATCTGTGACCAACTGATGACCGTTTATCAAATACATGGCCGGGGAACATGAATATTGAGCTGAGATCCTGAGCACACAAAGCGTCAGCGCTATGCTCCAGCTCCAGAGGACAGTATGGCCGCAACCTTAGTAGGCGCAGACCGTGTGGAGGTAGTCTGGGACCGGGAGCAATATCAAAGTTTTAAATAGCCGGCTATAGCCCGGCTATAGCTAGGCTATAGCCTTCCGAGAGGCTCGGGACTACAGCTAGAGCCTTTATAGGCTATATGGAGAATAGCCGCTAATAGCCCGGCTGTATGGATATAGCCCGGATATAGCCTCTTAGCCCGGCTATATCCCACCTAGGGGACCAAAAAATTTGGTCCAAAATTTGTCACCTCCGTCAATTTCGGAGCCCAAATCAATCACTGTTGGTTGTTGAATTGTTGTTGTGAGGTGCGAGTGCGACCCATAGTGACCTGATTTGAATGTGTCATGAATAGTTGTTATTTAAACTCCTGATTGTTCGTTCATCTTATATGACTATGTTGTTACGTTATGCATTTGCGAATAAGACTATATAAATGATTACATGTTGACTAAATTTTACTATTTTTGTAATATTCTAGCAAAACGGCTATATGGTTATAGCCCGGCTATAGCCCGGCTATAGCCTTTCATAGCTTCTGAAAACGCCGGGGCTATATGCAATAGCCCGCTATTTTAAACTTTGAGCAATATGCTAGGGTCCAACTGCCCCTCCGCCGCGCCGCCCTCCAACAGCGTCCTCGCTCATCGCCCACCACTCCTCCGACTTCAGGTGAGCCGATCCGTGACCGTTTGTGCCGCGTGGCGCCGTGATCCGGTGCTTCTGTTTTGGGGGGGAAAGCGTGTGATTTGGTCCACTCATCTCTTAAGACTGCCTTCTGTCCCCTGACCCTGAAAGGATCTTTCTGCGAATGGATTCAAAGTGGCTCTGTTGTTGATGATGTTGAACAGCTCTGACAATGATGCGCTCGAGGTCTTGCAGAATCACAAGGAGGGTGCGTACGCTCAAGGCCTGGCTAATCACCATGAATGCGGCTACTGCAGATGAATGGTAAGATTCTTCAACTTACTGATCATGCACATTAGGTAGTGCAGGACAATTCCTGCGCTATCAACCTGTATTCATACAACTTACTGCTCATGCACATTAGGTAGTGCATCACAATTCCTGCGCTCTGAACTTGTATTCACCATGCAATAAAAAGTTGGAGTGACCAGTTTCTCACACCTTATGTTGCATCTGAGTTAATGAAATCATGAATATTTTAGGTTGTAGATTTGTTAGGATCATGATAAGCGCGGCAAGGAGCGTAGTTAGGCTACTTTTTTAAACCTGGGCTCACCCCTTTCCATTAAATTGCTTCAACGGAAATACCGAGTACCTTATTACACACATAACAGCAAAAAAGGAAGAGAGAAAGGGGTAGCAGACTAGGTAGGAAAACCCGCTATATATTCTCAGACTCGAGAACTATATTACGGGGCAAAAAACCTACCGCCTAACCACCTAAAACCGAACAGGAAACCAAGTCCAGGAAACATACAGTTCAACAACAGGAAGAAAACAATTCACCACGGGATACCAAACACCGGACAGACCACCACAGGCACAAAAGAAACTCCAGGCCAGGACGAATTTACACCACCGAGCCATCAGTGATGTGCAAAACATGAGAACAATCCGAGAGTAAGGGCACCCAAAAAACAGATGTTTAGCATTCTCCAAATCATTGCAAAAACAGTAGTTAGGCTACTTGGCTGCCTCCTATGAAATGTATTGTATTCCAGTTCTGTTGGACCTGCCTGTCCCGTGGGAAAACACTAGAATAGCTTGTACCAGCATTTGTGTTTATGTATGCATTTCCTGGGACCATAATTGACACTTGGTTTTGTGCAATAAATGACATGATCTTACGTTAGCTTAGGTCTTATATAGCTCTCTCACTCGCTCAATATGGTAATGAATGTGCGAGCCACTATAATGTATTCAGGTAAAAAAAATCTAAATATGTACACTCATAGATTGTTAGGACAAAATATACAGTCGTACTACTAGATGTCATATTCATTCCTGTCTCCTGCTTTCTTGTAGAAGAACTTCTTATTTCCGTTATGCAAGTAATGGAAATGGGAGCAGTCCAGTTGGAAAAAAAGATGTCATATTCAGCTGCCATGATTGTCCATCATGACCGAATTTAGTATACAGTAATGGAGTTGTCTAATTGAACCATGCTAATTTGGGATAAGATAGAAGAATTTTACATATTTCGTTGTTGCAGTAGCTCATATACACGCAGGTGGCTACCGGAGATGAGGATTATTGTGCTATTGTGAATATTCTGTTTCACAAGTCCCAAATACTTGCTAAAAATGTAGCCTCATTTTATTGGTCTGATCCAGTATGTTTAAATAGTTTGTGAGACTTATGACAAGTCAATTGTTCTAGATCCCAGTGTAATAAGAATGGCAACTCACACTATCATCAAATCTTTGTATGTGTATCTTTAATAGAAATCTATTGGTGTTCATATTTACTCTACAAAAAGAGTGAACATTCATCTTGTATGGAGAAATCTGCATGTGAGTAAATATCATCAGCATAGTTGAGCTTGGATTTGACTAAGTTCGAGAAGTTTCGCAAGCTCGAATAAGTTTGACCAGGCGTTGAATGTGAAGGTTATCATGGCGACAAACCGGGCGGAAACTCTAGATCTTGCTCTGTTGTGGCCAGGAAGACTAGTCAGGAAAATTGAGTTCCCGCTGCTGAACCCGAGGTAGAAGGTTATTTCCTCTTCATTGATCGAACAACGTTCCAGGGATTCCATTGAGAGGCAAGTACAATCAGATAAGGACATATAATTGCACAGACATGCCCACCTATTTGGTTTAGACTCTGAATCCTGGAACGCAAGAAATGACATCTCATTTCAGATTTCAGAAACTGCTCACTGCTCATGTGAAAGCCTTGCATTGTAAGCATGTTTTTCCTTCTGGCGAGCAAGCTCTGCTGAGCAATTTTACATTCAGTTCATTGCTCATTTATCTGTTAAATCGCCATTGTAAAAATCTTTGTATGCATGAATAGAGGTTCAGAAAAGAATGAGCGTTAGGAAACAGAGTGTTAGGAACATTAGTTTAAAACTAGAGCTTTGTATGCTATCGCTGTAAAACCAGAGTGTTGGGAACATTAGTTTAAAAAAAATAGTGTTAGAAACATTCTTTTGGATTTTCACCAAATCTAAGATCTTGTTCACCATAAATTGGAGTAGCTTTGAAGTTGCAGGGATTATCTCAAGGCATTATAGCACTAGTCTTTCTATACTTGCAGGGCACAGCCTTTCATAGCAGCATTATAAATCTTGTTACAGTGACCAGCAAACTCTTGTTAGTATTTAACAATTTACAATGCAGTGAGGCAGAAGCCTGGAACATGTCATTTCCTACTTGCTAGATGGGTCGGCATTGACAGCAAGCGCACGGTCCAGGCGTGGCGGCTGTGGTGGCAACCAGACCATGTTCGTCAACGGTGCACCCATTGACTCGCGGGGCTATGCGCTGGTCATGCTCCAGGCAAGGAGCGCGCTCGAGTAGGAGGGTGCTGCACTAGGGTTCAAGGCTTCAAGGCCCCACCTTGATTTTGAGGACTTCTATGGTACCCCCAACTAAATTTAGGCCGTCTATTTTCGTATATCCAACGGCTTGTATTAAATCATACTAGTGCGTAAAACCTGACTAGTATAAAACATACTAGTCGCCGATTAAAAAAAAGAAGACTCGTTAAAAAAGGAATAGTAAAATATGCATGGTTATAGTCAGAAAACTGATGTACACTAAAATCAGAAATCCCATTAAAAAATGAAGGTTCCATAAATCCCGCTACAACAACGTGCTTGGCAGCCATTGCTGCTTCATGGCGTAATGGTGGTCAAATTTACTTCACCGTGTACACGAAATTGTTTGTTGTGCTACCCGGCTGGCCGGCTGCCTAGCTTGGTACATGAACTCATCCAAGATTGTTCCAATAATTTGCTATCGTGTTGCACAGCAGCCCGGGCGACCGGCATGCGTACGTATACATGTATAATTTGTGTAGATTGTTTTCAACTTTGTTGACGAGCTGCCCGGCCAGCCGGCCGGCCGCCATGCGCAAGTGACTCTCGATAGGGAGCTCGTCAGCTAGGCTAAAGCAAGCTGTATAAAGGATGAAATCAAAATCAAGATTTAGTTACCATGATTTTAGGCTAAAATAACAGGATATCTGGTCTAATTTGTGTCTCAATAAATGATTTCCTAATTTCAAATTCGAACAGGCTCTCTTAATCAACGGTTAGATTTTAATCCATACTGGTCATCTCCGGCGAGTAGTAAAAGGTACCATAGTATAGGCCTTGATTT
Source organism: Alopecurus myosuroides (assembly GCA_028641055.1). Classification (NCBI taxonomy): domain Eukaryota; kingdom Viridiplantae; phylum Streptophyta; class Magnoliopsida; order Poales; family Poaceae; genus Alopecurus; species Alopecurus myosuroides. Next base: position 6,268,266 of record CM054060.1, on the reverse strand, counting down.
TCATAAGGTTCCCCATTTGCCCACTCCTCTGGCTACTCTACCTACTCTGAATGCAGTAATGGATTATCCTTAGATGCATTTTTTTGATCATGTTCCCCATTTGCCCACTTAAAGTACCCATTTGGGAGAGGAAAATTTATCATGGACGTAAGAATGCAATGTTTTGCTGGTGTTGATTTTCAGCTTTAGACATACTCCTGCAGTAGATTATCCTTAGATTTGCAATTAAGTTTCAGATGAAACAACGATCATGGATAATTTTAGGTGGTATACTGAGAGAATGCTTTTTAGGTGGTATATACCGAGAAAATGCAACCTTTTATTTTGTTGGGTAACCAAGAAATAATAATCCATGTAGAGATTAAAAAAATATGATGCTGCAACAGTTGTGCTAGCTAGCATATGACATCTACCGTGTCACAATCTTGATATGGAAGTGAGTATTTAATTAATCTGGCTTGTGTTAACAAGAAATCAGGACATTAGTACTTAGCCCATTAAATAAATTTATTTTGTGCAATTATTTACATAACAATGCAGATATTTACTGTCCAAGTAGCTTGAACATAAGAGTACATGTACCAGCCTATAGCATATATCTTTGGAGTACATTTAGGGTACTCTATACAATTGGAGTACTCCACGTGCTTTCAGAATTGACCATCAGTAATGAACTTCGAAAATAAAACATACTCCAGAGCATGCATTTATTATACTCCTGCAAGTTATTTGGTGCTACTCCTGCAAGTTACTCCTGAGCATGCGAAGCTCGCTGTCTTGTGCTCTCTCTTTCCTTAAAGAGGGGAAGAAGTCATTGTATTCAGAGACTGAGAAGTGTTTAGGGCACTCATTGCTTTTACTGTAGACCTTGTTTGATGAGTGCTTAATTTTCTTCTGGGTTTTCCATGGAATGTCCAATTTAAATACTCCATCTATGGTCTCTGGTCTCTAGGATATTGCAATTTTCAGTTCACGGATGCCCCATCTACGGTGTCCGTACTGATACATGAAAAGTCGAAACCAAAATTCTGCATTGGGATTTCTGACAAGGGATTATCACGTCTCTACTGTCTAGGGCCGCAGTTGGATTTAGCTTGTTACTCTATGATATCTTCTCTGTGAGACGATTCACTTGTAGACATGCCCTCAAATTTCATATCATTTTGAGTTGTTCATACTGACCGCTAGTATCCGGAAATAAATGGGAATTCTTGTCTGCACTACTGTAGTTCCTAATGCAGTTAGGGACTGAGATATATCTCACAGCCTCGCATCGCACGTGTGACTGAATTTGATCCTGTAATTTTTCTTGAACATAGAGCATTCTGTTACACATTTAAACTTGCACACCTAGTTTTCTTGGAAACTGTAGCTTTTGTTGCATTTGCACAGGATATGCCCTCTCATTGAAGTGCCAATTTCCCGTAAAAAAAAAGTGAAGTGCCAACTTTAGATATGGCGTCAAATTTAGTAAGCTTTTGTAAACATAATTTAATGGCCTCGTGCTATTTGACCAAGCCTAGATTCACGCAGTTGTCTTCTGTATTCAGAGCTGAAAACCATGCAATTGTGCATCCGCAATTAAGTCAGTTAATAATTCAGTTTTGTCATGAAGATGAAACAGTGAGCATCTGCATGTGATCCTGGGCGAGATGCCTTCTGCCCCCTGACCCTGAAAGGATCTTTCTGGGAATGGATTGAAATTGGCCCTGTTGACTGTTGTTGATGATGTTGAACAGCTTTGACAAGGATGCGCCCGAGGTCTTGCAGAATCACAAGGGAGGGTGCGTATGCTCAAGGACTGGCTAATCACCATGAATGCGGCCACGCATGCAGATGAACGGTAAGATTCTTCATCTTATTGCTCATGCACATTAGGTAGTGCATCACAATTTCTGCGCTCTGAACTTGTATTCACCATGTAATCAAAGTTGGAGTTACCAGTTTCTCACACCTTATGTTGCATCTGAGTTCATGGAATCATGAACATTTTAGGTTGTAGATTTGTTAGGATCATGATAAGCGCGGCAAGGAGCGTAGTTAGGCTACTTGCTGCCTCGTATGAAATGTATTGTATTTTAGTTCAGTTGGACCTGCCTGACTGTCCGGTGGGAGAACATTTGAGAATTGGAATGACAAGCCCTGATATATAAGCAAATAATATTAGGCTACTACTGTTTTTCTGTTGGAGGTTTGGCTGATATAAAGCTGTTGTCTGTGCTTCATCAAACAAATGAAAATCACAATTGATAGTGCTGTCCTATTCCTCTGTCTTATGAGCAGTGGTTTGTTTGCCACAAAATGGGTTGTATTGATTCTGTGAGTTCTTTTTGTTACCTTCATCTTATCTTATTGGTCTCTTGGAGAACCAACAATTATTATATAACTGAAATAGTACAAAAATGCCAATATTGTATATGCATTAACATCTTTCATTTGCCTTAAACAGTTTGTATTTTTTTTTTTCATTTTCAGGTTCTGTCGTGGATAGTACTCTCCAAAATTTCAGTATTTACTATTTCCTGCGTTTTGAGTATAGTCTATCGATACCTGAAGAGATTTGTGAGATTTTTTTTTTACTTGAGAGGCTTGTTTTTCTATTTATATGTTACAAGATAAAGTTTTGCATTGCAATCTTTTGGAGAAACTACTCTGGGGGCATCCAGGCTATAAGGTATCTACAATTTTTTCGATTTTTTTGCTTCACGTTCAATATCAGTGTTGAACCAACGTCTTAAGATAATGGGAGAATATGTCAATGTCATGGAGATGCTCTCCTTAGCCAAACATGTCATGGTATTAAAAACTGCAGTTGTCTACTACTTTGAGTGCCATACATAGCCTACATGTCTCTTGCCAGTTTTTAAAAAATGGGTCGAGTGAGTGGTGAACGTGGTATGTCCCTTCTCTAAGTCATCAGCTAGCTGCATCTCCCAGGGAGAGGGCTTGGCCGATCATATCTAATCCTGGAAGGTCTGTGTCCTCCTGGCGATCCCTCTCCGGGAGCCGAGCGTCCGTGCCGCCGGCAGCTCACTCTTGCCCCTGCGGGGCCTCTCCTCTTCGCGACTCCGGCGGATGTGGGCGGGGGATCCCGCTTCGGTATTCTCGAAGTCGAGGCGGAAGAGGCGGATGATGCGGTGAGCGCTGCGGGGGTGGCCGTTGCGGCGGCGGAGGAGGTTCTAGGAGATGATTGGGAGATCTCCCGCGACGACATAGCTCGAGCTCCGGTGTCCGATGAGGCTCGGGCGGACAAGTTCTGGGCGCAGGGCGGGCTATCCGACGAGGGAATCTCGGACGTCGGAGAAGGATCCCGAGGGAGGCGTCACGCGGGCGGCGTCGGAGGCGGGTTCTGCCGCGTCGCCTTCGTCGTTGGCTTCTCCGGCTTCATCTTGCCCGGCGTCGTTCGGTGGCCGAAGGAGCCCGGTGGGGCACCGGATGAGGACTCCGGCGGTGCGTGTCGGATGGCGAGGGCCAATCCCGCGCCCGAGGATCACGCCGGTGCCTTGCCTGGGGGATTTTTTCCCTGCGGAGTTCAAGGACGCGGCGGGGAGTTCGTCGTCGTCGGCCGGCGAGCGGGAGCCGGTGACCTGCGATCCGCGATCTCAGGAAACGGGCGCGTCTTCGGCGGTTCAAACCGCGGCTCTGTCGCGTGGGACCGGTGCGCCAAGATTGAAGCCCTGGGGCCACTTCCAGGAGGCTTTTGCGTGCCTTTGGGCCAAGTACGATCGGGCTAGGGATCTGAAGCCATCGAGCGCTGCGTCGTTTCCTCCCTCGACACCGAAACCTTCACGAAGTCTGTGCGCCGACGTCGGATCCTCCAAGTCTCCTGCGCGCCCTCGATCCTTCCTGCAGGCGCTGCTTTTGCCAACGGAGATGGCGGCTCCTCAGCGCGCGGGCGGGCCGACTGGTGTTCGGCCACCTGCGCCGGTTGCGGGCGGCCGTGGACGTGGTGTTGGGCGCGGCATGTCTGCGGGGAGTGGTGCTGAGCGCGGCATGCCGGCGGGGGCTGCTGCTGGGCGCGGCCAGGCGCCGGGAGTGGCCAGACCGATGGCCGGGCCGCCGGCTTTCGCCCCGATGCAGCAGATGGCGGCTAACCCTAGGCCGGTGGCTCCTCTGCCGGGGCTTTCTCACGCAGCTCCGGTGGTGGCGGGACCTAGCGCGGCGCCGGCGGTGAATACGGTGGCGCCTCATGCGCCAACGGTGGGCGCTGCACCTATCGCAGTGGCTACGGATCATGCAGCCGTGGCAGCGCCGGCCGGCGGGTTCGCGGTTGGCACGGTGGCTGCGGGGGTGCGGTGAGACGGAAGAACAAGAAGAAAAAACTGGCACCGGTCGCAGCAGGCTACTGGGGCTCTCGAGACAGCTGTAGCATTTCCAACTCCCGTGGTTGAACAGCAGGTGCTAGCCGCCGCTGGACACGTGGGGTTGACGTTGCCGCGGCTACGGTGGTGAGGAAGACCCGTTGCTGGAAGTGTGAGGTTGATACACATACAACTAGAGATTGTCCGGTGGATCACTACTGTTACGTGTGTGATAGCAAGAAGCACCCTATGAATAAGTGCCCCACCCTCAGACTCCCAAAGCCGGCAGTGTTCATTGGAGGGATTGGTAGCTTTCATACAATGTTTTCCTAGTTCCCGGATGATCTGTTTTAGGATGAGGTTGCGTATGGTGGGCCGGTTGCGCTGGTCACAGTGGTTGGCACTCCTGCTACGGCGAGACAGGTCGAGATGACGGTTGCCCGCATGTGTTCTACACCACGGTGGAAGTGGGAAGCGCTACCTAGTGGGGATAACCGTTTCAAGATGGTGTTCCCATCGGTGGCAGAGTTAGAGAGGTTTGATGGGATGGATTTTGGGGTCCCGTCTCAGTCTACTAGGCTACTGTTCAGCAAGTGGAAGCCAGAACATATTGAGCCTAAGCTAGAGTTCTACCAGACGTGGGTGCATGTGGAAGGAGTACCAAATCCATTGCGACACTTCCTAGGTCTGTCGGCAGTTGGTTCCCTCATCGGTATTACCCTGGATGTGGACCTTTTGGCTTTATGTCGCAGAGGTATTGTTCGGTTGCGGATGGCGCTGTCAGATGACGAGGTGTTCAACAAAGTGGATGAGGTGGGTCCTTACACAAACACAGATGGTGTGTTACGGCTAAAAGGGTATGGTTTCACTTTCCGACCGGAGCCCGAAGATTTTGTGCCAGAATCAGACTTCATACCTTACATGTGGGACTTGAAGATGCCTTCTGAGTCCTCTACCAGAGGTGTCGAGATTCGGATGTGCTTGACACGGATGCTGGCTTAGAGGAAGAGGCGGGAGGTGATACAGGCATGGCTATTGATCAGCCCCCTGCGGATGGTGGTGGCTCTGCTCATACCGAGGCGTTGGAGCTGTTGAAGAACTATGCATTAACGCCAATTAACATGTCTCCGGTCACTCCTAGGGGAAAGGAAATTGTGCGCTCATTGTTATCCTCAGGTGGTTTTCTCGCCAAGCCATCTTCAGGAGAGACGCAGTCTTCTGCTACATCGTCTAGTGGGCTGCAGGGTGCAGGCGGCATCCGGTTATTCGCCGCCCAGGCGGGGCGGACCAGCGACGTGCAGCCTGGGGACAACGGCTCTAGTGCGCCAACTGCTGGGCCGGGTGGAGCACCGCTATCCACCGCCCTGGCGGCAGCGACAGGCTGAAGTGCGCAGCGGGCTGAGGCCCGCGCACCTGGTGGTGGCCCAGCGACCACGCCGCAGAGCGGGGAGCAGGCGGCCCTTGCTCGCGCGACGGATAGCGGTGGTGACCGGCTGGGGCTTCATGGGCCTTCACCTGTTCGCCCAGTGGCTGATGGGCCGGGCGGAGCGCCGTTGTCCGCCGCCCAGGCAGCAGCTGCAGGCTGCAGTATGCAGCGGGCCGAGGTCAGCCCACATGGCAGTCCTGCTGCCGCGGAGCGCAGCGGGGAGCAGGCGACGCTCGCCCACGCGACGGCTAGCGGAGGTGGCCTGCTGGGGCGTCCCGGGCTTTCGCCTGTACGGCCAGTGACGGTAGCTTCTGGCGGTGCCGCGCAGGCCGGGCGGTGTTGTCTTCAGGACGCTGTCGCGCACGTCAACGGTGGAGCGTGCAAGCGCACTCCCCCACCGGTGCGAGGTGGATCGACGGCTACAGCATCGGTGTCTCCAGGCAGGCTGTCGGGTCCTCTGGGCCACGGGCAGTACGCTGGGATACCGTGACGACGCCGGTGACCCCTGCCGTCACTAGCGGGCAGTGGCACGGTCGCGGCGGTTCCTGTCAGGGCGGGAAGGACATGGTGGTCGGGGGTATCTTCTTCGTCATTACCTCCCTCCGCCGGGGCGCCCTCCTCCGTGGTTCTTGGGCAGCCTAAAGGTGGGCTGAGACGCAGTGCTCGCCATCTCGTTGCAGCGGATGGGGCTTCATCGACGGATGAGGACGCGATGTCCAAGGCCATGCGACGGAAGGCGGCGATGTTTTCAACTTCGCCAAAAGGTACGGGATCTTCTACAAAGTCATTTCTTTCTTTTTCAAATACCAAATTATCCTCTAGCCTAGACGTAGTTGGTGTTCTTTAGGGAAGAATGATAAGGAGATCACGTTGTCCACTAATGTATTGAAGCATATGGAATTTGATCGTTTATCGGTCAATCCGGGTTCTTCTCCCATGGTGGACATACCTCACATGGATGATGTTCAGCGTATGTCTCTTCGGATGGATAGCTTTTATCACATCTAGTGGGGGAGGTGACTGAGGTGGGATTGGATGAGGACGGGCTTGGATCTTTATTTGATCTATACGCTTCCGGCCGGAAATCCAAAACCGCTAAACAAAAGAGGAAAAATTCACCGCGTAACATCGCGAGACCGCCTAAAAATCCAAGTGTTTCCCGATGAATGGCTTATTCACTAATAGCAGAGGTCTTGGAGACTTGGCTAAACATTTGAATATTGCACAATACGTCAGGGATCAAAAATTGGAGTTTCTGGCTATCTCCGAAACAGGAAGGAGAGATTTCCAAGTGAGTGTTCTGAACCGCCTTTCAGGTGGTATCGACTTTACTTGGCACTCTATCCCTCCTCGTGGTAGATCGGGTGGCATTTTACTAGGCGTTAAAACTGACTCCTTTGATGTGTTAGCAAGGTCGGATGCTGATTTTCATATTAAATTACACCTCCGTAACCGCGCTGATAATTTCATATGGAGCTTAGTCGCTGTGTATGGTGCTGCCCAGGAAGAGTTTAAGGAGGCTTTTCTGCGTGAGTTGGTTAACCTGGCTAATAATAATCCACATCCAATTCTAACTGGTGGTGATTTTAATTTGCTAAGATTCCCACACGAGAAAAGTCGGGGACGGTTTGATGGTCATTGGCCTTTCTTGTTCAACGCTGTCATTGATAGCCTGGATTTGAAAGAGGTTTACATGTACGGACGACAGTTCACCTGGGCAAATAGTCTGCCGGAGTCTACATACGAAAAACTAGATCGCGTATTAATGAGTACCGATTGGGAGGATAAGTTCCCTGTGGTAACGGTACGTGCTCTAGAACGTATTGAGTCTCTATCGGACCATGCTCCCCTTCTTCTTTCAACTGGCACAACAAGACCAAAAAGCCAGACACAGTTCAAATTTGAACTAGGTTGGTTTTTGTGTGATGGTTTTGATAAACTAGTTAAGAAAGTTTGGCTAACACTAGTCTTGGGGGATAACCCAATACGGAGATGGAATAATAAAATGCGCAATGTGCGTAGATATCTCCGTGGTTGGGCGAGACACACGACCGGGATGCTAAAGAAAGAGAAAGAGCGTCTTTGTTCCATTATCGATGAGTTAGACCGACTCGCTGAAACTAGGTTGCTATCTACGCAAGAGGTTGAACTTAAAAGTCAATCCAATACGAAATAGCACAAATGTTGCGAGAAGAGGAACTCAAATGGCATCAGAGATCGAAAGCTCAATTCATTCTTGAAGGAGACTCGAATACTCGGTATTTCCATAATGTTGCCAACGGCAGACATAGGAAAAAAAGGATTAATTGTCTCCAGCAGGATGAAGGTCTCATCGAGGGACAAGAGGTTCTCAAGGCCTATATCACAAAGTTCTATAAAGATTTGTTTGGGTCTCCTGAAGTGGGCAATATTACCATGGATGAGAGCCGCACAGATGATATTCCTCAAGTTTCCAAGGAAGAAAATGCTTTCCTGAATGCTCCCTTCACTGAAGAGGAGATAAAGAAGGCGATATTCCAAATGGAACATAATAAGGCACATTGCCCAGATGGTTGTCCAGCGGAGTTCTATCAGCATTTCTGGGAGATCATTAAACATGATCTCATAGAAATGTTTGGTTGCTTACAGAGTGGACATCTGGAGTTGTATCGTCTTAATTTTGGGGAAATCGTTTTGTTACCTAAGGTTTCGAACGCAGAAAGGATACAACAGTATCGACCAATCTGCCTTCTTAATGTTAGTTTCAAAATCTTTACAAAGGTTGCAACTATTAGGCTAAATTCAGTGGCGGATCATGTGGTAAAACCTACCAAGACTGCTTTTATGCAGGGTAGGAATATCCTTGATGGGGTCGTGACTTTACACGAAACCGTACATGAGTTGCACACGAAAAAGCTTAATGGGGTAATTCTTAAAATAGACTTTGAAAAGGCTTATGATAAGGTGAACTGGGAGTTTCTGCAACAGACTCTGAGAATGAAAGGATTTTCAGAGGAGTGGTGTACTCTCGTTCGTAGTTTCGTATTTGGAGGTAGCGTGGCTATCAAAGTCAATGATGATGTTGGCCGATACTTCCAAACTAAGAAAGGCTTGAGACAAGGTGATCCGCTATCGCCCGTATTGTTTAATATTGTGACGGATATGTTAGCAATCATGATTGATCGAGCGAAGGAAAATGATCTTATTGAGGGAGTAATTCCACATCTAGTCGATGGGGGATTGTCTATCCTTGAATATGCAGATGATACAATTCTCTTTATGGAACATGATTTGGAGAAAGCGACGAATCTGATAGTAATTCTTTCAGCGTTCGAGCAATTATCCGGATTAAAAATCAATTTCCATAAAAGTGAATTGTTCTGCTTTGGCGAGGCCCAAGATGCAGTTGCCCAGTATACCGAACTATTCGGTTGCGAGCAATGTCAGTTTCCTATTAAGTATTTGGGAATACCAATACATTACAGGAGATTGACTAATGCAGAATGGGTTCAAGTTGAAGAGCGTCTACAGAAAAGGCTAGCGAGTTGGAAAGGAAAATTATTGTCACTGGGTGGACGACTGGTACTCATTAATTCAGTCCTTACTAATATGGTACTGTATATGATATAATTCTTCCAGTTATCTAAAGGAGCCTTGAAAAATTGGATTATTTCCGATCAAGATTCTTTTGGCAGAGTGACAACGAAAAAAAGAAATATCGATTGGCCAGATGGGATGTAGTTTGTCGTCCAAGAGATCAGGGGGCTCGGTATTCATGACCTCTAAGTCAAGAATTCAGCCCTACTTGGCAAATGGATTTATAAACTACTGACCGAAGATGGCGTATGGCAGACCCTCCTGAAACGAAAATACATAGGTTCAAAAGCGATATCACAAGTTATGTGGAAACCAGGTGATTCACACTTTTGGGCTGGACTTATGGCGAACAAAACTAAGTTTTTTCGCTATGGGGTATTTAAGATTAAGGATGGATCACAGATACAGTTCTGCGAGGACAAGTGGTTAGGTAATACCACACTTAGAGAGCAGTATCCGGCCTTGTACACGATAGCGCGACATAAGGATGATACGCTGGCTACGGTCATGCAAACATCACCTCCTAATGTTACGTTTAGACGAGATCTACTCGGGCCTCGACTTGCATCTTGGCAAGATCTGGTTGGTAGATTAACTATGGTTACTCTCACACCAGGCACTGATGAATTTCGTTGGATGATCACTAAGAATGGTATGTTCTCGGTGGATTCCATGTACAGAGCGATGATCCAATCGGACATGCCAGTCGATATCTTCAAAAATGTATGGCGTATGAAGGTGCCACTGAAGATTAAGATCTTCGCGTGGTATCTTCGTAAGGGGGTCATACTTACAAAGGATAATCTTGTCAAACGTAATTGGCATGGGAGCTCTAAGTGTGTTTCTTATTCTCAGGATGAGACAATTAAACACTTATTCTTTGAGTGCACATTTGCGCGTTCTATATGGTCCGCTATCCAAATGGCTTCGAATCTATATCAACCTACTTCCGTTGCGAATATATTTGGCAACTGGTTAAATGGGGTTGATAAACGATTTAAGACTATTATTAGGGTAGGAGCGATTGCCGTTATTTGGTCGCTATGGCTATGTAGAAATGACAAGATTTTCAATGATAAAAACTTTTCTCGTATACAGGTTCTATTCAGGAGCACAGGGATTCTCCGTTCGTGGTCCATATTACAGCGAGGGGAGTTACGAGGCCTTTTTATGGAGGCATGTGCACGACTGGAGCAGGTGGCGAGGGATATTTTTATCCCACATGGATGGCCGCTTGATCTACCGATTACGGCTCCATATCATCGACAGTCTACAGCGGATGTTTTGTAGTATTGTCGCTTTGTTTATTTTCAGTTTCGGATTTCGGCTGTGTGCATTTTACGATGCAGAGGCCGGGTGTAATGCTTGAATCTTTTGAGTAATAAAGCCCTTTATCACAAAAAAAAATGGGTCGAGCTGAAACCACAAAAAACACGAAGCCATTTTGTTCTAGCCTTTTCAATCGATGAAAGAAATTTGCCGGACTCCAGTCGAACAGCCCCAATCCGGACCAAGCCGTACAAATTCACAGGATAAAAAATGCAACAATCCTTAGCGACCAGTTTAGCTGCTTAGCAATATATTTTACTACTTATAATACAATATGCAGTCACTTACTGAGATACAAAACAACACACACTCTTTCAACACCAAGGCACAATAACATAGCTAAACACAGATGACATTAATATCCATCCATCAGGACGATCACACATGTTTCCTTGTTATCCAGCAGAAGCATAACTTAATTATTTTCTCAAAATCGGAAGTGGAGCCTTAGCAGCGGGTGCATTTTCATGTCCAGACTGTTCCTAACCAAGATTTTCTGCTTCCTTGACTTCGGGTATCTGTTACCTGGCTCACGGCTGTATTCACACTTCTCCTCGCACATTGGCTTCTCGTGCAGGTATATGTCCTTCAGATTGACTGCTGCGTCCATGACAGCTTGGACATAATCCACAAACTTGACCTCTGACTGAAACCCAAAGATCCTGAGCACAGAAAGATTGCTGTGCTTGAAACCAGATGCTTCCCATTTTGCAGCAGCGTCCTTACTCTCCTTGCTATACACGAGATCCTTCCTCAAAACCTCATCCCGAATCAGCAAACAGTCACAAACCTGCAATTCTACTTATCAGGCGAACATTCATGTTCCACAATGTAAAAGAAGAAACAGATTTACCAAACTATCAGACATTTTAACACGGCGCTGGAAATTTGAGATGAGACAGTCCTAAATTTTAACTTTAACATGCAGAAGGATAAAGATTTGAGGAGAGGTAAAAAGATTTTACCCTGATACATAGCTCCTCAAGGGACGGTGCACCTTGCAGAACAAACATCGTCCAAGTCAGATCACATTCTTCTGAAATGGCGGCCAAATTCACAACCTTTAGCTTGCTGAACACCTGCCACAATTCTCTCGGATCTTCAGGTTTAACCCAAATCTGCAAAAGAGAGAACACAAAATATGTTAACCAAATTAAAGATTAGAGCCTCAAAATGGAAAGACCAGGGAAAATTACGTGTACCATCAACAATACTGTGACTAACCTTTTCGCTTTCAAAGCCCAGATGCAGGTTGCTTACCGTGGTTTTGCCAAGAAGTTCACTTAATTTGAGCACCTTATGCTGCGAAAGAGCCGTATTACTCATGCTAACGGTGTGGAGCAGTGGGACATAACCAAAAAACAAAGGATCACGCTGAGACATCCAAGAAGAAAAGGTCAGAGTTGTAAGCTGTGGCACCCAGTTAAGATCAACCCTCTCAAAATCACACCTGACAATCTCAAGCTCATGCAGTCGCGGGTGTTTCACTGCTAGCAAGGACAGAAAACCCATGTCACAGTTGTCCAAACGGAGGAACTCCAATCGTCTGCACAATCTGAAAAGTTTAGGAAAATCTGATTCGCCTAGCCTCAAATTCTCTAGGTTGAGTCGTGCGAGGGAACTGAATACATACGGACAAACATTAATAAATAACTTGAGCTGACTCCCGTAAGCGCGCATACACTCAGGGGTGCATCCGTTCAGTTCCTTCTCTGTCAAGATTGTGAGCTCTATGAAACCAACCTTGTGTGTTTTTATGGTGTTGGCAACAGTCTGGCCAATCCTAATGGATCCATCTCCCAAGAAGAATCGCATGCACAGGTGGTGAATGGTGTATGGACTTCTACTCCTGTTTTCCAGAAGGCTCCGGGTCGCTCCAAGCATAGTTGCATTGGCCTGAACAACGTCACCGCAGATCCTCTCTTGCTCGTTGTCGGTGGGACCAACCATTATAAAGATTTTGGAGAGCATAGTAGGGATCTGCTTCCACCGTCTGGAGAGAATGCTGGTTCTTGTGACACCTGCAATATCAAGTCGCTCTATGATATTGAGCAACACGTCATCAGGCAAACTGCTGAGCCTATCATGTTGCCAGTTGCCTTCATCTTCGTCCTGCATTTGGCATAGAAAGAAAATCAGAGTTGATTTCTTACAGTCTTCAGAATGCTACGTTGAAATATATGTTCTGTGGAAAAGATGCAATTTTGCTACCGTCCGCCAGGAAAAATGCAACTGTGTTATTCCACAGACAAAAAAGCAATTTTGGCAATAGTTTTGTACCACAGTCCTCTAATTTATCCGCAAGGGCCCCAAAATAAAATAAAAATATCGAGATGACAAGTAACTCACCAGCATGTCTAGGGAGGACCATGGATTCGAACTGCCGAGGCCCTTGACGGATGGTTTGCCCATCGCTCTGGCAGCCGGTCGCCGGAGATGAGAGTTCGCCGTTGCCGGATATGTTTTCTGATGTCTCGTGGTGCTGCTGCTCTCCTCCGAATTATGGTGGCTGCGGGGGAGATACAGCGGCTTGGGTTCCGCCTCCGGTGACAACTCGGAGATTGAAATGGAGAAGGATTCGAGCTCCTTCTGTAATCCAAACCGAAAGGGGGTCGAATTGGGACTGCAGCTCGGTTAAGACGAGCTGCTCTGATTGCGCACTGCGGCTCCGGAAAGAGCTGCTTGATTGCAGACTGCCGCTCGATTGCGGATTGCAGCTCAAAAAGGAGCTGCTTTGGTTCTAAATTGCAGCTCCCAACGGAGCTGCTTATTTCCTCGCCTAGACTGGAGCACGGCTCGATCCTCATACGAGGACCGCTCGGGTGGCGACGGATTGAGGAGGGAACCGGCGCATCTACGATCTACAATCTCTCTCTTCCTTTCCCCTCCCTAACCGGCTAACCCTACGTGGCCGGGACAAATGCAATGCTGGGCCAAGAGCCCAAGACCCAACGCGCGCTTGCTGTTTCTGTATACGAGCTTTGCTTGGAATTCCCGGGAGCTCTTATTTGCCGCCCGCACGCAGCACTTCGCTGCTGCCGGCGCGGATGGGGCGGCCCACTTAACCTTCTCCCCCTTTTCAGTAAAAGAAATTCTGAACAGAAAAATATTTAAAAAAAAAGAACAACAATTTTTTTAAAGTTGAACATAAAAACAGAAATAGCGTGCCCCACAAAAAATAATATGGAAAAAAAATTTAAAACAAAAAAAGTAATAAAAATGGACCAAACCCCAAAATTGGGCCGGACCGACAGCCGAGCCTTCAGGCGGCGGAAGGGGAAAACGCCGCTGGCGGGCGGCAATTAGGATTTCCGAAATTCCCTCGCCATCGCTCTCGAGCCATGCGAGTTACTATGTAGGTGAAGCTTTTCTAAGGTGGGTCGGTCCGTCTAACTAGTTCCTCCTTCTCCTTCCCTCTACGCATCATCCTCGCATCCAGTCCCACATCCAGTCAAGTTCCGTACTCTCTCACCGGTCATCCTCTCGCCTCTCGATCGTCGTCTCTTTCACCGACCTCCTACGGTGATTTTTCCTTCTCTTCCTCATGGATCCGGTAGGCTCAAGGCTCCGGTAAGACGGCGGAGGCCTTTCGTAAGCTTCTCCTTCCTCCCCCACTGGATCGTCGTCTCGTTCCTCCCCCACTTGCGGCGATTTTCCTTCTATTCTTCATGGATCCGGCAGGCTCAAGGCGTAGGTAAGACAGCGGTCATTCCTTGTTTACATCTCTTCCGTCCGTCGTCTCCATTTCCCCACTCTCCCATATTCGTCATCTCAATCCTCCTCCTCCCCTGCTGGTTCCTCGCTGGCAGTTTCTTCTCGCGCTTGGGAGGTGTCGCATAATCATAGTTTGCTTCCTCCAGGCCTCGATCTCCTCTCCTACAAGCGCCCCAGTTTAGCAGATCTCTGTCAGCGAGCTCCATCGACGTTCCGGTCGACGACGAAAGATGTCGTTCTCTAAGGTATCAACCTATGTGTTCCCTATTCTTCTTGTCTCTTTATCTATGTTCACGGTGGTTGTAGGGTTTGCTTTCTTGATGTTTTTAGATTTCTAGTTTATTGTTGTAGTGCGTGGACCTGCAGCTAGATAGTACAATTTTTCTTTGAACTTAGGTGTGATTTCATCCGTGCAATTCGAGATGATGTTGGGATTTGTTTTCTATTACTGCCGTATAGAAAGTAGGTGTTTCGGTTCCATTTTGTTGCAATTTCCCTTTGCTTCCATCATTTGGTAGTTATCTGCAGGGAACCATTTATTGTTTACCGTTTTGGCCTTGTAGTGGAATCTCACTTAAAGCTCTAAAATACAGGCATCTCATTAACTATGTGACTTGTTGATTTTCTTCTCACGTTTCATAAATCGTGGTAGAGTTTAGTTCGCGTTTTTGTAATACCGAGAGATGTATGTGTTTGTAATGTAGAGAGATGTTATATCTACATTATTATGTGTGGTTTCTTTTCCACCCATAACTTCCATGAATGCTTGCATAGTCCATTTGAACTAGTTTAGTTTATTTTTCCTAATAATAGTCGTGGCTTGGTTAGTAAGTGATGTAGCAGTTTGTAGGTTGTATATCAATATAGAATAAAGTAATTTAATGGGCCATTATTCTTTAGTCATTCATTTTATATGTTTATGTTCTGTCAAATGGGTGATACGTCCATTTTGCATCACTGTTTTATATCGTTATTTTCCGTTATTCATCGATATATTTCATGTTATGATACATTGCTTATGTTATTTCATCTTATTTTTCATGTTTAATAATTATGGAAGAAGAAACACCAGAACCAGAAATCTGATGGAAAAAGCACCGTGAAGACACCCTATTTCAGAAGATCAGAAGAAGAGGGGGGGACACTGGAGGAGTCTTAGAAGTTCCGAGGAGGAAGCCTACTAGAAGGGTACCCGGAGGGGGGCCACCAGGGGCCCACGCCACTAGGCGGCGCGCCCCCTTCTGGTCGCGCCTGAGGGTGGTCTGGCCCCTCTAGCTTCTCTGGCCCACTCCTGGATGCCCCCCTTTCGTGTACTTGACCCCCAGCGAACCCTAATCCCGGGGGGTCGTCGAAGAATTATTATGCCGCCGCCTCAGGGCGGAAAACAACAGATAGAGAAAAGCTCTCCGGCAGGGAGAAATCTGTCGGGTAAATTCCTCCCCGAAGAGGGGAAATCGTCGTCATCGTCACCGTCATCACTCCAGGCTTCATCGAGATCATCATCGTCACCAGAACCATCACCGTCACCGTCCACCTTCATCATGTTGTAACAATTAGGGGTCTTTATCGTTGTTTACCACTAGATCTCTCTCCCTGGTGTGGATTACTTGTTAGTAGTTTATGCTTGTGAGATTTATCGGTGTTTGCACTTTATGACCAGATTGTTATTATCCATTATATCACATCTGATTATGATCCATATGATGTCTCGTGAGTAGTTCGTGAGGACATGGGAGAAGTCATGATGTTAGTAGTTGAATTATGTTGAAGAAATATCCTGTGGTTCGGTATTCAAGTTGTGGTGCTATTCTTATAGTGGTGTCATGTGAACGTCGACTACATGATACTTCAACTTTATGGGCCTAGGAGGATGCATTGTGTAGTTGGATACTAATTGTGGGGTTTCCGGAGTGACAGAAACCTAAACCACCGTTAGGAAACCGATGCACGAGGGAGTGTAGGATCCCGGAGTTTCAAAGCTTTGGTCAGATTTATCTTAATTACTTTCTTGTATTTGCGGATACTTATGAGAGGTATAATCACAACTGTGTATTAGTCCTAGTTGGGCGGTGCATTAGCATAGGTTCATCCACCCAACACTTAATGAACCAATAAATATTAATCAACTATATGAAGCGAAAGCACTTGACGAAATTCCCATGTGTCCTCGAGAATGTTTGGTATCCATAAGTTACACAACCGTCTTGTCCTTTGCTCTCAAAAGGATTGGGCCACTCGCTGCAATTATTGTTACTGTTATTTATTTACTCGCACTTTAGTTATCTTCTATATCCAAAACAACCAAAAACCTGTTTGCTAGTGTTTACAGTGAATTCTCTATCCAACTGTCACATCCTCATTTGAGAACAATGTTATAAGGAGGAGAACTCAAAATTTGGGACCAACAAAAACTTTTTAGTTGATCGTGTTATTTTCCTGATGTTGTAACTCCTGATGTGAACCTTACGTTTTCTATGAGAAATAAAAAGTGGAATGTTGTTATCTTGATTCCTTGTCATCTATATCATCTTTTTTATCTTGGTTATGGACCACCAAAAGAAAGAAAACAAAATCCCTTTGAAAAAACGCTAAGGAAAAAAAATGAGTTTTTCTTTTATGTTTTTGGCTATCACTCTCTCTTTTGGGCACCATTTCTATCTATGGATCTCAACTCAATTTTTTTTATTTGGATGTCATCCATACTTGTGGTATGGACTTGCTCACCATGCCCAAAGAAACATTTTTGATCAAGTGAAACCCATGTTTTCTAGGGTGTTTTTCTTCCTAGTTGATAAAACAGGAAAATGAAAAACAGAGAAAACAAAAACCTCACATGTTTCTGTCTTGTTTTCAGCAACCTAAACATTTTGTAAATTTAAATAAAAATGTGTTTCTGAAACTAGACATTGAAATCTTAAAAACCATACTCTCACTTTTCCATTTGAAAATTGTTTGCTATATCAAACACATCCAGACATTTCCTATCTTTTGACAGATTCAGGACTTAGAAAAAATCACTAAGTCATAACTGAAACTGTCCAAACTAAAACTGAATTTTTCTGTCAGTGCACCCGATTCAAATATTGCTCAAATTTGTATTTCCTTTCTTCTAAATTGTGTGCAACTTCGTCAAACCAGTACCCCAAACTCCCCTCGACCAAATCCAAGTGTTGGTTTCACCCAGAGACTCACAGAGAGGGAGAACAGCACCGTGCCAAGGATGGTGGCTCGAGGGCCCGGGATGTCATCATGCACACAGAGAACAGGGCCGAGATGGCAAAATCCGGGGCCCTGTGCGAAAATCTAAAACGGGGCCCTATCTCACATGAAAAATTGATATAAAAAATCGTAATGTATATGACACAATATTTGGCATAACAATTAAATATATGAAGAATCATACCTAGCAAGCCGCCTCATTAAAAACCTTCCAGTCCCCTTAGGTACCCTGGTAAGGAAAAGAGTGCGTCTGAAACTTGCTGGTCCGAGTTCAAACAAAAGTTACATCGTTTAAGAGAGTTAGGGGGTTCATCGACCCAATTACAGGACAAAGAACATAATCATACCTATTTATTCGAAGTTGCGTAATGTTTATTTGAACATCATCATTCTTTTTGTGTTTTTTGAAATGAAATCTTCAATGATATCCTCATAGTCAATCTTCTCCAACACTTCGCTCTCCAATGCTACTGTGGCCAAATCATTGCGTCTTTGTTGTGTCATTGTAGTACGCATATAGGATTTCAATAACTTCAATTTAGAAAAGCTTCGTTCCGCCGATGCCACTGTCACAAGAATGGTCAACAAAACTCTATATGCAATACTTGCACTCGGAAAACAATCATGCCGCTTTAAAAACTTCAAAACTTCAACATGCCCCATATTTTCTTTTGGCAAGAATGTTTGAAGAAACTTCAACTCAACAAATAGATCATTGGCATCAACATCAGATTCTCCATCTTTAGTAAGAGCAGTCTCAAGATTATCACAAGAAGACTTCAAACTTTCTCTTCTAATAAATTTGCGCATGGCACCTTCTTGTGATTTAATCAAATCCTGTTCTTTTTCCTTTCTCTTGCGCTTCTGGTAGCCAGTCTCTCATTTCCCCATGATGATAGGAATCTGTATTATTGAAACACAAGATAAAAAAGACGAATAAAATAAAATTAGAGTTCTCTCGCCGATCGGCCAAAATATAATAACAAGGGGCTACTGAGAAGACTATTTGGCTACCTGCAAGCGACGCCAATCAAGAATCAAACAATTAAAGACAAGAATTAATCTCTGGTATGGATGATTGAATCAATCGATGCAGTTGTTTCCGTCAAGGCTGAAAACTCCGTGCACTAGATCGAGCGATCGCTGGCGCTTGGCGGCTGGCTACCCTTCTTTTTCCGATCGGTTGCTTGTTTCCGTACACGCACGGTCGCACGCGCTCGACAGATCGATGGCTGGCATCGTGATTAGCTGTGTTGTTTCCAGTTTCCGTACACGCACGCGCGAAAGCCTAATAGCCCAGGAAAAGCCCACATGCCACAACCACAACCATGATTTCTTATTTGTGCGAGCGGCGAACAGAATAGGAATTTGGCGACGCCCCACGCACATGCGCTCGCTGTTCCGCTCGCTATTCGTGGCTTCGTGTCGTGCTCGTTCTATTGCATATACGAACGAAGTGTATAGTACATAGTAGATAAAAATTTTGGGCCCCAAAAAATCTTGGTCACGGCCCTGACAGAGAACACCCGTGCCATTTCTCCTCATTTCGCGGCTTTGAGCCAGTGAAGACATGAACGCAACGCCACCGACCTCACCTCTCTACTCCACGTGCTGCTCATCGCCTGTGAAGTGCACACGCGCCCGGAGCTCCCCTGCCCTGCTGTCAAGCGCCCGAGATCACCCTCACCCGTGAACCTCGAGTATAAGATCACCCCCGCCCCTCCTGCCTCGCCGCTCCACTCACCATTCACCCCGCATCCACCCCACAACAATGCCCAAGCCATTGCTCTCTCTGTGAGAGCGAGAGGGGCACGCTCTCGCATTCTGCCCGAGCAGAACGAGCTCGACTCTCCCGCACTCGTCTCTCTCTCTCTCACCCTATCCCTTTTCTTCATCATCTTGCACCCCTTGCCAAGGCACGCATGCCTGCCATCGTATCGTGTGGATTTGCATGCAGATTCATCGTCGTTGAGCTCGACGCCGCCGGGAACGCCACCGTGCGCGCGGGATCTGTGAGTTGATCTTGTTGTTGCTATTGCTTCCACGCGACTTCCTCGACCCCGTACTTCATCCTCGTCATCGGCCATCGATTCCTATCGAGCCCTAGGTGAGCCCCTGCCCATGTGTGTTGTGCATGTGCTCGCCGGCGGCGAGATCTGATCGCGAGGAAGGAGAAAGAACGGGCGACGTTCATCTCCCGATCCACGGCTGTCTTTCAATCTCCCTGGATCTAACGTGCGCCATCCGATCAAGATTATACGGCCGCTAACCGGTTTGTTTGCGCGTGCAAGCGAGCTGGGCCAGCCCAGCGCAGCGCGCTTTGTCGCGTAAGATCTAACGGCCCGTTGAGCCCGCGCTGAGGATTTGTTTCATTTCTGTTTTCCTAAAAACTACCCTATCATTTTAATCGAAAATAAAATGCTTAAGAAACAGATCTGGCCACCCCCTATTTATCTAGGGTACATGCATTTTTCTAACCACATGCAAGTGGTAGATCTGCATTTGATCCTCAGAATCATCCTGGAGAAATTCCTAAAATCAACCTATCTGAAAGAGTAAACATGAGATAACTTTTGTTTTAGGGATCCAATGGTAGTGAGGTTTAGCTCTCTGGATAGATATTGTTGATACCTAACTAGAGCAGTTGGCCTCACATGCACTTGAGTTTCCTATAAAAAATGACATGCAAAATGGTAAATGACCAGAGAGCCACTTAATGATTTTTATGAATTTTTCTAAAATGAATTTTGAGATGAATCCTTTTGTATGTGCTTCTGTATGAGTAGATCTATCATATCCTAGCTTGGTGTGTTTTTTTTATCTGTAGATTAATTTTGGTATGCATTACAAGATTTAGTAGTATTCTTCCATTTCTAAATATTATGTTTTTGTTGTTTGATAAGTATGGAGATGCATTGTGTGATCTTACTAGCATGTGTAGGTGTTTTTTCCTCTGTCATATGATTTTTATCTTGTAGATCTACCATGTTAGCATAAACCTTGTTCATGAAAATATCATGGTTTGACATGCATGTTGTGATTTATGCATGTTTTCTAGTTTCTATGTGTACTAGATTTGTGTACCATGTTTACCTTCATGCCATGATTGTTTCCATGCTTTGTATGGTATGATATGCCTATGTTATGTACATGTTTAGCTTCTGGTTGCATGATCCTTTCATGTATACAAGTATATTAGGACTTGCATGTTCATAAAAATGCTTGTTTTACTCTCATATGCTTGTATAAGTTGTTTCCTAGATTGTTTTCTTTATGTTTCACTCATTTTGGTGAATGAACAGAGAGTCATTACACTCTTTATGGCCTTATATGAGAGTACTACACCCACTGAACTCATGCCATATGTTTGGTACATGACTTGTATGAAACTATACCATGTTATGTATGTTAATTTATGCATGTTTGAGTGTTTTAACATGTTGTAGTGCTATTATTTTTGGGTGTTCCTTTTTAAGTGAATGCTTGTTGTATGTGTGATGTATTAGTTTGTGCTTGCCTTTGTCTTGTACTGATTGAGTGCTTTTCTTTTTTACTTTTTACGACGATAGATAACGAAGATACTATTACTCCTGAAGTGGTTTTCTGTAACTCTTGTTTATTTCAAGAGTGTGATCAAGACCAGGGCCAAGGCAAGCCACTCAAAATGTTTGCTGTAGTTTTACTTATCATTATCTATCATGCATGTTTACTTCTGAAGTTTTTACTTAAGTTGTTTTCAAACTATTCTCTTAAGTGGAATATACCGCTATCGCTTTTATCGAATTGTTGTAGCCACTACATAATCTTGGTGTCACCAAGCCCTTAGGTATTTTTGGAGCCATCACTTAATTAACTTAAGTCCCTTAGTGGACATTTTAACTTGGTGTTTTTGGAAAACAAATGTCTTTGGATAAACTCCAAGGAAATGTGGGACCTTGTCTGAGGGAGATTGTAAAGGAAAAAGTGTTTTCAACTTGTTTTTTCAAAATGACACATAACCTAGTCTTCGCCGGACAACCAAGACGTACGGCCACATTACCTCAATATTGGAACGGGGTCTAGCTAAAAGCTTGTCGGTGTTAGTACGTGTCTACCTCAAAGTGCTATAGGGGTTAGCGTCCCCCGAACCGAATTGTCGCCAGGAGGGAGAAACGGGACATTCATAGTGTGGGGATTAAGTTCGCCACAGGTTGGAACAGTTGGGTCTCCTGCCATGGCGGTGTGTTGTCAGGGGAAACCGGATCAATACGGCTGACTCACTCGGTGCCGGGGAGAACAAACCTAGTTGAAGGGGTAGTCATTTACTAGCGCGTGCATAGTGGATAGTTAGGACCAGTTATCTGATACCTGCATACTGTCTTGGAAAGTCCGTCGTTGTTCACGGCGGATGTACTGGATCTTGTGGAATGTGTACACCTCTGCAGAGTAAAACTATTCAGAATAGTCGCGTCCTCGGATATGGACAGTTGAATGGCCATGTAGCTAGCATTGTGCCAATGTTTTCGAAAAGCTGAAAAGTGTTTATGTTGTTGTACCTGGGAGGTACCGAAAGGGAATGATCGTACCTTTGAGGTACCGGAGAAATGTTGTTCTTGGAGTTGTGGTTTTCCAAGAGTTCTTTTCAAAGGAAAAACTTTTCTTTTATTATTAATGCTTTATCAAAACCTTGTGGATATGCGATATCTACAAGAGAAACATTCTATCTTTTGAAGTATCTTCTTCAACAAAATAAATAAAACTTGCTCAACCATGATGGGTATTCTAGTCACCATGGATAGACTAGCCCCTTATATAACAACCTTCCTACCACCTATATTGCATACTTTCATTTGTTGAGTTTTCATTTAGGGTGTCTTGCGAGTACATTCCAATGTACTCATATGGTTTCATCCATGGCTATTGTCTTGGTCAGACTGTGAGGAGCTGCCTCAGGAGGATACCTTTGAGGAGGAGTACTATGACGATCCCGCGTACTAGGCACGTCTCCTGGTCAACAACATGTGGTGCTAAGGCGTTGGCATGGGTTCTACTCATTGTGTTTGCTTCTGCTGAAATAAAGTAGTTTTTATGTGTGTTGCCGCTGCCCTGCGCAGCAGTTGTCTCAGACTTGGTCGACAGACCATTTGTGTAAGACTATGTGATTCGTGTAATGGATGTGAACTCTGTTGTACCTTCTCTAAATATGTTTCTCATGACTATCGATCTGGGATCATGAGTGTATGCATATTGGCGGTCTTGGACATCTAGTGTGGGGTCCCCACAGAGTTGGTATCAGAGCCATCATGACCATAGGAGACCTTAGTTAGCATGGGCGTTAGTTCGTACTCCGACATCAACCTTAGTTTCTATACAAGCCTTAAGTATCACTATATACAAAAGCTATGTCTTGTAACCCCCTGTGCTTGGTTTCTTTTACATGGTTATTTACATTAAGTTTCCTTTTCCATAAAACTAAAATTTTGCACACTGGTCATTAGCTTAAAACTTGTGTAGATGGACGTCGTCTTCACCGAGTCTCTACAGTTGGTACTTGCTCGGGACAGTGTGTTTCGTTTCGGGAGGGAGATCATGGATATGACCAAGATACTTGGGCGTCCACTACCTGAGATTAGAGGAGGGGAAATCACTGGCTCTGTTGTAGAGTTGTCTTGGTTGGCGGAGTGCACCCTCCGTTCGCCATTGACTTCGCCGTCTGAACCTGTGCACGTCTTCCACGCCATTGACCGCTCGTGGAAGGACGCGGTTGTTCGTGTGCTCGAGCTGGTTGTTGCATGCTTGTCTCAGATCTATGAGACCCGCTTTGCTGGTACTCCTTTCCGGCGCCACGGGAGGCGCGACGATGAGGGCCATCCACTCCCTTGTCCGTGTCCCCGTGACATTGTGTGCTCCCACATGGAGGACCTGGAGTACTACCTGAACTACACTCAGAACAACCTGGACTATTTGAGGATTGTTCACACCAACCTCGCCGCCAAGAAGAGAGCCTTGGAGGGCCAGCTGTGGACCACACGTTTGGCCCGTACTCGCCTCTTCAAGAAGTCCGAGTCGCTTGAGAACGCCAACGGCATACTCCATGGCCAGCTCAAGATTGCTAGAGAGGACCTTGCCGCAAGGAATTCGACCATCGAGGAGTTAGAGGAGGAGATTTCCGAGCTCCACAGGGAGAACGAGGATCTTCTTCTGATGATGATATTCCTTCCGACGACATGGATATGACTGAGCAGAGCGACCAGGAGGACGACGATCTGGCCGGAGAAGAGGAGGACCCTGAGGAGATCCTTTTCGATGCCGATGATGGAGACGCCTAGGCGGTAGGCCATGTTATTATCATGTGATGTGTAAGCACCTAGTACTAGTTAGCTGCGATGACCCTGAATCACTGCTTTTGTAGTGTGGTTCTTCGGAAACCACTTGTTTGCTAGTTGTTGATGTATGGTCAGCTATGTATGCTTGAACCTGCCTGTTTTATGTATGATATGTTTGTGCTTTGGCTTCTCTGAATAAATTATCAAGGATGTCAAAAGCTCCATGTTTTCATCTTCTTTGGTTCTCGTTTCTCGTTGTTAGACAAACAAATCCTTCTGTCTCTTTATCTTATATCTTCTTTCGTTCAGCATGGCGTGTGATCCGCCACCACCACCCGAGCCGACTGCGGCTCAAGTCCCGGCTTTGTACATGGAAGACCGAGAGGGTGTCCGTGCCGAGCGCACCGCAACTCTCGCGACTCTCGCGCACTTGGCCACTCTTGGAAACAATGGTGGAAATGGTACTTGCTCCAAGCTCAAGGAATTTCATAATACCAACCCACCCTTCTTCTCTCGGATTGTGGAACCCCTGGACGCTGATGATTGGCTTCGCACCATTGCCTACAATATGGAAGTTGTTGGTGTCAAAGACAAAGACAAAGTCCTTTATGCTTCTCACTTTTCGCCGGACCTGCGAGGACTTGGTGCGAAACCACCCGTGCTTCAATACGAGCTGATCATGTCACTACCTGGGAGGATTTTGTCATCAAGTTTCTCAAGTATCATATTCCTGAAGGTGTGATGGGTATCATGCGAGACAAATTTCTGAAGCTCAGGCAAGGTGGCATGACTGTGTCTAAATATTGGGATGAGTTTACTACCCTGGCTAGGTATGCTCCCCATGATGTGGATACTGAAGAAAATAAGAAGGATAGATTCATCAATGAATTACATGACGATCTGGAGTGTACCCTCGTGGTAATTCCTTTTCAAGATCTCGAGTCTCTTGCCAATACTGCTATCCTTATGGAACACAAGCGTCAGTCAGCCTATGACAATCGCAAGCGGAAGATGATGCAGCAAGGAGGGCCAAGTGTCCCCATGGTGTGGACACTGAAGAAAAGAAGAAGGAGAGATTCCTCAATGGATTACATGATGAGCTGCAGTGTACCCTCGTGGTAATTCCTTTTCAAGATCTCGAGTCTGTTGCCAATACTGCTATCCTTATGGAACACAAGCGTCAGTCAGCCTATGACAATCGCAAGCGGAAGATGATGCAGCAAGGAGGGCCAAGTGTCCTTAGGACTCGCATCACACGACCTGCGAGGCCACCCTTCAATAGGACACCTGGTTATGCTCCTCTCCCAAGTTTTCCATCTTTCCCGAAGCCTCAGAATCATGGAATTGCTCGTTATGTGCCTCGTCCTGGAGGAGGGAATACTGGGAATACTTTCACCCGTAATGCCCCAACTGCACCCAAGCCATCAGGGACATGTTTCTCATGCGACAAAGAAGGGCATTTCTCTCGGGAGTGTCCTAGTAAGAATCATGCACCTGCCTGCCCTAATGGGGCCAAGATGACACATGGACCATCTCACAAGAACCTGGGGAATATGGTTAAGGGACATCTGAATTGCGTCACTGCAGAAGAAGTTCAGGACACCTACTTTCACTAGTGGATCACTCTCAACAGTAATAAAATAATCGAATGCATAAATATCATCTCTTCACTATGCTACTCCGAACCATTCTCCGGTCGAATAACAAACACCAATTCATTTCATAGGGCTGTAACAACACTACTCAAAGTCGCCTTCCCATGTCTAGTTAACCCCATGCTGTCACTATGAGCGCCCTAGAAGGTACTAGACAAACACCACAATTTCATAGGGTCATCCAACACAAGATATAAATATCATGTTAAACCACACGGTGCACACACTGTCACCTTTACACCGTGATTAAAGTATTTACAAAGATCTCATAACAAAAACACTTGAGTAGCATAACATATGAAGAGTAACATCTACTTGATCAACTAGATTACAAAGCTCATGATCACATAAAGATCACACCATGGGAGAGAGAGATCAAACACATAGCTACCGATAGAGCCCTTAGCCCAGGAGGAGAACTACTACCTCCTAATCATAGGAGACAACAATGACGACGAAGATGGCGGTGAAGTCGATGGAGATGGCTCCCGGGGCACTTCCTCATCCCGACAGGGTGCCGGAGCAGAGATTTATGTCCCCCAAAACTTGTCAGTGGCGCGGCGGAGCTACAGAACTTTTCGTGGAAAAAGACTGATTTTTCTTAGGGTTTATGCATCGGGGGCATATATAGGCGAAAGGGCGATGACGATTCGCGCCCGAGGAGCCCACACCACCCCCAGGCGCGTCCAGGGGCCCACCCGCGCCCGAGCATGGTGTGGGGTCTCCGGGGCCCCCTCTGGGTCTCCTTTGGACTTCCTTAACCCTACGGGGCTTCTATGACTTCTGGCTTTTGAATTGTCCAATTCCGAGAATATTTCAGAACAACTTTCTTGAAACAAAAAACAACACAAAACATGAACTAGCTCTGGGACATCTTGTCAATAGGTTAGTCCCAGAAAATCGATAAAAAGGCTTAAAGTGTAAAGGAAACATGTAGCATATAACATGAAAATAACATGAAACATCAGAAATTATGGATAAATTTATGACGTATCAGAACCCACTAATTTACTAGTTCCAAATCTAAGTGAGCCAGTAGGTGGTGATGTGGATATGAATTTTCTGGATGAAATTCCTTTTGTACCCAGTCAAACAGTCACACATAGTCCTGAAGACATGGAGGAACACACAATATCTTTAGGCATTGATGCGGCCATGTCCTATGCAGATGAATCTTCTACGTGAATTAAGGCCAAAGAGTCATCTCCTTGTATGTAACTATGTTTTTTTCCTCCAATTTTGTTAACTCGGATTTGTGCACTGTCATACTAATTTTTGTCTTTCTTACATATAGTACTTATCACACATGTCAAATATTTTTTTTTTCTTTTATCTGCTGTGTCTTTTCCGACATGCGCAACTGATAGTAAAGAATCCATGTGTGCCATTACTTAAATATCTGGTCCTAGTACTATTTATAAGAAGAAACATAAGAAGAGGTATATGAAGAAACCGTGTGTATCTAAGCAGTTATTTAATTTGGTTGTGAAAGATTCGGTGAAATTGTTTTACAAGAAATATCTGGGTAGAGATAATAAAGAAAAAGGAAACAACGTCTTCAGTGTGAGCATCTTGTCTCCTTTTTTTTCATATTTTTCATTTTTTTGTACCTGTAGTTGCTTCTACAAGTTTTGATCTAATTAATAATATATCCTTTATTTTTTGTAGCATTGTCCTTGATATTAATGGATATCTTGTGTTGTATGTGTACTTCTATCAATCTCTGGAGGCAAGAGGGTGGATCTCAAATGAAGTTATGGTTGCATTTGTTCAGATATTTCCAAAATAACAGGAGATCAGAAGTCTCGAATGAAGCTATGTTTCACTCCAGATTTCGTGGTGGCTTATCTCATTTTGTATTTTCTTTCTTCTTTCAAGACAAGTCTTTTTTTATCGACATACTTCTTTTTAATTTATTTGTTTCTATCGATTCATGTACATATCAAGCTTAATGCCTGCAAAATTTGATGTTAATTCTGTCAGATGAGAACTTTGTTCCATTAACAAGAACTACAACCTAGCCAATTGTGAGTTGGTATGACAGAGATATTTTTTGCTATTTTTTTGTATCTCTTTTAAATTTTTGATATGATGTTTGTATAGTTTGTTGTTTTTAGAATACTTCTCAATGTGTGTTCTCTTCATTTTGCAGATGTATTTTCTCTAGTACATTCCAGTCACTCGATAGTGACACGCGTGAATTTATTGTCCAAAACCATCAACTTTTTTGGCTCTCAGAAAGTTGTGGAGACAACTAAAAGGTATAGAAGGACTGCCAGCATGGTATGCTTCCCTATATATATATATTTGGTTTTTTCCTTTTTTTCGAACATGAACTTATAAATATTTTTGACATTTTTTTCAAAATGACCATATTATATGTACACAATTGAGGTATCAAATTTTCATAAAGCATGCATTGAGACAAAGACACTTGTTCATGACATGAACAATTTCCATTAAATATCTCCGGACGATCTTCCTTGACAAGATTATGGGTAAATAAAATTTTCACATTACATCTATTCAGAGTTCTTTTTTTATTCCCAGATTTTTAAATCCAAATTAGTTTTTCTTCAAGAAGATCCATATTTTTTATTTTCATGTGATGTAGAAATGATTGCAGCATATATTTCTTGCAATATATGGAAAATTAACATGGCCAAAAATTCAAGAACTTTGCCCCCGTGACGTTTTCATCCATATCTTAATAATTGTATTTGTCCCTACATTCTCTTTTTTTTTTGTTCTAACTTATTTTTTTTTTGTTTATTCCATGCTATTTTATACCGAAAATTATGTCACACTATAGAATGCTAATGTCCCATCGCCTTTCTTCAGCATCTTCAAGTGACATGACACCAGAAATGCATGGTTCCAAGAAGAAGAAAATGATCTAATCAATCTGGTCCTTTTCATCCTTTTTCAGTCTGCAAACTGTATTGAAACCATGCTAATTCAATACCGGTTTTCCAATGTCCTTCTTAGTTCCTAGTGATTAACATGGAGGTAATCTACATAGTTCCTAATTTTGGAGCAACTTGTATATATAGATGATTCCTTTCTTTTAGAATTGGATATGTATATGTATATAGTAAAACAAATCTGGTTGTATTATTTGAAGACTATCTTTAATAGTGTTTTGTGTTTTTTTATTTGCTTGTTATCTGACGTCTACTACATGTTACTTTTCTTGTAGGCTATGTTGGACATCCAAGCGCAGAGGTTTGAAGGACAACAGAAATTTCCCTCAAGTGAGCAACCCAAGGTTTATCGAATTCAAGGAGGTATAGATTGAATGTATCCCTCTCAAGAAACCCGGCAGTTAAGATACAATAAGTCTCTTGTATCCCCATCACACCCAATATAATTGTGAGTTATATAGGTGCGCTAGTTCGGCGAAGAGATAGTGACATACGGGTAATATGGATAGTAAAATAAGGTATTGTAAATCTGTAATAATAATGACGGCAAACAAACAAGTAGTAAAAATGAAAGTAAACGATGTTACAATGCTGGAAAACAAGGCCTAGTAATCATACTTTCACTAGTGGCAACTCTCAACAACGTTAACATAATTAAACATATGATACTTACTCTACCAACATGCATGAAAGATATAGCTCGAAAATCGTTCATCGTTCATCCAGTAGGATGAAAATCGCAGGATACACAAGCGCACCTTAAAGTTCATGTTCCCGTCAGTGAACACCCCAATCCTTTCACTTTGAGCATCGAAAGATAGTACTAATAAACACCGCAACGTATGTCTTGAATAGTATCTTTCTAATCAATCCACATCACCTGCACTGTCCTCTAGGAACATTAAAAAGAAAAAAACACCAAAAAATCTCATACACACATCGCAACCTTGCAGCCCAATACTGCAGCATCGCACTTGGCGGACCAATAAAGCAGCCAGCACGTACACACCCTGCAGCCAGTAGACCAACTAACAATTCCTGGAAAACAAACAACAAAATCCCAGAACGAATACGAACCAACCAACCTTCACACGCACGAATCATAAAGAAGAACAAATAAACAGTGGATGAGTTCAAATATGAAATAAGAAATTTCTCAGCTAGCCGAGAAATAGCAAATCCACACTAATATAGGCATCTCATCGTGTGGGCATAGGGGAAAAGGCATGGCACCGACGCCCGTACAGGCAGAGCAGGACAACACTGGACCGTTGACGATAGCGACATGCACGCACAGAACACTGCGACGCATTCTCCCGGGACCTCCTATGTATCGCTTGTAGCGAGCCGTAAGGCTCACCTCGCTCATGCTCGCGGTAGGAACGTACGAAAGCTGCAGCTGTTGTCCTTTGCCGGTTCGGCCTTTTGCCAAGAAAATGGAGAAGTGGTCCAACGCCAGGAATAACAAATGTGAATGCTCTGCGTAGGTCGCCCTACGCGAGCTTAAGCGTAGGCACCCTCCTAGTCCGTTAGATCTTCATCCAACGTCTACAAA
This sequence comes from Alopecurus myosuroides, assembly GCA_028641055.1. Taxonomy (NCBI): domain Eukaryota; kingdom Viridiplantae; phylum Streptophyta; class Magnoliopsida; order Poales; family Poaceae; genus Alopecurus; species Alopecurus myosuroides. The sequence goes on along the minus strand of CM054060.1, from coordinate 6,238,262 downwards.
TTAGCATATCACCAATTTTCGTTTTAGTCCATGACTTGTTTAGATATAGAACCCGTACTCCACATCAGCCCCACTTAAACGAAGGGGTATATCGCGTTGCTCGTGGTCATCTGGATAATTATAGCGAAAATGCCACTGCAACAAATTCACGGGTATCGCAACAAAAATTATCGCCCCGTGTACAAAAAAAAGTATTGCAACAAATTGTTCTAATTTTTTTTAAAAATAAGTAATGCTACAAAAATAGTTAAACAATATGTTATATATTGCGTTACAACAAAAAAGTTCAAATAATTCAATAAAAATCACAACCTATTGCAACAAAAATATTTTTTTTTTCATCAATTAAAAAGTTGGTAAGCAACAAAATAATTTATCATTGTTTCAGTTGCAACAAAAATCATCATCTATTTCAACAAGAAAATGAATTGACAACAACAAGAAAATCACATGTTTACAACATGTGAAGAAACGCATAAACATATCATTCCAAATTGATTCTAAACACACATGTATTTCTCTATAAAAATTATCCAGAGAAAACATTGCAACATCTCACATGTGCTTTCTCAACAAAATGTTTGCGAACTTGTTACAATTTTTTAACATGTACGCAACGTTGGCCGAAAATGGTGTAATCAGTTAATGCATATATGGCTGCATCTACTTATTTTATTGGGCTCCTAAAAAAACTGACGCGAAAACTAGGAAAAAAAAATGAAATTTCTAGTCATTGGGCCTGCGTACACACCTAGGCCGGCCCAAGATGGGGTCAAGTGGGCTCAAAGCAGAGAGCGATTCTAGGGGACCTAGCGCTGTGCGCCTTAGATCCCCCTAGAATAAGCATTTTCCAATAACAAAAGTAGGAGAAAAAAGATCGAGGGGCGGACGTGGGGTGCTTGGCCTGGCCAAAACGGGTACGTGAAGTTGGATCGAGACATGCAGATTTGTCTGCTTCCTTTTAAACGTTTTTCTTTTACATTTTGGCTTATCCATTATTCGTATAAATATTGTCGGAAATAAATTTCTTAAATGTTCAAATAATAGTTAATTTTAATATCTGAACTATTTTCAAAATAAATATATTTCACAATCTGAATAGAATATGAAAATGTACAATCTTTTAAAATGGTCAACAAGTTTTGGAATAAATCATTTTGAAAAATGAATATTTTTTGCCGATGAATGGAAAATAATACCGAAACAAAAATGTCGGTATTGTTTTTGAAAAATAATACAGAAACGAACATGTCAAAATGAAGCTGAACAGAAAATAATGGTGAATAAAAAATGTTTGTGGACCAAAAAATAAAAGCTGTTTCGATTTTATTTTAAAATTTGTACATATTTGAAAAATGTTCAAATTTAAAAGTTTTTCTTAGTTGACAAATTTTTTATAGTTGGAAATTGTTCAGATTTAAAAATTATTCATAGTTGTAAATTATTTATTTTTCAAAACTGTTCAGATTTAAAATAATTCGGACTTAAAAAATGTTTGTTTTTTTAAAAGTTGTTCATAGTTGAAAATTGTTCATTTTAAAAAGTGTTCATTTCTAAATAATGGTTCGTATTAAAAAGAAATTCATATTTAAAAGGTTCGTATCAAAAAAAATTAACAGAAAAGAAAACGAAAAAAAAAAAAAAAACTAATGGGCCAGCCTAGTTGGGGCACCTTCTCCGGACGAGTTGGTACACACTCACTCTCAAAGGACGATACATAGTACCTGCGCGTTTCCGGCGAATCCTATTTATAGTCCGTTAGCGGCGCAATGCGGCCAGACCGCCTAAAGGGTGCGTCCGATGGGCCGACCCATTTTTGGGGTGCGATCCATTTTTTTCTTCAATTTTTTTGTTCAACTTTATTCTTTTGCAGAACTTTTTTTGTTCAACTTTTTTTTTGTCTAAATTTATTTCTTTTTTATTTTTAGTTTTGCACATAATTTTTTGTTTACAAAGTTTTATTTTTTACTGAAAAAAGGGGGGAGAAGCTAACATGGCCGGCCCATTTGCCCCGCCCGCAGGAGCGAAGTGCCGCCTGCGGGCGACAAATAGGAGCCCCCACGTTACCCCTTCCGTCTCTCACCCGACTCCGTGTATGCGCCGATGGGCTTGGACGGAATCCCCTATCTGGCGCTTAAAGCGAGTTGGAGCGTTCAACTCGCCCGCGCGCGCCCCCAGCTCCACACTGGGCCTGCCCGTTTTAATTTATTTCCTTTTCAATTTCGTTTGTTAGAAAATTTCATATAACTTAAAGTTTTTTTAAAACGGTGAACAAATTTAAAGTATGAACAATTTCATACATGGACAAATGTTACATATGAACAAATCTAAAATTTGAACAATTTTTTATCTAGTTTTTTTTTTCATTTGAACAAATTTATATTTGAACAGTTTTTTATCCAAACAAATTTCGAATTTGAAAAATATAAATCTGAACATTTGAATGTTTGAACAAAAGAATCTGATTTTTTTTGGTGAACAAAAAAAGAAACAGAAAATAAATGGGAAAAAATGAAAACACAAAGGGAGACAAGAAAATGGCTGAAAAAGGTATATGGACAGTGCCTTTGCTATGCACGCTATGCCCGTTAGTAGAGGTTAGAGCTTGGAATCCCGCCTCTCCCCGGGTGGTGATTAGAACCCCGGTTGCCCACGAATTTCTTTTTTGGTTGGAGAAGGCTTCACAAAACAGGATGTGATTTTGGAGGTAATAACAGTCGTTATTACGGCAGCGAGCCAAGTAACGCGGGTCCGATCGAAAAGGCGTTCACCTATTCCCAGTTCACGTGCTCATGCCTGTTATCTCTTGGCATCAGCGCCGCCGCTCGCCTGCCCTCCTCGGCTCGCCGTGCTTCATGCTCTGCTTTCGCGGGACCGAGCGCAGGAGGTCATCATCCGTCCCCTGTCCCACCCTAGCTTGGCCCCTGAAGACCACGATGCAGCATTGACGCCCCTACAGCAGGATGCGCACGCATCTACGGCAGCCCGGTCAGGCGGTCACCTACTTGCACGCAACGTCGTCTGCCGGCAACCAGCATCTGTGCGGATGATGGTCACGTTGTCATGCAACCCAAAAACGATGTACGGACAGCAGCCCTGGCCGGACAGCAACGGCGTCCATGGGCGGCTGAAGCTGGCAGCAGCGCGCGGAGCCGGGAGGGAGGTGGCCAATGATGGCGTCCCAGCAGAAGGTGTCGTGAAAGCAGAGCATGTGGCGGGGCGCGTCCACGCCAACAGTGTACCAAGCACGATGCCTGGCGGAGAGTCCGTGGCCGTGAAGTTCATCGTGTAAGCACCGGCGGGTTCGGGACAGTCGGACAGAGGTGACGACGGCGACCCAAGTACCCGGAACTGTTGGCAGCGGCTCCGCGCGCGGCGTGAGAGTGAGAAGTCCCCCAACGGCCAGGGCGCGAGCTTTACTGCCGGCATGGCATGGAGTAGGCGGCGGAGATGTGTGTGATCAGTGTCCTGTAGGCAAATGTAAGAAAAGCTACTCTCACACAATTTAAACGAGCTGCAGTCCGAATTCGACCCCCTTTCGGCTTAGATTACAGAAGGAGCTCAAATCCTTCTCCACTTCAATCTCCGAGTTGCCACCGTAGGCGAAAACCAAGCCGCTATATAATCCGCTCAGGGGATCTCCCCGGCGTTCGTCATAATTCGTAGGAGAACAGCAATGGCCAACTCTCATACCCGGCGAGCGATGGGCAAACCATCCGTCAAGGGCACCAGTTCGAACCGATGGTCCTCCCTAGTCATGCTGGTGAGTTACTTGTCCTCTAAATCTTTATTTATTTATTTATTTTGGGGCTCTTATTACAGATAAATTATATGAAAAGAGTTCGAAAACAGTTGCCAAAATTTCTCTTTTTGTGCGTGGAAGATAGCACAATTCCGTTTTTACTGGTGGAAAGTAGCAAAATTGCATCTTTTTCTGAAGACTAAGAAATCAGCTCTAATTTCCTTGTATGCCAAGCACAGGAAGAAGATGAAACCAAGTGGCAACATGACAGGCTCAGCAATTTGCCTGATCACGTGTTGCTCAATATTGTCGAGCGGCTTGATATTGCCGACGCCGCAAGAACCAGCATCCTCTCCAGACGGTGGAGGCAGATCCCTACTTTGCTCTCCAAAATTCTTATAATGGTTGGTTCCACAGACAATGCGCAAGAGAGGACCTATGATGTTGCTCGTGCCAATGCAACCGTGCTTGGAGCGGCCCGGAGCTTTCTGGAAAGGAGGAGTACAAGTGCATACACCATTCGCAGCCTATGCATGCAATTCTTCTTGGGAGATGGATCCATTAAAATTGGCCGTACTTTTGCCAACACCGTAGCAACACAGGAGATTGGTGTGGCTGAGTTCTCAATCTTGACCGAGAAGGAAGGTAATGGTTGCACCCCTGATGACGTGCTCGCTTACGGGAGGCAGCTTAAGTCACTTGTTAACGATTGCCCGGACACATTCAGTTGTCTCACACGACTCAAGCTGGAGAATGTGAGGTTATGCAAATCCGATTTCCCTAAGCTTTTCAGATTATGCAAGCGACTGGAGTTCCTCCACTTGCAAAACTGTGACATGGGGTTTCTGTCCTTGCTGGAGGTGGAACACCCGCGACTGCGTGAGCTCGAGATTGTAAAGAGTGATTTTGAGAGGGTTGATCTGAAATGGCTACCAGAGCTCACAACCCTGACTTTTTCTTCTTGGCTGTCTCAGCATGATCCATTGTCTTTTGGTTATGTCCCACTGCTTGACACACTGAGCATCAGTAATGTGGCTCTTTCGTGGCACAAGATGCTCAAGTTAAGTGAATTTCTTGGCAAAGCCACCGTGAGCAACCTGCATCTCGGCTTTGACACAGAAAAGGTTAGTGAAGGTTACAGTCTAGTTGATGGTGCACAGTCTTCAGTTTATTTAATATATTTTGTTCTATCTTTGGCAGATTTGGGTTAAGCCTGAAGGTCCGCGAGAATTATCGCAGGTGTTTAGCAAACTAAGGCTTGTGAATTTGGCTGCCATTTCAGAAGAATGTGATCTGACTTGGACGATGTTTGTTCTCCAAGGTGCACCTTCCCTTGAGGAACTATGCATCAGGGTAAAGTATTTCTACCTTGTCTCCAAATATTTGTCCTTCTGCATGTTAAAAATTACATTTGGTACCGTCTCATCTCAAAACTTCCAACGCCACATTAAAATGGTTGAGTAATTAAGTAAAATTATTTATTCTTTTTACTCCCTCCATCCTGAATTAACCGTCGTTGATTTGTCAAAATATGGATGTATGTCTAGATACATCCATATTTTGACTAATCTACGACGATTAATTCGGGGCGATGCAATTGTTTGCCTGATGAGAATCATTGCAGGTTTGTGACTGTATAGCGTTATGGGATGAGGATCCGAGGAAGAAGCTCGCGTATAGCGAGGATGCAAAGGACGCTGGTGCAAAATGGGAAGCATCTTATTTCAAACACCATAATCTTTCCGTGCTCAGGATTTTTGGGTTTCAGTCAGAAGACAAGTTTGTTGATTATGTCACTAGTGTCATGGAGGCAGCAGTCAATCTCAAGGACATATACCTGCATGAGAACCCAGTGTGCAAGAAGGAGTGTGAATACTTCTGCCAACCAGGTAACAGGTACCCGCGGTCAAAGAGGCATAAGACCTGGGTTAGGAACAGTTTGGGCATTCATATGCACCCGCTATTAAGGCTGCACTTCCGATTTTAATAATAAAATAAAAAGGTTATGGTTCGGCCGGATGACAAGGAAATTAACGTGCGTGATGGTCCTGATGAACACTTGTTAATATTTGTGTCTAGCTATGTTATGGTCAAGAGTGTTTGTTGTTTTGTATATCTCTGTAAGTGACTGTATATTGCGTTAGTAGTAAAATATTTTCTAAGAAACTAAATTGGCTTTGCCAAGGGTTGTTGCATTTTATACTGGGAATTTGTTTGCTCAAGCTGCATATTTATTTTAGTGTCGTTTGGCCAGGATTAGGGGTGTCCAAAGCCAGTTTGCGTTTAAACCGTGGAATCTGGCACATCTCTTTGGCTGATTGAAAAACCGTGCAATCTGCCAAATCTCTTTGCCTGATTGAAAAAGCTAGAACAAAATTACTTCGAGTTTTCATGGTTTCAACTCAATCCATTTCGAACACCCCTAGTTAGTATCATAATGTGCTGCTAGTTTCAAGGCAACACTAGCAAGAAACATCATTGCAGACAGTTCTACCTATAGAAAATTATTTTACCAAAGGAATTCTTGTGATTTGGTTTAGTGTATAGCAATTGGCTACGGATTAGTCCAGGATCGGGTTTGAAGAGTTCAAACTTACTTGTCTAGAAAATTCCAAAAGATTCACAAAGTATTGTCACATTTACTCCAATATGCAAAAGAAAAACACGTGCACAAAAGAAACTAAGTGATTGTAGTTGGAGTTTGCCATTTGTGACTAAGGGTTGGTATTTGATAAAAAAGATCACACAAAGGTCCTGGTCTAATATATTTGTGTCGTGAGTTTCTTCAAGTCTCATTCACCCCCTTCGTGTTGTTTTTGATGTCTAGGTCTTTATGCATGTCCTTCAATTGCCTTGCTTGTAGTCCTCCTTATTGAGTTGAAGAAAGTTATCTGAAGTACCTATCTACGATTTTAGGGACTTGCTCATATATAATAAGAGAAGTAGTTGAGATTGCTAGAGTTCCCTAAAAAAAGGACTTGTAAAATCTTCCTCTTCTGCTTCTTAATCTCTGGGAGAGTATTCTTCTTGACTCACCAACAAAATCCTTGAATCTAGCTCATTGTTGAAGGATTTATTCTTGAGGAAAGGATTCTTGTGTAAACTCTTGGCAAGAAACTTACTTGAAGAACTATTCTAAGTCTTGGACAAAAGCAAACTCGATACTAATCATCTTGAATAGGTTCTATCTCCAAGTCTTCACATGGTTGTAATTCTAGCTTCCTCCTTGGTGCGTGACTTCATTGAACTTTGCAAAACTTGATGGTTTTGGTACAAGCTAGGGGGTGGTATTGATCTAACTTATCCACCACAAAGTCTAATGGGACAAAAGAAAGGGAAGAAAGAAAAGATTAGAGAGAGATGTGGTTGGTCTTCTTGAAGATCCTCTTGATTTTCTTCTAGTGCTTATACTTCATGGGAATGCTTCTAGAGCCTATTTCATGTGATAAGTCATTCTTTGGACTTCCAGGTGGTTGCTTCAAGGACACTTCTTTTAAGTTTATGGTCAGATTCTGGGTCCAAATAAGCAAAAACTGGAAAGAAGTGTCTAGATTCTACCCGGGTTCTACCCATCGAGAAACTCATTTTTGCCCTAGGAGTAGAAACTGCTCAGGAGCAGATTCCCGAGTTTCTGAGCAGTCCCGCGAAGGGGTATTCGTAAATGGACATGTGGTTTTCACATATTACGGGCAACTACCACCGGAGAGTCCCACCAGCCCACCGAATCAAAGTCAAAGAAAAAAAAACGTACGCAGCCCTCATCTCCTCACGTCCCTGACTCGCATCTAGGGAGGTCAGCGAGCGCACGCGTCCCGGCCGGTCTAGTTGATGATGCACGGTCTTCAATTTATTTAATAATATAATTTTTTTTCTATCTTTGGCAGATTTGGGTAAAGCCTGAAGGTCCGCGAGAATTGTCGCAGGTGTTTAGCAAACTAAGGCTTGTGAATTTGGCTGCCATTTCAGAAGAATGTGATCTGACTTGGACGATGTTTGTTCTCCAAGGTGCACCTTCCCTTGAGGAACTATGCATCAGGGTAAAGTATTTCTACCTTGTCTCCAAATATTTGTCCTTCTGCATGTTAAAAATTACATTTGGTACTGTCTCATCTCAAAACTTCCAACGCCACATTAAAATGGTTGAGTAATTAAGTAAAATTATTTATTCTTTTTACTCCCTCCATCCTGAATTAATCGTCGTTGATTTGTCAAAATATGGATGTATGTCTAGATACATCCGTATTTTGACTAATCTACGACGATTAATTCGGGGCGATGCAATTGTTTGCCTGATGAGAAGCATTGCAGGTTTGTGACTGTATAGCGTTATGGGATGAGGATCTGAGGAAGAAGCTCGCGTATACCGAGGATGCAAAGGACGCTGGTGCAAAATGGGAAGCATCTTATTTCAAACACCATAATCTTTCCGTGCTTAGGATTTTTGGGTTTCAGTCTGTAGACAAGTTTGTTGATTATGTCACAAGTGTCATGGAGGCAGCAGTCAATCTCAAGGACATATACCTGCATGAGAACCCAGTGTGCAAGAAGGAGTGTGAATACTTCCGCCAACCAGGTAACAGGTACCCGCGGTCAAAGAGGCATAAGACCTGTGTTAGGAACAGTTTGGGCATTCATATGCACCCGCTATTAAGGCTGCACTTCCGATTTTAGTAATAAAATAAAAAGGTTATGGTTCTGCCGGATGACAAGGAAATTAACGTGCGTGATGGTCCTGATGAACACTTGTTAATATTTGTGTCTAGCTATGTTATGGTCAAGAGTGTTTGTTGTTTTGTATCTCAGTAAGTGACTGTATATTGCGTTAGTAGTAAAATATTTGCTAAGAAACTAAACTGGCTTTGCGAAGGATTGTTGCATTTTATCCTGGGAATTTGTTTGCTCAAGATGCATATTTATTTAGTGCCGTTTGGCCAGGATTAGGGGTGTCCAAAGCCAGTTTGAGTTTAAACTGTGGAATCTGGCACATCTCTTTGCCTGATTGAAAAAGCTATGAAAATGGCCCCCAAGCACGGCCGGGGGTGGGGCCTCCCTATGGTGTGGCTCCCATGTGGCCTCTCCCCGGGCCTCTTCGGAACTCTATGAAACCTTCGAGAATTCTAAGACTTTCGGGGTTCGAATTTTCCAATTCCGAGAATAATTTCAGAACAACTTTTCTGAAACAAAAAAACAGCAGAAAACGGGGCTTTGTGGCATCTTGTCAATAGCTTAGTCACAGGAAATCGATAAAAATTACATAAAGTGTATATCAAATAACATGAAACAATATGGAACATCAGGAATTAAGGATACATTTATGACGTATCAGCCGTAAGGCTCACTTCGCTCACGCTCACGGTAGGAACGTATGAAGGCTGCGTTTGTTGTCGTTTGCTGGGCCGACCTTGGACCAAGAAAATGGAGAACTGGTCCAACGCCAGGAATAACAAAATTAACTTAATATGTGCGGGTACACCTATGAATTTAAATAGGTCTATTTTAGAATCTGTACAGTTTCTAAAAATTTACAATCTTTCAAATTGGTGAACAAGTTATGGAATGAACCATTTTCAAAAATGAACAATTTATGCCGATGAACGGAAAATAATACCGAAACAAAAATGCATGTATTGTTTTCGAAAATAATACCGAAATGAACATATCGGTCAACAAAAAATGCCGATAAACAGAAAATAATTGTGAATAAAAAAGTTTGTGGACCACATAATAGAAGTTGTTCCGGTTTTATTTTTAAAATTTCTATGGCTTTGAAAAATGTTCAAATTGAAAAATTGTTCTTAGTTGACAAATTATTTATAGCGGAATATTGTTCAGATTTAAAAATTGTTCATAGTTGTAAATTATTTATTTTTCAAAATTGTTGAGATTTAAAATTATTCGGTCTTAAAAAATGTTCGCTTTTTTCAAAATTGTTCATAGTTAAAAATTGTTCATTTTGAAAAGTGTCCATTTCTAAAAAAATGGTTCGAATTTCCAAAATGTTCAGATTTAAAAGGCTTGTATTAAAAAATCAATTAATATAAAAGAAAATGAATAAAATAAAATAAAAAATATTGGGCCAGCCTAGTTGGGGCACCCCATGCGGGAAAGTCGGTACACGCACTCGCAAAGGAATATACATAGTGTCTGCGCGTTGCCGGCAAATCCTATTTATAGTCCGTTAGCGGCGCAATTCGGCCGCGCCGCCAAAAGGGCACGCCCGATGGGCCGGCCCATTTTCGAGGTTCGGTCCATTTTTAGTTTTTTTTTTCAATTTTTTTGTTCAACTTTATTTTTTTCCGGAACTTTTTTTCAACTTTTTGTGTCTAAATTTATTTCATTTTTATTTTTAGTTTTGTATAAAATTTTTTTTTTAAAACTTTTTTTTACTGAAAAAGGGGGAGAAGCTAACATGGCCGACCCATTTGCCCCATCCGCAGGCGGCGGCAAATAGGAGCCCCCGTGTTCCCCCTTCCGTCTCTCACCCGAGTCCGTGTGTACGCGCCGATGGGCTTGGACTACAGGCGGATGCAGATGCAGCGGTCGGTAGACCTCGCGAGACGGGCCGGCCCGGGTGGTGATTGGAACCCCGGTTGCCCACGAATTTCTTTTTTGGTTGGAGGAGGCTTCACAAAACAGGATGTGATTTTTGAGGTAATAAAACTCGTTATTAGGGAGTACTAGTGTTATACAGTACAAAAGTTTCGCCGAGAGACCCATCGAGTCAAACCTTCACCCGAGAAGGCCGCAATGACCTACTCCCCGCGTGTCACCGAGAGACCCGGCTGCTTCGCCCCTGTGTCTACGGTACGTTATTGGTGTCATCGTCCTTGTGGATGTGTTGGCGACACGTCTAATAAAATTAACTTAATATGTCCGGGTACACCTATGAGTTTAGGTTATACAAGTTTTGAGATTTAATTCATAGCTCAAGTTGACACACGTGACTAAACCATAACTATAGCACATTAACTAATGGTGAAATGAAAACATAAGTACACCCGTATAAAGAGAGGGAACAATTAATGTGTATCGACTCAGTACGCCATGCATCAACATTGAACTGAAGACATAAGCAATCTAGTATATCAACAGGTACGCCCTGGATCGCACTCGGTGGCGACGTCCTCCACATGCATTAAGCCACAAGAGACATTGTGTTGGAAGTTGTCTCTGGAGAACTTGAACACAACGTCGAACAAGGCCACTCCACACCACAAAGTCCGACACGAGGCAGCCTATCATGCACTAGTACATATAAATCGTGCACCTGGCGACAATGAGCATGCTCATTGACAAATTGTTCTCCGCCTCAACCAAAGCCGGTGTGGTGCGACGACTGTGGTGGCGAGTAGGACACAGCGGCAGGACACCAGCATCACCCAAGTGGCAACATCCATGCACACACGTTGACCGGGTCACGATGAGACAAGGTGGAAAGTGAGGTTGAACCACGGCTGTAGCGCAAGTTCCTTGGACAGCGCCGGAGGCGGATTTGGTTGAGATGTAGTAAGCCTCCGTTTAGGAGGTTGTGTTGGCATGAACAAGCTTTGCAGTCTCCACCACTGATCAGAACAGGACGTCTGAGGAAGACGACGAGTGAATAAGCAACCCAAAATATATACGTGATTCTAAACTTGTAACCGGGATTTGTTTCTCTCTCATTTTACTATGAACATATTTTCCCTCTTAATGTTATATTTTCAATCGCGCCCACCTTTCCACCGCCGGCCGGGATTTCGCCGCCCCGGTGCCCATCCTCCGTCTCCCATTCGTTGACCGCATAGCAACTGACACATAGGAGGGACGTGCATGATCATCCGCGCTAGATAGTCGAGACTTGTTTGAAAACAATGAGACTAGTACGACCATTGAGATGTGTGAGCCTTTGCTTTTTGTAAGCCGGAAGAAATTTAGAAGGGCACGTAGAAACTAGAATGAAGCTAGCTAGGGCTTTTCTTTTCAGGGAGCCATGCATGCAATTGATGGATCGCCACGTACACTTGGAAGCATTTTAATTTTGAGCGAGGAGCCAACGGTTTTATTTTTTGTTTTTGAGAAAGAGGTTAAGGAGCCAACGAATCAACGATTGTAGGTGAGCTCCTTTATTTTTAGGGAGCCATTGAGTATTCATTTTTGAGCGTGTAAAGCCCAAACGTAGTTTCGGGCCCAAAACGCGACATGAGGTGGCGACGCCTCGATCCCGCGAGACGAGTTTAATTCCCTCGATCTATGCGAGACGAGTTATTCTCCTCTCTTCCTTCCAGTTCCAGCCCCCGCTCTCGCTCCACCCATCCCGCCGCCGCCCCTCCTCCTCCTCACCCACGCGCGTGTACGGCCTCCACGCCGCGCCGACCGACGGAGGCAGGAGGAGATGGCGGCCGCCTCCTTCTCCGCCATTAGGTTCCTGGTCGCGGGATCCGGCGCCGCCTTCCTCCCCGTCGCCTCCGACGTGCTCGCCGGCCGGTGAGAAACCTCTCTCCCTCGAACCAACCCATGTCTCGCGTGACGAATTCCCCGAGTGCTAAAAACACAATTTTGTACTGCAGATGCCGGTGGCCACGGGATCCGGCGCCGGACCAACGCCTCCGACGTGCTCCTCATCGGGAAACAAGACAAGACCGCGACCGCCGGTGAGACACCCTCTCCTCCAACTCCCCCAACCCCACCGCAAGAGCAAATCTATCTTGCGCGACCACACATGCTCCGAATGTAAAAAACAAACAGGGTTTTTACTGAACTTCGATTGGACCATGCCTGTATGTAGATTCAGGACGTACTTGTTTCTAACTATCTGCAACCATCTCCAGTGTATCTATACGCCGAATATCTCTCTTTCTACTGCGCCCTAGACTGATATGCCCAGACTTTTACTTTGCCAGTTCCTTCGGTGGAGCTGACACAGCTGATTGACCCGGCCATTCCAGTTCCAGCGCCGCTACTCCTCCTTGGATGGCTCTGCAGCGGTAGGCTTGCCGGGCACCCGCCGCTGACTATGTGCTACCGCCGTGGTGGCGACGTTTGGCCTCGAGCTGCTCGCCACCAAGGCCCACCGCATATGACGACATCGTCGGCATTGGAATCGCAAGGTGCTGTCTGTTTGCATCGCCTAATCGAATCGGTTACTACCAGTTACTACTGTCTACTTGAATGATGACCCATCTGTCACCACCGGCAGGAATTCGGCGAGTTCTGCTCATGACGCCGAGTAGGATGTTCAGGCCTCAGCTACAATTCCCCCACATTGGTGAGCTCCCTCCCATCTCCTGTACCCATTATTGGTTTGTGCTAATTATGGTTGTTTAGTTTCTAAGTGTTAACTACTAATAACAAGTTGGTTTGCTGATTTGAGGTTCAGGGATACTAGTTAGTGCAGTTATACATGAATTTTCTGCTTAAAGGCCTTCTTCTTGTTAGCACCGAAGCATTAAACGTTATGGTTCAGACCGACGATAGCATGGCCAAGAACACAAAATCAATATATTTGATATTTATGTTGTGAACACAACATTACCACTGAATAAATTTCATGTCTGCGTCTACTATTATCTATCTTTTACATGCGGATGGTCTGTGTTGATCGCTAGATACTAGGCATGTTTTACAAGGTTATGTGGCAGTTTTACACCTTCAATCGACACAATGCTCTAGGATGAATATGTCCTTTACTTGTTGTGGGTTTGGCTCAGACTGATGATAGCATGGACAAGAACACGACATTTATACATTTGATACTCATCTTGTCAACACAACGTTTCTACTGAATCTATTTATTGTCTGTGTCTAATAATCATGTACTACTAGTATGTGCCTTTTACATGCTAATGGTCTGTGTTGATAGATAGATACTATGTATGATTTTCTAGGTTATATGCCAGTTGGAAACCTCCAATTGGCACTATGTTCTAGATTGGCATGGTTATTTAAAACCTTCCCTGTCAATGTATGTCAAAGTGTAGCTTCTGCAAAGATATTCAGTTTGCAATTCCTGCTAGTAGTACTAATTTCTCACATGTTATCTCTTGCTTTGTTGTTAATGACGATCTCGATCGTTAAAAAATAGCGACGGTTACCGTCACTATCTGCAATAGTTTATTCTCGGTTAAATTGGGGGTTTTCATGTTTCTTTTGGGAATCTTACATGAACCGAATTCTGAAGGTGTAATGAAACTATATGTTTTCTATAATTGCCACCATCCGTCTCCAATGTTTTCTGCAATTGCCTAGTAATCACATACCTGAAATTTCTATGTAATCTTACATAAGAAGGGCGCAGCAAATGGAGTGTATGTAAGAATCAATAATTTTGTCTTTAAAATAATAATTGTTGTACTGTTGCATGTCAAGTGCTCATTGCTTGCCTGGTAGATATGTTTGTTTTGGAGTCTACCGTTTTGCTCATTTGTTAACAGAGATTTCTCACTTTTTTTTCTGATATATTAATTTACATGCTTTTGCTTAGGATTTCTTTGCTCAGTTGCAGTTGTTAATTCTAGATGTGTGCTTGTATTGTAAATCTAGTACTAGTAAGAATATAAATCCGTGCTTTTGGACTAAGTCTAGTATGATTGGAGATTTAATTGCCATGATAAACATTCAGTCTGCATTCACTAAGAGTAGAATGGCCATATATATGTTTGCACTTGCTAGAATAATGTGCTCTAATAAATTTCTCGACTACAGTAATTTTAGTTTACATGGTAATCATTGTCTCCTCCACGTATTCTTGCTAAAATTTGTGTCTATTTTCCCGTTGAATGTTACACAGTGGAGAAAGCATGCATCTACAAAAGTCTGTTATACTTGATAAAATTTGTGTCTATTTCCCTGTTGAATGTTACACAGTGGAGAAAGCATGCATCTACAGAAGTCTGTTACACGGTGGATGCATTTTTTTGTTTGCATTTCTAGGTTTATATCTAGTGTTGATTTTTGTTATCTGGTAAATAGTTCTACTCTTATTTAGAAGAACTAAATTATGTTCGTGAGATACATCGTGTTTTTAATAATGAGTCAGGAATTTGTTTTGTTGTCTAGCTCTTATATCCTGATACATTCTAGTTGTTGTTGTCCCTAGTGATGTAACGAACCATGAATTTGTAGTATATAGCTCATAAATCTGGTTTGAAGTAGTGCAGAACTTAGTGTAGCTCTGTTTCTGCTGCTCCTTAGACTACATGTGCTGAATTTTACCTTACCTGCAGGTGACCCAGCAGATGAGCCAGCCATTTCGGTGCTATAAACTTGTTCCTCGTAGATGGCTATGCAGCAGTAGGCCCGGGTGTCCCCACGCCGCCGACTATGTGATGCCGCCGTGGTGGTGACGCTAGGCCTCGAGCTGCTCATCACCAAGGCCCACCACATACGACGCTTTCTCCCATGGTGTTGTAACTTTACATCGCCCATTTGAATCAATTGCTGCCATTTTCTACTTTCTACTTTTTTTTTGAATTTTTCTACTTTCTACTTGAATGATGACACATTTGTCACCACCGGCAGGAATCCAACGAGTTCTGCTCGGGTCGCTGAGTAGGATGGCCATGCCTCGGCTATGATTCATCACTTTGGTGAGCTCCCTCCCATCTCCTCTACATGCTCTCTGCTACTATATGCTCCCATAGTGGTACGTTGATGTTTGCTGTTTAATTGCTACTCCCTCCGTTCCATATTAGATGACTCACAAATAGATGTATCTAGCACTAAAAATATGTCTAGATACATCTATGTGGGATTCATCTAATATGGAACGGAGGGAGTATGTTTTAGTAACCAACAAGTTGGTTTGCTGCTTAGAGGCCCAGGGCTACTAGCCAGTGTAATACATGATTTTCTCCTTAAAGGCCTTCTTGTTATTAATGAACCTTAGGAATTGCTGATGTGATCGAGTTTGTTTTGTGTTTTATGGATATCGCCCCTTGGTTTGGTTCAGAGACTGATGTTAGCATGGGCACGATAATATATTTGATATTCATATTTTTTTACATAACATTACTATTGAATCTATTTCCTGCCCATGTCTAATAATCACCAGTTACAACTATTTGTCTTTTACATGCTGATGATGTGTGTTGATAGATGAACCTCAATTTCGAGGTCTTGTTCCTCTGAGTATTGAGTGGTACTGTTGCTACCCAAACTATTCTGCCTGTGAAGTGTTAGTAAAACTGAGACCGAACCTTAGTTTTGTAGTCTCACTACTCTGAGTGTTGCGCAAAGAACAAAGTTGTTGTTATTAAAGTTTCTTATGTAGAGTGTTGTGCGGATCTCCCATTCTGCTTAACAATCCAAATTATTGACAAGTTGTTAGTAACCTGGAAGTCAAGGAATTCACTTTGTTGCTTTTGTTTGAATCAATAAACTTCACTTTTCTTGTAGGTATGATCACCTACGATGTTTAGCTTATCTGCTATTTCCTGCCATACTATGAATTATGTATGTGGTGTTATATTCGGATGCAGCATGTAGATATGAATTGTTGGATGCTTGGTTTCTTACGATACCAAATTCATGGTTCTTTAGGCTAATAGGGATCCTGTAGGGGAAGCTAGAGCTGTTTCTGGTATGCATGAGCGCAATGTCTCGGCTTGCCATATGGATCAAATTTTATGTTTCTTTATACTCACTTGTTTTCCGATAACTAGACTGCTAGTTATCTTCAGCTTTTCCACTTGTGCTTTAGGTACTTGCTGTAGGCTCATGCCTTTTTTTATTATTATTTTGTCCTTAAAGCAAGGCTCATGAACCTTTATATATTTTTAACTACGTCCTTAGAAGAATGCAGTTCCCTCCAATCGCATGTAGTATTTGTTGCTATCGACATGCATCTTGACGGAACAGGAATCTCCTTCATTTGGTGGACCCATTTGAAGTGATTTTGAAACATTTCAGAAAGCCTTATGGCTTCACTCTGTATATACAATGGACTAGTTTTTAGATTGATTCAAACCGTATATGCGGTGGATAAAAATTGTGTGGGCTATGCTTGATACTGGATTGCAGTCGGTGTCCCTTCATGCGTACATACTCCCTCTGTTTTGCATTTTTTTTGGTTCTGCTGATGCGTCACATAAAAAATGAGACACAATTGCATTATTCTGCACTTATGTATGATTTTTACAACCCGTCTGTAGCATGTGCCATCATGGTACTGAAAACTATAAATAGACTGATTTAGCGTTTACCTTTTGCATTTTTGCTTCCTAGACCCCCTTAATGTGTGTCATGTGTTTCAGGAAACATTGGTGGGCAGGAGAATGTGGTTGTCTATCTATGTAGACTTGTCTAGCTAGTTCCTCTTCATACCCTGGCCATGATGCTTGTTTTGAGATGGAGGAAGAAGCAGGGATGAGAGTTTGCCCCAAGGTCGACCCAGTCCTTGTGATTCTGCTAATCCTGTAAGTCATGTTAAAGAAACATTATTGTTTAGCTAAATTTGATTTCCCTTGTTAGCACCTATAATGAAAATAATACGTTTTACCCAGTGGGTGAAAATAATAGCTTTTCGATAATTAGTGTTCTTTCTGAGAGCAGTTTGTGGTCGTTGTAATTGCGGTTGTTGGTGAGATTGTTTGCTAAATTCTAAAAGCATTTTCCTTTGTTCCTCTAATGAAGTTAATCTCTTGAAAAGCTATGTTTCTTGTTATTTTTCCCTTCCTGCAGCATTTCTTGTGTTTGGCTACTACACTATAGATACATTTTTCTAATGAAATATTGCCTATTTTTCATCTATAGAAACCAAGTGTTTATGTCGGCTTATTATGTAGCTTGAAAACAACTTTGGTTCTACCTCTTTGGCATCGAAAATCTAGTTTGCAAACAAAAAAATTCTGTCTATCGGGCATGAGCACATATATATCAGTCTCTTAATTGTTTTTGTGTTGCATTCATGTTGGTTTCTCCCTGTGGTTTGAGGTTGATGCTATCCTGACCCGTTGACAGAGCAGAGTAGTGCCCAGACGAGGCTCTCTATTTGCATAAGATGCCGATTCTTCTAGCGCCGGTAGTTAGAAATGGAGCGATGAGTTGAAGTTGTCGGTGTGTGATGCTCATTTCCTGGTTATAGCTGTTGCTTTGGTCCTTCGTGTTCCTTGGCAATGGTTTGGTCTTCGGTGTTGTGGTTGATTGCTGTCGTGGTCTCCGGATTTGGGTCTGTGGGGTCTCGACGCCGATTTCTCTGTTCATCCACTGTGGTTTCCCTTCATGAGGCGGCGCTTTGCCGGCGCATTTGTCTTTGGTGCCTCCTCTACCTGAGTGGAATGTTGTTTCTTCGTGATCTGGGGATAGGGTGGTTGATGGCAATTATACCACTGGTGAGCATGGCCATTCCTATTTTCTGTCCCGAGGAGGGTGGGTGCTTGCGTGCAGCATTACTGACCCGTGCATTGTGTTTTCTTTTGGTTTTGGGGATTGCTTCACGGGTGCCATGTTGGAGGCTTTCGTGCTCACCTGTGTTGTTTATTATTTGCGGCATGTTGCCTTTATATGGTCGATTGGCCCCTGCTGCATCCTCTTTCTGTGCGCACGTGGATTCGTCCTGGACTGGTTTCTGTTTGGTTTCTCCTCTTTTCTATGATCCGGTACATGAGCTGGGGCTGCCGTCCCTATCTTTTCGTGTGTTGTTTTTTGTTTATCTGGTCTTAGCGTGTATGTCATATGTAGATTTAACTAGTGGTTATGCAATATCTCCCATGTGCACGATGGATGCTGTCGGAGGAAGTTTGCGAGCTTTGTTTTGTTATTATGATAATGTTTGGTTATTTATTTATTTCTTGGTATTAATACTATCAACGTCTACTGAATCTGCTACTGTTTTGTCCCAACAGCGATGACATGATTGTGTGGGTGGTTCATGATAGCATATGAAAGTTAATGGGTCCTTGTAGTCACACCCACCCAGCTCCTTGTCTCCTCTTCTTCCTGTGGTCTCGACTGCTGATCCTCTATTTCATGCCATACTAATAGATGAATGAATTATGTATGTGGTGTTATCTTCGGATGCAACATGCAGCGGTGAATTGTTGGATGTCTGTTTGCTTACAGTACCAAATTCATGGTTTGTTTTTACTAATAGGGATCGTTTAGAGGAAGCTAGAGTTGTTTCTGGTATGCATGAGCGCAATGGCTAGTTTTCCGATAACTAGAGTGCTAGTTCTCTTCATCTTTTCCCCTTGTGCTTTAGGTACTTGCCGGAGGCTCATGTCTTTCGTTTGATTGTCTTGTCCTTAAAGCAAGGCCCACGAACCTTTATATGTTGTTCACTACGTCCTTAGAAGAATGTAGTTCCCTCCAATGGCATGTAGTATTTGTTGCTATTGACATGCATCTTGACAGAATAGTAATATCCTACATTTGTTGTACCCATTTTACAGTTGGACATGTCATGGGTGCTAGCATGAGTCGGTCCTAACTCACCATGCACATCGCGCGAGTTGTCTGTGGCTGCTTTGGTCCGGCGTGGCCTCGCCTTTCCTGCTCCTGCAGTGCTGGCCGTGGCCTTCTGCGCCTCGCGCACGGTTATAGATCTGACCGGTCCTCGGAATTCGACCACCTCCTCCTTCAGTTCCGCCCGTGATGTCGTGTGATGGCGGCTAGTTCACCACGCTGGCAGCTATAGCTTTCTCTAGGCCTCCATGTTTTCGGTGAGTCCTTGGCTTCCTCTTTTTTTCGGCGACTCGTGGCTGTAATGTGCTCAGGTTATGGAGCCGATGAAGTATACCTGGTGGTTATTTGGCCAGCTAGCTTCTAGTTCTGTTTGTGATTGCCATCTAGGAATGGTTATTAGACATTTTTAGAGGACCGGCTAGAATAAGAGCTTGGTTCTGGTGTGTTGATGTTCATGGTATCGATGTTTATAGATCTATTGGCTTCTAGATTGGCTGGGTGTTTATGGTACTAATGTTTTTCAATGTTCACTGGTACTGATGTTGCTAGATATATTTGCTTGTAGCATGTCTCGGTGTTCATGGTATTGATGTCGTTCAAAGGAAGAGGAAGACGTCTCGAGTTCTCGTCGTGTCCATTCTGGATGGCATTATGGTGTTCTTCCTGGGGATGATTGCTGGTCTGGTCCTGGGTTTTTTTTTTATTCCTAGGGTAGTTGTTGTGCTCAATTACAGTTGTGTATATACTGCCTTTTGACAGTAAGTGTTGTTGTTTCTAGCTGGACATCTTTTCGAGATGACTTTCCTAGTATTTGACAGCAAGTGATGTGTTGACTAACTATAGTGCCATGTTCCGAGGCAAAGCCGTGGACGTGCTGGTAGATGTGTATGTATTTTCCTTGTGTAGTCCTAGGCATGGGTGGTACTCACTCCTGATACTAATGATGTATGTATGTATTTTCCATTGTGTACGTTTTAATAAACAAAAAAAAGGCTGCACATGTAGTCAAAATCCGACAATGGGAATTATGTTGAGTTGGTCGATCAAGTTTTGACAGTTTACATCTACGGAGTACTATACTATAGCTATAGCTATGACGTCTCTCCATGTGAAACGAACAAAACACACGTAGGTAATCTTCGGAACAAATTCCGATTTCTGGAAGAAAAAAAAGGAAAATCTATGTCTGACTTTGTTGGGAAAAAAAAAACCCTTCCCGATATCTATTATGTGTTTAGATTAGGCCGCCCGGCTTGTGGAGGAGATTAGTTAAACCCGCAGCGCGTTCCATGCATGCAGTCACGGCCAGGAACAACCTATTGGACTAGTGCAGGGGCGCTCTCTCGGATGTACCGGTGCCATCAAGACACGTAATAATAACTGACGCCTCGTTTGTAGCGACCTTTCTTTCCTTCCGTCCAAGTCAGCGATCCAGGACACAAGGCATCGTAGCCGTCGATCCTCTCTCTCTCTAGCAAGCGGTAAAAATCGGGACTGGGCGGGAGCGATCGAAAGTCTAGTTATTTTCCCGCCGTCACGACACCTCTCTCTTCCCTCCGGCCTCCTCTCTGGTTCAAGCCTATAAATATGGGGGCATTGTGAGAGTCCGCGTGCGGGTTGCGCGTGACTTGTGACTTTGGATCTTTGGGCTTGGCGAGGCGTGCGAGCGGGGGCATGGTGGGCGTGGAGTTGATCGCGGGGCGCCCGGCCGGCATTCGTGGTCGTGGAGTTGATCGGCCGGCCAGCGCGGCAAGGTGGTGGTATGGATCCATGAGGTAATCATCCATGCGTTGAGTTAGTAGGTATTGAGCGGTGAGGTGAGAGGTCCAGCATATATATCCATATGGATCGTGGTATGATTTTAGACAAGGCCATCTGGAGAGCAAATTGATCGTTTGCAATTTTAGTGGTCTGCATCCACGCACGGAACATCTTTTTTTAATTGAATTTCCACGCACGGAACATCTTTTCTTTATTGAATTTCCACGCACGGAACATCTTTGAGAGAAGCTGTTTTTTTTTTTTCTTTTCCGTTTTGATTTAGAGTACCGATGGAACTAATGTTTAATTAGTACAGCTGAATTGCGAGAGAGCAAAGACGCGCCAGCTAGGGTTGGGTTCTTTCTTGTGTGGAGATGCAAACCGACTAGGGGCACGCAGGTATACTGCAAAAGAAGAAGAAAAAACGCAGACGCAGGTACTACCAACGCAGGAGTAATTAAGAAGACTCGGTCTGCGTCGCACGTCGATCGTTTTGGGCCCCATCTCCGGCCCGCACAAGTGCTTCTTTTCTTTCCGGTCGATCGGGCGCGCGTGTTCTAGAGTCTGCACGCGGCCGCGCTGGAGGGCAACACACAAAAGACTTACGGGAGGACCTATGCTATGATGTTGCTCGTGCCAATGCAACCGTGCTTGGAGCTTTCTGGAAAGGAGGAGTACAAGTCCAGACACCATTCACAGCCTGTGCATGCAATTCTTCTTGGGAGATGGATCCATTAGAATTGGCCGTACTTTTGCCAACACCGTAGCAACACAGGAGATTGGTGTGGCTGAGTTCTCAATCTTGACCGAGAAGGAAGGTAATGGTTGCACCCCTGATGACATGCTCGCTTACGGGAGGCAGCTCAAGTCACTTGTTAACGATTGCCCGGACGCATTTAGTTGTCTCACACGACTCAAGCTAGAGAATGTGAGGTTATGCAAATCCGACTTCCCTAAACTTTTCAGATTATGCAAGCGACTGGAGTTCCTCCACTTGCAAAACTGTGACATGGGGTTTCTGTCCTTGCTGGAGGTGGAACACCCGCGACTGCGTGAGCTCGAGATTGTAAAGAGTGATTTTGAGAGGGTTGATCTGAAATGGCTACCAGAGCTCACAACCCTGACTTTTTCTTCTTGGCTGTCTCAGCATGATCCATTGTCTTTTGGTTATGTCCCACTGCTTGACACACTGAGCATCAGTAATGTGGCTCTTTCGTGGCACAAGATGCTCAAGTTAAGTGAATTTCTTGGCAAAGCCACCGTGAGCAACCTGCATCTCGGCTTTGACACAGAAAAGGTTAGTGAAGGTTACAGTCTAGTTGATGGTGCACAGTCTTCAGTTTATTTAATATATTTTGTTCTATCTTTGGCAGATTTGGGTTAAGCCTGAAGGTCCGCGAGAATTATCGCAGGTGTTTAGCAAACTAAGGCTTGTGAATTTGGCTGCCATTTCAGAAGAATGTGATCTGACTTGGACGATGTTTGTTCTCCAAGGTGCACCTTCCCTTGAGGAACTATGCATCAGGGTAAAGTATTTCTACCTTGTCTCCAAATATTTGTCCTTCTGCATGTTAAAAATTACATTTGGTACCGTCTCATCTCAAAACTTCCAACGCCACATTAAAATGGTTGAGTAATTAAGTAAAATTATTTATTCTTTTTACTCCCTCCATCCTGAATTAACCGTCGTTGATTTGTCAAAATATGGATGTATGTCTAGATACATCCATATTTTGACTAATCTACGACGATTAATTCGGGGCGATGCAATTGTTTGCCTGATGAGAATCATTGCAGGTTTGTGACTGTATAGCGTTATGGGATGAGGATCCGAGGAAGAAGCTCGCGTATAGCGAGGATGCAAAGGACGCTGGTGCAAAATGGGAAGCATCTTATTTCAAACACCATAATCTTTCCGTGCTCAGGATTTTTGGGTTTCAGTCAGAAGACAAGTTTGTTGATTATGTCACTAGTGTCATGGAGGCAGCAGTCAATCTCAAGGACATATACCTGCATGAGAACCCAGTGTGCAAGAAGGAGTGTGAATACTTCTGCCAACCAGGTAACAGGTACCCGCGGTCAAAGAGGCATAAGACCTGGGTTAGGAACAGTTTGGGCATTCATATGCACCCGCTATTAAGGCTGCACTTCCGATTTTAATAATAAAATAAAAAGGTTATGGTTCGGCCGGATGACAAGGAAATTAACGTGCGTGATGGTCCTGATGAACACTTGTTAATATTTGTGTCTAGCTATGTTATGGTCAAGAGTGTTTGTTGTTTTGTATATCTCTGTAAGTGACTGTATATTGCGTTAGTAGTAAAATATTTTCTAAGAAACTAAATTGGCTTTGCCAAGGGTTGTTGCATTTTATACTGGGAATTTGTTTGCTCAAGCTGCATATTTATTTTAGTGTCGTTTGGCCAGGATTAGGGGTGTCCAAAGCCAGTTTGCGTTTAAACCGTGGAATCTGGCACATCTCTTTGGCTGATTGAAAAACCGTGCAATCTGCCAAATCTCTTTGCCTGATTGAAAAAGCTAGAACAAAATTACTTCGAGTTTTCATGGTTTCAACTCAATCCATTTCGAACACCCCTAGTTAGTATCATAATGTGCTGCTAGTTTCAAGGCAACACTAGCAAGAAACATCATTGCAGACAGTTCTACCTATAGAAAATTATTTTACCAAAGGAATTCTTGTGATTTGGTTTAGTGTATAGCAATTGGCTACGGATT
Source organism: Alopecurus myosuroides (assembly GCA_028641055.1). Lineage (NCBI taxonomy): Eukaryota > Viridiplantae > Streptophyta > Magnoliopsida > Poales > Poaceae > Alopecurus > Alopecurus myosuroides. The sequence continues at coordinate 6,214,645 of CM054060.1, read as the reverse complement.
AGTCCAGGATCGGGTTTGAAGAGTTCAAACTTACTTGTCTAGAAAATTCCAAAAGATTCACAAAGTATTGTCACATTTACTCCAATATGCAAAAGAAAAACACGTGCACAAAAGAAACTAAGTGATTGTAGTTGGAGTTTGCCATTTGTGACTAAGGGTTGGTATTTGATAAAAAAGATCACACAAAGGTCCTGGTCTAATATATTTGTGTCGTGAGTTTCTTCAAGTCTCATTCACCCCCTTCGTGTTGTTTTTGATGTCTAGGTCTTTATGCATGTCCTTCAATTGCCTTGCTTGTAGTCCTCCTTATTGAGTTGAAGAAAGTTATCTGAAGTACCTATCTACGATTTTAGGGACTTGCTCATATATAATAAGAGAAGTAGTTGAGATTGCTAGAGTTCCCTAAAAAAAGGACTTGTAAAATCTTCCTCTTCTGCTTCTTAATCTCTGGGAGAGTATTCTTCTTGACTCACCAACAAAATCCTTGAATCTAGCTCATTGTTGAAGGATTTATTCTTGAGGAAAGGATTCTTGTGTAAACTCTTGGCAAGAAACTTACTTGAAGAACTATTCTAAGTCTTGGACAAAAGCAAACTCGATACTAATCATCTTGAATAGGTTCTATCTCCAAGTCTTCACATGGTTGTAATTCTAGCTTCCTCCTTGGTGCGTGACTTCATTGAACTTTGCAAAACTTGATGGTTTTGGTACAAGCTAGGGGGTGGTATTGATCTAACTTATCCACCACAAAGTCTAATGGGACAAAAGAAAGGGAAGAAAGAAAAGATTAGAGAGAGATGTGGTTGGTCTTCTTGAAGATCCTCTTGATTTTCTTCTAGTGCTTATACTTCATGGGAATGCTTCTAGAGCCTATTTCATGTGATAAGTCATTCTTTGGACTTCCAGGTGGTTGCTTCAAGGACACTTCTTTTAAGTTTATGGTCAGATTCTGGGTCCAAATAAGCAAAAACTGGAAAGAAGTGTCTAGATTCTACCCGGGTTCTACCCATCGAGAAACTCATTTTTGCCCTAGGAGTAGAAACTGCTCAGGAGCAGATTCCCGAGTTTCTGAGCAGTCCCGCGAAGGGGTATTCGTAAATGGACATGTGGTTTTCACATATTACGGGCAACTACCACCGGAGAGTCCCACCAGCCCACCGAATCAAAGTCAAAGAAAAAAAAAACGTACGCAGCCCTCATCTCCTCACGTCCCTGACTCGCATCTAGGGAGGTCAGCGAGCGCACGCGTCCCGGCCGGTCTAGTTGATGATGCACGGTCTTCAATTTATTTAATAATATAATTTTTTTTCTATCTTTGGCAGATTTGGGTAAAGCCTGAAGGTCCGCGAGAATTGTCGCAGGTGTTTAGCAAACTAAGGCTTGTGAATTTGGCTGCCATTTCAGAAGAATGTGATCTGACTTGGACGATGTTTGTTCTCCAAGGTGCACCTTCCCTTGAGGAACTATGCATCAGGGTAAAGTATTTCTACCTTGTCTCCAAATATTTGTCCTTCTGCATGTTAAAAATTACATTTGGTACTGTCTCATCTCAAAACTTCCAACGCCACATTAAAATGGTTGAGTAATTAAGTAAAATTATTTATTCTTTTTACTCCCTCCATCCTGAATTAATCGTCGTTGATTTGTCAAAATATGGATGTATGTCTAGATACATCCGTATTTTGACTAATCTACGACGATTAATTCGGGGCGATGCAATTGTTTGCCTGATGAGAAGCATTGCAGGTTTGTGACTGTATAGCGTTATGGGATGAGGATCTGAGGAAGAAGCTCGCGTATACCGAGGATGCAAAGGACGCTGGTGCAAAATGGGAAGCATCTTATTTCAAACACCATAATCTTTCCGTGCTTAGGATTTTTGGGTTTCAGTCTGTAGACAAGTTTGTTGATTATGTCACAAGTGTCATGGAGGCAGCAGTCAATCTCAAGGACATATACCTGCATGAGAACCCAGTGTGCAAGAAGGAGTGTGAATACTTCCGCCAACCAGGTAACAGGTACCCGCGGTCAAAGAGGCATAAGACCTGTGTTAGGAACAGTTTGGGCATTCATATGCACCCGCTATTAAGGCTGCACTTCCGATTTTAGTAATAATATAAAAAGGTTATGGTTCTGCCGGATGACAAGGAAATTAACGTGCGTGATGGTCCTGATGAACACTTGTTAATATTTGTGTCTAGCTATGTTATGGTCAAGAGTGTTTGTTGTTTTGTATCTCAGTAAGTGACTGTATATTGCGTTAGTAGTAAAATATTTGCTAAGAAACTAAACTGGCTTTGCGAAGGATTGTTGCATTTTATCCTGGGAATTTGTTTGCTCAAGATGCATATTTATTTAGTGCCGTTTGGCCAGGATTAGGGGTGTCCAAAGCCAGTTTGAGTTTAAACTGTGGAATCTGGCACATCTCTTTGCCTGATTGAAAAAGCTATGAAAATGGCCCCCAAGCACGGCCGGGGGTGGGGCCTCCCTATGGTGTGGCTCCCATGTGGCCTCTCCCCGGGCCTCTTCGGAACTCTATGAAACCTTCGAGAATTCTAAGACTTTCGGGGTTCGAATTTTCCAATTCCGAGAATAATTTCAGAACAACTTTTCTGAAACAAAAAAACAGCAGAAAACGGGGCTTTGTGGCATCTTGTCAATAGCTTAGTCACAGGAAATCGATAAAAATTACATAAAGTGTATATCAAATAACATGAAACAATATGGAACATCAGGAATTAAGGATACATTTATGACGTATCAGCCGTAAGGCTCACTTCGCTCACGCTCACGGTAGGAACGTATGAAGGCTGCGTTTGTTGTCGTTTGCTGGGCCGACCTTGGACCAAGAAAATGGAGAACTGGTCCAACGCCAGGAATAACAAAATTAACTTAATATGTGCGGGTACACCTATGAATTTAAATAGGTCTATTTCAGAATTTGAACAATTTCTAAAGATGTACAATCTTTCAAAATGGTGAACGAGTTATGGAATGAACCATTTTGAAAAATGAGCAATTTATGCCGGTGAACGGAAAATAATACCGAAACAAAAATGCATGTATTGTTTTCGAAAATAATACCGAAACGAACATATCGGTCAACAAAAAATGCCGCTGAACAGAAAATAATTGTGAATAAAAAAGTTTGTGGACCAAATAATAAAAGTTGTTCCAATTTTATTTTTAAAATTTGTACAGATTTGAAAAATGTTCAAATTTAAAAATTGTTCTTAGTTGAAAAATTATTTATAGTGGAAAATTGTTCAGATTTAAAAATTGTTCATAGTTGTAAATTATTTATTTTTCAAAATTGTTGAGATTTAAAATTATTCGGTCTTAAAAAATGTTCGCTTTTTTCAAAATTGTTCATAGTTAAAAATTGTTCATTTTGAAAAGTGTCCATTTCTAAAAAAATGGTTCGAATTTCCAAAATGTTCAGATTTAAAAGGCTTGTATTAAAAAATCAATTAATATAAAAGAAAATGAATAAAATAAAATAAAAAATATTGGGCCAGCCTAGTTGGGGCACCCCATGCGGGAAAGTCGGTACACGCACTCGCAAAGGAATATACATAGTGTCTGCGCGTTGCCGGCAAATGCTATTTATAGTCCATTGGCGGCGCAACGCCGAAAGGGCGCGCCCGATGTGACGGCCCTTTTCGGGGTTCAGTCCATTTTTAGTTTTTTTTTTCAAATTTTTTTGTTCAACTTTTTTGTCTAAATTTATTTCTTTTTTATTTTTAGTTTTGTATAATTTTTTTTTGTTGAAAACCTTTTTTTACTAAAAAAAGGGGGAGAAGCTAACAGGGCCGGCCCATTTGCCACCAGAAGTCAGCGGAAAATAGGAGCCCCCGCGTTCCCCCTTCCGTCTCTCAGACGAGTCCGCGTGTATGCGCCAATGGGCTTGGACTACAGGTGGATGCAGATGCAGCGGTCGGTAGACCTCGCGAGACGGGCCGGCCCGGGTGGTGATTAGAACCCTGGTTGCCCACAAATATATTTTTTTTGGTTGGAGGAGGCTTCACAAAACAGGATGTTATTTTTGAGGTAAAGAAAACTCTTTATTACGGAGTACTAGTGTTATAAAGTACAAAAGTTTCGCCGAGAGACCCATCGAGTCAAACCTTCACTCGAGAAGGCCGCAATAACCTACTCCCCGCGTGTCGCCGAGTGACCCAGCTGCTTCGCCCCTGTGTCTACGGTACATTATTGGTGTCGTCGTCTTTGTGGATGTGTTGGCGACACGTCTAATAAAATTAACTTAATATGTGCGGGTACACCTATGAATTTAGGTTATACAAGTTTTGAGATTTAATTCCTAGCTCAAGTTGACACACGTTACTAAACCATAACTATAGCAAATTAACTAATGGTGAAATGAAAACATAAGTACACCCGTATAAAGAGAGGGAACAATTAATGTCTATCGACTGAGTACGCCATGCATGAACATTGAACTGAAGACATAAGCAATCTAGTATATCAACATGTACGCCCTGGATCGCACTCGGTGGCGACGTACTCGACATGCATTAAGACACAAGAGACATTGTGTTGGAAGTTGTCTCTGGACAACTTGAACACAACGTCGAACAAGGCCACTCCACACCACAAAGTCCGACACGAGGCAGCCTATCATGCACTAGTACATATCCTCGTGCACCTGGCGACAATGAGCATGCTCATCGACAAATTGTTCTCCGCCTCAACCAAAGCCGGTGTGGTGTGACGACAGTGGTGGCGAGTAGGACACCGCGGCAGGACACCAGCATCACCCAAGTGGCAACATCCATGCACACGCGTTGACCGGGTCACGATGAGACAGGGTGGAAAGTGAGGTTGAACCACTGGAGTATCGCAAGTTCCTTGGACAACGCCGGAGGCGGATTTGGTTGAGATGTAGTAGGCCGTCCGTTTAGGAGGTTGTGTTGGCATGACCAAGCTTTGACGTCTCCACCACTGAACAAACAAGACGTCTAAGGAAGACGACGAGTGAATAAGCGACCCAAAATATATATGTGGTTCTAAACTTGTAACCGGGATTTGTTTCTCTCTCATTTTACTATCAACATATTTTCCCTCTTAATGATATATTTTCAATCGACGCCCACCTTTCCACCGACGGCCAGGATTTCGCCGCCCCTGTGCCCATCCTCCGCCTCCCGTTCGTTGAACGCATAGCAACTAACACATAGGAGGGACGTGCATGATCATCCGCGCTAGCTAGTCTCAGACTTGTTCGAAAACAATGAGACTAGTACGACCACTGAGATGTGTGAGCCTTTGCTTGAAAGCCGGAAGAAATTTAGAAGGGCCGTAGAAACTTGAATGAATCTAACTAGGGCTTTTCTTTTCAGGGAGACATGCATGCAATTGATGGATCGGCACGTACACTTGGAAGCATTTTAATTTTGAGCGAGGAGCCAACGGTTTTATTTTTTGTTTTCGAGAAAGAGGTCAAGGAGGCAACGAGTGTAGGTGTAGCTCCTTTATTTTTAGGGAGCCATTGAGTATTCATTTTTGAGCGTGTAAAGCCCAAACGTAGTTTCGGGCCCAAAACGCGACATGAGGTGGCGACGCCTCGATCCCGCGAGACGAGTTTAATTCCCTCGATCTATGCGAGACGAGTTATTCTCCTCGCTTCCTTCCAGTTCCATCCCCCGCTCTCGCTCCACCCATCCCGCCGCCGCCCCTCCTCCTCCTCCTCACCCACGCGCGTGTACGGCCTCCACGCCGCGCCGACCGACGGAGGCAGGAGGAGATGGCGGCCGCCTCCTTCTCCGCCATTAGGTTCCTGGCGCGGGATCCGGCGCGGGATCCGGCGCCGCCTTCCTCCCCGTCGCCTCCAACGTGCTCGCCGGCCGGTGAGAAACCTCTCTCCCTCGAACCAACCCATGTCTCGCGTGACGAATTCCCCGAGTGCTAAAAACACAATTTTGTACTGCAGATGCCGGTGGCCGCGGGATCCGGCGCCGGACCAGCGCCTCCGACGTGCTCCTCATCGGGAAACAAGACAAGGCCGCGACCGCCGGTGAGACACCCTCTCCTCCAACTCCCCCAACCCCACCGCAAGAACAAATCTATTTTGCGCGACCACGCATGCTCCGAATGTAAAAAACAAACACGGTTTTTACTGAACTTCGATTGGACCATGCCTGTATGTAGATTCAGGACGTACTTGTTCTAACTATCTGCAACCATCTCCGGTGTATCTATACGCCGAGTATCTCTCTTTCTACCGCGCCCTAGACTGATATGCGCAGACTTTTACTTTGCCAGTTCCTTCGGTGGAGCTGACACAACTGATTGACCCGGCCATTCCGGTTCCAGCGTTGCTGCTCCTCCTTGGATGGCTCTGCAGCGGTAGGCTTGCCGGGCACCCCGCCGCTGACTATGTGCTACCGCAGTGGTGGCGACGTTTGGCCTCGAGCTGCTCGCCACCAAGGCCCACCGCATATGACGACATCGTCGGCATTGGAATCGCAAGGTGCTGTCTGTTTGCATCGCCTAATCGAATCGGTTACTACCAGTTACTACTGTCTACTTGAATGATGACCCATCTGTCACCACCGGCAGGAATTCGGCGAGTTCTGCTCATGACGCCGAGTAGGATGTTCAGGCCTCAGCTACAATTCCCCCACATTGGTGAGCTCCCTCCCATCTCCTGTACCCATTATTGGTTTGTGCTAATGATGGTTGTTTAGTTTCTAAGTGTTAACTACTAATAACAAGTTGGTTTGCTGATTTGAGGTTCAGGGATACTAGTTAGTGCAGTTATACATGAATTTTCTGCTTAAAGGCCTTCTTCTTGTTAGCACCGAAGCATTAAACGTTATGGTTCAGACCGACGATAGCATGGCCAAGAACACAAAATCAATATATTTGATATTTATGTTGTGAACACAACATTACCACTGAATAAATTTCATGTCTGCGTCTACTATTATCTGTCTTTTACATGCGGATGGTCTGTGTTGATCGCTAGATACTAGGCATGTTTTACAAGGTTATGTGGCAGTTTTACACCTTCAATCGACACAATGCTCTAGGATGAATATGTCCTTTACTTGTTGTGGGTTTGGCTCAGACTGATGATAGCATGGACAAGAACACGACATTTATACATTTGATACTCATCTTGTCAACACAACGTTTCTACTGAATCTATTTATTGTCTGTGTCTAATAATCATGTACTACTAGTATGTGCCTTTTACATGCTAATGGTCTGTGTTGATAGATAGATACTATGTATGATTTTCTAGGTTATATGCCAGTTGGAAACCTCCAATTGGCACTATGTTCTAGATTGGCATGGTTATTTAAAACCTTCCCTGTCTATGTATGTCAAAGTGTAGCTTCTGCAAAGATATTCAGTTTGCAATTTCTGCTAGTAGTACTAATTTCTCACATGTTATCTCTTGCTTTGTTGTTAATGACGATCTCGATCGTTAAAAAATAGCGACGGTTACCGTCACTATCTGCAATAGTTTATTCTCGGTTAAATTGGGGTTTTTCATGTTTCTTTCGGGAATCTTACATGAACCGAATTCTGAAGGTGTAATGAAACTATATGTTTTCTATAATTGCCACCATCCGTCTCCAATGTTTTCTGCAATTGCCTAGTAATCACATACCTGAAATTTCTATGTAATCTTACATAAGAAGGGCGCAGCAAATGGAGTGTATGTAAGAATCAATAATTTTGTCTTTAAAATAATAATTGTTGTGCTGTTGCATGTCAAGTGCTCATTGCTTGCCTGGTAGATATGTTTGTTTTGGAGTCTACCGTTTTGCTCATTTGTTAACAGAGATTTCTCACTTTTTTTTCTGATATATTAATTTACATGCTTTTGCTTAGGATTTCTTTGCTCAGTTGCAGTTGTTAATTCTAGATGTGTGCTTGTATTGTAAATCTAGTACTAGTAAGAATATAAATCCGTGCTTTTGGACTAAGTCTAGTATGATTGGAGATTTAATTGCCATGATAAACATTCAGTCTGCATTCACTAAGAGTAGAATGGCCATATATATATTTGCACTTGCTAGAATAATGTGCTCTAATAAATTTCTCGACTACAGTAATTTTAGTTTACATGGTAATCATTGTCTCCTCCACGTATTCTTGCTAAAATTTGTGTCTATTTTCCCGTTGAATGTTACACAGTGGAGAAAGCATGCATCTACAAAAGTCTGTTATACTTGATAAAATTTGTGTCTATTTCCCTGTTGAATGTTACACAGTGGAGAAAGCATGCATCTACAGAAGTCTGTTACACGGTGGATGCATTTTTTTGTTTGCATTTCTAGGTTTATATCTAGTGTTGATTTTTGTTATCTGGTAAATAGTTCTACTCTTATTTAGAAGAACTAAATTATGTTCGTGAGATACATCGTGTTTTTAATAATGAGTCAGGAATTTGTTTTGTTGTCTAGCTCTTATATCCTGATACATTCTAGTTGTTGTTGTCCCTAGTGATGTAACGAACCATGAATTTGTAGTATATAGCTCATAAATCTGGTTTGAAGTAGTGCAGAACTTAGTGTAGCTCTGTTTCTGCTGCTCCTTGGACTGACATGTGCTGAATTTTACCTTACCTGCAAGTGACCCAGCAGATGAGCCAGCCATTTCGGTGCTAAACTTGTTCCTCGTAGGATGGCTATGCAGCAGTAGGCCCGGGTGTCCCCACGCCGCTGACTATGTGATGCCGCCGTGGTGGTGACGCTAGGCCTCGAGCTGCTCATCACCAAGGCCCACCACATACGACGCTTTCTCCCATGGTGTTGTAACTTTACATCGCCCATTTGAATCAATTGCTGCCATTTTCTACTTTCTACTTTTTTTTTTGAAATTTTCTACTTTCTACTTGAATGATGACACATTTGTCACCACCGGCAGGAATCCAACGAGTTCTGCTCGGGTCGCTGAGTCGGATGGCCATGCCTCGGCTATGATTCATCACTTTGGTGAGCTCCCTCCCATCTCCTCTACATGCTCTCTGCTACTATATGCTCCCATAGTGGTACGTTGATGTTTGCTGTTTAATTGCTACTCCCTCCGTTCCATATTAGATGACTCACAAATAGATGTATCTAGCACTAAAAATATGTCTAGATACATCTATGTGGGATTCATCTAATATGGAACGGAGGGAGTATGTTTTAGTAACCAACAAGTTGGTTTGCTGCTTAGAGGCCCAGGGCTACTAGCCAGTGTAATACATGATTTTCTCCTTAAAGGCCTTCTTGTTATTACTGAACCTTAGGAATTGCTAATGTGATCGAGTTTGTTTTGTGTTTTATGGATATCGCCCCTTGGTTTGGTTCAGAGACTGATGTTAGCATGGGCACGATAATATATTTGATATTCATATTTTTTTACGTAACATTACTATTGAATATATTTCCTGCCCATGTCTAATAATCACCAGTTACAACTATTTGTCTTTTACATGCTGATGATGTGTGTTGATAGATGAACCTCAATTTCGAGGTCTTGTTCCTCTGAGTATTGAGTGGTACTGTTGCTACCCAAACTATTCTGCCTGTGAAGTGTTAGTAAAACTGAGACCGAACCTTAGTTTTGTAGTCTCACTACTCTGAGTGTTGCGCAAAGAACAAAGTTGTTGTTATTGAAGTTTCTTATGTAGAGTGTTGTGCGGATCTCCCATTCTGCTTAACAATCCAAATTATTGACAAGTTGTTAGTAACCTGGAAGTCAAGGAATTCACTTTGTTGCTTTTGTTTGAATCAATAAACTTCACTTTTCTTGTAGGTATGATCACCTACGATGTTTAGCTTATCTGCTATTTCCTGCCATACTATGAATTATGTATGTGGTGTTATATTCGGATGCAGCATGTAGATATGAATTGTTGGATGCTTGGTTTCTTACGATACCAAATTCATGGTTCTTTAGGCTAATAGGGATCCTGTAGGGGAAGCTAGAGCTGTTTCTGGTATGCATGAGCGCAATGTCTCGGCTTGCCATATGGATCAAATTTTATGTTTCTTTATACTCACTTGTTTTCCGATAACTAGACTGCTAGTTATCTTCAGCTTTTCCACTTGTGCTTTAGGTACTTGCTGTAGGCTCATGCCTTTTTCTATTATTATTTTGTCCTTAAAGCAAGGCTCATGAACCTTTATATATTTTTAACTACGTCCTTAGAAGAATGCAGTTCCCTCCAATCGCATGTAGTATTTGTTGCTATCAACATGCATCTTGACGGAACAGGAATCTCCTTCATTTGGTGGACCCATTTGAAGTGATTTTGAAACATTTCAGAAAGCCTTATGGCTTCACTCTGTATATACAATGGACTAGTTTTTAGATTGATTCAAACCGTATATGCGGTGGATAAAAATTGTGTGGGCTATGCTTGATACTGCATTGCAGTCGGCGTCCCTTCATGCGTACATACTCCCTCTGTTTTGCATTTTTTTTTGGTTCTGCTGATGCGTCACATAAAAAATGAGACACAATTGCATTATTCTGCACTTATGTATGATTTTTACAACCCGTCTGTAGCATGTGCCATCATGGTACTGAAAACTATAAATAGACTGATTTAGCGTTTACCTTTTGCATTTTTGCTTCCTAGACCCCCTTAATGTGTGTCATGTGTTTCTTTCAGGAAACATTGGTGGGCAGGAGAATGTGGTTGTCTATCTATGTAGACTTGTCTAGCTAGTTCCTCTTCATACCCTGGCCATGATGCTTGTTTTGAGATGGAGGAAGAAGCAGGGATGAGAGTTTGCCCCAAGGTCGACCCAGTCCTTGTGATTCTGCTAATCCTGTAAGTCATGTTAAAGAAACATTATTGTTTAGCTAAATTTGATTTCCCTTGTTAGCACCTATAATGAAAATAATACGTTTTACCCAGTGGGTGAAAATAATAGCTTTTCGATAATTAGTGTTCTTTCTGAGAGCAGTTTGTGGTCGTTGTAATTGCGGTTGTTGGTGAGATTGTTTGCTAAATTCTAAAAGCATTTTCCTTTGTTCCTCTAATGAAGTTAATCTCTTGAAAAGCTATGTTTCTTGTTATTTTTCCCTTCATGCAGCATTTCTTGTGTTTGGCTACTACACTATAGATACATTTTTCTAATGAAATATTGCCTATTTTTCATCTATAGAAACCAAGTGTTTATGTCGGCTTATTATGTAGCTTGAAAACAACTTTGGTTCTACCTCTTTGGCATCGAAAATCTAGTTTGCAAACAAAAAAATTCTGTCTACCGGGCATGAGCACATATATATCAGTCTCTTAATTGTTTTTGTGTTGCATTCATGTTGGTTTCTCCCTGTGGTTTGAGGTTGATGCTATCCTGACCCGTTGACAGAGCAGAGTAGTGCCCAGACGAGGCTCTCTATTTGCATAAGATGCCGATTCTTCTAGCGCCGGTAGTTAGAAATGGAGCGATGAGTTGAAGTTGTCGGTGTGTGATGCTCATTTCCTGGTTATAGCTGTTGTTTGGTCCTTCGTGTTCCTTGGCAATGGTTTGGTCTTCGGTGTTGTGGTTGATTGCTGTCGTGGTCTCCGGATTTGGGTTTGTGGGGTCTCGACGCCGATTTCTCTGTTCATCCACTGTGGTTTCCCTTCATGAGGCGGCGCTTTGCCGGCGCATTTGTCTTTGGTGCCTCCTCTACCTGAGTGGAATGTTGTTTCTTCGTGATCTGGGGATAGGGTGGTTGATGGCAATTATACCACTGGTGAGCATGGCCATTCCTATTTTCTGTCCCGAGGAGGGTGGGTGCTTGCGTGCAGCATTACTGACCCGTGCATTGTGTTTTCTTTTGGTTTTGGGGATTGCTTCACGGGTGCCATGTTGGAGGTTTTCGTGCTCACCTGTGTTGTTTATTATTTGCGGCATGTTGCCTTTATATGGTCGATTGGCCCCTGCTGCATCCTCTTTCTGTGCGCACGTGGATTCGTCCTGGACTGGTTTCTGTTTGGTTTCTCCTCTTTTCTATGATCCGGTACATGAGCTGGGGCTGCCGTCCCTATCTTTTCGTGTGTTGTTTTTTGTTTATCTGGTCTTAGCGTGTATGTCATATGTAGATTTAACTAGTGGTTATGCAATCTCTCCCATGTGCACGATGGATGCTGTCGGAGGAAGTTTGCGAGCTTTGTTTTGTTATTATGATAATGTTTGGTTATTTATTTATTTCTTGGTATTAATACTATCAACGTCTACTGAATCTGCTACTGTTTTGTCCCAACAGCGATGACATGATTGTGTGGGTGGTTCATGATATCATATGAAAGTTAATGGGTCCTTGTAGTCACACCCACCCAGCTCCTTGTCTCCTCTTCTTCCTGTGGTCTCGACTGCTGATCCTCTATTTCATGCCATACTAATAGATGAATGAATTATGTATGTGGTGTTATCTTCGGATGCAACATGCAGCGGTGAATTGTTGGATGTCTGTTTGCTTACAGTACCAAATTCATGGTTTGTTTTTACTAATAGGGATCGTTTAGAGGAAGCTAGAGTTGTTTCTGGTATGCATGAGCGCAATGGCTAGTTTTCCGATAACTAGAGTGCTAGTTCTCTTCATCTTTTCCCCTTGTGCTTTAGGTACTTGCCGGAGGCTCATGTCTTTCGTTTGATTGTCTTGTCCTTAAAGCAAGGCCCACGAACCTTTATATGTTGTTCACTACGTCCTTAGAAGAATGTAGTTCCCTCCAATGGCATGTAGTATTTGTTGCTATTGACATGCATCTTGACAGAATAGTAATATCCTACATTTGTTGTACCCATTTTACAGTTGGACATGTCATGGGTGCTAGCATGAGTCGGTCCTAACTCACCATGCACATCGCGCGAGTTGTCTGTGGCTGCTTTGGTCCGGCGTGGCCTCGCCTTTCCTGCTCCTGCAGTGCTGGCCGTGGCCTTCTGCGCCTCGCGCACGGTTATAGATCTGACCGGTCCTCGGAATTCGACCACCTCCTCCTTCAGTTCCGCCCGTGATGTCGTGTGATGGCGGCTAGTTCACCACGCTGGCAGCTATAGCTTTCTCTAGGCCTCCATGTTTTTGGTGAGTCCTTGGCTTCCTCTTTTTTTCGGCGACTCGTGGCTGTAATGTGCTCAGGTTATGGAGCCGATGAAGTATACCTGGTGGTTATTTGGCCAGCTAGCTTCTAGTTCTGTTTGTGATTGCCATCTAGGAATGGTTATTAGACATTTTTAGAGGACCGGCTAGAATAAGAGCTTGGTTCTGGTGTGTTGATGTTCATGGTATCGATGTTTATAGATCTATTGGCTTCTAGATTGGCTGGGTGTTTATGGTACTAATGTTTTTCAATGTTCACTGGTACTGATGTTGCTAGATATATTTGCTTGTAGCATGTCTCGGTGTTCATGGTATTGATGTCGTTCAAAGGAAGAGGAAGACGTCTCGAGTTCTCGTCGTGTCCATTCTGGATGGCATTATGGTGTTCTTCCTGGGGATGATTGCTGGTCTGGTCCTGGGTTTTTTTTTTATTCCTAGGGTAGTTGTTGTGCTCAATTACAGTTGTGTATATACTGCCTTTTGACAGTAAGTGTTGTTGTTTCTAGCTGGACATCTTTTCGAGATGACTTTCCTAGTATTTGACAGCAAGTGATGTGTTGACTAACTATAGTGCCATGTTCCGAGGCAAAGCCGTGGACGTGCTGGTAGATGTGTATGTATTTTCCTTGTGTAGTCCTAGGCATGGGTGGTACTCACTCCTGATACTAATGATGTATGTATGTATTTTCCATTGTGTACGTTTTAATAAACAAAAAAAAGGCTGCACATGTAGTCAAAATCCGACAATGGGAATTATGTTGAGTTGGTCGATCAAGTTTTGACAGTTTACATCTACGGAGTACTATACTATAGCTATAGCTATGACGTCTCTCCATGTGAAACGAACAAAACACACGTAGGTAATCTTCGGAACAAATTCCGATTTCTGGAAGAAAAAAAAGGAAAATCTATGTCTGACTTTGTTGGGGAAAAAAAAACCCTTCCCGATATCTATTATGTGTTTAGATTAGGCCGCCCGGCTTGTGGAGGAGATTAGTTAAACCCGCAGCGCGTTCCATGCATGCAGTCACGGCCAGGAACAACCTATTGGACTAGTGCAGGGGCGCTCTCTCGGATGTACCGGTGCCATCAAGACACGTAATAATAACTGACGCCTCGTTTGTAGCGACCTTTCTTTCCTTCCGTCCAAGTCAGCGATCCAGGACACAAGGCATCGTAGCCGTCGATCCTCTCTCTCTCTAGCAAGCGGTAAAAATCGGGACTGGGCGGGAGCGATCGAAAGTCTAGTTATTTTCCCGCCGTCACGACACCTCTCTCTTCCCTCCGGCCTCCTCTCTGGTTCAAGCCTATAAATATGGGGGCATTGTGAGAGTCCGCGTGCGGGTTGCGCGTGACTTGTGACTTTGGATCTTTGGGCTTGGCGAGGCGTGCGAGCGGGGGCATGGTGGGCGTGGAGTTGATCGCGGGGCGCCCGGCCGGCATTCGTGGTCGTGGAGTTGATCGGCCGGCCAGCGCGGCAAGGTGGTGGTATGGATCCATGAGGTAATCATCCATGCGTTGAGTTAGTAGGTATTGAGCGGTGAGGTGAGAGGTCCAGCATATATATCCATATGGATCGTGGTATGATTTTAGACAAGGCCATCTGGAGAGCAAATTGATCGTTTGCAATTTTAGTGGTCTGCATCCACGCACGGAACATCTTTTTTTAATTGAATTTCCACGCACGGAACATCTTTTCTTTATTGAATTTCCACGCACGGAACATCTTTGAGAGAAGCTGTTTTTTTTTTTCTTTTCCGTTTTGATTTAGAGTACCGATGGAACTAATGTTTAATTAGTACAGCTGAATTGCGAGAGAGCAAAGACGCGCCAGCTAGGGTTGGGTTCTTTCTTGTGTGGAGATGCAAACCGACTAGGGGCACGCAGGTATACTGCAAAAGAAGAAGAAAAAACGCAGACGCAGGTACTACCAACGCAGGAGTAATTAAGAAGACTCGGTCTGCGTCGCACGTCGATCGTTTTGGGCCCCATCTCCGGCCCGCACAAGTGCTTCTTTTCTTTCCGGTCGATCGGGCGCGCGTGTTCTAGAGTCTGCACGCGGCCGCGCTGGAGGGCAACACACAAAAGACTTACGGGAGGACCTATGCTATGATGTTGCTCGTGCCAATGCAACCGTGCTTGGAGCTTTCTGGAAAGGAGGAGTACAAGTCCAGACACCATTCACAGCCTGTGCATGCAATTCTTCTTGGGAGATGGATCCATTAGAATTGGCCGTACTTTTGCCAACACCGTAGCAACACAGGAGATTGGTGTGGCTGAGTTCTCAATCTTGACCGAGAAGGAAGGTAATGGTTGCACCCCTGATGACATGCTCGCTTACGGGAGGCAGCTCAAGTCACTTGTTAACGATTGCCCGGACGCATTTAGTTGTCTCACACGACTCAAGCTAGAGAATGTGAGGTTATGCAAATCCGACTTCCCTAAACTTTTCAGATTATGCAAGCGACTGGAGTTCCTCCACTTGCAAAACTGTGACATGGGGTTTCTGTCCTTGCTGGAGGTGGAACACCCGCGACTGCGTGAGCTCGAGATTGTAAAGAGTGATTTTGAGAGGGTTGATCTGAAATGGCTACCAGAGCTCACAACCCTGACTTTTTCTTCTTGGCTGTCTCAGCATGATCCATTGTCTTTTGGTTATGTCCCACTGCTTGACACACTGAGCATCAGTAATGTGGCTCTTTCGTGGCACAAGATGCTCAAGTTAAGTGAATTTCTTGGCAAAGCCACCGTGAGCAACCTGCATCTCGGCTTTGACACAGAAAAGGTTAGTGAAGGTTACAGTCTAGTTGATGGTGCACAGTCTTCAGTTTATTTAATATATTTTGTTCTATCTTTGGCAGATTTGGGTTAAGCCTGAAGGTCCGCGAGAATTATCGCAGGTGTTTAGCAAACTAAGGCTTGTGAATTTGGCTGCCATTTCAGAAGAATGTGATCTGACTTGGACGATGTTTGTTCTCCAAGGTGCACCTTCCCTTGAGGAACTATGCATCAGGGTAAAGTATTTCTACCTTGTCTCCAAATATTTGTCCTTCTGCATGTTAAAAATTACATTTGGTACCGTCTCATCTCAAAACTTCCAACGCCACATTAAAATGGTTGAGTAATTAAGTAAAATTATTTATTCTTTTTACTCCCTCCATCCTGAATTAATCGTCGTTTATTTTTCAAAATATGGATGTATGTCTAGATACATCCATATTTTGACTAATCTACGACAAAGTTTTAAATAGCGGGCTATTTCATTTAACTGCAGCTCGGCTAAAAGCTATAAAAGGCTATAGCGGGCTATGGCCCATTTAGCGTTTCTCTTTTAAGTCATGAAACTTTTGAAAATTTAAGCATACAATCAACAACCAATATGTATTATATATCACATTATTTGAAACACATATTTAGTAACTAAGAGTTGCATCAATGCATCATGTATACGTTAAAAATAAGAAGAAATACTTGGGTACATGAACGGTTTTATGGAACTCAATTACATCCCTTCTTCGACTATAGCGGTTTAGCGGGCTAAATGACTCCAAATTTAGCGCTATAGCGGGATTTAGCGGGCTATTAGCGTTATTTTAAATTTAGTGTTAGAAGTGTGTAGCTTTAGCGAGAGGGCTCCGAAAAAGTTATAGCGGAGCTATAGCGAGCTATTTAAAACTATGATCTACGACGATTAATTCGGGGCGATGCAATTGTTTGCCTGATGAGAAGCATTGCAGGTTTGTGACTGTATAGCGTTATGGGATGAGGATCTGAGGAAGAAGCTCGCGTATAGCGAGGATGCAAAGGACGCTGGTGCAAAATGGGAAGCATCTTATTTCAAACACCATAATCTTTCCGTGCTCAAGATTTTTGGGTTTCAGTCAGAAGACAAGTTTGTTGATTATGTCACAAGTGTCATGGAGGCAGCAGTCAATCTCAAGGACATATACCTGCATGAGAACCCAGTGTGCAAGAAGGAGTGTGAATACTTCCGCCAACCAGGTAACAGGTACCCGCGGTCAAAGAGGCATAAGATCTGGGTTAGGAACAGTTTGGGCATTCATATGCACCCGCTATTAAGGCTGCACTTCCGATTTTAATAATAAAATAAAAAAGGTTGCGGTTCTGCCGGATGACAAGGAAATTAACGTGCGTGATGGTCCTGATGAACACTTGTTAATATTTGTGTCTAGCTATGTTATGGTCAAGAGTGTTTGTTGTTTTGTACTGTATCTCAGTAAGTGACTGTATATTGCGTTAGTAGTAAAATATTTGCTAAGAAACTAAATTGGCTTTGCCAAGGGTTGTTGCATTTTATCCTGGGAATTTGTTTGCTCAAGCTGCATATTTATTTAGTACCGTTTGTCCAGGATTAGGGGTGTCCAAAGCCAGTTTGAGTTTAAACCGTGGAATCTGGCACATCTCTTTGGCTGATTGAAAAACCGTGCAATCTGCCAAATCTCTTTGCGTGATTGAAAAAGCTAGAACAAAATTACTTCGGTTTTCATTGTTTCAACTCAATCCATTTTGAACACCCCTAGCTAGTATCATAATGTGCTGCTTGTTTCAAGGCAACACCGGCAAGAAACATCATTGCAGACAGTTCTACCTAGAGAAAATTATTTTACCAAAGGAATTCTTGTGATTTGGTCTAGTGTATAGCAATTGCTATGGATTACTCAAGGATTGGATTTGAAGAGTTCAAACTTGAATTGTCATACTTGTCTAGAAAATTCCAAAAGATTCACAAAGTATTGTCAAATTTACTCCAATATGCAAAAGAAAAACACGTGCACAAAAGAAACTAAGTGATTGTAGTTGGAGTTTGCCATTTGTGACTAAGGGTTGGTATTTCATAAAAAAGATCACACAAAGGTCTTGGTCTAATATATTTGTGTCGTGAGTTTCTTCAAGTCTCATTCACCCCCTTCGTGTTGTTTCTGATGTCTAGATCTTTATGCATGTCCTTCAATTTCCTTGCTTGTAGTCCTCCTTATTGAGTTGAAGAAAGTCATCTGAAGTACTTATCTACGATTTTAGGGACTTGCTCATATATAATAAGAGAAGTAGTTGAGATTGCTAGAGTTCCCTAAATAAGGACTTGTAACATCTTCCTCTTCTGCTTCTTAATCTCTGGGAGAGTATTCTTCTTGACTCACCAACAAAATCCTTGAATCTAGCTCCTTGTTGAAGGAGTTATTCTTGAGGAAAGGATTCTTGTGTAAAATCTTGGCCAGAATTACTCTCAACTTACTTGAAGAACTATTATAAGTCTTGGAAAAAAGCAAACTCGATACTAATCATCTTGAATAGGTTGTATCTCCAAGTCTTCACATGGTTGTAATTCTTACGGGTCATCTTCAGTCTCCCTTGTAGCTTTCTCCTTGGTGTGTGACTTCAATGAACTCTGCAAAACTTGATGGTTTTGGTACAAGCTAGGAGATGGTATTGATCTAACTTAGCCACCACAAATTCTAATGGGACAAAAGAAAGGGAACAAAAAAGATTAGAGAGAGATGTGGTTGGTCTTCTTGAAGATCCTCTTGATTTTCTTCTAGTGCTTATACTTCATGGGAATGCTTCTAGAGCCTATTTCATGTGATAAGTCATTCTTTGGACTTCCAGGTGGTTGCTTAAGTTTGACTCCAAGAATGATAAAGGGAGCATCTTTCTTGCACTTCATAGTTTTCACAAATCCTAACTCGACGGTTTTAATTTATAGGTTAAGACAAACTTACATAGAATTGGTTTTCATGGTGTCCAATGGCTTAGGTTTTGGTGTCTCTGGTCTAAGGTTAGTACTTAGAACAATTTTCCTAAATAAAATATATTGGAAATATTTATAGAATTTGAAATAAGTCAAAATTAGTCAAAGAAGCATCAAAATTCCAAAAACAAATCTAAATTAGCACAAAATTTATTTTGGGCAGCTGGTTCTGTTAGCAGACAACCTAAGGTCTCCAAAACAAATTGGTTTGACAAAATTAGATTTATAAAATTTAAATTATGCCAAAAATCATAAAATAAGAAAATTTGAATTTGAACAAATTTGAAATATTAACATTTAAATTTGGCATGTTCTAAAATATTCTACATGTTTAGGGATTTTCAAAAAATCCAAGTTTGTAAAATTTAGAGTTGTAGACCAAAAGTTATCCACAAAATAAGATTTACAAAGATTCATCAATAGCAAGTGTCTTGATGTATCCAATTTGATTTCTTTTTATTCTAAAGTGTTCTACATTTTGTGCTGATTTCAAAAAGTACAAAAATTTTCAATTTGTCCAAGTTGTTTAAAAGTTATGGAATATCTAAGTTGGGGGTCTTTTCTGCAAAAAATAAAGAGGCTTTTCTCTTTAAATCTAATTCCAGAAAAATCCTGCGTTCCTATTGGTCAAAACCTCTTCGGTAAGTGATCTGTTAAGCGCCGTTGAATCTAGATCGTGGGGCTCGGGAGGGCTGGCTCGCGGCTCGGCTTCAGTTCTCCGGTCGTGACTAGGCTCGGTTGAGCTTGGGCTCGGCTTGGACTAATCTAGGCCGCAGGACCGAAATCTGACGGTCCGGAGGGGAGGAGATCTCACCGTGGAGGCACACATGTCCGGAGAATGGCGACACGGTGGCACAAACTTCTGGCTTTCGACAATATCGTCGCTACGGGTGTTCATCGAGCTCGCGAAGACGCCATGGGGAAGTGGTGGGCAACAGCGAGTGCGTGGGTGACCTCGGTGACGACTCAGGTGTTCCGAAATGGCGGTGTGGTGGAGATCCATGACGACGGCGCCGGGTGCTCGTCTAGGAGGGTGTTAGGCTGCAAGGAAAAATTCAAAAAAAGGACATGAGAGGATGCGCAAAGAGAAGATGAGATAGGGAGACCAAAATTGGGCGGCGAGGACCTTCTGCGTTGATGGAATCGGTAAAACGCGGCGACGGACGTGGCGAACACTCCAGTGGCGAATCGCGACAGCCTAGCCGTGTTACTTGGAGTGGAACAAGAGGGCAAACAAAGAGAAGATCACAAGTATTTATAGAGGGTAGGAGGAAGATATTTTGTCGCGTAAATCGCGAGAAATCATGGATCGAATAATTACCATTCCAGGCTCCTTTGCGTGCGCAGGGGGTTAGGGACGATGGCATCAGCAGTGACGTCATGCCACGGGACCTGCATGTTGGATGGGAACAAAATCTTACCGAGTTCTACATAATTGTCGCACCCGGACTTCTAAAGGATACTCGCCGTTCCGTTGAACAGTAGTAGATTGGATTACGGGGCTTACCGGCACCCGCGTCCTCTTACGAGTAGGCCAACACACGTATGTGTGACAACCAACCCCTATCTGTTCAGCGTCGACGTAAACTATCCCATAGAAATCAGGATACTTCCATTGACGTACTTCAAAACATACACACATGGTACGTCAACGGCATTGGAACAAGTGATATCACAACAGATCTCTACGACACAAAAGATTGAAATAAGTTGCAAATGGCTCTCATTAGAGCAGAGATAGCAAATACAGTCATCCAGAGGGCACATGCCCCAACATATCATCATTACATCACAGCGGAAGCATTCAACATGTCTGAGTACAGACAAGAACCAAATAGGCCTAAGAGGCCGGAAACGAAAAGACGGAGCCCATCCACGAAGTCTCGAATCCTGCCCGGGTCCGCTATCTACTCGTCAGCAGTCTCGTCGTCATACTCCACGTAGTAGCCACCATGGTGATCCTCGGAAACGTCGTCTGCGGAAACCACAGCCCCAAAGGGGTCAGTACATAAACGTACTGGCAAGCAAGACTCACAGTTCACCAAAGTGTAACCCGTCAACACCAAACACAGATGCTTTGGGTTCAACGGAAGGAAGGGGATATAAAGGATGCTACAACTGGCTGCTCTAAACAACTACAGAGTTACTACCACTTCCGGCTATCAGAAAGGAGATAAGATCGTGTATAGTAACCAACTGAAAGATAACCTCAAACAAACCCATCCTGGATCTCGCCCCTTATCCAAAGAAGCAATCCGAGGATAACTCACACAGTTGAGAAAATGATGGTTCAGATTATTGTGTCAATAAGCCTATTACTAGTCAAGTTGTTAATCATTGGGTGTAAGGTTGTTAATCATTAGGTTTAAGTTGTCCTGAGTACTTGTTAGCCAGTACTTTCACCAAGTAGTCCATAACCGCGGAAAACACGGCTTCTCGAGAAGATTTATCCCTGCAGGGTTGCACCAATTTAGCCGTACACGCATGAATAACCCGCCAGATGGAAAGGCCCTTCCACCAAGCGGGGCACTCAACACAACTCAACTCTTCTCCGCATCAAGCCTAAAGAACCTTGGGCGCACGGCTAATCGAGCCCCGAAGAAAAGGGACCCTCATAGCACTCTAAGACCGTGTCCCCCTATATGCCGACTACAAAAGTTCCACCCTGGCCTGGGCTCGCAAAAACATGCATGCGGCAAATGGAAAACACGAACTAAATGAGGCGATTTGGACGAGATGCGAATCGAATCAAATTGAGGGGGGCGCCCATACTCGCTTCCCACATGCGGTTAGTGCGCTCATCATGGATCAGTAGACAAGACCCTTTTCCTATTAGGGTCGACACTAGCAGGCCTCAAAACCACCCTGGGCCTCCTGCCGGTGCCTTATCATCAAATTATTATTAATAACAACATTAGCATGATTGATTGATTAAACATCGAGCCCCCAGAACATAATGAAATAGTAACAGAAAGTAACGGGTAACAGACTCGAGCAAAACAACCTAAGCATGCTAGTAAGACACGGGCTCAAACAAGGGTTATAGGTGTGGAGGTGAGGCAATATCAGGGTTAAGGGATTCATGTGATAGGTTCGTACAGAAACAACTATTCATAGGGCTAGCAGAATAGACAACGGAAAGTATCGGTATCCAATGTTGAAAGGAACACGATGGTTCATGTGAGTGAATACTTGCCTGCAAACCCAGTAGCCTGGTACTGAGCTAGATCCTTAGAAGGGGTGTCGTAAGTAACGTCGGTCTCAACATCGTCGTGTATCCGAGAAGAAGCAAACAAACAACGCAGAAAGATAAGCAATCAATAACATGGCATAGTGCACAAACATGGGATGATGCATGTCAAGTTAATGGTTGCATCAAAATAAACTAGCTAACATGTTAACATAATTTAAATGGACCCATATGCAATTGGATTGCATATGGCAAGAGTCCATGAATTAAGTGGAAGCAAATGATCTACAATTTAGTTACCAATGTGAAAATTGATTACCATGATGCATGCATGATGATAACAACAAAATAACAACAAGAGATGCAAGTGGAAAACAAGTTTGGAAATTGTTTATTAAGTTTGGAAAGTTTGGTTACTTAAAGATGTCACACAAACAATTGTTGTTTTCATCAAGTTAAAGTGTTCAAAACAAATAACAAAGTTTATATTTGAAAAGAACATCAAATTTTAGTTGGATTACATGTTTCAAAATATTAGAAAAGGAATTACAATGATTTAATTATTAATTAAACAAGATTAAACAAGTTTTAATTGGAATTAATTCAAGTGTGGATGTTAATTGAATTTTATTTGTTCAATTATTAAACCAAGTTCATATTTGGAAAGGTTATGTTTTTCTGGTTTGAAAACATATTTTACATGTTCAAAGATAAATTAATTTGAGCAAGTTATGATTTTAGCAATTTTAATTGAATTAAACAAGGTTTAAATTGTTTAGGCAATTTTAATTATTCAAAACAGGAAACAAAAATTATATTTGAAAAGGTTATTTGAAATAGCATGGAAAACATATTTTATTTGCATTTATTGGATTAATAATGAATTAGTTATTGATTTTATCAAATTGCAATTGAGTTGTTTGAATTCAAATTTGAATTGCATTTTGGAATTTCAAAACAGTAAACAAATGATACCAATGGGTAGAGCAGTAAATTTAGATTAGTGCACATATTTTATTTTCATTTATTGGAGTTATAAAACTAAAGTTATAGTCATTTGAATTCCAAGGACCAATCTGCAATTTATTGGGCCTGGTTTTAAAAACAGAACTTGTTAAAACATTTTTACACGCGATGGTGGTCTACCCTGGCCACTGCCAGTGGGCCTAGTGCCACTGGACGCTTGCGTGGCAACGTGTGTGGCTGACAGGGGGCCCTCCCTGTCAGCGAAGCGAGCAAAAAGGGGTGGGATTTTATCCCAGGGGCCAAGGATTCGAACCCGCGATCGCTCGCTAGTGTGCGCGCTACTGAACCAGTTGCGCTGCGCTGCTTCGTTTGACAGTAACCGTGCTGCAGTGAGGATATTCTTCAGAAACAAGTGTTACTGAATTTTTGCTGACGCGCGCAAACTGAAACGTGACAGAGGACGTCGCCGGCGACGAGCTGATGCGCTGCGCGTGTGCTGGATGCGACCTGGAGTGCTGGACGTGTGCGGAGATGGATGCGAGTGCAAGCAGTACAGAGAGGAGGAGGAGGCACGGTGACTGCTCACCGGGAGTTTGTCGCTGACGAGCTCGACGGCGAGGCGACAGAGACGGGCTCGACGGCGAGGATCTAGGCCGCGTCGATCTCAGCGGCGGTGTCCAGAAGCTCGAGGGCGTCGCGGCGAAACAATCCCCATGGCCAGCGAGGAAGAAGATGGGCCGCAACGGCGGCGGCGTCCACGGGTTCAGGTTCGGGGCAAAAAACGTAGACGGCGGCGTCGAGGACCGCGGCGGCGATCCAGAGGACGGTGAGCTCAACGGAGGTGTCCAAACGAGAGCTGAAGAGGTGGGGTTTCGGTTTCTATGATCAGGTAGGTGGGTGGTGGTGAGAGGCGACGGTGATCGGAGGAGATTCAGAGAGAGCTCTCTCCGGCGAGAAATTCAGAGAGGGGACAGGCCGCGAGGGAGAGGGAATTGACGGCGATCCTGAAGGAGGAGGGAGTAGGGCTAGCTCTAGGGTTGCTGCGGGGCTAGGTTACCTCTTATAGGCCCTAGGGCGCGCGCTCGGCCGTCGGCGCGATACGGCTGCCGCCGTGGCACCATTGGATGGGCAGCCGTATAGCTGAAGAAGAAAAAGGGAGGGGGCGAAGGGGTACGCGGGCCGCTGCGCGTAGTGGGCTGGGCTGGGTAGGCTATCTGCCGCGCGCGCTGGCGTTTTCTTCTTTTTCTATTTTGCTTTTTCTGTTTTTTTTTTGTAGAGAAAGGAATTGGAAGAAAAGGTAGGGTTTTAGGTTAGTAAAATTTCTAGAAAAATTAGGTTAAGCTAATTAGGTTAATAGAAAACAAATGCCAAGTTTGGTTTTCAAAAACATTTGAGTTTTGGTGCTGTTTGGAATTAATTGAAATTTAGATGATTTTGAATATTTAAAATGATTATTGAAACCAAAATTGTAATAGAGTGACCCAAATGTCTTAATTGGAAACAAAGAGTACAACAATGTTTTGGTTATTTTTATAATTTCAAAAGAGGTGCTGTTTAGTGATTTGGTTTGGATTTGAAAGCAATTTGGGAATTAATTGTTTAATATTGAAAACAAGGATTTTAATAGGGTGAACCCTATTGATAGAACAAATGGTTGATTTGTTTGGTAATTTCAAAATGTTCACATAGGTGCTGTTTGAAGATGCTTTGAATTTGAAAGCAATTTGGAATTGTTTACTTGAAATGAAACCACCATTTTATTAGTTGATCAAACATGGCATAGATGGAAACAAAAGACTAGATTGTTTTGGTTATTTTCATATTTTCAACTTGGGTGCTGTTTGTAAAATGTATTGGAATTTTTGAATGTGATTTGGAAACATTTGATTGCTTAAAACCAGTAATTTAATAGTTGAGCACTATGGAATAAAAGAAAACAATTTGGTTGTTTTTATTTGAAATAACATTTTGGAAATTGTAACATCACAAGGATGAAACAAAGGGTTTGAATTTTGGTTTGAAAACCAAGGAAAACAAATGGAAAACAAGCAAAACAAATGCAATCAACATGATGCCATGATGCAAAACATAAAATAACAGAGAGCAAAACATTCTAAAGGCTATTTTTCAGACTTGGGATGTTACAAAACGCCCCCCCTTGAAGGAATCGCGCCCCGAGATTCCTACTGAGAAAAGAAAAGGTCCAGATACTTCTTGGGAAGATCATCTTGAGTTGTGACACGTGAAACACATCGTGCACATTGGATAGTTTTTCTGGAAGTTCAAGATGACAGACATTCCTGGCAACTCTTCTGGAAAGATGTCAGGGAATTTGGAAACCACCGGAACATTTTCAAGTAAAGGTAGAGGTTTTGTATCAAGGGTGTATAGCTGGATAGAATTTGATTCATTTGTTGAATAGATTATCTGGTCAGAAGGGTGGAACAGCGTTATTGATTAGACGCCGGTAGAAGAACTGAAATGGAAAACAACAACAAGATTTCAACGGACGAAAAGGATGTTGAGAAGAACAGGATATCAACATCGGGGAAAACGAGAACAAAACTCCTGAGGTACTACGGAAAACCCATCCGGGCTTCTAAAGGATCAATATCTACTGCTTAAGGAATAGAGGATCTGCTTCCGGGGCTTACACGCCTCCGTTCTCAATCATGAGTAGGCAACATGATAAATCATGTCACAACCACCTCCATTCCTATGGTCTAGTAAATATAACCATCCTAGAGAAACCAGGATAAATCCTAACTTGAAAGTTTAGATGAGCAGGGAAAAACAACGTTGCACTTCCTTACCAGAAAAGGGAGGGTGGGTGGGAAAAGAAGAAAAAGAACAGAATTCCTACTCTCACGTTTCATTTTTCCTATATAGCTACAAAATAGTTTCTAGACTCAACTGCGACCAGTAAAAAGGGATCCTACAGGCAGACAGCCTCTGATACCATTTGTCGCACCCGGACTTCTAAAGGATACTCGCCGTTCCGTTGAACAGTAGTAGATTGGATTACGGGGCTTACCGGCACCCGCGTCCTCTTACGAGTAGGTCAACACACGTATGTGTGACAACCAACCCCTATCTGTTCAGCGTCGACGTAAACTATCCCATAGAAATCAGGATACTTCCATTGACGTACTTCAAAACATACACACATTGTACGTCAACGGCATTGGAACAAGTGATATCACAACAGATCTCTACGACACAAAAGATTGAAATAAGTTGCAAATGGCTCTCATTAGAGCAGAGATAGCAAATACAGTCATCCAGAGGGCACATGCCCCAACATTTCATCATTACATCACAGCGGAAGCATTCAACATGTCTGAGTACAGACAAGAACCAAATAGGCCTAAGAGGCCGGAAACGAAAAGACAGAGCCCATCCACGAAGTCTCGGATCCTGCCCGGGTCCGCTATCTACTCGTCAGCAGTCTCGTCGTCATACTCCACGTAGTAGCCACCATGGTGATCCTCGGAAACGTCGTCTGCGGAAACCACAGCCCCAAAGGGGTCAGTACATAAACGTACTGGCAAGCAAGACTCACAGTTCACCAAAGTGTAACCCGTCAACACCAAACACAGATGCTTTGGGTTCAACGGAAGGAAGGGGATATAAAGGATGCTGCAACTGGCTGCTCTAAACAACTACAGAGTTACTACCACTTCGGGCTATCAGAAAGGAGATAAGATCGTGTATAGTAACCAACTGAAAGATAACCTCAAACAAACCCATCCTGGATCTCGCCCCTTATCCAAAGAAGCAATCCGAGGATAACTCACACAATTGAGAAAATGATGGTTCAGATTATTGTGTCAATAAGCCTATTACTAGTCAAGTTGTTAATCATTGGGTGTAAGGTTGTTAATCATTAGGTTTAAGTTGTCCTGAGTACTTGTTAGCCAGTACTTTCACCAAGTAGTCCATAACCGCGGAAAACACTGCTTCTCGAGAAGATTTATACCTGCAGGGTTGCACCAATTTAGCCGTACACGCATGAATAACCCGCCAGATGGAAAGGCCCTTCCACCAAGCGGGGCACTCAACACAACTCAACTCTTCTCCGCATCAAGCCCAAAGAACCTTGGGCGCACGGCTAATCGAGCCCCGAAGAAAAGGGACCCTCATAGCACTCTAAGACCGTGTCCCCCTATATGCCGACTACAAAAGTTCCACCCTGGCCTGGGCTCGCAAGAACATGCATGCGGCAAATGGAAAACACGAACTAAATGAGGCGATTTGGACGAGATGCGAATCGAATCAAATTGAGGGGGGCGCCCATACTCGCTTCCCACATGCGGTTAGTGCGCTCATCATGGATCAGTAGACAAGACCCTTTTCCTATTAGGGTCGACACTAGCAGGCCTCAAAACCACCCTGGGCCTCCTGCCGGTGCCTTATCATCAAATTATTATTAATAACAACATTAGCATGATTGATTGATTAAACATCGAGCCCCCAGAACATAATGAAATAGTAACAGAAAGTAACGGGTAACAGACTCGAGCAAAACAACCTAAGCATGCTAGTAAGACACGGGCTCAAACAAGGGTTATAGGTGTGGAGGTGAGGCAATATCAGGGTTAAGGGATTCATGTGATAGGTTCGTACAGAAACAACTATTCATAGGGCTAGCAGAATAGACCGGAAAGTATCGGTATCCAATGTTGAAAGGAACACGATGGTTCATGTGAGTGAATACTTGCCTGCAAACCCAGTAGCCTGGTACTGAGCTAGATCCTTAGAAGGGGTGTCGTAAGTATCGTCGGTCTCAACGTCGTCGTGTATCCGAGAAGAAGCAAACAAACAACGCAGAAAGATAAGCAATCAATAACATGGCATAGTGCACAAACATGGGATGATGCATGTCAAGTTAATGGTTGCATCAAAATAAACTAGCTAACATGTTAACATAATTTAAATGGACCCATATGCAATTGGATTGCATATGGCAAGAGTCCATGAATTAAGTGGAAGCAAATGATCTAAAATTTAGTTACCAATGTGAAAATTGATTACCATGATGCATGCATGATGATAACAACAAAATAACAACAAGAGATGCAAGTGGAAAACAAGTTTGGAAATTGTTTATTAAGTTTGGAAAGTTTGGTTACTTAAAGATGTCACACAAACAATTGTTGTTTTCATCAAGTTAAAGTGTTCAAAACAAATAACAAAGTTTATATTTGAAAAGAACATCAAATTTTAGTTGGATTACATGTTTCAAAATATTAGAAAAGGAATTACAATGATTTAATTATTAATTAAACAAGATTAAACAAGTTTTAATTGGAATTAATTCAAGTGTGGATGTTAATTGAATTTTATTTGTTCAATTATTAAACCAAGTTCATATTTGGAAAGGTTATGTTTTTCTGGTTTGAAAACATATTTTACATGTTCAAAGATAAATTAATTTGAGCAAGTTATGATTTTAGCAATTTTAATTGAATTAAACAAGGTTTAAATTGTTTAGGCAATTTTAATTATTCAAAACAGGAAACAAAAATTATATTTGAAAAGTTTATTTGAAATAGCATGGAAAACATATTTTATTTGCATTTATTGGATTAATAATGAATTAGTTATTGATTTTATCAAATTGCAATTGAGTTGTTTGAATTCAAATTTGAATTGCATTTTGGAATTTCAAAACAGTAAACAAATGATACCAATGGGTAGAGCAGTAAATTTAGATTAGTGCACATATTTTATTTTCATTTATTGGAGTTATAAAACTAAAGTTATAGTCATTTGAATTCCAGGGACCAATCTGCAATTTATTGGGCCTGGTTTTAAAAACAGAACTTGTTAAAACATTTTTTACACGCGATGGCGGTCTACCCTGGCCACTGCCAGTGGGCCTAGTGCCACTGGACGCTTGCGTGGCAACGTGTGTGGCTGACAGGGGGCCCTCCCTGTCAGCGAAGCGAGCAAAAAGGGGTGGGATTTTATCCCAGGGGCCAAGGATTCGAACCCGCGATCGCTCGCTAGTGTGCGCGCTACTGAACCAGTTGCGCTGCGCTGCTTTGTTTGACAGTAACCGTGCTGCAGTGAGGATATTCTTCAGAAACAAGTGTTACTGAATTTTTGCTGACGCGCGCAAACTGAAACGTGACAGAGGACGTCGCCGGCGACGAGCTGATGCGCTGCGCGTGTGCTGGATGCGACCTGGGGTGCTGGACGTGTGCGGAGATGGATGCGAGTGCAAGCAGTACAGAGAGGAGGAGGAGGCACGGTGACTGCTCACCGGGAGTTTGTCGCTGACGAGCTCGACGGCGAGGCGACAGAGACGGGCTCGACGGCGAGGATCTAGGCCGCGTCGATCTCAGCGGCGGTGTCCAGAAGCTCGAGGGCGTCGCGGCGAAACAATCCCCGTGGCCAGCGAGGAAGAAGATGGGCCGCAACGGCGGCGGCGTCCACGGGTTCAGGTTCGGGGCAGAAAACGTAGACGGCGGCGTCGAGGACCGCGGCGGCGATCCAGAGGACGGTGAGCTCAACGGAGGTGTCCAAACGAGAGCTGAAGAGGTGGGGTTTCGGTTTCTATGATCAGGTAGGTGGGTGGTGGTGAGAGGCGACGGTGATCGGAGGAGATTTAGAGAGAGCTCTCTCCGGCGAGAAATTCAGAGAGGGGACAGGCCGCGAGGGAGAGGGAATTGACGGCGATCCTGAAGGAGGAGGGAGTAGGGCTAGCTCTAGGGTTGCTGCGGGGCTAGGTTACCTCTTATAGGCCCTAGGGCGCGCGCTCGGCCGTCGGCGCGATACGGCTGCCGCCGTGGCACCATTGGATGGGCAGCCGTACAGCTGAAGAAGAAAAAGGGAGGGGGCGAAGGGGTACGCGGGCCGCTGCGCGTAGTGGGCTGGGCTGGGTAGGCTATCTGCCGCGCGCGCTGGCGTTTTCTTCTTTTTCTATTTTGCTTTTTCTGTTTTTTTTGTAGAGAAAGGAATTGGAAGAAAAGGTAGGGTTTTAGGTTAGTAAAATTTGTAGAAAAATTAGGTTAATAGAAAACAAATGCCAAGTTTGGTTTTCAAAAACATTTGAGTTTTGGTGCTGTTTGGAATTAATTCAAATTTAGATGATTTTGAATATTTAAAATGATTATTGAAACCAAAATTGTAATAGAGTGACCCAAATGTCTTAATTGGAAACAAAGAGTACAACAATGTTTTGGTTATTTTTATAATTTCAAAAGAGGTGATGTTTAGTGATTTGGTTTGGATTTGAAAGCAATTTGGGAATTAATTGTTTAATATTGAAAACAAGGATTTTAATAGGGTGAACCCTATTGATAGAACAAATGGTTGATTTGTTTGGTAATTTCAAAATGTTCACATAGGTGCTGTTTGAAGATGCTTTGAATTTGAAAGCAATTTGGAATTGTTTACTTGAAATAAAACCACCATTTTATTAGTTGATCAAACATGGCATAGATGGAAACAAAAGACTAGATTGTTTTGGTGATTTTCATATTTTCAACTTGGGTGCTGTTTGTAAAATGTATTGGAATTTTTGAATGTGATTTGGAAACAATTGATTGCTTAAAACCAGTAATTTAATAGTTGAGCACTATGGAATAAAAGAAAACAATTTGGTTGTTTTTATTTGAAATAACATTTTGGAAATTGTAACATCACAAGGATGAAACAAAGGGTTTGAATTTTGGTTTGAAAACCAAGGAAAAAATGGAAAACAAGCAAAACAAATGCAATCAACATGATGCCATGATGCAAAACATAAAATAACAGAGAGCAAAACATTCTAAAGGCTATTTTTCAGACTTGGGATGTTACAATAATCGATAGTTATTCATTTGTATTATTTAATAGTAAAGATTCTATATTGCCACATTTATTTATTTATTACTTTTATATGATTTTTCTCTTTTGTAGATTGTTGATGTGATAGAAATACATACCGTCAACGCTCTGAAAGAATATGCCGACATAGACTCCAATGCAATATTGATGGAAGAGACTAAAAACTCAACAAGATCTACATAATTAAAAGTGGTGAGTTCTACACAATTAGAAGTGGTGGAGAATTGTATATTTTTATTTAATACGATGATATATGGATGTTCTATATATCAATTATGTAGATCATGGACCAGATCAAAATAAATAATGCTGATACTACTAAAGAACCAACCGACATAGATCGTGATAAGGTGCCGATAAGTACTGTTTGTGTAGAATGGTTTTAAGTCGAGGAAGAAATTGTTGTTACATTTGCTCAAGTAGCACGGAAATGAAGAGCAAGACAACATTCCTGACATTGTACGGGAATATCTAAATAGCATTAATGAGTAAACACCATTCGTCCTGGTTCGGGCGACCAGGACCCCATTGAGCATTCGTTCCGGTTTGAAAGGGGGCATTAGTCCCGGTTCGTGGGTTGAACCAGCGCAGGGGCATTGGTCCCGGTTCAGGCCACGAACCGGGATGAATTCCCCCTTCCCTATATATAGCTGGCTCTCCCAGCCCTTTCCCTCTTCTATTTTATTTCCCGCTAGGTGTGAGAGAGGTGGGTGCTAGTTTTTGTTCCTTTGCTATGCACAAGAGGTGTTCGATGAAATACCCGAGCCACACTTAAGTTCACACATAATGATATCCTCGATCGAGGTTACCAACCTTATCCTTTTCATCTATAATTGATACAAAAATATTATATTTGTTGATGTACGATGGTCATTTTGGTATTGAAGATGTTATTGTAATGATTTTTGATAAACTTAATTATACGATGCATATGTATGCACGTAAGCGATGGATATACAGTGACCGACGCACTTCCGAGTACATGGCAGGCCTGGATGAATTTCTCGGTGTAGCTAAGGCAAACAAAGATAATGGCTTTATGCGTTGCCCATGTGTTGCCTGCCGGAATGTCAGGGAGCACTCTTCCTCGAGAGTCCTTCACAGCCACCTGCTTCGGAGAGGTTTCATGCCTAACTATAATTGTTGGACCAAGCTTGGAGAAAGAGAGGTTGTGATGGAAGACAATGAAGAAGAAGAGGATCCTATATTCCCCGAATAAGGTGATACTGCAATGGAAGACTATGATGAAGAAGTAGGTGATCAAGAACGGGCATCAGAGGAGCCCGCTGATGATATTGGTCGAGTTATTGTTGATGCAAGGGAAGACTGCAAAAGTGAATTGGAGAGGTTGAAGTTGGACGACATGTTGAAGGATCACAAAAAGTTGTTGTACCTAAATTTCGAAGATGGCAGCACAGAGCTCGGTACCACACTGGAGTTGCTAAAATGAAGGCACAAAACGGTTTGACTGACAAGGCATTTGAGATATTTCTGAAAATAATGAAGCCGAAACTTCCAAAGGATAACAAATTGCCTGACAGTACATACAAAGGAAAGAAGGCTCTCTGCCCTCTAGGATTAGATGTGCATAAGATACATGTATGAATTAATGAATGCATCCTCTACCACGGTGAGAAGTACGGGAATTTGGATGAATGTATGATATTCACTGCACTGCGGTATAAGATTAGACAAGATGACCCTGGTGATGTTGACGACGAGCCCCCCTCTCCCGTAAAAGGGCTCCTGCGAAGGTGATGTGGTATGCTCCTATAATACCACGGTTGAAACGTCGGTTTGGAAACAAAGAGCATGTCAGGTTGTTTTGATGGCACAAAGGAGACCGTAAGAAAGACGGAAAGTTGAGACACCCCGCTGATGGGTTGCAGTGGAGAAATATCGAAAGAGAGTTAAAAGATTTTGCATGTGATGCAAAGAATTTAGGTTTGGTCAAAGTACAGATGGCATGAATCCTTTTGGGGAGCAAAGCTGCAGTCACATCACATGTCCCATGACTCTATGTATCTACAACCTTTCTCCTTGGTTGTGCATGAAGTGCAAGTTCATTATAATGCCAGTGCTCATCCAAGGACCGAGGCAACTCGGCAACGACATTGATGTGTACCTAACGCCATGAGTGGAAGAACTCTTACAGTTGTGGGGCAAACTAGGTGTACGTGTGTGGGATGAGAACGAACAAAAGCCATTTGACCTACGGGCGTTGCTTTTCATAACATCGATGATTGGCCTGCTCTTAGTAACATTTCTGGACATACAAATACGGGATGCAATGCATGCACACACTGTTTAGATAAGACTGATAGTGTATATTTGGATAAATGTAAGAAGGTTGTATACCTGGGGCATCATAGATTTCTTCCGATCAAGCATCCCGTAAGAAAGAAAGGAGGCAACCATTTCAGAGGTGAGGCAGATACCCGGAAGAAGCCTGGCCTCCATAGTGGTAATGATGTATTTGGTATGGTCAAGGACCTAGAAGTAATCTTTGGGAAGTGTCCCTGCATCCTATCTATTCCGAACGACCCCGTGATGTCTATGCACGCTTCTATTCTTGTAGACACTATTGGGCCTCCAAGTGCAGAGGTTTGTAGAACAACAGCAAGTTTCCTTAAGTGGATTACCCAAGGTTTATCGAACTCGGGGAGGAAGAGGTCAAAGCTATCCCTCTCAAACAACCATGCAATTACAATATAAGAAGTCTCTTGTGTCCCCAACACACCTAATACAATTTTCAGTTGTATAGGTGCACTAGTTCGGCGAAGAGAGAGTAAATACAAGTAATATGGATGATTATAAGTGATAATAGAAATCTGAAATAAAGATGGAAGAAAGCACACATGTAGCAGAATTGATTGCAAACGGTGTTTCAATGCTTAGAAACAAGGCCTAGGGATCATACTTTCACTAGTGGATACTCTCAACAATAATAACATAATTAAATGCATAAATGTCGTCTCTTCACTACGCTACTCCGAACCACTCTCCGGTCGGATAACAAACACCAATCAACCGCGTAGGGCTATAAAAGAACTCCTTAGAGTTTGCATTTCACCATCTAGGTAACCCCCACGCTATCACCATAGATGGTTCCAGACAAACACCATAATTTCATAGGGTCATCCAACACAAGATATAAATATCATGCTAAACCACGCGATGCACACACTGTCACATTTACACCGCGATCAAAGTGTCTACGGAGATCTCATAACAAAACCACTTGAGTAGCATAACAGATGAAGAGTAACATCTAGTTATTCCACTAGATTACAAAGCTCGTGATCACATAAACATATCACCATGGAAGAGAGAGATGAAACACATAGCTACCGGTAGAGCCCTCAGCCCCGGAGGAGAACTACTCCCTCCTCGTCATGGGATTCAGCAAAGGCGATGGAGATGGCGGTGGATTCGATGGAGATGGATCCGACGGCGGAGCTACTGAACTTTTCGTGGAAGGGGGGCGATATATTTAGGGTATATGCCTCAGTGGGAATTTATAGGCGAAAGTGTGATGGCGGTGGGCGCCCGAGAGGCCCATGATGGTGCAGGTCTTGCACTCGTTGGGAAACCCCAATAGGAAGGTATGATGAGCACAACAACAGTTTTCCCTCAGAAAGAAACCAAGGTTTAATGGAACATTAGGAGGAAGGAGTAAGTTTAGAAGGTTGATGCAGCTGAGATGGCAGGGCGCACTACCGGTTCAGCAGCAACGTGGAACCTACACAGCACAACCAAATTACTTTGCCCCAACGAAGCAGTGAGGTTGTCAATCTCACCGTTTGGCTGAACACAAAGAGGCCAAACCTATGGTGTGGGAAATAGTAGGAATAGTATGAGAGCAGTATTAAAGCAGTAGGTGTTTATCAGTATGAGGAAACAAGACCGGGGTCCACAGTTCACTAGTGGTGTCTCTCCGTGAAAGATAAATAACATGTGTGGTGAACAAATTACAACTGGGCAATTGACAGAAATGAAGGCTGCACCGTGGTGCATATGCAAGAGATAAAGATTACTATGTGATTCATGCGGGCATTACAACAAACTACATAGACCGTTATCCAAGTGCATCTATGACTAATAACCCACCCTCCGAATATCATCTGAACAAACGTTGGGTATCAAGTTGCAAAAAACAGATAATTAGAGTAAGCAAACTTTGTAATGTAAACAATAACACCATCCTTAGACAAAGCATCGTTGTTTTATGCCTAATGGCAACAACACATCCTCCATCCGTCAAGTTTCTGTCACTCGAGCACATATGCAAAGGAGGCATGAACCCACTATCGAGCATAAATACTCCCTCTTGGAGTTACTAGCATCTACTTGGATAGAGCATCTACTAATAACGGAGAGCATGCAAGATCATAAATAACATATACATGAAGATAACATGATAGATTGACATAGCATTCAACATTCATTAGATCCCAGCAAACACACATGTAGCACTACATAAAGATGATCTTAATCATGTTAGGGAGCTCACAAGATCTAAACATGAGGTACTAAGTGGAGAGAACAACCATCTAGCTACTGCTATGGACCCGTAGTCAAGGGATGAACTACTCACACATCACTTCGGGGGAGGGAATGGTGGTGTACACCCCTCCGGTGATGAATTTCCCTCCCGGCAGGGTGCCGGGCAGAGCTCGAGAACCCTCCCGATCTCGGGATGACGATGACAGCGGCCTTGGGTGTTTCTCAGGGAGAAGTGGAATATATCTAGGGTTTATGCCTTGGGGGAATAAGTAGGCAAAAGGGCAGACGTGGTGGAGGCCTGGGGGGCCCACACCACCCCCTGGAGCGACCAAAGGGGAGCCACGCCGCCCTATGGTGTGGGCCCCCTGAGGCCCCCCCTCCGGGTCTCTTCAGGACTCCGTGGAACCTCCGGGATTCCTAAGACTTCCGGACTTCGAATTTTCCAATTCTGAGAATATTTCTAGAACAACTTTTCCAAAATTAAAAACAGCAGAAAACAGGGAACTGGCTCTGTGGCATCTTGTCAATAGGTTAGTCCGGAAAATTGATAAAAATGACATAAAGTGTATAGCAAATATGTGGAGAATAATATGAAAATAACATGGAATATCATAAATTAGGGTTAAGTTTATGACGTATCACGCATCAGCCCACACCACCTACAGGCGCAGCCAGGGGGCCCATGCCACCCATGGTGTGGCTCCTCCTCTGACCCCCTCCGGGTCTCCTTTGGACTCCATTTACGTATCGGGAATTCTAATACTTTTGGCTTTTGTTTCTTCCAATTCCGAGAATATTTTCAGAACAACTTTTTTAGAATAAAAATAGCACAAATTAGGCACCGACTCTCTGGCATTTTGTCAATAGGTTAGTCCATGAAAACGTCCAGAAAACGAAGGAAAAAATGTGAAAAGATAAAGGTATTGAATAGAAAGCAAGCATGGCACATCAAAAAATATAGATACGTTTGAGACATATCACCCCCCTACCGGACGCGCGCCCATGTGGAAGAAAAAATCTATATTCTCGGAGCTACCCTATTGGAAAGTCCTAAAGGTCCACTCTTCAATCGACGTGACGAAGAATCCTTTTGTCAACCTGCTATGCTTCCTAGGCGTGTATGCAAAGTCAAAAGATACACCATAAGCACGTGAGGACCATCAACGTATGAAAGACCCAAACAACAAACACACGGATACAGAGCTGCATTAATTAAGCAGCTACGCTCTTACCAAAGCAGAGAAGAAAATCTTTTTAGAAGTCCTTTACAGTATAAAGGTGTCGTCTGGATTCTCGTCGAATATAAAGGGGATAATAAATATGGCAGAGAAAAATTTCCAAAACCTGAAGTCTCATGACTGTCACGTGATTATGACCCAGTTGCTTCCGATTGCATTGAGGGGGCTTCTACCAGAAAATGTTCGAGTACCAATTGTGAAGCTGTGTGCATTTCTCAATGCAATATCTCAGAAGGTAATCGATCCAGAAAGTTTGCAAAGGTTACAAAGGGATGTGGTCTAGTGTCTGGTTAGTTTTGAGTTGGTGTTCCCACCATCCTTCTTCAACATTATGTTTTCGCATGTCTCAACTTTGTTTTCCATGTTTTCACCTTGTTTTCACATGTTTACACTATGTTTTCCACATCTTTTCGCATGTCTCTACATTGTTTTCCATGTTTTCACTTTGTTTTCACATGTTTACACTATGTTCTCCATGTTTACACTATGTTTTCAATTTTTATTTAATCATAATACATCAAAGTAACTTCTACCGAGGCCTAAGCCGCGACGTCTCAGCTAACAGGAGGCGGGGTACATAGGTAGCTAGACCAGCAATACGGAATAACAACAGTGGATCTCAAGAATCTTGGGTACATAGACGAACCATTTGTCCTAGACCAGGTTTAGTCATACTCCTTCCTAGGCCTATAATACTCATACTCGTAGTCGTCGAAGTCACCGTCGTCGTTGTTGCTACCGTCGGACGGCGGTCCGGGACTGAATCTCGGCGGGTGAGCACGACTGGACTGGAAGTGAGGGTAGCGCAGGTGGGGTTTATCGCCGGCACTGATGTAGTTCATGACGCTCTCGATAGTCCGATCGCGCCACCAGAGCCGACGGCCAGCCTCGTTGAAGTTCAAAGGAGGCGGACCATCCTCCTCGTGCCTGGCGAGCGCCCTCTCACGCCGATTGATGAATAAGGCGTCCCAAGTCAGGCGGTAGTTGGGATCCCAGAGGGGATCCCGACACTGTGTGAGCTCGAGGTAGTAGTGGTTCGTGACGGCCTCCTGGCGCGCCATACCTTGGGGGACAGGAGGGACCGGCAAGCCTCTGGCGCTTAGGTACCAGATTGCGGGGATGGTGTAACCAGGCGGGCAGTGGTAGTTCGAGGCACAAAGCGCCTCCACCTCCAGGTAGGTTAGAGTGAGTACGGTGGAAGCCATGGGAGTTCCATGTGATATGGCAATGGAGGCTAAGCCTACATTCATATAGTGATTAATGGCGGGAAGACGGAGGCGGGAAACGGTGGAAAGCGCGGGAAGAAAAGGCGGGAACGCTATGGCACGGGAAGAAATAAGGCGGGAACGCGGTGGCGCGGGAAAAAACACGGCAATATTTAAAGTTTGAATAGTTATGTGAAAAGGCAACTCTAATATGTGAAAATTCAAAAATTGTTAGTAGTTTGAATAGTTAGAATAATTATTTTTGAGAACACAAAATGTATTTGAAATAGTAATGCAATTTTAAATACTTTTCATATTTAAAAAAATTCTAAATTAAAAAACTATGTATTTTTAAATGTATTTGATGTTTATAGGAGGTTTAGAAGAAAAAAAAAGCAGTTGAAAAGTTTTAAAACATTTTGAAAATGGGGCATCCATCCCGGTTTATGCCAAAAATAGGGACGAATGCCCCCTCCCCCCCCCCCCCCCCCCCCCGCGCTCCACGTGGCCCACCTTTGTGTTCTTTTGTATAAATGTGTCCGTCTTCCTCCCCCCAAAATCCATCGCGTGCGGAAGGGAAGACGACACCGAGAGGCTGGTGCTCTACCCACGCCCCCGGGCCCCTCTGCCGTCGTCGTCGCCCGCCTCGTGCGCGCGCCCCCATGTTCACGTGTGCGTGTGTCCCCCACCTCCACGCCGTCCCGTGGCCGGCCGGGTAAGCCCCTATTTTTTCAGTTTAATCTAGTTAATTAGTTTTTTTTAGTTGTTAGTATTCGTGATAATTGTTAGTATTAGGTCTAGTTAGTATTAGGTATTAGTTTTTTCCAATTTAGTCTAGTTAGAAATGTTAGATTTGGGATTAAGATAGGAATATTAAATTCTTTTCATTATTTGTTGGTATTAGGTACATTAATTTAAATAGATAGATTTTTTTCATTATTTGTTATTTGTTAGAATTGTATTCTTTATTTGATATAATAGTAGATATTTATATGTTAGATTTTTTTTCATTTTTTGTTAGTATTAGGTACATTCTGTAGTAAATCGAAAAATAAAATTTTAAAACAGCAAAACAGGTTCAATTGATTACTTGTAAATTCCATAGTAGATTGAAAAATGAACCAAATTTGATGATTCAAATTTCTACGTGGTAGATCTGGAAGAGCTATATCCTCTAGTACCATTTTGAAATGTGGTTGCTATATAATTTTAGCACTTATTGAAAGTGAAAATTTGGAAATTTATAACTTGAGTTCTGTTTTTCCCAACTGATCAATTAAGCTATCAAAATGTTTGTCTTAACAAACTCTACATACCCATATTTTTATTTTGACATAATTGAAATAATTTTATTCCCTGTTTAAATAAAATATTAAAATGGCAGAACAAAGATGACACTTTGGAAAATCATAATACATTTCCAAAAATTATGTTAAATACCTTTTTTTACACCAATTATGTTAAATACCTCATAATGTTCACAGGAACATTTACTAGTTGATAAGTTTTCTTTAAGATTCGTACATTGACAATAACTTGCAATTTTAAGTTTTTTTTTGCATTGACAATAACTTGCAATTTTTTATTTGCAGAAACTATGGAACCAAGAGACGGAGATGGGGAAAACATGCTCGCGGGTTTTATCCGCGGGCCCGAGGGAGACCCCGATGTCACCCAGTAGACGAATAACTCCCATGAGGAAGATCTGGAGCTCGCTCGAAGAGAGGCTCCGGTGAGTGACATCCGGAGCTCGCCCGGAGAGACTGATCCGTTGAGGGACAAGCCTACAACCAAGGAAAGAGAGACGATGAGGGAGAAGCCGATGGCTCCGGTGGAGGCTTAGCAATTAAAAACACCGACGAGGTGCATATATATATATATATATATATATATATATATATATATGTGTGTGTGTGTGTGTGTGTTAATTAATGAAGCATTTGTTGTCTATATACATGTATTAACACTCTTTCTTTTTTTAGCCATCCGGATCTAGCAAATCCTCCGGAAATACGACTAAACGAGGCGCAACCAAGAAGTTGAAAGAGACTGAAAGGTACATGATCGAAAAGATCGCCGCAGACGGTGCACCCAAACTTCCCATTGATGTTGCCAAAAAAATTGTAAAGCAATGCAAAGTGCTTGTTAGGGACCACATCCCGATCACTATTCAAGAGTGGAATGAGCCAAAAGATCCGGATAGAGAAGGAATTGCATATGTCAGCAACTTAGCCAAAGAAAATCTTTTTAAAAATATCATGGCTAATTTCACCATACCAACGCTGGAAGTGGATGAGAATGAGGTGGATGAGAATGAAGAGGATTCTATCCTAGATCAAAAGAAAATTGACTTAGTGAAAAAGGTCAAGGCATGGAATCTTAGGAAGATGGCCCAACAATTCAGCAACTGGAAGAAATGATTGCACCTTCACTTTTGTGGTGACCCAGCACACCACTGCATGTGTAGTGCGCAAGTCGTGGACATAATACTCACAGAAGGACTTATCCGTGAATATTACATCCCTCAGAATGGTACAACAGAAACATAGCAGGACCAAGCAAACCTATAGGATATAAACTTCATTAGAAAATCTTGAGAATCTCCTTGAAGAATCAAAGAAGATCTTATGCAAATGAAACATCAAAAGAAGCAATTCGAAGCTCCAAGCTGGAGAATAACTCTAGCTCACAACCTAATCCACTTCAGCTGATGTCAGCCCTAATCTATGGCTTGTAAACAACTACTACCAAGAATGGACTCCACCTACACCTTGATAGCTTCTCCTCCACCAGTGTTGTTGATGATGATGCTTCACCGGCTAAGTATGGGATGACTCCACCTAGCTTCATGAGGTAGCGATGGCTTCACGATGACGGCTTCCATAAGGGCTTCAACTCTAAGTAGGGGGTCAAACGGGAACGAATGAGTAACGAGCGTTACTCAACAAGTTCATGATATATAATGGGTATTTTTATGCACTAACTACAACTTTAGACTCGAAAGGTTCATAATCTAATACAAAGTTTTTGAAAATCTTTCTTCAAGAGGTTTCTTTTAATTTGGAAGACTATGCCCGCCAGATCTTAACAGGATTAGAACTTCATGGAGTTGCCTTTCCTGCAGCGTTCGCAGCTCCTTCCTGGAACAGGGGGTAACATGCCACATCCTTTTACATTCTGTAGAGGTGCGTTACTTTACCCATGGGCGATCAAGACCATGTTGCACAACCAGGCTTAAGTTCCTGTCCACGCCCACTTAGGTGTGGTGCCCGGTTGTTGATCCAAGCCAAACCATGCTTCAACGCACAACGCATGCTCACCCATTTCCGCTAGCATGTTGAACCTCTGATTCCACCCCTCACGATGGAGATCTAGGCACCCCTAGCAGACACTCATAGACCCCAGATTCTATGGGACGTAATGGCTCACAGCCATGTGCATGTAGTCCCGCAAGACCTACATCATACGTCTCTGGCAGTTCGTTGACATGCGAACAAAAGAAGATCACAGCTGACTTACTCGCCCCATGCAAGATCCATGGTTAACACAGTATTTACGACGCAAGAATCCTGACGACATTTCTTTTAATTCCTAGGTAATACTTTCCCATGCAGATGTAACCTTCCTTTGACATATTCATCTTACCATGGTCCCATCCACCCACCAAACAGAACACTACCACTCGAGTAGTCATTCAATTAGTCATATTATTATAAAAATAGGATCATGCATTCTATTGATCATAGGTGGTAATACGATAGGGTTTTTGCAAATAGTTCGTTATTAAATACTACAAAGGATATGAGCAAATGATGAACTTTCCTGAGATTGAAGTAACATAATAATCCAGGTCTTTGGGGTTCGAGGGTCGCGTAGAAAATCCCGACATCTGAAAGATAGCAAAGTAGTCCCGGTAAGGACTACATAAAACACTAGCAAAATGATACATGCATAATAATTAGATGCATCGTGAAATACCCTAGAAAATACCCCAGCTTACAAGTGTAACTATGTTTGATACGATGACTTAATGACATAGGTTTTGGGTGAATTATTTCGTTACTTGTGGTGATGTGGTTGTTACTTCTTTTAGACTTACATATGTTTCACTTTTATTTAAAAATCAATTGTTATCACAGGGTTAAGCAACAAGACAGTAGCACATGTAAAGCAACTATACAAAAGATAACTAACACATTTTATTTTACGTTTGAAAGTGTAGAGCTAATGTCAAAGTGTTTAATTGAAAATGATGAATTAATACAACTAGCTCTATCATCACATAACATTCTAATGACTATGATGATAGGTTTAGTAGGTGTGAAAACACTAGGGTTTTATTAACAAGGAAAATTAATGTTGTGGTAGTTATTTCGGGTTATAATGGAATATTATAGAATTCCATTATACCTTTTTAAACAAGTTTATAAATTAAGAAAAATGTTTTGTTTTTGGCATATTTGAGTTCAACATGCTTTTCTCTTTAATTTGATATAACATTTGAAGTTTTCTAAAAATATTTAAATAAGTTATTACTTTATTAATTTTAAATGAATTAAATGACTAGGAAAAATATTGCATACATGAAAACTTGTTCAAATGACTTTGAAAATATCATAAAGGAGTTGCATTTGTCATTTCGAGCAATTTGGTATATAACTTGTATTTTTCTGAATTTTTGAATTATTTATTATGTTTCTCAATTTTAAATGATTTAATTTAATTAAAGAAAATGTTTACTTTTAAACTTTATCAAATATTTTTTTAAATTTGATAAATAGATAGGTTTTATTTTTCTGAACACTAACATATTTTATTTACATTTTTCTGATAAGTAAATTAAAAGATATTAATTTATTAAGTTTAATTTATTTTTTGTTTATTTAAATTGATAGGTGGGTCCCACGTGTCATATTCGGTTTTTTAAGTCAA
This sequence comes from Alopecurus myosuroides, assembly GCA_028641055.1. Taxonomy (NCBI): domain Eukaryota; kingdom Viridiplantae; phylum Streptophyta; class Magnoliopsida; order Poales; family Poaceae; genus Alopecurus; species Alopecurus myosuroides. The sequence goes on along the minus strand of CM054060.1, from coordinate 6,171,946 downwards.
AATAAAAATTAAAAAGAAAAGAAATCCCTTGATGATATCATGGTGACATCACGGTTGCATCATCAGCAAAGAGGATCTTCTCTGTTGATTAGCAATCATGCAATTCCTTTCGAATTAGGCCGAGTAACTTGTACCATTAGATAGGGAATGACTCAACGAATCTAGGGGTGGTAGCGCTGCTACCAATTGGTCACCGGAATCTCGCCGGCGAAGAGCTTTTGCGGTGGACGAAGATGGCGCACGGTGCGACAACGATTCAAAATGATAGGATGCGATTAAAATGGTTCCATAGCATCACAAGCTCACCCAGAGGCGCGTAGACGTGTGAAAGTGCATTTCGTTTTCCCAGTGTTTTGTGTGTTAGTTAACAATACTAAGTACATTATTTATCGAGGTGTTTAGTGTGCAGGTGTTATACTTAACATCGGCATCGAGCACTGAAAAGTCGGTGAAGTTTGGCCTGAGGTTTTTGGGACAGAACTCAACCGGATTATTCGGACCGGATTATTCATCCTGGACCGGATATTCCGGTTGCTGAGAAAGGAGCTCAAAAATGGCTAAGGACTGAGGATTTTGCATACTGGAATCAACCGGATTATTCGGACCGGATATTTCATCCTGGACCGGATATTCCGGTTACTGCGAAAAATTGCTAAGGACTGAAGTTTTGAGCTACTGGAGTCAACCGGATTATTTGGACCGGATTATTCATCCCGGACCGGATATTCCGGTTGCTGCGAAAAACTGCTAAGGACTGGAAGTTTTGAGCTACTGGAGTCAACCGGATTATTTGTACCGGATATTTCATATCTACCGGATATTCCGGTTGCAGTTGAGGAAGTGGAAAAATGGCTAAGGACTAGAAGATTTGCGTACTGGCATCTACCGGATTATTTGTACCGGATTATTTCAAATCAACCGGATAATCCAGTCCAGCACTGCAGTTCAGCGTGGAGCAAACTAACCGGATATTCCGGTCCAAACTTGAACCGGATATTCCGGTACCTTTTTTCCTGCACAACGACTAGTTGTGAGGAGGGACTATAAATAGCCCTCCTCTTCTTCCTCAAGATCTAGTTCTTCCCCTTAGCATTGATGAGCATTTAAGAACTCACCAAATCCCTCATAACTCCCAATCCCTCCACCCAATCTTGAAGATCTTTGGAGGATTGAAGGAGAAGGCCCCGATCTACATCTTCACCGACCCGTTCTTCATTTCCCCCTCTCTAGCTCGAGGGATCTTGCCTAGGGTTTCCTCTTGTGGAGAACCTAGGCATCTTGTTTCTAGTTGGTGATTCAAGAGTTGTTGGGAGCCCCCAATTAAGTTGTGGGTGTGTGCCCCAAGGTGTTTGTAAAGGATTTGATCCCCGCCTCAAAGGGGTTCTATAGTGGAAGGTGAACTAGGCCTTTGTGGCGAAGTTCATCGGAGAATAGGGTGAAGCCTTAGTGGCGTTGAGTAGGCCTTTGTGGCGAGCTCACACCTCTCCAACGAGACGTACTCCCCTAAAAAGGAGGAACTCGAAAATACATCGTGTCTCCGTGTGCTTCCATCGGTTACCTCGTTCCTCCCTCTCTTTACTTACTTGTACTTGTTGCATTGATTGCTTGTCTTGTCATATAGGTAAATTCATCACTAGTTGCACTATCTAGAGAATTTACCTTTCTTGTCAAGCCTAAATTTGAGAAAAATTAAAATTTGCCGTAGCACCTATTCACCCCCCCTCTAGGTGCCCATACTATACTTTCAATTGGTATCAGAGCCTCGGCTCTTCTATCGGGCTTAACCGCCTAAGAGTTTAAGTATGGGTGATGAGGATGACGCTCCGTCCGAAGGAAATGTGTCCATGAATGATCTCAATGCTTTGAGAGAATCATTGACCTCATCCATAGACACTAAATTTGAGGAGTTGCGTCTACTCATGACAACACTCCTCAAAGCCCAGGAACCGGAGGTGGTCGACTCATCCCCTCCGGAAACGGAGGGTGCCAAGATTGGGGTTGATGGTGAACCACCTAAAACTGCTTCCGCCGAACAATCCTCTAAGAAGGGTGCGAGTGGAAAGGAAGGATATCATGCCGTAGAAGGCTCATATTCTCCCGATCCTCCCATCCCTTTTCCTCATATAATTCCTAGGGGAGATCCACCTAAAATTGATGCATATTCTTTTCGTGAATGGCAATACTACATGGAGACTCACTTGAACTCTTCTTGTATAGATCTTTGGAGAATCACTCGTGATGGATACAAGCCATATGATCCCAAGAATCTCACAAGAAGAGAGGTTGTAGATTGCCAACTCAATTACACCGCTTTGTCCATCCTTCATCAAGCCGTGGGCCCCAATCACATGCCGCATCTTCAACACTTCTCCACCGCCAAAGAGACATGGGATGCCCTTGTCGTCATGTTTGTTGGGAATGAAAGCATGCAAAGAAATCGCTATGACACCTTGACCAATGAGGCCGAAGGATTCTTCATGCGTGATGGAGAAGATCACGTTGACATGTATCGGAGGCTCAAATCTCTTGCCACCGCCTTCTCTAATGCGGGTGCAACACATATTGATGATGCTTGGATCAAGAGGAAGTTCATAATTGCCGTGATGCCTTTCGAGGGCACGGATATGAAGAGCATTCAAGGGAGACATGATTTCTCCACCATGACCTCTACCCAAGTCATGCAAGAGTTGAGCTCCTACAAAGTGCAAACCAAGAATGCTCTTGACAACCGTGCTAGGGCCATTGGAATGCATCAAGGAGCTTCCGTTGCTTTGAAGGCCAAAGTGTTGACAAGAGAAGTTGAGAATGATGAAGATGGTGAAGAAGCATTGCCTCCATTGAAGGAACAAGAATATGATCCCGTTCTAAAGGATCTAATAGCTCTCACCGTGCAAAAGTTTTGGAACAATCCCCCTAAAGGCAAGAAGTTTGTTGAGGAGAAGACCAAGTCTCGTTATGGTAATGATGGGGCTCAAAAAGTGAGGTCTTGCTTCAATTGCCAAGACAAGTACCACTTCATTGCGGAATGCCCATATGAGAATAGAGAAAACCATAGTGGCAAGCTCATCCGCAAGGACAAGTCCAAGGTTGAATACAAGAAACCTCATTTCAAGAAGAAACCTTTCAACAAGAAGACTCCTACCAAGTTTGTGCTCTTGACTCAAGAGGAGTATGATTCCGGGAGTGATGAAGAAGAAGAAACAACAAGTGAAGTGGCCGCTCTAGCTATTACTTCCACTCCATCTTCGTCATCCCTCTTTGAATCTCCCAATGAAAATCTTCCTCAACGCGATGCCAAGTGCTTCATGGCTAAGGCCACGGAGGTATCATCTTCTCCTAACTCTAAGACCCATAGTGAACTAGAACATATTGCTTGTCTTAGAGAAGAAGAGGAAAGAGCCTCCTTGGACCGTTTTATGTCTAACATGCAAGGGGAGACCAAGAAGTACTTTGAGCATCTCATGAGGCAATTGGGAGAGGCCCAAGAGGCCCTTGAGAAGAAAGGTGAGATTGAGAGAAGGGATGCGGATGAAATTGCATCTCTCTCAATGACTCTTGAAGAAGAGCATGATGGTAGAGTTTCTCTAGAGGATGAACTTGAAACTATTGAAACCACTCATAATGAACTTGTCTCTAAAAGCATTAAGGAACGTGATCTTGCCATTGCTAAATATAAAAAGGCTAAAAAGGATAAAGTAGAGTTTGGGGTTGGTCATGGTAAACTAACCGAGGAGTTTGAAAAGCTAACCATTGCTCACAAAGCTTTGGAAAGCCAACACTCATCCCTCAAAGAGTTGCATGAACAACTTCAAACTCAACTTACTCAAGCTAACCATCCTAGCACTTCTACTTCTTCTTGTGATCATGCAAATATTATTGAAGAAAATGCTAGGTTGAAGGATGAGCTTGCAAGGCTCAAGGGCAAAAGCACTCAAGTTGAAAAGGTGGTGCTTGCCACCCCACAAGTGGTTGCCTCAAGCACTAATGCGGTCATCTCTAGACCACAAGTGAGTGCTCCAAGGCAACAAGTGGGCAAGCAAGGTCTTGGCTATGTAGCCAAGAAAAGGAACAAGAAGAAGAAGAACAAGAAGAAGAACAAACATGGTGCTTCGGGTGGTATTGTCAAGAGGGACAACGCTACTCGTAGCTCCTCCGCGGGAACTAACAACCCACACAATTTCTTATATGTTGATTATTATGGTGTTGTGCAAGCTAAATATGTTGGTCCTATTGAGGGTTTTATTGACTACACTATATGGGTTCCAAAGACCCTTGTTGCTAACATGAAGGGACCCAACTCGGGTCCTAACTCTAGTCAATGATCTCTTGCAGGACTATGCTTCCGGTGGGACTAAATGGATTCTTGATAGTGGATGCACTAATAATATGACCGGAAGCAAAGAACTTGTGACGGAGTTGCAACCAAATGACATCCAAGCAACCGTCACCTATGGGGACTCGTCCAAGTCTAAGGTATCCGGATTTGGCAAGGTTGTGGTGGCTCCCGATATCACTATCGTGAACGTCATGCTTGTCGAATCCCTTGGTTACAATTTACTTTCCGTCCGTTCTCTTAGTAAGATGGGTCTTTCCGTCTTCTTTGATGGTGATATGGTGGTCCTTTTCAGAAGCAAGACTCTTGACGTCGTTCACGTGGGACATGTTGAAAATGAGTTGTATGTGGTGGACTTTTCGAAGTCAACCAACACTCAAGCAATGTGTCTTTTCGGGAAGGCGGACTTGGGATGGTTGTGGCATCGCCGCCTATCCCATGTCAACATGAGAACTTTGCAAAGTCTTCACAAAAGTGGCCTTATTGTTGGACTAAAAGAAAATGTTTCCTTTGCAAAGGATCGCGTTTGTAGGTCATGTGTTGAGGGGAAGATGCATGACATTGTGCACAAGGCCAAGACTATTATCTCATCAAAGAGGATCTTGGAGCTTCTTCATGTTGATCTCTTTGGTGCCGTGCCCGAGGCAAGTCTTGGCGGCAAGAAGTATTGCTTGGTGATTGTCGATGATTATTCAAGATACACTTGGGTTTATTTCTTCAAGTGCAAGAGTGAGACTCAACAAACCATCATCGACTTCTCCAACGAAGTGCAACGTCAACACAATGTGCAAATCATGGCTATTAGGAGTGATAATGGGTCGGAGTTCAAGAACTATACATTGAATGAATTTCTTAGTGAAGAAGGCATTCGTCACCAATACTCCGCCACTTACACTCCTCAACAAAATGGTGTTGCCGAAAGGAAGAATCGCACTCTCTTGGATATGGCAAGGACCATGTTGGCGGAGTACTCTTCTCCCCAATATTTATGGGCCGAGGCCGTATCCACCGCATGCCACTCCTCCAACCGCCTCTACATCCGCAAAGGCTTGAGCAAGACCCCATATGAGATCCTCACCGGCAACAAGCCCAACGTATCCTACTTCCGTGTATTCGGTTGTAAGTGCTTTTATTTGATCAAGGGTATTAGGTTGTCGAAATTTCAATCCAAAACTATTGAGGGTATTTTTGTTGGTTACGGTGCCGAATCCCACACTTATAGAGTCTATGACAAAGCCTCACGGATTGTCATAGAATCTTGTAGTGTGTTGTTCGAGGAAAATGACGGCTCCCAAGTGGCGCAATTTCATGTTTCAAATGTAGATGTTGAAATGCCTCAAGAAGCCATAGGAAGGATGGGTGTGGGATTCTTCCGCCCCATCGAGGGACACCTTATGGCGACTCGAGAAGGACTATGCTCTACCCAAGTGGAGCCCTCCTCTACATTTGAAGATCAAGCCAAGGAGCCACCTACTACACCTAACCGAGAACATATTCAAGACCCTCCTCTCATTGATCAAGTGACTCCGCAAGTCGTACCCACTCCTCTCACTAATGCGAGTCAAGATCAAGGCCAAGATCATTCTTCCTCGTCATCCTCTTCTCAAGTTGAAGCTAGTGTTGAAGATATTGTTGATGACAATGTTGATGATCAAGGCCATGTTGGTCAAGATGGGGACCCAAATGATCAAGATGATCAAGTGATCCCTCCTCGCAATAATGAGGAGATCGAAGCCCGTCGCATAAAAAGGATAAGAAGAGCTTTGAAGCAAATTGATGCCCAAGATAACAAGGTCTTGGAGGATGTTCAAGCTAGAAGATCCACTAGAAGGCAATTGGCTCATTTTTGTGAGCATCAAGCTCATATCTCTATGGTGGAGCCTAAGAAAGTGTATGAAGCTCTTGAGGATTCCGATTGGGTTGAAGCTATGCATGATGAGCTCAATAACTTTGAGCGCAACAAGGTTTGGAGATTGGTTGAGAAACCCAAGGATTGCCACAATGTTATTGGCACCAAGTGGATATTCAAGAACAAGCAAGATGAGAATGGCATTGTCATTAGGAACAAGGCAAGATTGGTCGCTCAAGGTTACACCCAAGTTGAAGGCATTGACTTTGATGAAACCTATGCGCCCGTGGCTCGCCTTGAGTCCATCCGTATCCTCCTTGCTTATGCTTCCTCACATAATTTCAAGTTGCAACAAATGGATGTGAAAAGTGCTTTCTTGAATGGTCCACTAAAAGAGGAGGTATATGTTAAGCAACCTCCGGGGTTCGAGAATCTCAACTTTCCCAACCACGTTTACAAACTTGACAAGGCTCTCTATGGTCTCAAACAAGCACCTCGTGCTTGGTATGAGCACCTTAGGGAGTTGTTAGATGATCGTGGTTTCGAAGTTGGGAAGATTGACCCCACTCTCTTCACCAAGAGAGTAAAGGGAGAGCTTTTCATATGCCAACTCTATGTGGACGATATCATCTTTGGCTCAACTAACCAAGCTTTCAATAATGAGTTCTCTAAGCTTATGACTGACAGGTTCGAGATGTCTATGATGGGTGAGCTTAAATTCTTCCTTGGCTTTGAGATCAAGCAATTGGCCCGTGGTACCTTCATTTCTCAAGCCAAGTATACTCAAGACATGCTCAAGAGGTTTAACTTCCAAGAGGCAAAGATCAAAACCACTCCTATGCAAGTCAAGTGTCATCTATCACGCAATCCAAAAGGGAGTAAGGATGTGGACCAAAAGCTCTATCGTTCTATGATTGGTTCTTTGCTCTATCTTTGTGCATCTAGGCCCGATATCGTTTTGAGTGTAGGTGTGTGTGCAAGGTATCAAGCGGCTCCTAAGGATTGCCATCTAATGGCGGTTCATAGAATCTTTCGTTATTTGGTTCATACCTCAAGATTTGGTTTGTGGTACCCAAAGGGGGCACAATTTACTCTCAATGGATATACGGATTCCGATTGGGCGGGTGATCAAGATGATAGGAAGTCAACTTCGGGGGCTTGCCAATTCCTTGGTAGGTCCCTTGTAAGTTGGTCCTCGAAGAAAAAAAATTGCATCTCTCTCTCCACCGCCGAAGCGGAATATGTTGCCGCCGCGAGTGCATGCACCCAATTGCTATGGATGAGGCAAACTCTCAAGGAATATGGAGTTCATTTGGACAAAGTACCTCTTCTATGTGACAATGAAAGTGCTATCAAGATTGCATACAATCCGGTGCAACACACAAGGACGAAGCACATTGAGATTCGCCACCACTTCATCCGTGATCACGTGGCGAGAGGAGACATTGCACTCGGTTATGTGCCCACCAAGGACAATCTTGCGGATATTTTCACGAAGCCACTTGATGATGCAAGGTTCATGTTCTTGAGGAATGAGCTAAATGTGATTGATTCAAGGAGTTTGGCTTGACTATCTTGCGCACACCCCTATAGATGAAACATGTTCGAGCTTAGATGTAGGCATGGACATAGGGGGAGTGCTATCCTAACACATTGGGTTCTCCCTCCCCCCATTATGCCCATAGCAAAAATTCATTGTAATCTCTTTTTCTAATGTTGAATTGTGAGCTTCAATGTTGAGTTTTGGCAATGCCCCCAAGATATATCTTCGCGGTTGCATACCAAGAACTCTTACATGGTGGCTTCGGCCACCAACCTCTTCATTGCGAAGAGTTGGATCTTAGTTGGGTTTGTCTACTTGTCATTTTATTACATTTCGTGTGTTTTTCCCGGCTAAGTGTTTCTTCCTAGGAAAATCCCACTCAATTGTTTGTTTTTGGTTGGTTGCTTCTTGCTCTTGAGAGGGATAAGTACTAGTCTCAGTTTGGTAATTATATCCTAAGCCTTTCTCTCAAAAAGCCTTTCTTTCTAAGCACTAGTGTCGTCCGTTGAAAACGAGGAAATTTCGAATCTGGAGGCAGTCGGAATTTCCGGTTCAGTTTTGAACCGGAATATCCGGCTGTACCGGAATATCCGGTTCAAACTTGAACCGGAGTATCCGGTTCGGTGAAATCCATATAACCTGGAGCCCGACGGGGATGGGCAGTTCTTGCCCTATTTCCTGTCCGCTCCTCCCCACCAAATCGCCGCCGCCGTGGTTCTTGGCCTCCCGGGCCGTTTCCTCCGCAAGATCTTGGAGATTTGACCCGGATCTTGATCTCCTCACGTTTTGGATCGATTCTACCCAAGCTTTTCTCTCCATGGATCCCGGTATAGTTCAAATATCTTGAATCTTGGTGCTATAACCTCACCTTCCATGGATGTGCGTTTTTGTTGGCTTGCTTGGTAGATTTCGTTCCGAAGAGGACTCCCCATACATGCTAGAAATCATAGAGTAGATCACTTGTTTGCAATCCTTGTGGAAATCTGAGATCTAGGTAGATTTTGTGCTGTTCCGAAATTTACCGGAATATCCGGTCCACGACTGAACCGGAATATCCGGGTAACCGGAATATCCGGTTCAGTTTTGAACCGGAATATCCGGCTGAGTCCAGTACTGTTTTAAGGGCAGCCCCAAATGAATCTTTCCCAGATTTCCACCTCGATTGTTTCCTGTCATCTTCTCTATCGTTTCTATGTATGATTGTATCCGTTGTATGACACTAGTGTACTCATCTTGTGCTTTTCCTACTATATCTTGTTTCACAGATGGTGACCACGATCGAAGCGTTCCAAAGCGCAAGAAGCTTGTCTCTACCCGTAACAAGAGGAAACCTCGGCTCAACTATAAGACCGACATTCCGATTCAGGAGTTCAATGAGCTCAGAAAGAAGGATGCCTATCTGTCTCCAAGGGTTGGCAACATTGATCCTCGTTTCTGGAATCTGGAGCAGTCCTACATTTACACTGACATCTATTGTGACTTCCGCTATCCGTGCCGCCCTATGCATCCATATGACCATGCCGCTCTCAAGGCCAAGGATGAGTTTGCTGATGCTGCCAGTATTGTTGAGCGCTTCGGTTTGGTGAAGCTGATGGAGACCCAGTGCAACTACAACACGCAGCTGGTGATGCAGTTTATGTCCACCCTCGTGTACTCCACTGGTGATATTGTGACCCGTCTTAAGTGGATGTCTGGAGATACACCTTGTGAGGCATCCTTTGAGAGGTTTGCTCGGCGTCTTGGCTACTCTTACAGCGAGCACCCTCCTCTTGGTCACCGCGTCCATGAGGTTGATAGGCCGAGGAGGGAGGTGTCCATGGCTGAGCTTTACGCCCCTGGTTTCATTGTTGGGGGGCTTGAGGGACTGCTTCCTCTTTATGATCAGCTGGTGCGTATCTTCAGAGCTTTCCTTGTGCCGAGTGGAGGTAACAACGATGCTCTCACCACTCCTATGTGCAACCTTCTGATTCTGGCTAAGGAGTGTATGGAGGAAGAGGACCCGGCTGTCTCATATACTGTGGATGTGATGGACATCATCTTTCACGAGCTCTATGCTGCGATGATTGGTGGCTACACCATACCCTATGCTCCCTACATCATGATGCTTATCAAGTATGAGATGCGGAAGGAGTACACCGAGCTTCCCATGGTTGAGCACAAGGTGAGGAAGCTGTATGTCAAGAGGAAGGTGAAGACTGCGGCTGCTTCTCGGAGTGCTCCATTTGAGGGTGGTTCCTCTATGGGTGGTCCTTCTAGCTCTCAGTCTGCTCCCAGGGTGCCTGTGTCTGATCTCACCACTTTGCGCAACGTCAGGAAGCTATCCTGGTTTCAGCGCAACGTGCTCTGCATGAAGCTGGACATTCACAAGGAACAGTACAGGGCATATCGCAGGGACACTGATTTGGCCAGCTCTCAGCGTCAGATTCTCCATCACGTGAGTGGTGGCACTGGTGATGTTCCTGCTCCTCTTGATGCTCAGTCCTACTCTGCTTGGTCTGCTGAGGATTCCACTCCTTGGGAGAGCATTGAGGCGGCCCTCAGGTCTACTCGGGAGACTGCTTCACGAGCTCATGATGCTGCTGCTGATGAGGAGGAGTCTGATGATGAGCAGGGATCTGAAGACGAGTCGGATGCTTAGACCGTGTCTGGGGCGTTAGTTAGCTATTTCCCTCCTTTTTGGTGTCTCGATGCCAAAGGGGGAGAAGTAGCTATTATAGACTACGGGATTTGCATGGGTTCGGGCACAAGCATTTGCTTTTATCCTTCTTTGAGAGCTTGTGTCCATTTTATCTTCATTTGTCGTGCTTGTGAACTTGTCGTTTATTGTCGTTTAAAACTATGTGTGCTATTATGTGTGTGACTATTGGTTATCTGGATATTATCATGGTTATCTATTTATGGTGTGTTGGTTATCTATCGGATATGATTGTGCTTGGTTATTCTTGGATATATCGTTCTCGCACAAGGTATATACTTCTTTACACTCAACATATTGGTGAAGTTGGCTCTTTGTCGTGTTTGCTACGTGTTGAAAATCTCTTCCTATACATCATTGCATCTATTTGCGTTTGAGGCAAACAAAAGATATGCATAGAGATAGGGGGAGAGATTTTCATCTTGTTTCAAGCATGCTTACTGTCAAGGTTTATTGCAAATCTTAGTATTGTCATCTAACACCAAAAAGGGGGAGATTGAAAGTGCATTTCGTTTTCCCAGTGTTTTGTGTGTTAGTTAACAATACTAAGTACATTATTTATCGAGGTGTTTAGTGTGCAGGTGTTATACTTAACATCGGCATCGAGCACTGAAAAGTCGGTGAAGTTTGGCCTGAGGTTTTTGGGACAGAACTCAACCGGATTATTCGGACCGGATTATTCATCCTGGACCGGATATTCCGGTTGCTGAGAAAGGAGCTCAAAAATGGCTAAGGACTGAGGATTTTGCATACTGGAATCAACCGGATTATTCGGACCGGATATTTCATCCTGGACCGGATATTCCGGTTACTGCGAAAAATTGCTAAGGACTGAAGTTTTGAGCTACTGGAGTCAACCGGATTATTTGGACCGGATTATTCATCCCGGACCGGATATTCCGGTTGCTGCGAAAAACTGCTAAGGACTGGAAGTTTTGAGCTACTGGAGTCAACCGGATTATTTGTACCGGATATTTCATATCTACCGGATATTCCGGTTGCAGTTGAGGAAGTGGAAAAATGGCTAAGGACTAGAAGATTTGCGTACTGGCATCTACCGGATTATTTGTACCGGATTATTTCAAATCAACCGGATAATCCGGTCCAGCACTGCAGTTCAGCGTGGAGCAAACTAACCGGATATTCCGGTCCAAACTTGAACCGGATATTCCGGTACCTTTTTTCCTGCACAACGACTAGTTGTGAGGAGGGACTATAAATAGCCCTCCTCTTCTTCCTCAAGATCTAGTTCTTCCCCTTAGCATTGATGAGCATTTAAGAACTCACCAAATCCCTCATAACTCCCAATCCCTCCACCCAATCTTGAAGATCTTTGGAGGATTGAAGGAGAAGGCCCCGATCTACATCTTCACCGACCCGTTCTTCATTTCCCCCTCTCTAGCTCGAGGGATCTTGCCTAGGGTTTCCTCTTGTGGAGAACCTAGGCATCTTGTTTCTAGTTGGTGATTCAAGAGTTGTTGGGAGCCCCCAATTAAGTTGTGGGTGTGTGCCCCAAGGTGTTTGTAAAGGATTTGATCCCCGCCTCAAAGGGGTTCTATAGTGGAAGGTGAACTAGGCCTTTGTGGCGAAGTTCATCGGAGAATAGGGTGAAGCCTTAGTGGCGTTGAGTAGGCCTTTGTGGCGAGCTCACACCTCTCCAACGAGACGTACTCCCCTAAAAAGGAGGAACTCGGAAATACATCGTGTCTCCGTGTGCTTCCATCGGTTACCTCGCTCCTCCCTCTCTTTACTTACTTGTACTTGTTGCATTGATTGCTTGTCTTGTCATATAGGTAAATTCATCACTAGTTGCACTATCTAGAGAATTTACCTTTCTTGTCAAGCCTAAATTTGAGAAAAATTAAAATTTGCCGTAGCACCTATTCACCCCCCCCCCTCTAGGTGCCCATACTATACTTTCAACGTGTCGGGGAAGCAAGGTGGTGCCTTATTTGGCCGGAATCGACCGTGTCGTCCGGCAGCCGGACTTGGGGAAGATGGCACGATTTCATCCCTCCCGGGCTTCCCTGATCCCGCGCGTGGTTGAGAAGAAAGAGGAGGCGATGATGGAGGTTAAGGAGTGCTCGGAGGGACCAGCCGTGGACGGAGACGACGGTGATTCGTGGCAGCGAATGGAGCTAGGTTTAGGGCTTGGTTTGCTTCAGAGACACTGAGAGAGAGAGAGAGAGAGAGAGAAGCAGTGGAGTTGAGACCAAGTGAGAGAGAGAAGAGAGCACGGCAGCCTCTAGCCTTATCCACGCACAGGGAGGCAAGCAGGAGGTGGCCACGGAGGATGCCACAGCGACGTTCTCCTCTGCCTTCTAGCAGAGGAAGAAGAAAGGGAGAATTAAACGGCTGTTTTCGATACCCCCCTAAGACTTCTGATATTTACAACTAGGTCTCTCTGCTATAAAAACAGAGAATAGAACAATGTTTTCAGGACCTTTTTGCAAAGGGAAAAATTATTAAAATTCATTTGTGGAAACCTCATGAAATTTGCAACCTCACCATGTTCTTCTTTGGTGAAATTGAACAAGATTTGAATTTTCACTTGGGTATTCCCTTTAAGTGAATTTGTTGTTTTCACTCCATTTAATTTATTAAATGTCTTTATAATTATCATAGACATGATTAACATGAGCACACATCAAACATGTAGTTAACAAAGTGATGGGTTTTAATTAGACAAATTTGGATACAAATATTTTTATAAAATAATTTGGTAAAACTTCTCAGCAGTGCTTTTACGTATTATAGTCAAAATCACCGAGTATGGAATATTACTCCAAGTCATACCAAATTGTTTAATTACAAAATGGACTTGTTTTCTTTTATGACACTATGTAATTTTTATAATTGAAACTCTTAGCACTATTGGTTGACATTTTACTTATATTGTGTGTAAACAATGTTTGTTGTTTTTAGTACTGGATCAAGTGGAAAATATAAGTGGCCTTTGAAACCTCTTTATTTGTTTTCCACCAGGTTCCAAGTATGGATATTATCCCATGTTTATTTTGGAAACATGTGATCATTTCCAGGTTTATGTGTAGATGAATTTTTGTTATCATCTGTTAGTCTTATGTATGAAAAGGATATGGAAATAAGGTATTGAGCTTGTTACCATTAACCTCCACATATAACAGGGCTTGTGGATGCAATGGATTGTTATTATTTCATACTTGATAATTGTTCCAATTAAAGATGTTATTATGAGTTCCTCATCTCTGATGAGCTTGATAGAGGTTATGAGCTCTCTAATATACCTAATGATTCACTAGATAATTTTTTATGATCCCCTACTGAGGCAGTGTTGATTCTTGTGGTCTTCTGTTGCCTGATGTACTTGTCTCTGATTACCACTTGCCTTCAGATTGCCTTTGTCACTTGCAAATAAGATCATCTCTTGGATTCCAACTTCAACTGTCTTACCCTTGTGGTGAAGACAACCAATTACTCCAAGCAAAGATTTTACTTAGATGATTATAATGTGGTATCTTGTTTCCTTAATGTTATCCTTTCTCTTGGTTGATTGTAAAAGGAATGTAGATTTAGTTTATGACTTCAATTTTCCCTATGCATATAAGAATAATTTGTTAACAAGGTAGCTAGTCTTGCCTCCAAATTACTACTCATATACAATAGGCTGAGATGTATCAGGTTATTCAACCCTCTGTTTGTTTGCGCATGATACTCAATTGTTTGATTATACAAAAGTGATCTGTTAACAAGGTTGCAAGACTTGTTACCAAACTAATTCTATATAACACTAACATTGGAGTATCATACTATTTCAATAGGAGTTAACAAGATCAGATCAAGATATAAGAGTTTCCAAATACTCTTATAATAGATTGGAGTAGCACTTCTATAAGACTCTCAAGAATCCTTCTGTAGGTGTTCTTGTGGTAGTTCCTCTTTTCTTGTTGGTTGCTTCTCTTGCAGAATGACTTAGAGAATATTGGGAAACAAGGTATAATGGTCTAGCCAAAATAACAAGATCTAGGTTAAGAGTTGCTTCAGGCTTTTATTCTCCTTCAATATACTTGTCATTTTGTTTCCCATAATATATGTTCTTATTTCATACATGATTAGCTTTATTTAGCTATCCGTTCAATTCTTCTAATAGAGGTTATAACTTGTTGTTATTCATTGGTTGTATCCAGAGATACTTTAGTTGTGAAATCGTTGAATTTGAGTAGAAGTGGGGAATGCTGATGGAATGATGACTTAATAGTAAGTTGATCAAATGGTTCATTGATATGTTGATATTTCATATGCTCACTTGTATAAGATGATTGAAACAATGAGCATTTGAAGGTTATTGGGGTTTAATGATTTAAGTCCTAGTTGTTAGTTGGTTTCTTGAGAGTGTCATGTTGTTACTTTTGTCATTCATAATGCAGATGTAGAGGTTTGGGAATATCATATGTAATGATCAAGGTTTAACGGTAGCTTAAGAAGATCTATTTCTTCTGTTAGGTATTTCATTTATGGTTGATGAGATATGTACATATTCTATAAGTATGTTAATATAATTATTATATCATTTCCCACTTGTGGGTTTTGAGTTAAGACTTGTGGGTATCAGTTGTGTTCTATTGAACCTTGGTGATTTACTTGTGAAGGTTCACTTAATAGTTATTAGATAATTTAAAAAGATGTTGTGTGACTGGTTGATAACTTAAAGAGTTCATGATTAGAGAATAGAATATATTTACTGATGCGATGGTTCAATTGTGCATTACTATCTGGTGGAAGTGTGATCATCAGCTAATTGATTGCAATACTCACCCCTCTTTGAGTTATAGATACCTAGATGAATTCTCTCAAGTCACTTATAGACTTGAGGTTAGAGTTGTTGGGAATTAGTGATAGTTATAACCAAAGTTGGTTTGTGGAACCAAATGATTTGGTTTGTAAGACTTCTGCCATAAAGATCACTCCAAATGTACCCTCAACCAGATGATCTAAACCTATGTCATCATGTCAAGAGAAACATTGGTCACTTTGCTTCGTTTAAACTTTCGCGCCAAAATTTCCCAGATTTATAGATGCATGCTTTGCAAATACACATATAATATTTTGATCCTTATAACTTTCCAACACTAGGACGTTACAACTTTATCAAGAAAGTTAAGACTCCCGATTTCGCTGGAGCATATGAGAAGATAAAACAGTTATGGGAAGATTTTGTGACGTACAAGCAGTAGTAGGATGCTCTGGTAAGGTCCGCAACAAATAAGAAAAAAGCAAAAAAAAAGATATATCGCCATACTATCGGGCAAGCTGGCTACAAGGGTATTATGCCTAAGTGGGATAAACTTGAGAATGACCTGCTTGCGAAGGGAATCACTCCAAAGCCATTCATGTGGGCCGAGCGGGCAAGGTCTTTGTTTTACGGGCATGGGGGCACGTTGGACTCAGAAGGGAACTGCATATATAATAGAAGACATGAAGAAAATCCTCTACCCATCGAATATCTTAGAAACACAATAAAGGATGGTAAAGAGGAGAGCTTCGAGCCAGATAGAGAGAACGACAAGCTCACACGTACCCTTAAGAATAAGAACACGCGGGACGTACACGACTCACACCAGGAGGCGTTCCCTGGAAATATGGGTTTGCCGAGGAGATGAAGAAATATCTTGATATAAGTCGTCAGAGGAGAAAGACATTGGAGGAAGCTGAAGTAGCGAGTCAGACAGACTGGAGGCGTAACCTTGAAGAACAAGTAAAGCGGCCGCAGGAGATAGCAATGCGGCAGCAGGAGCAAATTGAAAGACTTAGCCAGCAGCAAGGTACTACCGGCCTACCACGCGTGGTAGAAGTTGCATTCAATCCTATCGGCGCCGCACAATATAATCGGAAACGCGGCGTTGCTTCCACACAGCTCCAACGTGATGATGATGATAATGCACCGCCGATGATGCACCTGGTGGATGATATCGCGGAGATGGCACCTTGTGAGTTGCATGTGAAAGTCGTAAACAACATAACCATTAAGGCGGCGGTCGTCTATGCCTTACCAATTGACACTAAACCAACTCACCATAGTCTTCCAATTTCACGGGGCTACGATGTTGTCGAGGTGGATGCAGTTGTGAACATATTCGAGCGGGTGAAGCTTGAATTCCCTGAAGGTGAAGACGAGGAGGCGACTGAATTGGGAGATGCCAAGAAGTTGACCAGTCTATGGGTAAAGGAACACATCGTGTTTCCAAAAAGGACGCCAAGGCCATCGACTCCTCACCAGCACAATAGTCGTCTTCGCCATCTCCGTCGTGCATGCCATCTCCAGAGCGGTCATCTATGCCGCCGCGTCAGCCGTCTCTGCCCACTAAGTCTCAGGGCAGCCAAAAGCGGAGGAGTACCACCGCATCTCTCGGGAGTCGTAACAAATCAGCGAAACATCGACTGTCGCCCCTTCCAATGGTACCAAAGGGTCTACCCAAGTTACCTTACTACTATACTCCAGAGGAAACCCAGGAGATCGCAAAGGACGAATACGAGGCGTGGAAATCTACACCGAAGCCGCAGAAAAAGCCATATTTCCCCAACACCAAAAAAGACATAAAACGAGCGTGGAAAATGGTGAAGACCCTTCATCAACCCCAACCGAGAATGTCATCGGACTATGAACGCTCTATTCTGAAGTCACACCGGGAAAAGATGTGGTCGAAGAGTAGTAGCGCAAGAGGGAAAAGCGGGAAATCAGTTGGTCAGCTCGAACAACAGGAACAACAATTCATCTCCCTGCTCAAAGGGTTTTCCAGTGCCGAGGTGGGGCCGAGCATAGGTGCGGGCGCGCAAATTGATCTGGAATTTATTGCAATGTAAGAACAAGGGGCTGCTGTTGCGGGTATGTCCATTTCTCAGCATGTCCAAACCTTAGACTACTTCCCCTCTTATGATTGTCAATACATATACCGGCACTGGAATCCACTCGTCAGACCCGAGGAGGAAAAGAATCTACCAACAAAAATGCGAAGAGTGCATAGTTGGTACATGGCAGCCTCTCGGGAATCTCACGACTAAATAGTGTTGGGAGTTACATACGAGCATTACGGGTATGGAGACGCAGCGATTTTGATTCAATTTGAAGAATTATTTTAGTTATTCCAGCAAAAGGCTCTCGACAAATCCATCGACCATCCCCAGCGCCTATTGTCGGTAAGTATGTATTTCTATAATTAAGTCTCTAGCTAGCTCACCTCGTTTATTTCATTCATATAATACTCACTATATTATAATTTCAGAATGAAGATTTTCGAATGCAAAAGATGACAAATCTATGACATTAGGTTCATTGACCCCTATTTTGTTAATCAAAAAACTCTTCAGCTATCTCCCAAGGATACAGAAGATAAAATTGTGAAGGCATTAAAGTTTCAAGAACACAAAAGGGAAATACTATTTCCTTACAACTTCGACTGAGTGTTACTATCTTGTACACATTCTGTTTTCCTTAATCGATGTTAAGTGTCTAACTGATGAGTTATGCGTGCGCATCTTCCAATTTATTCTGCTAATCTTTCAAGCTGACACAGAAAAGTACCGGTAATGGACTCGAAACGTAAACTCCTTGAGGTCTGGGCGTACATGCAGTAAATGATCCAGCGGTAATGGACTCGAAACGTAAACCCCTTAAGGTCTGGGTGTACATGCAGGAAATGATCCAGCGGTAATTTCAATCTTTATGGCACTATATCGACAAATTTCGTTTATTTTCGGATATCAAGTAATTAATAACTCTTTTTATTCTTTTTCTTTGTCGGCCAGCGCTTGAAAACGGTTCACAAAAAAAGTTAGGGGGTGAATGGAGTGCGCAACTTACATTCGGAATTGTGCAAGTAAGTACTACTAGCTAGATCCGCACATCTCTTTTATTCTAGTTTCGATACCATTATAATGCTTGTTTTTTTTTGAAATCATGTTCTCGTAAAGTGCTTGCCACAGAGAGACGGAAATACCTTATTTGGATACTACGTCTGCAAGTTCATTCGTTCGACGACCTGTGACAAGGGCAGAGATTTAAACAAACTTCAGGTACGTCTACCATCGATTTTATCTTATTACCATCTATTGTTTTTTACTTAGTTTCATTAATATATATTGACCACTCTTCTTTATATTAGATCGAACGGCTGCGGGACGGTTTTCTACCAAGGGACCGCGTACGAGCAATTTGAGAGAAAATTGCGGCAGTTCTCAGATGCAGAGGTCCTAAATGAAAAAGGAGAATATTATCGCTCTTACAACGTGCTTGGATGATTTTGATTTTGTAATTCAGTCACTTTCATGTAATATGCTAGACATACTTTGATTTTGTAATATACTAGTTGAGTGCCCGTGCGTTGCAACGGTGTTTTACGCAATCGAAATTTTTACATGTGGAGACATTACATGCATGTAAATGTCTAAACTATATACATACAAGTAGTTAAACATGCAGTATTTCAGAAACAATAAAATGTTCACTTCACACAATTCAAAGCCATCTATACATAAAGGAATGATCCAACATATATGATATCTTATTCATGATGCTACCCCCAACATGCCTAAGATATCCCGCGTAAAACATAATGAACATTATCCTCAAGCGCTAAGAACTTCCTTGTATACTATGTTCTGCGTGGTCGTTATTAAAGACTCTGACTCGGGCTCGGATATTTTTCGCTTCTTTGATTTTTTGCTTGTTCCTTTCTTGTGTCCTTGAATGCCAGAATCTTGATGTTGCGCTTTGCGGTAGCTCTTGACAATGCCACATAGAGCTGACCATGGGAGAATACTGGTTCCGGTAGGTACACGCCAACAATTGGGATAGTCTGTCCTTGCGCCTTGTTGATTGTCATGGCAAAGCTGAGTCTGATGGGGAACTGCTTTCTCTTGAATCTGAATGAGAACATTTCTTCATCAGAGGGGCAGAGAGGTATTCGAGGAAGAAACACCCTACGCCCAGCATGTTGTCCCATCACGATCTCCGCGTCGATGGCGTTCCTTTGGAACCCACGGACCACAAGTCTCGTGCCGTTACACAACCCGTTAGCTGGGTCGATGTTCCTCAAGAGTATGGCAGGGCAATTTATCTTCAGCTTAAGTGCATGCGGGGGAAGGCCATTTGGAGTCAAGTCATTCAAGAACTCAGGAGCGTAATAGCCGTGCGGATCGTCTTCTGCACTGTCAAAGCTATGGTAGATCTTCTCCTCACCCTGGAAACGCTCTACCATACGCATGTTTATTACATCGACATTTTCATTCTTCGTGGAGAGGATTGCTCGAGACGTCATGTATCCCGGATTATCCATATTGTTGTCTAGGGAAGGAAACACGTGGTCGACCAGCTTCTCTATGTCGGCCACCTTGCCTGTCGAAGCCACGCAGATATCTTCGGGTAGTTGGATGTTTCCTTCCTCGTCAGTTTCCTCGGTGCCATTGCCTACCCTCAATAGGTATTCTGCGAACCCCCGGTCGTTATGAGCCCTCATGTTGGTGACGAGCCTTAGCGGGCGTATGCTCTTCCAGAGGTATGAACTACGCAGGGTCGCGTCAATTATCTGACCTCGTGACCCTTTCCTGACTACCGGAAGCACTTGCCTAAAGTCCCCACCAAAGACGATAGTCTTCCCCCCGAAAGGTCGATCCTCACATCCCATTACATCGCGCATGCTGTTGTCCAATGCCTCAATTGCCTGCCTCTTTGTCATGGTGGCCTCGTCCCAAAGAATGAGCGAAGCCATCTCCAGGAGCTTGGTTGTCCCACTCTCTTTGGTGAAGTTGCATGATGCCCCTTCTTCAATGGTTAGTGGTATCTTGAACCTCGAGTGGGCGGTCCTGCCTCCAGGCATGATAGAAGCAGCAACACCAGACGTCGCTGTGGCCACCGCGATCTTTCTCGCACGTCGAACCCTTGCTAGCAGCGCCCTATACAAGAAGGTCTTCCCAGTGCCTCCCGGTCCATCGACAAAGAAGACACCCCCTTTGTTGTTGTCAACTGCCGTCAATATCTCGTCATAGGCGATCCTCTGCTCAGTGTTTAGTGAGGACTCCAGGGATAGTTCGTCCTCATCAACCTCGATAGTGGTTTCCTCGATGACCTCCCTGATCTCTCCATTTGGGTTGTCATAAGTCTTGTCAATGTCAGGAAGAGGGAACGACGTTATGTCCTTGCCCATGGACTGGAGCATTCCCTTGATATCAAGCAACACCATCTGCTCCACCGCAATTGGGCATGTGTGTCGTTGCCTATAGTCATCAGACATCGCTTCAAGGTGCCTATCCCAAAGACCCCGCACGTCGCCAGGATCGCAGAATACCAAGATCGTTGCAAAAAGCCTCCTGAGCGAAACTGGCATGGCCCACTGCTCTGACTCGGTAAGACAATCGTCGAGCGTATTGTCCGCCTCAATGAGACCCCTCCTCTCTGCGGCCTCACGGAAGGTATCACATAGCACACCATCCACAGTTTTTAGGTCTTCGAACGATGTTGAGCCTGGTACGTGGTTTAGAAGCACTCTTAGAAAGTATCGCTCCCCCTCGGCAGGATTGGCTGACACGATTCGGCCTACTTGGTAACCCTGTTTTCTTTTCTTCCAATACTTTGTTCTTTGCCATGTGAACCTTCCCGGAAAGTCCTTGTATAGAATATCTCGAGCCCACACATGCTCGTGGTTAGCGACGAAATACTCCGTCAACATAGACTTTGACGCATTATCACTGGCGACGACGTCATTCAGGTTCTCTCCCTCCTTGAATGTTACCATGTGCATGTTTGGAAGATGTAGCGGCAACTGCAGAACTGACGGGTGATTCTCGCAGAGGGTGAATCCGAATATCCTCCACATTGCCTCTGGTGGAGTTATCCACCTTGCTTCAATGCATCTCTTTATCTCATCTATGTTACCATCAACATCGGGTTGGTCGATATTGAATGAAGTTTGATCGTGGCCCTTGTATATATACTTATATAGGTACTTGACGGCCTTTATGCTGGAGCATACCTCCACGTTGATGTGGCAGTTGAACATCCGTAGGAGGAAAGGGTTGTACGGCACAACCCATCTATTGTCCAGCATTTGACGACGGACCTTCGCTGAGCGACCATCTTTTCGTCTTCGGTAAACGGGATAGGAGTCTTTTCCTTTTTTTTTTTTTGAGATTAAATAGAACTTATATTAAGCAAGCAAGCCGCCTCATTAAAAACCTTCCAGTCCCCGTAGGTACCCTGGTAAGGAAAAGAGTGCGTCAAAAACTTGCCGCTGCGAGAAAACTAGTCGGGTTTACAATCCTTTCTGATACAGGCATCAAGAAAGGTCGGGGTGTAATTCACCCAAAGACATCTTTGTCTATCTAAGCTGCAATACTTAGCACAGAGATGAGCAAGCTCATTAGCCTCCCTAGCAATGTAATTGAGATTAAAGGCCTCTAAATTCCCTACTAAATCAGACACCTCCGAGAAAATAGACGCCAGGCTTGATCTCTCATACTTTGCCTCTGACCACATCTGAACAAGTTGCTGTGAATCAGACTCGACAATAATCTTACGGAAGCCCCTGTCAATAGCCAGTTTAATCCCATCGCGAATTGCATATGCTTCCATCGTAAGAGCCGAAGACACTGAGTTATACCATAACGCTTGAGCCACCCGAAGATGCCCATCATTCCCTCTCATGACCACCCCGGTACCTCCATAGTTATACTCATTCAAGAACATAGCATCAACGTTCACTTTCACACTATCTCCATCAGGTGGGATCCATCTCGTCAATTTCTTCACGATAGTATTTGGAGGGTTTTTGGCTAACCCAATCAGATCATTTGTTGTATCAAGAACCCACTTAACGGACTGGACAATCGATCTCGGTTCCAGGAGTCTTTTCCTTGTACAGTGGTCTCGTTGAACTCTCGTGGGTATCTGCACTTGCACGACCCCTCTTTCATGCACACGTTGTTGGGATTCAGGACCCCGCATGGTCCGTGCATCATATGCTTAACGACCATGGCATAGAGCTCCGGATACTTATGCTTGTCTGGGAGCTCGGCAGATATGAGACGATCGTACTGCTCTGGCACAACAAGCTTATATCTCGAATCCATAATCAATAGGAAATGGGCATGCGGGAGGCCCCTCTTTTGGAACTCGACGACATAGACGTACGCCTTCACGACGCCCAAGATATTTTCCTTGGTTAGCATATATTTCATCATCTCCAGCTTGGCCCTGAACACTCGGGCCACAAGGTCTGGTCGATCCTGTGGGGTTTGGCCTGGAAGTAACTCATCTTGTATCTCCTGCCAATTTGGGTTGCAGGTCATTGTGAGGAAGATGTCAGGCTTGCCGTACGTCTGCACCAATGCCATGGCATCCATATGCCTCCGCTTCATGTCACGGAAGCCCCCCTGGAACGACCACGGAAGAACGATCCTAGTGCCAACAGCGCTCGCTCGTGTCTCCCCTGCCGTGATGCTATCGACAACGCCTTTGTATAAGTCAGCCCGTAGCTGTGACTGGTGGTCTCTGATCCATTTTAACCTGCATCCCTCGATCTTTATGTACATGTCGACCCCCCACTGTTGGAACAGACGCCCTCCATGCAGTATGGGGTTGAATATCGCGGGACGCGTCTGTAGCCTATACCAGTAGTAATCCCTGACGGAGACGCATAAGCGTCCACCTCCCTCTGCATGAAGCATTTGAAAAATGAATGTTAGACAAAATTGGACAATGATTCATTATCTTAAAAATACACAAGCATCTCAAATAGGCCAACCTTCATCATCATCACGGTCTGCTCTGGGGAGTTGCACATCATGCCAAGAATTATCACGTTTAGGAATATTTGGATGCCATCCGAGCTCCCCCTTTGGGAAGAAGAGGGGATACGAGAGCGGGTCGTAGCACCCTTGTGTGGCTTGTATGTTGTACTTCTCATTATTGTTTCCATAGAGGTTAATGCTGCGTTTGAATCTATTTGTCAGTTTGCTACCCTCAACCCATATAGCAGCCACCTCTGATGATAATGGTAGATTGTATCTTCGTTGGTCTAGCTTCTGGTCAATGTTCAGTTCTATCCGGTAATCCTGGAGATTGTCCCTATGGGATCCCAAACTCCTAAATTTCTCGGAGTAGGGGTTTCCTCTCATGATGTTCGTCAATTTTCGGACAACCTCCTGGTCCAGTTGCTTAGTGGCTTCCTTGCGATGGGTCACGTTGGGGTCGTCGTCGTAGAAGTACAATTGCAGATGTTCCGGACGAGAACCAGGACCGAACGATTGCACTTTGTGGTGCAGAGTGCCGCTCGCCCGAAATGTGTAAACACCAGACCTCATGTTCGTGCAACTATTGTCGAGGCTGACACCAAGAGTTGTGAAGGAGAAGTGGCCGTTAAAAAATCTTATGCTCTCTCGAAAATGTCGAGAGTCTGCATCCGCACTAGACCATAACCTCATCAGCTCCGGGATAGGTTCTGGTTCAGCCAGCTCGATTTGTCCATTTCGGCAGCAGAAACTATCAGTCTCGTACTCAAACTTCTTGGCCTTACAGTGGCCACAGTCAGGGACTTTCTTCAAGATGTGGGTGCTATCCGGTAGGTTCGAGTACACAAAGTCAAAAGGATCAACAGATTCTAGGCCGGATGAGTCTGCCCGACCATCAAGGTCCACATCGTCATCGTCAGAACCTACAAGCATAGTGGGTCACAACATGATTTGCATCTTAACTCCTAAAAGAGACGGCCAATAGAAAGGTTGGCAGACGTACCTTCACCAGAAAATAGGTAATACTCATCATCCATGAAGTCTTCAGGGACATCATTCACGTCCATTAGCCTGCTAAGGAATGCCTCCTTGTCACCTACGATGTTTTTAAGCCTATAAGTAATTGTTCGATGAGTATTAACATAAGACACATAGTAAAAATGAGAGAATCACCATCGGTTCCAATGGTGTAGTCCGACTTGCTCCCTGGAGGGGATATGGGAGGTGAAGAATCTCCCTCTCCCATGGGTGATGTGTGTGGGCTCGATGTTGGCTTTACCACTGCCAAAGCAGATGCATTTGGGCGCGGCATTGCGATGGATTGGGCGCAAGGGATATTACCTCTAGCTGCGGCGGTTGCCTTGCGCCGAGCTAGCAAGGCCGCCCTATCATTTTCAGGCATGCTCTGCCACTGTGCTCTTCGGTTGGCGTTCATCTCTAGCCTCTTCTCGGATGTTATATTTTTTCTAGACTGCCTTTGGTAGGAATTCCTTTCGTCAAAGGACGAATTTTTCCTAGTTGTGCTTCGCCGTGCGTTATTCTCCTTCTTATCTTTGGCATAGGCTGCTCTTCGACGGGCATTAATGTCTTCCTTTTGCTCGGCGGTCAAGCTATTTCGTCGAGCTCTATCACGTTCACGTCTTGCTCGATTTCTATCTTCTGGACTATCCAAAAATGGTTGCATTTTTCCTGCCATCATCGTAGCTGAACTTCCAGCAACATCATTGACATGTTTGCTACCTGAATGGTGTACCACATTTCCAAAAATAATTAGACGTACAACCAAGTGGGCAACAAATATATTTTGCTACCACGGAAAGTGTCTACCATTTGGATGTTCGCCTGGGAGTATGATGGTGCTTGTAAGGTTACTTTGGGTTTGAATTGTAAATGGAGTACGGAATTCAATATGGCCCTCTTCTTCATCAGATGACGAAATAATTGGAGTGTTAGAAGGCTCATGTATAGACAATCCTGTAGGAGGCCGTGGCACACTGGTCGTGCGGGATCGCTTTGAAGAACCATACTCAGTAACCACTGTTCAAGCAATAATTCAAAAAACATGACCCACATTATTGTAAAAATTATGTCACATGTGCCGAATACAATTTATTATCACGTATCAAAAGGCAACCTTCTTTTCCCTTCAACGATGGTTGGTTTGAATGTGACATCTTGTACTTATATATTTTGTAATCCGGTCCAAGGCTCTGATATCCTCCTTTTATTTTACCTGCTTGATTGTAGTGTTGTAAAGCATGAGTACCCATATGCAGTTAGCTAACCAATGGAAATGATAGCATGCAGTGATGTATAAAGAATGCGCCAAAATTGTGACAATTTGCCAACTATGTACGAGGTCAGTTGCACGGCCGCCGCAATCTGTATAAATGGGTGGATGCTGAATGTGAGTTGGAAGCTGAGAATTTTTGTAGATTTTGGTGATGTTCACCATGTGTTGGCAAACAAGAAAACGGAAATGTTCATTCTACTCTAGGCCAAGTAAATAGAAATCCGACGCCTGCTCTAGTGCAAAAATCTCAGAAGGGATGGTGTGGTCTTGATAGATGCATATATCCTTGGATTTATCACGTGCCACGTAAAATATCAATGATAATACTCAAGCATTTGCACAATAAAGATATCTCAACATTTTTTCCGCAATAATATAAGGAACATATAGAATTGAAGCCCCTAGATACATATATCCTTGGATTATCACACACATGTACAAACATCCAGAAAAACTAAAAATCCATACACATAGACAAAGATGATGCTAATACAACTTCCATGATAATAGACAAAACAACCATGATCAAGCATGTTGGATAGACAGAAGACATCTCCTATATCTACTGTTTGTATCGAGCATCCTTCTTAGCCCACACTGCTGCCAGGAAAGACCACCTCCTCTCCAGAAATTGTTTTACGAACCTCATGTCAATAGCACCACTAATAATTTTTTGGCGGATGTCTGCAGATTTACACCTGAACTCAATATAATCTGTCATGTATATACATTTTTTTATTTTGTCTTACGTGGAAATTACTCACCGCGAAGTGGCTGTGACGCAAGATGATCTGGGTTGAATGCAAAGTTTGTGTGCTCCGACGTATTCAGATCACCTATTTTTAAGTTGAACAATTATAAGATGTTTCATAAACTTCTAGTAATTAGATACGCAGGATTAATGGAAGCACATAATTCAATTACCAAATTCTTTATCTTTCATCAGCATAGTTGCAAGGACAATTGGGTTACCGTCTTGAGCTGTTGACCACAGGTAAGAGTTTTGAACTAATTTGCAACCCCAAATGCCAACAGCAATAAGATTGCCCCTACAGTTCGAAGTTCATGACATATCATTTATTTAGAAACAACATTTGATTTGTAACTATAACAATTGGGACGTTTATATGTACCAGGCGTCCATGAAGATGGCCTCTCTATACTTTGTGTACCTCCCAATGCTTTCGAGTTGACAAGAGTGAACAACTATGCCAACTATATCTGTACAAAATTTAAACTTCTCAATTTTGAATACTGAAGTTGTTTTGGTTTTTGTGAGCATTATAGTTGAGATAGATACAGAGTACATACCTACAAAGGTTTTATTTCGACGTTGGACAAATTCCGAAAATGGCATCAAGTGTTTTGGGAGTACTGGGAACTCAAGAGGAAGTGAAGGCTCAACAACTGTCTGTTGATTAAAGTAGCACTCATACTCGTGTCGAATCGCTCTAAACTCCACATCTTCCATGTTAGGACTAATTTTAACCCTGTGGAAAACATACTTGCAACCAGGCTCCAGTATCCGGTTAAATCGCTCTACTTCAGCGTGTCCCCAAACATTTGCTTCCATTTTAGCCCCCTTTGAATGTGTTTGAAAAGATAAGGCAAGGTTGTGATACAAATATCTTTACATTTAAACAATTTGTTATCAAATGTGTTTGGTACTTACATTTTTATCCATAAGAATAAATGAAATGTGGTCGGCATATGAATTAGGACGAAATTTTACTTCCACCCTCACACAAATGCTCCATTTTGTGAAGGTATCTCCATACTCAATGTCATCAAAATCCTTAAACTTAGGGATCGGTGGGTTTGAAGTGATGCCCGCATAGGTACGATTACTTCTAAGGTTTCTGGGTTCCATCTACACAAGAAAGGGGCTAAAGGTTTATTAATATATGCATGAAAACTGGAAATTAGCACAGTATAAAAAGTGTATACCACAACCAAAAACATCCGTGATTAGGCAGACAGCATATGTAGGAGCAAGATTTGCACTCAAAAAATGATAAGGAAACAGAAACAGACACCTTAAAGCAACAACAAGCTTGCAGGTAGATATGACTCACATAGACCACATGAAAATCCAAAAAATTTACGAAAAATAAGACACACAGACAGAGAAAGAACTCATAAAGAAACATAGAATAGTACATCAACAATGTTTAGATCACCTAAGATATATAGTAGAGAAGTAAGAGTTATCTCACCTGAATGCTTGGGAACCAATCAATAGAAGAATCCTTATGGGAATTGTTGTTTTCTTGAACGGGGATGTCGACTTCACAGATTTCACAACTATTCTTACAGTTCTCTTGAGCCTAGACTCTCCCCCAAAAAAGGAACTCACTTATTAACCCAGGTTAGAGTATAAATATGATACGATCAATTACCAAAAAGGAGAAACTGCAGTGCCTCTCTAAAATTGAATAATCATAATGACATAGCTAAGTATGGTGAAAAAACCTTGAGAAATATGTGTGGCCGAGCACGGTTACTACTCTGATGACTGTTTTTTCTGTAAGAGTTTCTCGCTGATTCTTAGCAACAGGCAGACCTACAAATAATGATAAAATAAAGTATAGGGCCAATGTGTAGTGTGTGACTCACTTTCTTCAACTAATCAGCCTGCAAATTCTAGTGTATACAAATACAGACTTAACACTGAATGGCACTAATGTGTTCAGGGAAAGCTAAAATTGGACATCATAGATATGATAGGTCCTTATGTGTTATAAGGTGTTCTGTACACACTCTGGACTCCTAATTATCCGAAGCAATATGTGTTGGTCTGACCAAATAGACTCATGTTTACTAAGATCACTGTAGACTCTGAATTATTTCGGTATGAAATCAAAGATAAGTACTGTATGTCTACAAATCCATATGTAAAGCAATCAGTATGATGCACTAAGAGGAGACATCCATTGAAAACAAATTTACTGGTTAGTGAGCTTCTTCATGGACAGGCCGAGCAATCTACATATATAGAGTATTATCTGTAGACTGTCTATTTCAGTATGACAAACCAGGCCCCTATCATGGAGAAAATGCTACACTGAAGATAGATGGTAAGATGGATAGTCTGCTTTATTAGATAGTGAAGCTAGAACATCATAACATAAGGTTGCAGGCTCCCAGCTAGACATGAACACAGTGGCAGACTGTGAGTCTTCTTCCCAAGATTAGTTTTCTCTAAAGTTCTGTTTGCAGTAGCGCACTGGATGATAATAATTTTTTAAAAAAATGTTCCAGCTATTTCCTTCAAATTTGTGCACAAATTTCACATCATACAAAACTGTAATTTGTAGTATTTCACATAATAGTTAGTTCAGAATTAAAGAATATTTTCATACACCATGTCCACTCCCAACAGAGTGCACGCACACATATATGAATGATGATAAGAGGCAGTATTACTACCGGAACGAATCTAGTTGACTCAATTTGACTATTAGGACAAGGAATACGGTGGTACTGAAGACAGGGCAGCAACACAATAATTCTGAGTACCCATCAAGGCAACCATATTTGGAAGAAATACTTAGTATAACGCTGTGTCGATACATGTTAGTTGTAAAGCCTGGTACAGATAGAACATATTCCAGTAAGGAATAAATCAACATTTTGTAGAAAATAGTTTAATTAAGGTACTTCTCCTACTACCAACTTTCTGGTTGCATGGTACAGATAGAACATATTCCAGTAAGGAATAAATCAACATTTTGTAGAAAATAGTTCAATTAAGGTACTTCTCCTACTACCAACTTTCTGGTTGCATGGTCCAACATTTTCCCCTTTAACTACTTTGAACCTCACACTACCGCAGGGTGCTAGTGATCCCAAAAACAGCCCGGCGAATTTGGATGGGGATGGATGCAATTTGGGGTGTGTATGCAACTGTGCAATTTTGGGTGTCTTTGCATTGGTGCAATTTTCTATCCTGGGCTTGCAGTGGTTGATCAATTGACTGAGCATCATGCTTGATCATAATACAATACCAAATCATATATCTAAGAATTTTCAACAAAAGAAAACAAGGAAATATGTTGTTCCTCCAATGCATCAAGCCAAAAAATTGTAAAACCATCGCGGACTTTCAGTTCTGTGCTGAATATTTCAGTTCAGTTGGCAATTACTGTTAATAGTTTAAAAAACGACGCTAGTCAATTACCCTTTTATGTAGCATATTAGTAATAACTTCTGATCTGAAATAAAATTTGCAACACAAATGTAACTTCAAATATGATGGCTCATCTGCTAAAGTTATTTGATCAATCAAACTTATTTTCCTGGTCGTCGACTACAAATATTATTCCTACTCACTAATTGCATTGTCAGACTCAAAAATTTTTCGTTTTTGGAGGTTGCATACCGGAAGAAAACTTGCTACTCCAACCCAACCAACGGCACTAACACTACTCCGGGAACACACACATACTACTCTTATTGACCGTGAAGCTAAGCTATTCGGATTGAAGGCTCGGCTTCCAGCGCTGCTTCTTCTAAGAGTTGTACGGATGAAAGAAACAAAAATGAAACAACCCCGCAAGTGTGAATCCGTAAAGTACCAGAGAGCAGTTGGCTGATGTTCTTCTCTTCTCTAGTGCGGCACCAGACAGGGGGAGAGGTAGTGCTGGAGGCGACCACACCAAAAGTTCTAATGTCACGAGGGAAGGAGTAGGATGCTATATGGACCTATGTTGGTCAATGAGTAACTCCGTATACCTATTATGGTTGTCTAGTTCAAACAATCCTTATGACCACAATCTTATTTTTGTAGACTTGTGGACGTACCACGCATCAGACAATCGACATCTATAGGCAAAACGAAAATAAGTTACCATGACACAGCTTATATACTAAACTTAGGGGTACTCCGGTGATATATACACTCACCTACTGACCAAGATCAAGGAATCGGATCCGAGCGAAGGTTGCGGATGCCAGAATCTGATCATTACACCAATTTTAGAAACTGAGATGTTATTATTAAGTAAGAGCGGTCTGGATTTCTGTACAATATATTACCTTTGTTTTTAACTGATGACTATTTTTCCTTAGTTGTTTCACATTGATTCTTAGCAACAGGAGTACCTACAAATAATGATAAAAAATTCAGGAACCTGAAAATGAACTCGTGCGTATGGAGTTTGATCAATCCCAATAACTTCGAAAACTGTGAAGGCATGACAACTTAGAGTGCATTCCCTACAAAGTACCTATTTCTCATGTTCAAATGGGTGCATCATACTTTCTAGGACACAAGAGATAAATCGAATCATTTCAAGAAATAAGCCCTATAAATGCACTACTTTCTACGACACAAGAGATAAATCAAATCATTTCAAGAAATAAGCCCTATAAATGCACCGTTGGCATTTGATACAGAAAACATGAGATCTCGTTGTATACCCATGTGCTAAAAGAATTCTTTACTAAAGGGCTTGCAGTGGTTGATCAATTGACTGAGTATCATGCTTGATCATAATACAATACCAAATCATATATCGAATAATTTTCAACAAAAGAAAACAACAAAATATGTTGTTCCTCCAATGCATCAAGCAAAGCCATTGTAAAACCATCTGTAACTTTCAGATCAGTTAGAACAAAGAAATAAGACGCATTGTCAAGAACATGATTGGGCATTCAACTAACAGGGGGAAGGTTCAGACATATGCAAGAATTAGCACATTAACAATTTCAGCTAGATATAACCTGCAAATATGTGGATCGGAGCAATGTCAACTGGTAGAACACGGTCGAATTCTCGAAGGTCCCAAGAGAGAATAGACAGACAGAGACAAAGCTTGAAGACAAATGGACCTGAATCAAAAGTTTTTTCATGATTCAAATTAGGCTTATTATACAGATTTTCCACTTTTGAATCCAAAGTTTGGTAAATAAGTAGAGCAACACTACCACCCTTTCAAAACGCTAATGTGATCTACTTACACGAAGCAGCAGGTGGGTGCTCTTCCAAGATAAGCTTACGCAGACCTACCTGCAAGCACAAGAAATTGAGACTGTCAACATGGAGGGTCAGTACAGCGGCTCAGTGGAGGAAGGAGAACAGCAGCGTCGGAGGGCGTAGGTACCTATGCGGGAGCAAGGCGCGTTAAGCGGGCGGCAGGGAGATCGGAGCGAGCCGCGGCCGGAGGCGGACAGAGAGACAGGGAACCTGCAAGCACAACAAATTGAGACCGTCAACATGGAGGGTCAGTACAGCGGCTCGGTGGAGGAAGGAGAACAGCAGCGTCGGAGGGCGTAGGTACCTATGCCGGAGCAAGGCGCGTTAAGCGGACGGCAGGGACATCGGAGCGAGCGGCGGCCGGAGGCGGACAGAGAGACAGGGAACCGCAGCGTGGGTCCGTGCAGGCTGACACGCAGCACGCCGCCGACAACGTGCTCTAGCTGGAACTCGCGCTCGATGCCGTGGTTGGACAGGAGGATGGCGGCCGCTAGCTTCTTCCGTAGAGATCAGGTCGTCGTTCTGGTAGTTGCAGAGCTGCGTCAGGGCAAGCGAGTACGAGACCGGAGATGAGTATGAGAGAGGATGTGAGGAATCACGCGAGGCGTACCTTTTGTAGCGGTTGAGCGGGGCACGAGCTGCACGATCGCCGTTGAACGGCGGTTGCCGTTGGACCGATTGGAACGTGGCGACAGTTCCATTGGAGCGGTTGACGACGACAGGAAGGGGACGACGGATCCAGCGGGGGTGATTCCGGCGGCGCGGTGGTTCCGAGAGCGAAGGTGGTGCGGCGACCGATTGGGGCCTGGTGCAGATCGATGGGATGGTCGGCATGGTGGTGCCGTGGTGGAGGAACCGCGGGGAGGATTTGGGTCTGCAGGGGAGGCGGACTGTCCAGGTCGCGCGTGCAGTCGTGGAGGTTCCCCTAGCTCTTTTTTTTTTTTTTTTTGCCTTGATAGGTTTGACTGCGGGGAACTTATACCAGGTTTTCCATATTTTTTTTTTTTTGGCGATTTTCTTGTTGCAGGGTTGCGGCCTTGCGGAAGGGTGAGACCGACGACGTACGACAATCACGGTCAAGTGAGCTTTAATATAGTTTAGATTTGTTCCTTCTTTGCTATATATAATTATATATGTAGTACAATCGAATTGAATGCAAAACATAAAATAAAATAAAACAATAAATAGAAAAAAAAAACTCTGTCGTGGCGAAAAAATGGCTAAAATGTTGGCGCGACAGAGGAAGCATTCATCCCGGCCACGTGGCCACCTCCTTGCGCTCCCGGCCACGTGGACTACACCATTCATCCCGGTTCCTAACACAACCAGCAAGAATTGGGTGGAGGCATTTGTCCCAGCTTCTCGATCCCGGTTCGCCAATCGGGACGAATACCCTTATGAACCGGGATGGTAGGCTATGTTTCCACTAGTGAAATACTAGTCATGTGTTTATTTCATGTTTGAACGGTCAAATTATCATGTTTGTCAACATGTACTTCAACTGAGGTCGAACTTTATGGTTTTATATATGGAATATCTTATGGAAATTTTATACATCGAGTTTGTTTATATTATACTTATAAAATTTATGAGTAAATAACTAAATCCTAACAAAGCACGGGTATTAAACTAGTAGAGTAAATAATTTGCGAGTAACGCACACGGGTTCAATCAGGTCATGGTGCAGCCACGTGGCATGTTTGTTTTCCGAGAAAACCTATTATCCCCTTTCACTTGCCCATGTCTGTTATCTCTTGGCCTGCCCTCCCCGCCGTGGTTGAGGCTCTGCTTTCACGGCAGCCAGCACAGCACAGGGTGTCAATTGCCCGTCCCCCCTGTTAGGATTACATATTAACTACCTTAGGCAGTTAACTAGTGCCCAAAGCGTCCCGTTCGGTGCGGACGCCTTTCTCTTGTACAGGCGTCTATTCGACACGAACAGACGCCTATTCCCTGTAACCGACTTCATGAAGAGTCGGGAGTTCTTGTATAAATAGCCCATGTAATCGATCAATGAAATCAACTATTCCATTCCATTCATTTCTATTTCTCACACGTTATAGCCACGCTAGCTCTGCCAAGAGCAATCACCGGAGAGAAGAAGGAAAGAAAGGTAAGAATGGCAAGAAACCTGCCAGCACTCGCTTCCCCTTCCGTTCGCTAGCTTCCGCCGGTCGGCTCGGCCGCGAGGCTGGCTTCCGCCGCCACGGCCACCGACGCCGTCAGCCGACCCTCCCGAGTATGTCTTCTCGCCGGGGTACGGTCCCATGCCGGACGCATACTTGCCTACTTGGACCTCCCGTCGCCGATGCCGGCACCAAGCGACAAGCACCCGTAGCACTACATGCCGCCAGGATATTACCCGGTCCCTAGCTGCAATCGCCGCCACCGGCCGAGGAGACCGGCGCTCTCCCGCCGCCGCGCCGTTCGCCTTCGAGCACAAGGTCGAGGTCGAGCTCGAGGACGAGGAATCAATTGTTGCGGCTCCAGCCTCGCCTCCGGCTCAGGCACCGCAGCTGGTTGGGCCACCAGCGCCGCCACGTGGAGCTCCCCGCCTCCTGCGCCGATTCATGGCGGCCATGGCCGCTCGCCGGACTGGCTTCCGCGCGGGAGCACGGGAGTCCAGCTCCCTGGGCTTCGGCATCCAACCCAACGCTGCGAGCAGCAGCAAGACGCCCTCCTCAGCCGAGCGGCCGTCCTCCTCCAATCACCGGTGATGTGGTCGACCGGCCATGGGAACCTCCGCCTGTGTTGGTCAATGGATTGGGGATTGAGATTCTATTCTTATCCTTTGGCAGTACAACTTGGTCGTACGATGGTTGCTAATCAACTAGCTAGTACTAGTACTAGCTAGGCCCACGGCCACGTGCACACATCTGGCCACCAGCACTTATGTAGCTGGGCTAGCTCGTATACATGAGCACCGTAAATGGGTCAAAATTAATACTAGCAATATTACATGTTTTAGACCTACGGTAATTACATTATGTACACATTTATGTGTAGACCACACCATGTCTACAAAACTGATTATATGTTCAATGTGTTTGCAATTGTTTTTGCAATCCCTATAACATATATAAATGATACAATAATATTATTTTTGCAATTGAGATTTATTTTCTTGCAAATAAATAAATATCAACTCACCATCAATTAAGTCTAAAGATGCCGAAATGGCACATAATGACTTAATTCGAATTGAATTGATATACATAAATTGTGAAGTGACTACCCTCAAAACGAGACGGACCTCATTTGTTGATATCTCAAATCGAGACGGACTCCAAATGTTGATATCTCGAAACGAGACGGACCTCATTTGTTGATATCTCGAAACGAGACGGACTCCAAATGTTGATATCTCGCTACGAGACAGACTGCATTTGTTGATATCTCATAACGAGATGGACATCATTTGTTGATATCTCGAAACGCGACGGACTCCATTAAAATGGTCATATCGCGAAAGTGTAGTGGCACCAAACAAATTTCAAGTCTTCACTTGAACTCACAATTTTGCAAACTTTATTACAGCACACCATGATGATTTAATTTACATACAAGTAAATTTACAAATCTCTGGTTCTCATTCATGTAGGACAAAATGACCGTCAAAGAATTTGAAGAGCTTGCGCTCGACGGACATAACTATCCTACATGGGCTATGGATGTTAAAGTTAGTCTTTCATCCCGTGGAATTGCAGCTGCACTCATACCACCTGAGGATCCTCCTCAGCAGGGAGTTGCACAATTAAATGAGCAACAAAAATATGGTGCCTTATACATTATAAGAAACCATATTCATCCAGATCTGAAGTCTGAATATTTAATGGAGGAATCTCCAAGCAATATGTGGCAAGCACTCAAAACTAGATATGAAAGGCAAAAGGCAGTTATACTACCTGAAGCTACTCATGAGTGGACCCATTTAAGACTCCAGGACTTCAAATCCGTCAGAGCTTATAATCATGAGGTTCACAAGATTTGTTCAAAGTTGCGCTTTTGCGAGAAGAAACAATCAGAAGTGGAGAAGATAGAAAAGACTCTATCAACTATGCTCCCCGCTGATAGGATCCTACAGCAACAATACCGTGCCAGAGATTACCAAGTTTATTCTGAACTTATACATGTGCTCCTCCAGGCATAAAAACATGATGAGCTTCTTTTAAAGAATAGTCATCAACGCCCAGTTGGGGCTACCCCTTTACCTGAGGTACATGCAAATTTTCAGAAGAACACGAAGTTCAATGGTTCTTTCAAAGGCCATAACAAGAACTTTAAGGGTAAACATAACGGCAACCGCAACAAGAACAATAAGCCACATAATTCAGACAAGGGAAAGGGCATAGCAAAGAACAAGTTTGATAAAACTACTCTTTGCCAGAAATGTGGATGCTACAAGCATGCCACCAAAAAATGTCGCACCCCAAAACATCTGGTAAACCTCTACCTGCAATCCATGGGACGTAACAGACCTGCTCAAGGAGCAAGATATGAAGCACACTTCAATCTTCAACCTGGTAATAAAATGGAAGCCGGATGTTCGCGAGATGTTCAAGTAACACCAAGCAACACCGAAGGACTCCATTTAGCACAGGACTCCAAGGACACAGAGGATATGATGATCGAATACGCCTCCAACGACGTGTTCGGAGACTTTCACTAGTCAATCAACTCCATTAGATAATATTACATCCATCATAATGTTGTAATAAAAAAATATTATTGTTGTTGTTGTCGTCACCCTATATTGTAAATCACAATATATATTGTATCAGCACTTTGATATCAATAAATTTGTATGTATTCTATATATCTTGGAAAGGTTTTCATTACTGAAAATTCTAAATTTCAATATATAGATTTCTACGGGAGTCAATCCAAATGGAGGAGGAAATGTGCCTTGTGGACAGTGGAACCACAAACTCTATACTTAGGGAAATAAAATATTTCCAAACTCTAAAAAAGTTAAATGGAGATATTTTAACTATCGCCGGACGCGATGCGGTAATTGTTGGCACTGGACGTGCCATATTTACCCTCCCCATGGGTACACAAATTATAATTGAGGATGCTTTATTGTATCCCGATTCAACTCGTACCCTCATAGGTTATAGAGATATCCGCAAAAATAGTTTTCACATTGAAACCCATGAAGACAACAAGGAGGAATTTCTCCTCTTTACCAAAGACAACGGATATGGCAAACAAATATTTGAGAAAATTCCCTCTTTATCATCTGGATTGTACTACACATACATAAAACCCGTAGCACACGTTGCGTATAAGATAATTTTTCAGAATGTCAATGCATTCCAAACTTGGCATGATCGCCTTGGTCATCCTGGTATCGGGATGATGAGAAAAATTATCTGCAATTCCAATGGTCATGAATTAAATGAAGCTAAATTCCCACAATCTTCGGATTTCATGTGCACTGCATGTGCTACTGGAAAACTCATTTTAAGACCCTCCTATCTTAAAATTCAAGCGGAACCACTACAATTCCTTGAACGCATTCAAGGTGATATTTGTGGTCCCATCCAACCATTGTCTGGACCTTTTAGGTATTTCATGGTTCTAATTGACGCATCTACACGATGGTCTCATGTGTGCCTATTATCCACACGAAACCATGCATTTGCCAAGATAGTGAGGCAAGTTATTAAATTACAAGCCCATTATCCCGAAAATCGAATTAAATCAATTCGAATGGACAACGCTGCTGAATTTTCCTCGCGTGCTTTCAATGATTATTGCATGTCCCTAGGAATTGAAGTTCAACACTCGGTCCCATATGTCCACACACAAAATGGATTGGCAGAATCTCTAATTAAGAGAATTAAGCCCATTGCACGACCTTTGCTAATGAATTGCAACTTGCCAACTTCATGTTGGGGTCACGCAGTTTTACACGCTGCTGACTTAATTCAATTGCGACCAACTGCATATCACAGCACTTCCCCTCTGCAATTAGTACGTGGAAATCTACCAAATATTTCCCATCTGCGTAAATTCGGATGCGCCACATATGTGCCAATCTCACCACCGCAGCGTACATCCATGGGCCCACATAGAAAACTGGGGATCTATGTGGGGTACAAATCACCGTCGATAATCAAGTACCTTGAACCCCTTACAGGGGATCTATTCACAGCCCGTCACGCTGATTGCATCTTCAATGAGGACCATTTCCCGGCATTAGGGGGAGACATCAAGTACCAAAAAGAATGCCCGGAAATCGATTGGAATGCCCAAGGCATTTCCTCCTCTGATCCACGTACTCAAGAAACTGAACTTCAAGTTTGGAAAATAATTGATTTGCAACACATTGCAAATAACCTGCCAGATTCATTTACTGACTATAAAGGTGTTACAAAATTCTATAATCCTGCCAAAAATGCGCCTGAAAGAGTGGAGGTACCAACAAAAACCACTCAACCCCCTGTTCAAAGGAAGAGGGGGAGAAGTACGACTATAGAACAGGATTCAGCTTCTCGCAAGCAACAAAGGAAACAGAGGAAGAAACCCTCTGAACCAGTAAATGTAATTCAACCTAGCGTTGATAATCATCAAATGGGTAATGAACACCCAGTGGAAGGACAACCTTCACAACCCAGCTCAGTTGTGCACTCAATGACTGGGACATCGGAAAACCCTGACTCAATCGTATTGGGAAATCACGAACAGTCAACAAGGGTAAATGAAATTTCCACAAACTATATAGATTCTGGAGAATCTTACAATCGTAAGTCTACAATTGTCGACATATATTTCTCAACTAAAGTTGCAAACAACCTTCTAAATGATCATGATCCAAAGACCATGGCAGAGTGTGAGAAACGCTCCGACTGGCCTAAATGGAAGGATGCAATCCAAGTAGAATTAGCCTCGCTCAATAAAAGAAAGGTATTCACTGAAGCAATACCTACACCTCCCAAAGTTTTCCCTGTGGGATTCAAATGGGTTTTCGTCCGTAAGAGGAACGAAAACAATGAGGTGGTGAGATATAAAGCAAGGCTTGTAGCCCAAGGTTTCACGCAGAGACCAGGCATTGATTTCAATGAAACATATTCTCCAGTAATGAGTGGTATTACTTTCCGATATCTTATTTCAATGGCAGTACAAAATCGTCTATCTATGCAGTTGATGGATGTAGTGACCGCTTACCTTTACGGCTCACTTGATTCGGACATATACATGAAGGTTCCTGATGGAGTCTCGGTCCCGAATCCAAACGCAAAACGCAACGCATATTGTGTAAAACTAAATGAGTCTTTATACGGCTTAAAACAGTCGGGACGCATGTGGTACAACCGACTTAGTGAGTTCCTTTTGAAAAAGGGGTACTCCAATAATGATGATTGCCCATGTGTTTTCATCAAAAAGTCCGCAACTGGATTTTGCATTATTTCAGTGTATGTCGATGATCTGAACATCATTGGCAACACACAAGATATTGATGAAGCACGCGATCACCTCAAGACGGAATTTGAGATGAAGGATTTGGGTAAAACCAAATTTTGCTTGGGATTACAACTCGAGCACCTTCCCTCAGGTATTTTGGTTCATCAAACCGCCTATATCCAGAAAATATTGGAGAAATTCAATATGGACAAATCCTATCCATCCAAAACTCCCATGGTTGTTCGATCTCTAGACGTAGATAAAGATCAATTTAGACCAAGGGATGATGGAGAAGAGATACTGGGATCAGAAGTTCCATATCTCAGTGCTGTTGGAGCGCTCATGTATCTTGCAAATTGCACCAGGCCTGATATTGCATTTGCAGTGAATTTACTAGCTAGACATAGCGCAGCTCCCACTAAACGCCATTGGGCGGGAGTCAAGAATATTTTTCGATATCTCCAAGGCACAAAGGATCTTGGCCTACTCTATCAATTTCAGAGAAATTTGGACATTGATATGATTGGGTATACCGATGCTGGCTACTTATCAGACCCCCATAATGCCAGATCGCAAACCGGTTTTGTGTTCCTACACGGTGGGACAGCCATTTCATGGAAGTCTTCCAAACAGACTCTAGTGGCTACATCCACCAATCATTCTGAAATAATCGCATTATATGAGGCATCACGCGAATGCGTGTGGCTTCGCAGAATGATGAACCACATACAACAATCATGTGGTAAAGATTCTATCGAATCTCCAACCATTATCTACGAAGATAATGCTGCTTGTGTTGCTCAAATGCAAACGGGTTACATAAAGAGCAATATCACTAAACATATTGCACCTAAATTGTTTTATCCTCACGAATTACAAAAGAGTGGGGAGATTAACATCTTGCAAGTAAAATCATGCGATAATCTCGCTGACTTGTTCACAAAGTCTCTACCAACTTCAACATTTGAGAAATATGTTTATGGCATTGGTATGCGTAGACTTCGTGATTTGCAAGGCTCAGGGGGAGTATCTCTCTGAACTATAACCCATTCAAACATTATATTACACTCTTTTTCCCTTATGAGTTTACTCACATGGTTCTCATCAAGGTTTTTAATGAGGTAATATCAACACAAGAATATATGTCATACATCCTACTTTCCCCACCGGGGTTTTTAACGGAAGTATACAAGGCATATTAATTGTCTTCTAAACTTACCAATGAGTTTTATCCTATCAAAGGTTTTCTCATATAAGTTATCAAAGAGACAATGATCATCATATGTTGTATCAATTTCTCCTTACTTTTCCCACTGGGTTTTTAAAGGAGTTTTAACAACATATCAAATACTATTCTCCTCATATTTTTCCCACAGGGTTTTTGGGGGAGTAATTATCAACTTCAAAGATCATCAAGGCTACATGGAACATACTCAAGCTTATACAAGGGATACAAGACATACAAGATATAGCTTTGTGCAAGGGGGAGTGTTAGGATTACATATTAACTACCTTAGGCAGTTAACTAGTGCCCAAAGCGTCCCGTTCGGTGCGGACGCCTTTCTCTTGTACAGGCGTCTATTCGACACGAACAGACGCCTATTCCCTGTAACCGACTTCATGAAGAGTCGGGAGTTCTTGTATAAATAGCCCATGTAATCGATCAATGAAATCAACTATTCCATTCCATTCATTTCTATTTCTCACACCCCCTTCCCCTGTCCAGACCTGCAGGATGCAACAGTGACGCGCGCCCGCCTCTTCGGGTAGGAGGATGCGCACGGCGGCACGCATCTACGGCCGCTCCGTCTTCCCCTGCATGCACACCACGGTGGCCTCGAGCATCAGCATGCGGGCGATCGCCAGCAGGAGCGGACTTCTCCACAACCACCTCTCCGGCGTTTCACCTACTTGTACGCAACGTCGTTTGCCGGCAACCAGCATCTGCGCGGATGATAGTCGCGTCGTCGTGCAAGTGCAACCCAACGACGATGTCTGGACGGCAGCTCTAGCCGGCCGGCAACGGCGTCCACAGGGCGGCTGAAGCTGGCCGCTGGCGGCGGCGCTGCGGCTGTTTTTGTCGCGTTCGCGGTGGCACTAGCGACAACTATGCGATACAGAGGAGGCAACATCGGAGTCAGCGGGAGGGAGGTGGCGCCGACGATGGCGTTCCAGCAGAAGGTGTCATTCATGTGGCCGGACGGACGTGGTGCAGTGCGTGAAAGAGAACCTTGTAGTGGGGCGTGTCAACGCCAAGACAGTGTACCGCGGCACGGTGCCCGGCGGAGAATCCATGGCGGCCATGAACTGAAGCGCGTCATGCAAGCGCTGGCGGGTTCGGGACAGAGGTGACGACAAGGGCGGAAGAGCTGTTGGCAGCGGCTCCGGCGCAAGGCCAGCGCGAGGGTGACATAGGCGGCGTGAGAGTGGTAAGCCCCCAACGGATCATGGGCACCCGAGCCTCGCCCGTCTGGCCGTCTCAAGGCCCGTGACGTTCCACTTCGGCCTCCTTGCCAATTCCTCGCCGAGCGCCACGGCGTGTGGTGCGCCTTCACTGTCCGGCGCGACGCGCCAAAGGCAGGGGCGGAACGATCGATCACCACGCGCTGCGTCGAGACTGGACGGTCATTGCGCGCCCACAACACGGACCAACTGTGCAGTCACCGCTAGCGTGTCGAGGTCCATGACGTTCCACCGCCGGAGCGCGTGCGACGGAACCGGCCGTTCGACCCCTGGGGCCGGGCGAGCGTGCGGGCGGCCTGCCGCCCATCCTTGTCGCTCTTGAGGGGACGGAGTAAGTGTCCCATAGGCAAGTGTAACAGCATGAGGTGTCATCCTGCAAGCCGTGTCGCCATCTCCTGTCTTCACTCCCTGCGCCCAAGACTTCCAGGTGCAATTTGATGTGTACTGTCCTGACGGCGACCAAGGATCCCCGTGGTAGATTAGAGTAGCAGTGTAGCACGCCCTCAATATACATCTCTGATCCAGGTCTTTAACCCACTTGTTGCTAATCGGCCACTGTACTGACTGACTGACGCCGACACCTTTGGTGCAAATTAAGTCACGCTCTCATCTAAGGTAAGTCATAAGATTAATTTGTTCAGGGTATAAAGATACCAAGCTGAAATCCCTAAATGGGAGCAAAATATCTTCTAACACCCCAGAACATGTGACGTGTTTTGCTATAGTTCAATGGAGACCTAGAGCTGATATTTGTGGTGGACACGAGAAAATTTCAAAAATCTAAATTATCGCACAAGCCTGAAAACTCGGACAGCGTGGACGCTGATCCAGACACTGGACTGCTGCCTTCTGCTATCCCGATAGGCAACAGATACATATACCTGTTATCCAGGAAACGGAGAAAAAAGTATATATTGAATTGGTTGAGTTGACTCCTGTCAAGTTAACTTTCAGTTTTACTAGCATTCCATGGCTCAGACGGAATGAAGGTGGATCAGACTCCAGCACAAGCTTCAACCAGAGAGAACTCGTTGATGCCGAAGGAGTGCCAGTTCATCTAGGGGAAATATTGGTAGAAGAAAATCTTATGGCAATCCATTCAGGACATTCTTGTTAGGCACTATAGCCGGTGTGTTACAGGTAATCCTATGGGTTTCGCCCGGAATGTTGGATTTAGCTCAAAACGGGTTTATTTCTATCTTAGGGAAAGCGTATATCTTGCACAAGGTTCAGTAAGATCTTACTGAAAATACACCGCAGTTTATGCAGTGTAGTTAGAGTGCCACTTCTCACTTCAGTAAGGTCTTGTTGCGTTTACATATGATGAGCGAGCCGCTTCCAAACTGGATGAACGGGGAAGGGAGCTAGGATTACATTGGGAAGGAGTGCTGAATGGGTTTCT
The DNA here is from genome assembly GCA_028641055.1 of Alopecurus myosuroides. Taxonomy (NCBI): domain Eukaryota; kingdom Viridiplantae; phylum Streptophyta; class Magnoliopsida; order Poales; family Poaceae; genus Alopecurus; species Alopecurus myosuroides. Next base: position 6,129,219 of record CM054060.1, on the reverse strand, counting down.
AGAAGCTCTGACTGAGCTCCTCTGTCGGTTAATCTAGTATGTCAGTTTTCGATTTTGTTCAGGTTCAGCTAGGCGTTTGTTGCTGCTAGGGGCCGGAGAGGCGCGAACGGAGCTGATCACGGAGCGCTTCCCCGGTGGCTCCTCGCCGGTCAGTGTCCCGTAGGCAAGTGTAACAGCATGAGGTGTCATCCTGCAAGCCGTGTCGCCATCTCCTGCTTCACTCGCCCAAGACTTTCATATGCAATTTGATGTGTATTATCCTGACGGCCGGCGACCAAGGCCAACTGAATTTGTCTTGTGAGGTAGGCAGTATCCATATGGCAGTTCAAAGTAGCTGCAACACCTTTGGTGCGAATTAAGTCAACAATACAACGACCCTACGGCCACCTACCTGTCAGCCCAAAACAGGAGCTTGCAGCCATTTCCCACTGCAACGTGTACTAAGCTCTGAAACACTTGCGTTGCATCATTGTTACTAAATATCAAAATTTACAGTCAGGTCTATGAGAGCCTGTCAAGCTATCATTTAAGGGAAGTCATAAAGGTTAACTGATTAAGGGTATTTTTTTTTTTGATACATAGAAGGTAGAGGCGGCCTCTACCTTATGGTTACAGATCGGTGAGTTAATTTACAACCGCGTTGTTGGCACGGCATGAAAAGAGAAAAGAAAAAGAAAAAAGGAATAGAGGATGTCTAAGAGGGCGTCAGAAGCTTGTTGACCCAGAAGTCCATCCCTCCCGCTTGGCGTTTTGATCTATGGGACCATAGTTTGAGGTCATCTGTGATGTTGTTCAGCAGCTGTCGCTTGGTTAAAATTTTCTTGTTGAAAATCCTCTCGTTTCTCATTTTCCATAGCGCCAGCACGCAGGCTGCTAGGCAAACTGGCCAGCCCCTCGAACTCCCATGCTGATCCACTTTTTGGGCAAAACTTGGAAGGGAGTTTGAGGTCCTAGCAGCATTAGTTAGGTGCAGCCTGTCCCAGACCCAATCCGAGTACTTGCAGTGCAAGGCGATATGATCAATTGATTCAATAGCAGGGCACTGATCGCAGCCAGGGTCAGTGCACCATTTCTTGATCAGCATGTTGTCTTTCGTGTTTAGCCTCCCCTTGTACACTAGCCATAGGAAGAACTTGTGTCTTGATGGGATCATCTTTTGCCAGACCCATCTACTTAGCAGGCTACGGTGTCCCCGATCCGCGAATAGCTTGTACCAGTCTGCAGTGCCAGGTTCACTGGTGGAGAACAGGCCAGTAGCACCGGTTTGTAAGGGCCTTTGGACTCGGATACAAAACCGGTGCTACGTATCCGGGACTAAAGCCCCCCCCCCCCTTTAGAACCGGTCAGTCACCAACCGGTTCTAAAGGCCTCCACGTGGGCGCCGAGGAGAGCGCGCAGGCGGAGGACCTTTAGAACCGGTTGGTAGTACCAACCGGTCCTAAAGTTTTTTGTCTCTTTTTTTTTTTCTTTTTTCTTTTCAGGGTTTCCAATTCCGTATTTAGGGTTTAGGGTTTAGGGCGTGTTCCGTATCTTCAGGGTTTCCGTTTACGTGTTTCCGTTTCTGTTTGCGGTTAAATGTTGATGCACCAAATAGTAGTACATATATATATACATGTAACACGAAGTAATCGACCGATAATTACATAATCTGAGGTTCGTTTTGAATAGTTGTATACTTGCATAGAGCTGGCTATAATTGGTTCATAGGATGGAAAAATTCTCCGTCTTCTGCTATGACTTGCGTGAGAAGAAATCCTGCCAATTCCTCTGCAATAGCCTTGCAACGGTCGATTGGTTTGAGCTGCGCCCGCTTTCGTGCCATCTTGAAAAGAAGTAGATGAAAACAATTAAGTTATGAACAAAACTAAACATAATTAATGGCAACATAAATAAAGTTGTGAAGATCCGGTTACGTACCTCTAGAGTTCTGGTAGTACGGGATTTCTCATTGATCCTCCTGTGAATGAACTCGCAGACGTAGTATCCACAATAATCAGTTCCCTGTGGTTGTTGCGGGACTTTCTATATACGAGAAACATAATTCAGTCAAATTAATAATAATCAAGAGAATGGTAATGGTATTTAAATCAGGGTACGTAGTACTACTTACTGTGTTAATCTGAAAGTTGAGCTTGTCTGCCCATGTACCGGGTTCTTCCTTGATGAACATTTGCCAAACCCTGGGCGACAAAAGAAAAATGAATAGAAGAGTTAATTATTACTTACTTGATATCAGGGAATGAACGAAAAAGAGGCCGATGAACGAAAGAGCCTGATATATATATATACTTTTGAAGCATCTGACGCGCGCTCTTCCATCTGTCAGCGCCCCAGTTTAACGAGTCCCAGACTTCAACTTGTCCTCTATCGATTCTAATGATGAACAATATGAAGTGGCCGCTGCGCACGTGTACACACGCAGTCATGCATACTCATCAATTACACTTAACATCAGGTAAGCAAAATGGAATGTCTACAAGACAGTAACACTCACCTGAATGCGTAGGGCCAAAGTATTTCTTTTTTGGTATTTTGTCGCTTCAAAAACCTTAGCAAATCATCCGGTGTAGTCTTGTTGAACGTTTCTACTGTGGTTTGATGATACGAATACGGGTCAATGAACCCAAAGTCCCAGATTCCTCCCAGTCTGCATTCACGAATCTTCATTCTGCATAGTAGCGTACAAAAAGAATGTCGTCAGTGATAATTATACGGGCAACGAACGCGAGCTTAACTAAATAATTAAATTACACAAATAAATCACTTACAAACAGTAGCAGCTGAGGATAGACTTGTCGAGGGCACGTTGATTGTACATCTGGAAGAAATCATCGAACCCAAGCTCGACACCGTAATCTCCGAAGTAGTGTTGATCCTGAATTTGAGCCATGATACAGTCTCTCTCCTGCCTTGCGGCCTCCAAGTACCAATCATGTAAACTCCGTAATTGGGTTGTTAGAGCAGTAGGATCTTCGACCAGAGGGTGCCCGGGCTTGTATTTATATACCACATCAGCAATAGCGTAACCCACGTCGCCCATGCGTGGACAGGACACTGAAGCCGCGTCAGATAAGACCTTGAGCGGGCCAACTGACTGTGCTTCTTGTTGTCCGAGCTGGGGAACTTGTTTCCCGCATTTCGTCTGCTCCGCCTGCTTCATCTGTGCGGCGTGCTTCTTTTCAATATACCGTTCATAGTCTGAAAGGGGCGGCGGTGGCGGCGGTGCAGGATAATATAAGTTGTCGATGGTCCGCTCAATTTTCCACTTTGGGATGTCCTTCAGAGTTTCCTTCCAGACGTCTGGAGGGGGCTTCTGGGGAAACTGTGCGAACCATGCCTTGGTTTTGGATGCCACTGCATTGGTTAGTTCCTCCTCAGTCATCAAGCCTGGTAACTTCGGGGGACTCTTGACTTTCTTGGATTTCCTTGGTCTCTTCTTGGGAGGAGTCCCGTTTCTTCTGAACTGCAGCTTCCGCTTTGTCGTACCCGTAGTGGGCGCTTCCGTCGGCTCACGGGAGTGCACGGGCGATGGACCCTCGGCCTCGGGCTCCGGCCAATCTTCGTTGTGGGGTGGACTTGGAGGTTCGTTGGGGGGTGGACTTGGAGGTCGTGCATTCTCTGTACGAATGTGAAAAAACTATTAAAAATAAGATAACATGTGGTGCAACATTCAGTAATGGATGGAGGTATGGTGCATTCGTACCTGGAGGAGTCGGTGGCCTTGGCGCCGAGTTAGGGAACACGATGTGTTTCTTATTCCACAAGATGATACCAAGCTCCATTTCTCCCAGTGTCTTCTCGCCCTCACCTCCAGGAATACTGAGCTCAATTGAATGGCATCCCGGCGTAATTGTTGACAACCCGACACGGGCATGGGATGCTGGAATCTGACCACCATGGTAGGTTGCTCCAGGTTGATTCGGTAAAGCATAGCCTGACGCCACCCTGAAGGATATGTTCCCCATTGGCATATGTATCTCACAGTTTGTCTTCTCCGTGATATCATCCACGGGGTAGTGAGGCGCCGACGGTTCGACTGCACGACCGTCTTCTAGCTGCAGGTGCGTGGAACCCACGCTGCTTCTATGCTGAGATGGGACGGCATGATCGTCTTCTATTTGCAGATCAGGTGCAGGACGATGTTCTACCTCCTCTTCAGTGTCAGGTAGAGGGTGTCCCCCTTTCTTCAAGAGAAAATCCACCTTTTCTTCTAATGTCGATATCCGTTCACTCGTCTTTTTCTTGCTTCTATCACGGCTTCTGTAAGTGGCAATGTCCGCTGCAAACCCTTGGCTCCACGGGGTATCCGCTCCAAAGCCTCGTGTTCGTCCCCACTTTTCGGGGTTCCCGAGTGCCCTCGTCAGCTCGTCGTTCTCTCTATCGGGAACAAAAGTTCCTTTTCGAACAGCTTCTATTGCCTTCTCTAGTTCTGCTACGACTGTTGTTATTTTTTCCGACCATGGTCCCTGAGCAACAATCATCCCAGTCTCAGCGTCCAACGTTGCCCCATGCGCGAACAACCAGAACTTGGACCTATCGGGCCAGTCATGTGTCTGTGGAATGATACCTCTTTTCACAAGCGCATTTTCATAGCTTCGCCACCTAGGCAGGGCAGTCATGTAGCCACCTGACCCCAAAATATGGTGATATTTCTTCTTCTTCGCATTCTCCGAATTTTTGGCCGATCGGGATGCAAAGACACCCGATTTCTTGTACGCCTTAAAATCATCCCAAGCGTCTCTTATCTTCACTAGGTTCCCAGTGAAAACTGGATCTTCTTTCTGATATTTCTTCCACAGTTCTTTCTTCCACCTCTGGAATTGTGTGGCCATCTTCTTCAAAGCCCACTTCTCGACTTTCTTCTTCTTATCTTCCGCTACGCTGAAATTTTGCCATAGCGTTTCGCAAAGAATTTTTTTCAATCTTTCATCGACATAACTAGCTCCAACGTTGGCCCCGGTCTTCGGCTTATTCCATTCTATTAAGTTGATCGGGACCAGGTCTCTTACAACAACTCCGCACTGATTTACGAATTTGCGATAAGTTTCTGGGGGCTGCAGTGGTTTGCCATCAGCAGCAACTGTATCAATCGAGAACCTTACGGTATCTTTCAACCTTGCGGCCGGGCCTCGTTTGGACTTTGTCTCAGTACTTGCGCTAGCTGTTCCGGAGGGCGCCTAAACGGGAAAATAATGATTCGTTAGTAAGTGCAAAACAAATTAATTGTTGCGTGAACAGTGACTTGAGATATACATTGGCAGAGTTTGTTCTGGAGGGCACTTCTTCATCCTCGACGTTGTCGTCGTCATCATCTACTACATCTTCTATATTCTGATCTCCGTCGCCGGAGTCGTTCAAAAATTGATTGCTAAACGCCTGTCCATCGTCGTCATCACGATATATGGCCGTTGCATTATCAAAAATCATCTGGCACACGTATCTTTCCTTCTCCGCCTCACCCATTCCGGCGAGCTGATCGGCGTGCTGATCATGTACAGGTTCTTGGGAATCCATAGCTCAACACCTGCTAGTAAAATTTATAAAATGAAGAACACTTAGCGAAATTTTCATCGGGCACTTGGCGAAATTATTTTATCGGACAGTAATAAAATAATAGTTCTGGACATATTAATGAAATAATAGTTCTGGACACACCAAGAGTTATACATAGCTCGGGTTGATTTTTTTAACCCTAATACATCACGATCGAATAATATCACTTATACATAGTCTCGTGACATCTCTCAAAATAATTAACTCCGACCGGGTCCTAAGCCGCGGGGTGCTGAGTCACGGGTGCTACGCATCCATAGATAAGGAACCCTCCTAGGGTCATAGCTCACGTGGTAAGGAACCCTCCTAATAATCGACCAACTGCTGCTATACTGCCTATACTGCCTATCGAGCAAGTACATGTAGCGACGGACGTGCTCGTCCTCCTCCCTGATACGCTGTTGTACCACCTCCTCAGGGGCCGGCTCTCTCCGCACCGAGCGTGGCCCACGCGATGGCCACCAAAGAATATCCGGGTCGACCACGTCACCCGGATTTCTCACCAAGCCGCGTGCCCCGGTACTAAGGAGCTCCCAATGCCAGCCTGGCGGGGCCCAGTCCCGGACATCCCCCGGCGGGTCCAACAAAGACATGAACTAAAAACCTGCCCGGACTAAGTAAATATTCCATAACTTAGTAAAAAATAGTAAATTGAGAAATATAACAGAAATAAGATGAAAGTTAAACAGGAACAATATGGTAACTTAGTGAAAAAATTTAACTTACTGAAATTATATAGTTATTCTAACTTTCTGAAATTTTCTAACACTAACTTAGTGAAATTTTCTAACACAACATTCTAACAGAAAAATTCTAACAGTAAACAAAATTGTAAAAACAAAATAAAGCACTAAAAAAAATCTAACACTAACTCTAAAAATTTCTAACACTAAATTCTAACACTAACACTAATAACTCTAAAAAAATCTAACACTAATTAAATCTAAAAATTTCTAACACTAACTCTAAAAACAATCTAACACTAAACAATCTAACTAATAACTCTAAAAAAACTCTAACACTAAAACAAAATTGAAAAAAAAAGAAATTAAAACTTAATTACCGTACGTGGCCGGCGACGGGGCGACGGCGATCGAGGGGCGAGAGGCGGGGCGGCGGAGGCGGAGGCGAGACAGACGCGCGACGGAGGCGGACGGCGCGACGGCGCGACGGAGAGGCGGACGACGCGCGACGGAGGCGGACGGCGCGACGGCGCGACGGAGAGGCGGACGGACGGGGCCGCGCGGGGGATCGACGGCGACGGCGATGGACGCGGGGTCGCGCGGAGGCAGACGGCGACGGAGGCGCGGCGGACCGAGGACGCGGAGGCAGACGGCGACGGCGACGAGGCGGACCGCGCAGGGCTTCGCCGTAGCTAGGTAGAGGAGAAGACGCGCGAACGAAATGAGGCCAAAATTTCACAAGTCCTGGAGATATCGCCCCACTATAGGCCTTTAGCACCGGTTTGTGTTAGCAACCGGTGCGAAAGGGTCTTTAGCACCGGTTGCTAACACAAACCGGTGCTAAAGGCCTGTAGTTGGGGCCACACCCAGACTGCGCGCCCACTACAGGCCTTTAGCACCGGTTTGTGTTAGCAACCGGTGCTAAAGGTCTTAATACAAACTGCTCGCCTCCCGCGCGCGGCGGTTTTATTGCTACAGTGCGCACCGGCCCGATCGCGAGTCTCTGTTTCTTCTCTTCTTCCTCTGTCTCTTCTTCTTCCTCTCTTGATCTTCCTCCACTAAGCACCATGGCTGAAGTTTCTAAGAGATATGATGTGCCCACACCATGCGGCAAAAGTCTCGACGTGTTCTACACCAACAACTGCGAGGAGCTCCCCGGTGCTATTGGGTATTTGACCAATCTGTATTTCTCCTCTCCCGAAGAACACCGGTTTTTCGGGCTTGATTTAGAGTATATGGCGGATAAACGGAATGTTGCAGTCATCCAGATTGCGTTCAAGGAGGCCGTTTTGGTCTTCCAATGGTCAAGGTAACGCACACGTACAATCTTGCATCTTCGATTTGTTTGTTGCATGTGAAGAATACATGTGTTGCCATATATCTAACACGTACACGTATCAAATTTTTGTTGTTGCAGTAGTTCAAAGCATTCTCCGGCACTTGTTGATTTTCTTGTCAACAAGGGGTATGACTTTTGCAGCGTTGACAACACGCAAGACCGTCCGAAGTTGATGCGCTTGGGTATTGTGATACCTGAAGATCACTACATTGATATTCAGGGTCTTATCCATTTGAACGGGCCAAAGACCGGTATGGCTCGCATGGCAAGTGCCTTCATCCACGAGGGCTACGGAACCATGAAGACTGATTTCCCCTCGAAGAATCACTGGTTGTGGGAGAAGAACCCACTGGACTGGACCAACATCACGTATGCAGCCATAGATGCATACGTCTCCTACGAGTTGTTCCGCTTCTACTCGACGGATCCATAGATGTTGTTTGTGTACCGCCTCTTGTGTTCGATATATGCATGTAATGGATATATTAGTATGTAATGGATATATTATCATGTAATGTATATATTATTATGTAATGGATATTATTTCTATATTAATTCCTAGCTAAACTATTTCTATATTATGTCAAACACACATTTCAAAACAGACAAACAAAAACACATCAATAAAACAAAACAGAAAAACTACTGTTTCTGTATATGTCATCACTTACCCCAGGCGCACTTTACACAAAATGCGCCTGCGGTAAATCTCTTATCCCAGGCGCATTTCCTTACTGTGCGCCTGCGGTAAAGTTACCCTAGGCGCATTTTGCTGTTTATGCGCCTGTGGTAAGTTAGGGTGGGTAATGAGTAAGGCAACGAGAAGTGAGAGCGCAAGTGATACATCGAGCATATATATCGTGGATACATATATATAGATTGATTTAGCGAGATACCATACAGATTGATTTAGCGATTGCCGCAGTGTCGCCGGAATACAAATTCTTTTATTAAAAAGAGAAAACAGACGAACACTACTCCTCGCCATCGTCGTCGGGGAACTCGTCGGTGACCTCCTCCGGGTCATCATCGTCGCCGAACTCGTCGGTGACCTCCTCGTCATCATCGGAGGTGCATGATGGTATGTCCGAGATAGGCCCCCACCTCGGATCGTCGGAGGCCCAGACTTCGCCGGCGCGGTCGGCCCGACGAAGCTCTTGCAGCGCCCTCGTCCTCACCTCCCGAGCCGCATCTAACGCGAGGTGGCGTTCGAGGCGGCGCTCCGCCCGCTGACCCGCGCGTGTCTGCCAGAGCTCCTCGTCGGCGCTCTCCTCCCCCGGGTTGTTCCGGTAATAATCGCGGAAGACGCGGTCTTCCCTGGCGTCGACTAGGCCCTGAAACGCGCGGTGGCGGAGGTGGAGGTGGTCGGCGGCAGTGATGATCTGTGACTTCGTCGCCCTGGCCTCCGCTTCCCAGACTGTGTGGCAGTCGTTGAAGTTCATCAGCGACCGCGGGCGGTTGAGGCGCCAGGCCGCCGCGTCCCAGGCGCGGGCTGCCTCTGCCGCCGTCGCAAAGGTGCCGAGGGGGATGCGGTCGTCCCCCCAGCGGATATCTGCGCTGAACATTCCGTTCTGCCGTGCTCGGACGCCGCGGAAACCGGTGGTGCTGTTCCTCCTCGGAGGCATGGTGGAAGCGCGACGGTGCAGAGGGATGGAGAAGAAGCGCTCGAGGAGCGACAGTGGCTACTGGGTGCATATATAGGGTCCTCTGGCTCACAAAGTGTTGAGCTAGGGTTTTGATCCAACGGTTAAGAAACATCCCAACGGCTCACAACAGCTCGAAAGAAACACACCGTAGCCCTGATCGAACGGCTCACAACAGCTGGAAAGAAACACACCCCGGATCCAACGACTCACAAGCGGTTGAAATAAACACACGATCCGTGTGATTCTATCTGATTGGTCCAAACGAAACCCTAACCCATTTAGTCCCGGTTGGTGTCCCCAACCGGTACTAAAGGGACGATCCGTTTCTATTTGTCTTCTTGTCTTTCTTCTGATTGCGCCGTAACTATGGAACATCTTCATCATTTAACTGAATGCTACGATCATCTTTGACTTTGAAGGGAGGAATTTCATCAAATTTAAAGTAATCTGATCAATTACCCCAGGCGCACATTGCACACCATGCGCCTGTGGTATAGCTCTTAGCCCAGGCGCATATTCTGTCTATGCGCCTGCGGTAATGTTACCCCAGGCGCATATTGTAGTCTATGCGCCTGTGGTAAGTTAGGGTGGGTAATGAGTAAGGCAACGAGAAGTGAGAGCGCAAGTGATACATCGAGCATATATATCGTGGATACATATATATAGATTCATTTAGCGAGATACCATACATGTAGATTGATTTAGCGCGATTGGTATACTAGCCCGCTGGTACTTTGTTTCTCACTTTTAAAAAGTACATACATATATTGCGAGTATTTTCCTCTGTCAACCTTTCATCACAATCTTACGCTTGCCTTTCTTGGTTGATGTTGAATACGTGACTGCCATACCGTGACTTCTTCTGTCTGCCTCTGTGACAACCGGTCGTCACAATCTTACTCTTGCCTTTCTTGGTACCGGTTGCGGTTAACAACCGGTGCTAAAGGGTCTTTAGCACCGGTTGTTAACGGCAAACCGGTTGTTAACGGCAACCGTTGCGAAAGGGTCTTTAGCACCGGTTGTTAACGGCAACCGGTCCTAAAGGCCTGTACAGGGGGGCGCACATTTCTTTTTCTTCTTCTTTCTATTTCCAAAGGGGGGTGTAGAACAAAACAAACGGTATCGCCATCATACAGCCCAACCGTGGCTACTGGGTGCATATATATATGCATACCAAATGCACGGCTGGACGTATGACGGCGAATCCGGATGTTTTGTATTTGCTCGATGAACTGAGTATATGATGTATCAAACCTTAAGGGGGGTGTGGAACAAAACAGACGGTATCGCCATCATACAGCCCGACCGTGGCTACTGGGTGCATATATGCATACCAAATGCACGGCCGGACGTATGATGGCGAATCCGGATGTTTTGTATTTGCTCGATGAACTGAGTATATGATGTATCAAACCTTAAAGGAGGGTGTAGAACAAAACAAACGGTATCGCCAGTATACAACCCCGCAGTGGCTACTGAGTGCATATATGCATACCAAATGCACCGCGGGGCGTATGCTGGCGAATCCGGATGTTTTGTATTTGGGAGATGAACTGAACGGTGTATGAAGCTGGGCTATATATAGGGTCCTCTGGCTCACAAAGTGTTGAGCTAGGGTTTTGATCCAACGGTTAAGAAACATCTCATCCAACAGCTCGAAAGAAACACACCGTAGCCCTGATCGAACGGCTCACAACAGCTGGAAAGAAACACACCCCGGATCCAACGACTCACAAGCGGTTGAAACAAACACACGATCCGTGTGATTCAATCTGATTGGCCCAAACGAAACCCTAACCCATTTAGTCCCGGTTGGTGTCCCCAACCGGTACTAAAGGGACGATCCGTTTCTATTTTTCTTCTTGCCTTTCTTCTGATTGCGCCGTAACCATGGAACATCTTCATCATTTAACTGAATGCTAGGATCATCTTTGACTTTGAAGGGAGGAATTTCATCAAATTTAATGTAATCTTCTGACATGTCTGTCTTGTCCTCGACTCCCACGATGTTTCTTTTCCCTGAAAGAACTATGTGGCGCCTTGGCTCATCGTCTGATGTATTCGTTTCTTTATCTTTTGTTTTTCTCGGTCTGCTAGACATGTCCTTCACATAGAAAACCTGAGCCACATCATTGGCTAGGACGAATTGATCATTGTCGTACCCAAGATTCTTCTGATCCACTGTTGTCATTCCGTACTTCGGGTCTACCTTCACGCCTGACAGGTTGAACCATTTGCACCAGAACAAAGGGACCTTAAAGGAAGGTCCGTAGTCAAGTTCCCATATCTGCTCTATGTAACCATAGTATGTGACCCTTTGCCCGTTGTCGTCTTTTGCATCAAACCGGACGCCACTGTTTTGGTTGGTGCTCTTTTTATCTTGTTCTGCCGTGTAAAATATGTTACCATTTATCTCGTACCCTTTAAAGGTCAATACAGTCGAAGATGGTTGCTTGGCCAACAAGTATAGCTCATCTTCAACAATGTATAGCTCATCTTCAAAAATGAGCTGAGCTCGGGGTGGTATGTAGGGTTTAGGGGAGGGATTTAGGACCGGTTTGTGTTACAAACCGGTTCTAAAGGTTATGACAGCGGGACCCGCAGTGGCTGCAAAAAATGAGAAAACCTGTAGAACCGGTTTGTGATACAACCCGGTTCTAAAGGTTCTGCCCCTGGGCCCCCCTCCCTGCAGCAAATGGCCCGCAAGTCCTTTAGGACCGGTTTGTGTTACAAACCGGTCCTAAAGGCCTTGCGGGCATTTTGCTGCATGGGTGGGGCCCAGGGGCAGACCCTTCTGAACCGGTTTGTATCACATCCGGTTCCATTGGGCTTGGCTCAATGCCCTATTTTCTACTAGTGGTTGTTTCCCCGTGCTTACTAACGTTCGTCTGTCAGCGGCTTGAGTGAGATTAATTGGTTGTTGTCTGAAGAAGTCCTGGAGCTGGTCTAGCTGTCGCAGTGCGGCAGGAGTGATGGAGTGTATCAACTGAATATTCAGGATGCCTTCGTGAAACTGAGAGCGTACCGTGCAGCAAGGATCCGGTGCAAAGCTGTATAGAATCGGAAGTGTATCACGTAGTCGCCCCAACTGCATCCAGGAATCATGCCAGAAGGCGACTGTTTCTCCAGAGCTAACTGAGCTAATCGTAGCTGACTGTATCCCCCCGATTAGTTTTACAATGGACTTCCAGAACGGTGTGTCATTCTCATATGCAGTCACTGGGATGCTACTCTGTAGGTACCACTGTTTAAGCCCTCCGAAGCATGGACCTTGACCCCCTGTTAGCATCTTGCAGGCAAGGTTGGCCATGAGGGCAGTGTTGTGTGTGCGTAGGTGTCGCACCCGGACTTCTAGAGGATACTCACCGTACGAACTGAACAGTATTCTGATGGGATTACGGGGCTTTCCGGCACCCACGTCCTCTTACGAGTAGGCCAACACTTATGTGTGACAACCCATCGCTACTGTTCACCGTCGATGTAAACTATCCTGTAGAAATCAGGACACTACCATTGACGTACTTCATACCATACACACATGGTACTTCAACGGCTTTGAACAAAAGGATAACACAACATGCCTCTACGACACAAAAGATTGAAATAAGGTTTCTTTATCTTTTGTTTTTCTCGGTCTGCTAGACATGTCCTTCACATAGAAAACCTGAGCCACATCATTGGCTAGGACGAATTGATCATTGTCGTACCCAAGATTCTTCTGATCCACTGTTGTCATTCCGTACTTCGGGTCTACCTTCACGCCTGACAGGTTGAACCATTTGCACCAGAACAAAGGGACCTTAAAGGAAGGTCCGTAGTCAAGTTCCCATATCTGCTCTATGTAACCATAGTATGTGACCCTTTGCCCGTTGTCGTCTTTTGCATCAAACCGGACGCCACTGTTTTGGTTGGTGCTCTTTTTATCTTGTTCTGCCGTGTAAAATATGTTACCATTTATCTCGTACCCTTTAAAGGTCAATACAGTCGAAGATGGTTGCTTGGCCAACAAGTATAGCTCATCTTCAACAATGTTGTCATTAATCAGACGTCTTTGCAACCAACCTCCGAAAGTCTTCGCGTGTTCTTTAGCAATGAAATCTTCAGGTTGCTCCGGATATTCCGAGCGTAAAATATCCGTGTGTTCCTGGATATATGGAGCCGCCAAGCTGGAATTAACTAGAACTGTGTAGTGTGCTTGACTGAAAGATTGCTCGTCCATACATGTTGTTGATTTCTTTCCTAGCGTGCCTTTTCCACGCAGTCTCCCCTCATGGCGCGACTGAGGAACCCCGATCGGGTTCAGGTCAGGAATAAAGTCAACACAAAACTCAATGACCTCCTCTGTTCCATAGCCCTTGACCATGCTTCCTTCTGGTCTAGCACGGTTTCTAACATAATTCTTCAAGACTCCCATGAACCTCTCAAAGGGGAACATATTGTGTAAGAATACAGGACCGAGAACGGAAATCTCTTGGACTAGGTGAACTATGAGGTGCGTCATAATATTGAAAAAGGTTGGTGGGAACACCAACTCGAAGCTGACAAGACATTGGACCACGTCCTTCTGTAAACTTGGTAGAGTTGCTGGATCGATTGCCTTCTGAGAAATTGCGTTGAGGAATGCACATAGCTTCACAATGGGTACTCGCACGTTTTCTGGTAGAAGCCCCCTCAATGCAATCGGAAGTAACTGGGTCATGATCACGTGGCAGTCATGAGACTTAAGGTTTTGGAACTTTTTCTCTTCCAGGTTTAGTATTCCTTTTATGTTCGACGAGTAGCCAGACGGGACCTTGATACTACTCAGGACTTGGAAAAAGATCTCCTTCTCTTCCTTGGTAAGAGCGTAGCTGGCAGGACCTTTGAAATTCTCTGGATTCATCAGGTCGTCTCGTTCGTGCATACGTTGGTGGTGCAGCCGTGCTTTTGGTGTATCTCTTGACTTCTTCCCATGCACGCCCAATAAGTTTAGCAGGTTCACGCAAATATTTTTCGTCACGTGCATCACGTCGATCGCAGAGCGAACCTCTAGGAATTTCCAATAGGGTAGTTCCCAGAATATAGATTTCTTCTTCCACATGGCTACGTGGTTGTCGGCGTCATTTGGAACAGATTGTGCGCCAGGACCCTTTCCAAAGATTACTTTTATATCTTTGACCATGTCATATATATCAGTACCTTTAGGGAGGGTTGGCTTCCTCCGTGTATCTGCCTCGCCTTTGAAATGCTTTCCTTTCTTTCTTACGGGATGCCTGTCTGGAAGAAATCGACGATGCCCCGGGTACACATTCTTGCCTATATGTATACTTTCTGTCTCGCCTAAACAGTGTGTGCATGCGCTGTATCCCTTGTTTGACTGTCCTGAGATGTTACTAAGAGCGGGCCAATCATTGATGGTAACAAACAGCAACCCTCGTAGGTCAAATTCCTCTTGTTTGTACTCGTCCCACACACGTACACCTTCGTCAGCCCACAACTCTAAAAGTTCATCAACCAGTGGCCTCAGGTACACATCAATGTTGTTGCCGGGTTGCGACGGGCCTGGGATAAGCACTGGCATCATAATGAACTTACGCTTCATGCATAACCAAGGAGGAAGGTTATAGATACATAGAGTCACGGGCCAGGTGCTATGACTGCTACTCTGCTCCCCAAATGGATTCAGGCCATCTGTACTCAGACCAAACCTTAAGTTTCTTGCGTCACGTGCAAAGTCCTCGTACTTATCGTCGATGTTTCTCCACTGCGACCCATCAGCGGGGTGTCTCAGCATATCGTCTTCCTTACGGTCTTCTTTGTGCCATCGCAACAACTTGGCATGCTCTTTGTTTCGGAACAAACGTTTCAACCGTGGTATTATAGGAGCATGCCACATCACCTTGGCAGGAACCCTCTTCCTGGGGCGATCGTCGCCCTCAACATCACCAGGGTCATCTCGCCTGATCTTATACCGAAATGCACCGCATACCGGGCAGGCATTTAAATTCTCGTGCTGGCCACGGTAGAGGATGCAGTCATTGATGCATGCATGTATCTTATGCACTTCCAATCCTAGAGGGCAGACAACCTTCTTTGCTTCGTATGTACTGCAGGGCAGCACGTTATTTCTTGGAAGCATCTTCTTCATTATTTTCAGCAGGTTTTCAAATCCCTTGTCAGATAATCCATTCTCTGCCTTCCATTGCAGCAATTCAAGGGTGGTGCCCAGTTTTTTCTGGCCATCTTCGCAAGTTGGGTACAACAATTTTTTGTGGTCTTCTAACATGCGCTCCAACTTCAACCTCTCGTTTTCACTTGCGCAGTTTATCTGTTCTTCACGAATGACCTGACGAAGATCATCATCAGACTCATCAACAATGTCCTCAAGTTCAGGCTCATCTTCCCCCATTTCAGTATCACCGTGTTCATCGAACATAGGATACTCATCATTATCCTCTTCTTCTTCATTGTCTTCCATTATAACCCCTCTTTCTCCGTGCTTGGTCCAACAAAAATAACTGGGCATGAAGCCTTCTTGCAACAGGTGGGTGTGTATGGTTCTTGAGCTAGGGAAATTCCTCTTATTCTGGCATTTTTTACATGGACAAAAAATAAATCCATTCTGCCTGTTTTTCTCAGCCACATTGAGAAAACTATGCATGCCATTAAGGAATTCGGGACGACGTCGATCACTGTACATCCATTGCCGGTTCATCTGCATTATATAAATTTATCAACAACCATTATATATGCTAAATCATCATGACTAAATTAGTTAATTAATACAAAAAGTTCATCACACGTTAATACCAAACTAGCGTATAGTGACCATATATACATATATAGTTCTCAGAAAAATACACACTGAAACCATCCATAAAAATTCTCTCTAATTAATGCATTTAAAAACAACAACAAATGCGATCAAAATCGCAACAAAGGTAACAATTGACCCGACGACATAATGATACCAAGCCTCTTTACTAATTGCATATTTCCTAATCTTTCTAATCTTCAGGCGCATTGCGTCCATCTCGCTCTTGTGACTATCGATGACACCGGCAAGAACCTTTTCCAAGGTCATCTTCTCTCTTTCAGTTTTTTCCAACCTTTCTTCAGTTTTTTTCAATCTTTCTTTCAAGCCAATATTTTCTTGTTCAACTAAGTATAACTTCTCAACAATAGGGTCGACTGGCATTTCCGGTTCCACTACCTCCTATATAAAAATATCTATGTCAAGTTGGTCGGCGTAAGTAATTGTCGTATAATCAGGAAATGAAAATATGTAGTGAAAAAAGATAATATACCACATCCGAATCATAGACTGGACGAGGGCCAACGGGGACGGATATCAAAACCATGGCTCTAGAAAATTATATACAAGTAAATACGTAAATCATACAAATCAAAATTTGTTTTGGTAAATAAAAACAATAGGCTCACCAAGGTTGTGTCGGTGATGGGGCGATTGACGGTAGTGAGTAAGGGGACAAGGCGCGCGACACTAAAAAAAGCACAAATCATAATTAATTTTGAGCTCAAATTGCATCAATTTGTATACATAACAAAATGAATAACAAATTCTAGCTTAGCTAGGCATTTCATCAAACACCTAGCTAGCACAACAAAAATGAAATGAGCAAGAAAACGAGCAAAACCTGCAATGCCGGAAGAGGGAACGTTGATGCTAACCGTAGAACCGATGGGTACCAACAATCTTGACAAATGGTGGAGAAAATGGGGATGGATTAGACCTCACAAGAGGAAGAAGAGAGCAAAAATGGAGTTGAGCTCGAGCTGGAAAAAATGAGCTGAGCTCGGGGTGGTATGTAGGGTTTAGGGGAGGGATTTAGGACCGGTTTGTGTTACAAACCGGTTCTAAAGGTTATGACAGCGGGACCCGCAGTGGCTGCAAAAAATGAGAAAACCTGTAGAACCGGTTTGTGATACAACCCGGTTCTAAAGGTTCTGCCCCTGGGCCCCCCTCCCTGCAGCAAATGGCCCGCAAGTCCTTTAGGACCGGTTTGTGTTACAAACCGGTCCTAAAGGCCTTGCGGGCATTTTGCTGCATGGGTGGGGCCCAGGGGCAGACCCTTCTGAACCGGTTTGTATCACATCCGGTTCCATTGGGCTTGGCTTAATGCCCTATTTTCTACTAGTGGTTGTTTCCCCGTGCTTACTAACGTTCGTCTGTCAGCGGCTTGAGTGAGATTAATTGGTTGTTGTCTGAAGAAGTCCTGGAGCTGGTCTAGCTGTCGCAGTGCGGCAGGAGTGATGGAGTGTATCAACTGAATATTCAGGATGCCTTCGTGAAACTGAGAGCGTACCGTGCAGCAAGGATCCGGTGCAAAGCTGTATAGAATCGGAAGTGTATCACGTAGTCGCCCCAACTGCATCCAGGAATCATGCCAGAAGGCGACTGTTTCTCCAGAGCTAACTGAGCTAATCGTAGCTGACTGTATCCCCCCGATTAGTTTTACAATGGACTTCCAGAACGGTGTGTCATTCTCATATGCAGTCACTGGGATGCTACTCTGTAGGTACCACTGTTTAAGCCCTCCGAAGCATGGACCTTGACCCCCTGTTAGCATCTTGCAGGCAAGGTTGGCCATGAGGGCAGTGTTGTGTGTGCGTAGGTGTCGCACCCGGACTTCTAGAGGATACTCACCGTACGAACTGAACAGTATTCTGATGGGATTACGGGGCTTTCCGGCACCCACGTCCTCTTACGAGTAGGCCAACACTTATGTGTGACAACCCATCGCTACTGTTCACCGTCGATGTAAACTATCCTGTAGAAATCAGGACACTACCATTGACGTACTTCATACCATACACACATGGTACTTCAACGGCTTTGAACAAAAGGATAACACAACATGCCTCTACGACACAAAAGATTGAAATAAGGTAGCAAAAGGCCTTCACTAAGGCAGAAATAGCAAATACAATCATCCACAGGACACATGTCCCAACACAGCATTCATTACATCAGCGGAAGCAAACAAGGTGTCTGAGTACAGACAAATCCAACAGACTTAAGAAGCCGGAGAAAATAAAGAAGACGGAGCCCATCCACGATGTCTCGGATCCTGCCCGGGTCCGCTAACTACTCGTCAGCAGCCTCGTCAAACTCCACGTAGTAGCCGTCACCTGGATCCTCGTAATCGTAGTCTGCGGAAACCACAGCCCCAAAGGGGTCAGTACATAGACGTACTGGCAAGCAAGACTCACAGTTCACCAAAGTATAGCCCGTCAACACAAGCACAGATGACTTGGGTTCAACAGAAAGGAGGGGATATAAGATGCTGCAACTGGCTGCGCTAACCAACTACAGAGATTCTATCACTTCCAACTATCAGAAAGGGGATAAGATCGAGTGTTGTAACCAACTGAAAGATAACTTCAAACAAACCCATCCTGGATCTCGCCCCTTATCCAAAGAAGCAATCCGAGGATAACTCACACAGTTGGATTAAGATGAAACAAGTTATGGTGACAATAATCCTATTACTAGTCAAATTGTAATCCTGGGGTGTGAGATTATGAATCATTAGGTTTAAGTTGTCCTGAGTACTTGTTAGCCAGTACTTTCACCAAGTTAACCATAACCGCGGAAAACACGGCTTCTCGAGAAGATTATCCCTGCAGGGTTGCACCAATTTGGCCGTACACGTATGAATAACCCGCCAGATGGGATGCCTCCCACCAAGCGGGGCACTCAACACAACTCAACTCTTCTTCGCATCAAGCCCAAAGCACCTTGGGCGCACGGCTAATCAAGCCCCGAAGAAAAGGGACCCTCATAGCACTCTAAGATCGTGTCCCCCTATATGCCGACTACGAAAGTTCCACCCTGCGCTGGGCTCGCAAAAACATGCATGCGGCAAATAGAAAGCACGAACTAAATGAGATGATTTGGACGAGATGCGAATCGAATCAAATTGAGGGGGGCGCCCATACTCGCTTCCCACATGCGGGTAGTGCGCTCATCATGGATCAGTAGACAAGACCCTTTTCCTATTAGGGTCGACACTAGCAGGCCTCAAAACCACACAGGGCCTCCTGCCGGTGCCTTATCATCAAATTATTATTAAGTCATAACATTAGCATGATTGATTGATTGATTAAATATCGAGCCCCAGAACATAATGAAATATAGTAACTGAAAGTAACGGGTAACAGACTCGAGCAAAACAACCTAAGCATGCTAGTAAGACACTGGCTCAAACAATAGGGTTGTAGGAGTGATGGTGAGGCAATATCAGGGTTAAAGGATTCATGTGATAGGTTCGTAACAGAAACAACTACCACTAAGGCTAGCAAGAATAGACAACGGAAAGTATCGGTAACCAGGGTTGAAAGGAACACAATGGTTCATGTGAGTGATAACTTGCCTGCGAACTCAGCAGCCTGGTACTGAGCTAGATCCTCAGAAGGGGTGCTGTAAGGATCGTCTGTCTCAACGTCGTCGTCTATTCGAGAAGAGGCAAACAAACAAAACAGGAATGTAAACAATCATTGCCATGGCATTGTGCACAATCAAGATGATGCATGACAGTTAATGGTTGCATCAAAATAACCTATCTAACATGACAACACAATTTAAATGGACCCCTATGCTAAATTGAGTTGCATATGGAAAAGGTCCATAGATTAAGTGGAACAAGTGATTTACAATTAATTATTATGTGATAGTTGTTATCATGATGCATGCATGATGATGATGACAAGATAACAACAAATAACAATAATAGATGCAAAGGAAAAGGGATAAAACAAGTTTGGAAATTATTTATTAATTTTGGAAATTTTGGTTACTTAAACATGTCACACAAACAATTATTGTTTTCATCAATTTAAAGTGTGCAAAACAATTAACAAAATTTATATTTGAAAAGAACATCAAATTTTAGTTGGATTACATGTTTCAAATATTGAAATTTGAATTAGGATGAATTTACTATGAATTAAACAATATTAAACAAGTTTTAATTGAGTTTAAAACAAGCTTGAATTTGATTTTAATTTTATTTATTCAAAACATAATTTCAAACTCACATTTGAAAAGTTCACACTTTGATAGCTTAAAAACATATTTTGCATGTTCAAAAATATTTTATTTTGAGCAAGTTATGATTTTTATCAAATTTAAATGAATTAAACAAGTATTAAATTATTTAGGCAATTTAAATTATTCAAACAATGAAACAAATTTTATATTTGAATAGGATATTCAAAATGGTATGAAAAACATATTTTATTTGCCTTATTTGGAATTAGTATGAATTATTTGTGAATTATTGCAAATTACATTTGAATTATTCAAATTTGAAATTTTAAATGCATTTTGAAAACTCAAATCAGAACACAAATGGAACAATTGGAAAGATCATTTAATTTTGAACAGAAAACATATATAACTTTTATTTATTAGAATTATAGATTAAAAGTTATTAAGGTTTAAAGTTTGGGTTTTTATTCTGCCATTTTTAAAAGAATTAGAAATAAAACAGATTCGTTTTAATCCTTTTGTTACCGCACTGGATCTAAACCCCAGTCACTGCCCTGTGGGCCTGCGGCCAGCGTGGCGCGAGCGAATGCTTGCGTGGCCACCACCGCGGCTGACGGGTGGGCCACGGATGTCAGCCCTCCAACGAAAAAAATGTGGGGGAAATAATCCCGCGAGGCCGCGAGTCGAACTCGCGATCCCTCGCTCGCAAGCGTTAGACTGAACCAATACGGTGAGTGAGCGTTGCTTGTCAGGTACAGAGGCGCGGGGAGGTTAAGGATTCAGTGGCGGATCTGAACTTTCTGACGACCAAATGTTTCCGCGACTGACAGAGAAACGCGGCTAAACGGCGGCGAGCTAGCACGCGGTGCTGCTGTGGTGATGGATGGAGGCGTGCGTGGATGCGGTGCAGATGCTGGAGTGACAGAGGGAGAGAGAGGAGGCGACGGTGGCGTGCTCACCGCGGATGCAGGTGAGGCAGAGGGCCGGTGCAGAGTGGTCGACGGCGAGGTAGCAGACGGCGGCGGTGATCCTCGACGTCCCCGGGCCCGCGGCGGTGTCCAAACGATAGCTGGGACGGTGGCGGCTTGATTTCGAGGGCTAGCTGGGGAGATGGTGCTGTGAGGCGGCGGTGGCTCAACGGGGTTCAGAGATCGACGCCGGGGTGGTTCAGAGCAGCAGCGAGTCCGGCAGCGAGAGGGGGGTAAAGTGGCGGCGGAGCTCGAGGGGAGAGTCTAGGGTTAGCTAGGGCGGCGCCAGGGGGCCTAGGGTTGGATTTATAGGGCCTAGGGGCGGCGGATCGCCGTCGAACTGCGATAGTGTCGCGGTGGCACACTCGGATGTGCTGCCGTACACGGGGGAGACGATGACGCCATCTACTCGAACCGGTTAGTTGCGTTAGCGGGCTGGGCTTGCGCGCGCGTAGGCTTAGGTGGGTTGGGCTAGTTAGCTGTTGCGCGCGCGGCTGGTTTCCTTCTTTATTTTTTCTGCTTTTTTTTTTGTAGCAATTAGAAAAGGAAGAAAAACATGAGGTTTTGGGTAGTAAAAATTCTAGGAAAATTTGGGTGGGTGTGTTAGGTTAATTTCAAACATCTAACAGGTTTGGAGTTCAAAATGTTTAAGTTTTGTGCTGTTTGTTGAATAAACCAAATGTGAGTGATTTTTGGATATTAAAAGGGGATTATCAAAACCAACACTTTCATAAGGTGACCCAAAAGACTTAAATGGGAACAAGGAAAGAAAGAATATTTTGGTTATTGTTTTTATGGTTTCAAATTGGTTCTGTTTGAAAAATATTTGATTTGACTTGGAATATTTTATTAATTAATATAGAAACAACAACTTAATAGGGGGAACCCTATTATTAGTTGGATTAGAATTATTGGAAATGGTTTGATATTTTATTATTTCCAAAGGAGGTGTTGTTGATGGTTTGCTTTGAAATTGAAATCCAATTTGGAAATGACTTAGTGGAATTTATAACACCATTTTATTAATTGGTCCATATTGAACATTATGACAACAAATAGATGGTGTTCATTTGTGATTTTTATTCCAAATGTTGTAACAGAGCAAGTATAAAAATAACCATTTGAATTTGTTTGAGTTTGATTATGAAAACAAGATAAAACAGATGCAAAACAAATAGTAACAACTGCAAACAAAAATAAAACAAATGCAATGAGATGATGACATGATGCATTGCTTGAATTAAAACAAGGAACAAAACATTCTAAGGGATATTTCATACTTGGGATGTTACAAAACGCCCCCCTTGAAGGAATCGCACCCCGAGATTCCTTACTGAGTAGGGAAAAGGTCCGGATACTTCTTGCGAAGATCCTCTTCGGTCTCCCACGTTGCCTCTTTAGCGGAATGATGCGACCATTGCACTTTCAAGAACTTGGTGCTCTTGTTGCGCGTCTTACGCTCGGTCTCATCGAGAATACGAATAGGGTGCTCCTCATAAGATAGATCATCTTGCAGTTCAATGGACTCATGATCAACTGCACGATCTGGATCTTTGAAACACTTCTTGAGCTGGGACACGTGGAACACATCGTGCACCTTGGATAGTTTTTCTGGAAGTTCAAGACGATAAGCATTTTTTGCCCGCCTTGAAAGAATGTTGAAAGGACCAATGTATCTTGGTGCAAGCTTTCCTTTCACACCAAAACGATGAGTGCCTCTGAGGGGAGTTACACGGAGATATGCCTTATCACCAGGTGCATAGATCATATCCCTGTGCTTGCTATCATAATAGCTCTTCTGACGAGACTGAGCAATCCTGAGATTGTCACGAATGATACGAACTTTCTCCTCGGCTTCCTTAACAATGTCAGGGCCTAAGAGTGAACGTTCACCAGCTCCAGACCAATTGATTGGACTTCTGCATCTGCGACCATACAGTGCCTCAAATGGTGCCATGCCTAGGCTTGCCTGGTAGCTGTTGTTGTAGGAGAATTCAGCATATGGAAGGCAATCCTCCCATTTCATGCCAAAGGAGAGACCACATGCTCTGAGCATATCCTCGAGAATCTGATTGACTCTTTCGACTTGCCCCTGAGACTGAGGGTGATAAGCTGTGCTGAACAGAAGTTTAGTGCCCAATGCTTCTTGAAAGCTTTTCCAGAAATGAGAAGTGAAGATACTTCCACGGTCTGAGCTTATTTCCAATGGAACACCATGAAGGGGAACAACCTTTGCTGTGTAGAGCTCTGCTAACTGGCTAGCTGAGATAGTTTCCTTGACAGCAAAGAAGTGAGCAACCTTAGTGAGACGATCAATAACAACGAAGATTGCATCGTTGCCCTTTTTGGACTTTGGAAACCCAGTAACGAAGTCCATTTCAATCATGTCCCACTTCCACTCAGGAATTTTCAGAGGTTGGAGTAGACCGGCTGTTTTCTGATGGACTGCTTTAACACGTTGACAAACGTCGCATTCAGAAACGTATTGAGCAATTTCACGTTTCATTCCAGGCCACCAATACAGAGTCTTGAGATCCTGGTACATCTTTGTACTTCCAGGGTGGATGGATAGAGGAGTTTCATGAGCCTCCTTGAGAATGATATCCTTGAGACTTTGAATCTGAGGAACTGCAATGCGTCCTTCGAAGAACACAGTTCCCTTTTCATCAATTGAGAAGGACTTGAATTTATCATTGCCCTCCTTGATGTGCTCTACAATCTTCTTGATTTCAGTATCACGAAGTTGTTCAGAACGAATCTTGTCCTCGAGAGTTGGACTGGCTGTCAAGCTAGCAAGGTATCCTTCAGGGACAAGACCAAGGTTCAGCTTCTGGAATTCTTCATGAAGTGGAGGTTGGCTTTCCATGATCATGAGATTATTGCAATAGGATTTGCGACTGAGAGCATCGGCCATAACATTAGCCTTGCCTGGAGTGTAAGAAATGGTGAGATCAAAGTCTTTAATCTTCTCAATCCATCTCCTTTGCCTGAGGTTCAGATCTGGCTGAGTGAAGATGTATTTCAGACTCTTATGATCGGAAAAGATTTCAGTTTTGTTACCCAACAAGTATTGTCTCCATTTCTTGAGGGCAAACACAACTGCTGCAAGTTCAAGATCATGAGTGGGATAGTTTTGCTCATGTGGGTTCAACTGACGTGAAGCATAAGCCACAACTTGACGTTCTTGCATAAGAACTGCTCCCAGACCTTGGAGAGATGCATCGCAGAATATCTGGAAAGGTTTGGTAGTATCGGGGCCAACCAGAACAGGTGTGGAAGTGAGTTTAGTTTTGAGGAGATTGAAACTTTCATCACACTGTGGAGACCAAACAAACTTCTTGTCCTTCTTTGTGAGATCAGTGAGAGGTTTGGCAATCTTGGAAAAGTTTTGGACGAAACGACGGCAATAGCTAGCCAAGCCAAGAAAACTTCTGACTTGCTTCACCGTCTTAGGGGGTTTCCAGTCAACAATTGCCTTAACCTTTTCCGGGTCAATGGCTATGCCTTTGGCAGAGATGATATGACCAAGATATGCAACTTCTGGAATCCAGAACTCACATTTGGAGAATTTGGCATACAGACGATGCTCGCGAAGTTTCATGAGAGTGAGACGAAGGTGTTCTCCATGCTCTTCCTCGGATTTTGAGTAGACTAGAATGTCATCGAGATATACCACAACGAACTTGTCGAGGTATTCATGGAAGACAGAATTCATGAGTCTTGACAACGTTGCCGGTGCATTGGTGAGACCAAAGGACATGACGGTATATTCATATAGACCGTAACGTGTGGTGAAAGCTGTCTTAGGAATATCTTCCTTTCTGATCTTTATCTGATGGTACCCCATCCTCAAGTCCAATTTTGAGAATATTGAGGCTCCAGCAAGTTGATCAAAAAGATCATCGATACGAGGAATTGGATACTTGTTCTTGATTGTTTTCTCGTTGAGAGGACGATAGTCAACCACGAGTCTTTTTGTTTGATCCTTCTTGGCAACAAACAGAGTTGGGCAACCCCAAGCGGAGGAACTAGGCTGAATGTAACCTTTCTCCATGTACATATCGATTTGCTCCTTCAACAATTTCAGTTCAGGAGGAGCTATCTTGTATGGATGCTTAGAGATTGGAGCAGTACCTGGCTCAAGCTCGATCACGAACTCAACTGCTCTGTCCGGAGGCATCCCTGGCAACTCTTCTGGAAAGACGTCAGGGAATTCACAAACCACCGGAACATTCTCAATTGCAGGAAGAGGTTTACCATCGAGGTTGAACAGCTGAACAGAACTTGATCCATATGGAGAATAGACTATCTGGCCTGAAGTGTGAGAGAGAGTTATTGACTTTTGAGCACAGTCAATTTTAGCTTTGTGGGTCTTCAACCAATCCATACCCAGAATGACATCAATGTCAGAATTTCCCAGCAACATGAGTGAAGCAAGGAATATGCGACCTCCAATTAGAATCTCATTGTCCATGCTTATCTTGGAAGTAATCATTTTAGTTCCCGGAGAGTGCACATAGATTTGATTGCTTAGTGGAACCAGAGCTAAATTGTACGTTGTAGCAAAGATCTTTGACACGAACGAATGCGATGCTCCAGTATCAAACAACACTTTAGCTGGAATAGAGTTTACGGGTAATATACCGAGAACGACGTCAGCAACTTCCTCAGCTTTGTCGGCCTTGATATGGTTCACCCTCGCGGTCCTCCCGACAGGCCTGTTGTTGGAGTTGAAGGCTTTAGCCGGGGGAGAACGAACCATTGCCTGGTTGGTGTTGGGGCGAGGAGGTGGAGGTAGCTGCCTCTGAGTGCACTTATCAGCGTAGTGTCCAGTCTCCTTGCACTTGTAGCAAGTGACGATGCGAGGAGGACCTGGCCTTGGCTGTCCCATTGGAACCCTCTGACCCTGCATCTGAGATGGGTTGGGTGGGCGGGGACCAAAGCCTGGAGAAGCTTGGGCATTTGGAGCCCTAGTGACAGCAGCATTTGGCACCCAGATGCGGCGCTTCTGCGGAGGGGTGGTCATGTTGGAGGAGGAACCACCCTCACGCGAGTGCTTGCGGAACTCTTAGAACGCCTTGCGCCCATTCTCCTCATTGAGCGCGGTGTTCACGAGCTCCATGAAGTCCTTGCACTTGATGTTGGTGAGAGCGTACTTCAGTTCCGGGTTAAACCCTCGGCGGAACCTTGCCATCTTCTTGGCTTCAGTGGACACCTCGTCACCAGCGTATCGAGCGAGACGATTGAACTCGTTCTGGTAGCCGAGGACGTCCAGCTTGCCCTGTTTGAGAGAGCAAAATTCCTCACGCATCCTTTCCATGAGACCATCTGGGATGTGGTGCTTCAGGAAGGCGTCCTTGAAACATCCCCAGGTGATAGGATAGCCAGCTCTCATGGTCTGGTAGTTCTCCCACCAAGTAGCTGCCTGACCCTTCAGTAGGTAGGTGGCATACTTGACCTTATCTTCCTCAGCAACATGAGCTATCTCCAGAGCCCTGTTCATCTCCCTGATCCAGTCATCAGCATCCAGGGGCTCACGTGTTGCCACGAAAGCTCTCGGCCCCATGCTCAGAAACTCCTTGATGCTGACTCGCGGAGCATTCTGGTTGGTGTGCTGGTTAGCCTGGATCTGGGCCATCTGAGCCACGACCTGAGTCATCTGAGTCAACAGCTCCGTGAGCGGAGGTGGTTCAGGCGGGTTGCTCCTTGTTGGCGGCATCCTGAATAGACATTCATTTTAGCACAACAACAGAAAAAGGATAGACTTGTTAACCGAAAGATAGATTATTTCGACGCATGAATAGATAACCAACAGGTACATCATCACATGTTCAAATACATCAGAATATCCAACAGACCAATACATGGTTCGAAAGACAAGGATAACTAAACATAGCTAGGAATGGATACATCGGTACTCCCATGCTCATCACGCAGGACGGCGGTGAGTAGTACGACGAGAGATACGGTGCGGAGGAATCCCCCGGAAGTAGGTATGACGACGATCCACGTAGAGCGGGACTGCTCTGAGAGCAACTCTCGGTGTGATGAAGTAGAAAGCGTCGTCTCCCTGTGCTCCAAAACGTGGAATCCCAGTGTAACCAGCACCGAGGTCGAGAAGTGGGCCTCTGATCGGCTCGTAACCTCCAGCATCTGGCAGCGGAAACCCAGCTGGCTGAGTGAAACGTGCAAAGCGCTCGTCTCCAACAAAGTCTGTGGTGTACGTAGCCAGACGAGTCAACGCCAGATAGAGCTGCTCCCTGACTGAGGCTAACTCCTGAGAAAGTGTGGAAGCAACGGCGTCACTGTGCCTCACGAACTGAGCAGTGGTGTGCAGCCTGGAGCTATCAGACTCGTAGGTATCCAGGTTGCTGTGGAGAGTGAAATGAACTCCCGCTGCCGTGATGTAACCACGGGGGATGTGACGATAGATGGAATCATCAAACCCCCAGTAGTCAGCACGGAGGACGGTGAGACTCACGTAAGCTGCCTGCTGCACGGCCATATCCATTGTGCCATCATCCGACAGAATGTAGACGATAGCCTAGTAGTAGGTCTGGTCAAACTCTCGCTGCTGCTCGTAGACCTGGTACTCCGGTGCCCAATGGAACCCCAGATAGGTAACCATGTCTCTCAGCATCTCCGGATAACCGGCGGTGCTCTCACAGCGAGTCATCCGAACCACCTGCGGGTAGAACCTGAGATCCATCTGCAGATGATCGAGGAAGTTTTTGATTAGACTCCGGTAGAAGAAAAAGGATGTGGAAAACAACAACAAGGTTTCAACGGACGAAAGGTTCTTCAGAAGAACAGGATATCGAAGCAACATCGGGAAAACGAGACCAAAAGTCCTGAGGTACTATGGAGAACCCAAAACACGTGAAATCCTAACTTGAAAGTTTAGGTGAGAACAGAAAACAACGTTGCACTTCCTTACCAGAAAAGGGTGGGTGGGTGGGGAAAGAAGAAAAATGGCAGAATTCCTACTCTCACGTTTCATTTTTCCTATATAGCTACAAAATAGTTTCTAGACTCAACTGCGACCAGTAAAAAGGGATCCTATAGGCAGACAGGCTCTGATACCATTTGTCGCACCCGGACTTCTAGAGGATACTCACCGTACGAACTGAACAATATTCTGATATGATTACGGGGCTTTCCGGCACCCGCGTCCTCTTACGAGTAGGCCAACACTTATGTGTGACAACCCATCGCTACTGTTCACCGTCGATGTAAACTATCCTGTAGAAATCAGGACACTACCATTGACGTACTTCATACCATACACACATGGTACGTCAACGGCTTTGAACAAAAGGATAACACAACATGCCTCTACGACACAAAAGATTGAAATAAGGTAGCAAAAGGCCTTCACTAAGGCAGAAATAGCAAATACAATCATCCAGAGGACACATGTCCCAACATAGCATTCATTACATCAGCGGAAGCAAACAAGGTGTCTGAGTACAGACAAATCCAACAGACTTAAGAATCCGGAGAAAATAAAGAAGACGGAGCCCATCCACGATGTCTCGGATCCTGCCCGGGTCCGCTAACTACTCGTCAGCAGCCTCGTCAAACTCCACGTAGTAGCCGTCACCTGGATCCTCGTAATCGTAGTCTGCGGAAACCACAGCCCCAAAGGGGTCAGTACATAGACGTACTGGCAAGCAAGACTCACAGTTCACCAAAGTATAGCCCGTCAACACAAGCACAGATGACTTGGGTTCAACGGAAAGGAGGGGATATAAGATGCTGCAACTGGCTGCGCTAACCAACTACAGAGATTCTATCACTTCCAACTATCAGAAAGGGGATAAGATCGAGTGTTGTAACCAACTGAAAGATAACTTCAAAAAAACCCATCCTAGATCTCGCCCCTTATCCAAAGAAGCAATCCGAGGATAACTCACACAGTTGGATTAAGATGAAACAAGTTATGGTGACAATAATCCTATTATGGTGTCCCCCTATATGCCGACTACGAAAGTTCCACCCTGCGCTGGGCTCGCAAAAACATGCATGCGGCAAATAGAAAGCACGAACTAAATGAGATGATTTGGAAGAGATGCGAATCGAATCAAATTGAGGGGGGCGCCCATACTCGCTTCCCACATGCGGGTAGTGCGCTCATCATGGATCAGTAGACAAGACCCTTTTCCTATTAGGGTCGACACTAGCAGGCCTCAAAACCACACAGGGCCTCCTGCCGGTGCCTTATCATCAAATTATTATTAAGTCATAACATTAGCATGATTGATTGATTGATTAAACATCGAGCCCCAGAACATAATGAAATATAGTAACTGAAAGTAACGGGTAACAGACTCGAGCAAAACAACCTAAGCATGCTAGTAAGACACTGGCTCAAACAATAGGGTTGTAGGAGTGATGGTGAGGCAATATCAGGGTTAAAGGATTCATGTGATAGGTTCGTAACAGAAACAACTACCACTAAGGCTAGCAAGAATAGACAACGGAAAGTATCGGTAACCAGGGTTGAAAGGAACACAATGGTTCATGTGAGTGATAACTTGCCTGCGAACTCAGCAGCCTGGTACTGAGCTAGATCCTCAGAAGGGGTGCTGTAAGGATCGTCTGTCTCAACGTCGTCGTCTATTCGAGAAGAGGCAAACAAACAAAACAGGAATGTAAACAATCATTGCCATGGCATTGTGCACAATCAAGATGATGCATGACAGTTAATGGTTGCATCAAAATAACCTATCTAACATGACAACACAATTTAAATGGACCCCTATGCTAAATTGAGTTGCATATGGAAAAGGTCCATAGATTAAGTGGAACAAGTGATTTACAATTAATTATTATGTGATAGTTGTTATCATGATGCATGCATGATGATGATGACAAGATAACAACAAATAACAATAATAGATGCAAAGGAAAAGGGATAAAACAAGTTTGGAAATTATTTATTAATTTTGGAAATTTTGGTTACTTAAACATGTCACACAAACAATTATTTTTTTCATCAATTTAAAGTGTGCAAAACAATTAACAAAATTTATATTTGAAAAGAACATCAAATTTTAGTTGGATTACATGTTTCAAATATTGAAATTTGAATTAGGATGAACTTACTATGAATTAAACAATATTAAACAAGTTTTAATTGAGTTTAAAACAAGCTTGAATTTGATTTGAATTTTATTTATTCAAAACATAATTTCAAACTCACATTTGAAAAGTTCACACTTTGATAGCTTAAAAACATATTTTGCATGTTCAAAAATATTTTATTTTGAGCAAGTTATGATTTTTATCAAATTTAAATGAATTAAACAAGTATTAAATTATTTAGGCAATTTAAATTATTCAAACAATGAAACAAATTTTATATTTGAATAGGATATTCAAAATGGTATGAAAAACATATTTTATTTGCCTTATTTGGAATTAGTATGAATTATTTGTGAATTATTGCAAATTACATTTGAATTATTCAAATTTGAATTTTTAAATGCATTTTGAAAACTCAAATCAGAACACAAACGGAACAATTGGAAAGATCATTTAATTTTGAACAGAAAACATATATAACTTTTATTTATTAGAATTATAGATTAAAAGTTATTAAGGTTTAAAGTTTGGGTTTTTATTCTGCCATTTTTAAAAGAATTAGAAATAAAACAGATTCGTTTTAATCCTTTTGTTACCGCACTGGATCTAAACCCCAGTCACTGCCCTGTGGGCCTGCGGCCAGCGTGGCGCGAGCGAATGCTTGCGTGGCCACCACCGCGGCTGACGGGTGGGCCACGGATGTCAGCCCTCCAACGAAAAAAATGTGGGGGAAATAATCCCGCGAGGCCGCGAGTCGAACTCGCGATCCCTCGCTCGCAAGCGTTAGACTGAACCAGTACGGTGAGTGAGCGTTGCTTGTCAGGTACAGAGGCGCGGGGAGGTTAAGGATTCAGTGGCGGATCTGAACTTTCTGACGACCAAATGTTTCCGCGACTGACAGAGAAACGCGGCTAAACGGCGGCGAGCTAGCACGCGGTGCTGCTGTGGTGATGGATGGAGGCGTGCGTGGATGCGGTGCAGATGCTGGAGTGACAGAGGGAGAGAGAGGAGGCGACGGTGGCGTGCTCACCGCGGATGCAGGTGAGGCAGAGGGCCGGTGCAGAGTGGTCGACGGCGAGGTAGCAGACGGCGGCGGTGATCCTCGACATCCCCGGGCCCGCGGCGGTGTCCAAACGATAGCTGGGACGGTGGCGGCTTGATTTCGAGGGCTAGCTGGGGAGATGGTGCTGTGAGGCGGCGGTGGCTCAACGGGGTTCAGAGATCGACGCCGGGGTGGTTCAGAGCAGCAGCGAGTCCGGCCAGCGAGAGGGGGGTAAAGTGGCGGCGGAGCTCGAGGGGAGAGGCTAGGGTTAGCTAGGGCGGCGCCAGGGGGCCTAGGGTTGGATTTATAGGGCCTAGGGGCGGCGGATCGCCGTCGAACTGCGACAGTGTCGCGGTGGCACACTCGGATGTGCTGCCGTACACGGGGGAGACGATGACGCCATCTACTCGAACCGGTAAGTTGCGCTAGCGGGCTGGGCTTGCGCGCGCGTAGGCTTAGGTGGGTTGGGCTAGTTAGCTGTTGCGCGCGCGGCTGGTTTCCTTCTTTATTTTTTCTGCTTTTTTTTTTGTAGCAATTAGAAAAGGAAGAAAAACATGAGGTTTTGGGTAGTAAAAATTCTAGGAAAATTTGGGCGGGTGTGTTAGGTTAATTTCAAACATCTAACAGGTTTGGAGTTCAAAATGTTTAAGTTTTGTGCTGTTTGTTGAATAAACCAAATGTGAGTGATTTTTGGATATTAAAAAGGGATTATCAAAACCAACACTTTCATAAGGTGACCCAAAAGACTTAAATGGGAACAAGGAAAGAAAGAATATTTTGGTTATTGTTTTTATGGTTTCAAATTGGTTCTGTTTGAAAAATATTTGATTTGACTTGGAATATTTTATTAATTAATATAGAAACAACAACTTAATAGGGGGAACCCTATTATTAGTTGGATTAGAATTATTGGAAATGGTTTGATATTTTATTATTTCCAAAGGAGGTGTTGTTGATGGTTTGCTTTGAAATTGAAATCCAATTTGGAAATGACTTAGTGGAATTTATAACACCATTTTATTAATTGATCCATATTGAACATTATGACAACAAATAGATGGTGTTCATTTGTGATTTTTATTCCAAATGTTGTAACAGAGCAAGTATGAAAATAACCATTTGAATTTGTTTGAGTTTGATTATGAAAACAAGATAAACAGATGCAAAACAAATAGTAACAACTGCAAACAAAAATAAAACAAATGCAATGAGATGATGACATGATGCATTGCTTGAATTAAAACAAGGAACAAAACATTCTAAGGGATATTTCATACTTGGGATGTTACAGTAGGTTTTTGATACCTAGCCCTCCTATGTTTTTCGGTAGTGTGGCCATTTCCCAGGCCACGAGGCAATGACCACCTGCGACCTCTTTCTTGCCTTTCGAGAGGAAAGCCCTCCTCAGTTTTTCCACCATTTCAATGGTTGATCTATCCCACTCGATGCACGCCATGAAGTACGTAGGGACAGCCGATAGGACCGAGTTCACCATCTGATTAAGGGCTTTTGTTACTTAAGAAACTGATTAAGTGTATATAAACATACCAAGCTGAAATCCCTAAATGAGAGCAAAGATCTACTAATACCAAGCTGAAATCCCTAAATGAGAGCAAAATATCCTCTAACACCCTAGAACGTGTGCTGTGGTTTTCTACGGTTAAATGGAGAACTAGAGATGATATTTGTGGTGGACATGAGAAAATTCCAAATAACTCAAGCTTCAACACAGAGAATTCGCTCGTTGATGTATAATTAGGACCATTCATCTAGTGGAAATATTGGTAGTAGAAAATCTTATGGCAAAAATCCATTCAGGACATTCTTGTTAGGCACTATACCAGACAATTGCTTCATGAACTCTAGGAGGTGTTTGGCTCCGCCGGTGTGTTACAGGCAATCCTATGGGTTTTTCCAGGAATGTTGGATTTAGCTTAAAACGGCTTTATTTCCATCTTGACGAAAGGGTAATATATTGCACAAGCACAAGCTTCAATAAGATCTTATTGAAAAGACACTGCAGTTTATGCAGTGTAGTGCCACTTCTCACTTCAGTAAGGTGTTGTTGCGTTTACATATCATGAGAAAGCCGCTTCCAAACTGGATGAACGGGGAAGAGAGCTAGGATTACATGGGGAAGGAGTGCTGAATGGGTTTCTAGAAGGCCTCACTGAGCTCCTCTGTCAGTTAATCTAGTATGTCAGTTTTCGATTTTGTTCAGGTTCAGCTAGGCGTCAATCTCCTCTTTTTAGTTTTGATTCGATCTGATGCTGTAAACCTGATCGCCTGAGCGTGGTATGGCACGTCCGTTAGAGGGAATCGTGTAGCCAGACACTATCGAACTTTAGTTGAATTAAAGGGGAAGAAGGAACGCAACGCAGAAGATTTGTCTCCACTCTGAATTTTCGTAACCTTGTTCATCTGAATTTCCACATGTTCCAGTCACCAATCAAAAGGTGCTGAGAAACATGGTCTTCCTGGGGTCGATTGGGCATGTTGGTTGGGGGTCATGGAGCAGTGCCGTTCACCTCAGCGGCCTCGATCTTGGCCGCACGCAATGGCGATGTCAGTGAGCGAGGCAGCACAGGCGAGCGACAGGCACGCCTTGCCAATTCGGCGCCGAGCACCACCAGGCGTGGTCAGCCTTGCATCACCTGGCCGTTGGCCGCGTGTCCGGCGCAACGGGCCAAAGGCAGGATGCAATCACCGCGCGCTAGTCGAGACTGGCGTCGACGCGTCGACCATGCGTACTGAAGCCACGGCAACGCGCGAGGCGCCGGAGCGTCCACCACTCGGAAGTCGGAACAATGGTGAAGTCACCTCCGGGCCACTGATGCCGGGGCGCAGCATGCCAAGGCATCTGCGCCTGAGCACGAGCCTTGCACGCTGGCCGGGGGTCAATGCCCGGACCTCCCTCACTAGCCGTGTCGATTCCACCGCTTGAACGCACGCGGCAGACAAGACAGCAACAATGCAACACCTACACCATCAGGTCAGAAAAAAACTACTCTCGCACAATATTGACGCGTGTGGACACAAATAACACAATGCAGTAGGACATGATCAAGACGGTCAGTGTCCTGTAGGCAAGTGTAACAGCGTGAGTGTCATCAGTCCATAGTCTGTACTGAAGAGCCAAGTCAAATATAAAAATTACACTTCAAAGGAGCCAAATGCAATCAGCTGGTACTACTGTCCTGACGGCGACCAAGGCAAACTGAATTTTTCATGTCCATGTGGCAGTTTAGAGTAGCTGCCCACATTGTCTCACGCCCTCAATGTCCAACTCTGAGCCAGGGCTTTTACCAAATTGCTGTTAAGGACACCGCAAACCACTGTTCTTCGATTAATCAACTTAGTAGTACTGACTACAACACCTTTGATGCGAATTATGTCACCCACACAACGACCCTCCGACCACCTACCTGTCAGTCCAAAATAGGCGCTTGCAGCCATCTCCCACTGCAATGTGTACTAGGCTCTGAAAGACTCTGAGTTGCATCATTGTTACAAAAATATGCAAAATTGACAGTCAGGTCTCTGATAGCCTGTCACGATGTCATTTCACGGAAGTCATAAGGTTATTTTTCCCTAAATGGGAGTAAAGATCTACTAATACCAAGCTGAAATCCTTAAATGGGAGCAAAAGATCTTGTAATACCCTAGAACCTGTGCTGCGGCTTGCTGCAGTTAAATGGAGAACTAGGGATGATATAGTTTTGGTGAATAGAAGATAATTTCAGAAAACTTAATTATTGGACAAGGCTCAAAGCTCGTACAGGGTTGACGCTGATCAAGACACTAGACTGCTACCTTCTCCTATCCAGATTGGCAACAGCTACACGTATTATCCAGGAAACAGAGAAAAAAGTATATATTGAAATGGTTGAGTTGACTCCTGTCAAGTTAACTTCAGTTTTACTAGCATTCCATGGCTCAGACTGAATGAAGGTGGTTCAGACTCCAGCACAGTCTTCAACAACAGTACTGTAATTCAGAGAGTTCTCATGGCTCTCATTGATGTCGAAGGAGTACCAGCTCATCTAGGCGACATAATGGTAGAAAATCTTATGGAAATCCATTCAGGACATTTTTGTTAAGGCACTATAGCAGACAGTTGCTTCATGAACTCTCTGCGGTTCTTGGCTCTGTCCGTGTTACAGGTAATCCTATGAGTTTTGCCAGAAATGTTTTATCTGGTTCGAAAGGTTTATGTCCATCTTGAGGAAAGGGTATATATTGCACAAGGTTAAAAAAAATCTTATTGAAAATACAATGCAGTCTATGCAGTCAGTAGCGCCACTTCTCAATTCAGTTAAATTGTGTCTGCCAGTTTTCGGTTTTCTTCAGTTTTAGTTAGCATTAGGTTCAGTTAGGCGTGAAGCTTCTCGGTTAATTTTTGGCTCGATCTGATGTTGTAAACGTGATCGCCTAAGCGTGGTATGGCACGGTCGTTAGAGGGGATCGTGTAGCCAGACCCGATCGAACTTTTGTTGGGGAAGAAGAAACGCGACGCAGAAGACTGTCTCCTCTGAATTTTCTGAAACTTGTTCGTCTGAATTTCCAATGTTCCAGTCACCAATCAAAGGTGCTGAGAAACATGGTCGGGGATCATGAGAAGTGTAGTTCACCTCACCTCTCCAGCCCTTCAGGGAAACGCCGGGGGTTCCCTGCGCATCAATCAAACGCAACGAAGACTGAGTATGTAACAAAATTTCATTGAGAAAAATAGCCCTATGATTTGAACTCACAACTGAACTATTGTTACACTAGGATCCTAAAACCTCTTATGCCGACCCAAAACAGAAGCGATAAGAAATCTTTATTTTTCAGATCCAACTAGATTTCTGGTTCCTTAAGGAATTTCATTTTTCTAATCTATCCAGTAGGACAGGAAAAAAAATATAGAAGTCTTACTCTCCCCTTGAAACTGTGGCATCTGCTGAAGTGCCTCGTCCAATATTTGGTATATCAGTTAATCCAGCTGATCCTTGAACAACTTAACTTCTGCTCCTTTAATTATATACAATTATGGCACTTCTGTTCAGACTTTTTTTTTTGCAGTAGTGCATATGATATCTTTTAACTTGATCCATGTCTTCTTTTTTTTGGAGAAAATGAGAAGGACTTTTGCTTTTTATTTCATTGAAAAGATAGAGATTGGGTTACAGTCCTCCTAGGAGGTTGATTACAGTGGAAAAAAAATATGAACAACAATACACGTCCCAGATCAAGGGAGGATGACCCTAAGGCCCGGGACGGCGGCTTCATCCTTGATCATGGCCACCCTAGTGCTGACAGAGGGCTAAGCTCCGTTGAAGATGCAGTCGTTTCGTTGCTTCCAGATCACCCATTGCACGAGCAGGGTTGCGGAAGGTGAGGCCGTTGCGCAACTACTTGCGGGCGCGCTGCCTGGCGCCATGCCACCAGTTGACAAGGGAGGCAGCGTCCTGGTCTACAAGTCAAGCGAAGCCAGGAGGAAATCACATGCCAAACCCTGTCGTGAGTAGGGGCAATGGGGCATTCGATGATTAGGTGGCGCAATGTGTCTCAAGCCTGGTCGCACAAGGGACGAGCCTGGTACTACAGTCCGCGGCGTGCCACGGTGCCAGACGGTCAGCCGTCCAGCAGCAATCTTGTTCGGCTAGCCAGTGGAGATGCCCAACACTCCCAGATGAGCTTCCACGTATGTGAGGACACAGATCCATGGAAGCTGGCAAGGTAGCAAGATTGTACCATATAGGTGCCGCTCGTGGCACACTTCCATTGTAGGTGGTTAGGTTCCTCGGAGACCACTGTGTGCTCGATGGCTTCCCAAAGTTGCAAATATTGACCGATCTCATTGATGCCGAGCGTTCCATCGATAAGCCCAGCTGTTCTCGTGGAGGCCATCAGCAACATGGGAACAAGATGAACTTCAAACAGAGCATGAGTTTCTCTTCCTCGCCCTCCTCGATGATGCCCATGCCAGCTTCTTGGCAAGGCGAGCCACCAGTGTTCCTCTGTGCTTGCTAAACAAAGAGCGACTTCGGCGAACAGGGTACCCCACTGCCAGGGTCTTGCGGCATTGAGTCGGCAGCAGCAGCGGCGACAATTGTGGCGTGGACGACTGCTCCTGGAACACGGGAGCCTGTAGAATCTCACCAGACCCCTTAGACAGTAACACCAAACTGAACCTATAACCTATTGCAGTGAGCCATCCACCGAGTCCGTCCTCTCTGAACCTGCCACGGCATTTAGTCCAAGCAGTCGGCAAGCTACTCCATCTTGTCCATGATTGTGGTTGGAGAGTGTGTAACAGACACGGTAGCCAAGTGGCGCAGGCTTTGAGTTGGTCTGGCATGTGTCTGTACATGACCA
Source organism: Alopecurus myosuroides (assembly GCA_028641055.1). Taxonomy (NCBI): domain Eukaryota; kingdom Viridiplantae; phylum Streptophyta; class Magnoliopsida; order Poales; family Poaceae; genus Alopecurus; species Alopecurus myosuroides. The sequence continues at coordinate 6,091,548 of CM054060.1, read as the reverse complement.
AGAGTGGGTCCAGGGAAGGTGCGTGTGTGAGCAGTATATAAGCTCATTGTATCGACGGGTTAAGGCCTGAAATGAATGAAACAGAATTCTGTCTTCCTCTTCCCTCACCTGTCAACGTCTCCTCTCTCTGGCGCTAGCCCTTTCTCCCTCGTCTCTCTCTCGTTTCCCTTACCTCTTCTCCAAGCAAACGAGAGCAAGGCGGATCTGACGCCATCGATCAATCGATCGGCAAGGGGATACTTACAGTGGTATCAGAGGTCTGAGTCGATCGCTGGATTCGCGTTTCCGTTAGGCCTACAGCGGTAAAATCCCTGACGGAAGGTAGTGATCGGGGCCGGATTTCGATTTCGATCGGATCCAGCACTGTACGCGTAAATCCCGAAGTTGGTTCGCTGGGCTCAACGAGCGATCCACGACGGCGCCTCCAAAACCCTCCCCGCAGACGGAGTTCGTGCTGGCGGCGATGGCGGACTCGGCGGCGCGGACGGACGAGGATCTCAAGGCAATTCGGGCGAGTCTCGAGCTCGTGCAGGCGCAGATGGGATCCCTCGATGCTCGGCTAGGCTTGCTCGACACATCCTACCAACAAGTGGCCAGCCAACTCGATTTCAACTCCCGCGCGGTGAGTGATCATACCCGCATCATGGATGGAATCGAGCGCCGCCAGGAATCACTATCTCAGCAGATGGCGGCCACGACGGAAGCGGTGGCTAAATTGGGAGCGCCAAAGCTCTCGGTGACGGCGGATCTGGAGGAGAGGGATGCGGAGGCAGGAGGCGCGCGTGGCAAGTCCATTCTCGGATCGCCAGCGGCCAGCTCTGCAGGCGGCGGCCCCGCGTTGGGTGTCAGCAGGCCAGGGACCGCGTCAGCACAACGGCAACCCGACCCTGGCATTGGAACATCGCAATTTGGGGGCGAAGTGACTCGAGGAAGGGGACGACCACCGGACGAACACTCTGGAGGCGGCAGACAAGCGACACCGAAAATGTCGTTCCCACGGTTTGATGGCACGTTTCCTAGAATCTGGCGTGACAATTGCTTGGATTATTTCTCTGTCATGAATACAGCACCGGCAATGTGGTTCACGACTGCGCGCTTACACCTGGAAGGTAATGCCAAACACTGGTTTCAGGCTTACAAGTTGCGCAATGATGTTCAATCGTGGGAAGGATTCATGGAGGCGATTGAGGCCAAGTTCGGGGTGGATGATCATAGACAGTTCATGTCGGCACTGATCGCATTGAAACAGAAGGGCACGGTCAGTGAGTACAGCAGCGCGTTCCAGGAGCTCATGTTCAAATTGTGTGGCCACAACCCATACTACGATGAAACCATGTTCGTAGGGCACTATTTGAAGGGTCTGAAGCAGGAGATCAGGATGGCAGTGTCTGCTCAATTACCTGAAAACGTGGATCGAGCGATCTTGTTGGCCCATGTGCAAGAGGATTTGGCGCAGCAATCCAAGCCTTGGGCAAGCAAAATGCAGGCTACAGCAAAACCTGAAACCGGCAGAGCGACAGTCAAAAATGGACAAGGAGAATTCTGGAAGGAACGGCAGCTCAAGGAATATAGGCGAGCAAATGGGCTGTGTTTTTCCTGTGGTGAGAAATTCGATCCTACCCATGTGTGCGCAAGGAAGGCACAAGCAGTGGTGCACGCTCTGACAGTGGAGGATCACTCGATGTAACATCCCAAGTATGAAAATCTCCCTTTAGAATGTTTGTTTCTTGTTTCATTATTGTTTTGCATCATGTCATCATAGTCATTGCTTCTTGTTTGCATTTGTTTTGCATTTGATTTCATTTGTTTCCATTTGTTTTCTATATGACACTAGTAGGAAAACGCTTACCAGTGACGAACAAAAACAAGCTACCGCTGGCGAACAAGTGTTCGCCAGCAGTACACCGCCAGTGGTAAGGGGTTACCGCTGGCGAACAAGTCTTGTTCGCCAGCGCTATCTAGTTACCGCTGGCGAACACAGTCTTGTTCGCCAGCGGTAAGTCTGAAATTTTGAAATTTCGTAAATAAATTTTTTCGCATTATTTTTTTTTCAAATTATCAAAACATTTGAATTCGAGGAACCTCTAAACACGCTGTAGAATTTTTTCCTTTTTTTTCATCTTTGAATGCCCACTTCCCGCTCGGTCACCCATCCTCCCACTACTCTAGCCCGAGCACGCTTAACTTCTTAGTTCCATCCCACTACTCTACCTATGACCCACTCATTCTTTCTTGTTAGTATAGTACTATCAATCTTCTTAACTATTGCACCATATCTACAAATCCGTAATTCCAAATTCGACAAATGATATGTCTAAATTGATCACAAGAATACGAGGAATCCAAATATGACATCCTTATTATCTTTTCTCGAAAAAAAAACATTTTTTTATTTTTTTTTTGAATTTTGAATTTATTTAATTAAATTGATTATGTAGGAAAATTTAGTCTGTCTCAAATAACTTTTTTTCCATTTGGAATTTGGCGATTCTGAAAAAAGCTCACAGGCCAAAGGCCGGTGAGGTTGGATCTGGAATTTGCTCACGCTTCTTCTGATATATTGAACGCGTTTTTTCGACGTCGTATGCAAAAGTTATGGCCGTTTTACGATTTATTTTTGAATTTTGCATAAAAGGTCAAATGGAGTATTTCAAATTTTCTATATCAACTAGATAGTGCACTCTACCCACATATCCAAGGAATTTATTTTTTGAACGTTTTATCATTTTCGTTTGTGATGTAGAAAAGTAAAAAAGGCGGTCCACGGGGGGGGGGGGTGTGGTGGTGTGTGGAGGGAATTTTTTTCAAAACTTACCGCTGGCCAACAAAAATAGTGGTTGGCCAGCGGTATAGTTAGCGCTGGCGAACAAAAGTGTTGCCCAGTAGTAACCATACCAGCGGTATTTGCTGCCGTCCGCAGCCCCGACGCCCACTGGTACCGCTGGCGAACGAAGTGCCATGTTCGCCAGCGGTAGCTAACTTAGTGCTGGCCAACAGGGTGGCGCGTTCGCCAGCGGTAAGTAGCACTGGCGCACAGGTATTCCTGTTGGCCAGCGGTAACCTGGTGGCTATAGCCTGTTTCCTACTAGTGTGAATTCTAAACAAAAATTCAAATGATTGTCCATACTTGTTATGTTACATGTTTCAAATAAAAAACTACAAAACAAACAAATAATTTGTTCCACTAAAATTGGAATCAAAAAAACTTTAATTTGGCTTAAGTGGCATTTATTCTTTTGATACCACAATTGTTCAATTCATTAGATTTATTCCAAACAACAACACAATTTCAGAAATATGAAAAGCAAAAGTTTGCACTTGGTGCTATTATGAAAACTAAGCTATACAAAAATTTTGCCCTAAAATTTTAGCAACTAAAGCTCTGTTTTTCTCTCTGTTTCCAAATCTGCAAAAAAAAAATTAATAAACAGAAAAAGATAAAAAGAAAAGAGAGGGGGGAAAGGGCAGACAGCCCAATTGGGCCAGCCCAACTTCCCCAGGCCTGGTACCCCCCCCCATCGTCTCTAAGCTTCGTACGGCACCCCATCGGGGGTGCCCACATCGGCAGCAGAGGGGAGCGACGGTGATCCGAGCTCCATGTCACATCCCAATTTTGGAATACCTGTTAACACAGTTGTTTTGCTAATTGCTTGACTAATAAACCTTGGTTGTGTTTGTTTGTGGTTGTTTAAGTGCAACCAAACAAACTAATTATATAAACTTGCAAACTTAAAAAGGATAGCAAAGCAGTAAACTAAAAATATTCAACATATTGTTCCAGGGATAAAAAAAATAGTCAACATATTGTTCCAATGACTTTGGCAATATTTTCTAAAGTAAATATTGATCAAAGAGTTTTCCAAAAACATCTTATGAATCTAATACTTGTTGAATATTATTCCAAGACCTAAATTAAGAAAGAGGAAACACTTAATAAAATTTCCATAAAAGATTATCAGGAAAAAGAGGCATTCTTAAATGCTTCACCAAAATCTTATCAAATGTTTTTCCAACCTTGCAAGATTAAAAACAAAAGTATTAGAGAGCATTGACTTGCTATCTCTAGTCATATAAATATTTTGGCAAAGCATTGATAAAGAAAAGCCTAGTGCTTTATTAAATAGAAATTCCAATATTTCTAGAAACAGAAAACTAAAACAAGTTACTACTGGAAAATTTCTTAAAATGATTTGAAATTCATACCATTGCTTCCTTATATCAATAAGGAACACACACAAGAGGAGACCAAAAATTGAATCCATTAAAGCCCTGAAAACATGAGTTTTCTCCACAGCAACATTTGGGATTTTGAACAAGTTTGTTCTACAAACTTTTTCCAAATGCCATGAAATAAATACCACATTCTCTATGTCATAACTAAGGATGAAAACCAAAAGGGAACAAGTTTTTGAATAATTTAAGTTGCCAAAAACCCCTGTTTTCTTGACAGCACCTTTTTGAAATTTGAACACGTTTGTTCTATGAAGTAACTCAAAAAGAATTGAATTTTCTACCACATAAGGAACACATCAAATAAGGATTGTGTGCCAAAAATTATCATTTTTGGAAGCTCCCAAGTAGGTTAATAAATTCAATGTCCATTTATGCAAGAATTCAAATTTGAACAACTTTGAATTATCAAGTTTATCTAATTGAGCCAATTTTCACATATGTTGTGTATCTTAACCAATAAGAATTTTGGGCAAAAGGAAATTACTTTTTGACTTTGTTTGCTTAGTGAAAACATCCTTTTTCAGAGAAGAGAAGGACCCACTTGTAAATTTCCAGGGACCTAGATGTAATCCGAGTCACTCATCTTCAACCTCTAGCTCTCTGTAGCAAACAGCAGCCCTATGCCATTGCTTCGATGAGAAGGAATGGAGGAGGATAAAGAGGCCCCCCATGTGCACTGGTCGGCCACATGCCCCCTCTCTCCCCTCCCCTCGAAGTTCTCTCTCTCTCTCCTCAAAAAGCTCTCAAATCGGAAACCCTAGATTGTGGCCGCAGTCGATTAGGCCGATAGAGACCTCGCCGTCGGTAGCCAATGAGCCCTTCGTCTCCGCCATGTCGTGCTGGCCCTTGGTGCCGAGGGAATCGAGGCGGAATGGCCTGTGGTGGCCGCGCCGTCCATTTCGGTGCTGCGGGTCCGGCGGACTCCGGCGACAAATCCCCGCCGCCACGGACCACCTCCTCCCTCGCCGACGTTCCCATCGCGTCTAGGGTAAGCAGGGGAGTCCCCCCGACCTTTTTCCCCTCTCCCTCTCCCTCCTAAACGTCGCCGTGCCAAGCTCCCGTCCGGCCGCCGCCGTGCCCTCGTCGCCGGCCACTCTCCGGCCTTCCCAGGAAACGAAACTGCCCCCGTGTGGTTCCCCGCAACGTTAGCATCACGTAGATGCGTTTATTTCGCAATTTGGTGCACTGGCGCGACAGATTCGTGCTCGCCGGAGCTTTTCCCGCCGGCGATGATGTCGCCGTGACGCGCGCATGGCGTCAGCGCCTTGACCCGCGCGGGAGAATGTCAAACTGGCTGGTGGGGCCGCGCATCGCCCGCGTGGCTGCCCGCGTGGCGGATGGCCCACGAGTCAGCGGCTTAGGGTAGATCCGCTCGCGGTAGCATTAGATCTGGCCGGCCCAGATTTGGATCTGGCCCAACAAAGTTTCTTTTTCCATTTTATTTTCACAGAATGATACCTATTTGCTTTTGGTTCTAAAAGGCAACCTAAAAGATGTTTTTGACCAAACCAAAATTCACAGTGGTACCTCAACTAATTCTAAACCACCTCCAACTTCAAGATCGACATTTGGATGAACAATTTTGAAATGAAAAATGTTTTGGTAACAGCTACCAGAAACACTAAAATGAGCACCATTTTTATTTCACAACTCAAAATGAAGTGAGGCCAATTGCATTGGAAAGCCCTTGAAATTTCCTAACAGGAGCATTTAAGTTCGTTTCCAAATTCATTGTAGTTTTGAAATGGCATGCAATTTGGTAAAACACCAGAGAGCACTTTGGTGATTTTTATAAAATAATTAAAAATGATTTTTGATGCAAACTCAACTGGATGGTCTTGTATATGTTTAGGGCTATCCAAACCTAGCTGGGTTTAATTTTTAGAGCATCCTAGAAAATTTGGTGGACAGATCTTTGATTTGCTTGTTTCTGCCATTTTGGCATTTTAGGTAATTAAATTGTGTGATTATATTTTTGTGTTGTAATATTGTTTTCTAGCATGTACAAGTGGTGTGAACTTTTTTTCTAAGTGTTACTTAGTTATTTTATCATGTTAGATTGTGTGGACTTGAGTGTAGAAGAAATAGGATTTTTGTTATTAACATATGATTATTCTCTAGTTAATATTTGCATAGTATTTTTGAGTGATAAGTTATGTGCAAGCACTTGGATTCTTGATTGGATCCAGTACCATGTTGGTACTTATATTTTGTGTTGTTATCACCTCTGATAGCTTGCATTTGAGTTGGTAGAAAAGCATGAGTAGTTTAATCATTACTATGAAAATGTTTTGGAAAAATTCCCTCATGTGTGGAATTTTTGGCATTAATATTTGTGGTTGAGTAGCCACATATTTTTATGTTGTATTCATAGGACCAGTAGCATTTTGATAAGGTTGTTATGAGTACTTGACCCCTAAAGTTTTCACTTGTGTGAAAATAATAGCATGAGTAGCATTGCCTTGCTTATTTAAGCACCCTATTATTTTCTGCTAGTATTGTTATTGCACTAGGTGCTAGTTTAGGTTTTTGCTAATTGTTGTCAAGTGTGACCAGAGGCTTTGTGACCTCTTAATGCTTTGTTATGCTAGTGGAACACCCACTGGTTTCATTGCATTTTTGGTGGAAACATTATTTCCCCAAACTAGATGCAATTCTCTTATGTAGTTTCATAACTAATGAGTGCCTAGTATTTTTGCTTTGGGAATTTTTGTGCTAAATGAAAATGGGTATACTTCTGTTTGTAAGTGGTTATAATCATGTGTGGCTTTCTAGGAAAAATACATTCTTGGAGTGTTGTTTGATTCCTCTAGTAATGCCCTTTTTATTACTACTAGTATGTAGGAGTTGCCCTGCAAATTGATGCATTGTTTTATCAAATGGGATATTTTTGTTATAGCAAGTATAGATATTTTTCACTACTGTTTTTATGACATGGACCCTCTGGTTGTATTTCAATTACTTGATTGAAATTCATCCATTGATTCTTCATGTGTGAGTAGTACTAGTTTCCTTAGCAGTTTTTGTATTGAATTATTTTTCTGCCAACTGGTGTTTGGTAGATATTTGTGTATCCTTGCATGAGGACATGTTTTCATTTCCCATAATGATAACATGGTTCCTTGTTTGCTTTTTAGTACTTTATTTATTATGCTTGCTTGCATAGCAAATTTTTAGTAGAAACATGTCTATAGGATTCCTCCTTTTTAGCCATTGTTTCTATTGTTCTCACTATGAGAATTGTGTGTTTTGTGATGAGTCTATTACCTTGTTGCACTTATGTAGGCTCACTGATTTGTAAAAGTAACTTTTGCAAATCATGTGTCTCATTTATTCTTGATGAGAATTTAGGCTTAGTAGCTTAGCTACCTTATTCTTTTTGTTGTTTGGTTGATAGACCCATTGCCATGATTATTATTGTGCATGTTTTATACACTTTTAGTAGTCTCACCCTTGTGAAACTAAGTGTATTTTGGGGTTATTAATATCTTGGTATGAGAGTGGCACCCCCACTGAATCCATGATATTAAGGTTGTGAGATATGTTCCTCCAACCTTAAGCTGTCTTATTAAAATGGCATTTCTGCCAAGTGTGTTTGGTTGATTGTTTGCCTAAGTTAATAATTGTGTGATTAGTTATTATTAGTTTCCTTGCTGTATGTATGGTTATGAATTGTTGCTTGCCTTGATTGGTTCTGAATGTGTGTCCTTTATTCTCTTTACGACGTTAGAAAACGAAGAGGAAGGAAGTGTCGTGAAGCTCTGTTTCAAGTTCCAGTCACTCCAAAACCAGGGACACAAGGAGATACCAGGCAAGCCATCCTGATGCTTGCTGATACAATACTTATCATTATCTATCATGCATGTTTTACCTCTGAAGTTTTACAAAAACTTGATTATCAAAACTATTTTTGATGTGGAATTTACTACTATACTATATTATAGGTTACTATCATGCCAATAGTTAAACTTGGTAATACCAAGCCCATAAGCCACCATATGGTATTTATTACCATCAAATATACTAGTCCCTAAGTGGACACCCTAAAATTGTGATTCTACAAAACAAAGGCTTTACGGAAAAACCCGGAGAAAAGGCGGATCCTTGTTCTCCGGAGGAATGTGGAAGTGGTCATTTTTGAGAAAGTGGTGTTTTCAAAAATGACACATAACCTAGTCTTCGCCGGACAACCTTTACCGTACTGCCACCCTACCCCAACATGGGCAAGGGGCTTAACTTGAAGTTTGTTCTTATTAGTGTGTGCTATCTCAATGTGCTATAGGGGATGCGATCCTCTGAACCGAATGTCGTGGAGACATATAAAGTGTGGGATTAATTTTCCCTCCGGATGCATCAGTTGAGGCATCCTGGCTTGGCGGGGATTAGCTCGGTGCCGGGGATGTGGTAAAACTCACTGAGAGATAGGCATATTCTAGCTTGAACATAGTGGATGGTTATGATCAGATACCTGATGTTTACATACTGTTGTTACAGTCCGTGATTGTTCACGGGAGGTGTACTGGATCTGGTGGATGTGTACACCTCTGCAGAGTACAACTTTTTCGAAGAAGCCGCGTCCTCGGATATGGACAGTTGAATGGCCATGTAGCTAGCATTGTGTCAATGTTTTCAAAAAGGAAGTTTTTGAAAGGAAATTTTGGAAAGGAAGTGTTGAACTTGTGAAGTTCGGAAAGGAATGGAAACTTATACCGTGGAGGTATCGTCGAGGATGAAAAGCCAGATGATGTTATACAAAACAAAATGTTTTGCAAACAAAACCTTTTCTACTCTAAGCAAGAATTCTGGAAACTGATTCCAAGAAGTTTTGCGAAGAGAAAATATTCTTTAACAAAACTTTACAAAACCTCTTGTACATGTGATATCTACAAGAGAAATAAAACTATATATTATTTTTCTTCTGAAGTATCTTCTTCAACGAAGATACAGATAAACCTGACTGCAACTGTGGTGTCATCATATATGAACACCATTGATAGTGAACCCTATTTATAGCCTACCTATTCCACCATATAAGCATACTTGCATGTTGGTAAGTGATATGATGGATGTCTTGCTGAGTACATTCAAATGTACTCATTATGGTTTCGCCCCTGGTATCTACTTATCAGATTTGGAGAAGGAGCCTCCAAAGGATATCTATGAAGAGAAGTACGGAGTTGACGGCTTTGCGAACTAGGATCGTCTCCGGGTCAGCAGCCTGTAGGTTAAGGCGTGACTTGGGCTCAACTACGTTGTGTTTTATTTGTCTTCCGCTGTGTTTGATAAGTTGCCTGCCCCATGTGGCAGTTGCGTTAAACTTGATCATGTGATATTTGTGTAATACCTTTATGTATTCGTGTAATGGATGATGTATTTCTGTGTGCCAACTGTGTATGTTGTTCACGACTGATCTTTCTGGGATCGTGAATGTATGCATACGTAGGGTTTCAGACTGCCGGTCTGGGGTCCTTACAGAGTTGGTATCAGAGCCATCCTGACCTTAGGAGACCTTAGTTAGCATGGACGTCAGATAGGAAAGAAAAGTATTTTGGAGTAAAAACCTATTTACTATCTACATTATTTTTATCTAAGGGAATTTTAGTATATTTTCCCTCCTTATTATCTTTTCAAAAGATTCTAAATGCATATCAAGGGCGTCCTTGAACAGTGGTTCGAAGGGCGGGCCTTACAGAGTTAGTATCTCTCTCGGTTAAGAGGTTATTTCTTACTTGTTTGCAACTACTCCGCTCTGTTTTTGAAACACCTCTCGTCTTTGAAGTTTTCTGTTCAGAAAATAGTTGGGGTTTCAAAAACAAATTGTTGCATATTCTTACCTCTCTCAGTTAAAAGTTTTATCAAAACTTTACTTCTATTATCTTGTTTCCATACAAAAACTATTATACTTGCCGATGTCCCGAGAGACCAAAATAATTGCCTAGCTCTACAGTGATGATGGTCAGAAGTAGATATAGTTCTTCAGCCACTTCTAGGATTTTTGGATTAGTCTAGTTTGGAGTAATTTAGCGATTACCCCATGAGTCGTTTCCCCCGACGTAGCTCCAATGGAGCCTTGCTTGTGTGTTTTGGCTTGCTTATGTGTGTCCGTAGGACTTTGTGCTGTTGTTTGGTGTAGAATTTGGTTCATCTAGCCTTCTATATGTTTGTGGGGTGCTCAAAATTTGCAGATTTGTGATTGCCCCGCTCTTGTTTTTGAATCGCCTCGTGTTAAATTTTTGCAAGCAAAAATGTTTGTGTAGCATTCAAAAACAAGAATTTGTTGCTTAGACTTAGACTTGTTTTCGCTTCATAATGCGACCCGTCGTGAACCACCACCATCTCCCCCACAATTAATGAAAGCACCGTTGGGCCTAAATAGAGGACCATCAAGCCGCACGAGCTGATAGCATTTCTACCAGTGATGCACTCCAATAGATAAAGCTCCAACAACGACAACCCTCAAAGAAGAAAAGGCGTGAACAAAACCAACTATTACTGACCAAATCCTCTATGTTTTGTCTGTTTGCAAAAGACTCTATTTACCCTGTTGGCTAAATGTTGCACATTTTCTTTATGTTCCCTTTTAAAAGACCAAACAAGAGAAATCCCCTTTTTAAGAGTTATATACCTCCCTCCTCTGGAGAAAGGTGCAAAAGAAGTATTCACATGCCATGATGCGCAACCCCCTAAAAAGCCAATCAAAAGAGCACAAATTCAATATTCGACGTACGATGACGCTAGTCGTGTCTTGTCGGACAAACATGATTAATTAGAAAGCTAACAAGACTAACATGGTTGGTCTAATCTTAGGTTGACACCTAACCAAAGCATGCAAACTTCTGACAACTCTTTCTAAACCAAAGAATTAAGTGGCTTACGACACTTTTTAATCTAGTTGGTAAAAAGGAGAAGTCACGAGAAAATAAGATGTTGACTTATTCGTTTACTAGTCAATAGGATATTAGGTGTATCTACTTTGGAAATCAAAAACTTGGTAGACATTGTAGGTACTATGAGATTCGAGGTTTAGAAATTAAGTGAACGATGGAATGGTTATGATAGATCTAGAAAACAGCAGTTTTCCTGTTCTTGTTTCTTTGTGTGCTCTTGATTGAAATAAATTTGTGTTTTATTCAATCTTGCTTCCTAACTTATATGGAGTTGTTAGGACTTGTTATTATGTTGTTTTCTTACAAGAAATCTACCCTAGAAAGTGTGTGCATGATTGGAAACTCGAATAAGAATGAAATAGCATTTGTTACCTTCCAGTTTTATTATTGGGATTGTTGAGTGGGCAAATCCTTATAGATTTGTTGTACCTAGATTTTGTTATGGTTATGATAGATCCAGTACCATTTTGGTACTGTTATTTATATGCTGTTATCTTCATTAACTTGCATGGGATCTTATAGCAAAGCATGAGTAACATTTGCTATTTTTCCAGTTTTTATTATTTGGAATTATAGTGAGAGCTAAATCTGTGTATACTTTTTTAGTAGATTTTGTGCTATGTTTATTGGAGTCCAGTACCATTTAGGTACTGTTATTTTGATGCTTGTACCTATGTTATCTTGCATGTATCTTAATAGTAAAGCATGTGTAAGCATTGCTATCAATATGCACTAGTATGCTTCACTAGATTAAATAGCCTTATATTTTTATCTTGTATGCAAAGTTTTTCATGAGTAACCAGAGGCTTAGTACCTATTTTTACTTGGTATTAGTAGGCCATAGCCCACTGGTCCCATTGCATTTTGTCTTGAGGATGAAAATCCCCAACCATACACATGGGTGAAAATAGCATGTTTCACTATGTGATTGATTTCTATTTTCCACCATGGAAAATATAATTGTTTGTTTTCACCTATGCAAGTGAGAAGTTTATTTCTAATTAGTCAATACTAATATGTTTAGGTGTGATCCTTTTGTTAGCATAATATTCCTTAGGGGTATCATGTTAAGAAATGTTTCACTATCGTGTGCTGAAATTAAAATTGTTCGCAAATAAAATAAATTCCTCTTGATTGGTAGATTGTTTGTGAATAATTTTAAATTGAGTGTATGGATTTTTGAAAAGGTTTATATAACTTTTCATTAATTGCATAGCTACTGGTTGTGTGAGTTATACCTTGCTTGTTTGCTAGTAATTGTTTAAGAAAAACATAAATTGCTAGAATTAATTTATGCATGTTTAATAGTTGTATCATGGGATTGTTTTGATGTTTGTGCTTACTAACATGAGTAAGTTTTGTGTACTGTTATTAGGTACACTTATATTCATGACTTGCTTGTTTAAGTTTAAACATCATGATAGAAATTGTTTGCTCCTCTAGAGTGAAACTAGTTTCACCACTAGAAAATGGTGATTTTTGCTCTAGTATTACACTCTTTTTATTTTATGAGTATATGTGTTGATATAGCATGTTTAGGAGGTTATTACTTCTGTTAAAATGCCATGAATTATTTAGTTTCATGTTCTATGGTTATAGGACATGATTATCTCTTATAGCATGCTGGTGTAGATTTTTCATACTAGTGTGTTATTTGTGCAGTCCTGTTCTTGTTTATGCCTGTAAATATGAGCTTTTATTTTGTGTAAATATGGTATTTTAGAGTATCTATATGATTGAATTCATTGGTTTCTAGGTACTGGTTGTTTGCTAATTGTTCATGATTGATGGGTTCCAAAACCTCTAATAAACAATAACCTAGTGAATAAATAGTCTATTCATCTGTGGTGTTGTTTGCTTGTTTATTGGATTGTGTTTAAATGTTTTACCTTAGCATGAGTTTATACTGGTGTTATGATTGTGCTTAAGAGTATCTTATGAAACTAAAATATCCAACTAAAATCATGAACACATTAAGTGATAGTTGCTTGTGGTGAGTAATACCCACTGCCATGAGTATGGTTCTGTCTGTTTGTTTTACCTTAGCAACCTAACCTTTTTGCACCCACAAGCTATACTTTTAGCTTCTTATATAACTTGTTATGAGAGTGGTACACCACTCCATATGTGTTATGTAATATGTGGGATATAGCTAAGAACTCATGAATTAATTGACGGTATTTTTCCAGGTAGTTCTGCACTAAACTAAATTTTTGTTCAAACTAGGAAACAAAAGTTTTGGACCTGAAACAGTGCCGGTGTAATTATTTTTTAAAGTGAATTTGCTAATTTAGGGAGTACCCCGCCTCCCAAGAAAAGTCAAAGGGGGGAAGCACCTGCACTCCAACACTAACATTGTGTTTGTTGGCCCTCCCTTAGTCCTCGCTTGTGAATCTCGGGGACGAGATTCTTTTTAAGGGGGGAAGACCTGTCACATCCCAATTTTGGAATACCTGTTAACACAGTTGTTTTGCTAATTGCTTTACTAATAAACCTTGGTTGTGTTTGTTTGTGGTTGTTTAAGTGCAACTAAACAAACTAGTTATATAATCTTACATGGCTAAGAAATTGAAAGCAAACTTAAAAAGGATAGCAAAGCAGTAAACTAAAAATATTCAACATATTGTTCCAATGATAAAAATATTCAACATATTGTTCCAATGACCTTGGCAATATTTTCTAAAGCGAATATTGATCAAAGAGTTTTCCAAAACATCTTATGAATCTCATACTTGTTGAATATTATTCCAAGACCTAAATTAAGAAAGAGGAAACACTTAATAAAATTTCCCTAAAAGATTATCAGAAAAAGAGGCATTCTTAAATGCTTCACCAAAATATTATCAAATGTTTTTCCAACCTTGCAAGATTAAAAACAAAGTATTAGAGAGCATTGACTTGCTATCTCTAGTCACATAAATATTTTGGCAAAGCATTGCTAAAGAAAAGCCAAGTGCTTTATTAAATAGAAATTCCAATATTTCCAGAAACAGAAAACTCAAACAAGTTACTATTGGAAACTTTCTTAAAATGATTTGAAATTCATACCATTGCTTCCTTATATCAAATAAGGAACACACACAAGAGGAGACCAAAATTTGAATCCATTAAAGCCCTGAAAACATGAGTTTTCTCCACAGCAACAATTGGAATTTTGAACAAGTTTGTTCTACAAACTTTTTCCAAATGCCATGAAATAAATACCACATTCTCTATATCATAAATAAGGATGAAAACCAAAAGGGCATAAGTTTTTGAATAATTTAAGTTGCCAAAAAACCCTGTTTTCTTGACAGCACCTTTTTGAAATTTGAACATGTTTGTTCTATGAAGTAACTCAAAATGACTTGAATTTTCTACCACATAAGGAACACATCAAACAAGGAATGTGTGCCAAAAATTATCATTTTTGGAAGCTCCTAAGTAGGTTAATAAATTCAATGTCCATTTATGTAAGAATTCAAATTTGAACAACTTTGAATTATAAAGTTTCTCCTATTGATCCAATTTTCATACATGTTGTGCACATTAACTAATTAGAATTTTGGGCAAAAGGAAATTAAATGTTGACTTTGTTTGCTTGGTGAAAACATCCATTTTCAGAGAGGACAGGGACCCACTTGTAAATTTCCAGGGACCTAGATGTAATCCGAGTCACTCATCTTCAACCTCTAGCTCTCTGTAGCAAACAGCAGCCCTATGCCATTGCTTCGATGAGAAGGAATGGAGGAGGATAAAGAGGCCCCCCCAGTGCACTGGTCGGCCACATGCCCCCTCTCTCCCCTCCCCTCGAAGTTCTCTCTCTCTCTCCTCAAAAAGCTCTCAAATCGGAAACCCTAGATTGTGGCCGCAGTCGATTAGGCCGATAGAGACCTCGCCGTCGGTAGCCAATGAGCCCTTCGTCTCCGCCATGTCGTGCTGGCCCTTGGTGCCGAGGGAATCGAGGCGGAATGGCCTGTGGTGGCCGCGCCGTCCATTTCGGTGCTGCGGGTCCGGCGGACTCCGGCGACAAATCCCTGCCGCCACGGACCACCTCCTCCCTCGCCGACGTTCCCATCGCGTCTAGGGTAAGCAGGGGAGTCCCCCCGACCTTTTCCCCCTCTCCCTCTCCCTCCTAAACGTCGCCGTGCCGAGCTCCCGTCCGGCCGCCGCCGTGCCCTCGTCGCCGGCCACTCTCCGGCCTTCCCAGGAAACGAAACTGCCCCCGTGTGGTTCCCCGCAACGTTAGCATCACGTAGATGCGGTTATTTCGCAATTTGGTGCACTGGCGCGACAGATTCGTGCTCGCCGGAGTTTTTCCCGCCGGCGATGATGTCGCCGTGACGCGCGCATGGCGTCAGCGCCTTGACCCGCGCGGGAGAATGTCAAACTGGCTGGTGGGGCCGCGCATCGCCCGCGTGGCTGCCCGCGTGGCGTATGGCCCACGAGTCAGCGGCTTAGGGTAGATCCGCTCGCGGTAGCATTAGATCTGGCCGGCCCAGATTTGGATCTGGCCCAACAAAGTTTCTTTTTCCATTTTATTTTCACAGAATGATACCTATTTGCTTTTGGTTCTAAAAGGCAACCTAAAAGATGTTTTTGACCAAACCAAAATTCACAGTGGTACCTCAACTAATTCTAAACCACCTCCAACTTCAAGATCTACATTTGGATGAACAATTTTGAAATGAAAAATGTTTTGGTAACAGCTACCAGAAACACCAAAATGAGCACCATTTTTATTTTACAACTCAGAATGAAGTGAGGCCAATTGCATTGGAAAGCCCTTGAAATTTCCTAACAGGAGCATTTAACCTTGCTTCCAAATACCTCATATTTTTGAAATGGCATGCAATTTGGTAAAACACCAGAGAGCACTTTGGTGATTTTTATAAAATTATTAAAAATGAATTTTGATGCAAACTCAATTGGATGGTCTTGTATATGTTTAGGGCTATCCAAACCTAGAAGGGTTTAATTTTTAGAGCCTCATATAAAATTTGGTGGACAGATCTTTATTTTACATGTTTCTGCCATTTTGGCATTTTAGGTATTTAAATTGAGTAATTATATTTTTGTGTTGCAATATTGTTTTATAGCATGTATAAGTTGTGTGAACTTGCTTTCTAAGTATTACTTAGCTATTTTAGCATGTTATATTGTGTGGACTTGAGTGTAGAAGAAATAGGATTTTTGTTATTAACATATGATTATTCTCTAGTTAATATTTGCATAGGATTTTTGAGTGATGAAATTATGTGCAAGCACTTGGATTTTTGATTGTATCCAGTACCATTTTGGTACTTATTTTGTGTTGTTATCACCTCTGATAGCTTGCATTTGAGTTGGTAGAAAAGCATGAGTAGTTTAATCATTACTATGAAAATGTTTTGGAAAAATTCCCTCATGTGTGGAATTTTTGGCATTAATATTTGTGGTTGAGTAGCCACATATTTTTATGTTGTATTCATAGGACCAGTAGCATTTTGATAAGGTTGTTATGAGTACTTGACCCCTAAAGTTTTCACTTGTGTGAAAATAATAGCATGAGTAGCATTGCCTTGCTTATTTAAGCACCCTATTATTTTCTGCTAGTATTGTTATTGCACTAGGTGCTAGTTTAGGTTTTTGCTAATTTTTGTCAAGTATGACCAGAGGCATTGTGACCTCTTAATGCTTTGATATGCTAGTGGAACACCCACTGGTTTCATTGCATTTTTGGTGGAAACATTATTTCCCCAAACTAGATGCATTTCTCTTATGTAGTTTCATAACTAATGAGTGCCTAGTATTTTTGCTTGGGAATTTTTGTGCTAAATGGAAATGTGTATGCTTCTGTTTGTAAGTGGCTATAATCATGTGTGGCTTGCTAGGAAAAATCCATTCTTGGAGTGTTGTTTGATTCCTCTAGTAATGCCCTTTTTATTACTACTAGTATGTAGGAGTTGCCCTGCAAATTGATGCATTGTTTTGCTAAATAGGATATTTTTGTTATAGCAAGTATAGATGTTTTTCACTACTGTTTTTATGACATGGACCCTCTGGTTGTTTTTCAATTACTTGATTGAAATACATCCATTGATTCTTCATGTGTGAGTAGTACTAGTTTCCTTAGCAGTTTCTGTATTGAATTATTTTCCTGCCAACTTGTGTTTGGTAGATATTTGTGTATCCTTGCATGAGGACATGTTTTCATTCCCATTATGATAACATGGTTCCTTGTTTGCATTTTAGTACTTTACTTATTATGCTTGCTTGCATAGCAAACTTTTAGTAGAAACATGTCTATAGGAATTCCTCCTTGTAAGTCATTGTTTCTATTGTTCTCACTAGGAGAAATTGTGTGTTTTGTGATGAGTCTATTACTTTGTTACACTTGTGTAGGCTCACTGGTTTGTAAAAGTAACTTTTGCAAATCATGTGTCTTATTTATTCTTGATGTGAATTGAGACTTAGTAGAATAGCTATATTGTTCTTTTTGTGGTTTGGTTGATAGACCCATTGCCATGATTATTTTTGTGCATGTTTTATATACTTTTAGTAGTCTCAACTTTGTGAAACTAAGTGTATTTTGGGTTTAATAATATCTTGGTATGAGAGTGGCACACCCACTGAATCCATGATATTAAGGTTGTGACATATGTTCCTCCAACCTTAAGCTGTCTTATTAAATGGCATCTTTGCCAAGTGTGTTTGTTTGATTGTTTGCCTAAATTAATAATTGTGTGATTTGGTTATTATTAGATTTCCTTGCTGTATGTATTGTTATGTATGGTTGCTTGCCTTGATTGGTTCTGAATGTGTGTCCTTTATTCCTTTTACGACGTTAGAAAACGAAGAGGAAGGAAGTGTCGTGAAGATCTGTTTCAAGTTCCAGTCACTCCAAAACCAGGGACACAAGGAGATACCAGGCAAGCCATCCTGATGCTTGCTGATACAATACTTATCATTATCTATCATGCATGTTTTACCTCTGAAGTTTTACCAAAACTTGATTATCAAAACTATTTTTGATGTGGAATTTACTACTATACTATATTATAGGTTACTATCATGCCAGTAGTTAAACTTGGTAATACCAAGCCCATAAGCCACCATATGGTATTTATTACTATCAAATATACTAGTCCCTAAGTGGACACCCTAAAATTGTGATTCTACAAAACGAAGGCTTTACGGAAAAACCCGGAGAAAAGGCGGATCCTTGTTCTCCGGAGGAATGTGGAAGTGGTCATTTTTGAGAAAGTGGTGTTTTAAAAAATGACACATAACCTAGTCTTCGCCGGACAACCTTTACCGTACTGCCACCCTACCCCAACATGGGCAAGGGGCTTAACTTGAAGTTTGTTCTTATTAGTGTGTGCTATCTCAATGTGCTATAGGGGATGCGATCCTCTGAACCGAATGTCGTGGAGACATATAAAGTGTGGGATTAATTTTCCCTCCGGATGCATCAGTTGAGGCATCCTGGCTTGGCGGGGATTAGCTCGGTGCCGGGGATGTGGTAAAACTCATCTGAGAGATAGGCATATTCTAGCTTGAACATAGTGGATGGTTATGATCAGATACCTGATGTTTACATACTGTTGTTACAGTCCGTGATTGTTCACGGGAGGTGTACTGGATCTGGTGGATGTGTACACCTCTGCAGAGTACAACTTTTTCGAAGAAGCCGCGTCCTCGGATATGGACAGTTGAATGGCCATGTAGCTAGCATTGTGTCAATGTTTTCAAAAAGGAGTTTTGAAAGGGAAATTTTGGAAAGGAAGTGTTGAACTTGTGAAGTTCGGAAAGGAATGGAAACTTATACCGTGGAGGTATCGTCGAGGATGAAAAGCCAGATGATGTTATACAAAACAAAATGTTTTGCAAACAAAACCTTTTCTACTCTAAGCAAGAATTCTGGAAACTGATTCCAAGAAGTTTTGCAAAGAGAAAATATTCTTTAACAAAACTTTACAAAACCTCTTGTACATGTGATATCTACAAGAGAAATAAAACTATATATTATTTTTCTTCTGAAGTATCTTCTTCAACGAAGATACAGATAAACCTGACTGCAACTGTGGTGTCATCATATATGAACACCATTGATAGTGAACCCTATTTATAGCCTACCTATTCCACCATATAAGCATATTTGCATGTTGGTAAGTGACATGATGGATGTCTTGCTGAGTACATTCAAATGTACTCATTATGGTTTCGCCCCTGGTATCTACTTATCAGATTTGGGAGAAGGAGCCTCCAAAGGATATCTATGAAGAGAAGTACGGAGTTGACGGCTTTGCGAACTAGGATCGTCTCCGGGTCAGCAGCCTGTAGGTTAAGGCGTGACTTGGGCTCAACTACGTTGTGTTTTATTTGTCTTCCGCTGTGTTTGATAAGTTGCCTGCCCCATGTGGCAGTTGCGTTAAACTTGATCATGTGATCTTTTTGTAATACCTTTGTGTATTCGTGTAATGGATGATGTATTTCTGTGTGCCAACTGTGTATGTTGTTCACGACTGATCTTTCTGGGATCGTGAATGTATGCATACGTAGGGTTTCAGACTGCCGGTCTGGGGTCCTTACACTCCACCTCCCCTATAACCTGCCCTCGAGCTCCCCCTCCTAGCCCTAATCTCTCCTCCCCTCTTTCCTCTCGACGCCGTCGTCTCCTCCTCTCTCGCTGCTCCGCCCTCTCCCCTCTGAATCCTCCACCGAGAACACCACCACCGCCGCCTTCCCTCTCCGGTGATCACCGCCACGGCGTCCTATCGGCCAGTTTAGGGCCGGGAACGGAATCCCCGTTCCCCCCTCGTACTCCTCGGCCACTCGTCGGAGACGGAGGCCCTCCGAATCGCCGCCGCCATCAACGTTTCCGCCACCGTCGCCACCACCGACCCCTCCTTCCGCTCTCCCTCGGTGAGCCGCCCCTCACCCCCTCGTTCCCTTCCCCCTCTCTGTCACGGCCACGGCACGAGCGCAGCAGCACCGCACACGGCCCGCACGAGCACTCGCACGGCCACCACCCGCGCGCAACGGCAGCGAGCAGCGAACCGGCGGCGTTCGCTGTGTTCGCTCGTCGAGTTTCAGAAAACGAATTGAAGCCAAGTTCAGTTAAGTTCAGTACGCGCCCCGACTGCACCTTATCCTCCCTCGCTACCTATACCTGTCACGAATCTAGCAGAGCCGCAGTGGCACAGCGCCCGTGCGCGCAAGCGTGCGCTCGCGGGATCGATCCCCGTGGGAGGCAATTGCCTCCCCCTTTTTTCCCTCACACGCGCGCCCGTGGGCCCCGCGCGTCAGTGGCCCTGGGGGCCACGTCGACCCCCAGCCACGCCACGTAGGCGCCACAGTGGCCTGGCCCACTGGCAGTGGCCCATTCTGGGTCACTGCGCGGTGCAGTTTTTTTTTCTGCCTATTCTTTTCTTTTATTTAAGTCCAGTAATTTTACAGATTAGTCCCTAAACTAAAAACTAAAATAACTTTTAAATGCCAACTCCAAATAATACAAATAAAATATGTTTTCTGAACCAAATTTAATTCTCTACCTATTTAACTCAATTGTTTTCTGTCTTGAGCATTGCAAAGGTTTTCAAATTTCAAATTCAAACAATTCTTTTCACATTTTCTTAATTCCATAACTAATTCAATATTAATCCAAATGTCACAAATAAAATATGTTTTCCATGTCAAATTAAACCACCTTTTCAAATATAAATTTTGTTTCATGTTTTGAATAATTAAAATTGGTTAAATAATTTAAACCTTGTTTAAATCATTTAAAATTGCTAAATTCATAACTTGCTCAAATTAAATTATTTTTGAACATATAAAATATGTTTTCAAACCAGAAAAGTATAAACTTTTCAAATATGAAGTTGGGTTTATGTTTTGAACAAATAAAAATTCAAATAAATTCATACTTGTTTTAAATTCATTTAAAACTTGTTTAATCTTGTTTAATTCATAATTAAATCATGGTAATTCCTTTTTCAATAACTGAAACATGTATTCCACCTAAAATTTTGTGTTCTTTCCAAATATGAATTTTGTTATCTATTTTGAACAATTAAAATTGGTGAAAACAACAAATGCTTGTGTAACACCTTTAAGGAACCAAAATTCCATAACTTAATAAATAAATTTCCAAAATTGGTAAACCTTATTTCCAATTGATTCTATTGTTGTTATTTTTCTGTTTTCCTCATCCATGCATCATGCTAATCCACTTTCACCTGTTGATTAGTTGTAAAACAATTATTTCAACCTAAATTCATGGGCTTTCCATATGCAACCCCAATTGCATAGGGGTCCATTTAATATTGTTACCATGTCAACTAGTTTATTTTTATGCATCCATTAAATGGTCATGCATCATCCCATGATTGTGCATTATGCCATGTTATTGATTGTTTGTCTCTCTGCGTTGTTTGTTTGCTTCTTCTCGGATAGACGACGACGTTGAGACAGACGATCTTACGACACCCCTTCTGATGATTTAGCTCAGTACCAGGCTACTGAGTTTGCAGGCAAGTATTCACTCACATGAACTATCGTGTTCCTTTCAACATTGGATACCGATACTTTCCGTTGTCTATTATGCTAGCCTTATGAATCGTTGCTTCTGTTCGATCCTATCACATGTTATCCTTAACCCTGATATAGCCTCACCTCCACACCTATAACCCCATTGGTTGTTGCCCGTGTCTTACTAGCATGCTTAGGGTTCTTCTGCTCGAGTCTGCTGTCCGTTACTTTCTGTTATCATATGTTATTATGTTCTGGGGCTCGATGTTAAACAATCAACCTGTTAATGTTATGGGCAATAATAATTTGATGATAAGGCACCGGCAGGAGGCCCGGCGTGGTTTTGAGGCCTGCTAGTGTCGACCCTAATTAGGAAAAGGGTCTTGTCTACTGATCCATGATGAGCGTGCTCACCGCATCTGGGTGGTGGTATGGAACCCCCCTCGACTTTGATCTGATCCGCAGTTTGTCCGAAGAGCCACACTTAGTTCGGGTGTTCCATTTGGCTCATACGCATAAATTGGTCGCTCCCATGGTTACTGATGATGATGATGACACACACATATAGAGCGAGGCCTGTATTGTCGGGGTGTTGCGTCCTGCGGGAGTTTTGCACACTTGCGCTGAGTATTCGGCTGTGTGGCTGGGACCTTATAGCTCCGTGGCTCCTAGGACAGGCTGTAGAGATGGTTCGAGTCGTGTCAAGCCAACCTGAGTTTTAGTTGGTGGCTTGAGTGTGTACGGGTACTGGAGCACACCCTGCAGGGATGAATCTTCTCGAGAAGCCGTGTTGTCCGCGGTTATGTGACAACTTGGTGAAAGTACTGGCTAACAAGTACTCAGACAACTTACACCTAACTATAATTACTTGACTAGTAATAGGTTTATTGACACAATAACCTGAACCATCATTAATCCAACTGTGTGAGTTATCCTCGGATTGCTTCTTTGGATAAGGGGCGAGATCCAGGATGGGTTTGTTTGGAGTTAGTTGCAGTTGGTTACGATACGCTATCTTATCTTCGTTCTATTAGCCGGAAGTTGTAGTATGTTTCTGTAGTTGGTTAGTGCAGCCCGCTGCCGCATCTTTTATATCACCCTTTCTTCCGTTGAACCCAAAGCATCTGTGCTTGGTGTTGACGGGTTACCCTTTGGTGAATTGTGAGTCTTGCTTGCCAGTACGTTTATGTACTGACCCCTTTGGGGCTGTGGTTTCCGCAGACTACGATTCCGAGGATCCCCATGGTGGCTACTACGTGGAGTACGACGAGGCTGCTGACGAGTAGATAGCGGACCCGGGCAGGATCCGAGACTACGTGGATGGGCTCCGTCTTTTCGTTTCCGGCTTCTTAAGCCTATTTGGATTTTGTCTGTACTCAGACCTTTTGAATGTTTCCGCTGTGATGTAATGATGTTATGTTGGGACATGTGTCCTCTGGATGATTGTATTTGCTATCTCTGCTCTAGTGAGAGCTATTTGCAACTTATTTCCATCTTTTGTGTCTTAGAGATACGTTGTGCTATCATTCTGTTAAACGCCGTTGACGTACCATGCGTGTATGGTATGAAGTACGTCAATGGTAGTATCCTGATTTCTATGGGATGGTTTACATAGACGATGAACAGTAGGGGTTGGTTGTCACACATACGTGTGTTGGCCTAGTCGTAAGAGATGCGGGTGCCGGTAAGCCCCGTAATCCAATCAACTACTGTTCAACGGAACTGCGAGTATCCTCTAGAAGTCCGGGTGCGACAAATGGTATCAGAGCCTGTCTGCCTGTAGGATCCCTTTTACTGGTCGCAGTTGAGTCTAGAAACTATTTTGTAGCTATATAGGAAAAAATGAAACGTGAGAGTAGGAATTATGCCATTTTATTTCTTTCCCCACCCACCCTCCCTTTTCTGGTAAGGAAGTGCAACGTTGTTTTTCTCTTCTTATCTAAACTTTCAAGTTAGGTTTTCACGTATCCTGGTTTCTCGAGGATGGTTATACCTACTAGACCATAGGAATGGAGGTGGTTGTGACATGATTTATCATGTTGCCTACTCATGATTGAGAACGGAGGCGTGTAAGCCCCGGAAGCAAATCCTCGATTCCTTAAGCAGTAGATATGGATCCTTTAGAAGCCCGGATGGGTTTTCTCCGTAGTACCTCGGGTGTTTGTGGTCTCCTGTTTCCCAGTTGATGCCTCGATATCGTCCTTCACAAATCTTCTCTTCCGTTGTAACAACTTATCTGTTGATCCGTTGTTAACCTCCATCCTTGTTCTATGCTGTCGACTTACCGTCTGAAGTAATCCTTTTAAGCACTTATATTGGATTTTGTTATCCGGTTAGTGTGTTAATCTTGGTATCCTCTTCAGAATGGAAAGTGGTGACGAAGAACACACACTGCCACCCGAGGTGGGAAAAGTGCTGTCTGAGATGACACAAGTTATAAAGCAGATGCAGCAGAACCAAGAACTTGGGAGTAATGGCAACACCCGGGTGTCTATTCGGGAGTTCCTTGACCTCAATCCGCGCACGTTTGATACCTCCTCCGAGCCATTGGATGCTGATGACTGGCTCGGTGAAATGAACCGTACTCTTATGGTAGCTCATGTGGCTGACGAGGACCATGTTCCTTACGTGACCTACCTTCTCCGTGGACAATCCATGTCTTGGTGGGAGAATTTCCAAGAAATGAGAGGTCCTAGTGTGGCAATCACATGGGAGGATTTCAAACAAGCCTTCGTGCACCATCACATTCCCGATGGGCTCATGGAGAAAATGCGTGAGGAATTCTATTCTTTCACACAAGGCAGTTTGGAAGTTCTTGAATACCAAAGAGAGTTCGATCGTCTGGCTCGCTACACCGGAGATGAAATCTCCACTGAAGCGAGAAAGATGGCAAAGTTCCGCAGGGGTCTCAACCCGGAACTCAAGTATGCTCTCACCAACGTCAAGGCCAAGAATTTTGAGGACCTCATCAACATCGCTCTAAATGAAGAGCATGGGCGCAAGTTGGTTGAGGAATCTCGTAAGCACTCTCGTGAACAGGCTAATCTCTCAAAAGCGATCATGCCTCCACAAAAACGGAGAGTTTGGGTTCCATATACCACTCCAACACCGCCCATCTGCTTGCCAAGCCCGGCAGGATTTCTTGCCCGCCCTCCCACCCCAGTGGTATCTTCAGGAGGTGCTACATCTCAGCCAAGTCCAACAGCTCCTCGTTATGCTAGTACATGCTTCAAGTGCGGTCTACCAGGACACTACTCTTACAAGTGCCCGCAGAACAAGCTACCATCACTACCTATCTCTAATGTCAATCATGTGATGGTACACACTTCATCGCCTAGGCCCCGCAACAGGAACAAGTCTGTCTTGAGAACTGTGAGGGTGAACCATGTCAAGGCCCAGGGAGCAGAAGAATCTCCAGACGTTGTAATGGGCACACTTCTTGTGAACTCGTTTCGTGCTAAAGTCTTGTTCGATTCTGGTGCTTCACACTCTTTCATCTCTCAATGCTTTGCAAACACCAGTAAAATCAACTTCGAACAGTTGTCTATCCCTCTCCTAGTGAAATCACCGGGATCTAGCTGGCAAAGCAATAAAGTTAGCCAGAACATCGAGATCACAATTGGAAACCTTCCATTCCAGGCATCTCTGATAGCTCTCCACTCTTCAGATATTGATGTCATTCTTGGGATGGATTGGCTGGTAACCAACAAAGCATTCATTGATTGTCCTGCTAAGTCTGTCAAAATCACACACCCTTCTGGCCAGATAGTCTACTTCCATGCTGAAAATCCAGTTGTTCAACTCTACACTCTCAATGCAAATCCTCTACCATCTATTGAAACTATTCCGGTGGTTTGTGACTTCCCCGATGTCTTCCCGGAAGAATTGCCAGGAATGCCTCCTGACAGAGCAGTTGAGTTCGTGATCGAACTTGAACCAGGCACTGCTCCAATCTCTAAGCATCCATACAAGATAGCTCCTCCTGAACTGAAGTTGTTGAAGGAGCAAATCGATATGTACATGGAGAAAGGTTACATTCAACCTAGTTCCTCGGCTTGGGGTTGCCCAACACTTTCGTTGCGAAGAAGGATCAAACAAAGAGACTCGTTGTTGACTATCGTCCTCTTAACTAGAAAACCATCAAAAACAAGTATCCAATTCCTCGTATCGATGATCTTTTTGATCAACTTGCTGGAGCCTCAATATTATCCAAGTTGGACTTGAGAATGGGTTACCATCAAATAAAGATCAGAAAGGAAGATATTCCAAAAACAGCTTTCACCACTCGGTACGGTCTATATGAATACACCGTCATGTCCTTTGGTCTCACCAATGCACCGGCGACCTTCTCTCGACTTATGAATTCTGTCTTCCATGAATACCTCGACAAGTTAGTTGTGGTATATCTTGATGATATTCTTGTCTACTCAAAATCCGAGGAAGAGCATGGAGAACATGTTCGTCTCACTCTCATGAAGCTTCGCGAGCATCGTCTATATGCCAAGTTCTCCAAATGTGAGTTCTGGATTTCAGAAGTTGCTTACCTTGGTCATGTCATCTCTGCCAAGGGCATAGCCATTGATCCAGAAAAGGTTAAGGCAATTGTTGATTGGAAACCTCCTAAGACGGTGAAGCAAGTCAGAAGTTTTCTTGGTTTGGCTAGCTATTGCCGTCGTTTCGTCCAAAACTTCTCCAAGATCGCCAAACCTCTCACTGACCTCACAAAGAAGGACAAGAAGTTCGTCTGGTCTCCACAGTGTGATGAAAGTTTCAATCTCCTGAAGACTAAACTCACTTCTACACCAGTTCTGGTTGGCCCAGATACTACCAAACCTTTCCAGATATTCTGTGATGCTTCTCTCCAAGGTCTAGGTGCAGTTCTTATGCAAGAACGTCAAGTTGTGGCTTATGCTTCACGTCAGTTGAACGCACATGAGCTCAATTATCCCACACATGACCTAGAACTTGCAGCAGTTGTGTTTGCCCTCAAGAAATGGAGGCAATACTTGTTGGGTAATCGCACTGAAATCTTTTCCGATCATAAGAGTCTGAAATACATTTTCACTCAACCAGATCTAAACCTCGGGCAAAGGAGATGGATTGAAAAGATCAAAGACTTCGATCTTACCATTTCTTACACTCCAGGCAAGGCTAATGTTATGGCCGATGCTCTCAGTCGCAAGTCGTATTGCAATAATCTCATGATCATGGAAAGCCAACCTCCTCTTCATGAAGAATTCCAGAAGCTCAACCTTGGTCTTGTTCCTCAAGGTTATCTTGTAAACTTGACAGCCAGCCCAACTCTCGAGGATAAGATTCGTGCTGAACAACTTCGTGATGCTGAGATCAAGAAGATCGCAAATAACATCAAAGCTGGCAATGGGAAGTATGAGTGCTTCTCAATTGATGACAAGGGAACTGTGTTCTTCGAAGGACGCATTGCAGTTCCTCAAGTTCAAAGTCTCAAAGATGTTATTCTCAAGGAGGCTCATGAAACTCCTCTCTCCATACACCCTGGAAGTACAAAGATGTACCAGGATCTCAAAACACTGTATTGGTGGTCTGGCATGAAACGTGAAATTGCTCAATACGTTTCTGAATGCGTCGTTTGTCAACGTGTTAAGGCAGTCCATCAGAAAACAGCCGATCTTCTACAACCTCTGGAAATTCCTGAGTGGAAGTGGGACATGATTGAAATGGACTTCGTCACTGGTTTTCCAAAGTCCAAGAAGGGCAACGATGCAATCTTCGTTGTTATTGATCGTCTCACTAAAGTAGCTCACTTCTTTGCTGTCAAAGAAACAATCTCAGCTAGCCAGTTAGCAGAGCTCTACACAACAAAGATTGTTCCTCTTCATGGTGTTCCATTGGAAATAAGCTCAGACCGTGGAAGCATATTCACTTCTCATTTCTGGAAAAGTTTTCAAGAAGCATTGGGCACCAAACTTCTGTTCAGCACAGCTTATCACCCTCAGTCTCAAGGGCAAGTCGAAAGAGTCAATCAGATTCTCGAGGATATGCTCAGAGCATGTGGTCTCTCCTTTGGCATGAAATGGGAGGAATGCCTTCCATATGCTGAATTTTCCTACAACAACAGCTTCAAGGCAAGCCTAGGCATGGCACCATTTGAAGCACTCTATGGCCGCAGATGCAGGAGTCCAATCAATTGGTCTGGAGCTGGTGAACGTTCACTCTTAGGCCCTGACATTGTTAAGGAAGCCGAAGATAAAGTTCGAATCATTCGTGACAATCTCAAGATTGCTCAGTCTCGTCAGAAAAGCTACTATGACAGCAAGCACAGGGATATGATCTATGCACCTGGTGACAAGGCATATCTCCGTGTAACTCCCCTCAGAGGCACTCATCGTTTTGGTGTGAAAGGAAAGCTTGCACCAAGATACATTGGTCCTTTCAACATTCTCTCAAGGCGTGCGGAAAATGCCTATCGTCTTGAACTTCCAGAAAAAATATCCAAGGTGCACGATGTGTTTCACGTGTCACAGCTCAAGAAGTGCTTCAAAGATCTAGATCGTGCAGTTGATCATGATTCCATTGAACTGCAAGAAGATCTCTCTTATGAAGAGCACCCTGTTCGAATTCTCGATGAGACCGAGCGTAAGACTCGCAACAAGAGCACCAAGTTCTTGAAAGTGCAATGGTCGCATCATTCCGATAAAGAGGCAACCTGGGAGACCGAAGAGGATTTTCGCAAGAAGTATCCGGACCTTTTCTATTCTCAGTAGGAATCTCGGGGCACGATTCCTTCAAGGGGGGGCGTTTTGTAACATCCCAAGTATGAAAATCTCCCTTTAGAATGTTTATTTCTTGTTTCATTATTGTTTTGCATCATGTCATCATAGTCATTGCTTCTTGTTTGCATTTTTTTTGCATTTGATTTCATTTGTTTCCATTTGTTTTCTATATGAATTCTAAACAAAAATTCAAATGATTGTCCATACTTGTTATGTTACATGTTTCAAATAAAAAACTACAAAACAAACAAATAATTTGTTCCACTAAAATTGGAATCAAAAAAACTTTAATTTGGCTTAAGTGGCATTTATTCTTTTGATACCACAATTGTTCAATTCATTTGATTTATTCCAAACAAAAACACAATTTCAGAAATATGAAAAGCAAAAGTTTGCACTTGGTGCTATTATGAAAACTAAGCTATACAAAAATTTTGCCCTAAAATTTTAGCAACTAAAGCTCTGTTTTTCTCTCTGTTTCCAAATCTGCAAAAAAAAATTAATAAACAGAAAAAGATAAAAAGAAAAGAGAGGGGGGAAAAGGGCAGCCAGCCCAATTGGGCCAGCCCAACTTCCCCAGGCCTGGTACCCCCCCCCCCCCCATCGTCTCTAAGCTTCGTACGGCACCCCATCGGGGGTGCCCACGTCGGCAGCAGAGGGGAGCGACGGTGATCCGAGCTCCACCTCCCCTATAACCTGCCCTCGAGATCCCCCTCCTAGCCCTAATCTCTCCTCCCCTCTTTCCTCTCGACGCCGCCGTCTCCTCCTCTCTCGCTGCTCCGCCCTCTCCCCTCTGAATCCTCCACCGAGAACACCACCACCGCCGCCTTCCCTCTCCGGTGATCAACTCCACGGCGCCCTATAGGCCAGTTTAGGGCCGGGAACGGAATCCCCGTTCCCTCCTCGTACTCCTCGGCCACTCGTCGGAGACGGAGGCCCTCCGAATCGCCGCCGCCATCAACGTTTCCGCCACCGTCGCCACCACCGACCCCTCCTTCCGCTCTCCCTCGGTAAGCCGCCCCTCACCCCCTCGTTCCCTTCCCCCTCTCTGTCACGGCCACGGCACGAGCGCAGCAGCACTGCACACGGCCCGCACGAGCACTCGCACGGCCACCACCCGCGCGCAACGGCAGCGAGCAGCGAACCGGCGGCGTTCGCTGTGTTCGCTCGTCGAGTTTCAGAAAACGAACTGAAGCCAAGTTCAGTTAAGTTCAGTACGCGCCCCGACTGCACCTTATCCTCCCTCGCTACCTATACCTGTCACGAATCCAGCAGAGCAACAGTGGCACAGCGCCCGTGCGCGCAAGCGTGCGCTCGCGGGATCGATCCCCGCGGGAGGCAATTGCCTCCCCCTTTTTTCCCTCACACGCGCGCCCGTGGGCCCCGCGCGTCAGTGGCCCTGGGGGCCACGTCGACCCCCAGCCACGCCACGTAGGCGTCACAGTGGCCTGGCCCACTGGCAGTGGCCCATTCTGGGTCACTGCGCGGTGCAGTTTTTTTTTCTGCCTATTCTTTTCTTTTATTTAAGTCCAGTAATTTTACAGATTAGTCCCTAAACTAAAAACTCAAATAACTTTTAAATGCCAACTCCAAATAATACAAATAAAATATGTTTTCTGAACCAAATTTAATTCTCTACCTATTTAACTCAATTTTTTTCTGTCTTGAGCATTGCAAAGGTTTTCAAATTTCAAATTCAAACAATTCTTTTCACATTTGCTTAATTCCATAACTAATTCAATATTAATCCAAATGTCACAAATAAAATATGTTTTCCATGTCAAATTAAACCACCTTTTCAAATATAAATTTTGTTTCATGTTTTGAATAATTAAAATTGGTTAAATAATTTAAACCTTGTTTAAATCATTTAAAATTGCTAAATCCATAACTTGCTCAAATTAAATTATTTTTGAACATATAAAATATGTTTTCAAACCAGAAAAGTATAAAATTTTCAAATATGAAGTTGGGTTTATGTTTTGAACAAATAAAAATTCAAATAAATTCATACTTGTTTTAAATTCATTTAAAACTTGTTTAATCTTGTTTAATTCATAATTAAATCAGTGTAATTCCTTTTTCAATAATTGAAACATGTATTCCACCTAAAATTTTGTGTTCTTTCCAAATATGAATTTTTTTATCTATTTTGAACAATTAAAATAGGTGAAAACAACAAATGCTTGTGTAACACCTTTAAGGAACCAAAATTCCATAACTTAATAAATAAATTTCCAAAATTGGTAAACCTTATTTCCAATTGATTCTATTGTTGTTATTTTCTGTTTTCCTCATCCATGCATCATGCTAATCCACTTTCACCTGTTGATTAGTTGTAAAACAATTATTTCAACCTAAATTCATGGGCTTTCCATATGCAACCCCAATTGCATAGGGGTCCATTTAATATTGTTACCATGTCAACTAGTTTATTTTTACGCATCCATTAAATGGTCATGCATCATCCCATGATTGTGCATTATGCCATGTTATTGATTGTTTGTCTCTCTGCGTTGTTTGTTTGCTTCTTCTCGGATAGACGACGACGTTGAGACAGACGATCTTACGACACCCCTTCTGAGGATTTAGCTCAGTACCAGGCTACTGAGTTTGCAGGCAAGTATTCACTCACATGAACCATCGTGTTCCTTTCAACATTGGATACCGATACTTTCCGTTGTCTATTATGCTAGCCCTATGAATCGTTGCTTTTGTTCGATCCTATCACATGTTATCCTTAACCCTGATATAGCCTCACCTCCACACCTATAACCCCATTGGTTGTTGCCCGTGTCTTACTAGCATGCTTAGGGTTGTTTTGCTCGAGTCTGCTGTCCGTTACTTTCTGTTATCATATGTTATTATGTTCTGGGGCTCGATGTTAAACAATCAACCTGTTAATGTTATGGGCAATAATAATTTGATGATAAGGCACCGGCAGGAGGCCCGGCGTGGTTTTGAGGCCTGCTAGTGTCGACCCTAATTAGGAAAAGGGTCTTGTCTACTGATCCATGATGAGCGTGCTCACCGCATCCGGGTGGTGGTATGGAACCCCCCTCGACTTTGATCTGATCCGCAGTTTGTCCGAAGAGCCACACTTAGTTCGGGTGTTCCATTTGGCTCATACGCATAAATGGGTCGCTCCCATGGTTACTGATGATGATGATGACGCACACATATAGGGCGAGGCCTATATTGCCGGGGTGTTGCGTCCTGCGGGAGTTTTGCACACTTGCGCTGAGTATTCGGCTGCGTGGCTGGGACCTTATAGCTCCGTGGCTCCTAGGACAGGCTGTAGAGATGGTTCGAGTCGTGTCAAGCCAACCTGAGTTTTAGTTGGTGGCTTGAGTGTGTACGGGTACTGGAGCACACCCTGCAGGGATGAATCTTCTCGAGAAGCCGTGTTGTCCGCGGTTATGTGACAACTTGGTGACAGTACTGGCTAACAGGTACTTAGACAACTTACACCTAACTATAATTACTTGACTAGTAATAGGTTTATTGACACAATAACCTGAACCATCATTAATCCAACTGTGTGAGTTATCCTCGGATTGCTTCTTTGGATAAGGGGCGAGATCCAGGATGGGTTTGTTTGGAGTTAGTTGCAGTTGGTTACGATACGCTATCTTATCTTCGTTCTATTAGCCGGAAGTTGTAGTATGTTTCTGTAGTTGGTTAGTGCAGCCCGCTGCCGCATCTTTTATATCACCCTTTCTTCCGTTGAACCCAAAGCATCTGTGCTTGGTGTTGACGGGTTACCCTTTGGTGAATTGTGAGTCTTGCTTGCCAGTACGTTTATGTACTGACCCCTTTGGGGCTGTGGTTTCCGCAGACTACGATTCCGAGGATCCCCATGGTGGCTACTACGTGGAGTACGACGAGGCTGCTGACGAGTAGATAGCGGACCCGGGCAGGATCTGAGACTACCTGGATGGGCTCCGTCTTTTCGTTTCCGGCTTCTTAAGCCTATTTGGATTTTGTCTGTACTCAGACCTTTTGAATGTTTCCGCTGTGATGTAATGATGTTATGTTGGGACATGTGTCCTCTGGATGATTGTATTTGCTATCTCTGCTCTAGTGAGAGCTATTTGCAACTTATTTCCATCTTTTGTGTCTTAGAGATACGTTGTGCTATCATTCTGTTAAACGCCGTTGACGTACCATGCGTGTATGGTATGAAGTACGTCAATGGTAGTATCCTGATTTCTATGGGATGGCTTACGTAGACGATGAACAGTAGGGGTTGGTTGTCACACATACGTGTGTTGGACTACTCGTAAGAGATGCGGGTGCCGGTAAGCCCCGTAATCCAATCAACTACTGTTCAACGGAACTGCGAGTATCCTGTAGAAGTCCGGGTGCGACACTCGACGCATATTCCACCTACAGTGCTCAATCTGCTGGAACTCCAAGATATCGCAGAAGCAGAACAATTGTCACTATCCCTAAATGCTCTATCAGGTGCCCAAGAAGGAGACACAATACGCATACGAGCGCTGGTACAAAATCAGGTTATGTTGTTATTGGTGGACAGTGGCAGTAGTCACAGTTTCCTCAGTTCTGCATTTTCGGAAAGGCTACAGTGCGCAACGACACCAATACCAACTGTTACAGTGCGAGTGGCCAACAACGAAATCATGCACTGCGACCAAATGATCTCGGGATTTGAGTGGTGGACACATGGAGAAACTTTTCAGCATGATATGTGTATTTTACCATTAGGGGCCTATGATGCAATTCTGGGAATGTATTGGTTAAAGCTACAAGGGGAGATGACTTGCAACTGGGCAAACAAAACACTAAAGTTCATACACAAAGGCAAGGAAATTCAGCTACAAGGCATTCATCCAATTTCACCAGCACCACTCAAAGAAGCTCCAGTAGAACAAGTGATCAAATGGAGCAAAGGGAATGACATTTGGGCCCTGGCCGTGCTGGATACTGTAACTGAAGCAGATACAGAAGAAACTTCTCCAGAGATTCAACAAGTTTTAGATCAATTTGCCAATGTTTTCACTGAGTCAAACACCCTACCACCACCCAGAGTGTATGATCACACGATCCCACTTAAACCAGGCTCAGTACCAGTGAATGCTCGCCCATATCGCTACTCACCGTTGCACAAAGATGAGATCGAAAGGCAGGTTGCAGAAATGCTAGCAGCAGGCACCATTGTGCACTCCATGAGTCCTTTCGCGTCTCCAGTATTACTCGTACAGAAAAAGGATGGATCGTGGCGGTTCTGTGTTGACTACAGAAGATTGAATGAACTGACCATCAACAACACATTTCCTATGCCGGTGATCGACGAGCTGCTCGATGAACTTGCAGGCTCCAGATATTTTTCCAAATTGGACTTGCGTGCAGGGTACCATCAGATAAGGATGCACCAGGAGGATGAAGCCAAAACTGCATTCAAAACCCACCATGGACATTATCAATTCCGTGTCATGCCATTTGGGTTATCGAACGCACCTGCCACGTTCCAGTGCGTTATGAACGAGGTTTTGCTGCCATGCTTACGCAAGTGTGCTTTAGTGTTCATGGATGACATCCTCGTTTACAGCTCATCTTTGACGGAGCATGCAGAACATCTCAAGAAGGTGCTTCACTTATTACAGAGCAATCAGCTGTTTGTTAAAATGTCAAAATGTTCGTTTGCGCAGACAAAACTGGAGTACTTGGGCCATATTGTATCCAGTGAAGGAGTGGCAACTGATCCTAAAAAAACAGCAGCCATGGCAGTGTGGCCTCGCCCCACAACTGTCACGGAACTGAGGGGGTTCTTAGGACTCACGTGGTATTATCGCAAGTTTGTGCGATCATATGGAATCACTGCTAAGCCACTGACTAATCTACTCAAGAAGAAACAGTTTGAGTGGTCCACAGAGGCAGAACAAGCGTTCACAGCTCTGAAAGCGGCAATGACATCAACTCCAGTTTTACAGCTACCAGACTTCTCAAAACAGTTTGTTATTGAAACGGACACGTGCGATTCAGGTATTGGAGCAGTCCTGATGCAAGAGGGAAAACCACTGGCATTCCTTAGTAAAGCACTAAGTACAGAACATCGAGCGCTGTCAATCTATGAGAAAGAATTTCTAGCCCTGATCATGGCAGTTGAGAGATGGCGTCAGTATCTGCTTCGAGGAGAATTCGTCATTCGCACTGATCACCAGAGCTTGACTTTTCTTGATGACCAGATACTGCACTCAGCGATGCAACGCAAAGCAATGGCCAGGCTCATGGGGCTCCAGTTTCGCATAGTGTACAAAAAGGGGAGTGAGAACACCGCAGCAGACTCACTATCACGAGTGGCACACCAAATGGAAATTCAGGCTCTCTCATCAGCCACTCCAGCTTGGATACAAGAAGTGGTTAACTCTTATGCCACGGATCCAGAGGCACAAGCCAAGATGCAAGCATTAGCTGTTGTCAGCCCAGATGAAAATGGGTTTGAACTATGCCATGGTTTGATTTGCCAAAAAGGGAGAGTATGGATAGGAAACAACTCAGCAATACAAACAAAACTGATAGCTGCCTTGCATTCAAGCGCAGTGGGGGGACACTCCGGAGTGCTGCCAACTTATTTAAGGCTGAAGAAGCT
Organism: Alopecurus myosuroides; assembly: GCA_028641055.1. Lineage (NCBI taxonomy): Eukaryota > Viridiplantae > Streptophyta > Magnoliopsida > Poales > Poaceae > Alopecurus > Alopecurus myosuroides. The sequence goes on along the minus strand of CM054060.1, from coordinate 6,056,569 downwards.
GTTTGCTTGGTCTGGTCTGAAATTGTCAGTGGAAAACTTCGTCAGGCAGTGCACTGTCTGTCAGCAAGCGAAGCATGAACTCACTCATCCTGCCGGGCTCCTGCAACCACTACCCATCCCAAAAGGGAATTGGCAGGACATTTCGATGGATTTTATCGAGGGACTCCCTACCTCTCACGGAGCAAATGTCATAATGGTGATAGTTGATCGGCTCTCCAAATACGCACATTTTGTCCCTCTCAAACATCCCTTCACAGCAGCAACCGTGGCAGAGGCATTGATGAATTCTGCGATCAAGCTTCATACTGTTCCCTTATCCATCGTATCTGACCGCGACAAGGTCTTTACCAGTCAATTGTGGAAGGAGTTGTTCAAAGCACTGGGCACAAAATTGCAGTTCTCAACTGCTTACCATCCTCAAACGGATGGCCAGACCGAGCGGGTCAACCAAAGTCTGGAAATGTTCCTTCGCTGTGCAGTACACGATGATCCCAAGCAATGGAGAAAGTGGCTTCCTCTAGCAGAAATGTGGTATAATTCTACGCATCACTCTGCATTCGGTTGCTCTCCTTTCCAGGCAGTGTACGGCCACGAACCAAACCTGGTGTGCGTACCTGAAATCTCATCATCAACACCGCCTGAAGCTGCAACCCTGTTGCTGGACCGACAAAACCACCTAGCAAGACTCAAAGAGCATTTGTGCGCAGCCCAAAATAGGATGAAGATGCAGGCTGACAAGAATCGAACAGAAAGATCTTTCCAGGTCGGTGAGCAAGTATTACTCAAGCTACAACCATATGCACAGTCCTCGCTGGTAAACAGGCCCTGTCAAAAGCTAGCATTCAAATTTTTTGGACCATATCGTGTGCTAGAGAAAATTGGGGAAGTTGCCTACAAATTGGACTTGCCTGAGCACAGCTTGATCCATCTAGTGTTCCACGTCTCTCAGCTCAAGGTTTACCACCCGGATCATACTCCAGTGTTTACTGACCTCCCTACAGCTCCTGCATTAGACACTAAAGACACCAGCCCAGAGGAAGTGCTTGATCGTCGTCTTGTCAAGAAGGGGAACGCGGCAATACCTCAGGTACTCATCAAGTGGCAAGGGATTCCGGCAACATCGGCGACCTGGGAGGATTACTATGTTGTCAAGGCTCGTTTTCCGGCGGCTCTTGCTTGGGGACAAGCAAGTTCTCCAGAGGGGGAAGATGTAACAGACACTGTAGCCAAGTGACGCGGGCGTTGAGTTGGTCTGGCATGTGTCTGTACATGACCAAGAGTGGGTCCAGGGAAGGTGCGTTTGTGAGCAGTATATAAGCTCATTGTATCGACGAGTTAAGGCATGAAATGAATGAAACAGAATTCTGTCTTCCTCTTCCCTCACCTGTCAACATCTCCTCTCTCTGGCGCTAGCCCTTTCTCCCTCGTCTCTCTCTCGTTTCCCTTACCTCTTCTCCAAGCAAACGAGAGCAAGGCGGATCTCACGCCATCAATCAATCGATCGGCAAGGGGATACTTACAAAGTGATTGGCAGTCTTGTTAATATCTGGCAGTCGCTTCGCCCTCCTAAGGCAGGTGCGGGTTGATCCGTGCTCTGTGCGGCTCACTGCACAGCGTCCATACTCGGTCCATCATGTAGCTGCTGAATACGAGGGCTGCGAGGAACGTTCGTCCTTCGATACCGCCGCCTTCTTGGTCACGGGTTCATCCATTTAGAGGCTTGTTCAGGCCAGGCGGCAGTTCATCCTGTGAGGGCTGAATGAATCTTGGCGCCACTATCTTTAATTTCATTATAGGGAAGCAAATAGCCAGGAAAAACAAGGCAAAGAAGCAGTACGAGTACCCCAAGAAGATCGACCGTTGGATGACTTATTAGATTTACAAGGCGTACACGGTGGAGATAGAAGAATTCGACAACACAAATTTGATTTATCAAGTGGTCGAGCCAGGTGGGATCACACAGAGTGGTGTCCAGTATGGAGGCGGGGCCTTCAAGGTTAATCTGACAACTGGCGAGTGCTCTTGTTATCGACCAACTGTATATCATCTCCCATGCGCACACTTGATCTCGGCTAGTCGGACGAGACATGTCGGTTACGAGACCTCAGATAATGTAAGGATGAGATATTACACCATTGGAGCTATAAAGGCCACATGGGCTGGAAGGTTCGAGCCCTTCCTGGACCAATCTATTTGGCCAGACTACGACGGGCTTCCGCTATACCCTGATCCGTCTATGAAGATCACGAAAGTAGGAAGACACCAAACAAAGCGTTTCAAGAATGACATGGATGATTGAGGGTGGTGGTACTTTCCCTGTATGGGGCAACCAACATTTCGAAGAGCCTCGTGAAGTCGAGAACCCACCGCAAGACGTTGGTGCAGGTAGTAGTACTGCTGGTTCGAAAAGGAAGATAAAAATTGTTGTAAGTACATTTTAGCCATACATATTGTTTGTAAGAAGACAAGCTTTTAAACGAAGTTTAAGCCCAGATGGAAAATTTGAATGGCATAGACATTCAAGGGGTCAGTTTTGTGCTATTGATGATCATCCACTGCATTTTCCAGTAAGCCTTGTCGTTGAAGCTTTCACTGATCATTTTTTACTTACATAGTCCCCAAATGTCCTAACAGATAACGTGGCTATCATTTGTTTCCTGGATCAGTAGGCATCACAACCTCAGAATTTGTGTACTCGTATTTGTTTTTGAATATTATGTGCACTGTGTTTGAGTTTGATCCGATCCTCGATCTTTTTCGAGCACTGTGTTTGAGTTTTGACTTATATATCAAATTTGGTGCTACAGTGGTATTGTGTTGCAACCGGAAGCTTTGGCTGGACTAGGACCTCCCCTGCAATAGCTCTGCCGATATAGCTGGAGTAGATCATCTGTGTTGGCTGAATTTTAGGGACCGGAGCTTTCTATGGCTATGTTTTTGTTAAATTGCATATGTGCGTGGTGAAAAGTCTGATTTGAGCAAACATTATGTCATCCATGATGGCCCTATGATCAAGCTGAATATTATGTTCCATGCTCCCTGTTTAATAGATAGTGTAATCAAGGCCGAAAAAAATAGGTGACTTAGATATCAACATCATGTAAAAAGGAGCAGTGGTCAGATAGAGAAACATGTAGATGATTCAGTTCAATTTCATACGAATTAGAAACGTATTCTGTTACATATGGTCGGTTACAACAGGACGTGATCTTATTTGCATCCATTTTTATCTATCTTTGTGACACTTAATTTGAGACGGAGGGAGTACAATTACTATGGAACATGTCACAGCACAGGAAACAATGACCGATATCCATTAGGTTGATCATAGGGTTCCATGTCTCCACTGGCAAGCGCCTCGTGCGCAGCGGTAAGAACAACTTTTAGCCAGGTTCCATGTCTTTATATGGCCGTACAACATATGCCTTCAAAACATCATCGTTGGACCTGCTCGATGGTGCATTTATAGTCATCTTCAAATTAATAGATATGCATACCTGCCTCGTGAGGCAATGATGCTCCCTCGCCTCTACATTTATTTGATGCTTGATTCTCTTTCTTTCTGAATTCTGAAATGATGCATATTTTTGTCACATTCCAACGCAAAACGTTCATGGTAATTTGTATCTGATGTTCTGATTAAAAACTAAATCCGAGCATTTGCTCTATATATCTTTCTTCGATTCAGACATTACAAAGAAAATACCAGGTTCAGAATTTTCAGAGAACATAAATAATTGTGCACCTGCGTAACCCCGAGAATCTTCTCTACAAGCCACAACATGCTAACCACGACCGGATAGTATAACGGCGGCGAAAATGCCATTTCAACGCTGACATCAGTTGGAGGGGATGAGAGGACCATGCATGACGGAGAAGGAATAAGGAAATAAGAAAGCTATGGGCAAAGCCATATCCAGTAAATAAAAAAAAACTTGGACCTCGTGTTAACCCAAACAAGTTTGATTATTTCTTCATCTGCCCTGAAATCCAAGCAAATAATTTTATTTAGGCCCATTCTCATTAAGGTCAGCTAAATAGTTTACTAAAAACATAACTATTAATTCTCATCATAGGCAGAGTAGCTCACCCCTACAGTCGGTCTTTTGGACAACAAAACTCCAAGTCTACAAGAACCTCACCAACTTTCCTGCCTCCACCGCGACAAGAACCTCACTTTTTGGACAACAAAACGCCAAGTCGACAACGAGGATGTTGGTGTGATTGTACTTTATGATGCACATATGCAAACCATGTTTAAAAGTCGTTTCGTTATTCATAAATTTGCATTTGGTCACACGCGCCTCCAAGATTATGCATGGCCTGATATTCGCCATTTGGAAGGTATGAGCATCTTCCATGTCTTTTAGATGTAAAAAGTGCATGTTAGGCTTCCATATTTTTCCTATTTATGTCGAGCAAATAGTGGTTCTTTGGGCTTGACTACTTGTAATGTGCTTCATTATTGCAGGTTGCGGTTGAATCAACCATGATATATCCTAACAACTTTCACATTTTCAGTTAATATGCATATATATTATATAACCGAGCTGAAAGAGTGTGCTTTAAAATTGAGCTGCTTATCTTATTTCTTCCCATTCTCTTTTCCCAACCGAGATAAAACATATTATGAATAGCCACAAATTGTAGATCATATACTTACATGCGTTTTTTAATTGTGAAATAGTGCTTAATAAGACCGCCACACACCACAATGTCTACTAGAACAATACTGATACCGTGACAAGAAGATCATCAAGATCCTTTAAGCATCAAAACCCTTTGGATTAAGTCTGGATTAACAACATGAATACTATGGTAGATCCAATGCGAGGAAATTCCCTCCAAAAAATACTAAACACAACCGCACTATTATATCGGTCAGGACAACAAGGTAAGTCTAAAACAATAATAAGCTCATTTAAGATAAAGGGCCCCGCACAAAGAGATGCTCATCCGCAACCCAGATAAAAAGGTTCTCCAATTGAAAACTAAATATACATACAAATTGTGATTACCACAAAAAAAAAAAAATCAAGCCTAGAACAGGCTAGGAAGGGGACGTATTGGATCAAGCCGGCGACGGGGCATAACATGGCAACACCGGACACGTGACAAGAAGAGAAAAGAATAGTATGACCTATAAAAGGGGGAATATGTCAAAGAATCCCGATGGTGGGCACAACAAGAGGAGTCGACATAACCCTAATGGGCAACCTCCGTCGTTTTGAGGGGCATCGATGGTAGTGGCATGCGAGTCGCGGAAAAACTCAAACGTGGAAAACACATAAAACTTATGGCTAAAATGGAGTCTCGCTTCCGGCATTTGCGCCTACGGCGCAACGGGTCATCTAGTTCAGACGTGCGAACCAAGATAAGACGATTGGAAGAATTAGAAACGGAGAATTCCAGGTTGTTTTTCAACTCAAGGGGTGGCATAGTGGGTAATATTTATCAACTTAGCTAGCAATTTTGATAGACCTTTGTTAACTTTATGGGTTATTTGGTTACTTTGGGCCATATGCCTATCAATTTTATAGACTATGACGACTACATATCATAGTTATGGAGTGATTTTATGAACTCTTTGAAACTATAAATATAATGACAGTACAGTCTTTCTAGACTATAAATCGTGGAAACTAAAAATAATATCCTATAGGAAGCATCAGAATATTCATAAGTTTACTAATTATTTTATTCAGTGCAAGGAAACCAAGAGTACAGACACAATACTTATGGAGTTCACGAACTCCTTGAAACTAACATGACATGACATATGCTCTCCAGATTACATATCATAGTAATATCATGCATCTCAATTTTTTTAAACTAGGACCGGAAGTGAACTACAGAAAGCGAAGCCAAACCCAACTCCTTGGCTGTCTGCATCCTCTCCTCGGCGGTCCGTGGATATCTTGAAGGAGAAACCTTGATCTTGTGATCCAAGTCACCACAGCGCCCACACAGCTTCCTGTCGTGCAGAGAAATCTCTGCTATATTAACTGCAACTTCCGCAACACGCCTGATGTATCGCACAAAGTAGTCCTCGGGTTGGAAGCCATAAATGGCGAGTTTAACCAGATTCTTGTGCTTGAGACCAGGGGCATATGGTTTCCACTTCACTTCTGTCTTTTCACAGTAACCACGTTTCTCCGAAACTCTTTGTCTGTCGCCATTATGCACCAATGATCCCATACTGTGATGCACAGCTCTTTTAGGAAGGGTGCAGCTTCAAGAATAAACATTGTCCAAGAAAAATCACACCCTTCAGGAATGTTCTCCAGATTAACCTGCTGTAGTTTGCTGAGCACGGGAGTGAGCAGCTTCGGGCTTTCTGGTGTAACCCAAATCTGGTACAGAAAAAAAAAAACTAAGTCAAGTTGCAAATAAGTTACATTCTGTGGCAGAGAAGATCGATTTAAGTTACATCTAAATAATCGTAGAATGGTAATGGACAGATATGATCAATTTAAGTACCTTCTCACATTCAAAATTCAGATGCAGATCCCGGATGGAAGGGACATTAGCAAGGAGCTGACTTAACTCAAGAGTCTTTTCCCAGCTGACGCCAGTTTTAGCGATGCTTAGCTTGGAAAGCTGTGGTACAAAACCAAAATACAAGGGATCTCCATAACAGTACCAATTATTATAGCTCACCCGTTGGAGTTTTGGTAGACATATCAGCTCAATCCTCTCAAATTTTCCAGAGTCAACCACAAGCTCAACAAGCTGGGCATGTTCTAGTCGCACCACGGAATGGATCCCTGAGTCGCAGTGGGTTAAATGCAAGGACTCCAAGCGCTTGCAAGCGCAGAGGAGGGCGGGGATGCCCAGTTCATCAAACCTCAGATTGCGCAGCCAGAGGCGTGTGAGACCAGCAAATGCATCTGGACAAGAACCAAGGAACGTATTGAACTGGCTCGCAAAGTGGAGGAGATCATCAGGAGAGGAGTCGAGGTAGGCCTGCTCCGTTACCATCTCAAACTCAGCTGCGCCGACTCTCTGGGTTGCCATGGCGCGGGCAACAGAGTTTCCAATGGAGATAGCATCATGATCCGTCAAGACAAATCTGATCTTGAGTTTGCTGATGGTGATTTCCGGGCACCTGGTGCTCAGGATGGTATCCGTTACATGAGCCACGGCGCGGCTGATTCGCAGAGTGTCATGGATGCCGAATTCATGGGGTCTTTTGTGGCGACTCGAAATGGAAGCAACACTTATGAACAAGTTCGAGAGCATGGTGGGGACCTTCAGCAGTTGCTTGGAGGTGATGCAGATCCTTATAGCATCGAGTGTGTCCACCCTCTCCAGGATGTTGAGCAAGAGGTCATCAGGCAAATTGGTGAGCCTGTCTCCGTTGCAGGCAGTAGTGTTGCGAGCTGGTTTCTGCATTGCAGGTAGCAGGATCAAATACATTTTAGGATGAATCTCGCTAGAAGGATAAACAGCAAAAACAAAAGAAGAAGCCATACTTACATTGGGTCTGCGGCGACCGTTCTTGTTCTTCATGGCTGGTCAGAGGACCTTATATTGAGGTGATTTGAAAAATCAACTTATTTGAGCGCCTCCTACTCCTCCCCCTCTATTTATTATATAGGTCGACGGACCGACTCTCCTCCGAAGTCCAAGAGGGAGGAGATTATTGGACGAGGGGGAGAAGGATCCGGATTACAGCTTCTCTACAGACAGACTAATAAAAATTGCTCCTTTTCCAGTCCGATTGCAATACAGCCTCTCCTTTCTGTCCGGATTGAGGCAGGAAATAGATTCTTCCGTCTCCGCTTCCGGCTCCCTTGAGATAATTTGGCAGAAAGCGCAACAAGACATGGGGCAGCGGAGGCGAATGGTGGTACCCGGCGGCAGAGGGCAGGGCGGGCGTGGGGAACCCAGGCGGCGGCGGTGGTGGCAGATGCAAGGGGCGCAGAGGAGAGAGGTGGTCGCGGGAGGCGGCGGAGGGCAGGTTGGGCGTGGGGATCCCAGGCGGCGGAGGTGGTTGCAGCTGCAAGGGGCGCAGAGGAGAGTGGTGGTCGCAGGCGGCGGCGGGGGACAGGGTAAGCGTGGGGGACCCAGGCGGCGCAGGTGGTGGAAGCTGCAAGGGGCGCAGAGGAGTATGGTGGTCTCGGGCGGCGCGGAAGGCAGGGTGGGCGTGGGGAACCCAGGCGGCAGAGGTGGTGGAAGCTGCAAGGGCGCAGAGGAGAGCGGTGGTCGCAGCTGCAAGGGGAGTGGTGGTCCGCGGCGGTAGCGGAGGGCAGGGTGGGCGTAGGGAACCTAGGTGGTGGCAGCTGCAAGGGGCGCGGAAGAGAGTGGTGGTCGCCGGCGGCGGCGGAGGGCTGGTTGTCGCAGTGGACGGCGGGATAGGCTAGGGTTCTCTCATGCTACTGCAAGCATTTGGAAGGAAGGGGATCGAGAGGAGGAAAATGTGATGAATTTTCGGGACGACTTTTCCTTGACTCCTTCCTTCCTAGCGAGAAATGGACCGAGCGAGGCGCGTGTACGCCCGCTTTTTTTAGCCATGGGACGCGAGCGGGCTGAAACTGCTTCCAGTTTCTGTACTCGTGAGGCAAAGATGCCTATTTTTTTTTCTGCTTGCGTTCTCACGTAGACGTACACGAACGGAAAACAAAAGAAGCTATCATGTACGTACAGAAGCACCTGGACGTTTTTACGTGAGCAAACTGGATATAATACCGGAACAAGTTCCTTGTGCCTATGGTACACTCTACTTCCTTTTTTTTAGATTGTTACTGCTTGGCTTCACCTCGCTATTTTTTTAGGCTCAGCTTTGTCTCGATAACCATTTATAAATACTAGTTCAGTGCACGTGCGTTGCCACGTGGTTTATTATTATGTCACGTATGTGAATATAATGCATGTGAACATATGTTTGGAAAAAAGTGTACACATGAGAATTCTAAACATATTAAAATCCAATTGAATTGTATTTTGGTGAAACTACTTATTTGTTATTAAGTAAGATCTAATCTGTCATGAGTTTTAGGTATCCATACAACATCAACAATTTATTCTTCAGCTTCATTTGCATAGTTAGGTTACCAAAAAAAATCATTAGGCTGGTAACCATCACGTACCAGTAATGTTTGTTGTTACTATGACCATTTCATGTGGAAGACATAAGGATGGGCAACCCCAAATATTCACTATTATGATAAAGATTTGTTAGGTTCATACAAATGGATACTTGCGATTTAAAATATGCACAAACACAATGGTCAAGGTTTTGTTTTATTGCACGGACAAATGCTTCAATCAAACTTTGAAAGACGAAACCTAGTTTCCTTTCGCCATCACACAACTCTATCTTGTCAATCTCCATGTCTTCCAATCAATCCACTCTCTATTCTCCACCGACATAAGCTTCGCCTATAGCTCGTACTCTCAACGCATCCAGGTCATGACTTATGCTTCACGTGTAGCACATTTAGTCTCAAGATATCAAACACTGTAAAGATATATCTGTTAATGCATTGCATTTGAATAACCCGCATAAATCTAGAGCGCGACACATCACACCAAACGACAGACTACTTTTCCGTGCTTTCGATAGACAACATACACATCAGTAGGAAAAATCAAAAGAAAGATCAATCGTTTGAAGGATGCAAAATTTGGGTATGAACAATTTAAAAAAAATTGGAAGACCAACTAACACTCGATAATTAAGGAGAGAGGAAAATGCACCATGTTCATAATTTGTGTATACATGTAAAAATTCTTCATGGGTCCTCTAATATAGAATAAATAAGTACTCCTACAATACTAAACAAAAGAGAAATATAAATATATTCGAAGGGCTCAGAATTAATATATCATTAAACTAAAAAAATTACTACAGTATTGTTCGATGATCATACATAATTGTATTTGGGGTATAAGAAAGAGTGACATAAGGTAAAAAAAAAAAACTTGGATCGTGCTGATACAGAATTGTTCCACATGCATTTCTTCCCTCCTGGGTGGTTTTACTAAGAATATTCTAATAAAGAATAAGCAGAGTAAGCCTTCAATTCCCATCATATTTTTTCCTAGAATTTTTTTCCGAAGTTGTACATGATGACAATTGCATAGTTTGTTTGAGTACACCCAATGGTTGTGCATGATGGAGAAGGAAAATCAGGCATACAAAAAGCACAACCGTATCTTTGTCGTTCCATCTTGCGCTTGTGATCGCGGCGTAAGCTGCCCCTTAAGCATTGGATGTTGATGCCAGATGTGGCATTACAGGTGGTCACGTTTCTTTTACCAATTTAATAATATCAAACTGAGCTAGAAAAATGCACAAGGTCAATAGTGGCATGCATAAAACTTGGTATGACACTTCTTTGGCAAAGATTCAGAGAAGATTAGAAGAAAAAAAACTTGGGCTGACACTTGGAAATTAGGAGGCTGGAACATGTATTAGACCATTAGTACTTATCTTTGTACCTAATTTTTCTACAAAGATTGAACGATCTAATGATTGGGTAGTACCTTCTGAAACTAACAACGAGAAAACAAAAACAATCAGCATCCAAGCTTGACCTGGGATACCTCAAGCTCAGCATCAAATCTATTGAAATTTTGGTCTGCTGTTCATACTTAATCAGAATGTAGGGCACAATGCAACAATCAAAGGTATATATGTATACCTTTCCTTTTATTCATTTGAGGTAGTGGCACTTTTCTCGCCTCATTTGCGGATGCAACCTCTTACTGCTTCTTAACAATAAGTGGACCGTAATCCTGCAGCTTCAGGGCTTGCTCAAATGTCCTGAGCCCAAACAAGAGCAAAGAATTGGTCTTATTTTACCAATCTGCCCCCTGAAATTTCCAGAATGAGGTCGTGGCCAGCGACTCATGTGAATGGAAAGGATGTAATTAGGCGACAGTAACCTTATGCAATGATTCAGAACGAGACGGCATAGTCAACTGTCCATGTTGTTATTCTGCTAGCCGTCACGTCCCTCCACACGAGCAGGCATGCAACCCGCTCCTGGTGGCATGCACCATCTATTCCAATCGTAGGCTCCCCTGAATCGTGCATGGCCTGAGCGCAGCGTCCAGGACATTGGCGTCCGAGAGAGGAGCGGGGCATGGCCGCATGGGACAGTGAGACAGGCCACGGTGCCAGTGCATCGTGGCAAGGAAGTCCATGCGTTCAGCCCGACGACTGCGGCAGTGCATCGTGGTTGTGGCGTCCATGTCGTGTCATGGCCGGAGGCACCCAGGCGCGGGACAACAACGTTACATGCCCCAGAGAGGTTGGGTATAGAGGTCGAGGCCTCAAGGCAGGGAGGATGCACTCACCTTCTAGACGCGGGCTTGATCGGATGCCGACCTGCCGTCAAGGAGTCACCTGACCAGGAAGGGGCTGGCGGTGAGGAGGCCGATCGTTCAGCCGTCTTCACGTCCACAGAACACGCTGTCGTCCGTTGTCTACCCGCACCTAGCACCAGATCCAAGTCCTGCGGTGATGCACTCTCCCATCAGCAGATCCAAAAAAAATGTGGACGGGTGAATGCGTGAAAGGATATGTGTACTGCTTTGTGCCTTGTGGTATGGCCCTAAAAATTCGGCAGGAAGTTGGCGAGTAGAGAGGCAGTGGTAGCTAAGGAGGCGACGTACGAACCATCTCCAATTAACATGCGCGAAGTAGTTGCGGTGGCATTCTCTGTGTAATTGTAGTGAAGTGTGACACCATACCACCACTGTAACCTTAATAGTAAAGATCTTGAAAGGGGTACATGGGTCGTTGTGCGCATTGGTCGAAGCGTGCATTGGTCGTAGTGCGTGATACGGCCCGGCGTTGCCTCGTAACACCGCTCGGCTTCGCCTCGAACAAAACGTGTACGGCGTTTCATCTAAAAAGTACACACATGTTGTATCTAAAAGATATAAAAAAATAGTTACTAAATGTATACAAACGTTGTCTCTAAAAGTATACTTGTTGTATGTGAAAGTATAAAAAAATTGCTACTGAAAATTATACAAACGTTGCTCTGGAAGTATACATGTTAGTACATGTGAAAGTATAAAAAAATGCTACCGAAAATATACAAAAACTGTTCTGAAAGTATACGCACTGTATATCTGGGTGTACATCCGCCTAGGTGTACACATCTGTCTGGGTGTACGATGACCCTTCACTGGATGTACACCCATCTCCCGTCCGCGTCCGTGCGCGTGGAAGGGGAAAATCCCACCAAAACTCTCTCTTGTTGACACTTGCACGCATGCAAGCACCTGTGGTGGGGCCACGAGTAAGGATAAGCTGACACTTGTCGCGAGGGGAGTGCACGAGAAGGGAAAAAGCGACAAGTGTCGTGACGGCAGCGAACGCAGGTGACCTTCCGGAAGAGAGGCCTTTTTCTAGTGATTTCAGGAATTTTCACTTTTGGGTACCAGGATTTTATTGGGTAGTGTGCATAAATTGTTTTTTCTTACAAAAACATCCATGAAGATTCTCACGCGCAAGCCTGTGGGCGAGAATGTTGTCGTCTCCCCATATCCAGCCTTCTGGATCTAGCTGAATGAGAGTCTCAAACGTTACCCCTATGAGATCAAAATCCTGCACCGCTTCGTTGTGTTGAACTAGGAACTACAAGTGCACAATGGGGTGGAGAGAGCTCCCACGCATGGGAGAGAGGGAAAGGTTCGGGAGGGGACACCTCAAAAACCCAAGACCAATTGTGTGTATGTTGGATTTCCAAAAGGAAATAATATCTATATATCTCATTCATAATTATGTTTCATATTACTATACTATAACTGACGTGACTCCTGAATATTAGATTTCGAAGAAAACTCGGATCACGTGGAGTAACATGAACAATTAAATGATACCCTTGTCTTGACTTTTAAGACTAATTTTTTGTATGCATACTGGTTGTGTTTTCCAGGTCATGGACATGGTTTATATCGGCATCAATAAGTAGCACATTGTTAGAAGGGAACAATGTGGCTAGGTAAACCCTAGTAGTTAATATGCTAAGATATTCCGACACTATGTCTTTTGTCCTTAGCGACTTATCATAGCATGGTTATACTACGAAATATTCTTGGACCATGAGGTGGTCAGGGTTGTACATTCCGAGGTTTTGCTTTGGTACTATCAAATGTCACACCGTAAACTGGGTGAACAAAAAGGTATCCAATGGGTAGTTCCAAAGTTCTGTATTGATCACGATGTTCTAATATGGAAATTACTCCTCCGTTAAAAGAGAGATACCACCTGGGCCCACTCGGTATATATGATTGCATACGTTCTGCAGAGAATGCATGATGACGATACATCATATGGGATATCATAATACGAAAACGAGTAAAGGAAGCTTTCCAGATAACGAGATTTGACAAAGGTATAGTGAACCAAGGACTGTTTCACGGAAATACCAGAATACATAATCTCGGGCAAGTACAGTATCGCGAGTAATGGAGGTATTGTATAATAACCAACAGGTTTAACAGAGTGTCTTTCGCATAGCAAGTGGGAGTCTTTAGGGGCGTTCATGGCCCCACTATTGACCACTGAGCTTGAAAGAGATTTCAATGTCATGTCCACTTGTTATCCATACTTAAGTTAGGGATGGTTTATGTGTATATTGGTAGGTCCGGATCAAAAAGTAGTATCATTAGAACAGTGTTTCTGCGTTATAGATATTATATATAGGACTCCTAGTATATACTCCTGGTGTACGTACTCCCATGTCGAATATACCTCACATACGAGTGTATTATATACCTCTTTATTATTTTTTTATATACCTACTTAATTATACTAAGATACCCTAATACAAGTTTTAAGAAAAAAAGTATCAGCGATGTACTCAATTTTTTCAACATACACTTTTTACGTACAGAAAAATGGTATGCGTGTAAATAATATAAAGATATGGAGATTTAAATGAAACTTTTCATATAACTCACTTTGAGATATCTAATATTCAGTATTAGAGTATATTCAAAACGATAAAAAAATGTATATTCAATTCATCTATGTGGTATATTGAATGCTGGGTATACATACACCAGGAGTACTGAACCATTTTGGGTCGCGCTATTTGACGCCCAGGGTGCAGAATAGCTATTCTACACTCATCCTGTATTTTTTGAACCGTACATGATGTGTACAAAACATAAATTTTGTGGTATTCCTTATGTTGAGTAGAACGTAAGAAAATATATACATGACATAAATCTTGTATTTACGTGCTGACTTTTATGTTGTTATGACTCATATTTTTCATTTTCTATGCTGAGTATTCTCTTATGGATCAAACATGAACGTAAAATAATTGCATACATAACATAATTTTTTTACTTGGAAACATAAAAAAAAACTGTGGGTGCAAAATAAGTTTTCTACACCCAGGGTTGAAAGTGCACTATGGTCAACTAGAGGAGGGAGTTAATAGGCTGACTACCAATTTTCTTTTATTTTCCTTTTAGTAGGGCTAAGGAGATAAGATAAGATTCTCGAGATGTGCAACTAGGTGAGCAACCTATGTGAGCAAGATAAGATACACAACGGAAGGAAAACAAAAGGTAACAAGATAGACCACATGTGTAAACAAGGAGACGAGGATATGTTTTCTGTAGTTCTTTCTCAAGATAAGTACGTCTCGTTGGAGAGGTGGGGAGCCACCTAGGCACTCTTCGATAGCACGGTTGTGCACACCTTATTCTCCTTGAGCTTCTCCGGTGAGGGAGATTCTCGTTTCCACTATGGGGTCGACTTGAAGGCGTTGATCAAACCTTTACACGAGCTCGAGGTCACTCCACAAGATGGATGAAGGCTATCAAGCAATCCTAAGCTTCTTGCAACAAGGTGGAAGCTACAAGCACAAGACCTATTAAGGTTTCTAAGCCTCAAGTAGGATTCTAGATCTATTAGGATGCGGTGGATGGATTTGAAATTCCTTTGGTGGAATCACGGATCTAGGTCTCCTCTAGCTCTCCACAAAGTTTGGGAGTGTTTGGATGTTTGGAGAGGGAGATCTAAGAGGTTGAAGCTTTCATTAATGGCTAGGAGAGAGAGTGGGAAAAGCTTGAGCATTTATGAGGTAGGGGAAGCCTTTAAATACCCTTCCAAAATCTGGCCGTTGGGCAGATCCACGCAGCACCGGAGGCTCCGGTGTTTCCACTGGAGGCTTCGGTGGTTTTCACATACGCGCACCTGCGCACACACTTTCCTTCGAACTGGATCCTGCGGGGAGGAGGATCCGGTGGTTCTGGCGGAGACTCCGCTCACCGGAGGTCCACTGGAGGCTCCAATGCGGCCTCCGCTCTTATGCACCCGAAGGTATTTTTGGCGGAGGCCACACCAGAGGCTAGCCCCACAGTGGGGTAGTGGAGCCAGCGGAGGCTCCAGTGGTTTCGCCGGAGGCTCCGCCCACCGGGGGTTCACCGGAGGCTCCGCTGCGGCCTCCTCTCTTATGCACCCGAAGGTGTTTTCAGCGGAGGCCACACCGGATCCACCACCGGAGTCCCGCGCCTGGAAGGGCTCGAAAATGAATGGGGCGGAGGTTCCGGTGGTTTCACCGGAGCCTCCGCTGCTTGCAAAAATGATTCTCCAGCTTTTTTTCTTCGAGCTCTTTCCATTCGAAACATTTTTGTAACCCATTGAGATTGTGTATTGTTGAACCTAGGCATTTTCATACATATCAAATAGGACATGCAAATACTCTCAAATAGACATTAGTCCAATAGTTATGTTGTCATTAATTATCAAAACGGAAGATGATATTTCATTCTCCCCCTATTTTGTAATTGATGACAACATCCCTATTTGCATAACTATAACACACACAACATGAACGGAGCTCCCCTAGAGATATGCTCCCTTCATGTTGAGAGAATTTAAACCATATGGATAGCTAAACGCATATATAATAGTGAGCACACACAAGTGATATAATTAATGTACTAAGTTCACAAGCTCACATAATGCATAACGAGGTTCACAACGCACAATAATTAAACAAACGAAGTTTCCAAATATCCAATCCAACTCTCTCAAGCAAGACGAAAGATGCAAATCGAAAAACACGTTTGAGAGAGAACCCATGCAAATGCCCGCTCCTAAGTAGATATCTCTCCCCCTTTTGCATCAAGATACCAAAAGAGGGGGGAGACCGACGCTAACGTCCCTATGATCACTCGGAGGAGTTATCCATGATTGGGGAACGGGCGCGACGTCGAGAGCTGGTGACCTCTTCTCCTGGTTCCTCATCAGACCACTCGATGATCTTGCCCTTGGAATCCTTGGCTTGCCACTTGTCCCAGTTGGTGATGATGTCTTGTACCGGGGACTCCACAGATTTGCCACGATCACGACGAAACTGACGCTCTGCCCGTGCTGCCTTGCGGTGCTTAAGGTCCTTGTCATAGTGAAGTTCCCATTGATATTATTCAATCTTCTTGTTCACTCGGAACACCTTCTTGAGAGCCCTTTCCATCCACTTGAAAGCACTGTCAGAAGGAGGAGGACGAGAGGGACCAACTTCCTCTTCTTCGTCTTCCTCATCAACGATGATCCATGGCTTGGCCTTGCCTTTGCGAGGAGCGGGAGTGGGATGCACAATAGGCTTAGTGTGGTCCTTGATGAGAAGCCTTTTCTCTGTATGTGGGATCCAATTAGCATCATCAAGAGGATCTTCTGGGAACTTGTTCTCCCACACATTCAATATGATCTTCATTATGAAAGGCCCAAAGAAAGCGTTCTTCCTTTGCATAATGACATTCCAGAGTTTATTCTACAGATAGTCAAGTACATCGAGCTTCTGAGAGATGCCGGAGAGACGCTTCTCATGAGTAAGAAGCATGAGATTCTTGAGGAAGCCTTGGATCTCATCAATGTTCCCCGCCTTGAGGTTGATCTTCTCTCGATAGATGCGGAGCATAATATCATAAGTGGAGTAGAGACCTTTGACAAACCCAAAAGCAAACTTATTCCAGTGATAAAGAGGAGTGAGTTGATCCTTGGAGAGTGACTGAGTATTGGTGTCATGAACACGGAACCATCCACTGTCAAACTCCTCGCCACCAGCAAACGGTCCATGGTCCGGGTAACCGCGAAGAATTACCCCCAACCTCGGACCACTTGATGGTGAGTTTCTGTCCCTTAGTCATCCAGATGAGATGACACTCCGTTTCATTGGCAAGGTGTACAGTAGACAAGAACTCACACACCAATCCCTCATCATAATCTTGTTGGACTTGCATAATGGGAGCAAGGCCAAATGCATTAACAATCTCCAGTGCTTCTCCGAAGTAATTCGATTCCTCTCCATGTGACCAAAGTTGATGGCGTGTTGAGGGGCAACATTCTCCTTCGGCTTCCGCATAAGGATCTCATGATAAATTTGAGATTGAAAGCCGGTGTGGAATCGTGGGTCCTTACCCCGGAACTGTGGCATCAATCGATTGCGATCAACTACATATGGGTTCTCGCGATGAGTCTCCAAGAACACCGCCTCGGAAACTTGAGAGGCAGATTTTTCTTTGCGAGGAAAAGTTTTCTCGGGAGCCGGGAATCTTGATTTGCGCTTGGGCTGAGATGGATCCAAAGTCTCCTCAATTTCATCAACCCTTGGAGCCTTGCGACTAGCCATGGTCTTGGAACGAGTGCCCTTGGCCTTGGAACCGGAGGCACCTATGAAAGAGATATAGCAAGAAAAGCATGAGAAGAGGTAAATGTTCAAGTTTATATGACGCACAAATCCGAGAAATCAAGAGATGAGGAATGTTAGGGATGAATAACAAGGGGTTAGGGAACATGAACAAATCCACCCTAAGAACCAAAGTAATTCATGCCTAATACTCACAATCTAGGTTTCTAGGGTTCGTACTCGTGATTTCCTGCTCCCAAACCTACATACATGCATATATATATGTGAAGAACATGCGGCTCCTAGTGCTTCCCCATCCATCAATTAGATGGGAGAGAGAGAGAGAAAACATACCTGCATCCATGGTGGAAGTAGAGGGAGGAAGGAGATCCCGGAGCGGTCCAAGACAAGGAGGAGGGCCTCCCGGCGGTGGAGCGCTCTTCCCGGCGGCGGAGACGTGGGAGGCAGTGGCGGTTTGGAGGAGGAAGATGGAGGGTGAGTGGGGGAAAATGAGATTGGGATCTTGTTGACCCTGCTCGCCCTAGATCCTATTCCGCAGAACCGCGGCTGGCGGAGCCACCGGTGATTCCACCGGAGGTTCCGCCCCGTGTCCACGAGACGTTGTGCAGCGCAGATCCGCTGGGCGAATTTCGCACCAGCGGTGGTACCGGCAGGCTCTGGTGGACAGGCGCAGCGGAGCCTCCAGTGATTTCACCAGAGCCTCCGCCCGACCCAGTCTTACCACACTGAGATCAGAAAAACATGAACATTCGGATAAAAATAGTCTTTTGGGCAAAAGGAGCTTGGGTTGGAAGATTGTAACTTTCATACGAGAGATGCAAAGGAATAAAAAAACCGAACCCGCACAAGTTGTCAAGGGGGAATAGTATGTGCGTGAAAGAGCCAAAAAAACTCCATGAGTAGGAGGTTGGTGGCCATGGCCACCGTGTCTGAGTGTGTACTTTTACACCGCGAAGATGTATCTTGGGTCCAAGAGTACCACTCACAATTAAGCACAATGAGTCACAAAATTACTAGATATGCAATGAAGTATTGATTTTCGCATAATAGGAGGAGTGTATACTCATGAGTTGAGTAACGCTCCCCCTATGTCCATGCCTACATCCAAACCTAATAACACATATAACGAAGGTACGTATGCAAGGTTTCAAGTGAAATTGGATGAATCGATGACATTTAGTTCATTCCTCAAAGCTCAAAATCTTTGTTCATCAAGGTCCTTCGTGAAGATATCCGCAAGTTGATCCTTGGTGGACACATATGAGATATCAATATCACCCTTCTCAACATGATCCCGAACGAAATGATGACGGATCTCAATGTGCTTCGTCTTGGAATGAAGAACGGGGTTGTAGGATATCTTGATAGCACTCTCATTGTCACAAACAAGAGGCACCTTGTCAAAGTGAATACCATAATCCTTCAAGGTTTGCCTCATCAAAAGCAATTGGGCACAACAACTTGTCGCAGAGATATACTCGGCCTCGGTGGTGGAAAGAGCAATGTAGTTTTGTGTCTTTGAAGACTAACACACTAAGGAGCGACCAAGGAATTGGCAAACCCCGGATGTGGACTTCCTATCCGTCTTCTCTCCCGCATAATCCGCATTCGAATACCCAATAAGCTGAAAACTTGAACCCTTGGGATACCAAAGACCAAAATTTGGGGTATGAACCAAATATCGAAAGATTCGTTTCACGGCTTCCAAATGACTTTGCCTCGGAGAGGCTTGAAACCTTGCACATTTACCTACGCTATACATGATATCCGGTCTAGATGCACAAAGGTAGAGCAAAGAGCCAATCATGGAGCGGTATACCTTTTGATCTACCTCTTTACCGTTGGGGTCAGGTTTCAAGCCAGTGGTTGTGGACATGGGAGTCTTCATAGGCTTGGCATCATGCATATTGAATATCTTGAGCATGTCTTGAGTGTATTTGGCTTGTTTGATGAAAGTTCCTTCATGATATTGATTCACTTCAAAGCCAAGGAAAAACTCCAATTCTCCCATCGTAGACATCTCAAACCTATCGGTCATAAGCTTGCAGAACTCCTCATTGAACAAAGTGTTAGTAGACCCAAAAATGATGTCATCCACATAGAGTTGGCATATGAATAAGTCACCTCCAACCGTCTTGGTAAAGAGGGTGGGATCGATTAAACCAACATTAAACCCACAAATACACTAGAAACTCTTTAAGGTGGTCATACGACGCACGTGGAGCTTGTTTAAGTCCATAGATTGCCTTATCGAGTTTATAGACATGATCAGGGTATTTGGGATCCTCTAAACCCGGAGGTTGCTTGACATATACTAACTCATTAATGGGACCATTTAGGAAAGCACTCTTAACATCAATTTGTTGTAACTTGAAATTATGATGAGATGCATAAGCAAGTAAGATGCGAATGGATTCAAGACGAGCTACGGGGGCAAAGGTTTCACAGAAGTCAATACCTTCGACTTGAGAAAACCCTTGAGCCACCAATCTTTCCTTGTTGCGAATGACAATACCATCTTTGTCTTGCTTGTTCTTGAACACCCATTTGGTGCCAATAACATTCTTGCAATCCTTGGGTCTTGGCACTAACTTCCACACTTTGTTGCGCTCGAAGTTATTGAGTTCATCATGCATGGCTTCAAGACAATCTTGATCTTCGAGTGCTTCATAGACTGTCGGAGGGCTACCTCCGAGTAGGGGTAAGGCAAGTGTTAAAGCAGAGATCAGAGTACTGTTCGCCGGGTTGGCGGCTACCCGGGTACCCTCTACCCGGTAGTCTCTATCCGGTCATAAGTATTGAGGACCAGGAGAAGATATTGAGGAAGATTATACTCGTCCGAATAGAGAAGTTGTGGTCTGAGTAGAGGAGATACTCGGGCCAGAAGTCAATAGAGCCGTTCTGACAGAGATCCCGCGTATCCCGCAGCCGTACCAGCGTGCGGTTCAACTTACTAGGTGCGTGATCATCAGTGACGCGGCGTGGCGACAGAGAGTTGGGCACCTGTCTTGTCTTGTCACTGACAGAGGGGACAGGACAGGATGGGGGCCTACGCTGTGAGGCTGACAGAGTGGACAGGCCCTGTCAGCCGTACGGCGCGGCGGCTTCTCGCACGGGCGTCAGCGCGAGATCCCGGAAGCGTGCCCTGCGTCACAGTGCTTAAGTCACATCAGTTGTACTTTTTGTTAGTTGTTTATTCGGCTGGGCACCAGTATATAAGGTGCTCTGCCCCCTCCTGCGCGAGGGACGTTGCCTCAGATCGCATTTATTGCAAGAGCCAACACTAGAGTTAGATAGAATAGCCGAGTGGCTACTCGGCTGAGAGGTTAACTTGTACTGTGGCTACTCAGAAATCATACATACAGAGAGATAGGCAGGAGTAGGGGTGTTACCTCCACACGAGGGCCCTGAACCTGGGTAGTTCTTGTTGTTTGCAGTCTTACCTGAGCGCGGCTACACGCCGTGCGATCCCTCCCCGGATACCCCCATCGTCCATCGGCCCCAACTTTAGCCATCCCATGGCATCTGTCTTCTCCACACCACGACAGTTGGCGCCCACCGTGGGGTCAGCAGCGGCGCTGGCTGGGGTTCATATTCGGACGAGACCGATTTCTGCTTCGGGAGAGCGCGTGGTCTGTGGCCTTGTCCACAGAGTCGGCTCTTTCGATTTTGTCTCCGACAACGCGGTGATTTCGGCGGCAGGCCCGTGCCTACAGGGGCTCGATGCTTTCCTTCGGCGCGCATCTGGTCTACGTCGCAACACCGTCATCCGCGATTTCCCGGAGGTGGTGCTCGTCGCGGAAGATCCTCCTGCTGTACTCGCTGCCCGCGGGAAGCCAACTGGCGGCTCTGCGGACAGCGTGGAGGTGATGATGACGGGCCCGGCTATCGATGCCGGGAAAGGCGCGGCCGCTACCGTGGGCGTCATCGAGGAACCAGCTGGTGCGAGGGTCCACAAGACCTATGATATGCCCCACAACTTTCCGGGTTACGTGGCTCCTTCCACGTCTGCGGCTATACCAGCTGCTCGCGGAGATGCTACCGTGCAGCTGGGCATGCCACGGCCCAACGAGGCGGAACTCGCCGCCTTGAGGGCGCAACTCGAGCAGCAGCGTCAGGCGCTACTCGTCGAGTCCCAGGAGCTGGAGAAGGTTAGGCTTGAGCTTAACCTAGACCGAAATGAGTACAATCGAGCGCATGGTTTTACTCCTGTTTCTAGGCTGCCTAGCAAGATAGGCGATATCCGTCGCAACTTAGGCACTGAGCTAGCTAGAGATGGTAGGGATGCTAGTCAATCTGCTAGTTTGGACACTGCTAATAGGCCCAGATATAGCACTCCTGCCAAAACTCTTAGGGCCGCAGAGGCAGTTGCTGCAGAGTTGCCGCATCTCACTGGCGACGCGCGCGCTAGGTAGCAGGATAGACTCAACGAGCTAGTGCTAGAGGCTGGCAGGCAGAACGAGGATTTCTAGAAAGCCAATCCGGGAGCTGGTGCTTCTCAGGTTGTCCATTCACATGGACTGAGATCTATGGATCAGGCATCATCGCCGCTTCCTGGCGGTGATAGAGCCTAGAGCGTGACCTCTGGGAGACACAAACAGATGCAGGTGTACGACCCGGCTGTCGCTGCAAAACAGCACGCTGTAGAGCGACAGCTCGGCCATAAACACAACTCTGTAGGAGCAGCCTATCAAGCCACTAAAGCTCACAGCAAGGGGCAAGGAGGAAACCGAGAGGGAACTTCTCGGCGTCATGCTGCCCAGCCAACTCAGCAGAGGGTGCAGCCGCAGGGGGTTGTGCAGCCACAAGCAGTTGCGGTAGCAGCCAGTCCCGTTGTGCAACCCGCAGCTGTGCAGCAAGACCGCTACAACGACGGGTACTCGGCGATGGAGCAAGCCGGGTACGCTGACCCAAGAGACGTCACTGACCGCCTCGGTGACCGGATGCTGGAGCCTACTAACGCAAGGTACAAGCTGGACCGGATCGACCGGCCTGCACAGCTCGAGACGAAGGGGCCACCCGGCCCAGATTGCTTTGGCCGCTGCATCATGGAGGAGCCCTCCGTGAACAAGTTTCAGCTAGCTAGAGGGACCAAGTGCTATGATGGCAGCACCAAGCCGAAAGACTGGCTAAGTGACTATGTTACCGCTGTGCACATTGCAGGCGGCAATCGGAGATGGGATGTGCGGCATGTTCCGCAGATGCTGGAGGGCCCTGCTCGGACCTGGCTCAACAACTTGCCCAGAGACAGCATCAACTGGTGGCTGGACTTCTCGGAGGCGTTCATCAGCAACTTCACCAGCACGTACAAGAGGCCGAATAGGCCGCAGCAACTGTCCGCTTGCAAGCAGCGAGAAGAGGAGACTGGCCGAGAGTACCTTACTCGGTGGAGCACTTTGAGGAACATCTGCGAAGGTGTGAATGAGGCCCAGGCCATTACCTGGTTTGCTCAGGGCTGCAGGCACGGCAGCATGCTATGGCAGAAGCTGCAGCGAGAGATGCCGAGTACGCTCGCCGAGACGATCAAGATTGCAGATATGTATGCACTCAGCGACCCTACTCAGCCTCTGCTCGATTCTCCTGAGCCGAGAAGGAAGCACCATGATGGCAGCAGACGCCAAGATTTCCGCAACAAGCGCAGAGGTGACCGCATAGATACTCGGTATGATCCCGAAGAAGTAAATGCTGTGACCCAGGGTCCCGCGGCAGCTGGGAGTAGCCAAGGGCAAAAAACTGCTGGAGCCCAATACGGGCAAAACCAGAACCAAAGCCAAGGCATCAAGAAGCCATATAATGCTCCCCAGCAGGATAGCGGCAACCCAGATGCAGGAGGTGCTCACAGTTTTATCTTTGAGAACATGAAGGTTGGCCCATGCAGTTTCCATACTCGGCATCCGAGTAGGCCAGCCAACCACACTACCCGACAGTGCAGCTGGTGGGACCACATCAAGAATGAAGGTGTTGGTCAGCTGCCCCCTCCTCCTCCTCTGCCGCCTGCGAATGCCAATGTGCAGCCTATTCGGGCAGCTGCTCCCAGGCCGGCAGGGAATCCGAGAAGGGAAAATGTGAACCAAGTGGCTCAAGGAGCCAACCGCAACTACAACAACCGCAACCGCAACTACAACAACAACAACAGGAACAACAACAACAACAACGACAACAATGGTGGTGGAGACCGCAACCAGTACCAGCAGCACCATGAGATCTACATGATCTTCACCACCGAGCCAGATGACAAGCAGTCGCAGCATAGGCGTGCGATGGAGCTGAATGCAGTGATCCCGGCTGTGCCTCACTATCTGCACTAGTGCGACCAAGAGTTCACTTGGTCCAAGGATGACCACCCAAAAGTGATGCCTAATCCGGGTACCTATGCATTGGTGGTGGATCCCACTTTCTTGGGAACCCAGAAGAATGTCAGGTTCAGCAAATTGCTGATTGATAATGGCAGCAGCATCAACATCATGTACCGAGATACACTGGAGAAGCTTGGCCTTGCCGAGAACATGCTGCTACCCAGCAGGACCACTTTCCACGGAATTGTGCCGGGAGTGTCTTGTGCTCCAATCGGCCGCATCTCGATAGATGTGCTATTCGGCACCAGGGAGAACTGCCGCACTGAGTGTCTGCAGTTCGAAGTTGTTGATCTTCAGAGCCCCTACCATGCTCTACTCGGTAGGCCTGCCCTCACCAAGTTCATGGCCTCAACCCATGTCGCTTACCTGAAGATGAAGCTACCTAGTCCCAATGGTGTCATCACCATCTCGGGTGATTACAAGCGTTCTTTGGAGTGCGCGTCTGCTAGCTCTCAGCTGGCGGAGTCCATGGTCATTGCTGCCGAGAAGAAGAAGATACACGAGATGGTGGCTATGGCTCAAGCAGCGCAAGGTGGTGCGCCTGGCATGCCGAGTTCCCACTATGGAACTGCTTTCCAGGCATCCCAGGAGACAAAGAAGATCCAGGTCGATCCTGAGTTCCCACACCGTGTTGCCATCATTGGCGCCGCGTTGGGAGAGAAATAGGAAAGCGAGCTCATCCACTTCCTCCGTGAGAATCGGGATGTCTTTGCATGGTCGAGTGAGGATCTGTCGGGTGTCCCGAGGGAGTTGGTTGAGCACTCGTTGCATGTGCGTCCTTACGCCAAGCCAGTAAGGCAGGCTATGCGCCGCTTTGGTGACGAGAGGAGGAAAGCCATCGGTGATCAGATCACCAAGTTGCTGATAAGCGCATTTATCATGGAGGTACTGCATCCGGAATGGCTGGCCAACCCGGTTATGGTCGAGAAGATGAAGGAGGACCCCAAGGCCGATACTGCATGGCGCATGTGCGTGGACTACACCGACCTGAACAAGGCCTGCCCCAAGGATCCATTCCCGCTACCCCGCATAGATCAGGTGATCGATTCCACTGCCGGTTGCGAGCTTTTGTCTTTCATTGATGCCTACTCTGGTTTCCATCAGATAGCTCTCAACCCGGATGATCAAATAAAAACTGCCTTTATTACCCCGTACGGGGATTATTGCTATCGTGTTATGTGCTTTGGGTTACGGAATGCTGGGGCTACCTATTAGAGATGCATGCAGAAATACTTGCATGATCAAATTGGCAAGAATGTGCAGGTGTACGTAGATGACATTGTCATCAAAACGAATAAAACACATACTCTGCGTAGTGATATATATTGAGGAAACCTTTGCCAACTTGCGCAAGTATAGGATGAAGTTGAATCCGACTAAATGCACCTTTGGCGTCCCGGCTTGCAAGTTACTCGGTTTCTTGGTATCTAGCCGGGGCATTGAGGCCAATCCTTCAAAGATAAAAGCTATAGAGAGCATGTCTTTGCCGAGACCACTGAAGGATGTGCAGAAGTTCACCGGATGCCTGGCTTCTCTGAGCCGCTTCCTGGGCAGAATGGGCAAGAAGGCCTTACCTCTCTATCAGCTGATGAAAAAGAGTGACAAGTTTGTCTGGACACCACAAGAGGATGTGGCATTCAGGGAGCTGAAGGCCATGCTGGGTAGCGCTCCCATCCTAGCAAGCCCGCTACCCAAAGAGCCAATGATGCTCTACATTGCAGCTACCAACCGGGTAGTCAGCGTGGTGATTGTGGTGGAAAGAGAAGAAGAAGGCAAGACTGTGCAGGCGGCCAGTGTATTATCCCAGCGAGGTGCTATCCAACTCCAAGCAAAACTACCCGCACTACCATAAGATGACATATGGCATGTACCTGGGTGCCAAGAAGCTCTAGCATTATTTTCAAGAGCATCCCATCACAGTGGTGAGTTCCGCTCCCATCTCGAACATTATGGGCCATAAGGATGCAAGCGGCAGAGTAGCCAAGTGGGCGGTCGAGCTAGCCGCGTACACTCCCCTGTACGTGAGAAGAGAAGCCATCAAGTCACAGATTCTGGCAGATTTTCTAGTGGATTGGGCTGAGGTGCAATACGATCCTCCCTTGCAGGAAACCAACTACTGGAAGATGCATTTTGATGGCTCCAAAGTGAAGGAAGAGCTCGGTGCTAGCGTGGTGATCACGTCACCCAAGCGTGACCAACTCAAGTATGTGCTGCAAATACATTTCAAGGCGTCCAATAATGTGGCCGAGTATGAGGAAGTGGTGCATGGCTTGAGAGTAGCCAAGGAGATTGGGGTGCAGCGCATCGTCTGCTATGGCGACTTGGACTTAGTAGTGCAGCAAGTGTCTGGCACTTGGGATGCCCTGAATGCCAATATGGCGTCTTATCGGTTTCTGGTGCAAACCATGACTGGCTTCTTTGAAGGGTGCGATTTTCATCACATACACCGAGCGGAGAACGATGCAGCAGATACTCTGTCCAAGTTGGGGTCTTCTCGGCAGTTTATCCCGGCTGGGATTGCTTGGAGCATTTGAGAAAGCCATCCCCCAACTCGGAGTCTATCTTTGTTCCGTCTCTGCCAGGAGAGGAAGCTGTTCCCATGGAGATTGATTGGGAGGCTGCAAAACAGAACCGGGGACTGCCGTCTCCAACCCGGGGACTGGCGCCTGCAACCCGGGGACTTCTCCATCCAACTCGGGGACTGTCGCATTCATCGAGGGGGTCATTTCCGAGTACTCGGGGACTCGGGGCCTTGCCCTCAACTCAGAAGAGGTCTTGGAAGCTGATCCAATGGAAGTGGACGAACCCGTGTTTCCCATCCGGGAGACACCGAGTTGGGCTTTTCCCATATTATCCTTTCTAACGGATGGCACATTGCCGAGTGATGAGGTTACGGCCAGGCAGATACAGAGAAGATCCAAGGGCTACACTATTTTCAATAAGGTACTGCTTAGAAGGAGTCCTACTGGTGTGCTGCAACGCTGTGTTGAGATACATCAGGGAGAATACGAGCATCACGCCTCTTCTCGGGCTCTGTTCAACAAGGCTTTTCGGCATGGTTTCTTTTGGCTCACTGCCTTGCGACAAGCTGAAGATATAGTGAGAAAGTGCAACGGGTGCCAGAGGTTTGCAAGTAAGATCCATATGCCAGCTTCCGAGTTGAAGACCATTCCCATTACTTGTCCATTTGCATTTTGGTTCTTGGACATGGTAGGCCCCTTCGAGCCGACTAGAGGCAACATGACTCACATCTTGGTCATGGTTGACAAGTTCACCAAGTGGATTGAGGTCAAGCCTATTCATAAGTGTGATGGAGTCACGGCTGTGAGTTTCCTGGAGGATGTGATCCTGAGATACGGCTACCCGCACAGCATCATCACTGATAATGGCACGAACTTTACTGAGGGTGCTTTCGCAAGATTCTGCAGAGAGAAGCGGATCCGGCTAGATGTTGCATCTGTTTTCTGCAGAGAGAAGCTGCACGAACAAAAAAGGAAACAATAGAAAACATAAAGCAAAACAATAGAAAACATAAAGGAAACAATAGAAAACAAAATAAAACAAAAAAGGAAACAAGAGAAAACAAAATAAAACAATAGAAAACATAAAGGAAAACAATAGAAAACATAAAGGAAAACAAGAGAAAACAAAATAAAACAATAGAAAACATAAAGGAAAATAATATAAACCATTAAGGAAACAAGAGAAAACAAAAAGGAAATAATGGAAAAAAATATGTAAAACAATAGAAAACATAAAGGAAATAATGGAAATATAAAGGAAACAATCACTAGTAGAAAAAATCGTACCGTAGACGAACCAAAATAGCTTACCGCAGGCGCACATTGGTGCGCCGGCGACCATAACGCCAGCGGTAAGGTCTTACCACCGTCGCATAGCACTGTGCGCCTGCGCTATCCTAATATATCCCTAGCGCATAAGCCAGGTACGCCTGCGCTATCCTAATATATCCCAGGCGCATAAGCCAGGTGCGCCTGCGCTATGTATTTTCAGTTTTTTTTTTAAAAAGCAAACCGTCCCATACTTTTCTTATTAACAAGCTTTGGTCATTTTACACTCATACATACTCTAATACAAAATCTAACAACTACATGCTCATTCACGGAGAAACAACCATGAGCAGCTCGAGAAGTCATGGTCATTCACAAAACAGCAGCAGGGTGCCGACAGCAGGCGACATCAACAGCAAAATCCAAGAGGGATCTCCTCGTGCAGACAAGATCCAAGAAGAACACACAATAGTCCACACATCTTGCAGCTCCATCGGCCAGATCCAACTATGATGTCTGCGGTGTGCCAAAAGTTAATAATCTTGAAGGGGAAACAAAGGAAATCTAAATAGAAATAATGACATGGCGATGATGTTCAAATTTAATAGAAACCTAAATATCCATATCATTATTTCCAACACAACATCATGTTGTTCATCCTGTCCACATACAGAAAAGCAAAACACTGCTAGGATACATGGCAAAATCCTGGTCAAACCACTATAGGCCAGGCCTGCGCGTCGATTCTTAAGAAATCACAGAGATTTCCATGAGTAAACCCAACATTTATCATGACTAAATTCCTAAGTAGCTCCCGGTTCTCAAATATCAAAAAAGGGAAGAACTCGTCAGGAGGCTGTTTGAACTAGTACTACGCTCTGTTCAAATATCGGCCGATATTCCGATAAATCGGCCGATTTATGGCTTATCGGTGTCTAGCCGATAAGATAAATTGGCCGATATTTCGGACGATATTCCGATATTTGGGCCGATATTCCGATATTTCAACTGATGTTCCGATAAATCGGCCGATTTACCACTTATCGCGGGTTGACCGATAAGTTCCCGTAAACGATATCTTGAACATTGGTACTACGTGCCTACACTTGGGAACCATATACTACACAGATCAAACCAATATCAACATATTCTTCCATCTGCTGTAAATATCGATAATATTTGCAATTCTGGGACATGACATGTATTCTGCATCTACACCTCGCTACATATTTTGGTGTGTGTAGTACCTTGGCGTCCTCGTCTTGGTCGGGATGGAGGAGGCATCCACTGACGCCCCCGAGCCTTCGCTCTGAAGCTATCCTCGCTGGAGTGGTGGCCGTCAAGCTCTTCTGCTCCAGGAGGACGCCGGCAGCAGCAGCAGCAGGCGCAGGTCGAGTGGATGCGGTCGGCGGCGCGAGGGACCGCTGGGGGCGTGCGGAATCTTGAAGGGGATCGCGGGAGGTGGGAGTGTATCGATCTACTTTGGGGATCTGCTGTGGAGGATGAAACGAGAGGGCCTGGGTGTGGAGAGGGAAGGGCCAGATGTGACGAAGGTATGGAGCTGGGGGAAGAGGAGGAGACGGCGGAGGAGAGAGCGGTGGCGGCGGCCTCGATCTATCGGAGATGGAGAGAGAGGTAGAGGATGGTAATGGAGAGATAGGTTGGGGATGGGGAGGGAGCTCCGTTGCCACTGTCGCCTAATTAGCTAGGTTGCGGTGATATATGTTTAGCCTATGTACGTCTACCCCAGGCACACACATCTTTGTGCGCAGGTGGTAAGAAAATACCCCTGACGAATCACTTTCAGGAGCGCCTACGGTAGTTTTGTGCGCATCCATATGGTCTTGTCACATGTTACCACCGGCGTATAATGTATTTGGTTCGCCTGCGGTAGTGAAATAGCACTGAAGTATAAAATCTAAGTGCGCCTGCGGTAGTTAGCACCGGCGCATCATATATTTGGTGCGCCTGCGGTAGTTCATGCTGCTAGAAGCATTTCTCTAGTAGTGAATAGAAACCCTAACAACACATGTAAACACTTGGTATGGTAACTCCTAGTTGTTGGTGAAATCCCGACACTCTAGAGCCCCTCCGCGGCGAAACCCTAGGCCCACTGGAGAAAAGTCCACCTTATCAGGCGCCCAAATGAGTTTTAAAACATCATAAGTGAGTTGAATTTATCTTTCTGAGCATTTTGATATATAACTTGCAATTTTCAGAATTTATTGAATTATTTGATATTTTCTCCATTTCTTAAATTAATTAATTCAAATGCAAATAATTCAAAATGTTGAACTTCACCAAATATGTTTTGAAAGTAATATATTCAGTTAGTTTATAATTTTCTAAATGTTTTGGTATCTTGTTTATATTTTTCTGATTGTTATTTAATTTTTTATAGGAGTTTTGGGAAAAAATAATGTAGGAACAAATATTCAACTTAAAAAGAATTTAAAATAGGGCATTAGTCCCGGTTTGTATTAAAAACCGGGACGGATGCACCCCCCACGTGCGCGCTCCACGTGCCACCCATCCGCCCGCTGTGAAAAAAAAAGGGATGAGCATCCATCCCGGTTGGTAGCAATGACCGGGACGGATGACACTTTCATCCCGGTTGTTGCTACCAACCGAAACGGATGCCCCGAACTATATAACTGCGTCGTCTCCCTCCCCAAATCCGCAAACGCGTGCAAAGGAGAATCGAACGCCGCCAGGCTGCTGCGCCGTCTGCCCCACCGCGTCGTCGATGTTGTCGCTGCAGAGGGCCCCGTGGAGGAGCGTCGTCGCCCCAGACCGTGGTGGAGCGCGCCCGCACCGGCGCCATTGTCGCTGCAGCTCTCGTCGAGGTCCTCCTGCGCGCGCCTGAGCTCGTGTGGAGGTCGCCGCAGCATGCCACGCCACTGCCCCTTCATCGCGGCGCCACTTCCCCTCCTGCGCGCGCCCGAGCTCGTGGAGGTCGAAACTGCTTCCATCGCCCCTTCTCTGTCTCCTCTGTAAGAGAAACCGAGAGGGATTTATTTTTCTTTTTTTTTCTTTTTTACTTACTGTTTTACTTTTTACTTTTTTACTACTGTTAGAAGCATTATTTAGGAAATATTAGAAATTTTAGAAATACTAGAATTTTTAGAATTGTTAGAAATACTATAAATGTTAGATGTATTAGTTAGAAATATTACTTACAAACATTAGTGTTAGAAAAAATTGACTTAGGAATTTTAGTGTTAGAAAATTTGACTTAGAAACATTAGAAATTTTTGTGTTAGAAACATTAAAAATTTAGTGTTAGAAACAATATAAATTTTGGACTTGGTGTTAGAAACATTAGTGTAGAAAATTTGACTTAGAATTTTTTTGACTTAGGGATTTTAGTGTTAGAAATTTTGACTTAGAAATTTTGGACTTAGGGATTTTAGTGTTAGAAACATTAGAATTTTTTGTGTTAGAACATTAGAAATTCTGGACTTAGTGTTAGAAACATTAGTGTAGAAAATTAATTACTGTAGAAAATTTGACTGAGAAATTTTTGACTTACGGATTTTAGTGTTAGAAAATTTGACTTAGAAATTTTTGACTTAGCGATTTTAGTGCTAGAAAATTTGACTTAGAAACATTAGAAATTTTTGTGTTAGAAACATTAGAATTTTTTGTGTTAGAATTTTAGTGTTAGAAACATTAGAAATTTTGTACTTAGTGTTAGAAACATTAGTGTAGAAAATTTGACTTAGAAATTTTTGACTTAGGGATTTTACTTAAGAATTTTTAGAAATTTTTGACTTAGGGATTTTACTTAAGAATTTTTAGAAGTTTTTGACCTAGGGATTTCACTTAAGAATTTTTAGAAATTTTACTTAGGGATTTTACTCAAGATTTTTAGAAATTTGACTTAGAAACATTAGAATTTTTGTGTTAGAAATCTTTGTGTTAGAATTTTAGTGTTAGAAACATTAGAAATTTTGGACTTAGTGTTAGAAACATTAGTGTAGAAAATTTGACTTAGAAATTTTTGACTTACGGATTTTACTTAAGAATTTTTAGAAATTTTTTACTTAGGGATTTTACTCAATAATTTTTAGAAACTTGACTTAGGAATTTGACTTAGTGTATTTGACTTAGGGATTTGACTTAAGATTATTTTTTTAGTAATTTGACTTAGTGTAGAATCAATTTTTTACTTAGTGTAGAACTTTTGGTAATTTTTAGTGTATTGAACTTAGGGAATTTTAGTACCACTACTTTATTTTTTAGTAATTTAACTGAGTGTAATTTGACTTAGTGTAAAATATTAGAATTTTCAGTAATTTGTCTAAGTGTAAAAAATAAGATTTTTAGAAATTTGACTAAGTGTATTTGACTTAGGGAATTTGACTTAAGGATTTTTTTGGGTAGTATTTTGAGTTAGTGTAGAATCAAATTATATACTTAGTGTAAAACTTTTGGTAATTTTTATGTTTTTGAATTAGAGAATTTTAGTACCACTACTTTTTTTTAGTAATTTAACTTAGTGTAATTTGACTTAATGTAAAATATTAGAATTTTCATTAATTTGTCTAAGTGTAAAAAACTAAGAATTTTTAGAAATTTGACTTAAGAATTATTTTTTTTGGGTAGTATTTTGACTTAGTGTAGAATCAAATTATACTTAGTGTAAAACTTTTGGTAATTTTTTATGTTTTTGACTTGGGGGATTTTAGTACCACTAGTTTCTTTTTTAGTAATTTAACTCAGTGTAATTTGACTTAGTGTAAAATATTAGAATTTTCAGTAATTTGTCTAAGTGTAAAAAAAATAAGAAATTTTAGAAATTTGACTTAGTGTATTTGACTTAGGGAATTTCACTTAAGAATTTTTTTTTGTAGTATTTTGACTTAGTGTAGAATTAAATTATACGTAGTGTAAAAATTTTGGTAATTTTTTATGTTTTTGACTTAGTGTATTTAACTCACGGAATTTTAGTACCACTTTGTATTTTTAGTATGGAACCAAAAGACGGAGATGCGGGGAATTTTGTGTATTTGCAGAAAAGTATGGAGCCAAGAGACGAAGATGCGGAAAACTTGCTCGCGGGTTTAATCCGCGGGCCCGAGGGAGAGCCCGATGTGATCCAGTGGATGAACAACTCCGGTGAGGGAGATCCGGAGCTCACCCGAAGAGACGTGTCTGCTGAGGGAGAAGCCGGCGGCTCCGGTGAGGGAGAAGCCGACGGTTCCAGTGGAGCCATACAAATTACAAACACCGGCTCCGAGGTGCATATAGATATGTTAATTAATGAAGCATCCGTTGTCTATATACATGTATTAACACTCTTTATTTTTTTAGCCATACGGTTCAAGCATATCAACCGAAAAAAAGACTAAACGATGTGCAACAAAGAAGTTGAAATAGACAGAAAGATATAGGATCAAAACGATCGCAGCAGACGGCGCGCCCGAGCTTCCCGATGATGTTGTCCAAAAATTTGTAAAGCAATGCGGAGTGCTAGTTAGGGATCACATCTCGATCACTGTTCAAGAGTGTAATGATCCAAAAGATCCGCAGAGACAAGGAATTTCATTTGTCAGCAATATAGCCAAAGATAATCTTTTCAAAAAGATCATGTGTAATTTCACCTTACCGACGCCGCAGATGGACGAGAATGAGGCGGATGAGAATGAGGAGGTAGATGGTGAAGCCGATGCTAATAAAAAGAAACTTGAGTTAGTGAAAAAAGTCAAGGCGTGGACTCTGAAAAAGATGGCCCCGCAATTCAGCAACTGGAAGAAAAGATTGCACCTTGACTTTATCAAGAAGGGTAAGACTCCGGATTTCACTTGAGGGTATGAGAAAATAAAACCCTTATGGGCAGATTTTGTGAAGTACAAGCTGTCATATGATGCAAAGAAAAGGTCAAAAACAAATCAAAAAAACACCGCCAAAAAGGTATATCATCAAATTATGGGGAAAGCTGGCTACAAGGGTTCGCTGCCCAAGTGGGAGATATGGGAGAACGACCTGCTTGAGAAGGGGATCACTCCCGAGCCATTCATGTGGGTCGAGCGGGCAAGGTCTTGGTACTACGGGCATAAGGGAAAGTTGGACGTCGAAGGAAACTGCATCTATAATCAAAGGCATAAAGAGAATCATCTACCCATCGAAGATCTTAGAAACGCAATAAAGGATGTTAAAGAGGGGAGGTTCGTGCCAGATAGAGAGAATGATGAGCTCACACGCACCTCAAGAATGCGGAACACGTAGGGAGTACACGAGCGACAAGAGGCGGTGTTCCATGGAGTATTGGGTTTGGCGAGAGCAAAAATAAATATCCTGATAGAAGCCGTCAGCGGAAAAAGGACGCGGAGGCAGCTAAAGCAGCGAGTCAGGCAAACTGGAGGCGTCAACTTGAAGAACAGATGAAGCAGACGCATGACGTAGCAATGAAGCAGCAGGAGCAAATTAACACACTTAGCTAGCAGCTAAGTACTACCGGTGTAACACATGTGGTAGAAGGTGAAGTCGATGCTACCGGCGCCGCACATTCTCATCGGAAAAGCAGCGTTTCGTCCACGCATGAGGGTGATGATGCATCGCCGATGATGCACCCGATGGATGATATCACGGAGATGACAACTTGTGAGATCCACGTGAAGGTCCTCTACATAACCATCAAGGCGGCGGTCAGCTATGCCTTACCAATTGGCAACGGACCAACTCACCATAGTCTTTCGGTTCCACGAGGCTACGCTGTTGTTGGGGTCGATGAAGTTGTCAATGTATTCGAGCGGGTGAAGCTTGAATTCCCTAAAGGTGAAGACGGAGAGGTGACTGAACTCGGAGAAGCCAAGAAGTTGACCGTTCTATGGCTAAAAGAACACATTGTGCTTCCAAATCAGACGGCAAGGCCATCGACTCCTCACCACTCTCCAGCGCAACAGTCTCCGTCGTGCATGACGTCTCTAGCGTGGTCGTCTCCGCCATGCATGCCGTCTCCAGCGCGGTCCCCTACGTCGTGCATGCCATCTCCAGCGCGGTCGTCTACGCCACCGTGTCAGCCTTCTCCGCCCACTAAGTTTCTGTGGAGTCGTAAAAGATCACCCAAACGTCAACGGTCGCCCCTCCTGAAGGTACCAAAGGAGTTACCCAAGTTACCTTACGACTATACTCCTGAGAAAACCCAGGAAATCGCATGGGACGAATATGAGGCGTGGAAATCGAAGCCGAAGGAGCAGAAAAAGGCAGATTTCCCCGACACTAAAGAAGATGTAGAACGAGCATGGAAAATGATGAAGAGCCTTCATCAACCCGAGCCGAGGTTGTCATCTGACTATGACCGCTCTATTCTGAAGTCACACCAGGAAATGGTGCAGTGGGAAATCAGTTGCCCGGCTTGGAGAGCAGAAAAAACAATCCATCTCCTCACTCAAAGTGATTTCCAGTACCCAGGTGGGGCCGAGCTCTAATGCTGACGAGCAAATTGATCCAAAGTTTATAGAACTGTATGGATCAGGGGCAGCTGCCGCGGGTTTGTCCATTGCTGAGTACTCCCTCTGTACCGAAATATATGACGTTAAAGGGATTGTAGACCAAATTTCGTCACGTTACGAGAATTTGTGAGTTTCCAAAAATACCCTCCCACCGACAGCTCGCTTCCTCTTCTCAACTCGTCCCCTCTCAGTCTCGCTCACACTGTCCGTCGCCGGTCTCGCCATCAACGCCCTCTCCTGGCCTTTCGTCAGCGCCCTCTCCCTGCCTCCCGTCGTGACCCTTCCTCACCGCACCCACCACCTCGCCGTTTTCTCTCGCTGTCGACGGTCTCTCCCTTCCGGCCTTCCTCCACCTCGCCCCCTTCATCCAGGTCAAAGATTTTTTTTTCGCCCGCGACGAGCTTCTCGGCGAAGGAGAACATGATCTGCGTCCGCTGACGCTTGTTTGGGCGATAGAGGTGCCGGATGTGGAGCAGCGGCCGAGCGGCGAATCTGGAGCGGCGCGGCAGCCTGGATGGAGGCGCACGACGGCGTCTACTTCCAGTCCTACTCCCACATCGGCATCCACGAGGCCATTATCAAGGTGAGCCACCACGCCTGTACCCGATTCAGCCTCACCCTCTCCCCGCGGAACCCTTCTGAGCAGAGCTAGGGGATGCCTCCCGCAGGCGCGGCTTTTTCCGGACCCGAGTTGCCTTTTTGCTGAAATTCCTTGTGATTTGGCAGGACCGGTGAAATTCCTTGCGGTTTTTCTGGACCAGGCGAGTTCGTGCCGTTGCGCGCCCAGAAGGTGCCATACCAGGAGGAGCTGGGAGCGGCGATCCAGGGGCTCAAGGCTGGGAGCGGCAAGCTGGTGGCGCCCAAGACTGGCTAACGAGGCGCTCCGCCAGGGGCTCAAGGAGTACTCCAGGTGGCCCACTTTCCACAGCTCTACATCAACGGCGAGTTCATCGGTGGATGCAACTTCACAGTTGGTACTTATGCTGTCTGCCTTTCCTCTTCCACGGTTACAGTTACAAATCTGAGAATTATCATGTGTGAATTTTTTTACTCTTCCTCGTAGTGTGTGTGAAATTTGTTTGGTTGAGTATGGGACAC
Organism: Alopecurus myosuroides; assembly: GCA_028641055.1. NCBI lineage: Eukaryota > Viridiplantae > Streptophyta > Magnoliopsida > Poales > Poaceae > Alopecurus > Alopecurus myosuroides. Next base: position 6,020,237 of record CM054060.1, on the reverse strand, counting down.
AAGAATTCGTTCAGATAGACACTCCAGATGAGATGAGAACGAGACCCCCTTTGTTGTGAAATTGTCCTATTTTTACTAGAGCGATAATCGATCACCAGGGCATGATCTAATGGTGTGTGATTATTAATCAGTATACTAGCGATGTTCTTGTCAACATGAATTTACTGTCATCTCAAAAATTTGCTTTGCTTTGGCTTTACTGGTACCTGTATCTCTATGAGGCTGTATTCACTGAATGAATGGATTTTGAGGTTTCGTCTTTCCTCCCGACATAGCCAGCCTGGGGAGGGCTTAAATTGTCTGCTTGCATACAGTATCTTAAGAAATTTTTGGAGTGCATTATGTAATCTAAAATATTTACTGTTGTTAGTAGCAGGACTGCAGGAGTACTTGATGTTAGTAGACGCAAGCAGGAGTGGTTGTTGTTACTAGATGCAAGCATGAGCACTTTCTGTTAGTAGCAGGAGTGCTTGTTGTTAGTAGAACTTGCTGTTATGAAACTTCATCTGGAGTACTTGCAGTAGGAGCATTTGTTAAATTATTTCAGCTAATTTAGGAGTAATACATTAACTGAAACTTTGCTAATATGAAACTTCAGCTGGAGTACTTTGTTTGCTTGTTTTTTAGGAGTAGCTCTGTTTTAGGAGTCTATATTTGTTTGTTTCCCGTAGTGCTTCTAATGGAAAAAGCTTCCTGTAGTGCTTCTAATGAAACTTTGCTGCTATGTAACCTGTTTGTTTCCCGTAGTGTTTCTAATGAAAAAGGCTTCCTGTAGTGTCAATATTGGAGTGCTAGCAATTCTTGCTTCTATTCTAGTTAAATCTTACTCCCTGTGTAGGAGTAATTATTGGACTCCTAGTGATGTTTATACTGAAGGAGTACTCCTAGTAATGTTTATACTGAAAGAGAAAGAGTAATACACTGGTTTAAACTTGACAGCAACAGTAGCTAGTTTCTCTGATTAAAATTATTCTTTTTTGAGTTATTGGTGCACCTAAAATGCATCTACTTTTCCAAGCACTTTGCATCATATTTCTCTCCGGAGTCCACCCATAATTGAATAAATCTGCAGAATCTGGCGCTGTTTTTAGCAAAAATCTTCTTTCCGTCTATTTTCGCAGGGCTTTTCACAGGGGACGAAAACCACGTAACTTTTTATGGAAAAGAAGGGGAATGAGCACCAGATGGGGCCGGGGGGCCACCCGAGGGCCAAAAGGGGGCCCCACATGCGGCCAGATTCCTTGGTCGCGTGGGGTCACCCCTTTTGGGCCCAGATGGCCCACTCCGGCTAGGTTTTCGACGTACCCCTCCATATATACGAGAAACTGACGGGTTTCGAAGGAGAGGGCTGTTCGCGAAACGGAGCGCCGCCGCCACCACGATCTTCGATTTCGGAGTCAGATTGATCCGGGATTTCCCCCCCGGAGGTGGAATTCGAGGGGCTTCGTCACCATCATCATCACCATCCTCATCTCCATCAACCATGAGCTCCATCACCCCCTCCATGTGTGAGTAGTTGTTGTAGGCATGTGAGGTGTGAGGGGTTTTGGATGAGATTGATCATGTAATTGCTACCCGGTATGCGGGATCTAGGGGTTTGTCTTGAGAATTCTTATGTCTTATGTTGATGCACTATTGCTAGGCTTAATGCTTGTTACTAGGGACCAAGTGGCATGATTTCAGTACTGAACTTACATTGCTACATCATATATTTGAGTTTGGTATCTATCTGCAATGTGTATTACTTGCTATTATGTTGAACCTGTGAACCCTAAAGTGACAGCTAGGGAAAACAAGGGGGATATCTTCTAGTTTGAGGATTATGTGTGTTCATGGAGTGTTAATGTGTTGGTACAGGCTATTCGAAAGGGTAGACCTTAATTACCTGTAGTTCCAAATTGGCCCCGGTGAAATGGGCAGGTAGGACAATAGGCTTTGTGCAAATTCTCTTGGTTAGTACGCACAATAATTTACGGAACACACACCTACATAAAACTGAGATAGAGAAAGGCCCCGCTGCTAGCAAAACATTATTACATGATCAATCTTATCCGTGCAACACCCCGCTGTCACCTCATGCCTGCTTTTTAGTCTCTGGTTTACTTTCACTCTTTTCCGGTGAAAAGTGGGAAAACACTTGCTCTCCATTTACTTTCTGTTTGTTTACTTTCGCTGCATTATTACACTCGCCACTCTCGCTTGAAGTTTGTTGATACACAGGTGTGGTTGGGAGTGACGTCCCAATTGCTAAAGTCTCACCGGTATTCTTGTGTTCCCACTGAGTCGAACTACAAATTTGGGTAATACTTCCCATCGAAGACTACGATTGATATTCTGCACTTGGGAGCCATCAAGACTGTTTTCTGGCGCCGTTGCCGGGGAGCCTAGCTTTATTGGTAAGACCACTTGTTATTGTCTACTTGCTGCACTTTCTTGTTCCCTACAATGGGAAAGGGAAAGGACACTTCGAAGGAGGTAATGCCTTCGACTACTCGTTCTGGTAATGATTTGCCTAGTAGCCAAATTTTTCACCTAATATTGTTTCTACTGTGGCTGCTAAGAAAAAGAAAGGACTAGCTGGTAAATCACCATTGTCAAAAATGTCTACTAGTACATCTAATGATCAAACACTTGATAATGTAGACAAAGAACTAGCTTCTAAAATTCCTGAAACTATTGAAACACCTAAGGCAAATGAAACACCTGAAACAACTAAAATTCCTGAATCTTCTGTAGATGAAAATGTAGAACTTGAGCTAGAAAGAAATGAGACTCGTAGATAGTATGAATATGGGGCCTCTTCTGAAGAAGAAGAAGAAGAAGCATATATTGAGGCCTTTATATCACCTGATTATACAAAACTTGATAAACTCTCTATTTATGATGATGCATCTCTTGGAAACTGTTTTGCTGCTACTAGGAATTTGTGTGGCCCAGCTATTAGAATTAGAGATAAAGATTATGAATTCAATGTTAATCCTGAGATAATTGAGATAGTTGAGAAGTCTAGATTCTGTGGAAAGGATGAGGAGTCTCCTCTTGATCATATTGCTGAATTGCATGCTTTATCTACTACATTTGGAAATGATGAAATCCGTCAACATTATTTATTCTTAAAATTGTTTCCTTTTTCTTTGGGTGAAGATGCTAGAGTTTGGTATAATCGTTTAGGACCTGCATGTATTACTAGTAAGGAAGAATGCTTGCAATTGTTTTTCAATATCCTGCTAAAAGGATACATGCATTAACTGTTGAAATTGGCAATTTTAAACAAGATAAGAAAGAGAGTCTACCCCAAGCTTGGGGGAGATTTGGTAAAATGTGTAAGAAATGTCCTGGTCATGGTTTTAAACCTCATGAATTGCTTGATATATTCTATAATGGACTAATGGGGGAAACAAGAGACTACCATGATAGTATTGCAGGGAATATCTTTAGGGACAGAAGTGTTGATGAAGCAATTGAATTACTGGAGTCTATTCTCGAGAATGAAGCTGATTGGAACATTGAGGAGATAGATAAAAATGAGACACTCCCAGAGAAGAAAGGAGGTATACTCGAATTGAACCAAGAAACAATGGCTGAAGCTTCCAAGGATATTAAAGAGAAGGGAATTAAAACCTCTCATCTCAAGGAATTATCTGAAATGGGTATTACACTTCCTACTGATGAACCATGCTTTCCAATTCAAGTGAACTCTATACTCCCTATGGAAGGTAATGAGGAGGTAACACCTCCTGTTGATGTCTCTTATGTTAACAATTTTGCTTATCATGATAATCCTGAGGAGCTTAAAATTAGAATGACTATCATGGAAAACCATCATAAAATTAATTTCCTCCGTGAAAATTTAAATGCTAGTGTAGGGGAAGTTAAAAGAATTGTTAAACATTGTGAAATGATGAACAATAAAGTTGAGCAAATGATTTATTTACAAAATCAATTGTATGAAAATCTGAATAAACAAAAACAATTATGTGGAGTTAATACAAGGGGAGGTGCAAGCACCCAGGATCCTGATTATCCTGATGATCATCCTAAAAGAAAAGAGCAAGTTGCTCTTAAAGATAAATCTTTTGCAGGAAAATCTCCGAATGAAAATGAGCATGATGATGACTCCAATGAGCAAGACAAGGATATTTCTATTTCTGATGCTGAAATTGAGGATGATAATAATGAAGAAGAAGAATCATCTCCACCTGATATTGAACAACATGATGATAATAATGAAGAAGCTGCTAGTAAGGAGGATCCTCAGCCTCCTATTGAGAAGACCAAGAAGAAGAAGAAACCAAATAAAGATAAAGATAAAGGTAAAGAAAGGGATCCATGGGTACAAAGACCCATTCCATATCCCCAAGAGGTATCAAAAACAAAAGATGAAGAGAGGTATGGGCAATTTTATGATATGATTAAGAATATGAAATTAGAGATTCCACTTAGTGATGCTATTAAGACTCCTCCATATTCAAAATACATGAAAGATATTGTCACTAATAAAAGAAAGATACCTACTGATGCTATTACTGCTATACTTGCTGATTATTCATTTAAAGGAAAATTGCCTGAAAAACATGGAGATCCTGGTATTCCTACTATTCCTTGCAAAATTAAAGAAGCCTATGTGAAATATGCATTATGTGATTTAGGAGCTGGTGTTAGTGTTATGCCTTTCTCACTATATAAGAAGCTTAATTTGAACAAACTAGTTCCAACAGAAATATCTTTACAAATGGCTGATAAAACAACTGCTGTACCTATAGGAATATGTGAGGATGTTCCCATCTCTATTGCTAATGAGTTGATACCTACTGATTTTGTTATATTAGAAATGCCTGAAGATGATAATCTATCTATTATTCTTGGTAGACCTTTTTTTGAATACTGCAGGAGCTGTGATAAATTGCACTGAGAGCAAAGTGATATTTAATGTTAAAGGCAAAGAGCACACTATTTATTTTCCCAAGAAGAAACATGTTACAAGTATGAGCACAAGTGTGAATGCTATACAAATAAATTCCATTAAGATTGGTAGCATTGAAATACCTATACCACCTCCAGCACCAAGGTATGAAATATTGATGATTGGGACCATTCCAATCAAATATGAGGAAACTTGATTTATTGTTTTATAATAAGTAATAATAAGAATCATGAGCTATATTCTTTACATGTTGCTAATGAGACCTGATCAACCTCATTACTAATGTGGAAATGATAAAGGCATGATTCACAAACATTTAAATTGCATTTTTTATGTTATTTGCTTTAAAATTGTGAGACATAGACATAGTATTAAAAAATTTAGAATCAGAAATCATAGAATATGAAGTTTTAGAAATTCTCTGTAGAAAAGTTTCACGTAAAATTCCAGAAAAATTAGGGGGTCAGTTTATTGCCCGAAGGGACCAACAGCCAGTGGGGGAGCACCAGCAGGCCACCAGGGGCCAAAATAGGTACCTCCACGCGGCCAGATTCCTTGGCCGCGTGGGATACCCCATTTTTGGCCACAAGTGGATGCTCGGGCCCATCCAATGCTCATCTGCTCCCTTTCGACCGAAAACCAACCCCAGTTCATCTCCTCCATTTTTCCCGTGCTCTGTTTCTCCGTCAATCCTCGATCTCCACATTTGAGGCAGATTTTTCAAATCTGTTTGATGGAATCACTCTTTGGTATGTAACTCCTTCACTCATCCAATTACTTTTTGCTCCCATGCTTTGTGTATGAAGTATTTTGCTGCACTAGGTGTCACCTATTATGTCTAAGAACTCCATGAATTTAAGTTTTCTAGTTGATATGGATGCATGATATTGATTAGAGGTCTAGTTATGGATGCCTTAGCAATATTTTAGAGTGATACCATTTAATTTTTGTTGAATTTTATTTTATTACGGCAAGGTAACATGCTGAACAAGGGAAAGGCATTGCTTGGGATGTCCTCAAGGACAAGGAGAAGAGAATCAAGGGTGTCCAACAATCATGATGATAATCAGTTATAGGAGAATGAATAGGTTTTTGCAGGTGAAAATCTGCGTGTCCATACCACAAGATGGCAAGACCCCGAAGTTCTTGAACATTGGGGGATTGCTGAAGATTTCCGAGCCTTTGCTGCAACTACGGGTCTGTTTGAGTTCTCACGCCATCCACGCAACACATATGTGGAACTCTCGAGGGAATTCCTCTCTACATTCAGGTTTGAGGGACCGGTGGTGCACCGGAAAAGTAAGTCTAAGAACCCTCCTCAAGCTACTTTTGTCATTCAATTTACAATGAGGGGGCAGCGTTTAGTCATGTCATTAGAGGAATTTTGTAAGGCTATACGTGTACCAACTACGGGGTTATGGGATGAAACATATGCTGATTCTAGAGAAGAACTTGTCACATTCTGGCGTAGCATTGCTAAAAATATTCCTGAAAGAATGAATAGAGGCAAGCTCACATGCATCCAACACCCGGTCCTTACATATTTTGCATTGTTTCTTGCTAGAGGATTCCTTGCTAGGAATAACAATTCTGCTTGCACTGGTCCTATGATCTATTTATTAAAATGTGCAATGGAAAATACAACACCTATATATAACCTAGGAACCATACTTGCTAGAACTTTGCATTTAGCTGTGAGTAGGAATGGCACGGATAAAACTCCTTTATATGTTGGTGCCATTTCCACTTTACTCCATGAATACATTATGGCAGAACGAGGTTTTAATGATAACTTGGGTACCATGGTAAATGAGTCCCGACTGATAGATTTTGGTTTACTTTTTCGCATGGATATGAGCAGGGCTGAGAAAGAATATTTTTCATATTTCTATAAGGATTCTAATGGGCACATTGTGTCTGTTAGGCTCCCTTGTGCTGACTTGTTTGACAGGGAGACAAAGTGGACTGTGCAAGAAGAGCCACAATAAGAAGAGCAACAACAGGCGGAGCCCCAATACCAGGCGCCTATGGCATATCCCTGGGGCTTCCCTGAACCACACCTTGGAGCACAGGCATGGCAGGATCCATCCTTCTTCCAGGGAGGTTCGTCGAGTGGTGGACATGATTACCACCCAGGATACTAGCTTGATCACAAGCTTGGGGAGTATTTCTCTCCCTCCTCATTCGTTGTGTTATATCACTTGCATGTTATTTGTTGTTTTATGTTCTTTAAATCTGAAAAACACAAAAATATTTTTGTTATTTGTTAGCTAGTTTACTTCTGGTTATTTACATTATGTTTCTAAAAATCAAAAACCACAAAAAGGTTTTTTTTTCTTGAGTTTAGTATAAATACGGAGCTGCAGGAATTGCTGAAATATGTTCACTGTTATATGCTTTAATCTTTACTTGTGACTCCGTTTGAGCTGAAAATTTAATCACTACTGCAACTTTTTATGGCCTTCACCTCTGTAAAACATGAGAAACTTTTGAGGTGTTTAGGTAGGTAAACAAATTGCTGAATGCAGTAACTTTTTACATCAAGATTTGAGTTTTTATTGAGCAGTTCAAGTGGGGAGAGGAGAACAACAATGATATGATAATGTGCTTGAAGGGATGAAAGGTATGACACCTTTGCCGTGCTTATGTATGCTTTTTAATAACAACAAGTGCACACCTTATGATTCCCTTAACACTTAGTGACATAATAGCCATTGTTTATCTTCTCTGTGGTTTAGTAGAATATATTCTGATGCAACTGAAATATTGTTTAGTGTCATTACTTGGCTGATGGATTGAATAATTGTAGCCTTAAGCAAAGGTTTACGCATCCCATTGTGCTTACTGAACTTGCCAACCAAGGAAAGAAGTAAAAGAGAAAATTTCATGAATGATAAAAGTGGAGTCTTATGCTTGACGAACTTATGGTTGGGGGTTAGTCTAAATGTGTATCACATGGAAATCTTTCAACGCTGCACTAAGAATTCTATATTCAAGTTGATATCATGTTCTTTTAACTGTGGATGCCTGTCATGCCGAAATGAGGTAGAGGAATAGTAAGTCTTGATGAGTAAGTATATATGATTAGAGAGACGCATTGGGCCGCTAACCCAAGCCATGCGATATCATGGTGGAAATTTACTTATAGCTAGAATGGACTCCGCAACATATCCTATAATAAAATAAGAAGCTATGCATATAGTGAATGAAATAAAAAAGGATAATGAGTCCATTCCATTTGTTTTTCTTGCCATTTTGACATGGGTTGGTTTCCATGTCATGGGGCAAGAGGTACCCCAATTGCTGCTCTCTATGATATCATTAATACTTACAATGATTGTACAAGGCTTATTAGGAATCTAGAGTTGAGTAATCATGGTGCGGGACTTCGCTTTTAAGGGGCATGAGGCTTTCAACTTGTAGTTTGTCAAGCATAAGAATCAAAATGAAAAATTAATGCTTTAGCAAAACTGAGAGCAAGGTAGTAAGAACAATGATTTTACTTGTCAACATATGAAAGAATCAGAGATCTCAAAAATCTTGATATGATTCAATCATCAGCGATGCACAAGCCTTTGTTTATGTCTACAATTGAGCAAACTCATCCAAGTATTAAAACTTCATGTTATTTCTATTGCAACAAGTATATATGCTTCAACACTGAGTAGATGCACACTTGCTAGTATTTTGCTACTTGTTAAATGAATCATGTCTTGAGTATTTGCTAGTATTAATTGATGATGCATATGCTATGCAAAGTTCTTGCCAAAGTTTTTATCGCTTCTGCACTGCGTTTGAGTTGTTCGAGGACAAACAACGAGCTAAGCTTGGGGGAGTTGATGCACCCAAAATGCATCTACTTTTCCAAGCACTTTGCATCTTATTTCTCTCCGGAGTCCCCCTATAATTGAATAAATCTGCAGAATCTGACGTTGTTTTTAGCAAAAGTCTTCTTTCCGTCTATTTTCGCAGGACTTTTCACAGGGGACGAAAACCACGTAACTTTTTATGGAAAAGAAGGGGAATGAGCATCAGATGGGGCCGGGGGTCCACCCGAGGGCCAAAAGGGGGCCCCACACGCGGCCATATTCCTTGGCCGCGTGGGGTCACCCCTTTTGGGCCCAGATGGCCCACTCCGGCTAGGTCTTCGACGTACCCCTCCATATATACGAGAAACTGGCGGGTTTCGAAGGAGAGGGTTGTTCGCGAAACGGAGCACCGCCGCCACCACGATCTTCGATTTCGGAGTCAGATTGATCCGGGATTTCACCCCCGGAGGTGGAATTAGAGGGGCTTCGTCACCATCATCATCACCACCATCATCTCCATCAACCATGAGCTCCATCACCCCCTCCATGTGTGAGTAGTTGCTGTAGGCATGTGAGGTGTGAGGGGTTTTGGATGAGATTGATCATGTAATTGCTACCCGGTATGCGGGATCTAGGGGTTTGTCTTGAGAATTCTTATGTCTTATGTTGATGCACTATTGCTAGGCTTAATGCTTGTTACTAGGGCCCAAGTGGCATGATTTCAATACTGAACTTACATTGCTACATCATATATTTGAGTTTGGTATCTATCTGCAATGTGTATTACCTGCTATTATGTTGAACTTGCGAATCCTAAAGTGACAGCTAGGGAAAACAAGGTGGATATGTTCTAGTTTGAGGATTATGTGTGTTCATGGAGTGTTAATGCGTTGGTCCGGGCTATTCGAAAGGGTAGACCTTAATTACCTGTAGTTCCAAATTGGCCCCGGTGTAATGGGCAGGTAGGACAATAGGCTTTGTGCAAATTCTCTTGGTTAGTACGCACAATAATTTACGGAGCACACACCTACATAAAATTGAGATAGAGAAAGGCCCCGCTGCTAGCAAAACATTATTACATGATCAATCTTATCCGTGCAACACCCCGCTGTCACCTCATGCCTGTGTTTTAGTCTCTGGTTTACTTTCACTCTTTTCCGGTGAGAACTGAGAAAACACTTGCTCTCCATTTACTTTCTGTTTATTTACTTTCACTGCATTATTACACTCACCACTCTCGCTTCAAGTTTTTTGATACACAGGTGTGGTTGGGAGTGACGTCCCAATTGCTAAAGTCTCACCGGTATTCTTGTGTTCCCACTGAGTCGAACTATAAATTTGGGTAATACTTCCCATCGAAGACTACGATTGATCTCCTGCACTTGGGAGCCATCAGTTATTCTCTCATTAAAATTAAAATTGCTCTTGTACTCTAGTGTAGAAGTATCCTTCTATTGTGTGCTTGTACTCTAGTGCTTGCACTGCTTCTCTAGTCTCTAGTCTAAAATAGAGTACTCCAATATGGAGTAGAAGTATCCAAGACATTGGTATAAACTACTGATGGAATCTTTTGCTTGCAATTCCACTTGTGCTTGCGCAGGAGTACTCAAGTTTCTGTTAATATACTGGCAGAGACAAGATTATCGATTGTTGTACTCCTGCAATAGCAATATATAGCTGATTTTCAAGTTTAATAAAATTTCAAAGTTTATATGAATATATAGCTGCTGTAGTAGCAATACAGACAACACACATCAAACATATATTACAACTTGAACATAATTACACACAACACACACTAGTGCTCCTCTCTCGTGTTGTACCTTCTCTCTATTGATGAACATCTAAGCCTAGCACCCCTCTCTCTCTTGATCAACATCTAAGCCTAGCACCCGGAGAGCATTGGCATAAACTTCTGGAGGGCAATGAATCCTTAGAGGTAGATACCCTAGCTCTCTTTCCACCATGTCCTTATGAAGATGGGGACGCTTATAGTCTTTTCCGCCACTATGGTTCATGATTTGCACCATGCATGCTTGGAGGCTTAGAAAAACTTTGTTGAGCTTAGTGGCATCATAGCACTCAAATTCTTCCATAACGCCTTTAATTAAGTCTTGCAAAGTTGTTGGGCTTCTACGATCGGTTAGCGATTGTAGAGAGTTGAAAAGCCCAAGATCAAGGACATTTAGATCCGGACTTCTCGCTGGTTGTTGAATCAGTTTGATATTGAGTCCAGTGTTAGCCACAGCTGCAAGGAATTCTGGGTCATTGGGCAAAATATGGGGCTTGGCATTGTCTTGCTGGATGAAAATGGTTTCTCCGGCATATTTATCAGGCCACGCATCCACTATCGCAGGCAAGACCTTGTAGATGATGAAATCTCGCATCACTTGTCTGTCGACTTTAACCGCCTTGGTCTCCAATGCACCCTTAGGTATATTATCACTTGATCGTTGTGTCGGAACTTGTTTTACAAAAGGCCACATACCAATTCTACCTGAAAATGTCTCATTTCCTGCTTTATCAAACCTAGGTCTTGCCACCGCAGTGAGAAACATGACCTTGCCAATGTTGTTTTTGTTTGAAACTGTTCTTATAGGATCCTCTTCAGTAGGGTGTAGGTAGTAATTCTTGTCCTCTTTTGTCATGTTGAAAAATTTCTCATCAATATGCAGAATTTTAAGCATTTTAGCCATTTTGGGTCTTGCGTCTCCTCTAGTTTTCTCGTCTACGAACGAAAAACAAAATTCCACCCTAGTCTTCATATGTTTTTCAGTTAGGGATGGCCTCACCGAGTTAGAGTGCCTCCTTATTTCCTTCATTTCGAAGCGTCTAAACAGAGTTGTAGGGCTACATCTTAGCTGCCAAGCGAGTGATCGGATGGTAGATCTTTGATTTAGTGGTATCGTTGGGATTAGTTCCATATTAATACCAACTGGTTTCCTTCCACATCTTCCTTTCTTTTTATTTGCGACATCAACCTACAAACCTGCTTCTATTTGTCTCGTCGCCTTCTTCCAAATCCGCTGGATAGCTTGAATATGCACTCCAAAAAATTGTGCAATCATTTTCTTGTCGTATCTTTTCATTTTTTCCACCTCTACTCATAGAAATAGTATGCATTGCCACATAGGCAGCATATTTCTGACAATCATCAAGTAATTTTCTTGTTTTCTTCGGTTGCTTCCCAACTACAAGGTAATTCGCTTCCTCTTCTTCGGGCTGAGATGCTTCCTCTTCCATATTGACATCACCATGTTCATCGAGGCCTTCTGTATTCATGAGAAATAAAGTGTCAATTTTAAGAAAAAAAATCTAGAAAAGTGTCAATTTTAAGAAAATGGTCTAGAAATTTCAGTAAATGGACTATGAAAGAAGCAATATGTAGATTTATTAGTTAGACTTTATTTTGTATTTCCAACACAAGTTAATTCCAAGCTTTGCTAACTGGTTGCAACACAAATTAAACTACGAGTTGCATTCAGATTATGTTAGACCAATAGAGAATAATCCACTGACAACCACCTCCCTCACTATCTAGCTTCAGAGGTTAGCTATTGGTATGGAGTTATTGGTTCAAACTGACAGACAAATGAATATCTCCTCTTGAGCTGCTATCCATATAGAATGCATGGAATTTAGCTGTACTTTGAATGATACAATGCATGCATGGAATTTATCTCGTAGACGCAGAGCGCGTTTCCACACCACAGTACTACTCCCCTCTCTCTTTCTCGGTGCATGCTGCTACTGCTCGCTACCCCGCGTGCGCTCAGCTACACAAACTATTGTTATGAAAAATTGTTTTATTGCTATCAAGGACCTTCTAGTTGCTAAATTTGATACTCCTACTGGGAGCTGGTAACTTGGTTTGGAGACAGAAAGATGGTTAGTTTAGTGCAAGCAACATTATTGGAGCAGATTTGAACATTAAAGCAGTAGATTCGGAGCAGGCTACTAGTGTTATAGCACATGTGTAAAAAAACTCCAATAATTTCTGTAAAAGATGCATGCACTGTATAATGGAAAAGTTCATTTGATGTAGCCTATTTGCAATAGAAATTTCTACTTGCTGATAATCTCTTTGTATCACTAGCAGCAGCAGCAGCAAGTGCTTGCTTGCTTGCTACTCCCTAACAAATTTCAGCACAAATTTCAGTACACAAATTTCAAATTGGGTAATTAAATTGCAGTAGCAATATAATTCTTGTAGTACCACTATAGGCTTGCGGAAGTACTATTTCTGATAATAACTGTTACAGAGAGCAAAATTACATTATCTATTTAGAGTACTTAGTAAATTGACTATATATATTTCATTTTTTGCTTTTCGTCTGGGAACACACACACCCCAACAAGAGTAGTTCAAATTGATTCCATCCTTTTGTGCATGTACTTTTCATCTATGTGAATCTTTTGAGTTGCAGTTGAGGCTAGAAACATAAAATTACGAGATTAAAAGGCCATTTAGTATAAACTCTAGTTCATTTGTCATGTTATATTTTCTATGATGGGCTCAAGGAAGTTGGGCTTCTCTGATTGTAACTGTGGCATACAAACACAAAGCTCTGTGTGTCTATGGTTTCTAGTCTACCTACCTGTTTGAGAAGAAAAAACTAAGCAAGTTGTCCTGTTTTTCTGTTATTTTCAGCCTCTGCAATATAATTCTTGTAGTACCACTATAGGCTTGCTGGAGTACTATTTCTAATAATAACTGTAACAGAGAGAAAAATTACAGTATCTTTTTAGAGTACTTAGTAAATGGACTATATATATTTCATATTTGCTTGCTTGGGGTAGCATTGCATTGCAGATTTATAAATTGCATGTTCATCAATACCTGTAGCACCAGGTTCTTCAGTTTCTTGTTTATCATGTTCTTGTTCATCATAGGGTTCTTGTTCATCATGTTCTTGTTCATCATACGGTTCTTGTTCATCATGAAGTTCTTGTTCTTGCATTACTTCATCTTCTTCGTCTGCAGGTGGCGTAAAGTTGAGGTCCGGGACCGCCATATTCATCAGCGGCAGTAGTTAGTTAATCTGGACGACATCAACGAAGAAGACGATGTGGAGCTGACAGCAAAGTAGGGAATGACTTCATGATCTGGAGCTGCTTCCAAGCTTGATCAACCAAGAAGAGGGCCTGGGCTGATCCTGAGGCAGTGGGATGTGCGCTCCTAGGGTGAACGGTGACGATATGCTCCTCGATTTCAAACTCCATGAGTACGATGTTGTTCCTGGGTGAGTACTGAACCTGCTCCTATGATCTGATGCAAATTTTTGCACGACCTGATGCGATCATGTGCATGACCTGAGCCAGGACTGGCGATTTGCAGCGGATGCTTTGCACGAACTTATCTTCTGCTGGTGCTTTGCAGGAACGATACAGTGGGAGGCAGCACCAGGAGTCCAGGACTTGGGCGAGGGTGATCCTGTGCTAAACTGGTGATTGCAGGAACTGATCTCCGATGCTTTGAACCAAGACCTGGGCGCGACCTCAACGCAGAGGGCCGGGACGCGCGGCGAGGAGGTGGAACGCGCGGTCCAGTTCATGCTCGTACTGGCGTCGCCGCGGAGCCCCCCGTCGAGGATCAGCAACTGCCGGAGGCCGCCGCAGCGGCGGAAGAATCTGGGCGAGGCGACGGATCTGCGCGTGGACGAGGCGAGGCAAGCTGCTGCGCCTCGGCGAGCCAAGACGAGGGAGGAAGAAGCGCACGCCTGATTTGAAATCGTAGCTGGACGACTCGATTTAGTCTGGATGGCATCTGTTGTAATTTGATTTATTCTGTATGGGTACCCTGGTCATTTGTGCGATTTTTGGGGTTTGTCGGATTTCTCTTTAACGTCATATATTTCGGAACGGAGGGAGTATATGCAAACAGTAGAGTACTTCCCCGCTTCTGAATGTGCGTACAAATACCGTCACGGGAATCCTCTCGTCAAACCCGAGGAGGTAAAGAATCTACCAACCAAAATGCAAAGAGTGCATAATTGGTATATGAAAACCGCTCAGAAATCTCAGGACTGGATAGTGGTCATAGTTAGAGACGAGCACTACGGGTATGGAGATGGACTGGTTCTGATTCAATCTGAGGAATTGTTTTAGTTATTCCAGCAGAAGGCCCTAGAAAAATCTATCGTTGGTGCCTATTATCTATAAGTACTTATTTCTCTAATTAAGTCTCTGGCTAGCTCACCTCGTTCATTGCATTCATATATATAGTACACTCATTATATTATATAATTGCAGAATGAAGATTCTCGAATGCAAAAGAGAACAAATATATGATATTGGGTTCATTGACCCACAATTTGTTAATCATAAGACTCTTGAGCTATCTCCCAAGGATACAGAAGATAATCTTCTGAGGGCAATAAGGTTTCAAGAACACCGACCGGAAATACTATTTCCTTACAACTTCGGGTGAGTGTTACTGTGTTGTACACATTCTGTTTTCCTTACTCGATGTTCAGTGTATAATTGATGGGTTATGCGTGCGCAGCTTCCACTTTATTCTGCTAATCTTCCAAGTTGACAAAGTAAAAGTACTGGTAATGGACCCAAAACGTAAACCCCTTGAGCTCTGGGCGGACATGCAGGAAATGATCCAGCGGTAATTTCAATCTTTATATAGGGCACTATATCGACTAGTTTGTTTCATTTTTGGATATCAAGTAATTACTAACTCTTTTTATTCTTTTTCTTTCCCGGGCACCGCTTGGAAGAGGTTCACAAAAAAGGCTAGGGGTGAATGGAAATCAGAGCTTACATTTGAAATTGTGCAAGTAAGTACTACTATCTAGATCCGCGAATCTCCTTGATTCTAGTTTCGATACCATTATCATGGCTGGTTGATTATTATTTTGATTGAAACCATGTTCTCGTAAAGTATTTGCAACAGGGAGACGGGAATCACTTGTGTGGATACTACGTCTGCGAGTTCATTCGTCAGACGACCTGTCCCAAGGGCAGAGATTTCAACAAACTTTATGTACGTCAGTCGTCAATTTTTCTTATTACCATCTATTTTAGTTACTTAGTTTCATTAATATATATTGACCACTCTTCTTTATATTAGATCGAACGGCTCCGGGACGGTCTTCTACCAAGGGACCGCATACGAACAATTCAGGAGGAAATTGCGGGCTTCTTAGATGCAGAGGTCCTAAATGTAAATGGAGAATACTATCGCGCTTGGGAATGAACTTGATTTTGTAATTCATTCCATCGGTCATGTAATATACTCGATATACTTTGATTCTGTAATATAAGTGTTCCTTCTTTTGCTATATATATGCATTACTTAGTCACTCGTGGGCCCACTACCTCTCTCTCTCTCGTATCCCGTGGCCCCAAGTAAGGGTTGCACACTGGTGAGAACTCTTCACCGCTGCACGCCGTCGTGCTGCGGGGATTCCGTTCAGGAGATCTACTTTCGCGACCTCTGCTGGATCGGAGACCGGGGGTCGTTATCTTGCACCGTACATGTGAGAGTACTCTGAGGTGTTGTAGTTTCGGCGCCGGATCACCGTCGTTGCACCGAGGACTACGCCGACGCGCCAAGTTCTTCACGTCCTTGAGGTCGGCTACGTCATCTTCATCGATAATGCATGTGCGGGGGCGTAATCTCCGTGTTTCGATCTACACAGAGGTATGTTCCGAAACACCATAACTGTTACCGCATTACTAGTAACTGTTGTCGCATTGCTAGTAAATAGATCTTAACTAGTTTCACTGTTCGTTATGTAGATTTTTTTTTTTTGAAAATCCTGCTACGAACCCCTTCGGTTGGTGGCGTACAGGAAGTGGCATGAGCATGGTGCCAATGCCACACTCGTTGAGCATTTAGTCGCTGCTGGTGGAGATACCCGAGTTCTGGCGGGACGTTGTGGACATACGAGGCGTCGAGGTAGGCGACATTGGTGATCCTCGAGTGTCATGTTGGGATTTGGTTAACCATTGTTGATCCTCGACGTCGAAGCAAGCAATACAAAGGTTCATGTGTTAGCGTCGTGGGTGACGGAGCAGAGGCGGATGCGCAACATGAGAATATTAGGTGTTAGCTCTTGCAAGGCGGCACGGAGAATATGGCGAGGGGCCACCGCCACCGAACGGCTAGAATGTGTGCCGCGACGGCGCAAGAGGAAGGCACAGACGGACAAAACGGCACTTCCGCATACTGCGGCATCACTCGGTACACATGGTGTGGGATTAGGTTCGTGACGGAATAACTTTTGGTTAATTTGAATCAAACCTAAATAACCTAACAGTTTTTTAGGTGAACCATTAAGCCCATTGGTTAAAGCGAGAACCAAGGTCCGAATTTTACTCGAGTGGTATCCAGTTGTAGACGTCCATGGCGCTCCCATGCGTGACGCAGCTGAGGGACGCGGAGGCTCCCCGTGTGGAGCAGGTCCAACACAACGAATCAAGCCCGTCCACGTAATACTTAGATCGGGGGCCTTCTAGGAAGAGCCGAGCAGCGCCCCATGTCCCGGTCAGCACGAAGAAATGGGTAGACCCGGGCACAGCGGCGACCTGCTAGTGCTAGGGCACCACCGGACGAGGAAGACGAGCACCTCAATTGTGTACGCATTTCACTCCAAAAAGCATCGCGACCGACTTATATCATTTTTTTTTACAGTAAACAACACTTTGTTGATTAAACCACATCAATACAAAGAGTTCGCGGGATAAACTCCGGAACAGAACGGAAAATTTCACTAGTACCAGAGCTACAGGATTTAGCTAAAAGATGCTTTGCTTCATTGAGAGATCTCTTAACATGAAGAAAAGAGACCGATGAGAAATTCCTGGCAAGCAGATTGATATCATCCACGACCACACCGACTTATATCATTGATGTAGCCAAAACCACTAAGCTAAAGATAACCACACTACTTTACCAAATCCCAGTAGACAACCGAAACAGTGCGAAATGACAAATCGGACGATCCACAACCACACTGACTCCTCCCTATTGCAATTCGAGATATGAAGTACTAAAGAAACAGGAAGGAAGAACAATCCAGTGTTGACACATATACATTAGAGGTGTCATCCGAATAGCACGGAACACACACTGGAGGAGACTATTTCAGCTCTGGAGGGGTGTCCATGGGTAGGGCGGAGGGGGCGGCAGCCATTTCGACAAGCTGGTTACCGACGGTCTTCTTAATGGAGGATTTTGTCTTGAATACCTTCTTCTTCGGGGACGGCATGTCAATCATTGTTACCTTAGGAGGTGGGCGGCGACCTGCAAAGATAAAAGGGACAATTAGTACATGGTAGCAAATGTAGAATAATAGGATATATTTGATTTGAGGCAATAAGAAACCTACGTTCAGACAGGCGGCGATGTTTCCGATTCGCCCTTTGCCGAGGGGTGAGGTCTTCATCCATGCTGCGAACTGAAAAATGCAAAAAAATAAATAAAGATAAGAAATAATCACAGCTTGCTAAAGTAAGCAGAATAACTCTTTTTTTGAAACTCACTTCCCATGAAGAAAGAAAACAACAATAAGATAGAACCCACCTGCTACAATAAAATGATTTAAAATGCTAGCAGGTTCATACTACAATTTTATGTTACACACATGTAATAACATGCCAGTCAAAGACACTTACCAGTCAAAAGTTGTAATTTATTGTTGTGAACCAAGTAAACAAAAGCAGACAAAAAATACAAATTTTGATGATACAGAAGTAAAAAATGGAGACCGCAGATAAAACTGGAGCAACTATTTGTAAGTTGAGATCACAGATAAATATAACACAGAAATTCTCATCTTCTCCAAAACAAATGTATGGTAGATAATACCCAGACACAATTCCAAATAGGTCAGGGTCAACCAATATATACCGAAGCCTCGGAATGGAAGCAACTAGACAGACCAAAGGCTGGAAAACACACAATAGAACTGAAAGAGACATGTTTCTCCCACTTGCTTCTTGAGCCTATTCACCACTGATGCCAGCTCTAGCGCAGCCAAGCCAAATCATAGCATCATCATACATCTAATTACATATCCTCACACCAATGATGGTATCACAGCCTACTAACATAGCAGAATTTGAAGCTCTGAAAGCATATCGGATCAGTAATTATCTTCATATTAGGCAACAAAAAAATATTACAGCAGGCTTGCCTAGACATATATATGTCCATAGACAAATCAGCTCATAGGAAATCATGGCTAAAACATTTCAGGAAGGTGGCGGGGATACATATACAGGTCTGACCTTGCACTAAGTACTTCATATTTCATATACTAAAAGTCTAGATCACTAAGTACTGAGTATTTCTATCGAAGTTAAAAGAGCCTTATAGAAACCCTAACAATCTTGCAGAATATATTGACATCAAGAAGAAAACAAAAAGTTGGAGCCGCCTATAATTAGAACACAAAAGGCCTGTATAATGTACATTCATATACTAAAAGTCTAGATAAACTATAATTAGTTTAAATTTAGTATAATGTATTTCATATACTAAAAGTCTAGATCACTAAGTACTGAGTATTTCTATCGAAGTTAAAAGAGCCTTATAGAAACCCTAACAATCTTGCAGAATATATTGACATCAAGAAGAAAACAAAAAGTTGGAGCCGCCTATAAAAACCCACAACAGAGAAGTAGGAGCACGGCAACATAAACACACAAAGCATAGCCTTTGTGTCAGTGACCCAGGACGAATCATCATCACTAATCAAGTGACAATTTTTTTTAGAAACAGCATATCCAACCTGTCCATTAAAAAGAGCCCCCATGTTGAAAAAAATAGATTTAATAGCCACTTCATCCGTTCAAAAATAGATGACTTCAATCTATCCAAAAATGCATGTATCTATACACTAAAACATTTTTAGATACATGTATATTTGGACAAGTGGAAGCCATGTATGCTATGTATGTGTCTAGATACATCCACTTTTGGACAAATGAAAGTCATCTATTTTTTAACGGAGGGAGTAGGTGTTACTCTCCCCTCTGCTGTCTATTTCATGAGTCTATGAGTGTATTTCACTTAAACTGAAGTTTATAACATCATATCCAAATCTGGAAGATGGTTCCGCATGTCATTGCTGTCTCTCTGTCATATTTTCATCAGACTGAAAGGTTCTATTTTTTAATCTAATGACATGCTATATCTAACAGCAGAACTTTGCTTGATTTTACGCTTGTTAAATTTGGCGTTCTGTTTCTGCTCTTTTTATTACTCCCTCCCTTCTAAAATAGATGACACCTTGAGCCATGCTCATGGAATGAACAGAGAGAACCTGACAAGTTCCCATGAAAATAAGAACAGGTGAAAAGAAATAACAGATGCACAATCCTCAACAATGAATAACAGACCAGTGGTAATGTCGTTTCAAACTACAAATCAGAAGACTGACAACTACAATGAAAGACATACCTACTTAAAATAGAGATTATAAACAGTTATAAACACAGCAATTATACTTAGAATGCAATTTCAACTCTCACTAAGAAATGCAGTGAATGTTTTATATTGTTCCGCTGCTAAAGAATAAAATGTAAGTCATTGTAGACCGGATATGAAATGAACCTAGGAACTTGCAAACCACAAGATACAGATAATTTGCTGTCATTTGACAAAATTTTACTCTACTGACAGTTTATATATAGAATCAAAACTTCAGCGACCAAAATGAGATAAATTTTCCATTGATGTGAAAAACAAATAAAATAACAATTCTTCAATCATAGAGGAAACATCACATAATTGTGATGGCACAGCAATAGCACAGCATCTTAACATGCAGTTTGAAAATAGGCACTTTAAAATGGTCAAAACTGAAACACAGCAAATTTAAATAAATAAACATTAATTTAAAGTAAAGTTCTTCTTTGGTTTAGAAATGACTTTGCAAGGGCAACAGATGTAAATGGAATTCGCAAGAATCTGAAGGTTATACAATTACTCCACACCCAGTACTTAACCAGCATTACTTCTGTATCACAACATTACACAGTAAATGGATGGTCAGCATGATTTTCTATAACAATAGGCAGATTATTCAGGTTTAAGCCATGAAGTTAAGTTTCTGGCAAATACGAACACAACAAATCTGAAATAGCTATACACAGAACCATACCACAAGTATAATGAAATTAATAATGTGCGTTACTTGGGAGACCACACTGACAGAACTAG
The DNA here is from genome assembly GCA_028641055.1 of Alopecurus myosuroides. NCBI lineage: Eukaryota > Viridiplantae > Streptophyta > Magnoliopsida > Poales > Poaceae > Alopecurus > Alopecurus myosuroides. The sequence goes on along the minus strand of CM054060.1, from coordinate 5,999,323 downwards.
ACAGCAGAAATCGACAAATCTCACCCTACAGCGAAAGGGACAAGAGTCCAAGAGGCAAGTCACATCAGAGGTCAGATCAACCAAATCAAATCGATCGGATATAGGTAACGGAGAAAATCGTACTGCTTAGTGGAGAAAAGGAACCAAATGTGCATGGCTTGTTTGCAATAAACGAAATCTATCATTGATGGATATATTATAGGATGCAAAATTACAGAAATCTAGTTGTGAGAACATTCAAAATTTGGATTTAATAGAGGTGAGAAGGAAAAAAAGGAATAAAATGTGCGAGACAGGGATCGAACGCGGGTCTATTGAGAACAGGCTGCTACACTCTAACGCGGGACGGAAGGCATGACCATCCCGACGTCACAAGCTTTGTGTATCGAAGGCAGTTTAAAGTTCCATGATTCTCTTTAGCATAGTGGGTAGGTTGGAGGGACAAAAATCAAAGTCATACAATTAATCCGTGATAAAAGGAGACAGATGCGATGATTCATTGCTGTCGCGTGAATAAGAAACCCAGAAATAAAAAGCTAGCACGCAAGAAACCGTATGCCTTCGGGCAACGTCAAAGCTAAAAAGCGATCTAAAAATTAGATTCGACCCGACCGGCTCGACAGATTTGTAATCTGACGGTGTTAACAGACAGCTCAATAGATGTTCATGCTTAAAACTGCAAGTACCTTTGAAATCCATGGAAGAACAGAAGCCCAAGATTTATCCATCAACAACACTCCCAGGTCGCGTCAGGAAACACGGTATTAACAAGGAGATAAAGGCAGCGATTCGGTGCACAGAGGTGTCTCACGCAAAACCAGCCGACAAATCATGAACATAGCACAAGAAAACTCCATGTCTCGGGACATGAGAGACACAAGCGATCTGAAAAAACAAGATTCAGGCCGATCCACTCGATAGATTTGTAGCATGAGAACGAGAACGGATAGATCAACAGGTGTTAATGCTTAAAACCGCAGTTACCTTTGAAATCCATGAACAGACGCCCAGGATTCATCAAGAACACTCCCAGGTCGCATCAGGAAACACTGTATTTGCAGAATTCAAATCCCCGCACAGAACAGGGACAGGCCACCCAAGCCTGTACGTCCTCTGTGCGAGGAGGATGAACCCCATGTCTTGGCGAGAGCTTGCACCGTCTCTGTGCACCTTTCCTCTTGGTCTTCGTCTTCCATGAACCGAAGAACAAGCAATGAGGGAAGGAGGAGCAGGGGGGGTGCCGTACCGGTGGGAGGGCCCTAGTTTTATAGCCAGAAGTGGAGCGGTAGCGTGCGGTGCCTGGCAACCAAAATTTTCGTGCGGTTCGTGGCAACCGCTCCTTCATATTCGGCCGAATTTGTTGACCTGGCTCCCAATATTAATTGCCTCCCCATATTTTTAGCAGCAAGATATTCTGTTTTCAATACTTCCAAAACTACAGCTATTCTGGAGTACACGTCTATACGGCAACAAAATACTAGCTGTAGAATACTAGTAGTACAAAGCAACGTTCGGCAACATTTTCGGTACGTGCACTACACGGCTAAGTTGCACCAAGTATAACATGGTACGTGACAGTTGCACACTTCAAGGTTAACATTACATATTTTCCTACATATAAAAGTTCATATACAACTCACAAGAAACATCTTCCATGAACATAAGGCCTTCCGTAATGGGGGTATCTTAGCGCGGTATCATAGGCAATTTGCTTATGTGGCACCCTATTTAATGATGAAAGAGATTGTAGTTGTATCTTATATAAGATACAACCCTTGCACGAGATCATAGGCAAAAAACATTGCTAGGCCAATCACAAGCAAGTATTAGGCTAAAATCATTAAATGTTACCTCACTTAGATACAACCTATAAGATACAATGCATTAGGATAGTTGTTTCTTATATTTTTCTTCTACCTAAGATAGCGCGCTAAGAGACAATGCATTACGGAAGGCCTAAGAGCGGGCAAGGAGGAGGAGGGGGGGGGACCGCTCCTCCTTCGTATTCGGCCGAATTTGTTGACCTAGCTATGGCTATAATATTAATTATTTGCCTCCCATGTATTTTTAGCAGGAAGATATTCCGTTTTCAATACTTCCAAAACCACAGCTATGTAGTACAGTACTATACGTCTATGCGGCAACGTTACGTCCACAACTTCGGCAATAAAACAGTAAATAGTTTTTCCAAATGCTTTTCTTTTTTGAACAAAATCGTTTTTCCAAATGCTAGCTATATGTATGTTTTTGAAACGAGTAGCTATATGTATGTTGTTGTAGACTAGAAATATCAACGTTCGTTATACAAAAAAAAGTAATATCAACGCTCGTCCACATTTTCAGTATGTGCACTACACGGCTACGTTACACCAGGTATAATATCGGTTAACATTAGATATACTCCCTACATATTAAAAAATAATTAGATATAACCCGTGAGAATTAGAGCAACCGGATAGTTGCTTTAAGATCTTTATCAGCATAATGTGTTAAAATACTGTGCATCAGGATGACGACGGTGGCGCCGGTATCGAAGAAGTGGGGTGTCGCAGAAATCTTTCTCTATACAAGTTCTCGTACGAGATTAGTGGTGAAGCGATAATAGAGCCATTGGGTTAATCATGTTGTGTGAATAGTGCATGTGCAATATTAATCACTAATTTAGCACTGATTTTCAATAATGTATTGGGTTCACTCTTGTATGCCAGCTCCGCCACTGATTAAAAGAACTTCGATAGACGAGAGGTGTACCCACCCAATGACACATGGGTCCAATGTGCCGTGTCAGTGGGGACAAAAAAAAGGTATGTGGTGTATGCCATATCAACAATCCATGAGAGCTGGACTGTTAGTGATTATTACTTTATAATCCTTGTTTTCTCGTTGGCGCGAAAGAAAATTTACAATTGTTCCAACTTTTGGCAATCCTTTAACAACTTTGAAATAAGCATGGTGTTAGTTATGATTTACATGTGCATTTGTTTGTGTTTCGAGTTCAGCTGTGAAAGTTAACCGCTCGTATGTCGTGATTATGATCCCGTGTATGCTTCTTTGCACGAGAAAGTTTTCATTGTTGCTGGAAATTTTTGTAATTTTTCAAAACTTCGTCATGGTTATGATGTTGATCACCACAATTATGTATTTGGTATCGCTCAAGCTTGCTCCTTAACGCCGCCGTATGGTCGTGATCGCTCACTTTGACCTCGTCTTCCAGAGCTTATCGTAACCCTTATACTCGTAGGTGATCTGCATATTTAACGTTCACGAACTCTCTCGACGCTTCCATGGATAGGAACCTGGTTGTAGCCCTTCCTCGCGTTGTTGCACCTTTGAAACTATTGATGTGTATATTGGCAATGTCGCAACTCGCAAGCTAGGCAGGGTCTTGCAATGGAGGGCTCGACGAAAGGTTAGACATGCAACGGTCAACTCAACGTGAGCAATGAAAAATCGCCTTTCATGCCACGTAAAATGCAAAGATGAACTCAACGACATGAGTGTTTATTCTTATTCCTTTTTATTCGGTATAATAAAGAAGATGAAAAGGAATTTCAAAAAAAAAAAGATGAAAAGGACAACCAAGACTCCATTCTAAGACAGATCGTGCACGCATGCCTCGCTCACACCCTGCAAAAAAAAACATACCAATGTGCGCGTCCATACACGTCCGCGTTACATATTATTTGTAACTTAAAAAATTAAATTATCTTTAGTAGTAGTAGGAAATCAAATGGAAACTACAGTACTCCTAGTCCTAGGGTTTATATATGCTTTTACCGTATCCGGCTGTGGAGCCGTGCATGGTCCATGCACCGAGACCTGGCACGATTGGTTGCGAGGGTCTAGTCGGACCCACTTGTCATCACCGGGGGAAAAGGCGGAATCTAATCGAGATACCTCTGACGCGCACCGCATCCTTTAGATCCAGCCACAAAGCGACGCAATAATTTGCTCCGTCGGTCGCTGACAATACGGGACAAACCTTTGGGGACCACATGGCAGTGAGCCTCAAACCGTTAGTAAATACTTGCAGTAGTCACCAGAGAGGGAGCGCACGTACAGGTGGAGGGGCCTATTTAGGTGCAGGGGTACTGGCAACCAACAATTTCGTGCGGTTCGTAGTATTTCGTTTTGAAACCTTCTACGTACTAGTAAGGGTGCACGTGCAATGCACGATTTCTTACAATTGATCGGTATATTTATAATTCGGGAACATAAAAAATACATTATATGTAGTTAAAGTAAGTCAGTGAGAGAAATAATATACATGCGCAGATCATGAGCAAAATGTTCATCAATGGCATTTGTCGACACTGTGTAATCTTTCTTTATGATAAACATCTAGATCACGTATCCATGAAGTGACTAAATGCACTGGTGTTAATATTCATTTGTTTAATGCAATATTGCCTTATAGACTCTAGGCCCATTGTTTGGTACGGGTGCTACTCTTCCAAATAAGAGGCATTGCTGAATTATCAACTTTTACTGAAGCGTTATACCTGTTTTATATCCTAATTATGCCAAAAAGATACATTATAAAATGGAACAATATTGCATCTGACAAGCATCTAAGAGCATGTCTAACAGACCCCCTAAAGCGCGGGCACCCCTTATAATTCCGGCGGCATACGGGGTGCGGGCCAAAATGTCCATCTAGCAGCCCCCGTATGCGGCCCGGCCCGTACGCTTTTTTTAGGGGGCCTGCGAAATCGACCCCGCCGCCCCCTACAAGTAGTGGGTGAGGGTGGGGGTGGGGGTCCAACCCCCCACTCGCAACCCTAGCTCCGCCGCGCGCCGTCCTAGCTCCGGCGAGCAATCCCGCCCCCCACGCCGCCGCATTTCTCCTCCTCCGCATTTCCACGCCTCCGCCCACACACCCTCCTCCTCCGCGATGAGTTCTCCCCGCGGATCGAGCTCCTCCACCGCCGGATCGAAGCGGCGCCATGAGCCGGAGACGCTCGAGGAGGCGTGGCGCGTGCACTGCAAGCACTCGTTCGCCGGGAGTCGCCGCGCCGCGTGGAGGTACGTGGCCTTCCCGCAGTCGATGCCGCCGTCGCTGGTGGATTTCGCGGAGGGCGGCCGGTACTACGCGATCGACCCGCCGCCGAGGCCGATGCGCGGCCCCCAGTTCGAGAAGTGGCGCGCCGATTGGGAGCTGCAGCAGCAGTGCAAGCGGAGCCGCGGCAGTGGAAGCGGACCAGTGGCGGTGGCGGCGACAGCGGACGAGGACGCCGCGTTCTTGGCAGCCGTGGAGCTGTCCAAGAAGGACGCCGAGGAAGCGGCGCGCGCGGAAGCGGAGGAGGAGGCGCAGGCCCTCGCCGACGACGAGGCGTTCAAGGCGATGGAGGCCGCCGGCGTCGTCTTCCTCGATTAGGCAGTAGCTAGTAGATTAGGCAGTAGCTAGATAGACGAGCTCGAGCAATGTAGCAACAATGGTGATGATGCAATGAAAATGTTTTCTCCCGGGAAATTTAAATTCAAATATACAGGCCGGCATAGGGGGTCTGCTAGATGGACGAGCTCATTCGAGCAAAAAATTTGGTCGATTTCGTGTGCAGGGCCCTCTACACGCGTTTTAGGGGGCGAAAACATAAGGGGTCTGTTAGACATGCTCTAAGTTGGCACAATTTTGTAACATTGGGTCAAACACCATCATAGTTCCACATCAAGAATAGTTGGTATCAACGTCTTAGCTCCAATAAAAATAATACTACCTATGAACAAAAAGAAAGAAGATTGCATTGCACATGAGCATGCAGTGCAAACTTTTCAAGGCACTATAACAAAGCTCAATACCCCCTTCCCACGACCACGGACAAACTGGCCATTCCCCATAGGTTTCCCTGCATGGGAATGAAACATTATAAAGAAAACTGCATAGGTGGTAATAAGTTGACGCTTACACTGGTTTTGGGAAATGTACAAACAAAGATATTCCACAGTAATTACTGAACCCAATCAAAAGTAAGAAACAGAGGATATCTATGCAACAAGGTTACTCAAGCATAGTCTATCTCCTAGCCAAAAGCATGTAAATTGATACATCTATTAACAAACAACTCCAAAGTGGTAGTACCTACTAACTTTATGCAACATGCAAGGTAAACATGACAGAAAAAGGGAGCCAGCTAATCATCCCTCTTATCCTAATTCATGTGACATCAATGTAATTCCTTGGTCTGAAAAAGACTTACATGGACACAACACAGTGGAATTCCTAGTCTCGTCCTCTGCTGCATCTTAAGCTAGTTCACATAGTCTCTGGATAATTTTCTTAGCTTCTGCAAGTACTTGCCGATTAGGAAAACTTAAAATGACATAAATTCAGCAAGAGAAATATCACCATGAAAATCTCGAAATAGCTGTTGATAGGAATAGGCACAACATGGTTAAGTTAACTTCCATAGAAAATTAGCTTGCAATATCTCTTTAAGAATATATGAGCTACTCAGAAATATCTCTTGATTGTAACCTTTTTATTTGAGAAAATCATGACCAGAATGTCCTTTCTTCAGATCAATAATTATATGTTAATTTTGTAGGGAAATTTGGAGCTTTATTTAAGTCACTATAACTCGTTGTCGTCTGTTCAACCATCTCAGCGATAATTTCTCCTCAAGATTGATCAACGCTGCTCTCATGCACACATGGACACAAAGTAAGCCATGCCTGATAATAGTAGCTGGCGGTAACCAATAAACTTTGGAGTTTCAGGGGAAGACTGAAAATTAACATACTTTTACATATAAGATAGCCTGCTTTTAGACTAAATATTGTTGCACCGAGTTAAGCACTCTACTTAATCTTGTAACAGAGCTCATACTACAGCTCTAGAAGATCACTTCAACAATAAACCCTCAGTGAGAGGAGAAAATGAAATACGGAGAAAAATAATAAGAATGTATTTATTTTCAAGGTGTCAAACTATGTAAGACGAAAGTCAATGAGACAATTATGTTGACCTCATATGATAGAAGGGAATGGTTTGGAGCTGATTTCATATGTAATAATAACCATCAATAAAGCAGACAAACTGAAACTTACATGCCTTCTGAACTCTCCATGTTATCTATCCTCTGTTGTTGTTTCTCTATCCACAAGTTCACCTGAAATAGCGCCTCAAATAACCAATTATCACAACCAATTGGATTAGTCTATTGCACACAAATAAATATGATGCACACAAATTATGATCCCATTCTCTTATTTAAGTATGCTACTTATCTTCTGTTTTTCACAAGAATATAAAGATAAATGCTGAACCGTACAGTAATATTGAAAAAATGTTTTAGTGTCCAGGCAGTAATCGGACCCAAAACCCAAATTTTCATCAGGGATGTTGTGAGGGGTGGGGAGAACAAACGAATCTCCGTCGTTTGATCAGCTTACATGGACGGGCGCGATTTGATTTTCTCACGAATTTTCATCAGGGATGTTTCAGATTCCGGTTACATAAAGAAAATATGGGAAAATAATGTGTACTACCTCGTAATAAATAAAAATTGGTAGCTCCACCACTCCTAATATATGGTATTCCCTATGTTGAAAACCTGGAAAAGTCTGAAAGAAGGATCTTCTTAAGATATATATAAAAAAATAGGTTGTGTCACAGACCAATCAGAATCCGTAAACGATAATACAGTAGTCTCACAGGAAGTGTGTATCAATACTGAATCGCCAAATAATCTACCTAAGCCATATTTCTTAAGCTCGACCGAGCACATTGTCATCCTCGATGTTCGAGAAGACCAACACCTACGAAGCAGACTGCAATGGAGATGTAAAATACTTGTATATAGTTAGAATCAAAACAAAGAAAGTAATCCATCGGAATTTGAGATGACGCAAGTACTAACACAAATGATTTAAATTCTGGTAAGGCATCGAGCATGAATAAATTATCCAGAACGCATCAACATCATGACTTAATCATCAGACCGTGCAAAATAGAACTCATCCAAGGAACACACATCCAGATCTAACTGCAGGTAGTACGGCTGTGGCTAAATGAGGTGAAGGTAGGAGCGCTTCAGCACTGCACTTTCTAATCAAGTTACACCATTAACGTACAATTCCCAAAGAGCTCGAGTAGCGGCTTCGGTGGTGACCAGCGCTGATGCCGCAGGAGCATCGGAAGGCCAGCTCCAGTCGGACAGGGACACAGGGCGAGGGAGACATACAACAGGAACGCGGCGGTTGTGACCTGGCATTGCGAATGATAGCCATGGGGTCGATGGTGGTTCCATCTCCGTCTCACCTCGATGCGGCTCCGCATCGGAGAGAGAAGGGTCAGGCTGCGGCGGCGGCATGTGCAACGCTGATCTCGCACGGTGAGGAGGCGGCGGGGCCAGGGTGTCTGCGGAAAATGATGAGGTCATACCGATCTGGAATTCTGGATTGAAGAGGCAGTTTATTTCCTCTTTTTTCTCTGACTGATTGCGCCTGGCGATGGAAAGGCCGGTAATTGCAAGGGGTCGAGGGGTGGGGAGAACAGACGAATCTCTATCGTTTGATCAGCTTACATGGACGGACGCGATTTGATTTTCCCACGAAGTTCTCTCTTTTATAAGTAGTGTAGATACGGCAGCGCGTCCACAGCCTGAACTCGGTCCCGTCCCGTGAGCTCTTGCAACAAAATATTTTGGGGAGATTAATTAGTTTCCAAAACGCCAACGCTACGTCCACAATTTCCGCCCGCATCTCGGTCCCGTCCCGTATACTACACAGTCATTGCCCTGTATTCTAGCACACGCAAGAACTAAGCCACACACACACAAGCAACCGACCCGATGAGCCCATGACACATGGATCCAACATGCCCACTTGGTGGGGACAAAATCCTAGGTTCACGTATAAAATGTCAACAATCTATGAGACTTTCTCAAAACAGAAAGAAATTCTATGAGAGAACAACTAAAAAGAAATTATGAGAGCAGCAGCTCCTCGTAGAAGTGAGGTGGCATCGTGTGTTTTCTTTTCGCGCGGAAAAAAACCATACTTGTTCAAATTTTCGACCAGTTTTTGAAATTTATTCATGGCTACGACGATGGTTACCACTGTCACGTGTTATGCATGGTTCCGGATCAGTCCAGACGGTTGATCACGCGTATGGCCCCATCGTCATGTCATGTGTATTCCTTGGGACGAGATATTGATCATATTCTTTGAATTTTCAGTACTATATATACATATAAAGTTTGTCACGAGTATAATCTTCCTCATCGTAGTCATGCATTTTGTAGTGATCGTTCAAGCTTGCTCGATATGGTCGTCGGATGGTTGTAATGGATCGTTTTTACCTCGCCTTTCATGGCCCCTCGCAACCCTTGTACACGCAGGTGATCTGCATATCAAAAGTTCATGAATCCCTCTCGACTATAGTTGTGCATTCGGTTCATTCGGTTTAATTTATAAGTTTTTTTATTTGTATTGTTTTAATATTTCGGTAAATACGGTTTTATATGAGACTAGTTGAATGCCCGTGCGTTGCTACGGGGTTTTAAAATTTCTTTCATCATTGCACGTCTAAGCAAAATTCACGTTAGGGACGAAGACACAAGAAAGGTTCGGGGTTCATCTTCTAGAGGTTCAACACTAAACGTGTTAATCATGTAATTTTACGACTCTTGTGCACATAAGCATTGTTATCAAGTTTTACACCATCAGGCACCACTATCCAAGAATAAAGTAAAGGTGGCCATGTAAGATTTTCACTTCACGTGATTGGAGATCATATGCTTAGAAAATAAGGACCTAGCAAACTTTCTCTTATACGAACGCACAATAAAAAATTGCATAAAGTATGACATCATAACTGATTATGTTAAACGGATCACAATATTTTGTTCCATTAAATTGAGGAAAATGATAAATAAAAATAAACTCACTTATTGTAAGGTCATGCATCATTAGAGAATCAGCATGTAATTCATCAATATTATTTACACAATCATCCATACATCTTGCTGGTGGGAATTTGTTTCCATTGTAGACTGACCATGCTTCATTTTAGACGAAAGAAGCACTGTAGTTTTTTCCCACAAACAACGGCTCCGTTTCTAACATCACGATTCCTATAAAATGCCCCATTCGGTGGTAAAGAATCATCATGATTATTTATAGAAAGAATAATATACAAGAAGATCCATCACTTAAATATCTTGAATAACATTTTGGAAAAATAAATTATCGGCCAATAATAATACTCCATCCGTCCATTTTTATAAGGCATGCTACTTGCTATTTTAATTTTAACCAGATACATAGTATAATGAGTGAATCTATGTACAAAATGAGTCTACATTCACTCATTTTATAATGCATGTGGCCGAAATTGAAATGTCTACTAAAAGTGGACGGAGGGAGTACAAGAAGATACATAAAAAATGAATCTATCTAAGTTCTCTCAATGGCTTCCACAAGGTTGCAAATTAACTAACTGCATACGTTTAGTCTACTGCCGTGCATGATCGCCATCTATCTTAGCCTGAATTATGGAAAGTATGTTGGAAAAAAGGCTACATGAAGAGAGCACCGCAAAGCTTCATTATTTCATTCTTAAATCTAGGAAGAACCTAGTGAGTACATATTCACCCCAGAGAGCTTTCAGTAAGATATGGCTCATGGTCAGCGGGAAGCACAAACTCACAGTTCAAAGCCACCATCCAGGAAAAAATGTGGCCAAAGACGAGATCTGGTGGAGACTTATTTTTTTTTTTGATAAAGGGAAGTATATTAATATCGTGGATCTGGTGGAGACTTACCTTGGCTCTGGCGAGCACGAGGACGGCATGCCTCTATTGTCCCTCCAACTCCAGGGATCCAGCCGCGAACACATCATAGTTCCACAATTAGACGTTCCGTCTGTTGGATTTAATTAGTTTCAGAATGCATAACTGGGTACTACTAAGAAAGAGATCAATACAATTATGGTAATGCCACTCCGTAAACTGCACTCTATGCCATGCTATTGTATTTATCCATAATCACAAAGCAGGCACCGAAAATGTACTTGATATTTGAGGCTCAACGGTATCCTTTTACAAATGGAGCAGCTTCTAACCTAGAATAAATGGAAAAACAACAAATGTCAATATCTATGCACATGTAACCGAAAAAGATAACATGTCAATATCTATATATGCACATGTAACTGGAAGAAATAACAGAAAAGCTTGGTTTATGGCATTGGTGATAACCGTGAATATTTGCTTCTTGATACAGTGGAAGAGATGTTCCCGCTGAACCTCAATCTACATGTTTGCCATACACCAGCTAGTACTTTATTTAATGGGAAATAAATACTCTTAAAAAACATTAGTAAAGTATAGAATATCAATTAGATAGAGGGAAGATGAGATCTTGAAAAAAAAATAGTGTGAAGATGACGATAAAATATCATATGACCACGTATCATTAACTTGAGCTGGTTGTTTTCTTATTTCCTGGCATATTCTCCCCATAAATCTCACGTGGCCTCACACCCAAGGAAATTTTCATATGTCACATCCACCTCTATAACATTGGGATAACAAAAATAATGCAAATTCCACCACACTAAACTGTAAATTTCAGATAGATGTCGTGCAACTGCTTGCAATTAGGATGCTTCCGAGATACTCATGAAGCAAACCAGGAGCTTCAGAATTGACCAACTCGCGATTGGTCAAAAACAGCCATTAATCCAAAGCAATGGGAAATAGGAGAACCAGGAACACCAAGCAGCTAAATACGGTTTTATATGAGAATACTGTTTGGTTTCGGTAATAAACATTAAATTTTGGTTCGGTTTCGATAAAAACCAAATTAACCAGAATTAACGTGAATTTTAAAATGACAATTTCTCTTGGTGACCATATATTACAAAATAATGAAATAGACTATAGGCATATAGTTCAAAGTAACCAAATCACCAATAAAGTTAATGAAAGTATGTAAAAGTAGCAAATAACATGGTACAAGTAAACCTATAAAGTTAATGAAAGTATCTACAAGTAGCAAAAGTTCATGAATCCCTCTCGGGGTTTGTCGCCCATCGTCTTACGCTCGAACACGACTGTCGTACAGGGAGGAGCTCCCCTTAGGGCAACGCATGTGTCCTCCCTACCATGCTTTCACTACTATGGAATAGGCTATAGCAGGATCACATAACACCGACGCACGTGTATTCAGAACCGCTGGCGGTAAGTACCATCGACGCGTTCATTTGGCATCCCTCGGTGCTATATGATTACCCCCGGCGCGGATGAAACCAAGGGCGCCGTCGCTAAGGGCAGGCCAGGCCCTCCCTCTGGGCAAACGTAGCCCCGACGTGGTCCGGTCTACCTGCAACGGTGCTAGTGGTATTACCCCCGACGCGTTTGTAACACAGCGCGCCGCCGCTAAGAGCAGGCCAGGCCCCCCCTTCTGGGCAAAATTACCACGGACGCAGTCCCCCTACCGCGCACCGGCGCTAAAAGTTACCCCCGACGGCCCTACGTAACAGCGCGCCGGCGGTAACCTGCATTATATCCACAACTTGGCCAGCCAACCACCGCCACCCCTTTGCCAACCACTCACTCCTCTTTATCCAAATTCGTAACTTCTCTCTTCTCATCTCATTTTCTCACTCCTTTATTCCAATTTTAGCATATCTAACCACCCAAATTTGAAGTATTTTGTCAAATCTTTCTCTCCCAGCATGCTCGTCCCTTCTACGTAGTTAGATCTAGATCTACTACCAAGAATCTCTCTAGATCTAACTAGATCTAGATAGAGTCTACACCACTACTCTCTCTGGTCGACATGTGTCGTGTGTGTACGTTACGATCTTACATATCTCGCGCCGGCCAATAATTATGTCGAGCTATTATTATTGTGTTTGGAACCGAAATATGTGATGATGACCCCTATTTATGGGAATTGTATTGTGTTTGTTGCGATTGTGTAAGATGTGATGACATGGAAATGAGTTGGCAATGTTTTGCCGAAATGTCGATTCATTTCCGCTTCGGCAAATCGTTGCCACTCTGTTTGACCTTTTCTAGCAAAGGTCATGCCAAAATTTTCTGTGAAACCGGTCGGGTGGATCTAATCAAAATTTACTCTTGTCGACCGTGCAGGAGACAATGGTCATCTCGATGAGGGAAAGTGTCGTGAATAGATATGTGAAACGTGCAACGGCCGACATGCATCGAAGGGACCGCATAGACATAACTTGTCCGTGTCAAAGATGCAAACTTGGGTCCATGTTCAACCCCTCTTCGGGCGTAGTGAAGGACCACCCGCTTAGGCGTGGTTTCATGGATGGTTACACTCAGTGGACCATGAGTGGTGAGGAAGATGATCATGGGGATGATCATGAGGAGGGGGGGCGCGACAACAGCTGAAAATGGGGAAGAAGGGCAGGAGGAGAACGACGATGACGAAGAGGCTACCGCACATGGAGATGGAGAGGAAAGCACGAACAATAGTACTATGCTAACTTCAGTCGTGCGGGACCCGCATGTTCAAGAGTTGCTTCTCAGCGATAGGTCGATGACTGATGCGAGAGCCACCGGTAGAGGGAAATCTAAGCTTGCGCAACTGGAGATAGACTCGAATACTCTGTTATACGATACAGCAAACCGCGATCGGAGTCCCGCTAAGAGTATCACTCGATATTGTGCAGATGAAGGCAAAACACGGATGGATAGATATGTGGAACGTGCAACGGACGACATGCATCGAAGGGACCGCATAGACATAACTTGTCTGTGTCGAAGATGCAAACGTGTGTCCCAGTTCAACCCCTCTTTGGGCGTAGTGAAGGACCACCTGGTTAGGCATGGTTTCATGGACGGCTACACTCACTGGACCATGAGTGATGAGGAATATGATCATGGGGATGATCATGATGAGGGGGGCGCAACAACAGCCGAAAATGGGGAAGAAGGGCAAGAGCAGAACGACGATGATGAAGAAGCTACCGCACACGGCAATGGAGAGGAAAGCGCGTACAACGGTACTCCGCTAACTTCAGTCGTGTGGGACCCTCATATTCAAGAGTTACTTCTCAGCGATATGTCGACGACTGACACGAGAGCCACTGGTAGACGGAAATCTAAGCTGGCGCAACTTGAGATAGACTCGAATACTCTGTTGTACGATGCAGCAGACCGCGATCCGGAGGAGTCCCACTTAAGAGCAGCACTCGATATTATGCAGATGAAGACAAAACACCTCTTGTAATACATGAAAAGGCGTCTTTCTAAATACAACACGTGTCCTACTAGTCTAGGCGAGTCAAAGAAAGTCGTGTTCCCTCTCGATTTGCCCACACAAAGTACCATGCATGCATCCATGACTGTGTCATTTATCGGAACGAACACGCGGATAAGAACCAATGCCCAGTGTGTGCTGCTGACCGGTACAAGAGACGGAAGAAAGCCGCTCCTCGGAAAGTGGTGTGGTACTTCCCGCTCACGCCTCGTCTGCAGCGGTACTTCGTGGACCCCAAGAATGCAAAGTTGATGCGCTGGCACGCGAACAGAAAGGAGGCAGTGCTGAATGATTGATATGTCATAAATGTATCCTTAATTTCTGATGTTCCATGTTGTTTTATTAATGTTTTACACATGTTTCCTATACACTCTATGCCATTTTTATCGATTTTCCGGACTAACCTATTGACAAGATGCCATAGAGACAGTTCTCTATTTTCTGTTGTTTTTTGTTTCCGAAAAGTTGTTCTCGGAATATTCTCGGAATTGGAAAATTCGAAGCTCGTAAGTCTTAGAATTCCCTAAGGTCCACGGACTCCCGAAGAGACCCGGAGGGGGGCCACAGGGGGCCCACACCATAGGGCGGCGCGACCCCTGGCCGCGTCATGGGGTTGAGTGGGCCCCTCGGCCTCCACCGAATTTGCTCTTTCGCCTATTTGTACCCTTCGAGACGTAAAACCTAAATATATACCACTTCATCCCGAGAAACACCTGAGGCCGCCGTCATAGTCATCCCGAGATCTGGAGGGTTCTGGAGCTCTCCCCAGCACCCTGCCGGAAGGGGAATTCATCACCGGAGGGGTCTACACCACCATGCCCTCCTCCGAAGTGATGCGCAGTTCATCCCTGGACTACGGGTCCATAGCAGTAGCTAGATGGTTGTATCCTCCACTTTATGACTCATGTTTAGATCTCGAGAGCTGCCTCACATGATCGAGATAATCTTTACGTTATGCTACAAGTTGTGTCTGTTGGGATCCGATGAATGAGGAATGATATCTCTTTTGATTATAAATCTACCATGTTATCTTCATGCATATGTTATTTATGATCTTTCATGCTCTCCATTATTAGTAGATGCTCTGGCCAAGTAGATGCTAGTAACTCCAAGAGGGAGTATTTATGCTCGATAGTGGGTTCATGACTCCTTTGGATCTGTGCTCGAGTGACAGAAACGTGATGGATGGAGTATGTGTTGTTGCCATTAGGGAGAAAACAACAATGCTTTGTCTAAGAATGATTTTATTGTTTACATTACACACTTTGCTTACTGCGATTATCTGTTGCTTGCAACTTAATACCCAACGTTTGTTCGGATGATATTCGGATGGTGGATTATTAGACATAGATGTAGTTGGATGGCGGTCTATGTATTTTGTTGTAATGCCCATATGAATCACATAGTAATGTTTATGTCTTGCATATGCACTACGGTGCAGCCTTTATTTTTGTCAATTTCCAGCTATAATTTGTTCACCACACATGTTATTTATCTTTCACGGAGAGACACCGCTAGTGAACTGTGGACCCCGGTCCATTTTCCTCATACTCACAAAACACCTACTGCTTTCATACGGTTATCCTATTGTTTTCCACACCATACGTTTAACCTCTTTGTGTTCAGCAAAACCGGTGAGATTGCCAACATCACTTCTACGTTGGGGCAAAGTTATTTGATTGTGTTGTGTAGGTTTCACGTTGCTCCTGAACCGTTAGTGCAGCCTACCACCTCAGTTGCATCAACATTGAGGGATTGCATGTCCTCCTACTGGTCGATTCAACATTGGTTTCTTTTATGAGGCTAAACTTGTCGTTGCACTCTTCACAACCTTCCACTTGGGGTTTACCAACGTTTGCATAAAAAATTTCTGGCGCCGTTGCCGGGGAGGCCGTCTTGTTTGCTTCTCTTTGTCAAGAACACACAAAAATTAGTTCTTATTTTAGCTGTAGTTTTATTCCTGTTTTTAGGCTTGTTAAAATGACTACTTTTGAGAACACTAAGTTGTGTGACTTTACTAGCACCAACAACAATGATTTAATTAGAACACCTATTGCTCCACCTGCTCCTACTGCTGACTTTTATGAGATAAAGCATGCCTTGTTAAACCTTGTTATGAGAGGGTAGTTTTCTAGTGTTAGTAATGATGATCTTGCTGCCCATATTAATAATTTTGTTGAACTATGAGAGATACAAAAGTATAAAGATGTAGATAGAGATATTATTAAGCTGAAATTGTTTCCTTTCTCTTTGAGAGGAAGAGCTAAAGAATGGTTGCAATTGATGTATATGCACGCTTCTATTCTTGTAGATGGTGTTGGGCCTCCAAGTGCAGAGGTTTGTAGAACAACAGCAAGTTTACCTTAAGTGGATTACCCAAGGTTTATCGAACTCAGGGAGGAAGAGGTCAAAGATATCCCTCTCAAGCAACCCTGCAGTTACGATACAAGAAGTCTCTTGTGTCCCCAACACACCTAATACAACTGTCAGTTGTATAGGTGCACTAGTTCGGCGAAGAGAGAGTGAAATACAAGTAATATGGATGTGTATAAGTGATAATAGCAATCTGAAATAAAAATGGCAACAAGCAAACATGTAGCAAAACTTATTGTAAACGGTGTATCAATGCTTAGAAACAAGGCCTAGGGATCATACTTTCACTAGTAAACACTCTCGACAATAATAACATAGGGTCATCCAACACAAGATATAAATATCATGCTAAACCACGCGGTGCACACACTGTCACCTTTACACCGTGATCAAAGTGTTTACGGAGATCTGATAATAAAACCCCTCAAGTAGCATAACATATGAAGATTACATCTACATATTCAATTAGATTACAAAGCTCATGATCACATAAGGATCACACCATGGGAGAGAGAGATGAAGCACATAGCTACCGGTAGAGACCTCAACCCCGGGGGAGAACTAGTCTCTCCTCATCATAGGAGACAAGAACGGCGATGGAGATGGCGGTGGAGTGGATGGAGATGGATCCGGGGGCACTTCCCCGTCCGGCAGGGTACTGGAATAGAGATTTCTGTCCCCGAAACTTGTCGGCGGCAGAGCTACGGATGTTTTTTGTGGGTAAAGCCGATTGATCTCGGGTTTATGCACCGGGGAGTATATATGGGCGAAAAGGCAATGCCAGGGGGTGGCCAGGGGGCCCACACCACATCCCGGCGCGGCTAGAGGAGGAACCGCGCCACCCTATATGGTGTAGTGGCTCCCGTGCACAACTCCGGGTCTCTTCGGGACTCCGTGGACTCTCCGGGACTTCTAAGACTTCTGACTTTTGAATTATCCAATTCCAAGAATATTTCGAGAACAACTTTTCTGAAACTAAAAATAGCAGAAAACATGGAACTCGCTCTGTGGCATCTTGTCAATAGGTTAGTCCGTAAAATCGATAAAAATGACATAACGTGTATAGCAAATATGTGGGAAAATAAGAAAACAACATGGAACATAAGAAATTAAGGATACATTTATGACGTATCAACATCCCCAAGCTTAGTTCCTACTCTTCCTCGAGTAGGTAAACGATAAAAACACATAATTTCAGAGGTGACATGCTACCAACATAAACTTGATCATCAATAATGTAAAATCATATCTAAGATGTGATCAGAGAACTTAAACACAAACATGATAAGTAGAACTTTAATAATAAAGCATAGCAATCACTTTGCATCATGATAAGTAACTCAAATAAAAGATCAGGAATAACAATTCAAATAAAGATATATGTTTGTTCCAAGTATAAAGAACGCATGACAAAGTGATATTTCGCAAGTCCTTAAGAGCGGGGAAAAACATAAATTCCAGGAAAGCTTCAAAGTTTCATGAGGAGGACTAGAACAAATAGTTAGAGAACAAGCAATAACACATCATTAATCAATTAATAATGTTTCTGGGACGAATGCACATAAAACTCAGAATGGCAAAAATGCTCTCTCATTTGTGAATAAAGTTAGAAGATGGAGAATCAACATAAAAGTAAAAGAAACGCCCTTAGCAGAGGGAAGCATGGATCACTCATGTGCTAGAGCTTTTATTTTATTAATAGAGGTATTAAAAGTTTGACACTACTTCCATCCATCTTACAAAAATCATGGCTAATCGAATCCTCGGGTGCCTGCCAACAATCACATACCGTGGACGAGTGTCTATATTTTGGGAGGTGGATGTTAATGTCAACGAGTGGTAAACAGAAAATACAGTACGTCACAAGCCAACTAGACTTCACAAGAGCGGCTCCCATATGAAGGACGCAACTGGTGTAGAAGGTCATCCCCCTCTCTTTTTTGTTTACACAATTATGCTTTGACTGATAAATCAGGGGCAAAAATAGTGAAAAGAATTTGTATGTATTAATTTGGGGTTGGGCACCCCGCTGCCAGCTCTTCTATCAATTGGATAAGAGGATGAAGCCACTAGTCCATGGTGTGAAATCCAATCAACAAGTGAGATAAAAAATCTCTATTTACGTCCTCATGAGCAAAAACAGGAACACAAAGCAAGAGTAATTTTCAAGGTTTAAAGGTAACACATGAGAAATTTACTTGGAGTGGCGGTTAATTACCACATATAGGTAGGTATGGTGGACACAATGGGAAAACTTTGGTTTCTGAGAGTTGGATTGCACGAGTAGAACTTCATACTTAGTACGGGTGTAGGTTAGCAAAAGAGTGGGAGCGACAAATCAAGAGAGCATAAAGCCATAATCATGCATAAAGACATAAACATCATGAATTAAAGCATAAGTGGTACCACGAGTTCTAAAATTAAATGATCATAGAGGCTATTAGTGACTTGTTCATAGTCATAGACATGATGTGAGCATGCGCCAAGTCAACCAAATAAAACATTCAAAGGAGAATACCACAAATTTATGCTCCAATATGACAAGAACAACTCATGATTCCTTCAATGGCACATTAAACACTCTGAGCTATTTGAGGCTAATCATGCTACTAAATAACCACAAGATTTTAGAACTAAAAGAAAATCTAGCATGATATGAAAAAGTTCTAGCCACAGTCTATACAAGCTTCTACTTGCACCTTAGAAAAATCTACTTCAAGTAGCAGTTTCTTTTCCCAAAAAGTACCATACAAAATATGTTTTAACAAAAAATCTCTACAGAGTACAACACCATACAAAATATGTTCTAGCCACAGCAAAAGACTGGGAGCGACAAATCAAGAGAGCATAAGAGCCATAATCATGCATAGCGACATAAACATAATTAATCAAAGCATAAGTGGTACCACGAGTTCTAAAATTAAATGATCATAGAGGCTATTAGTGACTGGTTCATAGTCATAAACATGATGTGAGCATGCGCCAAGTCAACCAAATAAAACATTCAAAGGAGAATACCACAAATTTATGCTCCAATATTGAAAGAGCATGGTTCCCCCATGTGTGGTTTTGGTAATTGATGACAATCACTATGGACTAATGGTTGCATTGAGCTACACTTGTAGAGTTTCTCCACAGGCAATACTTGATGTCCATGTGTTGGATTCAAGATAATCAAGTGGTGACCAAGGTGCTATTCATGTGAATATCCCAAGTTTGGTCATGAGAGAGTTGAGCATATTGCAAGTATGTCTTGAAGAAGAATATTGTGTGAACATTCATCTTTACCTTCAAGACATCATTATTATGAAGAGAGAAGAAAAGATAAAAGGTTGATCAAGGCAAAGTGCTAAGCGATGGTTAATAGTGATCAACTCACAAAACAAGAAGATGCACCATGTGGTATCATGGTATCGTAAGTAATTGTTCATATAGCTTTGTGTTCTAACCCATTATATGTGTGTGTGGTATATCTATGTGGGGTTAGGCATCTTTCCATGGGCTTGCATCAAAAGGAAGATTTCATATAGTCCATGGTGGATGACGTCAAGTTGTGATCGTCATCAAGTTCGAGAAGTGCAAGTTCAAGGGAAGCATATCGAAGAGATCACATTCTTGAAGCTTGCCACTCTTTTGGAGATAATGTTAAAGTAAAGATATACTTAAAAGAGCCTCTCCCATAGTTGCATATGGGGGGAGCATCTTTGTGTCTTCATCAAGCAAAAAGAAATCAAGAAAGGTGTTCCATCTTGAGGAGGTCGAGATCGTCATATTATAGCTCAAGTGGAATGCTCAAGGCAAAGGTATGATCTTGATAGGTTTTCTATTTTACCGGTCTCATAGCATTAGGAGGGAGACCGGATTATAGGATAGATAACCGTACTATCAAGAGGGGCTCTCATATTAGCAACTTGATCGCATCACTCGGAGAGAGCTCAAACCTTTGCATACTTGGCATAACATTTCTTGGTTCTTATTTGTGTTTTCTCGATGTGTTGTTTTTGAGCTTGTCATGTGCTTCAATACAAGCTCAAGTTCATCAAAAACGGGTTTCGCATGAAAAACTTATTGCGTTTTTGATATTGGAGGTTTTACCGATTGTTCCTTTATAGAGAGGTAATAACTTTCATCATTTGGTTTTATCATCCAATTATGGACTATGATGTTTCTTTGCATAATCTTGTAGTGCTCGTTCTTACGATTTCAACGAGCCCAAGATCATCGAAAACGGAGTCCGGATGCAAAAGATATCGCGTTTTTAGTGAAGGACATTTTCTGAAAACTGGTAGGCCGGCCCCAGGCCGGGGTGGGCTCCCCAGGCCGGACCCCTACCCGAACCGTCCGGCCTGGAGGCCGGCCTGGCCGGCCCGGGAGGCCGGGGTGGGGCAGAATGCCCCCAACGGGCTGTTTTTGGGGGCCTATAAAAGGGGCCTTCTTCCCCATTGGTTTCCTATCTTTTTAGCAAGTTTTCCCCCACCATTGTTGACCTTTTTGGAGCTTGCTCTCTCTCTATTCCTCCATGATTCTTGCCTCCAATTAGTGGGAAAAGAGAGAGGAGATCTAGATATATTATCCCACCAATCCATCTCTCCTCTTAGTGAGGGGAAAGTCTTTGGATCTAGATCTTGTGGATTCATTTGTTGAGTTCTTTATTGTTCTTCCTCTCTTCTCCCCCCATAGCATTTGTTGCTTTGGTGGGATTTGAGAGTGAAGGATTTGAGCACTTCTTGTGTTCTTGCCATTGCATAGGTTGCATCGGTTTGAGTTCTCTACGAGGATTCGTTCGATTGAAAGGTTGAGAAGCTTGTTACTCTTGGGTTCTTGGAGTGCCCTTGAGCTTGTCCTCTTGGGTACTTGGAGTGCCCTAGACGGTTGTTGTTGTCTCGGAGTTTTGGTAGCTCCGGACCTTGTTGCTATCTCGGAGTTTTGGTGGCTCGCGGGATATTGTTGGGAGCCTCCAATTGAGTTGTGGAGATTGCCCCAACCTTGTACGGGATCGGTGACCGCCCTCAAAGGTCCCATAGTGGATCGTGGCACTCCGCATTGGTGGAGGCACGAGGAGAATAAGGTGAGCCATTGGGCGCTTGGAGTCATTGTGACTCCACACCTCTCCAACGGAGATTAGCTTCCATTGGGAAGTGAACTTCGGGATAAATCATCGTCTCCTCGTCTCTCGGTTATTTCTATACCCGAACTCTTTACTTATGCAATTTACTTTGTGATAGCCATCGAGCTTGAAGTAACATATCTTGCTATCACATAGTTGTTTGAATTGTTTAGCATAAGTTGTTGGTGCACATAGGTGAACCTAGTTTGTTTAGGTTTTGGCTTGATAAATTAAACGCTAGTTTTATTCCGCATTTATTCAAGCCTTAACCGTAATTATTTTTAAACGCCTATTCACCCCCCCTCTAGGCGACATCCGTGTCCTTTCAAATATGACAAGAACAACTCATGATTCTTTCAATGGCACATTAAACACTCTGAGCTATTTGAGGCTAATCATGCTACTAAATAACCACAATACTTTAAAACTAAAATAAAATCTAGTATGATATGAAAAAGTTCGAACCACAGTCTATACAAGCTTCTACTTGCACCTTAGAAAATTCTACTTCAAGCAGCAGTTTCTTTTTCCAACAAGCACCATACAAAATATGTTTTAACAAAAAATCTCTACATGCTACAGCCAGAAAACATGATAGTAATCACATAACAATACTAAAACTAACATCTCTGAATAAGAGATGCAATGAAAAAAAGAGCTGAACAAGAACTTTTCGCAATAACTAGAAGAAAAACTAAGAATACTAGCATAGCGAGTATTCAAATGAAAAAGCGAAGCGTGTCTCTCTCCGAAACAAGGATGCTAGGTCCAATGATATTATTGCAGCAAGGAAAAAAAGAAAACAAAATAAAAACAACGCTCCAAGTAAACTTCATATGATATGACCGAATAAAAATATAGTTTCACGAGAAGTGACCTGATAGATAGTTTGATGAAGAAGGGGATTCCTTGGGCATCCCCAAGCTTAGATGCTTGAGTATTATAAAAATATTCTTGAATGACCACGGGGTCACCCCCAAGATTTGATCTTGCACTCTTCTTGGTCATATATATCACTTCTTCTCTTGACCCTTGAAAACTTCCTTCACACCACACTCAAAGAGTAATTCGCATTAGATGGTTAGTGAAACAATAAAAAAAATCCATTGTCTATGTATGACACAAGTTCTATTGATACTTTTAAACATTAGATACATCCACTCATGTTTTGTGAAGCAAAGAAATCCATTTGACATCGTAAAAGAGCAAATGCAAGAAAAATAGCTGAATTTGTCAAAACGAGAACAGTCTGTAAAGACGAATTTTTCGAGGCGCTTACGTTGCTCAAATCAAAAAACTTGAAGAACTAAAAAGTTGCGGAATTAGCTGAGGAATAATCACAACAAATTTCAGGTCATCTTGATCTTCTTGGATTTTTCACGATTTTTTACGCTGGACAGCAGAAATCTGTTTTCTGCGCAGAAATCCAAAACAACTCCAACTTTCGTCAGAAACTTTACTTGGCACTACTAAAACATGAAAAGAAAGATACAAAGGATTTGCTACAGAAGTATACAACCCCTTGACTCAAAGAAAACAGAGAAAAACAAAGAAAAAATAAAACCATGGGTTATCTCCCAAGAAGTGATTTTCTTTAAAGCCTTTTCAGCTAGGCATGATAACTTGAGAAGATGCTCAGATGAGAAATATGAATTTAAGCAAAGAGAGCATCAATAAGCAAATGTAAAACAAATTTAAGCATAACCCACTTCCTATGTAAAAGAATCTTGTATAAGAACAAGTCAATAAAGCACAAAGTGGCTAGCATAGGAAGACAAAATAAGTTCAACTTCAGAAATTTCAACATAAACAGGAGAAACTTGACATTTTTTAGATGCATAGGATTATGTTTCCCTCTCTCATGATAAGTTTCAGTAGCATCATGAATAAAATTAACTATATAACTATCACATAAAACATTCTTACCATGAGCCACATGCATAAAATATTTATTACTCTCCACATAAGCATAGTCATCCTTATTAATAGCAGTGGGGGCAAATTCAACAAAAATAGCTATCATTATTATTCTAATAACCATAATAATAAAATATAGGAGGCATATTATAATCATAATTAACTTTTTCCTCAATAGTAGGTGGACTGAAAATAACATATTCATCATTGTAATCATCATATATTGGAGGCAGAGTATCATCAAAGAAAATTTCCTCCTCAAAACTTGGTGGACTAAAAATATCATATTCATCAAAACTAGCTTCCCCAAGCTTAGATTTTTCCATAGCATTAGCAATAATGGTGTTCAAAGAATTAAAGCTAATAACATTTCTACTAGCATGCAAATAAAGCTCCATAGATTTTTAAAGTTTCTCTTCAAACAGTTCATGTCCTAACTCAAGATAAATATTATAAATCTCTCTCATATTTTTGTTGTTTTATATTAAGCCTAACTAGTAAAAATAAAAACAAGGAACAAGTAAAAATAAGCCTAACTAGTGAAAACCAGAAACAAAAAGATATAATTGCAAAATCTAAAGGTAATAACTTCGAGCACTCACAAAGGATGTGAGAACCTTTTTCCTTACCTCCCCGGTAACGCCGCCAGAAAAGAGCCTGATGTCTACGCACTCTTATATTCTTGTAGACATTGTTGGGCCTCCAAGTGCAGAGGTTTGTAGAACAACAGCAAGTTTCCCTTAAGTGGATTACCCAAGGTTTATCGAACTAAGAGAGTAAGAGGTCAAAGGTATCCCTCTCAATCAACCCTGCAATTACGATACAAGAAGTCTCTTGTGTCCCCAACACACCTAATACAATTGTCAGTTGTATAGGTGCACTAGTTCGGCGAAGAGAGAGTGAAATACAAGTAATATGGATGTGTATAAGTGATAATAGTAATTTGAAATAAAAATGGCAGCAAGCAAACATGTAGCAGAACTGATTGTAAACGGTGTATCAATGCTTAGAAACAAGGCCTAGGGATCATACTTTCACTAGTGAACACTCTCAACAATAATAACATAGTTGAATGCATAAATATATCTCTTCACTATGCTACTCCGAACCACTCTCTGGTTGAATAACAAACACCAATTCATTGCGTAGGGGTAAAAAGCACACCTTAAATTCATGTTCCCGTATCTAGGTAACCCACGCTGTCACTATGAGCGCCATAGAAGGTACTAGACAAACACCACAATTTCATAGGGTCATCCAACACAAGATATAAATATCATGCTAAACCACATGGTGCACACACTGTCACCTTTTACACCGTGATCAAAGTGTTTACAAAGATCTGATAATAAAACCACTCGAGTAGCATAACATATGAAGAGTACATCTACATATTCAACTAGATTACAAAGCTCATGATCACATAAGGATCACACCATGGGAGAGAGAGATGAAGCACATAGCTACCGGTAGAGCCCTCAGCCCCGGGGGAGAACTACTCCCTCCTCATCATAGGAGACAACAACGACGATGGAGATGGCGGTGGAGTTGATGGAGATGGATTCGGGGGCACTTCCCTGTCCAGCACGGTGCCAGAACAGATATTTCTGTCCCTCAAAACTTATCGGCATCGGCAGCGGAGCTACAGATGTTTTTTGTGGAAAAGGTCGATTGATCTAGGGTTTATGCATCAAGGAGTATATATGGGCGAAAGGGCGATGCCAGGGGGTGGCCAGGGGTCCCACACCATATCCTAGCGCGACCAGAGAGGGAACCGCGCCACCCTATGGTGTGGTGGTTCCCGGGCACCCCTCCGGGTCTCTTTGGGACTCTGTGGACCTTCCGGGACTTCTAATACTTCTGGCTTTTGAATTTTCCAATTCCGACAATATTTTTAGAACAACTTTTCTCAAACCAAAAATAGAAGAAAATAGGGAACTAGCTCTGTGGCATCTTGTCAATAGGTTAGTCCGGAAAACCTATAAAAATGACATAAAGTATATAGCAAATATGTGGGAAACAATAAGAAAACAACATGGAACATCAGAAATTAAGGATACGTTTATGACGTATCGGCTATCTCTGCCTAGAAATAGTCTTGATTCTTGGACTAAGTGTAAAGATGGTTTCATTGGAAAATATTATCCTCGTGCTAAGATTATATCTTTAAGAAGTAGCATTATGAATTTAAGCAACTTGATAATGAGCATGTTGCTAAAGCTTGTGGAAGAATTAAATATTTAGTAAACAATTGTCCCACTCATGGACTGACTACTTGTATGATCATCCAAACCTTTTATGGAGGACTAAATTTTTCTTCAAGAAACCTTCTGGATTCAGCTGCTGGAGGAACCTTTATGTCCATGACCTTGGGGGCAGCAACAAAGATTCTTGATCGTATGATGGTAAATTATTCTGAGTGGCACACTGAGAGAGCTACAACTAGTAAGAAGGTAAATTCTGTTGAAGGAACACCATCTTTGAGTGATAGACTTGATGTTATTATGTCTATGCTCATTAATGGCCATGCTCCTATTGATCCAAATAATGTTCCTTTAGCCTCTTTGATTGTTCAAGAAGAGCATGTTGATGTGAACTTCATTAAGAATAATAATTTCAACAACAATGCTTATAGGAATAATTTTGCTAGCAATAACTATATGCCATATCCTCTTAATAGTGGTAATAATGATAGAACTGGAATGACTAGTGAAAGAATTTCAGAAGTTGAAAGAGCCACTAAAAACTTTATACAAAAGCAATATCAGAAAAAATAAACTATTTACTAAGACCATGGAGGAACAATCTATTATGCTAAAAAATATTTGTTATCAACTTGAGAGTTTAAATAGAGAAATATCTGATTTGCAAGTTAAAATTGCTCATGCTGAAACTTCTATTTCATCCATGTCTGAAGCACAATTTTCTTTGATTAATAGGATGACTTCTAAAACTGAAACTATAGACGAGAATCCGTTTGCTGCTACAAATGCCATCCAAATTCGAATTGATCATAATGTTAGGATGTTAGCTGAATTGCATGCTAGATGGGAAAAAGAAGATAAAATAGCTAGAAAGAATAATATAGCTAATGTTTGCACCATTACCATCACTAGTAAAACTTAAGCTTCTCATGCTTGAAAACCTTCTACTATCAATGGTATAGTAATTGGTGTTGGGAACACTCCCACTTCCGCTATTAAAAATGCAAAACTGGCTTAAAGTGCTAAAAATGTTCGGGATAATAGTGCTGAAATTTTTAGAAACATGGGAGAAAATGGTCCCATTACCTTTGATAAAAATTATTAATATTTATGATTGCAACATAACTGAAGTTATTAATTTATTACAAAAGCTTGCTAGTTTTCCTAATGCTAGTGCTATAAATATGTCTTTCATAAAACATATTACAAATGCTCTCATGCAAATAAGAGAGGATGAATTAAGATGTGAAGCCTCTATCCCTAGGATGCTAGATGATTGTTGGGAACCCATTATTAAAATGAAAGTGAATAACTTTGATTGTAATTATCTATGTGATCTTGGTGCTAGTATCTCTGTTATGCCCAAGAAACTCTATGCTATTCTTGATTTACCACCATTGGAACATTGTTATTTGGATGTTCGTCTTATTGATAATGTTAGAAAGAAACCTTTGGGTAGAGTTGATGATGTTCTTATAATGGCTAATAATAATCTTGTCCCCGTTGATTTTGTTGTCTTGAATATTCAATGCAATGCTTCTTGTCCAACTGTTTTGGGAAGACCTTTTCTTAGAACTCTTGGTGCTATTATTGATGTGAAAGAGAGGAATATTAAATTTCAGTTCCCACTCAAGGAAGGTATGGAACACTTTCCTAAAAATATAATTAAGTTGTCTTTTGATTCCATTATTTTAACACATTACAATTTAAATGCTTCTTCATTGGGAAATACTTGAATCCACTTTTCTGGGCATGGCTAAAAGGCGTTAAAGAAAAGCACTTCTTGGGAGATAACCCATGGTTTTATTTTTGCTTTGTTTTTCTCTGTTTTCTTTGAGTAAAGGGGTTGTATACTTCTGTAGAAACTCCTTTATATATTTATTTTCATGTCTTAGTAGCGCCAAGTAAGGTTTCTGACGAGAGTTTGAGTTTGTTTTCGGATTTCTGCACAGGAAACAGATTTCTGCTGTCCACCGTAAAAAATCGTATAATTCACTGTAAAAACGAAATGACCTGAAATTTCTTTTGCTTATTCTCGGCTAATTCCACAACTTTTTCATTCTTTAAGTTTTTCGATCTGAGCAACGTAAGTGCCTCGAAAAAATTCGTCTTTACAGACTGTTCTGGTTTTGACGGATTCTGCCATTTTTCTTGCATTTGCTCTTTTGCGATGTAAAGTGGATTTATTTGATTCACGAAACATCATTTGTTGTAGATTATGTTTAAAAGTATCAATATCACTTGTTCCATACAGAACCAATGGATTTTTAGTATTTGCACTAACCCTCTAATGCGAACTACTCTTTGAGTGTGGTGTAAAGGAAGTTTTCAAGGGTGAAGAGAAGACGGTGATATATGTGATAAAAAAGAGTGCAAGGTCAAAGCTTGGGGATGCCCCCGTGGTTCATCCAAGCATAGTTTTATAAGACTCAAGTATCTAATCTTAGGGATGCCCAAGGCATCCCCTTCTTCATCAACAATCTATCAGGTCACTTCTAGTGAAACTATATTTTTATTCGGTCACATCATATGAAATATAGTTGGATCCTAATTTTTTTGTTTCGGAGAGAGACACGCTCCGCTTTTTTGTTTGAATACCCGCTATGCTAGTATTCTTAGTTTTTCTTCTAACTGCTGCGAAAATTCTCTTTTAGCTCTTGTTTTCATTGCATCTCTTGTTCAGAGTTGTTAGTTTTAGTAGTGTTATGTGAGTAATCTCATATTTTCTTGCTGTAGGATTTAGAGAATTTTTGTTAAAGCATGTTTTGTATGGTGCTTGTTGGGAAAAGAAACTGCTGCTTGAAGTAGAATTTTTAACGATGCAAGTAGAAGCTTGTCTGACTATGGCTAGACTTTTCATATCATGATATATGTTATTTTAGTTCTAAATCCTTGTGGTTATTGAGTAGCATGATTAGTCTCAAATAGATGAGAGTGTTTAATGTGCCATTGAAAGAATCGTGAGTTGTTCTTGTCATATTGAAGCATAAATTTGTGGTGTTCTCCTTCGAATGTTTTATTTGGTTGACTTGGCGTATGCTCACAGCATGTTTATGACTATGAACCAGTCACTTATAGCCTCCATGATCATTTAGTTTTTGAACTTGTGGTACCACTTATGCTTTGATTAATGATGTTTATGTCGCTATGCATGATTATGGCTCTTATGCTCTTTTAATTTGTCGCTCCCAGTCTTTTGCTAGCCTCCACCTGTACTGAGTATGAGCTCTACTCGTGCAATACAACTCCACAATACAAAAGTTTTCCCATCCTATCCAGCATACCTACCTACATGTGGCATTTAACTGCCACTCCAAGTAAATTGCTCATGTGTTACCTTTAAAACCTTCAAAATTACTCCTGTTTTGTGTTCTTGTTTTTTCTCATGAGGACATAAATAGAGAATCTTTATCTCACTTGTTGATTGGATTTCACACCCTGGACTAGTGGCTTCATCCGCTTATCCAATTGATAGAAGAGCTGGCAGCGGGGGTGCCCAGCCCCAAATAAATAACACAAATTCTCTTCACTATTTTTGCCCCTGATCTATCAGTTAAATCATAATTGTGTAAACAAAAGAGAAAGAGGGATGACCTTCTACACCAGTTGCATCCTTCATATGGGATCCGCTCTTGTCAAGTCTAGTTGGCTTGTGACGTACTGCATTTTATGTTTACCATTCGTTGAAATTAGCATACACCTCCCTAAATATAGACACTCCTCCACGGTATGTGATTGTTGGCAGGCACCCAAGGATTCGGTTAGCCATGGTTTGTGTAAGATGGATGGGATGAGTGTCAAACATTTTATACCTCTGTTTAATAAAATAAAAGCTCTAGCACATGAGTAATCCATGTTTCAATCAGCAAAGGGCCTTTCTTTTAGTTTTATGTTGAGTCTCAATGTTCTAACTTTTTGAATGGTTGAGAGAGCATAGTTGCCATTCTGAGTTTTATGTGCACTTGTCCCAAAAACATTATTAGTTTATTCATGATGTGTTATTTCTTGTTCTCGAATTATTTGTTCTAGTATTCCTCATGAACTTTGAAGGTGTACTCGCATTTATGTTTTCCCCCACTCTTAAGGACTAGCGAAAGATCGCTTTGCCATGCTTTCTCTGTACTTGAAACAAACGTATAATTTTTGATGCATTGTTATTCATGATCTTTTATTTGTGTTACTTCTCATGATGCAAGGTGATTGTTATGCTTAATTATTAAAGTTCTATTTATCATGCTTGTGTTAAAAAGTTCTATGATCTCAACTTACATATGCTTTTACGTATTGATGGTCAAGTTTATGTTGGTAACATTTCACCTCAGAAATTATGTGTTTTTATCATTTACCTACTCGAGGACGAGTAGGAACTAAGCTTGGAGATGTTGATACGTCATAAACGTATCCTTAATTTCTGATGTTCCATGTTGTTTTCTTATTGTTTCCCACATGTTTGCTATACACTTTATGCCATTTTTATCGATTTTCCGGACTAACCTATTGAGAAGATGCCACCGGGTCAGTTTCCTGTTTTCTGTTGTTTTTAGTTTCAGAAAAGTTGTTCTGGAAATATTATCGGAATTGGAAAATTCGAAGCCCGGAAGTCTTAGAATTCTAGAAGGTTCCACCGAGTCCCGAAGAGACCCGGAGGGGGGGTCATAGGGGGCCCACACCATAGGGCGGCGCGCCCCCCTGATACGTCGAAAACATATCTCCTTTTCCGAACATTTTTCCTATTGTTTTCCTCTAAACTTGTGTGTTTTGAATGCAACTTACACGGACTAACGCTGTTTTCAGCAGAATTACCTTGGTGTCTCCTTTTTGTGCAGAAAAATCAACTTTCGGGAAATTGCCCAGAAAAGACCTCATTGCTCCTAAAACACCAGAAGACCCCGGGAGCCAGAAGGAGGCAAGGAGAAGAGCCACACGGGGGCCACACCACCCCCTTGGCGCCCCCTTGGCCACGCCAGCACATGGTGTGGAACACCCAGAGCCCCCATCGGCCTCCCCTTTCGACTACAAATAGTCTTCAACCCTAAAACATGAGGGGGTTTGATAGTTTTATAGAAAGAAGTCTGTAGCTCCGCCGCCATCGCGAATCCTTTTTCGGGGTTCAGAAACTCCGTTCTGGCACCCTGCCGGGACGGGGAATTGGAGGAGATCATCGCCACCGTCATCACCAACGCCTCTCCATCGACCATCCATGTTTCCCTCATCCATGTGTGAGAAGTTCCCCCGCTGTAGGCTGAAGGGGATGGTAGGGATTGGATGAGTTCGTTCATGTAATAATGTCGTGATTGTTTGGGCATAGTGCCTAGTATCCTCTATTAGTGCTATTGACATTGTTGCAACTTGGTATGCTTAATGCTTGCCACTTTGGTCCCGAGTGCCATGATCTCATATCTGAACATGTTATTGAATCGTGACGATAATTATTGTTTCTTGACCATACCTGCAAGTTGTTTACAGATATCGTTGTCCGGAACTCGAGGCGTCGAAGTGGCAGAAATTGGGACAACCGGAGGGGAGGGCTGTGATATGAGGATCACATGTGTTCACGGAGTGTTAATTCTTTGCTCCGGTGTTCTATTAAAAGGAACACCTTAATTACCAGTAGCTCCCTTGAGGCCCCGCTGAAAACGGGCTGGTAGGACAATAGATGTTGTGCAAGTTCTCATTGCGAGTACGTACGACTATTTACGGAACACACGCCTATGGTTACTTAGTGATGGGATGCTTTATCGTATTTATCTGCAATGCCCATGACTTGATCATTATATGAACTATCTTATCCATGCAACGCCCGTTCATCCATCCCTATGCCTACTGTATTTAATCCCACAGTTTACTTCAATCACCACTACTGATGTTTTCATACTACTGTTGTTATTATTTCACTACTGATGCTACTATAAAACTATTACTACTGATAAACCACTAGGAACAAGTCCACTTTCAGGTGCAGGTGAATTGACAACTCACTTGTTAAGGCTCACGAATATTCTTGGGCTCCCCTTGTGTCGAATCAATAAATTTGGATTTTACTTCCCTCGAAGACTGTTGCGATCCCCTATACTTGTGGGTCATCACCCCCCGGTCGCGCCATGGTGTGGTTTGCCCCCCCGGTCTCCATCGTCTTTGCCATTTTGCCTATTTGTACCCGCGAGACGTAAAACTAAATATATACCAGTTCGTCCCGAGAAACACCCGAGACCGCTGTCATAGTCATTCCGAGGTCGGGAGGGTTCTCGAGCTCTCACCGGCACCCTGTCGGGAGGGGAATTCATCACCGGAGGGGTCTATACCACCATTCCCTCCTCCGAAATGATGCGTGAGTAGTTCATCCCTAGACTACGGGTCCATAGCAGTAGCTAGATGGTTGTCTCCTCCACTTTATGTCTCATGTTTATATCTCGTGAGCTGTCTCACATGATCGAGATCATCTTTATGTAATGATACATGTTGTGTTTGCTGGGATCCGATGAATGAGGAATACCATGTCTTTTGATTATCAATCTACCATGTTATCTTCATGCATATGTTATTTATGATCTTGCATTTTCTGCGTTATTAGTAGTTGCTCAGGCCAAGTAGATGCTAGTAATTCCAACAGGGAGTACTTATGGTCGATAGTGGGTTCATGCATCCTTTGCATTTGTGCTCGAGTGACAGAAACGTGACGAATGGAGGATGTGATGTTGCCATTAGGGAGTAAACAACAATGTTTTGTCTAAGGATAATTTTATTGTTTACATTACACACTTTGCTTAGTGTGATTATCCGTTGCTTGCAACTTAATACCCAACGTTTGTTCGGATGATATTGATTATTAGACATAGATGCAGTTGGATGACGGTCTATGTATTTTGTTGTAATGTCCACATGAATCACGTAGTAATCTTCATGTCCTGCATATGCACCATGGTTCAGCCTTCATTTCTGTCAATTGCCCAGCTGTAATTTTTTCATCACACATGTTATTTATATTTCACGGAGAGACACCACTAGTGAACTGTGGACCCCGGTCCATTTTACTCATACTTATAAAACATCTACCGCTTTCATACCGTTGCTACTGTTTTTATACTGTTATCCTGCTATTTTCCACACCATATGTTTAACCTCTTTGTGTTCAGCGAAACCGGTGAGATTGACAACCTCATTGTTACGTTGGAGCAAAGTGATTTGATTGTGTCGTGTAGGTTACACGTTGCTGCTGAACCGGTAGTACGCTTTGCCACCTCAGCTGCATCAATGTTCAGAGATTGCTTGTCCTCCTATTGGTCGATTCAACCATGGTTCTTTTCTGGGGGAAAACTTGCCGCTGCACTTTTCACTACCTTCCACTTAGGGTTTACCGACGTTTGCATCAATGATCCAGAGTGGTCTGAAAACTTAGTGCTGACACACCCTTCGGATGCAAGCCAGTGGAAGGAACTAGACAACGAGTACGAAGCTTTTTGGAAAGAGGTATAGGTGGCCAAACGAGCCGCCCGGCACGACACGGTACGGGACGGAAAAGGCCCGACACGAATGCGGCCCGACTTATTCGTGTCGTGCCGGGCCGGCCCACAGGCTGGTTTTCCGGGAAGGGCACGGTACGCCAGCACGGTTGTGGCCGAGCGGGCCAGATTTTGGCTCGACACATTTGGCACGAGTTGGGGGCGGGAAATTTGAATTTTCAAATTCCTGTGGGGGCGGGAGGGATGGGGGAGCGGAGAGGAGGCCAGTTTTCGAAAATTTCGGCCGAGAGGAGTTATTTTCTTCGTTAGGGGGTAATTAGGGGTATAATTAGCCATTTTAAGTGCGATTTGTGTCAATTTAGAGCGTTTTGATATATTTAATTATTAGAAGCCTAATTTAGTTTAAAATATAGAATTTTTTCCTATAAAAAGGATGTCAACTCTCTAATTTAATCGTGCCATGTCGTGCTCGTGACGGGCCGCGTGCCAGCCCATTTATATCGTGTCGTGCCATGACGGCACACGTGCCTCAAATCGAGGAGCGGCCCAATCACTAACGGGCTCATGCCGTGCCGCGGCCCATTTAAATCGTGTCGTGCCAGAAAGGTCGTGCTTCGGGCCAGTCCATTTGTCCAGCTATAGAAAGAGGCAAGAAACATCAGGTTGGGTGCGAGCATGAACGGATTCAATCCGTTTGACAACCAGAGCAGCAAACATAGCACGTGGCTCGTGTTTGTTTGGATATACAACCTTTCCCTCGCTCTGCATGAAGAGGAAGTACATACACACGAGTATGCTAATTCAAGGGTCGACACAAGCGATATCAACCCGTATCTCGAACTGCTAAAGAAGGAGCTAGAAACGTTGTGGGAGGATGAAGGGTACAAACATAGGATGCCTACGCTGAAGAATATTTCCCTATGAGAGTCGTCTTGATCACGACGGTTCATGAATTTCTCGGATACAGAAGTATTGCATGCCAGGTGTGCCATGGCCGTGTGTGAGGTGCATGGAACATAGGACATCTTTACAGCTTAAGGAACCGGGGTCTTGCAAGACCGTCTATATGAGGCATCGAAGGTGTCTAGAAAAAAATGACCTGTGGAGGAAGCGTGGAGAAGACCGTCTACCGGTGGTGGAGCTACTCTAAATTACTTTTCATACTTCTTCTGTCCACTTTTACATTACACACTAAATACCATTACAATTTTGACCATATCTCTACTACTTAAAAGATTCGAAGTGTTCCGTCTTCGCCCCGTATTGCGATACGTCGCCCGCTTCGTCAACACCCATCGCCAGACGATCGCTCTCCACCCGCATATGGGCCAAGCCCACTGAAAGAAATCGTTGGACCTCCACACAACGCACACGTCTATGCCTCTCCCCGAACAAAGCTCGTTCCTGGGAGCAGCCACGTCTAGGGTTCATTCTTCCCTGCTGCCACCCGGTTGAGCTCCTATGGTGTCGCCTTCCTATGGAGAAACAGAACCGTAGGCCGCTTAATCCCTACCCAAGATCCGGCCCTTATTGTTCGTCGCCTCTTTACCTGGTCACGGAACAATACCGCCGACGATACCAAGCGCTCCGCTCAAGATCTATGCCACCGAGCTCGTCCACCTTGTCTCTGGCCTTCCCCGTTGCCTCGCCCTTCCGGGTCCTCTTCGTCGAGCACAACCTCGCCCCGACCCTGCAACCCGCCGCCAGTGAATCTCTTCCCCGAGTCGCCTACATAATCTGCGGATCCATGAAGGAAGCCTCCGCGCTCTGCTGCGTGTGCCTGCACTGAAGAACCCCAGGAACATCTACGTCGTGAACCTGGATGCGGAGGTGCCGGACTTTGACCGCAGGGTCCTTGCCAAGGGGTTTGCCGTGCATACGGTCATCACCGCCATGGGGACAGTGTGCGTTGTCGAGCGGGACAACATCGTAACTTACCGTGGGCTGACCATGGTAGTCAGCATCCTCCACGCCGCCGCCTTCCTCCTTAGGGCCACGTCGGGGATGTCGGTCCGACTGGGACTGGTTCATCAACTCTCCACCTTCGAGTACACACTCCTGACGCAGGATGGTACCGTCGATCTATTTTCACCCATGTTCTGAACCTCATCGGCCAGACTAGCATCTAACATTTCCTGCTCCAGATCTGAACCATGTCTTCTCCAAGATGTCGTGCGATCTTAACTTCATCGGCCACACGAGCAACATCGGCTTGAGGAGTAGGTGTCTCTGATATCTTCTTCTCCAATTGACTGGTCACGCGTTGCCAATGCAATTTACTGATTGTTTTGTGAATGGATATGTCTATGTAGATCCTCGTGCTGACCTACCACTGCCAGGAGTGTCGCCGACTCCAGATTGATTCGCCCTCCAGCTTACTGCCGATGTGATGCCTGAATCGACATTGAACTTCAGATGCCGCTAGCCTCCACTCGTTTATCTCGATCTCTTCCTCCGTCCCGACATCCGCCGGCATCCAACTCCACCTGGCGTTTAGCGACCTCCACCCAATTTTCCGGGTAGTCCACTCCGATGTGCATTGTACAAGATCCTGGGTAATGCATCTTCATCGCCAACCTGGTGGTGGACGAGCTCCTGGATAATCCAGGTGGTTGCTGCATCCACAAAATGTATCTCAGTTTGGATGGCCACCTCCAGCTGGTTGTGAGAATCAGCCTAGGGACTTTTCCATCAATTTTCTATTGTTTTAGTACATATATTTCCTCACATTTCCTGCATACCGAGTACTACTTATTTTCTTGGAGCAGAAGTGTCTCGACGTCATGTGGTCACTGTGGCTTTCACCATGAGTATTCTCCATGCATGTTGATTGTCTTACTAGGAGGGTTAAGTGGCATGAAGATGTTGATGTTGGCTGTGATGTGGTTGGTGCAAGGATACACTCAATCTCTACTATATGTTTGAATTAGAACGATCTTTATTCAAAATGATTTACTTTAATACTATGGAAAAGCATACTTATTTAGCAACATATCTATGCATATAAATCTTCAAGATGTATGTTTATGCTTGGCATTCCCTTGTTAGTTCGGATATAATGTGTGGTATATTTTTTTCCTATGGATTTGTTGTGCTTTGATGTGTACAGATTGCAGTCGCAATGACAAGCTGGCGGACCATGCCAGCAAGGCCAAATCGACAGAAAGTATATGAAAATCATGTGGTAATTAAAGTCCGTTCAGTTATTTTCCTTGGTTCTTTTATTGATTCGCGAGCGGTACATGATCCCGAAAACAGCGACACAGACCAACTGTTCTGTAGTTAGGTACATAATCTTTCTCTCAACCTGTTTTTTCTTTTTTCGTTGGAGATTTGGTTGGTTGAAATCTTGGATTCATACTGGTTGGGGGTAATATTTAAATATAGGTCTCTAAGAGGATATGTTTAGGATAGGCAACTTCAGGTACGAGTTTTCCACAGTTGCCTCTATTCGACTGTGTCGATTCAGCATATTTTAACAATTCGAGTTGGAACCGGGTCCAATTTGGGTTGGAATTATGCCATAGGCCTCTCAGTGAGTAATTTGGTACTATGATCTGTGGAAGTACTATGTGGTTAAAAATCATACCAGGAAGCATCTTTGTTGAATCTAGCACTTTCCAACATCAGTTTTATACACTAAAAACTTAACACTATATTTCCTGTACGAATCATGAGTCCTGTTATTATTTTGACAGGATCATTATTGAAACTAAATCCTGTATTGTTTCGGACTTTGCCATGTTTTTTTGGATACATATATCATATGTAGGCACTGTCTCACTGCAGAGCTACATGTAGCCAAGAGGGTGCACAGAACACCGGCTAGCAAATAATTTCTTGGTAAAATAGCAATTTTCACCATAGATGCACCCCTAAAAGATGTTTTTCTTCTTCTTGGTGCACGGGTAGGCACCCTGGTGCTACCTACTCTAGCTCCGCCACTGACCGCCTGCGAGACGGGAAACTCCGGAGTTCATCCTTGCCATTGTCCGTACAAATCAGACTACTTTCCTTAGCTTGGTGCCGAGGGGGTTGTCTGTCCATTACAATATGAGGATGTCAAGGAGATGAAGTATTTTGCACTATGTCGTCATGACACATTCTTCATCACGCTACCATTTGATGGACTTCATATTCGCCCCTCCAAGTTTCCTATGAAATGCTTTAGTGGTAGCTTATATTGTGATCCCGGGTGCAAGATTGATTGCTAAGGAAGTAAAGATACGACGATTCTGTTTCTATGTGTGATTTGCCTTTTTTCTACCTCCTTATTTTGCTTTTGTTTGTCTGTGACTTCTAAAGTTATTTGACATAATAAAGTTATTTTATATCAAAGTTATCTGGATTGATATTTGAATGTATAGAGGGTTATCACAAAAGAAAAGAAAAAAGATAATAAAATATGTATATTATTATTTTTATGGGTTGGTTTAAATCCAATGTTAGAATGTTTTTTAGGGCCGAAATGCTCTAGCTCTCAAATCCCTAATTAAAACAAGCTGATCCTAGCTAAAGCCGCAAGAGGCCATCTTCATGAGCTTGCCGCCACCTCGAGGTCCCGCTTTGCCGTACAAGGTTTCCTTCGCTACACGGTGAGGCTCATGGTTGTGGTTCAACTACTTACCGACTTTTACCTATCTATATATTTCTTGCATCCACGGGCCTCAGCTCCTTGTAATACGTTGTCTGCCTATGCTCTGTCATGGCCCCCCTCATACCAACTAGGAGAGCGCTCTTCGCATCGAGCGGGGTGGAGCGCACGAAATGCATGGAAAGGGCCCTTATGAGTTGAAC
Organism: Alopecurus myosuroides; assembly: GCA_028641055.1. Lineage (NCBI taxonomy): Eukaryota > Viridiplantae > Streptophyta > Magnoliopsida > Poales > Poaceae > Alopecurus > Alopecurus myosuroides. Next base: position 5,961,224 of record CM054060.1, on the reverse strand, counting down.
TTCCATCTCTCACAATATGCTTACAAGAAAGAAAGGAGTTCAAAATAGTGCTTCCATTGGGGCCTTCAAAACTTGCAAAATCATTTTGGAAAAATGGCTAGGTACATTACAACGTGAGATGTGTGTCCATGAGAAAGTAAAAATGTTTCTCATTCAAGTGACGAAGAGGTATGTACTAACTCACTGACGAATGGAAGAAATTTGAGTACCCATGTGTGTCCATGAAAAAGTAGAAAGTTTCTCATTGAAGTGACGAAGAGGTATGTACTAACTCGTACCCGTAGCAACGCACGGGCATTTAACTAGTACATAGTAAAATGAGTGAATTTATATCTAAACCGTGTCTAGATTCACTCATTTAATAATGTATGTGGTTAAATTGAAATGCGTTATAAAAGTAGACGAAGGGAGTATCACAAAATTTATTGTTAGGAAAATTCATTTTCACCACACTAGCTCGTTTGTACCCATATTTTTAAAAATGAGTTTCTGCCCATTTTACTTGTTACTCAAGCGCGCTGAATTGAAATGTCATCTTCTTTCTCCCGCTCATGGTGCCCTCGCATCGCCAGCGTGTCGGTCCCGACACATGACTGTCGTATCTCGTTTCGTCGAGGCTACTACTACTCCGTATATAGTACTGTGTAGGGTCCGCGCCTATCGCTGGAGAAGATGCTCTTGCATGCACAGCGCACTCCTCGAGCCCAGTGACACCTGTCTGACAGATCCTGAAATCAATACCGCGTCCCCGTGATGTCGTCGTCATGCGCGCAGCGTACGAAAATAATAAAATCAAGGGCGTTGGCAGCTCTTTCTTTTGGCCCCGTGAGTCGTGAGCCGACCGGCCAACTTGTACCAATAAAATTTACTACTCCGACCCGGCTCCACAGCGTTTGAAGCAGAGAAGCGCCAGCCAATAAAAATGTAGACGTGACGCGCAGGTGGACCCCACCGAATCTTACTAGAGTATACTCCGACCGGGCGCATGCCCAAAGTACCCCGCGCGCGTCTCTTTGCCCAAAGTTCGAGAGGGGAAAGTGAAGAAGCCTACGGTGTCTCTTGCCCAAAGATCAAACTGTCGCCGTCCTCGTCGAGAGTGGTGCTGCCTCCTCCACGCTCGTGGCTCAAATAGTCGCATCGCATCTGCCGTCCTGAGGCAGCACGTCCCACCCACCCTGCCACGGGATCTATTCGACCCGCCAAACCCAAGGAAAGATCAGCCCCACCAAGAAAACACACAGCATGTTTTTAGATCATCTCCCCCGCAACCATCAAAATATGTGTTCCGCACTCCCTAATTGACCTTCTTTGGGAGACGTCAGATCTGTGTCCGTGGTTTTGATGGGCGTGCTCCGCATCGGCGCCCTTCAAACACGACCCGCCATTTGTCCGGCATTAAAATAAACATATTGTGGGCATGCCGGACGAACGCAATGGTGCCATTAAAACATAAAAAAGTTTGCAAAAAATAAGTTTTACAAAAACAATGAAACAAAGTCTCGCGACATAGCGCCCCTACTCGTCGCCGACAGAGTGGTCCTCCTCCTCGCCCTCGAGTCCTCCGCGCCGCGCGGGGCCTCGCCGTCCGTGCAACAGGGTTGGCGGTCGCATGCGACATCGTACATCTTGATGCGTAACTTGCTTGCCCCCGCGTAGCGGAAGGTGAGCATCCAGCCCTGCTGCAGCTGGTGCATGCGGGTGAATGCAGCCTAGTCGTCCCAGAGGAATAAGCGGCCGTCGTGCCTGAACACGACGGCCATGCAACGTTGGGGGCACCCTTCCAGCTGGAGGGTGAACGAGTCCGGCTCCCCGCCTTCGAGCAGGACGCCGATCCTATCTGGCAGCCTCAACGTGTTGTCCAATAGCTTCCATAGTAGGATGAAGAACTCGGGGACTCCGGCTCCTTCGTCGCTGTCGGTGTGGGCCTCCTGCTCGACCTCCACGGGCGGCGGCGTGACAACCTACCCTCGACGGCCTCCTCGGTTTCCACGGGCCATCACCGGAATGATGGAGGAAGGGGCAGAATGATAGATTGTCGTGGGCAGGCTAGAGGGGATTTTATACTTGCCATGGGCAGACTCCTCGGTCGTGGGGACATGCACAGAGTGGGAGAAGTGGCATAGGGACATGCACAGAGTGGGGAAGTAGCGGACGGAGTGGAGACGTGCGCATTCGGAAGGCGCGCCGCCTCACATTATGTCGCGTCGCGTCGCCTTCCTGCAGCCACCGCCTCGCATCCTCTCGTGTCGCTGCCGCCTAGCCTTCCTGCCTGCAGCCGCCGCCTCGCATCCTGCCATTGCCGCCTGGCCTCGCGTCCCGTCGCTGCCGTATGCCTGCAGCCGCCGCCTCGCATCCTGTCGTTGCCGCCTGGCCTCGCGTCCCGTCGCTGCCGCCTGCCTGCAGCCGCCGCCTCGCATCCTGCCGTTGCCGTCTGGCCTCGCGTCCCATCGCTGCCGCCGCCTCGCATCCTGCCGTTGCCGCCTGGCCTCGCGTCCCGTCGCTGCCGCCGCCTCGCCTGCTTGCAGCCGCCTCGCGGGCTTGATGGTGGGCCAGCAGGCGCGGTAGAAGGATGGGCCAAGGCCATCCGGCCCAGGAGCGCTGGCCCGGTCCATGCCGAAGATCGCGGCCTTGATCTCCTTTTCTTCAAAGGGGGCCGCGAGGATCGCCCCATCCACGCATCTCGCGTCTTGGTACAACAGAGCGAGGTCGAAACCCACCTCCAGCTCGCGAGCCCTTCCTGGCCCAGTAGCTGTTTGAAGAAGGTATCCAGGGCTGCCTCCTTTCTCGTGTGATCGACCACCACGTCGCCACCCACCTCCAGCTCCCGAACCTGGTTTTTTCGGAACCGTTGGGAGGCCCTGGCATGGAAGAAGCTGGAGCTCTCATCCCCCTCTTTGATGGCCTTGAATTTGCCTCGTTGTTTCCAGTGTGCAGCCGTGGCGCACACTGAACTAGCAAGGCGATCGCGCGCGTTTGCACGCAGCACAAGCTCGCAACCTAAAAGATTACGTTTTTCCTCGAAAAAATCGAACAACGAGATGAAAAAACGACAATTGTTGTCTAAATGGGGCACAAACCGATGCCCTCTTTTCACTACCTTGGCAGCAACCCGGAAACTCTTGATGCAGGCGACGAGATCGAGAGCGCGTCACGGGGGGCACCCTGGGGTTCCCAGCGAGCAAGAGTAGAAGGGAGGAAGGAGGGGTCAAGGAGCCAGGAATTTTCGAACCTAAACTGGGAGAGGTTTGGGATTTTCATGGCGGCTTGAACCATGAGCTGGTGGTGGTCGGAGGTGGGTCTAGCTAGAGACGTAAGATGGGAATTGGGGAGGGTGACGTTCCAGTCAGAATTGAAGAACACACGGTCGAGACAGACCATGATGTTGGTGGACTACTGATGGCTAGGTTGAGACTCCAAGTGCAGAGTGTGTAGCTAGTGGCAATCCTTTTTCCCCACGAGGGTGACTCGAGGGTTTATATCGAACTCTTGGGGAGCCAGTATTTCAGAAGTTGTCTTCCAAGCTTCCTCCAGGATCCTGCAAACAAGTAGAGAATTTTGTGCCCTCAACCTCACCAAGTGGTTGTCAAGCACAAGGTGTGAGACTTCTAAATTGCAATGCAAAACTGAAAGTAAATGTGCAATAATTAAATCTACTACTAAATGCAAATGAGAAAATAAATATGCAATGGATTGTTTTTGTATTTTTGTGATGCAAGTGGTGATGGAGATAATGTAAATTCGAATTGGAGATGCAAGTAAAGTAAAGTGCAAGTAAAGTAAATTGCAGCAAAGTAACTAGAGTGTTTTCTTATAATTAAAATAGGACCGGGGTTCATGGTTTCACACTTGCATTCTCTCAAATAAAGTGGTAGACGATGGACATAAAGAATTACATGTGAGATTACAATAACATGTTTAACATTGAGTACTTTCATATGGGCATCACGTCCTAGCATAGAGATCTGTACGGTCATATTGATCCCTCTTATACTCCACCAAGATGTGAAATAAATCATAACAGCTCGATAATTAAGGAAAAACCAGAGTATAGTTTTAAACAATGTGACATGAAGTTGAAGTAAGAACTTGCTAGATCTAGTCATGGAGATTGATTAGTGTCACTTCAAATCCCCGGTAACAAGGTACTCCTTTTTATCCCTAGTGAGGTAACTAAGAAAGGTTTAACAAAACCTAAGTGGATCGCTGAACTTCTGTCACTTTCACAGCACTAGCCACCCCTAGTTACTCCAACTAATGCACCGATCACCCCACACACGCTCTCAAGAACTAGATTGATCAAAGCTAGCAAATAAGAACAGGGTACATAAGATACATCTACTCAAATAACTCAAGAGAAAAAATTGCAATGTTGAATTCAATAACTCATAGAAAAGATCCACAACATAGGAATTACAACGGTGCCCATAATCATGTGAGGCAGCTCATACGGATCTAATAGTGAAGCACATAGAGAGAGAGATACACGTGCTACTTCCACAAACCCATAGCCCTGGGGTGGACTACTCCCTCTTCATGGAGATGTCGATGGTGATGACGTTGGAGGGGTAGGAGATCACACCGGCGGCGCCCCGCCGGAGTTTTCCCCCTCCAATCTGGAACTTTTGGTCTCTGTTTCAGTGTTTCGGCGGCGCTCCTCTCCGTAAGGGTACGGGGGACCCTTTTTGTAGTCGGTTTTAGGTCAAGACGGAGTCGGTAAGTCGAAGATGGAAGGAATTGGGGCCACATGGGCCAAAAGGGGGCCTCTCTCGCGGGCAAGGAATCTGGCCGCGTGGAGGGTTCTCTTTTGGGCCTCCTTGCCCAATTCTTGTGGATCCTTCGCCCGCAAGTCTTCTCCTTCCAAGAAAATGACCCCCGCAGATTTTCAGGTGATTTCGCGGAAGTTTGCCCCCTGAAACGTCAAAAATATAGAAAACGGGGTTTCTGACAGGGAGGGTTAATTCCATAAAAGTTGGGGGACTTTGTAATTTAACCCCAAAATACTATAAAACATTGAATTGTACCCTTATATGATGCAATATGTAATAGAAAACCATGTAAAAATATGCAAAATTCATCTATGCATTTTACATGCATCAACATCCCCAAGCTTAACCCATGCTCGTTCTCGAGTATGAAGGTGATAAAACTAAGATGGGTTTTGCATATTGAAACAATCATGGGATATCAAGGAGGATTATTCATGCTACATATAATCAAATGATTAATACTAAAAATGAGTAGCTATATACAATACATGTTGTAAGAAATATCAAATATGCAAGCAAAGATGCTTCATGAAAGTTCACAAAGTGTATAATGAAATAAAAGCACTATGGACCAAATGAATACACAAAATGAAAAATAAAATCCTATATTGGTCAAAGAATAGCATAATGGAGAATAGAAAATATAGTGGACACTTTGGAGAAAATTGAGTAGAGGTAAAACATGATCAAGTCTTATTTAGCCTCTAAATTATTCAACTAAAATTACTAATTGAAACGTGGTATCCATTTATCTAGGACTCTCATTGTCCCTTTATCACTAGCATCTTAAAATTGTGAGTATTGAAGTAATGAGAATGACAAGGTGGTTGAAAGCCTCATGCCCCGTGAGTGTGAAAACCTACTCCATGATTACTCAACTTAAGATTCCTAATAAGCTTTGTATAATCATAATAAGTATTAATGACATCATAGAGAACCGCAAAGAGATACCTCTTGCCCCATGACATGGAAACAAGCCCATGTTACAATGACAAGATGAACAAACGGAGTAGACTCATCATCCTTTTTATTTTCATTCACTATTATGCATAGCTTCTTATTTTATTATAGGATGTGTTGTAGAGTCACTCAAGCTGTAAGTAAATTTCCACCAGGATAAAGCATGGCTTGGGTTAGCGGCCCAATGCGTTTCTCTAGTCATATAGATACTTACTCATCAAAACTTACTATTCCTCTATTTCATTTCGGCATGGCAGGAGTCCAAAAACAAAAGTACATGATATCAACCAAATGTAAAAAAAATTGTGCAATACTGAAAGCTTTCCGGTGATACACGTTTATAGCTAGCTCCCAACCGCACACTTGTCAAACGCAAAACTTGTGGCTCTCATTATTGGGTCATGTTTATTAGATGCATAAAAAGTAAAGTGTGTCTTCAAAAGTTCGTGAGAGTCCTATCCCAAGTTCAACCCATGACAATTAATAAAGTGAATATCTTAACTTAGAACATAAATAATAAAATAACATGGTGAACATACTCGGAATAGCAATGAAGCTAATGGGAAGATATGATGGACTCACTAGAAATACTTGGCTAAGAAGTGTTGGAAACAAGTTTTTACTTGTTGAAATTTTTAAAATTTTTGGGCTAGCAAGAGGGAGATAGTTGACCAGCTACTATGCATGCATATGTCCATAGAACTACTCATTTCATGACAAACTAAATAAACCAGCAATTAACATCAATGACATGAATAAGAGACAGCTCAAGACAACATTATTGCAAATTTCTACACATAAAAAGCCTATAAATCATGCAAACATATGTAGCTCTTCAAATCAACCATGGCATCCCTATTCCAAGTCATAATACTAGCATGCAATACATTCCAACCCCAAACTCCGGTAGCTCAATCTCATATAAAATGATGGTGGTGGTCTTATCAAAACAAAAATAAAAACAAAAACTAGACGCTTCAAGTCTCTACGATAAATGCTTTGCTTAGAAAAACATAAATTAGACGTGTGCTAACCAAAAGAGTGTAGCTCCAGTGGGGTGTTCATCACATCCCCAAACTTATGGATTTCACCATTCTTGGATGTCTTGAGGTGCAGCTCCTCTATTCCCTGTGAAAAAAACTTCACAAAACATATTTCTCCCATTCTTTTTCTGTGGGTGAGATTAGCAAGGACAAACAAATCACATGCTTGCTGCGGAAAATTCCAAATCAAATGCTCCAGTAGATAGACAATAAGGTTCATTATGTTGTATGTTCACTCTCTTGCTTGAAAGAATCATGGGAATTCGATTCCCAAGCCCAAAGAGTGCATAAAACAAAAAAAGACAGAATCTGTCCAGAAAAGCAGCAGCAGAAAAACGAATGTTTTTCCTTAATCTAGACTCGTCAAAAAATTAAGCCAATTTTTGTGCTTACATATGACGAAAAGTTGCAGAACATACTAAAAAATTAGCTCAATACGACATACCAATAAAAAACGTAAAATCATACGGTGAGCAGACTCGTGCTGAAACAGAAATTTCATGCACTAGGATAGCAACTTATAAGTCCAAATGGGTTTGACTTGACTCTTTATTGAAAACTCCAGAATTTTAAAAAAAAACTACTATCTTGAGACATCAAGAGGACACTAGGAAAATCCAAACAAAAACAACCGGGTTGCCTCCCGTAAAGTGCTTTCTTTATAGCCATATAGCTAGGCTTTACTTACTTGATAATCAAGAGGGATAAAGCTCATGAGGGAGCTTGTTCTTCAGCGTGCCCCTTTTCCTTGGAAAGTGCTCCATGCTTTTCTTGTGAGGGAACTGAAACTTGACATTCCCTTCCTTGGAGTCTGTGATTACACCTGTAGTACGAAGAAAAGGTCTACCCAAAATAATAGGACTAGGGGATTCATCCCCCATATCCATAATAATGAAATCAACGGGTACGAAAGTCATGTGCAATTCAATCATAACATCTTTTACTTGTCCTACAGCATGTTTAGTAGAGTTATCAGCAAGGACAAATTCACTTGAGCACTTTTCTAAATTTTCTAGTTCTAGCAATTCATATAATTCTTTAGAGAGTACCGATACACTAGAACCTAGATCTAACATAGCATGGTGAATTTCTTTTCCAATTGAAACTAGCACCTTGGGGATCCATGCATCCCCAAGCTTAGGAGGTATCATGGCCTCATTCTTGTACCTAGCAATTTTTTCTTGCAAGACATGATTGGCAATATAAGATCCAAAGCCAGGTTGATTAACATTTATAGTGGGATCATTAGCAAATTTTTGTAGAGTAGAAATAAGTTCTTGCAAACTACTTTTTTTTAAATCAAGCAATGGATCCTTAATTTCAGTAAGCATCATAATTTCCTATACTTTACTCTCTAATTTAGCTAGCATGCTTGATTCATGAGGACTAATTTCATCTTTGCTAGCAAGATAAGACATATATGGAAGTAAATATTCAGGGTACTTCACTATTCCATTCAAAGTTTCTTCTAAGCTAGTAGGGACATGCTCACTTGTATTCTCAGCAATATGATCAATATTTTCAATAATAGGAGCAGCAATAGTAATAGAATTCATTCCTACACTAGGTTGTGCTTGTGGCTTTCCTGCTGACATGCTTAATAGAGTTGCTTGATTATCAGCTAATTTTGACAATGCTTTATCTAAATTCGAAGATTGAAGTTGCAATCCTTTAATATCACTACTAATGGATGCAATAGACTTATTTAACTCATGTATCATAGCATTGTGACTAGCAACTTGTTCCATAAGCAATTTATTAGATTCAGAAATTTCACTAGAAGGCTTCCACTTATTTTCATTAGCATTAGAATATGGAACAAAAGATTTATTTGGCACATAAGGAGGTTTACTATATGAATTGTAAGCATTACCAAAACCATTGCTACCATACTTCCTGACAAAATTAATATCCACACTTTCAGAATTACTACCAACTAGCTCCTGCAAAGGCACATTCTCCATATTTTGTTTATTAATAAAAGCAAGAATATTGTCCATTTTAGAAGACAAATCATTGGTTACATAGTTTAGACCATTATAAAAAGAGTGTAGTATGGTCCATTCATTTACTCCATGTGATGGGCATGTTCTAAGCATTAATGATAAGGGCGTTGAATGTGGCGGATAGACCTCGATCAAAGTTGGCGTTGTTTTTTCGGATGGATATTTGATGAGATTGAAGTCACCGAGCACAAGCTACGGGCCGGTGATCAGAGGCTCAAGAGCCATCATCTCGTCCACAAACGCAAAAGTCAGGCTATGGTCCGAGGGGGCGTAGATGTTCGTGACCGTGAAGACAAGGTCAGAGATCGTGGAAGCCAGCACTCTCAAGAGGCCAAAGGCACGAGCGGTTGTGGAGCGGAGGGAGAGGTGTCGAGGGTCCCAGACAGTGAGGATACCCCCGCGGCTCCCATCTGCATCGACAACCGCAAACTCAGTCAGGGTGGAGGGCAGGAACGTGCGGGCTTTCGCCGCGGTGATCACACACAATTTGGTTTCTTGGATACAGCAGACAGTGGGGTGAGCAAGAGAGAGCGTATCACGCGCAACAACACACTTATCAAAGTCTCCGAGACCCCGCAGGTTCCAGGAGGCGAAGAGAAACACCTTGAGGGAGGCACTATCCATTACACAGGCAAGCACCGGGGGTGACACTTAAACGACGGGAAGGTGGCGAACAACGACACCTAAGCTTGTTAACAATGGGAAAATAAGACGCAAGGGACAAGGGCGAGGGGGCGCGCAGCAGCAGCGGCCGGCACCCTGGCAGGGATGATGGACACGCGAGGGGGGGGGGCGTGCTCAGGCGACGATTCAGTGGAGATGGTGCCCGAACCGCTCCAGAGAACAGAGCTAGGGGAGCCGTCCGAGGAGGGCGAAAAGGAGGACAGGGGCGACGGCGGAGGAGGGGTGTAAGGGGCACGCCGGGGAGCAATGGCGAGGAGAGGCACAGGGAGCAGCAGGAGAGCTTGGCCTTCGGCGCCGCCTCCGCGCCCACCGCCTCCGTGGCCACGATTTTCGCGCGCCGTGCCAACGGTGGCATCCAGTCGTTTGGCCTCGCGCAGCATAGCGAGGGGGCGAAGGTGACAAAAAGGAGGCGGGGGAGGAGGCGCGAAGAAAGATTGGTACACTCCGCCCACCATCGCATCCTCCATGGCCCAGACCTTGACAATTTCCACCTGGACCACACGGTACCCCACGGGCCACCACGGGGCCATATGTCGTTGGGGATGGAGCGCGCGTCGTCAACCGCGAGGACGAGGTTGACCGCCGTCATGTCCCCTCCTTGGAGACAGACCGGTCCGATCTCCATCACCTCCCCGAACTGGCCGAGCAGCGCGGTGATCCCGCGTGGGTTGACATGCTCCGCGGCAAGGTGCGAGACCTGCAGCAGCACGCAGACGGAGGTGTCGTCCGGAACACGCCCGACATCCTGCTCGCGCTCCAGCATGATCCTGACATCGTCGTGCATGACAGGGGGGAGTTGCATGGCCATTTCCCGCGATATGTGCGAGCGGAAGTGGACGTACGCGGCCCCGATTCCAGAGGACAAAACCTTGAATTGGAGGTGGGGGATTGCCTTGAACAGGGCGGTGGGGATGGCCCGCAGGGGTCGATGAACCCGTTCGCAGGTTCGAGCCAGACGACAGCCAGGCGACGCGCGGCCTCGAGGTCGCCAGGCGGCATGAAGACGGTCGCCAAGTCAGGCCTATCAGTGGAGGCAGGGACCGAGAGCGCGCCCACCAACGTGCGGATTCGTAGTCACCGTTGGACTCTTCGCCAGAGACGACCGACGATGGGTCAGCTGGGGACGCCGGCGGGGCTTCCGAAGAGGCCATGGACGCCGCACGACGAGGCAGAGAGGGGGCTGCGGACAACGCTTCAATGTCTCGCATGGGGGGAGCACCAGAGTCTCAAGCGCATAGTTGGAGCTAGCGCAGAACAGACGCGCGGTCGGGAGGCAAGGGGAACCTAGGGCGGAGGGTAAGGGGGAGGCGATGTGCCGAGAGGCGTAGGGGCGGTGGCGGGCAACGGTGGGGTTTGGGGGAGGATGGTGGGCGAGGGCAGTGGCATGGTGCAGTCCTTGAGGCGGTGCCCGGAGGCGCCACCGGCACGACAGCAGACGGGGTCCCGACAGTCCGCAACTTTGTGATGTTTGAGTTTTGCGAGACAGCGGAAGCATTTGCCTTCTGTGGAGCGGCATGCGGAGGTTTTGGGGGGCGAGGGTGGGGTGGGGGCAGCGGGGGAGAGGAGCGCCTGCAGGTACGGGGCAGTGAATGGAGGCAGGCTGGCGGGTGCCTCGTGCCCCGTGCTGTCCTCGCAAGCAGCAACGTCAGGGAGACACTCACTAGCCACGACGCTAGGGCTGTCTGCCATGCCTTGGCTAGGGGATAGTACCTCCGAGGTGACTGGGAGGGGCAACACGCCAGCGGCAGAAGTAATGGGAGGTACCTTCCACTCAATGGCGCGAGATTTGGTCGATTTGTTGGGTGGGTGGATTTTTCTTTCCGCCGCCGCGCGCACCAGGAGCGGCTCCTTGATCGGCACACACAGACTCGCGGCCATGGTTTCATCAGCGCTAAGGTGCAGGCCAACACCGAAACCAAGGAAGCGCCAGCAGGCTTCGACGACGAGGTGCCTCGCGACCTGGGGGCTAGCAAAATGGGTGACGAAAACGTGGGGGGCGACAGGCGAGACGCGCAACCTTTCGGGGGGGGGGTTGCGTAGAGGAGGAAATTGAGGATGCTCTCGACCGAGGCGACAGAGAAGCACGGGGAGACAAAGGGGGCAGTCAGCCAGAGCTCGCTGGGGGACTCGGAGCACATGGGATCAAGGCTAGCGAAGGCTACAACCGAGTGGAAGTGCTCGAGGATGTGGGATTGGAATTTCTCACCTGGGGTGCCCGCTGCGATGGAGATCCGCCCACGATCTGCACCGCGAGCAGAGGCCGGGGTGCCGCCGCGGTCCGGCAGCAAAGAATTAGCAGTGGCGATAGTCGGCGCGGCGGGGGGCCGCCGGAAAGGTTGACGACGGCCCCCGGAGCGGGGCGCGCCGTGGTTTCGCCTGGGTCGCCTCCCGGGTCACGGGAGCCCTCCTAAAAAAAACTAGAAGTGCATCTACACAAGCAGTAATGCATTTCTAAAGCGGAGTTAAGTCCCTAAGACTGAGAGCTAGTCCTACATGATTCCATTCATCTACACCTAGTGTTGAAGTCCAATTTGAGCCTATAGTATTGAGGATTCGAGCAGGAGCGGTGACAACAAGCGACGGAAATTCTAGGTTAGAAAGATAGAGGGTGCGAGGAGAAGACATAGCCAGAGAGCTCGACGAAGGCAATGGCGACGCAGCGGATCCACACCATGGCCATCCGAGGCCATGCAACACCCATCGCTGTAGTAACGACACTTACCTGCCATGTCCGGTAGCTAGTTCCACGATGAAGCCGTAAAGCTCCGAGCAGCACAAGAGAAATCCGGGAGAGGAGCCCAACATGGCGGCGCCATGAATCGCGTCAAATCACTGAATCCCTAGATGTGAATCGGGGTGCACGAGGTCGATTTCGAGGGAGACACTCGAATCGAGCGGGATGGCAAGGTAGCATGGAGCGAGGCGGATCGTCTAAGCCCTACGGCGGTGGCCGAGACGGCCAGAGCACGCCGGAGAGCGGCGGCGAGCGCGCCGGAGATTTCGCGGTCACGAAGAGAATGGAATCGAGGATGAGCGCGAGTAAGAGAGAGGGGGATCGACAGGTGGGACAGTTCCTTTGACCCATGATATCTCACTTAAGTGAGTTGACCCACTCGTGAGAGTGGTATTTTGGTAATTTTATAATTACCAAATTTAGCAGAATAATAACATAATTATAAAAATTATTTCAAAGAGTTCTATACATCAAAAAATAAAGGTAAAATATTCCACACACCCGTAGAAATTTGAGAAATTGGATTCTGAATTTTAATTGAATTGTTGAAAAATCATATTTGAGTGAAAATTTTATACATCTTTAAGTGCAAATGATTTGAAAGTTTTTAAATTAATCTTATTTCCTAAAGAAAATAATATGGGGAAATAGGTATAAAATTTAACTATATGAACTATTTGAATTTCAAATCACAGCAAATTATTCCTCGTTGTAAATCTTTGCGAAAACAAATGTACCCATTAAATTGAGAAATTTGATCAAAATGATTTCAAATCAAATTAAAGGGTTTTACACAGAAGGAGTCCACTTGGAGTCACCAACCTTGGCTTCCTCACAAAGCGTCATCGCGTTGGTTGGAACTCAAGCTGTTCTATCATGCATGTCTCCCCAGCAGAGCACAGATCTGTCGGCTCAACAAAATGCCCACCTGCCGAAGCAGAATAGACAGGTTATGTAGCCTGAAATGCAACCAAAGTGTGGCAATTTCGCGGATGCCCCGCCTCAAACGGCGCACCCTAATGACACGAGGCAAACAGGTTGTCAATCAGATAAAGCAACCGGACAGCTTCTCACCATCTTTACTATTAAGGTTACAGTGGTCGTGAGGCGGTGTCACACTTCTAAATAATTACGGGATAAATGCCACTCCAATTATCTCTCCTTGTATACGCACGAGAACTAACTAACATGCATGCATGCAACAACAAACAATATCCACTCCACTTCTCTCTCCTCGTATACACACGAAACTAACTAACACACCGCATGCATGCACTAACAAACAATATCCATCTCAACTAATTCAATTAACCATCCAATTTTTAGTACTACTATTAAGAGATTATCCACGAAAATTAAGCAAGTATCCATTTCTAGCGTGACTTTGCCCGATCGATTGTGATCGTTTGGTGTGGGCCGTCCCAGTGAATATCCATTGAAGCGCACGCGGGTATAATGTGGTAAACTCACGATATAAAGCACGCGACTACCGCTGGAAAAAAAACCGCTGCATCAGTCCATCAACCTTCAGTGGCTAGCGGAGCCTGAAAAAAAGAACTGCTCCGTGAGTCCATCCTCTACCTTCAGCGGCTAGAGGACAGGGCTGGAGCGGCGCTGCGTCCTCGCTAACCAGGTCCGGGTCGAGCAGGCCGTGGTACTCCATCTCCTATCAGATTCGCGCTCCACCGGTTGCTCCCTATCTCCACCCGCTAGCAGCCAGGGAAAAGCAACGAACAACACCTCACTCACATATAACCAGCTGACTCATGTGTTGTTACTTGCCTACGTGTTCCAACCTATCTAGGTGATGAAGTGAGTACGACCCTAGCAACTGTTTACCGTATATCTGCATGAGTGAGAGCTAAACCATGACAATATACGGGAAGCTTATTTATATGTCGGCCGATCGTGGGCCGGTTTCCCTTTCGTTGGTCGTCGAGCACGCCACAGCCTCGCTAACCCCATCCATGTCGCCACGTCACGCATAGTCCAAGTGGTGCAAAATGTGTTGTTGTCCAAAGGTCGAAACCACCTCTCGCCTCGCTGGTGCATCACCCACTCCAAGTCGGGTAGGTACCTGACAGGACTCCATAGGGTGCGGGAGACGTCCCCCACCCCATGTCCATGGGTATCCCGGCGGCTCTAGGCGCACCATCGGTCGGAGTTCTCGCTGGGGACATTGTTCGTTCTCGAGCACTTCGGCCACATCACGATTTCTACGACCGTCTCATAGTGCCTCTCGCCACATCTTGGAAGTAAGGTGTTGCCCTTCAGACCACAACGGGATATCCGGGACAACACTAACCATCCCCGACACTACCAACGGCACCACCAGACCATCCCAGTACTGGACATAAGCCTATCAGCTAGCTTCTACTTCGACACCAGCACCGATTGTCATCAGGCACCAACTGACTCCTTTAAGCACACCTCTACGAGCACCCAATTACGTCACTCCGCTCGCAAATTTTCGGGAGTGTGACACGACCACGACAACCTAGACATCCGACAAAACCTATTTATGGAATTGTGGTTTATTCCGTGGCAAAGCACGGGCATTGTGCTAGTTTAGATAATGTTTGAATTCAAGTCCAGGAAAAACATGATGGCAATGTAGCTGTGGATCTAATGTTTCCATAATCTCGAAGCCCTGTTACCTTAGAGGTGTCTGCGGAAGTTGAATCCCAGATTTGCGAACCAGCTGCGGATCAGAGGACAAGTCCACCTGACCAGCAAAGTGTGGCAATTTCGCGGTGTCCGCCAGCAGAAGCAGAACCGTCAGATATACTGGGCACAAAGTCAGCTTGGGATCTGCAGCCCGGAGAGCAACCATGAATCTCGATGCAGGACCAATCTACCGAGGCAGACTAGGCAGATACGTTGGATTCCATTTGCAGCCTAAAATGCAATCATCAACCACAGCACAGGATGTTCCATCTGAATGAACTTGTCTCTCTGGTATGCCTGTGCTACAAAGTCTGACCATCCATCAAATTGTAGAACCTTCACTGGATCCACATGCAGGATTGGAACCAGTGGGCATGGTGACAGCTCATGATCTTCAGTCTGAAATACACCTATCAGCCTCACTGCTTGCTGAACAAACGTACAAGTCCGCACAACATCCACCAGCAGAAGCCTTCGCAAGGTGAAGTGCAATCGTAAAAGATAATTGCCCCAAACTGACCTTTCACCAGACAGATCGATTATCGTCTTGGTTCCATAAAGATGCTGATTGTTGAGCGAAAAACACTGGGCGAAACAAAAGAAGTCGGTTTTGCTAATCGTATGCTATGGTTCTTCCCGTGTTCCCCCAACATTGCAGCGTGAAAGGGACAAGTCTGTTGGTTAATTTAGTCGTTTACCTTCGGAATAAGCTAGGTGTTAGTTTTCGTCAGTTAGGGGTGTCAAGCATCTGTTAGTTTTCAGTTTCGTTAGGTGTTAGATAGGATACCGTTTGTTTTCGCGTGTGAGACTCGATCGCCTGGACGTGGGATGGTACGTCCGATGTGGGCGTCGTGTGACCAACACGATCGATCACCAGCTCAATAAAAGGAGGAGAAAAACAGAAAAGCTGCAGCAGTTGTACGCAGCGCAAAATCCCTGTCTCCCTTGTTCATCGTCTCTCTGAATTTTCGAGCACACGCCGAGCGAGCGAGAGTTAGAAGGCCACAAAGTCACCCAGGAGCTGACGATATACCAATACCCGAGCAACGCTATGCCTGAGAAGCACGAGGCCAAACTATGCAAATTGCTTGACTGAACATGCGACACCAGCCGATGCAGAATACAGGGGCGGCACAAGGCGCGAGGTGCGAGCTGCGGTTACAGGTGCTCTGTCTTTCGTCGTGATGCTCGTTGCTTGCTTGAGTGTAGGTGCCCGTCCGTCCGATGGTGTGCCTCCACGACCTGTCCCGCCGGCGCCTCGTTGTCCGGCGCCGGCATGCTCTGCGTGGACGTGGGCCGGAGCGTGGTCTGGTCACGAACCAGTGCTGGCGCCTGCGCGCGGACAGCAGCTGCGACCCGGAGAGCCGTGGTTCAAGATGATGACCAGCACCACCAAGAGCGTGCATGGAATCATTCGTGATTCGTGAAGCTTCGACTGTAGCTGCAAAAGACGCCGCGGGATGTGAGACGCTGCTGAACTGGTGTGGCGTCCTTGAGAGTTGGGCCCTCCCGTCGGCTCCCCTACCCTTAGCAGTCCCGTAGCAGCACCAACATTGGAATAAACGATCACAGCACTTGAGTTTTGGGTACACAGCTCAACGAGTATCTTTGTAACAAACCCTCTCTGTTATTTGTTATTGTCGTAAAAAGACACCACGGTAGACGCACGCAAGGTGTTTGACGAGGACAAGTCTAGAAGACATGGCGGCCCCTCGACGTCGACAATCACGGCAGCGAGACGGTGCTTGCGCAGGAGCATGCCTCGTCATGCGCACGTCCTCTGTGATATGGCGCTGCTGGAGGGCATTGTTACAAATCGTAGACGCTTAGTCGATCTACCGAGGAACAAACAATCACAGCACGATGGCGACACCGAGATTTGGTAACGCAGTTCGGCGAACTCGCCTACATCTGCGGGGCATGACTATGGGCGCTCCTCCCCATCGATACCGCTGCACCGGCCGCCTTGGTCGTCGGCACAAACCGCCGGCTCCCCTTGCGCGCCTGCTGCTATCAAGTCGCCATAGGTTACAACGTGTGGTGCCTCCTCATTATATGAGAGGCCCTAGGATACACGTGTTCGACTACAACACTACGTACCCTGTCCACACCTATTACAACTCCAAGTCCTACCGTAACCCCACACGTACATATTATTCGACACAAATACAACAAACTCCACCTTGGCGAATATCCTCCACCACCTTGAGTTCGTCCAAGCGTCAAACCTCCATGTACTCCGGACTTGGGTTGTCTACTTCGTAGCTTACCGAGAGCTACTCGACGAGTCTGCCGCAGACCCGCCGCCTCCGTGGAACACAGCTGCTACTCCCGTAACTCCAGTCTCCATGACTCCACCTGCAATAGTACTCCCTCGCAACTTGTAAAGATGCGAAGATGTCCTCTCTCCGATCATCACGGTCACCTTGTCTTCCATGATCCTCATGGTCTTCTTATTCCGATCACAACGAAATATCATACCACCATCATGAAGAACTCCAAGCGAAATTAGATTCCTCTTTAGCCCTGGCACATGCCTGACTCCCCGAAGCACCCGCTCTACTCCGTCAAACATCTTGATTTTGATATCACCTACTCCAGCAACACGGTGACCCGTGTCATCACCCATGTAGGCTGTATCAAGCTCACCAGACTTGTACGAAGAGAACCACTCCCTGTTGGGCGTCGCATGAAAAGAGCTAGCCGAATCCAACATCCACGCTTCACCTTTAGTTGACCGTCTATCTGACACTAAAAGAATATCGCTGTCCGAGTCATCACTTTTAGTTACTGCATTAGCACTTGACCCACCACTGAGATCTGGACAGTCCTTCTTGATATGCCCCCACTGCTTGCACTTGTGACACTGCACCTTCTTCTTTTTCTTGTTCTTCCCTGCCTCGTATCCTTGCCTGCCTTGCCCACCATTGACTAGCAAACTTTCACCATGAGCACCTTCCTCTGCGTTGTTCTTTTTCCTCATATCATAGGACAATAACGCCGCAGTGACATCCTCAAGTTGAACAGTCTCCTTGCCGTACGTCAACGTAGTGATCAAATGCTCATAGGACGGTGGCAACGAACAAAGAAGGAGAATAGCCCTATCCTCGTCGTCAATCTTCACACTCAGACGTGCTAGATCCGTGACAACCTGATTAAAGGTATTCATGTGCTCCACAAAATCCGACCTCTCCTGCATCTTAAGCCTGTATAACTTTTGCTTCAAATACACCTTGGTCGTCGCAGTCTTTGACATAAACTGACTCTCCAATTTCTCCCAAACCTTCTTCGGCGAATTCTCATCCATCACATGATACATGACCTGGTCCGACAGACACAACCGTATGGTCCCGGCTGCTTGAATCTGCAACTCCTCCCAGTCATCATTGTCCATCTTAGCTGGCTTGACATCCCGCAACGCCTTCAAGCATCCCTGTTGTGCCAACAAATCCTTCACCCTTGTCTGCCATAACGCGAAGTTTCCAGTCCCGTCGAACTTTTGCACTTCAAATCTGGTACCCGTTGGCGCCATGATTTTTTCTGTATGGCTGACCCGCGAAGAAATAACCGAGCCGCTGTACCCGCGCGCACGTAGCAATAATTTTGCCTGTGCTTCACGTGCTGCCGCTCCAAAGTTGCCCAACTCCCAATGCGTACTAATTGCCTGGCACGCCTGCTAATTCCGATGCAACACGCTGTATCCCTTGATGAATTTTTTCCGCTGAATAGATTTGCTCGGTTCGTCCATGACCTGCCCTGCTGCAGCCTTTAAAGGCGCAGGTTCCGTCTCCGACGCGATCCGAGGATCCGTCTCCTCATGGGACTCGGTCCCTTTTGTTTCCAAACAAATCTCTGTCTTTGTCTGATCGATTTCCGTGTTTGCATCGCGTACCGAGCTGAGTGCCTGCGTCGCGTGCTTACCGAGCCGTGCATGCATCATGGCCTTTGCCTGCCGTGTTCCCGCATGCCCAGCAGGCCACTGGCCCACAGGCACACGCACGACGCTGCACATGCATGTGCAAGGCTGGTCAACAAGTCAACATGCAAAGCTTCAACTTGCTTGGCCCATCCTGCCTCCACGCGCTCGCCTGGCACACATGCATCTCGCTGAGTCCTTGCACCGAGAAACCCGATTCCAGCCGATTGCACGGAAAGAACTTGTCAGTTGTAGTCCGTCCGCTCCACATCGGCAAATCAATTTTCTCAAACTCCTCTAGATCAAACGTACCGCAGCCTTCAAACCTTGCTCTGATACCACTTGTTACAAATCGTAGGCGCTTAGTCGATCTACCGAGGAACAAACAATCACAGCACGATGGCGACACCGAGATTTGGTAACGCAGTTCGGCGAACTCGCCTACATCTGCGGGGCATGACTATGGGCGCTCCTCCCCATCGATACCGCTACACCGGCCGCCTTGGTCGTCGGCACAAACAGCCGGCTCCCCTTGCGCGCCTGCTGCTATCAAGTCGCCATAGGTTACAACGTGTGGTGCCTCCTCATTATATGAGAGGCCCTAGGATACACGTGTTCGACTACAACACTACGTACCCTGTCCACACCTATTACAACTCCAAGTCCTACCGTAACCCCACACGTACATATTATTCGACACAAATACAACAGGCATCGTTTACTGATGCATCGTGAACGCTCGCAGTCATCCGCTCCGCCTGCACCCCTCCGTCGCCAGGCGCCGCTTCAGCGTTCACGTCCACACCGCGCGCCGAACGCCAGCCCAGGGTTAAGCATGGGCTTGTACTGTACATGTCTTGCACCACGGCAGTGTCGCCGGCCTCCACCCACGTCACGTTGGAGTACCCAATGGGCATCTCCTCGACGAGCCACACCCGGATGCGCGGCGGTGAGTTGGTGACGCCAGCGGACTTGAGCTGCAGGGCCTAGTCGTGACGTCTGACCCCTGCCTGCCGGGAACGAAACATCTTCAACAAAAGCAACAGACTCAGCGATATCGTCAGTCGCAACATACAAAGCGGAATTGGTTCGAGACAATAAGCCCAGGTTTCGTACGTGCCGGTGCCTGGTTTCTTGTTTCTCAGATGAGGAGCCCTACACCCTTGTGATTATGCAAAGCAAGTTCATGCGTGCATTAACTTAGCTATGATAAGGCCTAAGTAAATCACATTTACGCTACTTCTGTACCGCTCAATATATGCCACCTGGATTTTCGCTACTGTATTCCTAGGCTCCTAGCTACAAAGAGAAGATATACTTGGGACACCGCCCCTCTGTGCGCAGTAACGATGACACTTCAACTCTCATACCAAACCAGCTGGACAAGTATCGAATCAGATCAGAAAGTAATATGAACAAGTTAGATAGCTTACAAAGTTGAGGAACCCCAGCTCCTCCTAAGGGCATCTTCAGTCGTTGCGCCCCCCAGGGCCCAAAACGCCACTGTTTTGGGGCCGCCAAGGCGCCAAACGGCGCTATTCTGGAACGGGGGGGGGGGGGGGGGGGCAGTCTTCCCAGTCGCTCCCGAGCCCAAATTTCGGCCCAAACAAACGCAATTTGGAAAACTAGGCGAATTTTATTGATTTAGCGAAATGCGTACATATTCGACGGAAATTTAAACTAAAATATCGACGGAAATTTTATTGATCTATGCGACGACTACCCTAGGCATCGTCGTCTTCATCGACGTCCTCCTCGCGGCCCCCCTTCGCCACCAGCTGGTTGGAGGGACCAGCTTCGCCCTCCCTCGCCGCGGCGAGCCAGCGTTGCTCTGCCCGCTCCGCTCGGCCTTGCACCCGCAGCCGGTGCAGCTGCGCCTGCTCGGAGGGCGGACGGTTGCGCCGCTCGCTCTGCAGCGCCACCTGCCGCTGGTCGGCCTCGTACAGCATGACGACATGCTGCTCGGCCGATGCAGCGTTCTCGGCCAGCTGCCGGCGCACCTCTCGCGCCGCCTCTTCCCTCTGGCGCGTCTCCAGAGAGGCCCGGATGGCGGCAGCCTCCGCCGCCTCCGCCGCCTGCTCGACGACGCCGCGGACCTGGCGGTACACACCCTCGTTCTGCGCGGTCTCGATGGAGTACAGGGCGGCGTGCTGCTCCAGCCATATGGTCTGCCTCCTCCGCTCCCTCCTCCAGCGACGGGCAGCCCGCCGGGCAGCCTGCGCCGCTTCCTGCTCGGGTGGCACCTCGTTCTGGACAGGCGGCTGCTCGGGCGCCGCCGCTCCCTGCGCCACTTGCTGCTCCGGCGCCACTTGCTGCGCTGGCTACAGCTCGTCGTCGTCGCTCTCGGGCCACACGTTCCAGAGACGGTCCATCGTTGCGGCGAGGAGGAGGAGGCGAGAATGGGGAAGAACGACGAGGAGGAGGAGGCGAGAATGGAGAAGAACGGCGAGGAGGAGGAGGCGAGAATGGGCGGACGGAGAGGGGCGGGCACCCTTTTTATAGCCTGGCGGGCCAGTCGCCGCGCCGCGCGTGTCACCGCTGCCGCCCCGCCATTAATCCGGCAGCCTTTGACCGGGGCGTATGCACTGGCCGGCCGCCACGCCATTACTCCGGCAGCCTTTGACGGCGCGGGCGCCGAGAAGAAGGTCACGGGCGGTGGATTCTGTTCCCGCGCTTTTTCGTCGCGTCACTGACAGAGCTGGCCCGCGCGTGCTGCCGCGCGTGCTGCCACGAAATAGCGCCGAAACGACGCTATTTGGGCTTCTGGGGGGGCCGAGTGGTGAAGAAACGGCGCTATTCGCCGCTTCCGGCGCGAAAAAGGCCACGTGGGGGGCCTCTGGGGGGACGACTGGAGATGCCCTAAGTCTGGGAAATTTACAAGGAGGTGAATTCACATCACAACTATATCTGAAGAAGATAAATCCCAGAGTTTGACAAAGCGGTTGACAAGTCCTGGACCAGATAAAATTACAAGCAGTGAACCAGAAAGCAACCTGAACAAGTTAACTACATAGCCCACTCCCATGTTAACTGAATTTGCTAACTGAAATCCGGGCTAACTGAATCTCTAGCAGGGTAGCTGTCAACATTGCCGTCACAATCGCTGTTGACGGTCGATTTTGTCTTACAAAGATACGTCACCAAGATGGCCTCTAATAAAAAAAAACAATGTGAACCAAAGTTGTGTGTCCTGTTGAAACGGACAATTTAGATTTTTTCGTATCATTCCAATCCGAAGTCATATGCAAAATCTAGAGCCAAAATACTGCCTATAATCGCCTTCCATGCGCCGGATAAGTGCCAGTAGCAACCGACGTCTAAGCAGCGACTCCCGGGCTGCTACTGTACCCGCAACAGAGGTCTGGTCCTCGTCCGACGACCGTCAAATCTGGGTGATTCGGATTCGACACGAACACGCCATAGTGCGGCCACAATAAAGACTTTAAGATGACGTCACATGAAAAATCAGAAAACATGAAAGTTCTTCGCTTTTTCAAGACGAACAACTTTCTCCTTTAGGTAATATCGATTTGAGGTTGTTTACTGCCAAGAAATCGAACCGCAAGGTGCAGTTAGTTTTTAGACCGAACAATTGTGGAAAGTTCGGCCCAAACCATCCGAATTGAACCTAAACTAGGATTTTGGACGTTAATCCAAGACTAATCCTTGTACGCGAAGTCCAGCCGTCTCTTATATTCTCGAGAGGCGACGGCCGATTGAATAACAACACACAATCGCAAAAACACATCTACGAACTTTATGTCCTAAACCCTAGTTCTCTTTCTTCTATGTTCGTCGGCCTTGGGGCGGGTGAACCGACCTAGGGCATCCCATAGCCGTTGTGTGTCCACGAAGGTTCCCTCCCGGCCTTGTGGGGTTTCAGGGTTTTCAAAAACGCCCGCCAGATTGTCTTGCAGATCATGCTTCCGGCGAGCCTCCTCCAGTGATGTGCCATGCTTATCGCGCTCGACGCTGGGGGTTCACGTGACGTGTTCGTTATCAACACACTTTTTGGCGACTCCGATGGCGAAGATCATCATGTCGATTCCTTAGTCCACTAAAACCAGCGCAAAAAATGTCATCAAACCTATCTTCGATGAAGTTTTGGAGGATCACCGCCAAACTTTTGAGGCGCTACAGAAGTAGCGCCAAAATCAGCTACAAGAGGAGCATGAGGCAAAGTTGAAAATCTAGCGGATGACGACATGGAGGCGTATCTTGCGGGATTGAACAAGGATCGTCAGGGCACAATCACCCTGCTTGGGGAAATCAACCTTCCACCTCTACCCGACACATCAACTAAACCCCCTATCTAGCATATATTTTAAGGATCAGTTGGTTATAATTACTCATTTGGCCACCGAGGCTTGCAAGCACGGTTATGATGCTACGTTAGAAAATATGAAGGCTAGAAAAAACACATCTCATAATTATCCTAATAGTATTGGTGCAAAGGCAAGCACAGAGTAACCTAGTTCATCGACACTTCCACGTAGTTCGCGGATGAATCCTTATTATACCCTAAGATAGGTGAAGTGCGAGTTCCTGTTAGCGTCAATGGCGGAAAAGGATGTCTCGCGTGCATCGGGATCGGGTTTGGCCGATCAAACGAAAGGAGAAACTGAGGTTATATTTTAACACCAACAACTTAACGAGGATGAGCTCGATGATGTCTTCATAGGGAAGGAGGCGATCAAGGTGTATAAAAAGGAGGCTCGGTGGCTGGCCATCGGGAAAGTTCTAACCGAGAAGATGAAATCTGTATCGAACCTAGCAAGGGATTCGGGATTCTGTGAAGCGGGCGAGAACCTGTTCATATTCCAGATGTAATGCCTGGGGGATTGGAAGAAGGTTTGTCGGATATATGCCAATTAGAGGCATGTCTAACATTGGCCAAAGGCCGGATTATCAGGGTGGCCCGCAGGTAATGGAACAGAGTCCATTGGGCTCTAGAAGAAGCCGGATTCTAGAAGAAACCGGACTACGACCCGATCTTGGTCCGGCATGGAGAAGAAGCCGAATGCCTTACTTTTCAAGATAATATACTTACCGTAGTCTTCTAGGTTTATTTCCTGTAAGCCCTAGCCCGGCTATCTATATAAAGCCGGACGGGGGCAAAGAACAACAACGAATCTCAACTTAGCTAGAAGCCAACTCGTTGAGAAGTTGATCCTCGTCGAGTTAGCGAAACCATACTCACCATTGTACTTTGTATACTTCAGTCTTCAACCCTGATTTAGTGAGATTGCAGGAGTAGGAACTCCGCCTTAGTAGCGACGTACCTTACCTGGGTAAACTCGGTGTTCTCGTTTACAATACTTCCACGTTCTCCCGCAGTTCTACCAGTAGGCTTATGGCACCCCCGTCCATGAACCTTACTACGATGTCTCGAAAGTTGGCGCCCACTGTGGGGCATGGCAACGTCGGGAGTTACGTTCTGAGCGGGAATAGTCGGCGGAATCGGCAGTACAATAACTGTCGGAAGCCTGGAATTCGACAGAGACGTCGGATGCTTCCTCGACAATGGATAGTACATGCAAGCACGGAATCATCTGGTAAGTGTCTGTGTTTTACCGATTGGATCTACTAATATTTTCATCGGTTTAACAACAGAAGCAATGAGATTCCGTGGTGGAAGTAAATTTATCCCACCCGCCCTATACCCAATTGATGAAGGCTATAATACCGTATTTTTCTCAGATCTTCCTTATTCTTACGAAGAGACGGATCAAGCTCATATAGACGCATATCGCCAAAACACTTTTGGATTTCCTGCCTCTTCGGAGATGCCCGCAAACAGATCCCACTTCATTGGCCTGGTGTAGTCCAAGATCGCTGAAAACACGGAAGAAGTCAATCCTGTGCAAGAAGCAGAAAAGCACGACCCCACATAAAAAGTTGAAGATACGACATCCGCCGATCAGGCGACGAACTCGGAAACCCACTCTGTGTTAGCTAACATAGAAGCAAGGCTGGAGTCGGAACCCGGATCTGACATAGATTCCGGATGAAGATGAGGACGCTTTCGAAAGAAAAGTAAAATCCATGCAAGGGACCTTCCACGAAGTACTCATGGCAAAACCGACTTGAAACTCGGATACTGATGAAGAGGAAGATCCCAAAACCCCTCCGCCAGAGGACAGGGATGATGAAGAGGAAGAAGAGGGAGAAGTTAGTCCGACTTACCCTGACGTCAAAGAAATGACGGAAGATGAGCCTAACTAAAAATCCCCATGTTCCAAAAAGAAAAAGAAATCCTCCAGGAAGCTGATGTCCAAGTTACATAAGAAAAAGAAAAATTGGCAGACATTGCAAACAAAAACCTGGAAAGAGGAGGAGGAGGCAGCGGTGTAAAATCTGCGGAGATGAAAAAGCAGGAAATCCTTGTTTCACAAATGTCGATCTGATCCAAACCCCGGTTGCGCCTCACGAACCACCGGAAGTGCTAGAAACAAGAAGGCAAGCCCTTATGCGGCAGTAGCAACACTTTTTTTGGTCTCAGGAAAACCTCCTCAAAGCCCAGGCTGCTGCAAATGCTGTCCACCGTATAAAATCGTATAATTCACAGAAAGATCAAAATGACCTACAAATTTGTGTGCTTTCTCAGCTAATTCCGAAACTTTTTCGTTCTTTATGTTTTTCGATTTGAGCAACTTAAGTGCCCCAAAAAAAATCGTCTTTATGGATTGTTCTGGTTTTGACAGATTCTGCCTTTTAATTGCATTCTCTCTTTTACTATATTGAGTGGATTTCTTTTCTTCACGAAATATCAGTGGCTGTAGCTAATGTTTAAAAATATTAATAACGCTTGTTCCCATGCAGAACATGTGAATTTTTGATTGTGCACTACCCCTCTAATGCAAATTACATTGAGTGAGATGTGAATGAAGTTTTCAAGAGTCAAGAAAAGAGGGTGATATAATGTGACCAAGAAGAGTGTAAATCCAAAGATTGGGATGCCCCCGTGGTTCATCCCAGGAAATTCTAATAAGACTCAAGCGTCTAAGTTATGAGTACTAAAAGTGTGAAGATTCATTGTAAAATATAGTGTTGCCCCTACCAGTAAAGTTATAAATAAAAAAATGAAAAAAGAGAAAGGAAAAAATAGGAATAATAAAAAGAGATGGGGTAGCATTACTATCATTTATTCCACACCTAGTAAGTCGTGGGAGAATTTGGCATGTAGACCGCGCGTAGTTCTCCGCAGCTCTTGCATCTTCGCACCCGCACGCACATGGAAATTCACTATGGGGCATCCTTCAAACTTTTATCTCTCCTTTTAAAAGCCTGCACTTCATTTTCTCTGTAACTGTGAGCAAGAAACTGATCGTCACATAATTACACCGACCGAGCTAAGCAAAGGTGTCCCCGTCATATATGCTTGTCTCCTTGCCAAAATTTTCCATCCCCCGGATCCTTACGCTGACACGTGTCCCTTTTTGCCAAAATCTTGTATTTGATCTGTAAAAAAAAAACCCGCTTTTGCTTTGTGTAGCAAACAATATTTCGTCCAAAAAATTAAAATAAAGTCCAGACCCCGTCGGAGACTTCGTCGGAGACCTCGCCGGGGTTACTATAGAAAAAAAAATGCTACTGTAGCAAAAATCAACTTCGTCCGAGACATCGCCGGGAGACTCTCGCCGACAATCGCCGGAGAACTCGTCGGACAATCTCATAGCAAATAATTTGTATCACTATAGCAAAAAAAGAATAATTATGGTAAAAAAATTATTCTATTATAGCGAAAATTCAACATCGCCGGAGTTCACGTAGCAAAAAGTTTAACAAAAAATAGCAAAAAAAAAAAAACGAGTATGTAGCAACTTTTTTGCCATCCCTGTAATTTTCCGGGCGCCCCCACAATTCAACAGAGAACGCCGTTCTACAATGGGAGCGTCGGCATGCTCCTTTGCAGCAACGCCGTCCTGCAAGGTTGAGGAGGGAGCATGGCGCGACCTCCATATGAGCTGCAACTGTGTGGCAATGGGAGCACCGGCACGTTCCTTTGCAGCAACGTCATCCTGCAAGGTTGAAGAGGGAGCATGGCGCGGCCTCCATGGGAGCAGCGACAGCGCGTCCTCTCGGCGGCCTCCACGGAGTAGAGGGCGGCGCGACCTCTCTAAGAGCAGCGGCGGCGCGGCCTCCACGTGATCAGAGGCGGCGCGGCCTCCGGCGGTCTCTATGGGAGCAGAGGCGGCGCCGCGCCACCCCGGGAGCAGCGGCGCAGCCTCCACGTGATCAGAGGCGGCGCGGCTTCTGGCGGCCTCAACTGGAACTGCGGCGACGGGCGGGCTCGTTTCCATGGCTTTACTGGAGAATAAAGGAAGGAAACGCATAGGAATGTGAGAGAAGAAGGAAACGGGGATGGATAAGCTCTGATGGTGGTGGGCCCTATAGCACCGCTGTCTCCCGAGATAAGGGGCGCGTGGCGAGCGACCAGTGCAGGATCTCCCGGCTGATCCTAAGCGTTTCTTTCTCTAAAAGCAGACAAGGACGGTGGGATAGTGTAACATCCCAAGTATGAAAAATAGCCATTAGAATGTTTTGCTCTCTGTTATTGTATGTTTTGCATCATGGCATCATGTTCATTGCAATTGTTTTGCTTGTTTTCCATTTGTTTTCCTCTGTTTTCATTTGTTTTCCAATTGTTTTCCTTTGTTTTCTATTTGAATTTCAAACCAAAATTCAAACCTTTTGTTTCATCCTTGTGATGTTACAATTTCTAAAAAGATATTTCAAAATAAAACAATTGTTTGTTTCCATTAAAGTGTGATTTCAAAACTGTTGTGTTGTTTCTATAAAAATGCATCCAATAACCAAACCCTTTTCAAATTCAATTATGATTTTCCTCCAAACAACAACCATGTTGAAATTATGAAAATTGCAAAACAAAACTCTCCAAATAAAATGGTTCAATTAACACTTCCAATTGTTTCCATGAAATAATAATAAGCTCAACTCTTATTTGTCATTTAATAATCCACCTAATATAAATTGCATTCAAAACTCAAATTCAAATCATCAAACAACACCCCAATTGAATATGTGCAAATTACCAAACATTCTAATTTGTTGTTTCTATTTCAAACTCCAAGGTTCATGCCATTTAAAATTTTGTTTCAAAGAATGTAATTAATAATAAAATCCATCCAATTTGAATTAAATTACAAACAGCACCATAATTCAATTTATTTGAAATGCCAAACTTGCATTTGGTTACCAATCCTTTGAGGAGCCAACCCAAATTTTTCTAATATTTTTGCTAACCCAAAAACTCACCTTTCTCTTCCTTTTCCAATTCAGCAAAAAAAAAAACAGAACAAAAATGTTAAAACTTCAAGGGAGAGAGAGAGCAGCACCCTCAGCCCAACACCACCCCAGCCCACTTCTTTTCCCCTAGGCCCGCTTAACCTTCTTCTTCGTACGGCAGTCATCAGAGGGGCACCACGTCGACATGGCAGAACAGCAACGGTGATCCTCCTCTCCCCCCTCCCTATAAACCTAAGCTCCTGCCCTAGGGTTCCCCCCAACCTTCCTTTCTCCTCCTTCCTCTCCCCAGCCGCCATCTTCTTCCTCCCACCTCTCTTCTCCCTGCTTCCCTCTGTTTCCCTGTAACCTGAACCTGAACCACCAAAATTAGCTCCTTTTCCACCGGCGATCGCCGGCGTTGGCGTCGCCCTCCGGCCAAGCTGCGGGCGGGAATGGTAACGCCGTGGTGCGGGCTCCCTTCTCCCCCCTCGGTTTGGACGGGGATGGCCGGAGCCGCCGCCGCCGTCCGCCCCAAGACGCCCTCGCCTCCCTGTCCGCCGCACCTGCTCCGCCCGACTCCCTGCACCGATCCCTCCTCCATCGACCGCATCAAGGTGAGCCGCCTCCCCTTCCCCTCGATCGCCTCCTCCCTCTCCCTTGGCAGCGACCGGCGCCCCCTCCGGCGAGCTTCCAGCGAGCCTCCAACGCCATCCATCGATCCCTGTCATGGTACAGACGTGTACGTGCAGGAAAATTCAGAAAAACCGCCCGAGCCACACCTCTTCCTCCCTCGTTCCCCCTTCGTAACACGGACCCAGCAGCTACCCTACTGGCAGCAGCCGCGCGCAGCAAGCCCCAGGTCGCGGGGTCGAATCCCAGCCCCCACCCTTTTGCTGCTTATTTTCTCCAATTTGAGTGCAGTACAGATTTCTGAACCATAACCACCCCCGAGGCCCCTTTCCATCACAGATCCGCACCCGTCCCACTGGTTAGCATGCCTTGCTCACCCTAGGAGGTGGGGGGTTCGAGTCCCCCCTACCTCAATTAACCAAATCTTTTTATTTTCCATTGTTTTGGTCACAGAACTTCTCAGAATCACACATAGGTCCCTTCTATTTATTTCTAGCCCCTGTAAAAATATTTTCCAAGTCCCTAATAAGTTAAAAATGGCAGATTTGCACCAAATCTTGTAAATTGCATAATTAATTCATCTTAACTCCAATTTTAACTTTTTAAATATGTTTTCTGTCCCAAATTAAATGCTCTATCCAAATATAAAATTTGTTTACTGTTTTGAATAATTTAAATTGGTGAAATATTTGAAAACTTGTCAAATTCACTTAAACTTGCAAAATTCATAACTTGAGCATAAAAATTCCAAATTCCACAAACTAAATATGTTTTCCAATCAACTTTTCATTTTCTTTCCAAATATAAATTTTGTTTGCTGTTTTGAATAATTTAAATTGCTGAAAACAACTGTTTCTTGTTTAATGCATTTAAAATTGCCAAAATAATAACTTGCTCATTTTAAATCCAATTTCCACAAATGAAATATGTTTTCCATGCAAAATTAAACCACCTTTTCAAATATAAAATTTGTTTCATGTTTTGAATAATTAAAATTGGTTAAATGATTTAAATCTTGTTTAATTCATTTAATATTGTTAAATTCATAACTTGATCAAATTAAATTCTTTTGGGGCATATAAATATGTTTTCCAACCATAAAGGTATAAACTTTTGAAATATGAATTTGGTTTAATGTTTTGAACAAATAAAAATTCAAATAAGTTCATGTTTGAATTAAATTCATTTAATTCTTGTTTAACTTGTTTAATTCATAAGTAATTTATTTGAAATCCATTTTCAACAAGTGGAACATGTAATCCACCCAAAATTGTGTGTTATTTTCAAATATGAACTTTGTTATCTGTTTTGAACAATTTAACTTGATGAAAACAACAAATGCTTGTGTGACACCTTTAAGGAACCAAAATTTCCTAACTTAATGAATGAATTTCCAAACTTGTTAAACCTTATTTCCATTTGGTTCTATTGTTGTTATTTTGCTGTTTTCCTCATCCATGCATCATGCTAATCCACTTTCACATGTTGCTTAGTTGTAAAACAATTAATTCAACCATAATTCATGGGCTTTCCATATGCAATCCAAATTGCATGTGGGTCCATTTAATCATGTTGCTATCTTGTCAACTAGTTTATTTTGATGCATCGATTAAATTGACATGCATCATCCCATGTTTGTGCACTATGCCATGATATTGATTGTTTATCTTTCTGCATTGTTTGTTTGCTTCTTCTCGGATATACGACGACGTTGAGACCGACGATACTTACGACACCCCTTCTAAGGAGTTAGCTCAGTACCAGGCTACTGGGTTTGCAGGCAAGTTATCACTCACATGAACCATCGTGTTCCTTTCAACATTGGTTACCGATTCTTTCCGTTGTCTATTCTGCTAGCCCTATGATTAGTTGTTTCTGTTACGAACCTATCACATGAATCCCTTAACCCTGATATTGCCTCACCTCCACTCCTATCACCCCATTGTTTGAGCCCGTGTCTTACTAGCATGCTTAGGGTTGTTTTGCTCGAGTCTGTTACCCGTTACTTTCTGTTACTATTTCTATTATGTTCTGGGGGCTCGATGTTTAATCAATCAACCATGCTAATGTTATTGTTAAATAATAAATTTGATGATAAGGCACCGGCAGGAGGCCCAGGGTGGTTTTGAGGCCTGCTAGTGTCGACCCTAATAGGAAAAGGGTCTTGTCTACTGATCCATGATGAGCGCACTAACCGCATGTGGGAAGCGAGTATGGGCGCCCCCCTCAATTTGATTCGATTCGCATCTCGTCCAAATCGCCTCATTTAGTTCGTGTTTTCCATTTGCCGCATGCATGTTCTTGCGAGCCCAGGCCAGGGTGGAACTTTTGTAGTCGGGGACACGGTCTTAGAGTGCTATGAGGGTCCCTTTTCTTCGGGGCTCGATTAGCCGTGCGCCCAAGGTTCTTTGGGCTTGATGCGAAGAAGAGTTGAGTTGTGTAGAGTGCCCCGCTTGGTGGAAGGGCCTTTCCATCTGGCGGGTTATTCTTGCGTGTACGGCCAAATTGGTGCACCCCTGCAGGGATAAATCTTCTCGAGAAGCCGTGTTTTCCGCGGTTATGGACTACTTGGTGAAAGTACTGGCTAACAAGTACTCAGGACAACTTAAACCTAATGATTAACAACCTTACACCCAATGATTAACAAATTGACTAGTAATAGGCTTATTGACACAATAATCTGAACTATCATTAATCCAACTGTGTGAGTTATCCTCGGATTGCTTCTTTGGATAAGGGGCGAGATCCAGGACGGGTTTGTTTGATGTTAGTTGATAGGTTGGTTACGATACACGATCTTATCTCCTTTCTGATAGCCGGAAGTGGTAGTAACTCTGTAGTTGTTTAGAGCATCCAGTTGCAGCATCTTTCATATCCCCTTTCTTCCGTTGAACCCAAAGCATCTGTGCTTGGTGTTGACGGGTTACACTTTGGTGAACTGTGAGTCTTGCTTGCCAGTACGTTTATGTACTGACCCCTTTGGGGCTGTGGTTTCCGCAGACCTACGTTTCCGAGGATTTACATGGTGGCTACTACGTGGAGTATGACGAGACTGCTGACGAGTAGATAGCGGACCCGGGCAGGATCCGAGACTTCGTGGTTGGGGCTCCGTCTGTTCGTTCCCGGCCTCTTAGGCCTATTTGGTTCTTGTCTGTACTCAGACATGTTGAATGCTTCCGCTGTGATGTAATGATGAATTGTTGGGACATGTGTCCTCTGGATGATTGTATTTGCTATCTCTGCTCTAGTGAGAGCTATTTGCACCTTATTTCAACCTTTTGTGTCGTAGAGACCTGTTGTGATATCAGTTGTTCAACGCCGTTGACGTACCATGTGTGTATGGTTTGAAGTACGTCAATGTAAGTGTCCTGATTTCTATGGGATAGTTTACATCGACGGTGGATAGTAGAGTTTGGTTGTCGCACATAAGTGCTGGCCTACTCGTAAGAAAATGCGGGAGCAGATAAGCCCCGTAATCCAAGCATCTACTATTCAGTTCGGCCCGATGAGTATCCCCTAGAAGTCCGGGTGCGACAGATAGATAGTGAATATGTATATCTGAAAAACAAAGATAGTGAATATGCACACACGGTGCCGGGCAAAAGCACTAGAAGAGTACAAGAGGCACCTCTTTCTCTTCTGGACCATGTAACAAGACAACACGGTTGATATATCTCTGTAGCTCGAAACAGGCTTTCGCCCCGCTTTATAAATAAAGCAACCACACAACATCCATACAGAGTACCACAACCAACACTCTAGGCCAACTCAAGTACAACCCGCTGGGGCAACGGCCAAAACAATGCCCAAAAAAGGAAGACAAAGAAAGAAAGAAAGAAAGAAAAGGGCGGAGGGGGAGGGGTGGTGTGGGTAGAGATAAGAGAGAACCGCCCCACAGGCGGGGGGGGGGGCGCCGCGGAAGGAAGACGCCTCAGGAGGGCACCGGGGAAGCGACGCGACGCGGCGCGCGGTAGCAAGCAGTCTGTCGATGAAGCCATCTAGCCGAGCCCTGTCCCGCAGCCTACAGAGCGGGTACCACTGCTGCAACAAAGCCAAACATTTAAACAAGGAGTCAGATGCACGTCGCAGGAAAATCTTCTCAATCACCATCTTATTGCGCGTCGTCCACAGGGACCACATCATCGCCGCGAACACCAACCAGAAGAGGCGGGAGCCCCCGCCGGTCTGGTGTGCCCGATCCTCCAGGAACTCGCCAAGGTCCGAGGCCTGCCACGCCGGCCCCAGCGCCTCATAGGCGAAGTTCCATACAAATCGGGCAGCGGGACACACAAAGAAGATGTGAGTACTAGACTCTGGACACCTACAGAGGGGGCAAAGCCCATCCCCAGGGCCGTGACGCTTCGCCACTTCCAGCCCAGACGACAATCTATCCCGTAATAGTTGCCAGACGAAGATCTTAATCTTCAGCGGGAGAGGGGCTTTCCAAAGTGGTACCGCCCAAGCACTAGTTGGCCCAGCGAACTGGGCCCTATACGCCGATTTGACCGAGAAGGCCCCCGAGGGGGCCAAAGACCAGGTTACCTGATCAGGCCCCCCCAGGAGGGCCTCAGGCAACTCCTCCCTAAGCGCTGCCCACTCAGCGGTCTCGGCCGGTCCAAAAGTGCGACGGAACAAGATGTTCCACCCGCCATTCTGGAATGCCGCCGCTACCAACTGGGTGGGCTCAGCGCAGATAGCGAAGAGTCGTGGAAACTCCAGCTGCAACGCCCGCTCCCGAAGCCAGGGGTCCAACCAGAACATGGTTCCTCTGCCATCACCAAGGGTGAACCTAGCGCACTTCCGAATGTTCTGTTTAATCGCTTGGATGGATCTCCAGAACAGAGATCCCTCCTGACGATCGCAAGCTAAGAGGGGTCGGCCCTGAAGGTACTTGGCTTTAACAAGCTGAAGCCAAAGGCCCCCCTCCTCTCGTAGGATGCGCCAGACCCATTTCAGCATGAGAGCCACATTCATCTTCCGAGACGCGAGAAGACCTATGCCCCCAAAATCTTTGGGGGCGCACACATCTGCCCACTTGACCATGTGATATTTCTGGTGACCTTTAGGATCCTGCCAGAAGAAGCGCGAGAGCTCCTTGTCAAAGGCGGCGTGAACTCCCTCAGGCAGTGAGTAAATCCCCATCACATAGGAGGGGATACTAGCCAGGCAGGCCCCTATAAGGGTGGACTTGCTTCCCTTAGAGGTAAAGCGTCCGCGCCAAGGTTCTGCCTTGTGTCTCACCCTCTCCATCGTGGGCTCGAGGTCCCTGATGAGGATCCTTGAGTCGCTCAAAGGCACCCCCAGATAGTTAACAGGGAAGGCGGTCAACCTACAATTGAGGTTGTCTGCTATCCGCTGTTGTTCTTCCGGGGGATATCCGAGGACTACCACCTCGCTCTTCTCGAAGTTAATCTTTAGGCCGGACATGGCCTCAAAGCACAGTAGCAGGAACTTGAGGTTAATGATATCCATTTCCGAGCCCTCCACCATGATCATAGTGTCATCTGCATACTGCAGATGGGTGACCCCTCCCCCTGAGATGAGGTGACCGACAACCCCTGAAATGTGCCCGGCCATCCTAGCTTTATCTAGGATAGCCGCCAGGGCATCAACGGCTAGGTCGAACAGGATGGGGGATATAGGATCCCCCTGCCTCACCCCACAGGAGGAACTGAAATATGGGCCAATAGCCCCGTTTATGTTGATCGCGGTATTGCCACTCATGACGAGTTGCATAATCCACGTGATGAAGCAACCATCAAAGCCACGCCGTTGGAGTACCTGACGAAGGAAAGACCAGTCTAGACGATCGTATGCCTTCTGGAAATCTAACTTCAGAAACACCCCTTTGTGGTGTCGGGCCTTGACCTCATGAAGCGCAAGGATCCCATCGTGGATAAAGCGTCCCTTGAGGAATGCAAACTGAAAGGGGTGGGTAATACGCTCAGCAACTGGTGCCAGGCGCATCGCACACACCTTCGAGAAGATCCTCTGGATGACATTTATCACCGTGATGGGTCTAAACTGGCGGATGTCCGTGGCCCCTACTACTTTCGGGATCAGGGTCACCACACCATAATTTAGCCGCGACATGACAAGAGTACCAGTATAGAATTCCTGGAACATCGGCATGATCACCTCTTGCAAGGTATCCCAGAAGGTCTGGAAGAATGCCACTGGGAGTCCATCCGGCCCTGGGGCCGAATTAACTCTCATCTCCCTCACTGCCCGTCGAACCTCCTCCGGAAGAAACGGCAAAAACAATTGTGCGTTTTCCTCCGGCGAGACAATAGCCCCAAGGGACCAAGTCTCCTCTGCCAAGGCCACCCCCGATCTGGGGGAAGCGGTAAACAACTCCTTGTAGAAGGAATAAATATGGGAGGATAAGACCGCCTCTGTCTCCAGGAGCGCCCCGTCATCCCAGAGGAGGGGGATGGAACACCGCCGCCGCACACGGTTGATATATACTACTTGGATTCTTATCTAATGACCCAGGACGGAATCCTGTAGTATCATTTTCGAGGTAATAACACGCACTCGTTATACAATAAAATTCCCTTTCACTTCTGCTGTCCCCTGCCTCGTCGGGTGGAAGGATGCGCACGGCGGTACGCATCTGCGGCCGCTCGGTCTTCCTCTGCATGCACACCACGGTGGCCTCCAGCATCAGCATGCGGGCGATCGCCAGCAGGAGCCGACTTGTCCACAACCACTCTCCGGCACTTGACCTACTTGAACGCAACGTCGTGTGCCGGCAACCAGCATCTGATGGTCGCGTTTCGTGCCAACCCAACGACGATGTCCGGACAGAAGCTCTGCCCGGCCAGCAACGGCGTCCACGGGGCGGCTGTGTTTGTCGCGTTCGCGGCAGTGCCACTAGCGAAGACTCTGCGATACAGAGGAGGCAGCATTGGAGCGGGAGGGAGGTGGCCGACGATGCCGTTCCAGCAGAAGGTGTCATTCCCGAGCCTCGCCCGTCTGGCCGTCTCAAGGGGTCCTTCGGCCTCCTTGCCAATTCCTCGCCGAGCGCCACGGGGTGTGGTGCGCGTTCACTGTCCGGCGCGTCGACCACGCGGACTGAAAGCACGGTCATTGTGCGCCCACAACACGGACCAATTGTGCAGTGACTGCAGTCACCGCGCGAGCCGCTGGCGCAGCATGTATGGCGCCCGAGCCGGAGCACAAGCCTCGCCCGTCTGGCCGTGTCGAGGTCCGTGACGTTCCACCGCCGGAGCGCGTGCGACGGAACCGGCCGTTCGACCCCTGGGGCCGGGCGAGCGTGCGGGCGGCCTGGCGCCCATCCTTGTCGCTCTTGAGGGGCCGGAGTCGGCAAGTGTAACAGCATGAGGCGTCATCCTGAAAGCCGTGTCGCCATCTCCTGTCGCCCAAGACTTCCAGAATCCAGATGCAATTTTGATGTGTACTATCCTGACGGCGACCAAGGCCAGCTGAATTTTTTCTTTTCTGAGGTAGGATCCCTGTGGCAGTTTAGAGTAGCTGCCCACAGCAGCACACATTGTCGCACTTCCTCAATATCAAACTCTGACCCAGGTCTTTAACCCACATGTTGCTAATCGGCCACTGTACTGACGCCAACACCTTTGGTGCAAATTATGTAACCCGCACAACGACCCTTCGGCCACTTACCTGTCCAAAACAGGAGCTTGCAACCATCTCCCACTGAAATGTGTACTAAGATTTGAAACACTTGCGTTGCATCATTCTTATACAACTAAATATGCAAAAGTGACGGTGAGGTCTCTGACAGCCTGTTACACTGTCATTCAAGGAAAGTCATAAGGTTAATTTATTCAGGGTATAAAGATACCAAGCTGAAATCCCTAAATGAGAGCAAAAGATCTTCCAACACCCTAGAACCTGTGCTGTGTTTTGTTATAGTTAAATTGAGAACAAGAGCTGATATCTGTGGTGGACACGAGAAAATCACAGAAAACTCAGTTATCGGACAAACCTCATATATAGCTCGTACTGGGTGGACGCCGATCAAGACACTGGACTGCTGCCTTCTATTATCCCGAGAGGCAAACAGAAACATATACCTGTTATCCAGGAACGGAGAAAAAATTATATATTGAATTGGTTGAGTTGACTCCTGTCAAGTTAACTTTCAGTTTTAGTAGCATTCCATGGCTCATTAGGAGTGAAGGTGGCTCAGACTCCAGCTCAAGCTTCTACAGAGAGAACTCGTTGATGTCCAAGGAGTACCAGTTCATCTAGGAGAAATATTGGTAGTAGAAAATCTTATGGCAAAAATCCATGCAGGACATTCTTATTAGGCACTATAGCAGACAGTTGCTTCATGAACTCTATGAGGTTTTCGGCTCTGTCCGTCTGTTACAGGTAGGTTTTGCCAGGGATGTTGGATTTAGCTTAAAATGGATTTATTTCCATCTTGGCGGAAGGGTAATATATTGCACAAGCTTCAATAAGATCTTATTGAAAATACACCTGCAGCGTAGTGCCACTTCTCACTTCAGTAAGGTCTTGTTGCATTTACATATGATGAGCAAGCCGCTTCCAAACTGGATGAACGGGGAAGAGAGCTAGGATTACACGGGGAAGGAGTGCTGAATGGGTTTCTACAAGGCCTGATTGAGCTCCTCTGTCAGTTAATCTAGTTTGTTCAGGTTCAGCTAGGGGTCAAAGCTCCTCTGTTTAGTTTTGATTCTATCCGATCGCCTGAGCGTGGTATGGCACGTCCGTTAGAGGGGATCGTGCAGCCAGACACGATCGACTTTTTGTTGAATTAAAGGGGAAGAAGAAACGCAACGCACAAGATTTTGTCTCCACTCTGAATCTTCTGAACCTTGTTCATCTGAACTTCCACATGTTCCAGTCACTAATCCAAGGTGCTAAGAAATATGGTCTTCCTGAGGTCGATTGGGCGTGTTGGTTGGGGGTAATGGAGTAGTGTCGTTCACCTCAGCGGCCTCGATCTAGGCGACAGGCACGCCTTGCCAATTCGGCGCCGAGCACCACCAGGCGTGGTCAGCCTTGCATCACCTGGCCGTTGGCCGCGTGTCCGGCGCAACGGGCCAAAGGCAGGGATGCAATCACCGCGCGCTAGTCGAGACTGGCGTTGGCGCGTCGACCATGCGTACTGAAGCCACGGCAACGCGCGAGGCGCCGGAGCGTCGGAAGTCGGAACAATGGTGAAGTCACCTCCGGGCCACTAATGCCGGGGCGCAGCATGCCAAGGCATCCGCGCCTGAGCACGCTGGCCGGGGGTCAATGCCCGGACCTCCCTCACTAGTCGTGTCGATTCCACCGCTTGAGCGCGCGCCCATCCGGATTTTGAGAAACAAAGGAGAAAAGACAGCAACAATGCAACACCTACACCATCAGGTCAGAAAAAAACTACTCTCACACAATATTGACGCGTGTGGACACAAATAACACAATGCAGTACTGAAGAGCAAAGTCAAATATAAAAATTACACTTCAAAGGAGCCAAATGCAATCAGCTGGTACTACTGTCCTGACGGCGACCAAGGCCAACTGAATTTTTCATGTCCATGTGACAGTTTAGACTTTAGAGTAGCTGCCCACATTGTCTCACGCCCTCAATATCTTTACCAAATTGCTGTTAAGGAGACCGCCAACCACTGTTCTTCGATTAATCCTACTGACTCCAATACCTTTGGTGCGAATTAAGTCACGCACACAATCGACCCTCCGACCACCTACCTGTCAGCTCAAAACAGGAGCTTGCAGCCATCTCCACTGCAATGTGTACTAAGCTTTGAAAGACCATGCGTTGCATCATTGTTGCTCCAAAAAATATGCCATATTGACAGTCAGGTCTCTGACAGCCTGACACGCTGTCATTTCAGGAAAGTCATAAGGTTAATTTTTTAAGGGTATAAAGATACCAAGCTGAAATCCCTGACTGAGAGCAAATATCTACTAATACCAAGCTGAAATCCTTAAATGGGAGCAAAAGATCTTGTAATACCCTAGAACCTGTGCTGCGGCTTGCTGCAGTTAAATGGAGAACTAGGGATGATATATTTTTGGTGAATACTCCCTCCGTTCCAAAATAGATGACTTCCACTTTTCCATATATGCATGTATCTAGACACTAAAACATATCTAGATACATGCATATATGGACAAATGGAAGTCATCTATTTTGGAACGGAGGGAGTAGAAGATAATTTCAGAAAACTTAATTATTGGACAAGGCTCAAAGCTCGTACAGGGTTGACGCTGATCAAGACACTAGACTGCTACCTTCTCTTATCAAGATTGGCAACAGCTACACGTATTATCCAGGAAACAGAGAAAAAAGTATATATTGAAATGGTTGAGTTGACTCCTGTCAAGTTAACTTCAGTTTTACTAGCATTCCATGGCTCAGACTGAATGAAGGTAATTCAGACTCCAGCACAATCTTCAACAACAGTACTGTAATTCAGAGAGTTCTCATGGCTCTCATTGATGTCGAAGGAGTACCAGCTCATCTAGGCGAAATAATGGTAGAAAATCTTATGGAAATCCGTTCAGGACATTTTTGTTAAGGCACTATAGCAGACAGTTGCTTCATGAACTCTCTGCGGTTCTTGGCTCTGTCCGTGTTACAGGTAATCCTATGGGTTTTGCCCGAAATGTTTTATCTGGTTCGAAAGGTTTATGTCCATCTTGAGGAAAGGGTATATATTGCACAAGGTTAAAAAAAAAATCTTATTGAAAATACACTGCAGTTTATGCAGTCAGTAGCGCCACTTCAGTTCTGGGTTCTGTTCAGTTTTAGTTAGCATCGGGTTCAGTTAGGCGTCAAGCTCCTGTGTTTAGTTTTGGCTCCACCTGATGTTGTAAGGCTGGTGCCAGTGCATCACGGCTTATCACGGGCTATAGCCCCGCCACGTTAGGTTTTCCTCTCACTCTCACCCCACTCTCATCCCACTCTGACGCCACGGTGCCGGTAAACGGGCTATAGAGCTAGCTCTCACCTCTCTCTCCTCCCTACCGCCTCCCTACCGCCCCCACTAGCACCGCTATCGCCTCCCTCTCGCCCCGCTCTCGCCTATCGCCTCCCCCTCTCGCCCCCTCTCTCCCGGCTAGTGCGGGCGGTAGTGGCGCTACCGCCGGGCGACGCGGCCATCGCCCGCCGTTGGCCTCTCGCCCCCTGTCGTCCCGCTCTCGCCCGGCCGGGGGCGGTATCGCCCCCACTCTCTCCCGCACTGGCACCAGCCTAAACGTGATCGGCTGAGCGCGGTATGGCACGCTCGTTAGAGGGGATCATGTAGCCAGACACGATCGAACTTTTGTTACATTAAAGGGGAAGAAGAAACGCAACGCAGAAGACTGTGTCCACTGAATTTTCTAAACCTTGTTTGTCTGAATTTCCAATGTTCCAGTTGCAGTCACCAACCAAAGGTGCTGAGAAACATGGTCGGGGATCATGAGAAGTGTAGTTCACCTCACCTGCCTCGATCTTGGCCGCCTCGTCGTCTTTGGCGCCGCACACAAGGGCGATGTCAGTGAAGGAGGCAGCAGGCACGCCAGGGTTGTTGATGATCTTGGACGTGGTGATGGCAGCAGAGAGAGCGGCGGAGGCCTTGGACGTGTGACGTGTCGAAGCGGTTTGCGCAGGCAAGGATCGCCTTTTCCGTCATGTGGAGGTGCTTGGCGCCCTCTTTGGCTGCAAGGCTCTTGCTCTTTATGTCCTGCGCCCGCTTGGCGCGGACACGCCCATTTATGTCCTCCTTCTCATGTGCGTGGTCACCAGGTAGGATCACAGGCGCCTGTGGTGACTTCGTCAATCTCAAGACCCGCCGGCTCGGTCTCTCGGAGGTGCTCATAGGGGTAGGATGTGCGTGTGTGCGTTCATAGAGGTGAGTGTATGCGCGTGTATATGAGCGCTTGCGTTTGCACTGTGTTTCTCAAAAAAAAATAGGATCACAGCGCCCGTTGTCAGGATTGGAGCGGGAGGGAGGTGGCCGTCTAAAGGCCCGTGACTTTCCACTTAACTCGCCACGAGGTGTGTACCGTACGCCTTCACCACCGGGCCGTTGGCCGCCTGTCCGGCGCGAGGGCGCACGATCACCGCGCTGCTTCGAGACTGGCGCGTACGCAGACTGAAAGCACAACCATTGCGCGTCCACAACACGGACCTCCACGGCCATTTTTCTATGGGCGGACTGAAAGCACACCTGAGACGGAGTACGAGCCTCGCCCGTCTGGCCGTGTGGAGGTCCGTGGCACTCCACCGCCATTTTTCTCTAGCGGTCTCGGGAGAGTTGTTACCACTAGCAGAGAAGCCGAAAGCTGTATCTTGGTCGACAGAGAGCGCGCTGACGTTGACAGGTTGCCTGGCTGTCGCGGTGTTCGTCAT
Organism: Alopecurus myosuroides; assembly: GCA_028641055.1. Classification (NCBI taxonomy): domain Eukaryota; kingdom Viridiplantae; phylum Streptophyta; class Magnoliopsida; order Poales; family Poaceae; genus Alopecurus; species Alopecurus myosuroides. The sequence goes on along the minus strand of CM054060.1, from coordinate 5,920,211 downwards.
CCCGGCACGATGGTCTCGGCGCAGCTCGCGATTCTGGAGGACACGGCGTTGCAGCATGGAGATCGGTCGGAACCCAAAGTCCAATCGGACTGATGAGCTCTGAACTTTTTAGTTAAGCTGATTCAAATTGTGCACAACATGGGTATCAAGGGGGGAAAAGATATGAGAAACGCCTAATTTATCAGAATCACTTATTCATCAGAAAAGAAGCAGATGAAAGACACTATACATACCAATAGAATGAGAAATATAGAATAAAGCTAGGTGACGTCACGGCATTTGAGAACCAATTGCTTCTTTTGCTTTTCACCAACCTTCATGTACAATCTTATTTCGTATTGGAGTACAGCCTATCGTAGGCCCAGCAAAGGCAAGACGGAAAGCAAGCATTAAGTGAAGAAGCAAGGTCCAAACAAAATAGTGAAAGATTGACATTGAAAAGCTTCTCCATGTCTATATCTGTCCGATGGACCAAGTTCAAAGGAAACGACTGCTCACACGAGAGAAAGCTTCACCAAGGGATTTTGCAATTCAACACGAGGTACTTATATTACAAGATTATATAATGAGTTCATGGGTCTTGCTAGAGCTGATACGATAAGAGTCCGGGGGGGGGGGGGGGGGGGAGGGGTTGGTGCTGTGGCGCGCAGTCCAGATCAGGCCAGGAGGCCATCCATCCAGTATCCAGCAAATACACAAACAATGTGTTTTCAGGAGTTGCAGAAAAGAGAAAACCAAGAGCTTTCAGGAGTTGCAGAAAAGAGATATTCCAGGATTCGAATGTTCATATTGCGCATACGAGATTGAGAGACAGGCCGTCGCCGCCATAGTCGCGCGCAGATAGCTTCAACGCTTTCGCAACTGTTGAAGGTGGGTCCAGGGCCGCTCCATTAGCTCGTGAGAGATCGAGTGTCGTGTCCGGACTGAACACATGTTCGTCCTGCCAGAGCTTGAGTGAGATCTTATGACCCAATTGGGTTAAAATAAACCGTAACCCCTTATTTATACCAAACTTTTTTGTTTCAAAATTACTTCCTTCCCAATAATTGTTGGTCATTATTATCAATGGGTCCATATTTTTATTTATTATGTTATAGTAAAATGTATAGTTCTAGACTTAATAAAGACATCACATCTTATATATAGTAAGATACACTTTGGTCATATAGTTTGATGATTGTAAATACACTTTAATGACAAACTAAACATTTACTTTGCAATTTATAATTTTGTATTCTAGCTAAAAGTATAAAATTATCCTTGCATTAAAATTTGCCCGTTCATATATTATTGTGCATTTATATTTGTTTTGATCCATGTTGTATTTTTTAAGGTAGGTGAGAAGCCCATTTTTGTAAATATGAACATTAGTTTGTACTCATAAGGACTTCTTTATCCATACGACATTAATCATATATAAAGCTTACTCAAGTACTATATGTTGTGTGAATCAAGTTTATATGTAAATAAAAATATGATTCTAGAGTATACGAGATGTTCACATATAGTATGCCATCGAAAACCTAAACCCTAAAATCTAGGTACTGTCGTGTTTTGCCAAATGACTCTACATGGCTGGATGCTATGAACTGGAGAGATGACGGTAGGATGTACAATATGATACGTGGGAGGCAGTCTTTTTATGGAGCGGTGAATCAAGGTTGAATCGTTAATTGATATTATATTTAATGTTGATTGCCTAAAATCGTGCGTTTAATAATTCTTATCGACTCCATTGTTGATTACTCAGGCATGCAATTAATGTTTCGGTTTGTGTGCTGATTGAGGAAGGAGCTATTGGACCCAATGTTTGTTGACGACATGAAATTTGCATGGACGTTTGAAGGAACGAATTCGTTATTTTAGATAGGAGAGAGAAGATAAAGAAAAAACTATCTAGCCTCATAAAAAAAAAAGGGTATATCTAGCGCAAGGCCAACCTTCTAAAAGGTCGGATCGAACCGAGCTAAACGCGGTGTGGCTAGTTCACGTACGTAACCAGAGGCCAACTCTTGTACGTCACCTTTTTCACGCTGGGATTGGTGCCTGTTGAAATGGGCATTTTGGTGCAGTTTGTGTTGTGGGCTCAACTGGTTTGGGCTAAAATGGTTTCTAGTAAAGTCTCTCTTTTAACTAACTCGTTGATTAATAGATGATCAAGGTTTCCTGATCATGAACATTGGATGTTGTTAATAACGAGGTCATGTCAGTAGAAGAATGATGTGATGAACACATAACCAATATCAAGATAAAAAGGCGATCAAGACATTTAGTTTATATTGTTATATCTTGCGTACGAAGTAACTTATTCCTTAGACCATGAGATCATGTCAATCACTGATACCGGAAGGGTGCTTTGATGTCATCAAACGTCACACCGTAATAGGGTGACTATAAAGGTTCCGTTGGGTATTCGGAAAGTATTAGTTGAGGATCATATGGATCAAGAGTGGGATTTGTCCATCCAAAATGACGGAGAGATATACTTTGGGACCTCTCGGTGATATCACATCGACACCGCTTGCAAGCACGTGATATGATCACAAGGATATCATATTACGGAAACGAGAAAAGAGTACTTGTCAGTAACGAGATCAAAACAAGGTATGGGTGATACTGCTGATCGGATCTCGGACAAGTAAAATATCGCGACACAAAGGGAATAATTACGACGTTGAAGGTTCACACGATCACGAGAGTCATCGTTTAATATATATAGGAGTCATCACGGATCTCCAGATCCCGCTGTTGATTATTGATCAGAGAGGAGTCTCGATCATGTCTATCTTATTCGCGAACCCTAGGGTGACACACTTAAGGTTCGATGACGCGATTGAGTGGATACGGAATATCTGAGAAAAGTTTGGACAACACCGGAATTGTTTCGAGAAATATTGAAATAGTGATCGGAATTGTTTCGGCGAATATTGAAATATTTCAAGGTGGTATATGTTAATGTTTGATTAACAAATAGTTCAAAAGGGTAAGTGTTAATGTTTGTTAATAAGATTAATAAATATTAAAATAAAGAAATAAAATTGTCTTATTTATTTATTTATTAAAGGAAACCCTTGGAATTTTGAGTGGGAATTGATGGGAGAATGAGTGAGTTGGGTGGAGACTCCACCCACATGATGAGGGGAGAGGTGGAGGCACCAAAATTTCGTGGCTGCCTCCCCCTCCTATATAAAGAGGGGTTGGACCTCTCTCTCCACACATAACCTGGTGTCATCTCCATCTCCATCCTCCCGCTGATCCACCTCATGTTCATGTGCTTGGCGAAGCCCTGAATGAAGTTTTCTCCACCACACCACGCCATCGTGTTGCTTGTTTCCGAGGGATCCTCTACTTGCGCTGCCCCCTGGATCGAGGGAACGGATGTCATCATCAACCGTACGTGTGACCGATCGCGGAGGCACCACCGGATTGCGGTGCACATCTTCTCGCTCTCGGGATCGGTGTGAGTACGACTACACCAACAACGAGATTTGATCTCGTAACGATTTGTGTCTTTGAGGGTATGTTCTTCTTAAGACTCTCTCTATGCCCGTTGCTTTCATCTCCTAGATTAGATCTTGGCTTTTCGGGTGTCTATCGCGTATCAGAGCCGGATCTACGCATAGATGATTTGTACGGGTAGAACACATATGAGTATGTGGGCGTTGATGATCATGTTATTGCCTCCTTGAGTATCTTATGATCTTAGAGGCATAGTAGGATGAAGCTGCCCCAGACTAAGTTTACGTGTACTATGTACGCGAGAATTGTCTCACTTGTTGCTAAGGGGTGTCTGTTTCTCCTACTATAGTTAAGATCTAATCTACGAAGGGTTGTTAAAAATATGTTTTCAATGTTGTGGTTGATGTTCGTAGGTATGAACGGTTCTATCCTCAAAAGCCCTAAGCCACGTAAAATATGCAAAAAAAAATTAGAGTCGTCTAACTAGTTTTTGCTGGGCATGTGATGTGATATGGTCAATGTGACAAATTTTATTATGAGATGATCTCTTTTGTAAATTATTGATATAGCAGAAGGTATCCATATGGTTGTCTTATTATTGATGGACAATCAAGATTGGGGTGCCATGGAACTTGGTACCACGCCGGTGGAATGATGGAGATCATACCATGATGCACATGATGGAGATCAAGTGCAAGAAGGACCATATCATATCACGTTATCTTTACATGTGATGTTAATACTTTTTATGCATCTTATTTTTCTTAGATAGCGACGGTAGCGTTATAAGATGAACCCTCTCACTTAATATCAAGATAATAACATGTTCTTCCTTAAGTATGCACCGTTAAGAAAGTTCGTCGTCTCGAGACACCACGTGATGATCGGGTGTGATAGACTTAACGTTCACATACAACGGGTGTTTTCAAGCCTAGCATGTACATACATGGCCTTGAAACACACATAATACTACGGTTCTACTTGGCGAGCCTAGCATATACAGACATGGCCTCGAAACACGTAACCGAAAGGTAAAGCATGGGTCATATGGATGATATGATGAACATGTCGATGATCGCCTTTGAAGCTGCATCATCTCACGTGATTATCGGTTTTAATGTAGTGAATTTGGTTCGTGTAATCACTAAAGACGACTAAGAGGGATGTTGTTTTTAAGTGGGAGTTCATGGAATAATTTTGAATTAACTTGAACTTATTTATCATGAACAACCAATCAAAATGAATTTGCACAAATTGTAGTATTCATTGGCATCCACACAACTAACTTACACTTAGATTGTTAATTGAGATATAATTTTTATGATCTGGTAAAAATCATTTAAGATTGGTACCGTATTAGTGAAATTTAAAATTGAGTCCTATTGTAGATTTTTGGTATTTCCTACCTAGCTCCATATGGTTAATGATTGATTGATCTAGAGAGAAAATAATTCCTATTTAGAATCCAGAGTCATGGTTGCTTCAGTATTATTTTATCTTCAAAAGAATGTTCTGTTGATCGATCAAGGTGATTTAGGAACTGAAATTTTTTATTTTCAGAAACAGTCAAGTGAAAGATATATTGATATCTAGAAACTTATTTGTGGCAACATGACTGAGTATAATTTAGCATGACAATGTATGCTTATATTATTTGAATATATGCAATAATTGAAGACGCTAGGCGTTTGAATATTCCAAGAAGTTGGGCGCTAAAGTTATCCTCTAAATTCCTTCCTTCGAGCTATAGTAGCTTAATCATAAAATTGTTATGATGGGATGGATTAAAAGTATGGGTAAAGTCGTTTACCTTACCTGGAGATTGCTAAGAGTGGAATCTAGAAGAATGCTATTAACATGGTGATATTAGTAGAACAATCAAACTCAAAGTATAACTCAATGAGTGATAGTATATGACTAACACACCAAAGAAAATGAGCTAGTACGACTATGATTGTTTGATGTTGAATGATTCTTCTGTAAAGAAAGGAAATACTGAAAAATAGAATTACAAAAGGTATATGGCAGAAAAGAATATAACTGGAAAAGTCCAGCTCAGGAGTATATGCTTGATATACAAGTTATAGATGTATTACTAGTTAACAAAGTATTTTTGGGTAATTTTGATACCAGATTGGTTGGTATGATTTGTAATACAAAGCAACGCAATGCAAGAAATATAAGGGTCTAAAAGAAACTAGTAATAGATGTGGAATCGATTATGACAAGAACAAAAATAAAGTGTTATTGTGTTCATTGTCATATTGAACCAAACATTTAAGATTTATTTTAAGAACTTAATAAGTTGTTATTTTGTTCTGGTCTTTTGTGAGAAGAAATGAGATTGTTCAAACTATGACCATATTGCACAATTGATGGATATGTTAATATAAATCATCTTGGTAAAAGTAAACATCTATAAGACTAAATGCTAAATGTTGCAAGACGTAAAAGAGTTTCACTTAAATTGTGACACCACCAATTTAGTTCATATCGGAAAGGAAAACGTGAAGGAACTCCACATTGATGGACTTCCGGAGTCATTTTGTTTTGAATAAATTGACGCTTATGAGACCTCTTCCAAAAATTGACTAAAATTACGTTCATAGGCCAAAGTAGAATGGAGGACTAATTTAATGGAGATTGTAGATGTTGATGTATATATTCCATTATGTATAGTCATGTGTGGTGGATGAATTTTTCCTTCATAAATTTCCGTCGATGATTTGAGTAGATATATGAGCATATCTATTTAAAGAGAACGGAGTTTGAAGTTTTTGAATTGGTTCAAATTATTGTTAGTATGAAGTAAAAATCATTGTAACAAGATAATCAAGTATTTATGATTGGATCATAAAGGATAAAGTTTGAGTTACAAGTTTAGCAGAAAAATCTGAGCAGTTGCAGAATTGTTCTACAACTTATACTTCTCGAATACCCCACATTAGTTTGGCGTATTCAAGAAACAAAATCAAACCTTATTGGACATGGTTAGATTAATAAAATTGCCATTATAATTTTGTAGTTTATACAATAAGTACAACCTCTTATACACTGAAAAGAGCACCATCATGATCCGTTGAAGTTGACAACATATAAGATATGGTTTGGGTAGTGACCCGAATTGTCATTTTCTTAAGTTTTGGTATGCATAGCATGTGTGTAAAATGTTTACAACCAAAATAGGATAATTATATGTTTATAAGGCTATCCCAAATAAAACATTGGGTACTTCTCCTGTCACCGAACCAAAAGACAAATGTTGTTTGTCAGAAAGGGTTGATTTCTCGAGAAAGTAGTTCTTGCGAAACAAGTGAGTGGGAGGAAAGTACAAACTCAACAAGATTAGAGAATCCTTGTTATCATGTCAAGAGTAGCGCAGCACTGGAAGTTGTTCCGGGGTTTCCTATGTTGACTAAGTAGAAGACACTACATATGTTGTAGATACTTTGAATGAGTTTGCGAACTAAACCGCAAAAGTACTAAAACTTTCTACTTAGACCAACTTATGGTTTAAGAGTAAAGTGTTGTTTTGACAACAAAAGGACATAGACCTTATAAAGGAAGCAAATGATAGGCTCTGACTTCGTAAAATTGACTATGAGTCATTATATTCGCCATAGTATCCTTGTATGAATATCAATTATGTGACTTGGTAGTCCTTTCGATAGGCATGATGCTTAACGATAGCAAAAGGGTCTATATAGCGACAAAGAAATGGATTTTTACATCCTTTGAAAGTTGTACTACAACTTAGCGAAAAGTTGTTTTCGACGAAATTCAAAAAGTTGACTACTACAAGATTTTGATCCTCTGTAGTGATGCTTTAGTCTTTGCGGATAGTTCTAGCAAAAGTTACATATTATGATATGGCAGTTGAATAATAAAACCAACTCTCCTCTCGGGGAAGTTTGATCGAGGATGTGTACTTTGACACAGTCTGAGAGTTTTGTAGAATTCAAAAGTTTGTTAGAAAGGTATGCAAACTTCAATGGTTGAAGTGAGCATAACGAAGTAGGAATCTTTACCTTAATGAAGTTATCAAAAGAGTTTAATTCCATCATGAACGATAAAGATGCTTGTAAAGTTACAAGAAATTCAGTGGGAGCGCTATGACATATTTCGAATTCTTTATGTAGATGACATATGGTTGATTGGAAAATATGCATTTTAAATTAACACGGTAAAAAAAAAATATATTGGTGAAAGGCTTAGAAGATATTGGGCATAGATATCCATAAGAGATGGATTAAAGCGCCTAATATGGTTGAGCCAAATTACATAGATGAAATATTGAAGTAAGTCAATATCGAAATGACACGAAGGAGTTCTTGTCACATGGAAAATAACTGAGCAAGATTCAAGTGTTTTGACACATGATGAGCATCATTGAAATTGAGATTTCTAAGTCATGTTTCCATGCTATGTACACAACCAGATGAGTCCTATGTTATAAAATGTTACAGCAGGATAACTGATATGATGATTAAACAACAGTGGGAGAGATCCTTGTGTCATTTTAGAAATGCTAAGGATGTGTTTTCCAATATAGTAATGACAAACTATTTGTTGTAATATGTTACACTAATAGTCTTGTCATATATTCAAATAATTTTATCTCAATTAAAATATATGATGAAGGGTAGCACAATAGGATAGAAGAAAGTTCCATGCTGGATTTGAAAGTATTTCAAAATTAAAGTATTATGACGGATACTACAACAAAGGCTAAATATATCGTTGTGTTGACAACAAAATAATAAGAGTATTTTGTGTCAAGAAGTTTTTTATCGAACTTGGTGAATTTCCAAGATGCTGACACTATGAAGCTACATTTTCACAATGTTAGTAACACTGGTTTAAGCTGAGGAATTAAGGTTTCACCGGTTGACCAAATATATACAAAGCCATCTCATTAGAGAATGAGTGATGCGTGTAGACGCAAAGAACATGCAAATACAATAGGACCTGAACAGTTCAGATCTTTTTTTATGATGTTTACCACATGCGAAGCATGGTAATAACACCGGAACGCCATATGTGTTAAGTGCTTACAGACTAGATTATTGACTCTAGTGCAAGTGGGAGACTGAAGAGAATATGCCTGAGAGGCAATAATAAAGTGGTTATTATCTTATTTCTTGTTTATGATAAATGTTTATTTTTCATGCTAGAATTGTATTAACCGGAAACGTTGATACATGTGTGTTTAATAAACAAACAGTGGTTTCTAGTAAAGCCTCTCTTTTAACTAGCTCGTTGACTAATAGATGATCAAGGTTTCCTGATCATGAACATTGGATGTTGTTAATAACGAGGTCATGTCATTAGAAGAACGATGTCATGAACACATACCCAATATTAAGATAACAATGTGATCAAATCATTTAGTTTATATTGCTATATATTGTGTACGATGTAACTTATTCCTTAGACCATGAGATCATCTCAATCACTGATACCAGAAGGATGCTTTGATGTCATCAAACGTCACACTGTAACAGGGTGACTATAAAGGTGTCGTTAGGTATTCGAAAGTATTAGTCGAGAATAATGGATCAAGAGTTGGATTTTTCCATCCAAAATGACGGAGATATATACTCTCGGCCCTCTCAGTGATATCACATCGACACCGCTTGCAAGCACGTGATAGGATCACAAGGATGTCATATCACGGAAACGAGAAAAGAGTACTTGTCGGTAACGAGATCAAAACAAGGTATGGGTGATACCTCGGATCTCGGACAAGTAAAATATCGCGAGACAAAGGGAATGGTTACGCCGTTGAAGGTTCACACGATCACGAAAGTCATCGTTGAATATATAGGAGTCATCACGGATCTCCAGATCCGGCTATTGATTATTGATCGGAGAGGAGTTTCGATCATGTCTATCTTACTCGCGAACCGCAGGGTGATACACTTAAGGTTCGATGACGCCATTGAGTGGATACGGAATATCGGAGAAAAGATTGGACAACACCGGAATTGTTTCGAGAAATATTGAAATAGTCATCGGAATTGTTTTGGCGAATATTAAAATAGTTCAAGGTGGTATATGTTAATATTTGATTAACAAATAGTTCAAGGGGGTAAGTGTTAATGTTTGTTAATAAGATTAACAAATATTAAAATAAATAAATAAAATTGTTTTATTTATTTATTAAAGGAAACCCTTGGAATTTTGAGTGGGAATTGATGGGAGAATGAGTGGGTTGAGTGGAGACTCCACCCACATGATGAGGGGAGAGGTGGAGGCACCAAAGTTTCGTGGCTTCCTCCCCTCCTATATAAAGAGGGGTTGGACCTCTCTCTCCACACACAACTTGGTGTCATCTCCATCTCCATCCTCTCGCTGATCCACCTCATGTTCATGCGCTTAGCGAAGCCCCGAACGAAGTTTTCTCCACCACACCACGCCGTCGTGCTGCTGGTTCCCGAGGGATCCTCTACTTCCGCCGCCCCGCTGGATCGAGGGAACGGAGGTCATCATCAATCGTACGTGTGACCAATCACGGGGGCACCGCCGGATTGCGGTGCACATCTTCTCGCTCTCGGGATCGGTATGATTACGACTACGCCAACAATGAGATTTGATCTCGTAACGATTTGTGTCTTTGAGGGTATGTTCTTCTTAAGACTCTCTCTATGCCCGTTGCTTTTCATCTCCTAGATTAGATCTTGGCCTTTCGGATGTCTATCGCGTAGGAAAATTTTTGTTTTCTATGCAACGAACCTTTCGCACATGTGGTAAAATCTTAGTTACTGCCGCAATTTGGTTTCCCTAGTAGTCTCGAAGATTTGTTTCAATAGCCCTTGCATGAACCTCTTGGTAGAAGGAAGCATCGACATTCAACTTAACCTGTCTTGGAGCTGGTTTGATCCATTTGGCGATGTGGTTTACCAATGTCTTATTTGTCACTTTAACCTCATTTGTTGTTATAGAGAGGATTTACCATTTGCACTGAAACAAAGGCGGGGACAATCTCACATCGAAGGTTGCGTCGGCGTAGCCACCATATGTACCTGCACGCTATAGATATTACCTCTTTAAACCCAACCAGTTCGGACCCTAGATAATTGTTTTCTGAAAGTCTTAGAAGAACCTCTGAAACTGATGATCCAGCTCTATCATGTTGAGTAGCTTCATTAATGACATGTTGTATTCCTAAAGCATTCCACACATCCTTAGCTGCCGGACATAGAAACAGGAGATGTAGCATGTCTTCAAGGCCTTCAGAACAGACCGGACACATCCCGAAACTTTCAATGTGTCGATTCACGAGAATACATTTTAGAGGTATAATGCCATGAAGGGCTCACCACAGAAATATTTTTATCTTGCTGGAAATTTTCAACCTCCAAAGTGTTTTCCAAACTGGGGTAATCGTGTAGGGCCAATAGGTTTGCCTACTTTATCAATATAAAAGGCAAAGCTTTTGCCTCGTTCCGAAATAAAATATCAAAACCCCATCCCACCCTCTTTCTTCACGTAGCATAGTTTCCATCAAGTAAACCAGTGCATCTTTTTACTATTATCGTCATCGCCCCACCAGAAGTTGGATATAGCATCCATCATACGCTTACATACTCTTTTCGGTAATTGAAAGCAGCTGCTTTCAGTAGAATTTCATTTCCTCTAATTGAAAGTTGTTTTTCCTTCTACCCATTTATCCTCTGAATAATTCTCTCAACAAAATGGAGAAAACAATCACTTCTATCAGCTCTCACCAGAGCTGGAAGGCCAAGATATTTATGAGATAATGTCTATGTATCAATGTGCAGTGCTTTACGGATTTCATCCCTTATCAAAGCATTTGTATTTGTCGCAAGTTGCGTGACTAGTTAGTACTACAAGAACTTGAAACTTTGGGTGAATCGCTACTTGTGATGCAGTGCGAAACAGGTCCAAAACGCGCTAGTGCTTACACGTGGCCATGTTTGTTTTTTGGAAACGCCCCCATATTGTTTTCTTTGGCAGCTGCAACGTTCCTCTCCTTTTCCCCCGGATCATCGCCGTTCCATTATCGTTCGGAGCGATCTTTCGTTCTTTCTCAAGCAGTTGGGATGAGCAACTCTTAAAAAAAGTAGCCAACCGGGGAACGATCCCTCCCATGGTTTTACGTTGTTAGGTAAATAGATGAGACTCCCGGTTTATTCGATCGCACGCAGCCAAAGCTGGGACTCAAACCCGAGCGGCTTGGCGCGCACTCGCAGCCTCTAGTCACTGAGCTAGCACTCAGTTGTCGGGATGCGCAACTCTTGCGTTTGCATGATCCGGTTAATATTTTGTTCCTTCATGAAGGGTGTGTACTTGCTCGCGCTTGTAAGCCGTGTGAAATGCATTAGGCGCTGACCAAGACGAGCTCGGCGACTTGCTCGTTGAGCAGCGCGAGGTGGACGTCCTTATGCGTGCGTTGGCGAACGAGGCACAACATGGCGGGCTCGCCGTTGTACAGCTTCACTTGCAAAATCCGTTCTAAACTTTCGAGTGGTCTTAATCCAAATTCACTGATCGAGTGGGGTTTCGTAGAAGCATAAATTTTGAACTAATTTTGGCAATTAGTTTTCTTTAGTGAAAAAATATCAAAAGATTCAGTTAATGTGTCCATTCGCACAAAACTGGACACAAGCGGTCACTTTTGCCATGTAGACCAGACTAGTGGGACCGAATCGTCGGAAGATTTCAAAATAACCGAATCACGTCATCTCTGTTCATTGAAACCGCTTGCCTGTCCGTATGCGGACATGCGAGCAAAAACGAACTGTAAATCCACGTAGTGTACTTCCTAGGTCAAGGTTACAGCTTTCTTAATCTACATATCTCAAGCTTTTGAATAGATTAGGTGATTTCTATTCCTTACTCAATTTCAAAATTTTGTTACTAATCAGGCTTGTGCACGGGCACCCCATAGCGACAATATTACCTTTTTTTACCAAGAAAATCAACTAATATTTAAGTTTTCAAAGAAACCTCGAAACTTACAGCTTAATCCAAATTCACTGATCCAGGGGTTTTTCATAAAAGCATAGATTTTGAACTGTTTTTGGCAAACTATTTTTTAAAAAGAGAAAAAACTATTGAAAGATTCAGTTCATGTCTGCCCGTGCACAAGCGGTCGGTTTTGCCATATAGATCAGACTAGTGGGGTCGGAATGTCAGGAGATTTCGAATGACCGAATCGCATAATTTCAGTTCCTTGAAACAAATTCACCCAAGGTTTTGTGAAACCATAACGCTAATAGTTTTTGTTTTGTGAAATTTGCTCTTCCTAAACCACTTGTATGTCCGATATGGGAACATGCGACAAAAAACTAGGTGCAAATCATGGTGGTGTCCTAGACCAAAATTTCAGTTTCTTAATCTACATATCTCAAACTTTTGATTAGATTACGTGAATTCCGTCCCTTAGCCGATTTTAAAATTCTGTTACCAATCACAACCGGTGATTCCAGCTCGAAATCCACATGATCGAGGGTTTCGCGCTCTTTTTTTGTTGTTGTTGTTGGTTTGTGTAGCTTATCACGTGTACCACGCGATAGTGTCGCGCTCTTTCAGCTCACCCTATATGGCTTAGAGCATGTACATTGCAGGTCGGTTACGTGGGCGTTTGAGAGAGCTAAAATTAATCAAGAAAATCGAGTTGAACTACATCACTAGACGCCTCTTCGAACGCTACTGGGAATAAAAAAAAAAAATGAAAACTACGCTAGCGTCCTTCCTCCCCATCGCGGGATGCTTCTCGCGGCCGCTTGCGGAAAGACAGCCGAACCTGTCGGTCCTCACTCCTCACTCCTCACTGCCAGCTCCCTCTCTCTCTCTCGACGATGTCCGCCCCATGACCGGCCTCCTCCCTCCGCTCTGCTTTAATCCGTCGAGTAGGATTCATCTCCCGGCGGTGAGGCCTTGATTTCTGCTACTCCACATGTGTACTCTATCAATCCCCAAACCGACGACGGCCCCTTCCTGCGCTGCCAAAGAGCTCCACTTCGATGGAAGCTCTGCCCAAGCTTATGTATTCAGGCTCCGATGAAAGAGCCTGCGCTGCCCAAGCTTGAGGTAATAACACGCACTCGTTATACAATAAATAATGTGTGAGTAACGCACACGAGTTCAAACAGGTCATGGCGTGGCATGTTTATTTTCCGAGAAAACTTATTATCCCCTTTCACTTGCCCATGTCTGTTCAGACGACTCTGTAGGCAGCGTTGGAACGGGAGGGAGGTGGCTGATGATGGCTTTCCATAATAAGGTGTGGTCCGACGTGCTGCAGAGCGTGAAAGAAAACCATGTTGTGCGACGCCAAGACAGTGTACCGCGGCACGATGCCCGGCGGAGAATCCATGTCCATGAACTGAAGCGCATCATGCAAGCGCTGACGACGGCGGAAGAGCTGTTGGCAGCGGCTCCGGCGCAAGGCCAGCGCGAGGGTGACATAGGCGGCGTGAGAGTGGTAAGCCCCCAACGGACCATCACATAATTACACCGACAGTGGCAGCATGCCATTGCCACGGCACCCGAGCCTCGCCCGGTAACGTTCCACTTCGGCCTCCTTGCCAATTCCTCGCCGAGCGCCACGGGGCCTTCACTGTCCGCCGCGACGCGCCAAAGGCAGGGGCGGCACGATCGATCACCGCGCGCTGCGTCGAGACTGGCGCGTCGACCACGCGGACTGAACGCTCCTGTCTTCGGTCTCCCAAGACTTCCAGATGCAATTTGACGTGTTCTGTCCTGACGGCGACCAAGGCCAGCTGAATTTTTCTTGCGTGGTAGGATCCCTGTGGCAGTTTAGAGTAGCTGCCCACATTGTCGCACGCCCTCAATATCCAGCTCTGACCCAGGTCTTTAACCCACGTGTTGCCAATCGGCCACTGTACTGACTGACTGACGCCGACAGCTTTGATGCAAATTAAGTCACCCACACAACGACCCTACGGCCACCTACCCGTCAGTCCAAAACAGGAGCTTGCAGCCATCTCCCACTGCAATGTGTAGTCAGATTTGAAAGACTTGCGTTGCATCATTATTATGCTACAAAATATGCAAATTGACAGTCAGGGTCTCTCACAGCAAAGATCTTCTAATACCAAGCTAAAACTCCTAAATGAGAGCAAAACATCTTCTAACATCCAAGAACCTGTGCTGTGGTTTGCTACAGTTAAAGGGAAAACTAGAGATGATATTTGTGGTGGACACGAGAGAATCACAGAAGGCCTCACAGCTCGTACTGGGTGGACGCCGATCAAGACACTGGACAACAGAAACATATACGTATTATCCAGGAAACGAAGAAAAAAAGTTAACTTTCAGTGGACTAGCATTCCATGGATCATTAGGAGTGAAGGTGGTTCAGACTCCAGCTCAAGCTTCAACAGAGAGAACTCGTCGATGTACCCAAGGAGCACCAGTTCATCTAGGGGAAATATCGGTAGTAGAAAATCTTATGGCAATCCAGTCAGGATATTCTTGTTAGGCACTATAGCAGAAAGTTGCTTCATGAACTCTAGGAGGTGTTTGGCTCCGCCGGTGTGTTACAGGCAATCCTATGGTTTTGCCCGGAATGTCGGATTTAGCTTAAAACGGCTTTATTTCTATCTTGAGGAAAGGGTATATTTTTTTTTTGATAAAGGGCTTTATTACTCAAAAAGTTCAAGCATTACACCCGGCCTCTGCATCGTGAGATGCACACAGCCGATATTCGAAACTGAAAATAAACAGAGCGACAATGCTACAAAACATCCGCTGTAGACTGTCGGTGCTATGGAGCCTCTATCCGTAGATCAAGCGGCCATCCATGTGGGATAAAAATATCCCTCGCCACCTGCTCCAGTCGTGCACATGCCTCCGTAAAAAGGCCTCGTAACTCCCCTCGCTGTAATGTGGACCACGAACGGAGAATACCTGTGCTCCTGAATAGAACCTGCATACGAGAGAAAAATTTATCATTGAAAATCTTGTCATTTCTACATAGCCAGAGCGACCAAATAACGGCAAGCGCTCCTACCCTAATAATAGTCTTAAATCGTTTATCAACCCCATTTAACCAGTTGCCGAATATATTCGCAACGGAAGTAGGGGGATATAGATTCGAAGCCATTTGGATAGCGGACCATATAGAACGCGCAAATGTGCAATCAAAGAATAAGTGTTTAATTGTCTCATCATGAGAACAAGAAACACACTTAGAGCTCCCATGCCAATTACGCTTGACAAGATTATCCTTTGTGAGTATGACCCCCTTACGAAGGTACCACGCGAAGATCTTAATCTTCAGCGGCACTTTCATACGCCATACATTTTTGAAGATATCGACTGGCATATCCGATTGGATCAGAGCCCTGTACATGGAATCCACCGAGAACATACCATTCTTAGTGATCTTCCAACGAAATTCATCAGCGCCTGGTGTAAGAGTAACCCTCGTTAATCTATCAACCAGGTTTTGCCAAGACGCAAGTCGAGGCCCGAGTAAATCTCGTCGGAACGTAACATTAGGAGGTGATGTTTGCATGACCGTAGCCAGCGTATCATCCTTATGTCGCGCTATCGTGTACAAGGCCGGATACTGTTCTCTGAGTGTGGTATTATCTAACCACTTATCCTCCCAGAACCGTATCTGCGATCCATCCTTAATATTAAATACCCCATAGCGAAAAAATTTATTTTTGTTCGCCATGAGTCCAGCCCAAAAGTGTGAATCACCTGGTTTCCACATAACCTGTGATATTGCTTTCGAACCTATGTATTTACGTTTCAGGATGGTCTGCCATACGCCATCTTCGGTAAGTAGTTTAAAAATCCATTTACCAAGTAGGGCTGAATTCTTGACTTGAAGGTCATGAATACCGAGCCCTCCCTGATCTCGTGGACGACAAACTACATCCCATCTGGCCAATCGATATTTCTTTTTCTCGTTGTCACCCTGCCAAAAGAATCTTGATCGGAAGTAATCCAATTTTTTTAAGACTCCTTTAGGTAATTGGAAGAATGATATCATATACAGTACCATATTAGTAAGGACTGAATTAATGAGTACCAGTCTACCACCCAGTGACAACAATTTTCCTTTCCAACTAGCTAGCCGTTTCTGCAAACGCTCTTCGACTTGAGCCCATTCTGCATTAGTCAATCTCCTATAATGTATTGGTATTCCCAAATACTTAATAGGAAACTGACCTTGCTCGCAACCAAATAGCTCGGTATACTGTGCAACTGCATCTTGTGCCTCGCCAAAGCAGAACAATTCACTTTTATGGAAATTGATTTTTAACCCGGATAATCGCTCGAACGCTGAAAGAATTAATTTCAGATTCGCCGCTTTCTCCAAGTCGTGTTCCATAAAGAGAATCGTATCATCTGCATATTGAAGGATAGACAGTCCCCCATCGACTAGATGGGGGATTACTCCCTCAATTAGGCCATTTTCCTTGGCTCGATCGATCATGATTGCTAACATATCTGCCACAATATTAAACAATACGGGCGATAGCGGATCACCTTGTCTCAAGCCTTTCTTAGTTTGGAAGTATCGACCAACATCATCATTGACTTTGATAGCCACGCTACCTCCAACTACGAAGCTGCGAACTAGAGTACACCACTCCTCTGAAAATCCTTTCATTCTCAGAGTCTGTTGTAGAAACTCCCAATTCACTTTATCATAGGCCTTTTCAAAGTCTATTTTAAGAATTACCCCATTAAGCTTTTTCGTGTGCAACTCATGTACGGTTTCGTGTAAGGTCACGACCCCATCTAGGATATTCCTACCCTGCATAAAAGCAGTCTGTGTAGGTTTTACCACATGATCTGCCACTGAATTTAGCCTAATAGTTGCAACCTTTGTAAAGATTTTGAAACTAACGTTAAGAAGGCAGATTGGTCGATACTGTTGTATCCTTTCTGCGTTCAAAACCTTAGGTAACAAAACGATTTCCCCAAAATTAAGGCGATACAACTCCAGATGTCCACTCTGTAAGCAATCAAACATCTCGATGATATCATGTTTAATGATTTCCCAGAAATGCTGATAAAACTCCGCCGGACAACCATCTGGACCAGGTGCCTTATTATGTTCCATTTGGAATATAGCCTTCTTTATCTCCTCTTCAGAGAAGGGAGCATTAAGAATAGCGTTTTCTTCCATTGAAACTTGGGGAATATCATCTGTGCGGCTCTCATCCATGGTAATACTACCTACTTCAGGAGCCCCAAACAGATCTTTATAGAACTTTGTGATATAGGCCTTGAGAAACTCTTGTCCCTCAATGATACCTTCATCCTGATGGAGACATTGAATCCGTTTTTTCCTATGTCTGCCATTGGCAACATTATGGAAATACCGAGTATTCGAGTCTCCTTCGAGAATGAATTGAGCTTTCGATCTCTGATACCATTTGAGTTCCTCTTCCCGCAACATTTGTGCTACTTTTGCATTGGATTGACTTTTTAGTTCAATCTCTTGCATAGATAGCAACCTAGTTTCAGCGAGTCGATCTAACTCATCGATAATGGAACAAAGTCGTTGTTTCTCCTTCTTTAACATTCCGGTCGTATGTCTCGCCCAACCACGGAGATATTTACGCATATTGCGCATTTTATTATTCCATCTCTGTATCGGGTTATGACCTAAGACCGGTTTGCACCATACTTTCTTTACTAGTTCATCAAAACCGTCTCTCAAAAACCAACCCAGTTCAAATTTAAACTGTGTCTGGCCCTTTGGTTTTGATGTGCCAGTTGAAAGTAGAAGGGGAGCATGGTCCGACAGAGCCTCAATGCGTTCTAGAGCGCGTACCGTGACCAAAGGGAAATTATCTTCCCAATCGGTACTCATTAACACGCGGTCTAGTTTCTCGTATGTCGGCTCCGGCAGACTATTTGCCCAGGTGAACTGTCGTCCGGTCATGTACACCTCTCTCAAATCCAAGCTATCAATGACAGCGTTAAATAAGAAAGGCCAATGACCATCAAACCGTCCCCGACTTTTCTCGTGTGGGAACCTCAGCAAATTAAAATCTCCTCCAATTAAGATTGGATGTGGATTATTATTCGCCAAGTTAACCAGCTCACGTAGAAATTTGGCGGTCTCCTTAACAGCAATTTGGTTCCTTAACAGCAATTTGGTAAAAGACCTGGGTCAGAGTTGGATATTGAGGGCGTGAGACAATGTGGGCAGCTACTCTAAACTCTAAAGTCTAAACTGCTACATGGACATGAAAAATTCAGTTTGCCTTGGTCGCCGTCAGGACAGTAGTACCAGCAGATTGCATTTCGCTCTTTTGAAGTGTAACCAAATTGCTGTTAAGGAAAGGGTATATATTGCACAAGGTTCAGTAAGATCTTATTGAAAATACGCTGCAGTTTATGCAGTGTAGTCAGAGTGCCACTTCTCACTTTAGTAGGGTCTTGTTGCGTTTACATGTTATGCCGCTTCCAAACTGGATGAACGGGGAAGTGAGCTAGGATTACATCGGGAAGGAGTGCTGAATGGGTTTCTAGAAGGCCTGACTGAGCTCCTCTGTCAGTTAATCTAGTTTGTCAGTTTTCGATTTTGTTCAGGTTCACCTAGGCGTCAAGCTCCTCTGTTTAGTTTTGATTCGATCCGATCGCCTGAGCGTGGTATGGCACGTCCGTTAGAGGGGATCGTGTAGCAAGACACGATCGACCTTTTGTTGAATTAAAGGGAAAGAACAAACGCAACGCAAAAGATTTTGTGACGTCTCCACTATGAATTTTCTGAACCTTGTTCATCTGAACTTCCACATGTTCCAGTCACCAATCGAAGGTACTAAGAAACATGGTCTTCCTGAGGTCGATTGGGCGTGTTGGTTGGGGATCATGGAGCAGTGCCGTTCACCTCAGCGGCCTAGATCTTGGCCGCCTCATCGTCTTTGGCGCCGCACGCAATGGCGATGTCAGTGAGCGAGGCAGCACAGGCGAGCGACAGTCACGCCTTGCCAATTCGGCTCCGAGCACCACCAGGTGTGGTCAGCCTTGCATCACCTGGCCGTTGGCCGAGCACCACCAGGTGTGGTCAGCCTTGAAACGGGCCAAAGGCAGGGATGCAATCACCGCGCGCTAGTCGAGACTGGCGCTGGCGCGTCGACCATGCGTACTGAAGCCACGGCAACGCGCGACGCGCCGGAGCGTCGGAAGTCGGAACAATGGTGAAGTCACCTCGCGCAGCATGCCAAGGCACCCGCGCCTGAGCACGAGCCTCGCGCGCTGGCCGTGTCGATGCCACCGTTTGAGCGCGTGCGGGCGGCTTGGCGCCCATCCGGATTTTAAGAAACAAAAACTACTCTCATACAATATTGACGCGCGTGGACACAAATAACACAATGCAGTAGCATGTGATCAACACGGTCAATGTCCTATAGGCAAGTGTAACAGCATGAGTGTCATCCACCTCCTATCATCAGTCCGTAGTCTGTACTCAAGAGCAAACTCAAATATAGAAATTACACTTCAAAAGAGCGAAATGCAATCTGCTGGTACTACTGTCCTGACGGCGACCAAGGCAAACTGAATTTTTCATGTCCATGTAGCAGTTTAGACTTTAGAGTTTAGAGTAGCTGCCCACATTGTCTCACGCCCTCAATATCCAACTCTGACCCAGGTCTTTTACCAAATTGCTGTTAAGGAACCAAATTGCTGTTAAGGAGACCGCCAACCACTGCTCTTCGATTAATCAACTTTGTACTACTGACACCAACACCTTTGGTGCGAATTAAGTCACCCACACAACGACCCTCCGACCACCTACCTGTCAGTCCAAAACAGGAGCTTGCAGCCATCTCCCACTGCAATGTGTACTAAGCTCTGAAAGATTCTGCGCTGCATCATTGTTGCACAAAATATGCAAAATTCGGCCTGTCATGAGTTGTCATTTCAGGGAATTCCCTAAATGAGAGCAAAAGATCTTGTAATACCCTAGAACCTGTGCTGCGGCTTGCTGCAGTTAAATGGAGAACTAGGGATGATATTTTTTGGTGAACAGAAGATAATTTCAGAAAACTTAATTATTGGACAAGGCTCAAAGCTCGTACAGGGTGGACGCTGATCTACCTTCTCTTATCCCTATTGGCAACAGCTACACGTATTATCCAGGAAACGGAGAAAAAGGTATTTATTGAATTGGTTGAGTTGACTCCTGTCAAGTTAACTTCAGTTTTACTAGCATTCCATGGCTCAGACTGAATGAAGGTGGTTCAGACTCCAGCACAATATTCAACAACAGTACTGTAATTCAGAGAGTTCTCATGGATCTCATTGATGTCGAAGGAGTACCAGCTCATCTAGGCGAAATAATGGTAGAAAATCTCATGGAAATCCATTCAGGACATTTTTGTTAAGGCACTATAGCAGACAGTTGCTTCATGAACTCTCTGCGGTTCTTGGCTCTGTCCGTGTTACAGGTAATCCTATAGGTTTTGCCAGAAATGTTTTATCTGGTCCGAAAGGTTTATGTCCATCTTGAGGAAAGGGTATATAGTGCACAAGGTTAAAAAAAAAATCTTATTGAAAATACACTGCAGTCTATGCAGTCAGTAGCGCCACTTCTCAATTCAGTTAAACCGTGTCTGCCAGTTTTCGGTTTTGTTCAGTTTTAGTTAGCATTAGGTTCAGTTAGGCGTGAAGCTTCTCGGTTAAGTTTTGGCTTGATCTGATGTTGTAAACGTGATCGCCTAAGCGTGGTATGGCACGGTCGTTAGAGGGGATCGTGTAGCCAGACCCGATCGAACTTTTGTTGGGGAAGAAGAAACGCGACGCAGAAGACTGTCTCCTCTGAATTTTCTGAACCTTGTTCGTCTGAACTTCGAATGTTCCAGTCACCAATCAAAGGTGCTGAGAAACATGGTCGGGGATCATGAGAAGTGTAGTTCACCTCACCTCGCCAGCCCTTCAGGGAAACGCCGGGGGTTCCCTGCGCATCAATCAAACGCAACGAAGACTGAGTATATAACAAAATTTCATTGACAAAAATAGCCCTATGATTTGGACTCACAACTGAACTATTGTTACACTAGGATCCTAAAACCTCTTATGCCGACCCAAAACAGAAGCGATAAGAAATCTTTATTTTTCAGATCCAACTAGATTTCTGGTTCCTTAAGGAATTTCATTTTTCTAATCTATCCAGCAGGACAGGAAAAAAAATGTAGAAGTCTTACTCTCCCCTTGAAACTGTGGCATCTGCTGAAGTGCCTCGTCCAATATTTGGTATATCAGTTAATCCAGCTGATCCTTGAACAACTTAACTTCTGCTCCTTTAATTATATACAATTATGGCACTTCTTTTCAGACTTTTTTTTTTGCAGTAGTGCATGTGATATCTTTTAACTTGATCCATGTCTTCTTTTTTTTTGGAGAAAATGAGAAGGACTTTTGCTTTTTATTTCATTGAAAAGATAGAGATTGGGTTACAGTCCTCCTAGGAGGTTGATTACAGTGAAAAAAAAATATGAACAACAATACACGTCCCAGATCAAGGGAGGATGACCCTAAGGCCCGGGACGCCGGCTTCATCCTTGATCATGGCCACCCTAGTGCTGACAGAGGGCTAAGCTCCGTTGAAGATGCAGTCGTTTCGTTGCTTCCAGATCACCCATTGCACGAGCAGGGTTGCGGAAGGTGAGGCCGTTGCGCAACTACTTGCGGGCGCGCTGCCTGGCGCCATGTCACCAGTTGACAAGGGAGGCAGCGTCCTGTTATGGCACTGAACAAGTCAAGCGAAGCCAGAAGAGGATCACATGCTAAACCCTGTCGTCAGTAGATGCATTCGATGATTAGGTGGCGCAATGTGTCTGAAGCCTGGCTGCGCAAGGGGCGAGCCTGGTACTGCGGCGTGCCACCGTGCCAGACGGTCAGCCGTCCAGCAGCAATCTTGTTCGGCTAGCTAGTGGAGGTGCCCAACACTTCCAGACGAGCTTCCGTGTATGCAGGAGGACACAGATCCATGGAAGCTGGCAAGGTAGCAAGATTGTACCATATAGGTGACTCTCACAGTCCACTTCCATTTTAGGTGGTTAGGTTCCTCGGAGACCGCTCTGTGCTTGATGGCTTGCCAAAGTTGCAAGTATTGACCGATCTCATTGATGCTGAGCGTTCCATCGATAAGCCCAGCTGTACTCGTGAAGGCCATCAGCAACATGGGAACAAGATGAACTTCAAACAGAGCGTGAGTTCCACTTCCTCGCCCTCCTCGATGATGCCCATGCCAGCTTCTTGGCAAGGAGAGCCACCAGTGTTCCTCTGTGCTTGCTAAACCGAGAGCGACTTCGGCAAACAGGGTACCCCACTGCCAGGGTCTTGCAGCATTGAGTCGGGAGCAGCAGCAGCAGCGACAATTGTGGCGCGGACGACTGCTCCTGGAACACGGGATCCTGTAGAATCTCACCAGACCCCTTAGACAGTAACACCAAACTGAACCTATAATTGCAGTGAGCCATCCACCGAGTCCGTCCTCTCTGAACCTGTCACGGCATTTAGTCCGAGCAGTCGGCAAGCTGCTCCATCTTGTCCATGATTGTGGTTGGAGAGTGATTGGCAGTCTTGTTAATATCTGGCAGTCGCTTCGCCCTCCTAAGGCAGGTGCGGGTCGATGACTTCGTGCTCTGTGTGGCTCACTGCACAGCGTCCATACTCGGTCCATCGTGTAGCTGCTGAATACGAGGGCTACGAGGAACGTTCATCCTTCGGTACCGCCGCCTTCTTGGTCACGGGTTCATCCATTTGCAGGCTTGTTCAGGCCAGGCACCGCTTGAGCACGGGCGGCAGACCGACGAGCATCCGGATTTTGAGAAACAAAGGAGAAAAGACAGCAACAATGCAACACCTACACCATCAGGTCAGAAAAAAACTACTCTCACACAATATTGACGGTGTGGACACAAATAACACAATGCAGTAGGACATGATCAAGACGGTCAGTGTCCTGTAGGCAAGTGTAACAGCGTGACTGGAGAGCCAAGTCACATGTAAAAATTACACTTCAAAGGAGCCAAATGCAATCAGCTGCTACTACTGTCCTGACGGCGACCAAGGCCAACTGAATTTTTCATGTCCATGTGACAGTTTAGACTTTAGAGTAGCTGCCCACATTGTCTCACGCTCTCAATATCTTTACCAAATTGCTGTTAAGGAGACCGCCAACCACTGTTCTTTGATTAATCAACTAAGTAGTACTGACTCCAACACCTTTGGTGCGAATTAAGTCACGCACACAATCGACCCTCCGACCACCTACCTGTCAGCTCAAAACAGGAGCTTGCAGCCATCTCCCACTGCAATGTGTACTGAGCTCTGAAAGACCCTGCGTTGCGTCATTGTTGCTCCAAAAAATATGCCATATTGACAGTCAGGTCTCTGACAGCCTGACACGCTGTCATTTCAGGAAAGTCATAAGGTTAATTTTTTAAGGGTATAAAGATACCAAGCTGAAATCCCTGACTGAGAGCAAATATCTACTAATACCAAGCTGAAATCCTTAAATGGGAGCAAAAGATCTTGTAATACCCTAGAACCTGTGCTGCGGCTTGCTGCAGTTAAATGGAGAACTAGGGATGATATATTTTTGGTGAATACTCCCTCCGTTCCAAAATAGATGACTTCCACTTTTCCATATATGCATGTATCTAGACACTAAAACATATCTAGATACATGCATATATGGACAAATGGAAGTCATCTATTTTGGAACGGAGGGAGTAGAAGATAATTTCAGAAAACTTAATTATTGGACAAGGCTCAAAGCTCGTACAGGGTTGACGCTGATCAAGACACTAGACTGCTACCTTCTCTTATCAAGATTGGCAACAGCTACACGTATTATCCAGGAAACAGAGAAAAAAGTATATATTGAAATGGTTGAGTTGACTCCTGTCAAGTTAACTTCAGTTTTACTAGCATTCCATGGCTCAGACTGAATGAAGGTAATTCAGACTCCAGCACAATCTTCAACAACAGTACTGTAATTCAGAGAGTTCTCATGGCTCTCATTGATGTCGAAGGAGTACCAGCTCATCTAGGCGAAATAATGGTAGAAAATCTTATGGAAATCCGTTCAGGACATTTTTGTTAAGGCACTATAGCAGACAGTTGCTTCATGAACTCTCTGCGGTTCTTGGCTCTGTCCGTGTTACAGGTAATCCTATGGGTTTTGCCCGAAATGTTTTATCTGGTTCGAAAGGTTTATGTCCATCTTGAGGAAAGGGTATATATTGCACAAGGTTAAAAAAAAAATCTTATTGAAAATACACTGCAGTTTATGCAGTCAGTAGCGCCACTTCAGTTCTGGGTTCTGTTCAGTTTTAGTTAGCATCGGGTTCAGTTAGGCGTCAAGCTCCTGTGTTTAGTTTTGGCTCCACCTGATGTTGTAAGGCTGGTGCCAGTGCATCACGGCTTATCACGGGCTATAGCCCCGCCACGTTAGGTTTTCCTCTCACTCTCACCCCACTCTCATCCCACTCTGACGCCACGGTGCCGGTAAACGGGCTATAGAGCTAGCTCTCACCTCTCTCTCCTCCCTACCGCCTCCCTACCGCCCCCACTAGCACCGCTATCGCCTCCCTCTCGCCCCGCTCTCGCCTATCGCCTCCCCCTCTCGCCCCCTCTCTCCCGGCTAGTGCGGGCGGTAGTGGCGCTACCGCCGGGCGACGCGGCCATCGCCCGCCGTTGGCCTCTCGCCCCCTGTCGTCCCGCTCTCGCCCGGCCGGGGGCGGTATCGCCCCCACTCTCTCCCGCACTGGCACCAGCCTAAACGTGATCGGCTGAGCGCGGTATGGCACGCTCGTTAGAGGGGATCATGTAGCCAGACACGATCGAACTTTTGTTACATTAAAGGGGAAGAAGAAACGCAACGCAGAAGACTGTGTCCACTGAATTTTCTAAACCTTGTTCGTCTGAATTTCCAATGTTCCAGTTGCAGTCACCAACCAAAGGTGCTGAGAAACATGGTCGGGGATCATGAGAAGTGTAGTTCACCTCACCTGCCTCGATCTTGGCCGCCTCGTCGTCTTTGGCGCCGCACACAAGGGCGATGTCAGTGAAGGAGGCAGCAGGCACGCCAGGGTTGTTGATGATCTTGGACGTGGTGATGGCAGCAGAGAGAGCGGCGGAGGCCTTGGACGTGTGACGTGTCGAAGCGGTTTGCGCAGGCAAGGATCGCCTTTTCCGTCATGTGGAGGTGCTTGGCGCCCTCTTTGGCTGCAAGGCTCTTGCTCTTTATGTCCTGCGCCCGCTTGGCGCGGACACGCCCATTTATGTCCTCCTTCTCATGTGCGTGGTCACCAGGTAGGATCACAGGCGCCTGTGGTGACTTCGTCAATCTCAAGACCCGCCGGCTCGGTCTCTCGGAGGTGCTCATAGGGGTAGGATGTGCGTGTGTGCGTTCATAGAGGTGAGTGTATGCGCGTGTATATGAGCGCTTGCGTTTGCACTGTGTTTCTCAAAAAAAAATAGGATCACAGCGCCCGTTGTCAGGATTGGAGCGGGAGGGAGGTGGCCGTCTAAAGGCCCGTGACTTTCCACTTAACTCGCCACGAGGTGTGTACCGTACGCCTTCACCACCGGGCCGTTGGCCGCCTGTCCGGCGCGAGGGCGCACGATCACCGCGCTGCTTCGAGACTGGCGCGTACGCAGACTGAAAGCACAACCATTGCGCGTCCACAACACGGACCTCCACGGCCATTTTTCTATGGGCGGACTGAAAGCACACCTGAGACGGAGTACGAGCCTCGCCCGTCTGGCCGTGTGGAGGTCCGTGGCACTCCACCGCCATTTTTCTCTAGCGGTCTCGGGAGAGTTGTTACCACTA
Source organism: Alopecurus myosuroides (assembly GCA_028641055.1). Classification (NCBI taxonomy): domain Eukaryota; kingdom Viridiplantae; phylum Streptophyta; class Magnoliopsida; order Poales; family Poaceae; genus Alopecurus; species Alopecurus myosuroides. Next base: position 5,893,936 of record CM054060.1, on the reverse strand, counting down.
GCAGAGAAGCCGAAAGCTGTATCTTGGTCGACAGAGAGCGCGCTGACGTTGACAGGTTGCCTGGCTGTCGCGGTGTTCGTCATCCCGGCACGATGGTCTCGGCGCAGCTCGCGATTCTGGAGGACACGGCGTTGCAGCATGGAGATCGGTCGGAACCCAAAGTCCAATCGGACTGATGAGCTCTGAACTTTTTAGTTAAGCTGATTCAAATTGTGCACAACATGGGTATCAAGGGGGGAAAAGATATGAGAAACGCCTAATTTATCAGAATCACTTATTCATCAGAAAAGAAGCAGATGAAAGACACTATACATACCAATAGAATGAGAAATATAGAATAAAGCTAGGTGACGTCACGGCATTTGAGAACCAATTGCTTCTTTTGCTTTTCACCAACCTTCATGTACAATCTTATTTCGTATTGGAGTACAGCCTATCGTAGGCCCAGCAAAGGCAAGACGGAAAGCAAGCATTAAGTGAAGAAGCAAGGTCCAAACAAAATAGTGAAAGATTGACATTGAAAAGCTTCTCCATGTCTATATCTGTCCGATGGACCAAGTTCAAAGGAAACGACTGCTCACACGAGAGAAAGCTTCACCAAGGGATTTTGCAATTCAACACGAGGTACTTATATTACAAGATTATATAATGAGTTCATGGGTCTTGCTAGAGCTGATACGATAAGAGTCCGGGGGGGGGGGGGGGGGGGGGGAGGGGTTGGTGCTGTGGCGCGCAGTCCAGATCAGGCCAGGAGGCCATCCATCCAGTATCCAGCAAATACACAAACAATGTGTTTTCAGGAGTTGCAGAAAAGAGAAAACCAAGAGCTTTCAGGAGTTGCAGAAAAGAGATATTCCAGGATTCGAATGTTCATATTGCGCATACGAGATTGAGAGACAGGCCGTCGCCGCCATAGTCGCGCGCAGATAGCTTCAACGCTTTCGCAACTGTTGAAGGTGGGTCCAGGGCCGCTCCATTAGCTCGTGAGAGATCGAGTGTCGTGTCCGGACTGAACACATGTTCGTCCTGCCAGAGCTTGAGTGAGATCTTATGACCCAATTGGGTTAAAATAAACCGTAACCCCTTATTTATACCAAACTTTTTTGTTTCAAAATTACTTCCTTCCCAATAATTGTTGGTCATTATTATCAATGGGTCCATATTTTTATTTATTATGTTATAGTAAAATGTATAGTTCTAGACTTAATAAAGACATCACATCTTATATATAGTAAGATACACTTTGGTCATATAGTTTGATGATTGTAAATACACTTTAATGACAAACTAAACATTTACTTTGCAATTTATAATTTTGTATTCTAGCTAAAAGTATAAAATTATCCTTGCATTAAAATTTGCCCGTTCATATATTATTGTGCATTTATATTTGTTTTGATCCATGTTGTATTTTTTAAGGTAGGTGAGAAGCCCATTTTTGTAAATATGAACATTAGTTTGTACTCATAAGGACTTCTTTATCCATACGACATTAATCATATATAAAGCTTACTCAAGTACTATATGTTGTGTGAATCAAGTTTATATGTAAATAAAAATATGATTCTAGAGTATACGAGATGTTCACATATAGTATGCCATCGAAAACCTAAACCCTAAAATCTAGGTACTGTCGTGTTTTGCCAAATGACTCTACATGGCTGGATGCTATGAACTGGAGAGATGACGGTAGGATGTACAATATGATACGTGGGAGGCAGTCTTTTTATGGAGCGGTGAATCAAGGTTGAATCGTTAATTGATATTATATTTAATGTTGATTGCCTAAAATCGTGCGTTTAATAATTCTTATCGACTCCATTGTTGATTACTCAGGCATGCAATTAATGTTTCGGTTTGTGTGCTGATTGAGGAAGGAGCTATTGGACCCAATGTTTGTTGACGACATGAAATTTGCATGGACGTTTGAAGGAACGAATTCGTTATTTTAGATAGGAGAGAGAAGATAAAGAAAAAACTATCTAGCCTCATAAAAAAAAAAAAGGGTATATCTAGCGCAAGGCCAACCTTCTAAAAGGTCGGATCGAACCGAGCTAAACGCGGTGTGGCTAGTTCACGTACGTAACCAGAGGCCAACTCTTGTACGTCACCTTTTTCACGCTGGGATTGGTGCCTGTTGAAATGGGCATTTTGGTGCAGTTTGTGTTGTGGGCTCAACTGGTTTGGGCTAAAATGGTTTCTAGTAAAGTCTCTCTTTTAACTAACTCGTTGATTAATAGATGATCAAGGTTTCCTGATCATGAACATTGGATGTTGTTAATAACGAGGTCATGTCAGTAGAAGAATGATGTGATGAACACATAACCAATATCAAGATAAAAAGGCGATCAAGACATTTAGTTTATATTGTTATATCTTGCGTACGAAGTAACTTATTCCTTAGACCATGAGATCATGTCAATCACTGATACCGGAAGGGTGCTTTGATGTCATCAAACGTCACACCGTAATAGGGTGACTATAAAGGTTCCGTTGGGTATTCGGAAAGTATTAGTTGAGGATCATATGGATCAAGAGTGGGATTTGTCCATCCAAAATGACGGAGAGATATACTTTGGGACCTCTCGGTGATATCACATCGACACCGCTTGCAAGCACGTGATATGATCACAAGGATATCATATTACGGAAACGAGAAAAGAGTACTTGTCAGTAACGAGATCAAAACAAGGTATGGGTGATACTGCTGATCGGATCTCGGACAAGTAAAATATCGCGACACAAAGGGAATAATTACGACGTTGAAGGTTCACACGATCACGAGAGTCATCGTTTAATATATATAGGAGTCATCACGGATCTCCAGATCCCGCTGTTGATTATTGATCAGAGAGGAGTCTCGATCATGTCTATCTTATTCGCGAACCCTAGGGTGACACACTTAAGGTTCGATGACGCGATTGAGTGGATACGGAATATCTGAGAAAAGTTTGGACAACACCGGAATTGTTTCGAGAAATATTGAAATAGTGATCGGAATTGTTTCGGCGAATATTGAAATATTTCAAGGTGGTATATGTTAATGTTTGATTAACAAATAGTTCAAAAGGGTAAGTGTTAATGTTTGTTAATAAGATTAATAAATATTAAAATAAAGAAATAAAATTGTCTTATTTATTTATTTATTAAAGGAAACCCTTGGAATTTTGAGTGGGAATTGATGGGAGAATGAGTGAGTTGGGTGGAGACTCCACCCACATGATGAGGGGAGAGGTGGAGGCACCAAAATTTCGTGGCTGCCTCCCCCTCCTATATAAAGAGGGGTTGGACCTCTCTCTCCACACATAACCTGGTGTCATCTCCATCTCCATCCTCCCGCTGATCCACCTCATGTTCATGTGCTTGGCGAAGCCCTGAATGAAGTTTTCTCCACCACACCACGCCATCGTGTTGCTTGTTTCCGAGGGATCCTCTACTTGCGCTGCCCCCTGGATCGAGGGAACGGATGTCATCATCAACCGTACGTGTGACCGATCGCGGAGGCACCACCGGATTGCGGTGCACATCTTCTCGCTCTCGGGATCGGTGTGAGTACGACTACACCAACAACGAGATTTGATCTCGTAACGATTTGTGTCTTTGAGGGTATGTTCTTCTTAAGACTCTCTCTATGCCCGTTGCTTTCATCTCCTAGATTAGATCTTGGCTTTTCGGGTGTCTATCGCGTATCAGAGCCGGATCTACGCATAGATGATTTGTACGGGTAGAACACATATGAGTATGTGGGCGTTGATGATCATGTTATTGCCTCCTTGAGTATCTTATGATCTTAGAGGCATAGTAGGATGAAGCTGCCCCAGACTAAGTTTACGTGTACTATGTACGCGAGAATTGTCTCACTTGTTGCTAAGGGGTGTCTGTTTCTCCTACTATAGTTAAGATCTAATCTACGAAGGGTTGTTAAAAATATGTTTTCAATGTTGTGGTTGATGTTCGTAGGTATGAACGGTTCTATCCTCAAAAGCCCTAAGCCACGTAAAATATGCAAAAAAAAATTAGAGTCGTCTAACTAGTTTTTGCTGGGCATGTGATGTGATATGGTCAATGTGACAAATTTTATTATGAGATGATCTCTTTTGTAAATTATTGATATAGCAGAAGGTATCCATATGGTTGTCTTATTATTGATGGACAATCAAGATTGGGGTGCCATGGAACTTGGTACCACGCCGGTGGAATGATGGAGATCATACCATGATGCACATGATGGAGATCAAGTGCAAGAAGGACCATATCATATCACGTTATCTTTACATGTGATGTTAATACTTTTTATGCATCTTATTTTTCTTAGATAGCGACGGTAGCGTTATAAGATGAACCCTCTCACTTAATATCAAGATAATAACATGTTCTTCCTTAAGTATGCACCGTTAAGAAAGTTCGTCGTCTCGAGACACCACGTGATGATCGGGTGTGATAGACTTAACGTTCACATACAACGGGTGTTTTCAAGCCTAGCATGTACATACATGGCCTTGAAACACACATAATACTACGGTTCTACTTGGCGAGCCTAGCATATACAGACATGGCCTCGAAACACGTAACCGAAAGGTAAAGCATGGGTCATATGGATGATATGATGAACATGTCGATGATCGCCTTTGAAGCTGCATCATCTCACGTGATTATCGGTTTTAATGTAGTGAATTTGGTTCGTGTAATCACTAAAGACGACTAAGAGGGATGTTGTTTTTAAGTGGGAGTTCATGGAATAATTTTGAATTAACTTGAACTTATTTATCATGAACAACCAATCAAAATGAATTTGCACAAATTGTAGTATTCATTGGCATCCACACAACTAACTTACACTTAGATTGTTAATTGAGATATAATTTTTATGATCTGGTAAAAATCATTTAAGATTGGTACCGTATTAGTGAAATTTAAAATTGAGTCCTATTGTAGATTTTTGGTATTTCCTACCTAGCTCCATATGGTTAATGATTGATTGATCTAGAGAGAAAATAATTCCTATTTAGAATCCAGAGTCATGGTTGCTTCAGTATTATTTTATCTTCAAAAGAATGTTCTGTTGATCGATCAAGGTGATTTAGGAACTGAAATTTTTTATTTTCAGAAACAGTCAAGTGAAAGATATATTGATATCTAGAAACTTATTTGTGGCAACATGACTGAGTATAATTTAGCATGACAATGTATGCTTATATTATTTGAATATATGCAATAATTGAAGACGCTAGGCGTTTGAATATTCCAAGAAGTTGGGCGCTAAAGTTATCCTCTAAATTCCTTCCTTCGAGCTATAGTAGCTTAATCATAAAATTGTTATGATGGGATGGATTAAAAGTATGGGTAAAGTCGTTTACCTTACCTGGAGATTGCTAAGAGTGGAATCTAGAAGAATGCTATTAACATGGTGATATTAGTAGAACAATCAAACTCAAAGTATAACTCAATGAGTGATAGTATATGACTAACACACCAAAGAAAATGAGCTAGTACGACTATGATTGTTTGATGTTGAATGATTCTTCTGTAAAGAAAGGAAATACTGAAAAATAGAATTACAAAAGGTATATGGCAGAAAAGAATATAACTGGAAAAGTCCAGCTCAGGAGTATATGCTTGATATACAAGTTATAGATGTATTACTAGTTAACAAAGTATTTTTGGGTAATTTTGATACCAGATTGGTTGGTATGATTTGTAATACAAAGCAACGCAATGCAAGAAATATAAGGGTCTAAAAGAAACTAGTAATAGATGTGGAATCGATTATGACAAGAACAAAAATAAAGTGTTATTGTGTTCATTGTCATATTGAACCAAACATTTAAGATTTATTTTAAGAACTTAATAAGTTGTTATTTTGTTCTGGTCTTTTGTGAGAAGAAATGAGATTGTTCAAACTATGACCATATTGCACAATTGATGGATATGTTAATATAAATCATCTTGGTAAAAGTAAACATCTATAAGACTAAATGCTAAATGTTGCAAGACGTAAAAGAGTTTCACTTAAATTGTGACACCACCAATTTAGTTCATATCGGAAAGGAAACGTGAAGGAACTCCACATTGATGGACTTCCGGAGTCATTTTGTTTTGAATAAATTGACGCTTATGAGACCTCTTCCAAAAATTGACTAAAATTACGTTCATAGGCCAAAGTAGAATGGAGGACTAATTTAATGGAGATTGTAGATGTTGATGTATATATTCCATTATGTATAGTCATGTGTGGTGGATGAATTTTTCCTTCATAAATTTCCGTCGATGATTTGAGTAGATATATGAGCATATCTATTTAAAGAGAACGGAGTTTGAAGTTTTTGAATTGGTTCAAATTATTGTTAGTATGAAGTAAAAATCATTGTAACAAGATAATCAAGTATTTATGATTGGATCATAAAGGATAAAGTTTGAGTTACAAGTTTAGCAGAAAAATCTGAGCAGTTGCAGAATTGTTCTACAACTTATACTTCTCGAATACCCCACATTAGTTTGGCGTATTCAAGAAACAAAATCAAACCTTATTGGACATGGTTAGATTAATAAAATTGCCATTATAATTTTGTAGTTTATACAATAAGTACAACCTCTTATACACTGAAAAGAGCACCATCATGATCCGTTGAAGTTGACAACATATAAGATATGGTTTGGGTAGTGACCCGAATTGTCATTTTCTTAAGTTTTGGTATGCATAGCATGTGTGTAAAATGTTTACAACCAAAATAGGATAATTATATGTTTATAAGGCTATCCCAAATAAAACATTGGGTACTTCTCCTGTCACCGAACCAAAAGACAAATGTTGTTTGTCAGAAAGGGTTGATTTCTCGAGAAAGTAGTTCTTGCGAAACAAGTGAGTGGGAGGAAAGTACAAACTCAACAAGATTAGAGAATCCTTGTTATCATGTCAAGAGTAGCGCAGCACTGGAAGTTGTTCCGGTGTTTCCTATGTTGACTAAGTAGAAGACACTACATATGTTGTAGATACTTTGAATGAGTTTGCGAACTAAACCGCAAAAGTACTAAAACTTTCTACTTAGACCAACTTATGGTTTAAGAGTAAAGTGTTGTTTTGACAACAAAAGGACATAGACCTTATAAAGGAAGCAAATGATAGGCTCTGACTTCGTAAAATTGACTATGAGTCATTATATTCGCCATAGTATCCTTGTATGAATATCAATTATGTGACTTGGTAGTCCTTTCGATAGGCATGATGCTTAACGATAGCAAAAGGGTCTATATAGCGACAAAGAAATGGATTTTTACATCCTTTGAAAGTTGTACTACAACTTAGCGAAAAGTTGTTTTCGACGAAATTCAAAAAGTTGACTACTACAAGATTTTGATCCTCTGTAGTGATGCTTTAGTCTTTGCGGATAGTTCTAGCAAAAGTTACATATTATGATATGGCAGTTGAATAATAAAACCAACTCTCCTCTCGGGGAAGTTTGATCGAGGATGTGTACTTTGACACAGTCTGAGAGTTTTGTAGAATTCAAAAGTTTGTTAGAAAGGTATGCAAACTTCAATGGTTGAAGTGAGCATAACGAAGTAGGAATCTTTACCTTAATGAAGTTATCAAAAGAGTTTAATTCCATCATGAACGATAAAGATGCTTGTAAAGTTACAAGAAATTCAGTGGGAGCGCTATGACATATTTCGAATTCTTTATGTAGATGACATATGGTTGATTGGAAAATATGCATTTTAAATTAACACGGTAAAAAAAAAATATATTGGTGAAAGGCTTAGAAGATATTGGGCATAGATATCCATAAGAGATGGATTAAAGCGCCTAATATGGTTGAGCCAAATTACATAGATGAAATATTGAAGTAAGTCAATATCGAAATGACACGAAGGAGTTCTTGTCACATGGAAAATAACTGAGCAAGATTCAAGTGTTTTGACACATGATGAGCATCATTGAAATTGAGATTTCTAAGTCATGTTTCCATGCTATGTACACAACCAGATGAGTCCTATGTTATAAAATGTTACAGCAGGATAACTGATATGATGATTAAACAACAGTGGGAGAGATCCTTGTGTCATTTTAGAAATGCTAAGGATGTGTTTTCCAATATAGTAATGACAAACTATTTGTTGTAATATGTTACACTAATAGTCTTGTCATATATTCAAATAATTTTATCTCAATTAAAATATATGATGAAGGGTAGCACAATAGGATAGAAGAAAGTTCCATGCTGGATTTGAAAGTATTTCAAAATTAAAGTATTATGACGGATACTACAACAAAGGCTAAATATATCGTTGTGTTGACAACAAAATAATAAGAGTATTTTGTGTCAAGAAGTTTTTTATCGAACTTGGTGAATTTCCAAGATGCTGACACTATGAAGCTACATTTTCACAATGTTAGTAACACTGGTTTAAGCTGAGGAATTAAGGTTTCACCGGTTGACCAAATATATACAAAGCCATCTCATTAGAGAATGAGTGATGCGTGTAGACGCAAAGAACATGCAAATACAATAGGACCTGAACAGTTCAGATCTTTTTTTATGATGTTTACCACATGCGAAGCATGGTAATAACACCGGAACGCCATATGTGTTAAGTGCTTACAGACTAGATTATTGACTCTAGTGCAAGTGGGAGACTGAAGAGAATATGCCTGAGAGGCAATAATAAAGTGGTTATTATCTTATTTCTTGTTTATGATAAATGTTTATTTTTCATGCTAGAATTGTATTAACCGGAAACGTTGATACATGTGTGTTTAATAAACAAACAGTGGTTTCTAGTAAAGCCTCTCTTTTAACTAGCTCGTTGACTAATAGATGATCAAGGTTTCCTGATCATGAACATTGGATGTTGTTAATAACGAGGTCATGTCATTAGAAGAACGATGTCATGAACACATACCCAATATTAAGATAACAATGTGATCAAATCATTTAGTTTATATTGCTATATATTGTGTACGATGTAACTTATTCCTTAGACCATGAGATCATCTCAATCACTGATACCAGAAGGATGCTTTGATGTCATCAAACGTCACACTGTAACAGGGTGACTATAAAGGTGTCGTTAGGTATTCGAAAGTATTAGTCGAGAATAATGGATCAAGAGTTGGATTTTTCCATCCAAAATGACGGAGATATATACTCTCGGCCCTCTCAGTGATATCACATCGACACCGCTTGCAAGCACGTGATAGGATCACAAGGATGTCATATCACGGAAACGAGAAAAGAGTACTTGTCGGTAACGAGATCAAAACAAGGTATGGGTGATACCTCGGATCTCGGACAAGTAAAATATCGCGAGACAAAGGGAATGGTTACGCCGTTGAAGGTTCACACGATCACGAAAGTCATCGTTGAATATATAGGAGTCATCACGGATCTCCAGATCCGGCTATTGATTATTGATCGGAGAGGAGTTTCGATCATGTCTATCTTACTCGCGAACCGCAGGGTGATACACTTAAGGTTCGATGACGCCATTGAGTGGATACGGAATATCGGAGAAAAGATTGGACAACACCGGAATTGTTTCGAGAAATATTGAAATAGTCATCGGAATTGTTTTGGCGAATATTAAAATAGTTCAAGGTGGTATATGTTAATATTTGATTAACAAATAGTTCAAGGGGGTAAGTGTTAATGTTTGTTAATAAGATTAACAAATATTAAAATAAATAAATAAAATTGTTTTATTTATTTATTAAAGGAAACCCTTGGAATTTTGAGTGGGAATTGATGGGAGAATGAGTGGGTTGAGTGGAGACTCCACCCACATGATGAGGGGAGAGGTGGAGGCACCAAAGTTTCGTGGCTTCCTCCCCTCCTATATAAAGAGGGGTTGGACCTCTCTCTCCACACACAACTTGGTGTCATCTCCATCTCCATCCTCTCGCTGATCCACCTCATGTTCATGCGCTTAGCGAAGCCCCGAACGAAGTTTTCTCCACCACACCACGCCGTCGTGCTGCTGGTTCCCGAGGGATCCTCTACTTCCGCCGCCCCGCTGGATCGAGGGAACGGAGGTCATCATCAATCGTACGTGTGACCAATCACGGGGGCACCGCCGGATTGCGGTGCACATCTTCTCGCTCTCGGGATCGGTATGATTACGACTACGCCAACAATGAGATTTGATCTCGTAACGATTTGTGTCTTTGAGGGTATGTTCTTCTTAAGACTCTCTCTATGCCCGTTGCTTTTCATCTCCTAGATTAGATCTTGGCCTTTCGGATGTCTATCGCGTAGGAAAATTTTTGTTTTCTATGCAACGAACCTTTCGCACATGTGGTAAAATCTTAGTTACTGCCGCAATTTGGATTCCCTAGTAGTCTCGAAGATTTGTTTCAATAGCCCTTGCATGAACCTCTTGGTAGAAGGAAGCATCGACATTCAACTTAACCTGTCTTGGAGCTGGTTTGATCCATTTGGCGATGTGGTTTACCAATGTCTTATTTGTCACTTTAACCTCATTTGTTGTTATAGAGAGGATTTACCATTTGCACTGAAACAAAGGCGGGGACAATCTCACATCGAAGGTTGCGTCGGCGTAGCCACCATATGTACCTGCACGCTATAGATATTACCTCTTTAAACCCAACCAGTTCGGACCCTAGATAATTGTTTTCTGAAAGTCTTAGAAGAACCTCTGAAACTGATGATCCAGCTCTATCATGTTGAGTAGCTTCATTAATGACATGTTGTATTCCTAAAGCATTCCACACATCCTTAGCTGCCGGACATAGAAACAGGAGATGTAGCATGTCTTCAAGGCCTTCAGAACAGACCGGACACATCCCGAAACTTTCAATGTGTCGATTCACGAGAATACATTTTAGAGGTATAATGCCATGAAGGGCTCACCACAGAAATATTTTTATCTTGCTGGAAATTTTCAACCTCCAAAGTGTTTTCCAAACTGGGGTAATCGTGTAGGGCCAATAGGTTTGCCTACTTTATCAATATAAAAGGCAAAGCTTTTGCCTCGTTCCGAAATAAAATATCAAAACCCCATCCCACCCTCTTTCTTCACGTAGCATAGTTTCCATCAAGTAAACCAGTGCATCTTTTTACTATTATCGTCATCGCCCCACCAGAAGTTGGATATAGCATCCATCATACGCTTACATACTCTTTTCGGTAATTGAAAGCAGCTGCTTTCAGTAGAATTTCATTTCCTCTAATTGAAAGTTGTTTTTCCTTCTACCCATTTATCCTCTGAATAATTCTCTCAACAAAATGGAGAAAACAATCACTTCTATCAGCTCTCACCAGAGCTGGAAGGCCAAGATATTTATGAGATAATGTCTATGTATCAATGTGCAGTGCTTTACGGATTTCATCCCTTATCAAAGCATTTGTATTTGTCGCAAGTTGCGTGACTAGTTAGTACTACAAGAACTTGAAACTTTGGGTGAATCGCTACTTGTGATGCAGTGCGAAACAGGTCCAAAACGCGCTAGTGCTTACACGTGGCCATGTTTGTTTTTTGGAAACGCCCCCATATTGTTTTCTTTGGCAGCTGCAACGTTCCTCTCCTTTTCCCCCGGATCATCGCCGTTCCATTATCGTTCGGAGCGATCTTTCGTTCTTTCTCAAGCAGTTGGGATGAGCAACTCTTAAAAAAAGTAGCCAACCGGGGAACGATCCCTCCCATGGTTTTACGTTGTTAGGTAAATAGATGAGACTCCCGGTTTATTCGATCGCACGCAGCCAAAGCTGGGACTCAAACCCGAGCGGCTTGGCGCGCACTCGCAGCCTCTAGTCACTGAGCTAGCACTCAGTTGTCGGGATGCGCAACTCTTGCGTTTGCATGATCCGGTTAATATTTTGTTCCTTCATGAAGGGTGTGTACTTGCTCGCGCTTGTAAGCCGTGTGAAATGCATTAGGCGCTGACCAAGACGAGCTCGGCGACTTGCTCGTTGAGCAGCGCGAGGTGGACGTCCTTATGCGTGCGTTGGCGAACGAGGCACAACATGGCGGGCTCGCCGTTGTACAGCTTCACTTGCAAAATCCGTTCTAAACTTTCGAGTGGTCTTAATCCAAATTCACTGATCGAGTGGGGTTTCGTAGAAGCATAAATTTTGAACTAATTTTGGCAATTAGTTTTCTTTAGTGAAAAAATATCAAAAGATTCAGTTAATGTGTCCATTCGCACAAAACTGGACACAAGCGGTCACTTTTGCCATGTAGACCAGACTAGTGGGACCGAATCGTCGGAAGATTTCAAAATAACCGAATCACGTCATCTCTGTTCATTGAAACCGCTTGCCTGTCCGTATGCGGACATGCGAGCAAAAACGAACTGTAAATCCACGTAGTGTACTTCCTAGGTCAAGGTTACAGCTTTCTTAATCTACATATCTCAAGCTTTTGAATAGATTAGGTGATTTCTATTCCTTACTCAATTTCAAAATTTTGTTACTAATCAGGCTTGTGCACGGGCACCCCATAGCGACAATATTACCTTTTTTTACCAAGAAAATCAACTAATATTTAAGTTTTCAAAGAAACCTCGAAACTTACAGCTTAATCCAAATTCACTGATCCAGGGGTTTTTCATAAAAGCATAGATTTTGAACTGTTTTTGGCAAACTATTTTTTAAAAAGAGAAAAAACTATTGAAAGATTCAGTTCATGTCTGCCCGTGCACAAGCGGTCGGTTTTGCCATATAGATCAGACTAGTGGGGTCGGAATGTCAGGAGATTTCGAATGACCGAATCGCATAATTTCAGTTCCTTGAAACAAATTCACCCAAGGTTTTGTGAAACCATAACGCTAATAGTTTTTGTTTTGTGAAATTTGCTCTTCCTAAACCACTTGTATGTCCGATATGGGAACATGCGACAAAAAACTAGGTGCAAATCATGGTGGTGTCCTAGACCAAAATTTCAGTTTCTTAATCTACATATCTCAAACTTTTGATTAGATTACGTGAATTCCGTCCCTTAGCCGATTTTAAAATTCTGTTACCAATCACAACCGGTGATTCCAGCTCGAAATCCACATGATCGAGGGTTTCGCGCTCTTTTTTTGTTGTTGTTGTTGGTTTGTGTAGCTTATCACGTGTACCACGCGATAGTGTCGCGCTCTTTCAGCTCACCCTATATGGCTTAGAGCATGTACATTGCAGGTCGGTTACGTGGGCGTTTGAGAGAGCTAAAATTAATCAAGAAAATCGAGTTGAACTACATCACTAGACGCCTCTTCGAACGCTACTGGGAATAAAAAAAAAAAATGAAAACTACGCTAGCGTCCTTCCTCCCCATCGCGGGATGCTTCTCGCGGCCGCTTGCGGAAAGACAGCCGAACCTGTCGGTCCTCACTCCTCACTCCTCACTGCCAGCTCCCTCTCTCTCTCTCGACGATGTCCGCCCCATGACCGGCCTCCTCCCTCCGCTCTGCTTTAATCCGTCGAGTAGGATTCATCTCCCGGCGGTGAGGCCTTGATTTCTGCTACTCCACATGTGTACTCTATCAATCCCCAAACCGACGACGGCCCCTTCCTGCGCTGCCAAAGAGCTCCACTTCGATGGAAGCTCTGCCCAAGCTTATGTATTCAGGCTCCGATGAAAGAGCCTGCGCTGCCCAAGCTTGAGGTAATAACACGCACTCGTTATACAATAAATAATGTGTGAGTAACGCACACGAGTTCAAACAGGTCATGGCGTGGCATGTTTATTTTCCGAGAAAACTTATTATCCCCTTTCACTTGCCCATGTCTGTTCAGACGACTCTGTAGGCAGCGTTGGAACGGGAGGGAGGTGGCTGATGATGGCTTTCCATAATAAGGTGTGGTCCGACGTGCTGCAGAGCGTGAAAGAAAACCATGTTGTGCGACGCCAAGACAGTGTACCGCGGCACGATGCCCGGCGGAGAATCCATGTCCATGAACTGAAGCGCATCATGCAAGCGCTGACGACGGCGGAAGAGCTGTTGGCAGCGGCTCCGGCGCAAGGCCAGCGCGAGGGTGACATAGGCGGCGTGAGAGTGGTAAGCCCCCAACGGACCATCACATAATTACACCGACAGTGGCAGCATGCCATTGCCACGGCACCCGAGCCTCGCCCGGTAACGTTCCACTTCGGCCTCCTTGCCAATTCCTCGCCGAGCGCCACGGGGCCTTCACTGTCCGCCGCGACGCGCCAAAGGCAGGGGCGGCACGATCGATCACCGCGCGCTGCGTCGAGACTGGCGCGTCGACCACGCGGACTGAACGCTCCTGTCTTCGGTCTCCCAAGACTTCCAGATGCAATTTGACGTGTTCTGTCCTGACGGCGACCAAGGCCAGCTGAATTTTTCTTGCGTGGTAGGATCCCTGTGGCAGTTTAGAGTAGCTGCCCACATTGTCGCACGCCCTCAATATCCAGCTCTGACCCAGGTCTTTAACCCACGTGTTGCCAATCGGCCACTGTACTGACTGACTGACGCCGACAGCTTTGATGCAAATTAAGTCACCCACACAACGACCCTACGGCCACCTACCCGTCAGTCCAAAACAGGAGCTTGCAGCCATCTCCCACTGCAATGTGTAGTCAGATTTGAAAGACTTGCGTTGCATCATTATTATGCTACAAAATATGCAAATTGACAGTCAGGGTCTCTCACAGCAAAGATCTTCTAATACCAAGCTAAAACTCCTAAATGAGAGCAAAACATCTTCTAACATCCAAGAACCTGTGCTGTGGTTTGCTACAGTTAAAGGGAAAACTAGAGATGATATTTGTGGTGGACACGAGAGAATCACAGAAGGCCTCACAGCTCGTACTGGGTGGACGCCGATCAAGACACTGGACAACAGAAACATATACGTATTATCCAGGAAACGAAGAAAAAAAGTTAACTTTCAGTGGACTAGCATTCCATGGATCATTAGGAGTGAAGGTGGTTCAGACTCCAGCTCAAGCTTCAACAGAGAGAACTCGTCGATGTACCCAAGGAGCACCAGTTCATCTAGGGGAAATATCGGTAGTAGAAAATCTTATGGCAATCCAGTCAGGATATTCTTGTTAGGCACTATAGCAGAAAGTTGCTTCATGAACTCTAGGAGGTGTTTGGCTCCGCCGGTGTGTTACAGGCAATCCTATGGTTTTGCCCGGAATGTCGGATTTAGCTTAAAACGGCTTTATTTCTATCTTGAGGAAAGGGTATATATTGCACAAGGTTCAGTAAGATCTTATTGAAAATACGCTGCAGTTTATGCAGTGTAGTCAGAGTGCCACTTCTCACTTTAGTAGGGTCTTGTTGCGTTTACATGTTATGCCGCTTCCAAACTGGATGAACGGGGAAGTGAGCTAGGATTACATCGGGAAGGAGTGCTGAATGGGTTTCTAGAAGGCCTGACTGAGCTCCTCTGTCAGTTAATCTAGTTTGTCAGTTTTCGATTTTGTTCAGGTTCACCTAGGCGTCAAGCTCCTCTGTTTAGTTTTGATTCGATCCGATCGCCTGAGCGTGGTATGGCACGTCCGTTAGAGGGGATCGTGTAGCAAGACACGATCGACCTTTTGTTGAATTAAAGGGAAAGAACAAACGCAACGCAAAAGATTTTGTGACGTCTCCACTATGAATTTTCTGAACCTTGTTCATCTGAACTTCCACATGTTCCAGTCACCAATCGAAGGTACTAAGAAACATGGTCTTCCTGAGGTCGATTGGGCGTGTTGGTTGGGGATCATGGAGCAGTGCCGTTCACCTCAGCGGCCTAGATCTTGGCCGCCTCATCGTCTTTGGCGCCGCACGCAATGGCGATGTCAGTGAGCGAGGCAGCACAGGCGAGCGACAGTCACGCCTTGCCAATTCGGCTCCGAGCACCACCAGGTGTGGTCAGCCTTGCATCACCTGGCCGTTGGCCGAGCACCACCAGGTGTGGTCAGCCTTGAAACGGGCCAAAGGCAGGGATGCAATCACCGCGCGCTAGTCGAGACTGGCGCTGGCGCGTCGACCATGCGTACTGAAGCCACGGCAACGCGCGACGCGCCGGAGCGTCGGAAGTCGGAACAATGGTGAAGTCACCTCGCGCAGCATGCCAAGGCACCCGCGCCTGAGCACGAGCCTCGCGCGCTGGCCGTGTCGATGCCACCGTTTGAGCGCGTGCGGGCGGCTTGGCGCCCATCCGGATTTTAAGAAACAAAAACTACTCTCATACAATATTGACGCGCGTGGACACAAATAACACAATGCAGTAGCATGTGATCAACACGGTCAATGTCCTATAGGCAAGTGTAACAGCATGAGTGTCATCCACCTCCTATCATCAGTCCGTAGTCTGTACTCAAGAGCAAACTCAAATATAGAAATTACACTTCAAAAGAGCGAAATGCAATCTGCTGGTACTACTGTCCTGACGGCGACCAAGGCAAACTGAATTTTTCATGTCCATGTAGCAGTTTAGACTTTAGAGTTTAGAGTAGCTGCCCACATTGTCTCACGCCCTCAATATCCAACTCTGACCCAGGTCTTTTACCAAATTGCTGTTAAGGAACCAAATTGCTGTTAAGGAGACCGCCAACCACTGCTCTTCGATTAATCAACTTTGTACTACTGACACCAACACCTTTGGTGCGAATTAAGTCACCCACACAACGACCCTCCGACCACCTACCTGTCAGTCCAAAACAGGAGCTTGCAGCCATCTCCCACTGCAATGTGTACTAAGCTCTGAAAGATTCTGCGCTGCATCATTGTTGCACAAAATATGCAAAATTCGGCCTGTCATGAGTTGTCATTTCAGGGAATTCCCTAAATGAGAGCAAAAGATCTTGTAATACCCTAGAACCTGTGCTGCGGCTTGCTGCAGTTAAATGGAGAACTAGGGATGATATTTTTTGGTGAACAGAAGATAATTTCAGAAAACTTAATTATTGGACAAGGCTCAAAGCTCGTACAGGGTGGACGCTGATCTACCTTCTCTTATCCCTATTGGCAACAGCTACACGTATTATCCAGGAAACGGAGAAAAAGGTATTTATTGAATTGGTTGAGTTGACTCCTGTCAAGTTAACTTCAGTTTTACTAGCATTCCATGGCTCAGACTGAATGAAGGTGGTTCAGACTCCAGCACAATATTCAACAACAGTACTGTAATTCAGAGAGTTCTCATGGCTCTCATTGATGTCGAAGGAGTACCAGCTCATCTAGGCGAAATAATGGTAGAAAATCTCATGGAAATCCATTCAGGACATTTTTGTTAAGGCACTATAGCAGACAGTTGCTTCATGAACTCTCTGCGGTTCTTGGCTCTGTCCGTGTTACAGGTAATCCTATAGGTTTTGCCAGAAATGTTTTATCTGGTCCGAAAGGTTTATGTCCATCTTGAGGAAAGGGTATATAGTGCACAAGGTTAAAAAAAAAATCTTATTGAAAATACACTGCAGTCTATGCAGTCAGTAGCGCCACTTCTCAATTCAGTTAAACCGTGTCTGCCAGTTTTCGGTTTTGTTCAGTTTTAGTTAGCATTAGGTTCAGTTAGGCGTGAAGCTTCTCGGTTAAGTTTTGGCTTGATCTGATGTTGTAAACGTGATCGCCTAAGCGTGGTATGGCACGGTCGTTAGAGGGGATCGTGTAGCCAGACCCGATCGAACTTTTGTTGGGGAAGAAGAAACGCGACGCAGAAGACTGTCTCCTCTGAATTTTCTGAACCTTGTTCGTCTGAACTTCGAATGTTCCAGTCACCAATCAAAGGTGCTGAGAAACATGGTCGGGGATCATGAGAAGTGTAGTTCACCTCACCTCGCCAGCCCTTCAGGGAAACGCCGGGGGTTCCCTGCGCATCAATCAAACGCAACGAAGACTGAGTATATAACAAAATTTCATTGACAAAAATAGCCCTATGATTTGGACTCACAACTGAACTATTGTTACACTAGGATCCTAAAACCTCTTATGCCGACCCAAAACAGAAGCGATAAGAAATCTTTATTTTTCAGATCCAACTAGATTTCTGGTTCCTTAAGGAATTTCATTTTTCTAATCTATCCAGCAGGACAGGAAAAAAAATGTAGAAGTCTTACTCTCCCCTTGAAACTGTGGCATCTGCTGAAGTGCCTCGTCCAATATTTGGTATATCAGTTAATCCAGCTGATCCTTGAACAACTTAACTTCTGCTCCTTTAATTATATACAATTATGGCACTTCTTTTCAGACTTTTTTTTTTGCAGTAGTGCATGTGATATCTTTTAACTTGATCCATGTCTTCTTTTTTTTTGGAGAAAATGAGAAGGACTTTTGCTTTTTATTTCATTGAAAAGATAGAGATTGGGTTACAGTCCTCCTAGGAGGTTGATTACAGTGAAAAAAAAATATGAACAACAATACACGTCCCAGATCAAGGGAGGATGACCCTAAGGCCCGGGACGCCGGCTTCATCCTTGATCATGGCCACCCTAGTGCTGACAGAGGGCTAAGCTCCGTTGAAGATGCAGTCGTTTCGTTGCTTCCAGATCACCCATTGCACGAGCAGGGTTGCGGAAGGTGAGGCCGTTGCGCAACTACTTGCGGGCGCGCTGCCTGGCGCCATGTCACCAGTTGACAAGGGAGGCAGCGTCCTGTTATGGCACTGAACAAGTCAAGCGAAGCCAGAAGAGGATCACATGCTAAACCCTGTCGTCAGTAGATGCATTCGATGATTAGGTGGCGCAATGTGTCTGAAGCCTGGCTGCGCAAGGGGCGAGCCTGGTACTGCGGCGTGCCACCGTGCCAGACGGTCAGCCGTCCAGCAGCAATCTTGTTCGGCTAGCTAGTGGAGGTGCCCAACACTTCCAGACGAGCTTCCGTGTATGCAGGAGGACACAGATCCATGGAAGCTGGCAAGGTAGCAAGATTGTACCATATAGGTGACTCTCACAGTCCACTTCCATTTTAGGTGGTTAGGTTCCTCGGAGACCGCTCTGTGCTTGATGGCTTGCCAAAGTTGCAAGTATTGACCGATCTCATTGATGCTGAGCGTTCCATCGATAAGCCCAGCTGTACTCGTGGAGGCCATCAGCAACATGGGAACAAGATGAACTTCAAACAGAGCGTGAGTTCCACTTCCTCGCCCTCCTCGATGATGCCCATGCCAGCTTCTTGGCAAGGAGAGCCACCAGTGTTCCTCTGTGCTTGCTAAACCGAGAGCGACTTCGGCAAACAGGGTACCCCACTGCCAGGGTCTTGCAGCATTGAGTCGGGAGCAGCAGCAGCAGCGACAATTGTGGCGCGGACGACTGCTCCTGGAACACGGGATCCTGTAGAATCTCACCAGACCCCTTAGACAGTAACACCAAACTGAACCTATAATTGCAGTGAGCCATCCACCGAGTCCGTCCTCTCTGAACCTGTCACGGCATTTAGTCCGAGCAGTCGGCAAGCTGCTCCATCTTGTCCATGATTGTGGTTGGAGAGTGATTGGCAGTCTTGTTAATATCTGGCAGTCGCTTCGCCCTCCTAAGGCAGGTGCGGGTCGATGACTTCGTGCTCTGTGTGGCTCACTGCACAGCGTCCATACTCGGTCCATCGTGTAGCTGCTGAATACGAGGGCTACGAGGAACGTTCATCCTTCGGTACCGCCGCCTTCTTGGTCACGGGTTCATCCATTTGCAGGCTTGTTCAGGCCAGGCACCGCTTGAGCACGGGCGGCAGACCGACGAGCATCCGGATTTTGAGAAACAAAGGAGAAAAGACAGCAACAATGCAAGGCGGCTACCCAAGGGGAAAGCGCCAGGACCGGATGGTTTCACGGCGGAGTTCCTGCAGTCGTGCTGGGACGTTGTCAAGGACGACTTTATGGCGGCCTTTGACAAGTTCTTCACAATGTGCGGGAGAGGATTTCAGGGAATCAACCAGGCATTGATCACTCTCTTACCTAAGCGCCCGGACGCGGCAGCCATTGGAGATTACCGCCCGATCAGCCTCATACACCTCTTCGCGAAGCTGGTGGCTAAAACCCTGGCAACTCGCCTCGCCCCCCGGATGCAATTCCTCATCGACAGCAACCAGAGCGCCTTCATCCGTGGCCGCTGCATACACGATAACTTTATGCTGGTACAGCAGACCGCACGGTTACTGCACCGGCTTAAGGAACCCAGGGTGATGATCAAGCTCGATATTGCGCGAGCTTTTGACTCGGTGTCCTGGGCTCTTCTCTTCGAGATCCTTCGGAAGGCAGGGTTCGGTCCTCGATTCTGCGAGTGGGTGGCGATCTTGCTCTCCACGGCAAGTTCCAGGGTGCTTATCAACGGTGAACCAGGACCCCCTATCTGGCATCGAAGAGGTCTCAGACAGGGTGATCCCCTATCGCCCCAGTTATTTGTCATAGTAATCAACACGCTCAACAGGGTGCTCTCCAAGGCGGCAGAACTCGGACTCCTGCGCCGGGTGGCCCGTCAGGACCTAGTCACCAAGGTCTCCCTTTACGCGGATGATGTGGTTATCTTTTGCCACCCAGACGCCGCAGAGCTGCATAATCTCCGGGAGATCCTTGCGCTTTACGGGCACGCTTCCGGGTTACATACGAACTTCGCCAAGTGCTCCGTATCTCCCATTGGGTGTGGGGAGGACGCTGCTCTGGGTGCGGCAGCGGCAATGGGATGCCAACTACTACATTTCCCGGTTAAGTACCTTGGCATCCCGTTGGGCCTCCGGAGACTATCCGGTGAGGCTCTGCAGCCGGTGGTTGACCGTGTCGCCGATAGACTACCAACGTGGAAAGCTGCTATGATGCCCAAGGCGGGGCGTTTAGCGCTAATCAAGTCGGTGCTGGCGGCTATCCCCCTCCACCAACTGGTGGTGATCAGCGCCAATAAGAAGGTGTTGAAGCGCATTGAGAGGATTCTGCGTGGGTTCCTTTGGACGGGAAGGGCGGCGGCCAATGGAGGGAACTGCCACGTCAACTGGGCAACGGTCTGTCGCCCTTTACGGTTGGGTGGACTCGGCATCCCGGACCTATCCCGCACTTCGGTTAGTCTACGGACTCGCTGGCTCTGGAGAATGTACACGGATCCACATAGGTCATGGAGGGGCCTCGACATGCAATTCTCCAGAGCAGAACATCAGATCTTTGCTATTTCCACGACGATGGTACTGGGAGACGGCTCCTCTGCATTATTCTGGAAGGATCGATGGTTGGAGGGCAGATCCTTGGAAGACATCGCCCCCAATCTCTCCGCCATTATTCCCAAGCGCCGTAAGAGATCCAGAACGGTTTTGGAGGCTTTAACTGGACGACGGTGGATCTCGGACATACAGGGTGCCCTCTGTCCGATAGCTCTACTCCAGTATGTGCGGGTATGGAGCCTGATGCAAAGGGTACAGTTACAGGAGACACCAGATAGGCTGATCTGGCGCTGGACTCCAGATGCCAAGTATTCTTCTAAATCCTGTTACGAGGCGCTCTTCCAGGGAGCGACAGTATCGGAGTCTTGGAAGCTAAACTGGAGGTCTTGGGCGCCGCCTCGGGTGAAATTCTTCATTTGGCTGGCTTGCTTAGATCGCTGCTGGACGGCAGAACGACTGGCACGCCGTGGCTTACCACACCCGGTGCGATGCCCCCTGTGTGATCAGGCGCCCGAGTCGATGGGCCATATCCTCACTGGGTGCCCATTCTCTCGCACGATCTGGCACGAGGTGCTCTCTTGGATACGATCTACGGCTACGCCCCCGGTTGTGGGAGATGATTTCGTTAACTGGTGGAAGCGCACTCTAGGGTCCACCCCTCGGCTGCTACGCAAGGGCACATCCTCGATGGTCATGCTCACGGCATGGTGGATCTGGAAGCAGCGCAACGCAATCGTCTTCGACAACGGTAGCCCCTCGGTTGGCGCCTTGATAGGAACTATCAGGACCGAGGCCCGCTCGTGGGTGTGCGCCGGAGCTCGTGGCCTCGGGCTTCTTCTCCCCTAGTCTAGGTAGTGGGTTGAGTTGTATGGCGGGGGGTCGCTTGTTCTCAGGCTTGTACATAAACTCTCTTTTCTATCAATGCATCGAAACGCAAGGCTTTTGCGTTTTCGCGAAAAAAAATGCAACACCTACACCATCAGGTCAGAAAAAAACTACTCTCACACAATATTGACGGTGTGGACACAAATAACACAATGCAGTAGGACATGATCAAGACGGTCAGTGTCCTGTAGGCAAGTGTAACAGCGTGACTGGAGAGCCAAGTCACATGTAAAAATTACACTTCAAAGGAGCCAAATGCAATCAGCTGCTACTACTGTCCTGACGGCGACCAAGGCCAACTGAATTTTTCATGTCCATGTGACAGTTTAGACTTTAGAGTAGCTGCCCACATTGTCTCACGCTCTCAATATCTTTACCAAATTGCTGTTAAGGAGACCGCCAACCACTGTTCTTTGATTAATCAACTAAGTAGTACTGACTCCAACACCTTTGGTGCGAATTAAGTCACGCACACAATCGACCCTCCGACCACCTACCTGTCAGCTCAAAACAGGAGCTTGCAGCCATCTCCCACTGCAATGTGTACTGAGCTCTGAAAGACCCTGCGTTGCGTCATTGTTGCTCCAAAAAATATGCCATATTGACAGTCAGGTCTCTGACAGCCTGACACGCTGTCATTTCAGGAAAGTCATAAGGTTAATTTTTTAAGGGTATAAAGATACCAAGCTGCCTCGATCTGAATTGTTCTAGCTATTTCTGACGCAGCGCAGAAGGTGTCCACTGAATTTTCTGAACCTTGTTCGTCTGAATTTCAAAAGTTCCAGTCAGTCAGTCACAAATCAAAGGTGCTGAGAAACATGGTCGGGGATCATGAGAAGTGTACTTCACCTCACCTGCCTCGATCTTGACCGCCTCGGCGTCTTTGGCGCCGCACGCAAGGGCGATGCCAACGAAGGAGGCGACAGGCATGCACGCCGGGGTTGTCCATGATCTTGGACGCGCTGATAGCAGGAGAGAGAGCGGCGGAGGCCTTGGACGTGTCGAAGCGGCTTCCGCAGGTAAGGATCGCCTTGTCCGTCATGTGGATGTGCTTGGCGCGGACACACCCATTTCTGTCCTCGTTCTCATGTGCGTGGTCACCAGGTAGGATCGCTGTCAGGATTGGAGCGGGAGGGAGGTGGACTTTCCACTTAACTCGCCACGAGGTGTGTACCGTACGCCTTCACCACCGGGCCGTTGGCCGCCTGTCCGTCCGGCGCGAGGGCTGCTTCGAGACTGAAAGCACAGCCATTGCGCGTCCATAACACGGACCTCCACCACCATTTTTCTCTGGGCGGAATGAAAGCACACCCGAGACGGAGTACGAGCCTCGCCCGTTTGGCCGTGTGGAGGTCCGTGGCACTCCACCGCCATTTTTCTCTGGGCGTCTCGGGAGAGTTGTTACCACTAGCAGAGAAGCCGAAAGCTATGTCTTGGTCGACAGAGAGCGCGCTGACGTTGACAGGTTGCCTGGCCGTCGCAGTGTTCGTCATCCCGGCACGATGGTCTCGACGCGACCGGCTGCGCGCAATCAACCCGTCACGCAGGCTGCAGCGTCCGTGGCGATCTTTTGGAGGACACGGCGCTGCCGCATGGAGATCGTTCGGAACCCAAAGTCCAGTCAGACTGACGAGTGTAGCGAGGCTTCGCCGGCACGGCGGTAGTGGCCTCGGCTCGACATCGTGTGGTGGGCACGAAGGTCGCGAGGAGAGTGAGGGGGCAAGTTCTTCCGTCGCCTGCGTGGTGTGGTCAGCCGGCATCATCCGAGATGAACGTCGAGAACTAAGACACTCAACTTAGAAAAAGGAATCACATGGCCTCGAGAAGTTGTAGGTGATGAAGTAGCCAAATGGTCGAATTACTGTCACGATGAAAAAAATCGAGTCTGCGTTGTTATTAGTTCATCACGTACAAACCCCGTCTTTTAAATGAACTAGAGGACCGCACCGTGTGTTTTAAACTAGAAATATCATTCTTTAAGAACTGAGCAACATGTATCAAATGTGACCCAGAGCTATATATGGACTATCTCAAACTATTGGACGACAATGGCTAAACACTTCAGGTTGCGGCGCATCGATTTAGGCTTCAGATACAGTAGCAAAACCTTATTTCCTAAGTTCAGTTAACTCGACTAAGCCTAAGCCAGAGCAGTTTCAGGAGCTTGGATCTCCAGCTCGGGTGACCAAACTGAGAACGCCAGGAGCATATTTCCTTCATTCAGTGGGAGACAAAAATTACTTCATGAGCCAGGAACCACTGAACAGAAGGTGAATTTCATTGCAAAGCCAATCTACATTAGCAGAGGACAAACAAATTCCAGGGGCAAAGTAAACAGCCTGCGAGCGCCCGGTGTTCCTCTGTGCTTGCTGAACCGAGAGCGACCGTGACGAACCGGGAATCCCACTGCTAGGGTCTTGTGGCATTGAGTCGCAGCAGCGGCGACAATTGTAACACCGAACTTAACCTATAACCTAGTGCAATGAGTCATCCACCGAGTCTGTCCTCTCTGAACCTGCCTTAGCATTTAGTCCGAGCAGTCGGCAAGCTGCTCCATCTTGTCCATGATTGTGGTTGGAGAGTGATTGGCTGTCTTGTTGATATCCGGCTGTCACTTCGTCTCTCCTAAGGCACGTGCAGGTCGATCCGGCCGAGGACTCCGAGTGCTCTGTGCTGCTCACTCCACAGCGTCCTGTCCATACAAGATCCATCATGTAGCTGCTGAATACGAGGGCTGTGACGAACATTCGTTCTTTGACACCGCCGGCTTTTTGGTCACGCGTTCATCCATTTACAGGCTTGTTTAGGTTAGGCAGCAGGTCAGACCGTGAGGGCTGAATGAAAATCTTGGCGCCACTTATTAGACATACCAATTGTATCCAAGTCGGTTGCTTGATAATACCGATTTGAAACCCTATAGGACTCCTACCTTGTACTTGCTTGAGCCGCAATGCTCCCCCATATAAATAGAACCACGCGGCTCGGTATATCGCACCGACTAGAAACGCTTCCGTCAAGTTTGACATGGTATCAGAAGTCTAACCTGTTCCGATCATCCAGATTGCATCTACCGGCCGAAAACCTAGAACCCTACCACACCCGATCCACTAGTGCAGCCGATCATGGCATCCTCCTCATCCTCGTCTGGTTCTTCCTTGGAGAAACCCTCGGAGAAACTTACCCGGACAAACTACCCGCTATGGAGGGCACAAGTGCTACCGTCCCTGCGAGGGGCGCAGCTCTTCGGGATCGCCGCTGGCACCGATGCTATGCCTCCAAAGGCGCTTTCCGATGAGAAAGATAAAACAGCTGGTCGCATCAATCCGGAGTACCAAGCCTGGTTTCTTCGAGATCAACAGGTACTCAGCTACCTCGTCAACTCTCTCTCCAGGGAGATCCTCACGCATGTGATTCGCTACGAGCACGCTGCTCCGGTATGGAAGGCAGTAGAGGACATGTTTGCCTTGCAAAGTAGATCAAAATCACCAACTTGCGGATTGCTATTGCCAACACAAAGAAGCAGAACATGACTACCCCGGCTTATTTCTCCAAGATGTCCGGGATTGCTGATGAGTTAGCCGCCGCAGGGAAACCATTGGATGATGAAGAACTTGTCTCCTTCATCCTTGACGGCCTTGGATCGTAATATGATGGTCTACTTGGTGCCATTGGACTAATGACCAACCCGATCTCTCTCACTGATTTGTATGCCCAAGTTCTTGCTCAAGATCAGAGGCAAGAATTGCAGGGTGTTTCGCAAAACAACGGCTTCGAAACCTCTGCAAACGCCGCAATGCGTGGCCGTGGTGGTGGCTATCGCTGCGGCAGTCAACAGCCTAATCGCGGCGGGTATCAGCAGCGCGATGAGCGCCCTATGAGATATGAACAACAACCACGACAGAATTCCAGAGGGGGTCGTGGCACCCCTCCCACCGGTGGCCGTGGACGTGGACGTGGTCGCCGTCGCACCTCTCCGTGGGTAGATGCCAAAGGACATGAAGCTAAGGACTATTGGCATCGGTATCAGGAGGATCGCAACTATGATGATTATGAGGAGAAGGAGGTGAACAATGCCTCGTATGGAGTAGATACAAATTGGTATCCCGATACCGGTGCAACTCATCACATCACAAGTGAGCTCAATCATCTCACCGTCCGAGACAAATACAAGGGTCAAGGTAAAGTAAACACCGCCAACGGAAAAGGTATGAATATTTGTCATATTGGTCATTCAGTTGTTCGCACCCCAGCTCAAAATTTTCATCTTCGAAATATTCTTCATGTTTCTAATGCATCCAAAAACTTGCTATCTGTCCATCGATTTACACTTGACAATCATGTCTTTGTTGAATTTCACCCTTTCTTCTTTTTGATTAAGGATCAGAATACGAGGAACATACTTCATCCTTGATCATCGCCACCCTAGTGCTGACAGAGGGTTGAGCTCCGTTGAAGAAGCAGCCATTTTGTTGCTTCCGGGTCATAAATGGCACGAGCTGGGCTGCGGAGGCAAGGCCGTTGCACAACGACTTGCGGGCGCGCTGCCAGGCGCCGTGCCACCAGTCGACAAGGGCGTCCTAGTCCGGCGCGCCAAACCCTGTCGCGACTAGAGGAATTTTATGATTAGGTGGCGCATTGTGTCTGAAATCTGGTCGCACAAGGGGCAAGCGCCATGGTATTGCAGGCCCCGACGTGCCAGTCGGTCAGCCGTCCAGCTAGCCAGTGAAAGAACTGGACAGGTGGAGGTGTCCAACACTTCCAAATGAGCTTCCAGGTATGTGAGGACACAGATCCATCCTTGGAAGCTGGCAAGGTAGCAAGATTGTGCCGTAGAGATGCCACTCAGGGTCCACTTTCATTGTCGGCGGTCAGGTTTCTTAGAGACCGCCGTGTGCTCGATGGCTTGCCAAAGTTGCAAGTATTTCCCGATCTCATTGATGCTGAGCGTTCCATGGAGAAGCCCAACTGTTCTTGTGGAGGCCGTCATCAACTTTCCTCTGTTTTCTACGCCACATGGGTAAACGAGCGCATAGGAGAGGATGTATAGAGGATGTAGCCCCAAGACATAAACAAACAGAGGGCATAGCCCAAGAAAAAATTCGCAATGCATCAAGCCACATGATTACGGGGATTCTAGCAACCTCCTTCAAAAGAAAGGAGAGGAGAAAAGGGTCCCTCTTGAAAGAGAAGGACCAAGCACTAAGACTGGGAGAAACATTGTCAAAAATGTTAGCTTCTCTGTTTCAAAATGGACCAGGCAGCCGTAACGAGAACCTTGGAAAACAAAGGTTTCCCAAACGAAGATCTTGCTGAAGAAAGCGTGTCTTGAAGCTCCTGGACCTTGTTCAGTCTGATATTAATCGAGCGCCAGCAAGATTTATTGAAACTGCACCTCCATAAGATGTGATCACAAGTTTTAGGGACCACCTCCTCAGTCTCACAAAGATTGCAAAGCCCATTGTTGTCCACCCTAAAAAATCCTTACAAGCAGGTCCACCTCCTCAGGCTTCAATATAAAAGGCAAAGCTTTTGATGTAACGATACACTTGAAACCATCATGAAGACATTTTTTTTAATAGACTCATTCGATATGTATCCCAAAATGTTATATATAGTTAAGTCTTAATTCAAGTGCAAAAAATGAAAAGGTTCACAATTTGTTTTTTAATTTTAGCCAATGTCCATACAACAAAAAATAATATAGTTTTGGTTCCAATTTTTTTTGGATTGAACACAACTTAATGAATTTTGAATGTACATTTTTTTGTACAAGAAGAATACATGTAATATTAGCAAAAGTTGATATTGAATTAAATGTGTCAACTATATTGATAATATGTACTTATATGATAATATAATATAAATAAGTTATATTGAAATATAAGAGTTTGATATAAATATGCATGCGTGTTCGTTTAGATTTGTGCACTGCTTCACGGAAACCTGTAGGACTGATTTTGCACGATACCGAGCGTTGCTTCACGGTCGCCTAGATCTGTACAGTCCATGTACGGCTAAATAGGGTTTGGGTCCCGTAGGTATGGCAGGGTGCGTGGACTCTACTCTGAGGTTACCTACATCAACCCTCCAGGTATTAAAATTACTAGAGGCTGGGGCGCCCCTTTGGGCGCCTCCTAACCGGTACTGTGCGGCCCAAATTCAGTAAAATCTGTGGTTGCTCTTCAGTTGAGTCTTGCAAAGCAGTCCGATTGTATTGTAGGCTTCGAAGATCATGTCTTTATTGCTATTTAAATGTCAAATTGAATGATAATTTCTAAAAGATTCCATCGAATCACACACATTTTTTGTCAAGGCAACAAACAAGCCAGGCTCGCCACTTCCACATCACAGCAGGGTTGTCGAGGCCACTCTCTCACGTCTTCCCCTCATGTTCCTTTCCATGTCAAAGTTCTCTTCCAGCCGTTGTGGTCCATCTCTTCCTGATCCTTGATGCTCAACAAGAGAAGCATATGATGGTGCTCATGTTGTCTCTGCATCACATCTCCCTCTCATTGACCATGCCAAAATCCTTTTTGTCGAAATGCAGTACCCTGCACAGTAAGGAGCTTAAAAATATCAGATGGCAGATTTAGAGAACGCAATTCTAGTTTATGGAGTTGGGAGTGAACATCTTAGATTCAGGTCAGCTTCTGCACAGTAATTTAGAAAATGCAAGTCCTAGTCTCATTTAAGATTTAGGATTTCAAAAGTAGAGAGATGGGAGGAAAGTGAAATTTAGGAAACCCTCGTTTTTTTTGTAAAGTACACTCACCCTGTCAAAAGTTCGGGAGGAAATAACAAAAACAGATACTAAAGAACATGAGAGATAACCCTATTGTATATTTGAAGGTTGTTAAAGAGATAAAGTTTAAGAAAATCTCATAATCGACATCTAGATCAAGGCCACAGGGATGAAGACGGTTGATGAGGGAACACAGTCCTGCTATAATGATTTTGTGGTGCCATCGTAAGCGACACACCAAATCTATTTCTCGCCTTGGAGCTCATAATTTTCTACAACAGATATTGCAGGTTCCACTGCCTCCTCTTATCGCCCGCCCTCTTGTCCACTACATCAATAACTTTCATGTTTTAGACCTGATAACTTTTAAATAGTCTTTTTCAAACATTTATATTTGTGATATCCTCATTGAACCTCTCATAAAAAGCATTGTATATAATATAAATGATGTCAGTGCAAAGAAAACCCACAAAAATCAAGCGCCTCCTAGCTATAAAACCAACTACATACCAAAAAATATAACCAAACCAGCAACCCATGATGTATTTCTCTCCGTAAGATAGATCCCTTGTTTTTAATAAAAGCAATACTCGTCGTCATGCTTGAAATCACAAGATGGAAGAGATTAATTTTACGGAAATCGGAAAATAATATAATTTATATTGAAACAAGGAATTATTAGGGTCAAAATGTTCAAGCAAAGAAATTCTTCCAAATAGCAGCAGTGTCACAACTCACAGTTATTACCTGAAGAAATAAACCACAATGCGTATTTCCTTCATATAAGAATAGATCAGCTTTAGCACCAAGCTGTTGTAAAGCACGGAGGAAAGCTTCAATACATTATTCATACCAATAACCATAGTACAAGTAAAGAGGGAGCAACTTAGAAACTGCAGAGGATTTCCACTTTCATAAGACAACATTAACCGTCACTTGTTGGAATAGAAGGATATGATGCAATAGAGAAACTGCAGATCACCTTCCATAATGCTGAAACATATGGTTGCAATGGTGGTAGTATCTTAAAAATAGTGGGCAATAAAATTGGCTTCACCTGTTGAAAAAGGATGATTTGAGGCAACAGAGAAACTGCAGATCATTCTTCCATAATTTTAAATATATGGTTGCAATGGTGCTAGTATCTTGCCAAATGCTGGCAAGAAAGTTGACGGAGTTGTTCAAGGAAAAGAGAAATTGGTGCCGCGACATGATGAATAAATAGTACCGGTGAAAGATAAATACTCGAGAAATATAGTCGGATCGCGCCTATGGAAATGACCAACCAAGTTAGGAAGATCATACCTGCAAAAAATAAAGTGCAAATGTTAAGACCAATACACCTATTCAGTGACATTCTATTCAGTGACATTCTTTCGTATGGCATGCGATGATTCTCCTACTAAATGTATGGCATGTGATTATATGTCATAAAACATGCTTCAGGTATCCAAAAAGTAGCATAGGTTTCCTGGACCTGATTCTAGAACATACTACAGTCTAAACCTGCAACTCGCAGTATTTAGAGCAATGAGATTACCAGTCTGCCTGAACAAGAAGTGCATACTAAATTGCGGCCAGAGATAAACTCTAGCGAGTAGTATTTCCACTGTTTGAAAATGCAAACTGCAAAAGATCGAGTACTGGTGATAGAAAATGCAAATTTCACAGGAAAATGAACAACTACAATTTGTGCTAGTCAAATACTTACCCGCCAGAAATACCGAAGTAAGCTTTTAGTTTCCCATCACTCCAATTAGAAGTATCTTCACCACATTATTAAATAGATAGATTTACATGAGAAAACAAGCAGCAGCATGTGCACCAGCAGATTGTCGACCAAGATAAACCTGTTAGCACGACATATAAAGAAACAATATGACTTTCGCTATGCAATTTTAGGATAAAACATGTGTTTTTATAACTTTTCTGCTTTCAACCAATGGTTTGTAAGATATTATTTCTCAAGAATTAGCTCGACTTAGACAACCTTTTAATGGTTGATTATAACTATAATTACTCAAGCTTCTGTTTTTTAAGGATCCACTTTATATTAAGATGGATATTAAAGGACGCCTACTTATTACATTCTAAGCTTATTCTTTAAAGTGGCTGGTCAGCCACAAGGAAACATTTATATATTATTACAGAATTAATTTCAAAGGGGAACAATACATTGTGTTGGAATTTGGGCCAAAGATGTATCATAAATTTCCTTAGTGCACTACATTGTAGTTAAATTTCTTGGTGTATCAGCCAATGTTAGCAAAAGGAAGATACAAGTAATAAAACTACATAATCTTAAGTATGTCTTATTGTTTTTTATACCGTAGACAGACTCTTCAATTGCATATCTATTTTTCTGTAGAGGTGAGTAATAGGAACAAAGATGTAAAAAAGACTGCAGAGCTGGCACAAAATATATGAATGTACAAATAAAGTGACAAAAAGAAAGGCACTATCTAAAAGTGATAAATTATACTTCAAGATATATAGCTCTAAAAACAAAGCAATTTAACTATATAAGATAAAAAAACAGAAGAACATACATTGACCTTCCACAACTTGGAAAAAAGTGGAACGCAGAATAGAGAGAAACATCTACAACAGGCATGTAGGTTATCAGATTACCCAAATGCCAATCTTCCTCCAATATTTTCATGATCCTATAAATCCTATCATACCTCAAACAAGATTTAGTTGCACATGAAAATTCTTAGAGCACTAACGATACCTTCTATGTAAAGTATCCTCAGTGAAATATTTATCAAGATCTAGTAGCACACCTCAAGTTTGAATGGTTCAAATAGTAGACCGGCCTGAGAAGAGAAGGGATAGACTCTCAGCCCTGTCAATGAAATAAGCAAGACGTGATCAAGCAAGACGAGTTGTGTAATTGCATAATATGATAAGTGAACAAAAAAAACTCATACTTGACATGTCGTGTAAATGTTTTCTAGCTTAATTACCATGTAACTTGTGTTTCCTTTATGATCATCGCACATAAACAACCCACTCGGTATGCAGGTGAAGGTCATTGCTAAATTAACCCAAGAAAAAAATGTTAAAACGACATTGTTGCTGTGATCATGCCACGTACCTAAATCATGGAGATCATGTAGGGCAGATCTCAGAGGTATTACATAATGTAGTAGCACTTGACCTTTCGCCATAGTGAGAAAGAGGTGTGGTCAAAGAACCAAACAACTCTCAATGGGCACACTTCCATGATGCCCAACACAATGCCCGGAGGATGGAGCCTCAACTTTTTGTCCACCGCCTCCCCATCGACAACCTCCGTGTCTACCATGTAAGGCAACCTTTTCTCTAGTTATGACGTCAATCACTCGCTGCATATCTCCACTACAACCGCTGGGAGTAACAAAAAAACATAATTATTAACTACCATGCATGATGTGATAATCTAGTAACAACAAAAAATGCTCCACCTATCATTTCTCGTCAAATACTTATAGCTAGAAATTTCTTGTTTCGTGTCCATAGAATATCTGCTCTCCAACAGATTTCACTCCCTGTAGCAACATGCCACAATCAATTAAACAATAACAGTGTTGTGAGGTGGACAACATTGGGCTAGTGTCGGGCACGAGCACTCCGTGGTGGACGTATGGGAGATGAAGATCTTATAGGCGATGCATCCACTGCTTGGCTATGTCCAGTTATGTGCCTCTGAAAAGAAGATCAAATAGAGGAAACATACCTTTGTTGAGAGTCAGCAGTGGCACAACTCGATATAGATCGGAGAGGCGCTCAAGGATGGCGGCCTGAGCGACGTTCAAGGACGACCGATTGGAGGCGGTGGTGGATGCGACGTAAAAGCGAGAAAGGTCGCACTGTCGCTGCCACCGGTGAGGTCGCTCCGCCTTCTCCCGGCGCCTAGCCGGTCGAGGTCCTGCTGCAAAGTGCAAGGCCAATTATACTTCAGTAAGCAAAGCCAATAGAAGGTGAAATAGCTAATTAAGACATAAGGTAAAAAAAAGCAATACTTGGTGGATAGCTAAGTCATTGTAGTTCTTTAGCTTCTTGGATCGCTCTGTCCAAGGAACATTCAAAACCAACCGTTCCTTTAGAATACATCAACTTTCCAATTCGATCAACATCTTTGTCACTGTAAATGCGCCTTATAAGCAAAGGGAGGTTCGCAATCCGTGGAGCAATGAAAAACTATTTGAGATCGAAATAGATATTTTCCTGATTTGCACCACAGGATATGCTCACCTTACACAACTGCATAAAGTAGTTTGATACTGACACTTTGCAATTGAAGTCTTTTCAGTACAAGCCTGAAAAATGGCACGGTAGTCATTGAAGGAATCTTTATAAGCTTTACACTGCTCTGATGCCATGGAGACAAAGTTAACCTGCAACATACAATCAATGTAAGCTCAAACTTCAAATATCAACAAGAAGGGGTAACTGATGATGGCTAAGTAAAATTTATATACATGTTGCGTCTTCGGGACAAGTTGCTGCATAACATCTGACTTCAAGCGTCTAAGAATAAATGGCCCTAACATTGACTTTATACGTGAAACTAAGTCTCGGTCTTCTGCGTTCAATAGCTTCTTGAGATCAACATCTCCAGTAGTAAATATATCAGGCATCATGAACTCCAACACTGAACATAGCTCCTGCAGATCATATCAAATCCAAGAGCGGCTTGATTTAAGAAAATGACCAACATGTGCTAATTTGAGGCAACTGAAAGGAAATAGAGTTTCGGCAGTCAGAGTGACTATTTCAAATCACACCATCAATCTTGCCATGAACGCCCTGCACCTCCTATATGCCTCTGTAAATGAAAAGTAGAAAAAATTGATGCCTCACAGTTGAACCACCAATTTCAGCAGCAGCAGGTTCGCCTCGGTGCTTGGCCAGTGGGCGAGACACCGCTCCATCTGCATCAAGGAAATCAATTTCCTGCTGTGACTAAGCTGCACTAAGACCGGCATGGATAGCGAACTGAAATAGTTACAGAGAAGGGGACAGAGGGAGAGATCGGGCTGGGATCGAGCATACACACAGCTTCCGCGACGCTAGGACGAAGGCGATGCAGATGGAAAGAGTTTAACAAAGGCTTGGAGCGGGTGAGGCTGCACTGTGGACGATTGCATCGATCAGCCGCCCTCGAGCCATCTTCCATCTGCCTCCATGTGCTTCTGTACGCAGCGAAAATGGAGGGTGTGTGGATCCGGAGCTCGGCCAGCCGTTGTACTCGTGATAGCCGCCACCGGCGGCGGTCGCGAGAACGGGAGTGGATGATGGCAACGATCCGACGCCCTCGAGCCATCTTCCATCTGCCTCTGTGTGCTCCTGTGCGCAGCGAAAATGGTAGGCGTGGAGGAGCCGGAGCTCGGCCAGCCGTTGTACTCGTGACAGCCGCCGCCGCCGGTCGCGAGAGCGGGACAAGAGAGGAAAATAGGGTTTGGGAGGGGGAGAAGGTGGAGAGAAGAGGAAAACGCTTCGGCTGAGGAATCCTTGCCTTTTTTTTCTTCCTCGCTCGCCCAACGACCGCGACTGAATGCGGAACGCACAAAACGGAACGCACTAACGAGCCGTAACAGGACGCGTGGACCGCGCGAGGAGGCGCCCAGCCCCTCCGCGATTGCTTGTCTTCGATATCGCCAGATGCCCTACTACTGCCCTCAGCTACAGAACTTGGTCTATTAGACTCAATAGTTAGTATAGGTAGTAAGTGGCTCAGAGTATTTATGCAGCAACATTCCCAAACTTTCCGGAGCCGGTATCTTGCTTGGTTTATTGCGATTTTGTTGAAGAAGTGGAACAATGATGCTTAGCAATTGTACCTCACACTGTTGTATTGGATCATTTTTTATATGATCTACAATGTTTTGAAAGTAGTTGGAAACTGTCATGTGCCCCAAGACTCTGAACGTATGGATTGATGTCTCTTTCTAGTTAAGTTAAGTTGTTGTGCAAGTAAATGGATATGGTCTTTGTGCTTAATTTGTTTATTGCCATTGTTGTTGAGCAAGTAAATTGGAAATGCCTCGAGAGCTGACCTTCTGAATTCTTAACTTGTCCACTGCTTGCTTGTGACGAAAGGAACTCGCCTGTCATGTTATTATTGTTTCATGTCTGTGCTTGTATCTTTGTCTTGAAATCACTATTACATCTAGTTCTGTGCACTGGTAGCTGATATGTATTTTATTTAATTTCAGATCACGTGTGCCAGAACGAGGTGCCCTGGTTTCCAAAAGCTGGCCCACTGCGTGCAACGATGAAGTGGTCTCAAGCTCGAAAAGGGGGCTCCATCGGTACACGCGATGGCCTCGGTTTCTTCACGTACGGGTCGTATGACTCCAACGGGAACCTGGAATACTCGTAAGTG
Source organism: Alopecurus myosuroides (assembly GCA_028641055.1). Taxonomy (NCBI): domain Eukaryota; kingdom Viridiplantae; phylum Streptophyta; class Magnoliopsida; order Poales; family Poaceae; genus Alopecurus; species Alopecurus myosuroides. The sequence goes on along the minus strand of CM054060.1, from coordinate 5,858,902 downwards.
ATGCTTATTTCGAAGCCATGTGATGTCGCAACTCTTGATTCTGATGTCTTATGTGTGTCCGTTTTTGTTGCAGAGTATTTTTCCTCATCACCAATAGCAGAGCAAATTTGAAGTCTTGTCTATTCATCATATGTCAGGTTGGAGCAGTTCGTAGTCCTTGGAAGTCTTCGGGTGAACAGCACGGGCTTCGTTGAAGCAGTTCATACTTTTATCTTGTTTCTGTCAAGCGTTGTCCCTTGTACTTCTTATGGTATGAGAACATCAACGACTCTGTATGGTTAACTGATTGGTCTCGTTTTGGTTGTTTGATGTGATTGGGTGTACCTAAGATGATATTGCCTTGCATATGCTATTGTCGAACTTGCTGTGGAAGAAATGTTCATTGTTTTGTGTTGAAATGAAATTTAACAGAGGGTAGTTGTTCTGTGATGCCCTCAACCTTCCGCCCGCCGCATAGTCATGCTAGTAAACTTTCTACTATTAATGGTAAAGTAATTTGTGTTGGCAATGTCTCCACTTCTTCTGCTAAACTTTTAAAATTGCCTAAAACCACGAAAACTGTTCCTCATAAAACTGCTGAAATTTTTCTAGGTATGGAAGACAATGGTCCCATTACTTTTGATAAGAATGATCTTGACTTTGATAATTGCAATATATCTGAAGTAATTATTTTCTTAAAAAAGCTTGTCTAAGAAATTTTATGATATGCTTGATTTACCACCATTGGAACACTGTTATTTGGATATTCGTCTTGCTGATAATGCTAGAAAGAAACCTTTGGGGAGAGTTGATGATGTTCTTATTATGGTTAATAATAACTTTGTCCCCGTTGATTTTGTTGTTATGAATATTGAATGCAATGCTTATTGTCCTATTGTTTTGGGAAGACTTTTTCTTAGAACCGTTTGTGTTGTTATTGATATGAAAGAGGGGAATACTAAATATCAATTATCACTCAAGAAAGGTATGAAACACTTTCGTAGAAAGAGAATGAAGTTATCTTTTAATTCTATTATTCGAACAAGTTACAATTTGGATGCTTCTCCACTTGAAAACACTTGATTTTCTCTTTCTATGCCTAGCTGAAAGGCGTTAAAGAAAAGTACTTCTTGAGAGATAACCCATGATTTTATTTTTGCTTTGTTTTTTCTGTTTTCTTTGAGCCACGGTTTTGTATACTTCTGTAGAAACTCTTTTGTATCTTTATTTTCATGTATTAGTCGTGCCAAGTAAAGTTTCTGAAGTTGGTGTTAGTTTTGGATTTCCGCGCAGGAAAAAGATTTGCGCTATTCACCGTATAAAATCGTATAATTCACAGAAAGATCAAAATGACCTGCAAATTTTTTTGCTTCTTCCTCAGCTAATTCCGAAACTTTTTCATTCTTTATGTTTTTTGATTTGAGCAACTTAAGTGCCCTGATTTTTTTTGCCATTACACACTATTCTGGTTTTGATAGATTCTGCATTTTTACTTGCATTCTCTCTTTTACTATGTCGAGTGGATTTCTTTGCTTCACGAAATATCAGTGGCTGTAGCTAATGTTTAAAAGTATTACTAACGCTTGTGCCCCTGCAGAACATGTGAATTTTTGCTTGTACACTAACCCTCTAATGCGAATTACTATGAGTGAGGTGTAAAGGAAGTTTTCAAGAGTCAAAAGAAGAGGGTGATATAATGTGATCAAGAAGAGTGTAAAGCCAAGGCTTGGGAATGGCCCCGTGGTTCATCCCAGCAAATTCTAAAAAGACTCAAGCGAGGTTATTATGAGTAATAAAAAGTGATGATTTATTGTAAAATAGAGTGTTGCCCCTACCAGTGAGGTTATAATTTAAAAAAAAATCCAAAAAAGAAAAAAAGTCAAAAGAGAGATAATGTAGAGAGAGGGGCAGCATTACTATCACTTATTCCACATAATTCGTGGGAGAATTTGGCATTCAGACCGCGCGTAGTTCTCCGCATATCTTGCATTTTCGCACCCGTGCGAACATGGAAGTTCGCTATGGGGCATGCATCCATCAAACTTTTATTTCTCCTTTTAAAAGCCTGCACTTCATTTTCTCTGTAACTATGAGCAAGAAACAGATCGTCACATAATTACACTGACCGAGCTAAGCAAAGGTGTCCCTGTCATATATGCTTGTCGCCATGCCCATTCTCTAAAAGCAGACAAGGAATGCACACACGGTGGACTGTGGGATAGATAGTGAATATGTATACCTGAAAAAAAGATAGTGAATATGTATGCTGCCAATGTCAGCGGCCAGCCGGGCAAAAGCACTAGAAGAGTACACAAGGCACCTCTTCTCTTCTAGACCATGTACAAGACAACACGGTTGATATACTACGCGTATCATTTTCGCACTACTAGGAAAAGGCCTTTCTGTGGCGCACCAAAATGGGATTCTGTGGCGCACCTAGGGGCCAGAGGGGTGCGCCACAGAATTCACGCCACAGAATTTTTTTCTGTGGCGCACCGAGGCCGTGCGCCACAGAAATGTCAATTCTGTGGCGCACCTCAGCCGTGCGCCACAGAAATTTGCAATTCTGTGGCGCACCAAGGGGGGGTGCGCCACAGATTTTTTTTTTGAATTTCAAAAAAAAAGGCGGCCAGATCTGGCCGCGGGAAATTTTCGAAATTTCGAAATTTCGCCGGATTTTGTCGGATGCTCGCCGGAGTTGGTCGGTATGGGGGTCACCGGAGTTGGTGGCGAGGAGAAGGAGAAGCTCGCCGGAGGTGGTGGTGGTGGTGGTGGTGGAGGAGGAGGAGGAGGAGGAGGAGGAGGAGTAGGAGGAGGAGGAGGAGGAGGAGAGGTGGTGGTGGAGGAGGAGGAGGAGGAGCTCGCCGGAGGTGGTGGAGGAGGAGGAGGAGGGTGGTGGTGGTGGTGGTGGAGGAGGAGGAGCTCGCCGGAGGTGGTGGAGGAGGAGGAGGAGGGTGGTGGTGGTGGAGGAGGAGGGGTGGTGGTGGTGGTGGAGGAGGAGGAGGAGGAGAGGTGGTGGTGGTGGTGGTGGTGGTGGTGGTGGTGGTGATGGAGGAGGAGAGGAGAGGAGAGATAGAAGATGAGAAGTGGAGGAGAAGTGGAGGAGAGAAGGGAAGAAGTGGAGGGGAGAGGGAAGAAGAGGAAGAAATTTCGAATTCTGCCTCCAAATTCTGTGGCGCACCCCCCCTTGGTGCGCCACAGAATTTTTTTTTATTTTTTTTTTATTTTCTAGTCAAAATCTTAAAATGGCCATAACTTTTGTTCCTTTTGGAATTTGGCGATTCTAAAAAAAGCTCACAGGCCGAAGGCGAGTGAGGTTGGGTTCCTTTTTATCTCTAGTTTTTTTTAATATCTTGATCATTTTTTTTCGACATCGTATGCAAAAGTTATGGCCATTTTACTTTTTTTATAAAACTTTTGCTCAGAAAGTCGAAATTCATATTTCAAAATATGATTAAAAAGTAGACATTAAACTCTCCGTGCATCTATAAGGGATTTATTTTTTGATGCTTTTTAGACCTCCAACTCTTCCGTCAAAAACTAGAAAAGGCGTTCCCGGGGGGGGGGGTGGAGTTGGTGCGTGAGGGCATAATTTTTTCGGATGGGAATTCTGTGGCGCACCTGGCAGTGGTGCGCCACAGAAATGTCATATTTCTGTGGCGCACTAACTACCATGCGCCACAGAAAGGGACTGTGACAATCATTGGTGTGGCCCCCAGCTAATTTCTGTGGCGCACCCCCATCCCGTGCGCCACAGAATTCCTCTTTTCTGTGGCGCACCACGGTCCCGTGCGCCACAGAATGTCTCTTTTCTGTGGCGCATGCCCACCCGTGCGCCACAGAAATATATTTCTGTGGCGCACCAAGAAGCCATGCGCCACAGAATCTGTTCCATAGAAAGGCACTTCTCTACTAGTGTCGAGGTAATAACACGCGCTTGTTATACAATAAATAATGTGTGAGTAACACATACAGGTTCAAACAGCTTCCCCTGCATACACACCACGGTGGCCTCGAGCATCAGCATGCGGGCGATCACCAGCAGGAGCCGACTTGGATGATCATCCAAAAAAATTATGCAGAACTAAATTTTTATTTAAAAAACCTTCTGGATTTAGCTGCTGGAGGAACTTTTATGTCCATGACTTTGGGGCCAGCAACAAAGGTTCTTGATGATATGATGGTAAATTATTCTGAATGGCATATTGAGAATGCTCCAACAGGTAAGAAGGTAAATTCTATTGAAGAAACCTCCTCTTTGAGTGATAGGCTTGATGCTATTATGTCTATGCTTGTGAATGGCCATACTCCTATTGATCCAAAAAATGCTCCTTTAGCTTCTTTGGTTGCTCAAGAAGAGCATGTTGATGTGAACTTCACTAAAAATAAAATTTCAACAACAATGCTTATAGGAATAATTTTGGTAGCAACTACTATATACCATATCCACCTAATATTAATAATGGTTATGTAAATTTTTATGGTAATTCCTAAAACAAAAATAACAGTGTACCCTCTGATCTTGAAAACATGCTTAAATTTTTTATTAGCACATAAACTGCTTTTAATAAATTTGTTGAGGAAAAGTTTGGCAAAATTGGTGTTCTTGCTTCTAAAATTGATAGCTTTGCTCTTGATGTTGATCTTCTTAAAATAAGGGTTATTCCCCATGTTGTTAAAGAAAGCAAAACTTTGAATGTCATTCAAAATTCGAATTGATGACAATGTTAGAATGCTAGCTGAATTGCATGCTAGATGGGAAAGAGAAGATGAAATAGTTAGAAAGAATAATATAACTAATGTTTGTACTATTACCACAACTAGTAAAAATGAAGATTCTCATGCTAGTAAACCTTCTACTATTAATGGTAAATTAATTGGTGTTGGCAATGTCTCCACTTCTTCTGCTAAACTGTTAAAATTGCCTATACCGCTAAAACTGTTACTCATAAAAGTGCTGAAATTTTTCTAGGTATGAAAGATAATGGTCCCATTACTTTTTATAAGAATGATCTTGAATTTGATAATTGAAATATATCTGAAGTAATTATGTTCTTAAAAAAGCTTGATAGTACTCCCGATGCTAATGCTATGAATACGTCTTTTACACAACATATTACAAATGCTCTCATGCAAATTAGAGAAGAAAAATTGAGATGTGAAGCCTCTATTCCTAGAAAATTAGACGATGGTTGGGATCCCATCATTAAAATGAAGGTGAATGATTTTGATTGTAATGCTCTATGTGATCTTGGTGCTAGTATCTCTGTTATGCCTAAGAAACTTTATGATATGCTTGATTTACCATCATTGGAACACTGTTATTTGGATATTCGTCTTGCTTATAATGCTAGAAAGAAACCTTTGGGAGAGTTGATGATGTTCTTATTATGGTTAATTATAACCTTGTCCCCGTTGATTTTGTTGTTATGAATATTGAATGCAATGCTTCTTGTCCTATTGTTTTGGGAAGACTTTTTCTTAGAACCGTTTGTGCTGTTATTGATATGAAAAAGGGGAATATTAAATATCAATTCTCACTCAAGAAAGGTATGAAACACTTTCATAGAAAGAGAATGAAGTTGCATTTTGATTCTATTATTCGAACATGTTACAATTTGGATGATCCACTTGAAAACACTTGATTTTCTCTTCCTATGCCTAGCTGAAAGGCGTTAAAGAAAATTACTTCTTGGGAGATAACCCGTGGTTTTATTTTTGCTTTGTTTTTTCTCTGTTTTCTATGAGTCAAGGTGTTGTATACTTCCGTAGAAAGTCCTTTGTATATTTTTTTTTCATGTATTAGTCGTGCCAAGTAAAGTTTCTAACGAAAGTTGGCGTTAGTTTTGGATTTCTGCGCAGGAAACAGATTTGCGCTGTCCACCGTATAATTCACAGAAATATCAAAATGACCTGCAAATTTTTTTCCTTCTTCCTCAGCTAATTCCAAAAAAAAATCGTTTCCGGTAGTCTTTTAATTATCCTTTCCGGTAGGTAATAAAAATTGTCACTACGGTTTATTCCAACAAGAGCCGGTAAACCCAGATATCTGTCTGAAACGGGCTCCGTCATAATATTCAACTCCGTGCATACATCAGTCTTAACATCAGGTAACACATTTGGACTAAAAAAGATGTTGCATTTTGCTTCACCCACCATCTGGCCTGTGCTAGAACCGTACTGATCAAGAACCTGCCTCAACGAGGTTGCATTAGTTAAATCTGCTTTCATAAGGATAAGGGAATCATCAGCGAATAGTAAATGAGAAACTGGTGGCGCATTTCTGCAAACCCTGACACCTTTAATGCCACGAACCTCCTCTCTATGAGACAAAAGACTTGAAAGACCCTCAGCACAAATCAGAAAAAGATATGGGGAAAGAGGATCCCCCTGTCTAAGCCCTCTGGTCGGAGTAAAATAATTTGTTTCTTGGTTATTAAATCTGACCTTGTATGAAACCGAGCGCACAGAGCACATGAGAAGATCCACAAAATTTGAATCAAAACCCAGCTGAATTAACATCTTCTCAAGAAAAATCCACTCAACCCGGTCATACGCCTTGTGCATGTCTAATTTTACTGCACAGTAGCCCCACTTCCCTTTTTTCTTGTTCTTGATAGTATGCATGCTTTCATAAGCTAATAAGATATTATCCGTAATCAGCCTCCCAGGCACGAAAGCACTTTGAACCGGAGAAATTACCTCATCAAGTACACTTTTCAGCCGAAGCGCAATCATTTTAGAGATTACCTTATACAAAACGTTGCATAGACTGATTGGACGGTATTGCGAAATAGTCTCAGGTTTTTCCACTTTTGGGAGCAGCACGATCACAGTATCATTCCAACCTTGTGGAATAGTCCGATTATTGATAGCATCAAGAACTTCTGCAGATAAATTATCCCCGATAATATTCCAGACCTTTTTTAAAGAAAATTGCATGTAGACCATCAATCCCGGGGGCCTTCATATCACCAATCGAGAACAGGGCCTTTCGGACATCCTCGGCTGAAAACGGTTTTATTAGATTCTCATTCATAATATTAGTTACCTTCGGAGTTACTTTTGATAATAAATTCGGGTCTGGCTCTTCAATCTCTGTAGTGAACAGACCTGCAAAATAATCCGAAATCATAGGATTGAGGTTAGAAATTCCTTCCAACCAATTACCATGTTCATCCTTTAGTTTTTTTTATCAGATTTCTCTTCCTCCTTTCAGTCGCAAAATTGTGAAAATAAGACGTATTTTTTGTCTCCATGATGAAGCCAATTTATGCGGCTCCGTTGCGCCCAGTGAATTTCCTCTTGTTCTAGGAGGTTTTCAATTTCCTTCGCAAGCATCCGTTGTAGCTCCACGTTTTCCTCCGTTAACTCATCTCTTGCTACCTTCTCCATAATGCGTTGCTTTTCTTTTATTTTGTTTTTTCCTGTTCTGTAACACAGAGCGATCCCACTTGTGTAGATGTGTATGGACAGCCGCCAATTTTTCTGCCAGAGAGATCGCACGATTACCTTCTGCATGCTCCCAGGCATTTTGGACAATTTGGTTGAATTGAGCTTCTTTTAACCATTTTGCTTCAGAACGTAATATTGATGGTCCACTATTTTCCTGGATCTCTGGCTCAACAGTCATCATAATCGGTCTATGATCCGAGTTACTGTACTCAAGATTTTGTAGAATTGCATTACCAAACCTGTCCTTCCACTCTTCATTGGTGAGAGCCCTATCAAGTCTCTCTCTGATGCAACCCCTATGCCAAGTGAATGTATCCCCCGTATACCCAAAATCAGTAAGATTGCATTCATCCAACACTTCCCTAAAAGCTTGCATAAATCGTTGTAGTCTTGGATTGCCCCCTTCCTTTTCAAAAGGATACAAGATTTCATTTATGTCCCCCATAATAATCCAAGGGAGTTTAACTGCAGCATGTAGGTCTCGAAAATATTGCCAAGATTTATGTTTATCTTGCCATCTTGGCTCACCATAAAAGCATGTAAACCTCCAGACATCCTCCTGAGTATTTCCGATCAAAACATCAATATAATTTTCAGTCTTGTATCGAAGAGATAAACTGACCTCCTTCTTCCATAAAAGTAGCAGATCACCTCTACGACCATCACTACTCACCACTTCTTTAAAATCCATTTTTAAACGTCGACGTAAGCATTCAGCCGGCCACTCATCCAGGTGAGTCTCCGACAAGAAAACAACATCCGGGCTTCTTTTTCTTAACAAGTTTTCGAGCGCCCGAACCGCCGTGGCCCGTTGGAGACCACGGCAATTATATCCTAGAAGTTTCATTGCGCCCGGACGGAACCCTCCTTGGGGCCCGCCGATCCTGATGAAAGGGAGACAGCTCCAGCCTTCGATGAATTATTTTCCAGCTCCTTCTCATCCCCCCTCGGGCTATTTGGCAGTTCTTCCAATGGACTTTCAGCATCAATTACAGAATTGTCTTTCTTCGTGTCTACAGCCTCACCACTATTTGCTTTTAATTTCTTTTTGTTGTGGTTCTTCTGAGGTGTTCCGGTATTATTCAGGCTAGTTGTTGACTCAAACTGATCCACTCTTTCAGCCACCACCACAACTTTGTTAGAAGTTTCAGCAATCAAGTTTGCTTCCATACGTGGAACTATATCCATTGCAATTCTTTTCTTTGGAAACGTAGTAGTTTCGGACATGACAATATCAGTAGGTTGTACTAGTGTATCATGTGGTGCTTCTTCTTACCCATCATTATGTATTGCTATATTATTCCACCTCCAACTCACATGCTGGGTACTCAGTCCCTCTCCGAACTGATTATTCTCATCTTGATGATATTTTCACAAGCCTGCCTCGCCTCTACCAGGACCACCATGCCCTCTTCCTCGTGCATGGTCACTCCGACCTCCATCTCGTTGCTGGCTTGATCCACGGCCTCCTCCTCGTCCTCTTTTCGGAGCAAGAATAAAGGGTCCCCACTCCAAACTTGCTTCGTCATATTCACCCGAGCCACACTCTTCATGCCAATGTCCGAGTTTACCACAAGCAAATAAGCAGAAAGTAGGTAACTTCTCATATTTTACTTGGAAGAATTCAGTCTTACCAGCCCGTGTAAAGCTTACGAATCTAGTCAATTTTTGATCAACATCCAATTTAACTTTAACTCGAATAAATTCTCCCACAAACCCACTTGGGAGAGTTATCTGAAGTTCTTGCACCTCTCCAATCCGTTTGGCCATGTTCCTGATAAACCCTTCGTTCTTCAGCACGGCATCAGGCAATTTATAAATCTGACTCCATGTTTCTAATTTATTTAACTTGATACTATCAGGGTTGGAGAACCCGTCGTATTCCTCCATGATGAGAGCACCAAAGCCTCTGAATTCCCAAGGTCCTTGGTGTAGCGCCTTATTCCAATCAGCTAGGCACTGGAATTGAATTGAGAAGAGATTAGGGTTTAATCTTCTCCAGATCACCTTTTGTGCCGGATTCCAAGCAGCCCTCATATCCGCCATTAGAGCTCCTTGGCCGAAAGATTTCCCAGTAAGAACTCTCGCTATCGCGAGCCACTTCGGTCCCTCCGTTGGCGCATCCACCTCCTCTTCCCAGACGAGATCGTCTAGCTCGTTCTCCTCCAAGTGCAGTCGTTCCAAAGACCCAGACCCCGCATGTGGAGTTCTTCCAGCCGCCGCCATCCGGCCACACCTCGGTCGATCACGTGCAAGCAGTCCACCCCAGAGCCGTTTCTCCGAGAGAAAGATTGCCTTACTAGCTAGTACTACAAGAACTTGAAACTTGGGGTGAATCGGTACACAAACTTGTGATGCAATGCGAAACAGGTCCAAAACGCCCTAGTGCTTACACGTGGCCATGTTTGTTTTCTGGAAACGCCCCCATATTGTTTTCTTTGGCAGCTGCAACGTTCCTCTCCTTTTCCCCCGAATCATCTCCGTTCCATTATTGTTCGGAGCGATTTTTCGTTCTTTCTCAAATTCTCAGGCAGTTGGGATGAGCAACTCTTGCGGTTGCATGCAAGTCGATCCGATTAATATCTTGTTCCTTCATGGCGTGTACCTGCTCGCGCTTGTCAGCCGTGTGAAATGCATTAGGCGCTGACCAGGACGAGCTCGGCGGAGAGCAGGATCCGGCGGGTGCGCCTCGCTGCGGCAACCGGCGTTTCCTCTGCGCGAGCCGCGCGCTGGAGACGGTCCACGCCGGCCGGAACAGGATTCTGGAGCGCTCTCCGGTTCGTCGCTAGGCGGCTGCGCGACGCCGGGTATGACAGTGCAGTCTGTAGCCTGTTGGTCTAGGTAGTACCTGCGCTCTCCAGACATGCCCGAGGGGAGCATGGGTGGCGCCGACGAGAAGCGGCAAGGTGGTGCAGTTGGCAGTCAGGCTCAGCTTGGGGGCGGAGGTGTTTGTCGGCTGAGTGGAGAAGCTGCGGGCCGTGGTCAGGGGCTCAGGGCCATGTGTGCCTCCGCGAAGCGGTGCATGCGCGCGGGAGAGCAACCTGCACATGGCGCCCTGGACCTAGCTAGAGGAAAAGCCGGTACGTGGATGCCAAGTTGCTCAGAACGACGGACCGGCTCGCACCGGGCGCCGGTCAGGTGTCCCGGTGGCCGTTGGCTCCCCTGAAAACGATAAGCAGCATATAGGTTCAGAGCTTACATGCTCACGCTCGGCTTACAATTTACATGATCGTAGTACGAAAGAACCACGCGAGGAATGAACAGTTCAGCCTAAACTTTCGAATGGTCTTAATCCAAATTCACTGATCGAGTGGGCTTTCCTAGAAGCATAAATTTTGAACTAATTTTGGCAATTAGTTTTCTTTAGTGAAAAAATATCAAAAGATTTAGTTCATGTGTCCGTCCGCACAAAACTGAACACAAGCGGTCAATTTTTTTTCCATGTAGACCGGACTAGTGGGATCGAATCGTCGGAAGATTTCAAAATGACCGAATCACGTCATCTCGGTTCCTTGAAACAAATTAACCCAAGGTTTTCTGAAACCATAAACCCTAGTAGTTTTTGTTTTGTGAAATATGCTCTTCCTAAACCGCTTGTTTGTCCGTATGCGGACATGCGAGCAAAAACGAACTGTAAATCCACGTAGTGTACTTCCTAGGCTAAAGTTACAGCTTTCTTAATCTACAGATCTCAAACTTTTGAATAGGTTAGGTGAATTCTATTCCTTACTCGATTTCAAAATTTTGTTACTAATCAGGCTTGTGCACGGGCGCCCCGTAGCGAAAATATTACCTTTGTTTTTACCAAGAAAATTAACTAATATTTAAGTTTTCAAACAAATCTCGAAACTTACAGCTTAATCCAAATTCACTGATCCAGGGGTTTTCATAAAAGCATAAATTTTGAACTGATTTTGGCAAATTATTTTTTTAAAAGAGGAGAAACTATTGAAAGATTCAATGCATGTCTGGTCCGGCACAAGCGACCGCTTTTGCCATATAGATCAGACTAGAGGGATCGGAATGTCAAAAGATTTCGAATGACCGAATCGCATAATTTCAGCTTCTTGAAACAAATTAATCCAGGGCTTTGTGGAACCATAACCCTAAGGCCTCGTTCGTTTTGTGGGGATTGTATCCAGGTGTCGAATTTTTCCAGATCAGGATTGGGTTGATCCCTTCCTATCACCCAATCCCCACCAAGCCAATTATTCTTTCCTAATAATCATCCGTGACTTTGAGTTGTTCTGTTAATCCCGTTCCTGTTCTGTGTCGCAGTCTTGGTGTCCCTTCGCTAGCTCTCTCTCGCGTTTTGGGAATTCTTCCAGACGTCCGGTGGAGATGAAAAGTTTCCAGACAGAGATAGTAGAGATGATCGGGATTGACTCGGCTAAAAATCTCCCCGGGTAATAAACGAACGGCGCAGTTTTGGTGGGCCGAAAAAATTAGCTCGCCGGGCTAGACAACCAGGACCCTGCCTCAATCCAGAGCAATCCACACGTGACAGGGATTAAACGAACGAGGTCTCATAGTTATTGTTTTGTGAAATTTGCTCTTCCTAAACCACTTGTGTGTCTATATGCGGACATGCGACGGAAAACAAACTTTAAATTTGGGTAGTGTCCTAGACCAAGGTTTCAGCTTTTGAATTTACATATCTCAAACTTTTGATTAGATTACGTGAATTCTATCCCTTACTCGATTTCAAAATTCTATTACAAATAACAACTGAGCTTTGACGATTTCAGCTCGAAATCCACATGATCGGGATTTTCACGCTCTCAGCTCACGACCTACATGGCTAGCGGGTATGTTGTTCACGGTGCCCATATGAAGCACTTGGAGCGGAGGCAGCTGTGACAGCACCTGGACACGCATACTCGTAGGCAAGGAAAAGTCATATATGTTCATCCACGGTACCGTCGCCCCAAAACACCTCACATCTTCGAAATTCGAGAGGAACCCAACCCCCCCCCCCCACCGCGTGAGAGTCGTCTCGTTGCTTCCGTTCTCTGCGCCGGCCTGCCCCTCGTTTTCCCCCGGCGGCGATACCGCTCGGTGTGGATTCGATGGCGAGGCTTGGCCTGTAGATAGTAGTTTTAGGTTGAGTTTGGCCGTTGTGCCTGCGTTCGCCGTCTTGGCGCTTCTTTTTCTTCCCGGCCCTCCTCCGGCGACTCGCAGCGATGCGGGGGATGCTTTCTTCTTTCTTGCAGGTCGAAGTCATGGAGGTTTCCCCTCTTGATTGAACCGAAGCAGGACCGTCTCAATAATTTCGCGCGCCGTACCTTCTCCTTCGAAGCATCTTGGAAGATGGGGTGTGCTCATTTCCTGGCTTGCCGTGGTGGCAAGGAGGGGAGAAGCTACATCCTTTCGGACTTGGTGCTTGTGGAGGAGTTCCAGCTGCATCGACGAGCTCCTCACGTAGTGGTGAATCTCACGACTGCGTTCATTGGCCAGGAGGGTGGCCAAATCTCTGCCTCCTTGTTCGAGGCTCTACCGATCAGGCGCCGGAGCTCGGCTTCGAGATGGTTCCAAGTGATTCGTTCCCGGAATCGTCACGACTGCCCGCGTCCATGGTCGTCCGCCGGAAGGGAGAGACCGAGTGCACTAGTGGGCTCCGTTCTCGGCGCCAGCAGCACCTGGAGAACGCCGGCGATGGGTGGCGGCGGCTCCCAAGGACCTTATTGCTTTTTCTTTTTTTGTCTGAGGGTGCTTTCTGTAATGTTGCGGGGCCTTCTTTCGGATTGTTGGTCTATAGGGAAAGAGTTGTCAAGGTCCTGTCTGTAATTTGGTCCCGTCACGATCCTTTGTAACTAGCTTCGGGGTTTCACCCCAATCTATGTACAAAAGAAAAAAAATAATATACTCCCTCCGTTCAACAATAGATGACTTACACATATCTATATATGGATGTATCTAGACATATTTTAGTGTCTAGATACATCCATATATAGATATGTGGAAGTCATCTATTGTTGAACGGAGGGAGTACGAGGGTGCGGCCCGGGGCCGCCAATTTCCATTCCACATTTGGTGTACTCGTGGCATATTGTCGCATCATGTGCATCTTTTACAAAGAATCGAGCATACTGTCGCATCATGTGCATCTTTCACCGTGCACTCGTACTACGTGGAGGGAAATGCCATGTAGTACTACAGTACTCCTAGGCCTACATTTGACAGCGATAGTTTCCAATCACTACTATAGTAATACTTTTTCGTGAGGGACCAGTAGCACAAGCATGCGCAATCTAAAGCAGCATGCACACAGCCACATAGGGCAGGTGCGAGAAACCTGGGCCATATACAAAACTGGCAGAGCACCTATTGTGCTCGCCTGCGTGGGCGACGTCCAGCCCTAAACCCTAAAGACCAAACGACAAAAATTACTTTTCGTATAGTGGGACCACTCGCATGCAGAAAAGCCAACGCAAGAGTAAGTCGCTCTAGCAAAGCCAAAATTTAGCTCCCTCGCGATGAGCCAAAATCAGTACAACGATACTTCCGCATTTAAGCATTTTAATATATCTCGGGGTGTGGGATGCGTCGCCGGCGGCCCGCTTATGTCCACATATGCCCACATAGTTTACGCGAGACATCCGCCAAAATCCACCTCTAATTTATGCGGGTAAGTGGGATATGTGGGATGCCCACATAAACAGACGATATGAACCAAAGGCTTGTTCTGTTTTTATAGGAAGAAGAAGGACCAAAGCACGGCTAGCGGCGGCGTCCCAGCGAAGGATATCAACGCGAGTGTGTTTGACAAGGACTAATCCTGGACTTACATCTTCAAGGTGAACACATGCTGCCGCACATCCCCGAGTGGACTGAGTGCCCCGGCAAGAACACCAGCTGCCGGGACTCGTCGGCATTGCGACCCATGTCCGGCCTTCCGTGGCGACATGGCCTTCTGCCGCACGAGCGACGACCGTGAGAGCGCGCACGACGTCTTTGGTCCTTACTCCAGGCACACGAACGACGTCCACGAATACACACATGGCGTCTTCGGTCCCGGCTCATGGCTCGCAAGAGCGACACCGGCAAATACGCGCACGGCGTCTTCGGTCATGGCTGCACGAGCGACGCCCGCGAAAACGCGCACGACGTCTTCGCTTCTGACTCCACCAGACGCAGTACTTCACCCACATCTGCAAGGATGATGTCGGTTCTCGGCATCAAAGCTCCACGACTAGGGCTCGCCGGACAGGAAGTTGGGCTGAGACGTCCAAGAAGCAGAGCGGCATGAGTCCACTTATTTATAAATCAGCAGCATCATCCCTCATACGTACGACGGCCCGGAAAGACATGTGCTCGATCGTGGCTGAAAGACATCACGGCGAAGCTTGCAGGCGGCGCTGTCTGGAGCCTCTCGTCCTTATTAATCATGTCAAGGTCAGGATTGGATTAAGTGGGATATGCGGGCTTTGCGGGAAAGACGACTTATCCCACGTATTTATGATACTTACCTGTGGGCGTCCGCATAACTGATTAAGTGGGCTAATTAAGTGGGCGCTGCGGGAGGCCCACTCCCACTTGAACCCTGAAATCTATCGCCTTTTTTAACTTAACCCGCACACCACAATAAATCCACTTAAACGATGTGGTATATCGCTTGCCCTCAGTCATCTCGATAATTACAGTAAAAATATCACCGTGGGGATTTTGCGTGAGTATTACAATAAATTCACGGGTATCGCAACAAAAATTCCCTCCCTTGTAAAAAAAGTATTGCAACGAATTGTTCCAAAAAAATCCAAAAATAAGCAATGCTACAAAAAAAATAGTTAAATAATATGTTTATTGCGTTGCGATAAAAAAAGTTTAAACAATTCAACAAATATCAGGAACTATTCAAAAAAAGTGAGTAATTGTTGCTGAAAATTCTTTGCAACAAAAGTAGACATCTATTTTAACAAAAATAACAAACAGAACGTATAGAAAAATATAATTATTCATAGTTGGGAGAGGGATAAAATGATTTATCGTCGATTCAGCTGTTACAAAAATATTCACTTATTTCAACAAAAAATACAACGGTAGCAACATAAAAAATCACATGTTGTAAAAAACAAAAAAAATCACATGTTTACAACATATGAAGAAGCACATACAGAAAAAAATTCTGAAACAATACACGTATTTTCTAGAAAAATTATACAAAAAAACATTACAACATCTCGCTTATGATTTCTCAACAAAATACGTACGAACTTGTTATAATATTTAAAGACTTACGCAACATTGATCTGAAATGGCGAAAACACTTAACAAATAATGGTTGCACGTAGTGGGACGCAAAAATTAGGTTAAAGAACCAAATTGTTGCTTGCTGGACCTGCAAAACGAGTCAACGGGCCGGTCCAAGTGTGCAGCTAGCGAAGGAAGGGGAGCGGCGAGCCGACCTATGCTCTCGTGCATTAGGTCCCCTAGAACAAACGTTTTCCATGCGGAAAAGAGCACATGCCACCCAGGGCCTCCCCAGAGGGGCCGCCGCCCTGGCCCTCGAGTTGTAGGGCCCCATAGGTCGTGTATATCTCAGAAAGAAATATTAGTCGTTAAAAACATAATTTAGTCAGCATTGCAAAGTTTAATTAGAGTGAATCGAAAGTATAAAAACAAACTATCATGTTTTAACATTATGTTTGAATTTGTATGTGTGAAAATTACATGAGAAGCTGTGTACACTAGATAATATCAAACCCGTTTCAACGAGGGTAACAAATCAAATCGTATGAATGCGAAATTTATAGAATCCATAGTATTTTGTATAATCATTGGTGGTTAGTTTAAATGCTTACATTACAATAGCAAGTACATATAATCATGCATCTTGGGATCATTATTGAACAAAATGTTACTTGTAAGACACACTTGGCCAAAATAACATGGACAAACTGGCGGTTCAATTTATCCTCTAGAAGATTTTATAAAGTTTTTGATGTAACGATACATTTGAGACCACCGTGAAGATATTTTTTTTAATAGACTCATTCGATATGTATTCCAAAATGTTATATATAGTTAAGTCTTAATTCAAGTGCAAAAAATGAAAAGGTTCACAATTTGTTTTTTAATTTTAGCCAATGTCCATACAACAAAAAAATAATATAGTCTTGGTTCCAAAATTATTTGGATTGAACATAAGTTAATGAATTTTGAATATATATTTTTTTTGTACAAGAAGAATACATGTAATATTAGCAAAAGTTGATATAGAATTAAATGTGTCAACTATATATTGATAATATATACTTATACGATAATATAATATAAATAAGTTATATTGAAATATAAGAGTTTGATATAAATATATTGGCTTAAGCTGCCCCGGGTCTAGAATTTTTTGGACCGGCACTGATGTGACCGTGTGGGAGAAAGTAAACGCTCGCGAAGCGAGACCAAAGCGACTGCCTGCCTCTGAGGAGATCCAACGCCTCTTGCCGTACGTTCACGATTTCCCTGCCTCTCTTGCCCTTCTCCCATCTTTCCGTTGCTCTTTCCTATAAAAGTGACCCGCGGACGCAGAACCGCTCCCCCCTTTTCCATTCGCACTCTGCTCCGCTGCCACGAGGAGAAGGGTGCTGACTTCTCTCCATCCGAGGGGAGCTTCATCACGTGCTACCCCAAATCCGCATCCGCTCCCCTCGATTAGTTGTTCGTTCCCTTCTCAGATATTCGCCCACCCTGGAGTTCTGATATCCGCCGCCGCCAAAGCCACAGAGGTTGTCCGCGACTTCTCTCCCCTGCGATGTGAGCCATCTGGTCCAGGCCTACCCTTGGTCTTGGTTCCGCTTAGTTGCCTCTGTTCCGTATAGTCAAGACGACCAGATCTCCGATTTGTTTGTTGCCTAAAGAGAAGGAGATCGTGAGACTAATTTGGTTCGGTGCGTAAGGTGGCGTGTTTGAAACGGAGTTTCCCTCCTTGCGTGAACCCGTCAAAGTTGGGCAGCCGGACGCGCTTTGGACGTAGCGATCGCATCCAACCATCAAGTGGTTGCTAGGATAGGAAGTAACGTAGCTGGCGATATTTAGTGCAAAATATTTATTTGCTTCCATAATAATGCGATGACACGTATACTAATAATATACTAATATTCATGGTTGGAAATAGTCGGTTGGTGGATCACACGATTCGTGCCTTAAATTCCGGTGGCCCTCCCATCTTGTCAATATATAGGTCTCCTCTCCCCTGCGCCCCTCTCTGCCCATTGTTGCCAGTACATCTTCTTCCTCTAGATAGCTACTAGCTAGCGTGTTCTTTTTCTCCGTTCAACACCCCATGAACAACCGAAGAAGTCTCCTCCCATGAACCTCATTCACCAAACACATGAAAGCCACCACCAAGTTCTTGTACCAAGCTTGGATTCATCCCTTTCTCAAAGCATATATAGGGAGGAGCCATATGGGTTGCTCTCTCTTCTTTGACAGAGGATGTAATCCAATGAGTCAGCTGTCATGGTCGTTTTCGAAGATCTACTTTGAGGCAGGTCTCGGCAGCACCAGAAGAAAGATTGAAGTTCCGATCTAGCTAATTGGTGATAAGAAGAGAGAGTAAGATAACTGAGAGGACATGATTTGCCAGACCTTTTTGTTGTTGATCCTAAACATGATTTGCCAATCGCCCTTTGGTACACTTCCTGAATCCAATTTTCCAGTCCATTGTAACCCCTTGTATACCTAGGTGGTCTAACCTCCAAAATCCCCTGGTAGTCGGCTCTTTTTTAAAAAAATTAAGGGGGAGAGAGTCGGGTTCTCCTGCCTGTCGCTCGCCCACAAGGTCTTGCACGGAAATCTCGCGCGCGCCAGATAATGCACTAGGCATCTCGCTTGTTTGCAGCCCATGAATAGGCATCGTGTCAATCGGGCCTCCCCAAATCGGTCCAGCAATGTACTACAGCCCGCCCCTGCTTCCGCAGCACA
This sequence comes from Alopecurus myosuroides, assembly GCA_028641055.1. Taxonomy (NCBI): domain Eukaryota; kingdom Viridiplantae; phylum Streptophyta; class Magnoliopsida; order Poales; family Poaceae; genus Alopecurus; species Alopecurus myosuroides. The sequence continues at coordinate 5,840,545 of CM054060.1, read as the reverse complement.
CCTCAAAACGCTTTGTTGTCCACCGCTCGGCCCATCCGCGACCAAGCCCCAAGCGGCCACTTCATCCGTCGCGAAGCGGGAGCCCACCTAGCCCAAAGGTCCGGCTAGGGTTTCGTTGCTCCTGCCTATAAAAGAGACCCGCAAACGCAGAACCGCTCCCCTCTTTCCCCTTCGCACTCTGCTCCGCCGCCATGAGGAGAAGGGCACCGACTTATCTCCATCTGAGGTGAGTTTCAACACGTGCTACCCCAGATACGCATCCGCTCCCCGTGATTAGTTGTTCGTTCCCTTCTCAGATATTCGCCCACCCTGCAAATCTGATATCCTCCGCCGCCAAAGCCACAGAGGTTGTCCGCGACTTCTCTCCCCCGCGAGGTGAGCCATCTGGTCTAGGCCTACCCTTGGTCTTGGTTCCGCTTAGTTTCCCCTATTCCGTATAGGTAAGACGACCAAATCTCCGATTTGTTTGCGCCCGTTGGAGATAGTCAACCTCGATCTAGATGCGTCTGTTCCGTATGTATCATGATTAGGCTTCCTAGCTTCAGTGATTTGCTTAGACTAGTTACAATGGGGAGTATCATACACTAGTATTATGCACAAGATACTAGTCTATGTTACTACTCCCACAATGGGTAGTAACATGTTTGTGGTATCATATAGTGCTGCATTTATTGTGATGTAGACTCATCTTGTCTCGTAATGCGTTATGTTACGATATCTATCTATGATACCACTACCACCTCTCTCCTTATTAATTGCACTGTCACATCAGTTTTTTGCCAACATGGCATGCATGATACTACCTATGATACCCTTATTGTGGCTAGTCTTAAAAATTTCCAGCATGGCTATAATTTGTACCCCTGTGACCACTCTCCACCTTTGCCATATTTAATTTAGATAATGCTGCTTGATTGGACTGCGTTCTGTTTGATGCTATCTCCATAGCCTTTATGCAACTAGGCTGCCCAAAGCCTTTTGTTTAGAGAACCAGATGACCCGTTGCGCCACTGGAGCAAATATCGGATTTATACCGAAATTTATCTTCATAGGAAAAGAATTATTTGCTCTACGTCTATTACCTCCTTTGTTGCTATAATCCGTCATTAAAAGACACCATGCTGAGTTGGAAAAGCGCCAACATAAAATGGTTGAGAACATATAGAAATGAATTATTATTTTATAATTATTGATGTTTATTATTTCTAATGTCCTACTGAAAATATACCAGAGATTTGTTTGGCACAAAATAGGATATCATCCCGTTAGTGAGATAAGAGTTAGGACGTGTGTCCTCTGACTGATAGCTTCCCTAGAATCATTATTTCAACTAGCAAAGTGCCCGTGCGTTGCAACGGATCAAATTTAGAAGTTTACGATGATATCAAATTTATCCTTCAAATTATATTGGTTACACCCATGGTTTTTTTAGACATTTTCCACTATACATCTATACAATAACTTTTACGAAAAGAGAAATAAATAGTTACCACTTATTTTCCAATCTTTTGTGTTTACATATCATGGTATCAAAAAAGATGAACCTTATTGCACATATATTTATGAGTCAACAATGAAATCAGTATGAAAGCTTTGTCATGCTACTCCTTCCTCCTTGAGAACACTCACATGCTCGAATATCACTGCTCGCTCCACTCCTGTGTGGACATCAGGCACGCTCTGCCGTTCAGATTGGAGAGTAACTGATCCTGCTAGTTTCCTATTGGGCTCAATTGTTTGTGTGAAGTTCCAAAATAAAATAAAATACTTACGCCTAGCTTTAAATTATAATGACATGTAATCCGTTAAAAGAAAACAAAACAATTAGGCCTAGCTTAGAATTATAATGAAAATCGTACTCTTTCCCATCTGTAAATATGACACCAAACACAATAGGTACTTTCAGAAAATCGACAATTGAAGTGTTTACCGGAACCAAAAAGTTGTAAAGCCATAATTTTCAGGAATATTTACACGGGCACTACTAGGAAAACAGCTATAGGAGTGATGATACCCGTGACGCACCAGCAATACGGCGTGTCACGCCTAATAGCCGTGGCGTCCCACAGTTTGGTGCGTCGCGCCTATAGCCTTACCCGCGGCGCACCAAACAGATAGCGCGTCGCGCCTATGTGTGGGGCCGGGGTGGCGAGCCTCCGAGGCATACCCGCGACGCACCGAGCCACTGGTGTGTCACGGCTATGTGGGATAGGCGCGGCGCACCTGGCCGTGGTGCGTCACGGCTATCTGTTCCACGTGTAGCATCTATAGCCGTGACGCACCACGAGCAGGTGCGTCGCGCCTATCCCACATAGCCGTGACGCACCAACAGCACGGTGCGTCACGGGTATACCTGGGAGCAATTTAAGTGGTTGGGACCACCCCCACCTCCCATCCCCCCATATCTCCACCCCATTTTAGATCTGGTCGCCCCCCACCTCCTCACCACCCTATTTCCCCCATTTTCCCACCATTTAAAACTTATTTAACCTATTTTATTTGATATATATGTGAGGGGAATCTAGTAAACACTTCTCTCCACCCCTATCTCTCACTTTACCACTTTCCCTTCCATCTTTTTCACTCCCTATAGCCACATACACACGTACTCTCTCGGTCTCGAGTCGGCAAGATCTATAGTTGGTGAGTTGTTGGAGGGATATGTATATGTGTTGTATGTATGTGTGTTGATCGATCTCGCTCTCTCTCATAGATCTCGCTCGGTATCGGCCGGTGCGTCGTCACAAAAGATTCATATGGTTGCATATATACATATGCGAAATTGTGTTGCGTATTTTTTATGAAATTTGTGGATGTCTTAAAAATGAGTTGACATGTGTTGCCAAAATGTTGATTCATTTCCATTTCGGCGACCACGCACTCCGAGAATGCCCTATTTTTAGCATAGGTCATGCCGAATTTTTCCGTCGACGACCATGCATGCATCATCCATATATTACGTAATTTGATTCTAATTAATTTGTCCTTTGATCTTTTTTACTATGTAGGCAACCATGCATATAAGCACAGGCACTCTGGCTAGATTTATGAAACATGCGACGGCCGAAATGTTTCGAAATAACATGACGGAGATAAGATGTCATTGTCGAAAATGCAAACTAAAACACTTGATCAGATACGATTGTGGTGACTTGGAGTCGCACCTTATCCGTCGTGGTTTCATGGATGGCTACACTCTTTACCCGACAAGTGATGAAGATGAAGAGTCTCCCGGACATGATGAAGGACATCATGATCAAGATGAAGGACATGATCATAATCAAGACGAAGGACATCGTGATGAAGATGTCGGACATGATCATAATCAAGACGAAGGACATCGTCGTCGGACTGGGTGCGGGACCCTCATGTCCAAGCTCTGTTTCTCAAGGAGACTAGCAACACCAGAGTTGTTGCTAGAGAGAAATCGAAGTTGTCGCAACTGGAGATAGACGCCGTTACTCCATTGTATGAAGGATGCGTGAGCGAGGATACCCGTGTGAACGTAACATTAAGGACCCTCGAGATGAAGACAAAACACCGATGGACCGATGCGAGCTACGATGAGAACATGGCATTCTGGCACGGCCGTCTTCCAACGGGGAACAAGTGTCCAACGAGCATCGAGGAGGCCAAGAAAGTTGTGTGCCCTCTGGATTTACCTCACGTGAAATACCATGCTTGCATTAATGACTGCATCATCTATCGGGGCGCGGACGCAGAGAGAACCATATGCCCGATATGTGACGCAACTCGATACAAGCCAGGGAAGAAGGCCTCTCCTCGAAAAGTGGTGTGGTACTTTCCGATAACTTCCCGTCTGCAGCGGTATTTCGCAGACCCCACACAGGCGAAGCTCATGCGATGGCACGCGGAAAGGAAGAAGCCAGAAGAGGATGATGGAATTGATCCGGACAAGGGTGACACGATGCTGACACACCCCTCAGATGCTAGCCAGTGGAAGGCGCTAGACATCGAATACCCCGAATTCGGCGACGATCCAAGGAACATCAGGTTGTGCATGAGTACGGATGGATTAAATCCTTTTGGCAACCAGAGCAACACCCATAGCACCTGGCCCGTGTTTGTATGTATATACAACCTACCCCCTGGTTGTGCTTGAAGAGGAAGTACATACAGATGAGTATGCTTATTCAAGGGCCGAAACAACCAGGTAACGACATCAATCTGTATGTCCAGTTGTTGGAAGAGGAGCTAGCCACGTTATGGGCGAGCCAGCCAATACGTGGGACGCCTATGGAGAAACGTTTTTTCCAATGAGAGCCACGCTCACCACGACGGTGCATGACTACCTCGGTTACGGATATGTCGCGGGGCAGGTGACGCACGGATTCTGTGCATGCGTCAGGTGCATGGATGACACTACGTATCTCCAGTTAGAGAGAAACCCCGGGTCTTCGAAAACCGTGTTCTTGGGGCATCGAAGGTGGCTTCGCAAGGATGACCCGTGGAGAAAACGCAAAGATCTGTTCAACAATGAAGTTGAGATGCGAAGAGCCCCACGTCAGAGGAGCGGCGAGGAAACCGACGAGCCGTTGAAGAACTGGAAAGAGTGCCCTGCGCCGGGAAAGAAGCGAAAGGCGCCGGCGCCGTTGGAGGGTGTATGGAAAACAAGGTCTGTTCTCTGAGGTACTGGAAGATTTTCCGCACGCCCCACTGCCTTGACCTCATGCATATCACGAAAAACGTGTGCGAGAGTCTGCTTGGCACCCTGCTCAACATACCCGAGAGGACCAAAGATGGGCCGAAAGCAAGGAACGACTTGAGATTTTTGAATATCAGGGGCGAGCTCCACGGAGGAAAACCGGATGATGATGATGATGTGTTAGATGGGACGGAAGGTCGCCGCAAGGGCAAAAAGGCCAAGAAGACGGAATATTACTGTCCCCCTTCGTTCTTCACGCTATGCGAGAAGGAGATCGACCAATTCTTCAAGTGCCTCCTTGGAGTCAAATTTCCTTACGGTTATGCGGGGAAGATAAGCAGATACCTAGACGTACCAAAGCAGAAGTTCAGCGGGATGAAGTCTCACGACTGTCACGTGATGATGACGCAGATACTTCCAGTTGCAATTCGAGGGATAATGGACGAGCACGTCCGCGAAACGCTGTTTGGACTCTCCAACTTTTTTGACGTCATCTCTCGAAAGTCGATTGGCGTGAAGCAACTCGCAAGGCTACATGAAGAGATCGTGGTGATACTATGCGAGCTTGAGATATACTTCCCTCCCGCATTCTTCGACATTATGGTGCATCTCCTTGTCCATGTCGTGGATGATACCATTCAGCTCGGACCGCCGTTTTTACACTCCATGATGGCGTTCGAAAGGATGAATGGTTCCATCAAAGGATACGTCCGCAACAGGGCCCATCCAGACGCAAGCATTGCCAAGGGCTTTCTGACAGAAGAGTGCATCTCTTTCTGCACGAATTTTCTAGACAAAGATGAGAACCCTGGTCTGCCCATAAACAGGCACTTTGGCAGGCTCGCTGGATGGGGACACCGCGAGGGCCAGCGCGAAATGAATGTCGACTTTCAGGGCCGACGCAACGACTTTGACAGAGCAAAGCTAGTCGCGCTACAACATCTAACAGTGGTCATCCTTGGTTGGAAAAGCACAAAATGCTAATCGCGAAGTATTACAGTGACCGGGGACAACATAGGACCGAAGCAGAAATAATCAGAGAGCACAACATCCATTTCACACAGTGGTTCAGGGAGAAGATTATGACCGATCACCCGGAGACGCCTTATTCTGAAGAAGAAAAACTCATACTCACATTGTCACAAGGCCCCGCACATAACCTCATGACATATCAGGCATACGATATCAATGGTTACACATTCTACACGGCAAATAAGGACCGGAATTGCGAATACCAGAACTCGGGGGTAACGATGGAATCATTAACAGGTGACGTCAAGGAAAGATACTATGGTAGGATCGACGAGATATGGGAACTCGACTGCTACGGAGAAAAGGTGCCAATGTTCCGTGTCACATGGGCAAAGAGCGTTAGGAAAGAAGGACAATATTTCACCACCATGGTGATACCTGAAGCCAAATCCGTCACGAATGTCACCGCAAAAAATGAGCCATGGGTCTTGGCTAACAAAGTGGACCAATGCTTCTTCATTACTTACCCGTGTTGTCGTGCGGAGAGGTAAAAGAAGCATCATCGGAATGGATGGAGTAGCCAACGAGCAAGACTTTGACCAGTACGGCAACCCGAAAATGGAAGATGACAACGACGATGGAACGAAATACACAACAAGAAGAAATAGGACAACGCTACCTACAGGTCGCCCATTTCACCGAAGAAGTCATGGTGTTCCGGGACTGAATTACTCAACCGTGACAAAGAAGGGAAAGAAAATTGTTAAACGCTAGCTCTAAGAACAACGATATATGTGTCGTGTGTTTGCATGCATTCGAGGACGATGTAATATATATACACTTATAAGGATGTTTAAATTGATCAACAAATTTATTTTGAGCTTATATTGATTTATTTCCTAAGGAAAAAAAATCATTTTTTGGAAAAATGGGATATACACTTACTAGGATGTTTAAATTGATCAACAAATTTCTTGATTTTATATTGATTGATTTGAATTTATTTTGAGCTTATATTGATTTATTTCCTAAGGAAAAAATAATTTTTTGGAAAAATAGGGGGGGTGGGACTCGAACTTGGGTCAATGGAGCAGTGGCAAAGGGGTCAGCCACTGGGCTAAGCAGCTAGTTGTGCTATAGACCAGCGCGCACAGTTTTTGAATAGATAAAAGAAATAGGTGCGACGCACCTCACATCGCTGCGTCACGGGTAAGTAATGCGCGACGCGCTGCGGGTAAGTAATGCGCGATGCGCCGATGCTGCGCGCGTCACGGGTAAGTAATGCGCGACGCGCCTGTCCTATGTACGTCACGGGTATCGTTTCGCCTATTAGACTGGCCGTTCCCCTCTTCTTCCTCTTCGAATCGACGCGCGCGATATCGATCTGACGAAGAACCATCGCCTCCGGCCCTCTAGTCGCCGCCCACCACCTCGCCGCTGCATCGACCGTAGACGCCACGGCCCCCTAGCCGCCTTCCCTAGCGTCACGCCACCAGCCCTAGCCTCACCCTCTAGCCGCCCACACGCCGCCGCCACCACCCCATCGTCGCGCCTGGCCAAATCCCGCGTGACCTAGCTAGGAGGAGGAGCGAGGGAGGAGGAGGAGGGCCACGCCGTCCACGTATGCACCGACCGCGGCCTAGGAGGAGGAGGGCCGTGACCTAGGAGGACGAGCGCCGCGGCCTAGGAGGAGGAGGGCCGTGACCTAGGAGGACGAGCGCCGCGGCCTAGGAGGAGGAGGGCCGTCTGCATCGACCGCGGCGGCCGCCGTCTTCTTCCCTCGACACCGTCTTCCTCGACGTCGTTCATCTACAGGGTAAGCCCCCTCCTCTCCCTCGCTCTTCCTCTCCTAGGTCACGCCTGATCATGGTGATGAAAAGTTAATTTGGTATCCATTTCGTTTGATTTGGTATCCAAAACCGAGCCTTCTTTGATTTTCAGAACAAGAATTGCTGGTGCTTAGTGGGTGTTTGATCATTCATTTGTGAACATATCTACAAGTAGATATAGTTCATGTAGAAGGCATCATGATTTCTAACCAGGAGGAATCATCTGATAGTTGCTAGATATGACTGAATTTAGGTTGTCTAATTTAACTTGGTGGCACTTGCTTCCTTGTCTTGCACAATGCACCTGCACCTCTTAACTATTTCTCAAACTGTTTCACGATACCAACAGAGATTGGGTTGGGCTTAACTGGGTTTGGAGATGTATTCTCGTTTCTTGGGATCATCTCATCATCATTCTGTTTGGCAAGGGCTGAACGATCATAATCTGCGTCCTATTAGTTACGAATTCCACTGAGTGATTTAGCATCCAATGGCTTCACTGAAGCAAGCTGCAAGCATTCGTTTGGTCTGTAGAATTTCTTCCAAATTTAACAATGTTTTCTGACAAGGTTAGTTTATTGCATTATTTGCCATCATGTAATGTTTTGCGCTACTGTTAAATGTGGATTGTCTCGTTATAGGATAGTGTAATTTCTAATGTTTGGCAGATCTACGAGTACAAAACCCACTTGGGGTTACGAACACGTCATCTGTTCAGAATAAGAGTCTCTACTTGTCGGTGTTTGATTGTTCGTTTGACATGAACAAATTTTAGACAGATATTGTTCGTATTTATGCTTTATGATGTATAACCAGGAGGAAAACCATCTGATAAGTTGCTAAATATGACTGAAATTTGGCTCTAACTTAACTTGGTCACACTTCGCTTCCTTGTCTGATTATTATGTTGGTTGGATAGGTGCAGTTCGGTTAGAAATAAATATCAGCTATGTGCTCGAGCAAATGTAGTTGTTTGATTTTCTGAAAATAAGAGCTTTGCCAGTTCGCTATGTTTTTTTTTAGAATTTGACTAAATTTGCAATGCATGGTCAGCCAGCTTATCTCACTAGTTTGGAAGGAGGAATATCAGTACAATATCTTGACCATCACAGAGTACTCCATCACTGTATCGACCATCATGGATGTGCACAAAAGGGTCCAATTTTTTCCGGATCTTACTATATTACATATATGATTTTATTTAGTTTCAAAATTTTCACTACAAGAAATATGTTGATACGTGACCCTCAATTTTTGTCACTAGAAGGTCACGTAGTTTCATTCATGACCCCTTTTTGACCAAAAATGGAAAGTCACATACCGAGCGTCTTATTTGATCGTCAATGACTAATTGAATGGAATAGTCATAGACTCTATGACCCAATCAGAGGGGTCATAACCCTATGACCAATTGATTTAGTCATGTGATATCCTGTCATAGCCACGTCAGATTCTACGTGGCCAATCCTACGTGGCAAAATTATGACCAACTGATAGGGTCATGGAAGAGATTCAGCCCAATCCACACAGCTCCTCTAAACGGGCCAAGCCCAATATTTTGGCCCATTGAAGTTTTATTTTTCCTGACAGATTTTTCAGCTAAATGGACCAAATTCAGTATGTTTGGGCAATTTTTTCGTGGGCCCTGGCCTTTACACGCTCTATTTTGTATTTTGTTCTTTTGGGCCATGGACTCAGGTTTTTTTCCGTTTGCAGGCTTTTATTGTTAGGTCATTCCAGCCCGAGGGCTTTTAGTAACCACGTATTGTAGGGCCATAGACACGTTGGAGTAGAAATTATCTCTTGACAATAATAAACTGTGCTCATAGCAACAGATAAATCTCAATTCACTTCCATTACAGTTAATCACACTTCATCATAAACAGTATATGTACATGTCACTTCATCACATTACACAACAACAAAATGATCACCAAAACACCAAATTCCTGTGTTGTATGATTCCGACAAAATGATGTCCAATATGGTGTCGCTTGCACATAGAGAGATGCCCTTATCAGCTACCGTGGCGATGACGATCTTCATTTGGATTGCCATGATCTCTTTCAGATTGTCTCGCGAAAGTGGCTCAGATACCACGACCGCGCTCAGTCTGTTCAGAAGCTCCGGCTTGAAGTATTTCTGAAACCTGCACGAACAAATATATATGTTTAACAACCAGCTGACAGATAACTACTGCATGGAACAGTTTTGGATTCACAAACACACCAGATTCTCCAGATTCACACATTCAAGATGAGTAAATGGTATGTATAGTAGCTGCAAGCTAATAGCAGTGTAGTATATGATCTATATCTACATCCTTGGTTGGTTTACTTGAATGAAGAAAAAGGATCTCAAGTATTGTTTACGCTTTGTGGGAGTCCTTAACTCTCTTCATTACCTAGAGCCTGCAACACAGCAGAAACCATCTGCAAACTGAATCAAAACTGACACAGAATCACAGGAACACCAAACAGAAACCACAGGAAATTAAACATGAACAGGGATGGGTTCCATCGTCCACTGACCTAGTGTACCTAACCAGCTTCACCACTCTAGCAGTTAAGCTCCTTCGACAGACTGAAACAAGGATAAAATAGTTAAACGTTACATTGTAGTTAATTTTTTTGCATTAACATGTAAACTGGAAAATACAAAACTTTGAATATGTCCAATATCCTAAAACTGAAAACTCCGGCCATTTATACTACAGGCCCAGAAACTACGCCATATGTTTGTCGATGGCCTTCAAGATTAACTGCTAAAGCATCAACAATTTAGCATAGATGCATGTAACCTCTGACCAGCAATAACATGGGAGTTAAGTGCTAGCATTCCAAATTACTAGAAGAAGCTCATGCATATTAGACTATTCATATGTATATGTCAGCTATACTTGCAATCTAAAACCATGTTGGCAGCACACACACTTCAATCACCAGCAGCTTATGCTGCCTCCACTAAACAGAAATGTAAAACAATGTTTTCCATTTATGGATTTGACGATATTCTTACAGAAATACGGCATAATTTAACTAAAAACATAAAAAAAGTAAAAACTACGTCTACTACAGGCTGAGACTCGCCGCGATCGCCTGGCTGTAGTCGTAGCCGTCGCCGTCGTCGTCGTCGTTCGAGCCGTCGTCGTCCCACCTGCTCGGGCCTGCGCCGGGGTCGCCGCAGTGCGGGTCGCCCGGGCCTGCGCCGGCGTCGCCCCACCTGCTCACTGCCAGGGTGCGCTGGAACTTCTTTTCGTCCTCGTTGTCGGGGTTGAAGACGATGTAGTCGACCCCCGGAGTGTATTCAGGACTTTTCTTTGGTAGAAAGAATCTTACCCGGGTGAGACACCAGAAATTCGCTTTCGATGGGTTCTCACTCTGGGCGCAGGGGTTTCTCACTACTCTGACCATGGGTAACTTTTTTGCATGTCCAAACTGTTCCTAACCAAGATCTTCCGCCTCTCTGACCACGGGTAAATTTTTTTTTTTTTTTGAGAATGTCGGAACTTTATTCAATCATAAAGCATCGTTACAGAGATTTTCCTGAATACACTCCGGGGGTACATCATGGAAGATAGAAAGTTCAGAATACTGACTAGATCTAGCAAGGCTATGTGCCGCCATATTACACAGACGATTAACATGAATAAAAACAAATGAAACAAAGCTTGATGTCGTCGCTTTGATGTCCTCCAGAACAGCAGCAACAGAAGAACGATCCCTTGTTGCCGAGTTCAGCTTGGAGATCAGAGTCAGACAGTCTGGATGACGTCCCTGAAGCCCTCACGCCGAATTTGCTGACCACGGGTAACTGTTACCTTGCCGGTGCTGGTATTCACACTCCTCCTTGCGCGCGGGCTTCTCATGCAGGTATATGTCCTTCAGATCGACTGCCGCTCCCGCGATTCGGTAACTGCTCACGCGAACTTGCTGAAATACATTCGATAAAATACTCCCTCCGTCTCAAATTAATTGTCGCAAAGTTTGATAAAATTGGATGTATCTAACAATAAATTATGTCTAGATACATCCACTTTTATGGATAAAATACTCCCTCCATCTCCGTCTCGCAATTTTTTGAAAGAGCTGAAGCACCACGAAACAGGCTTTCGCCCCGTTTTATAAATAAAGCCTAACGGTCAAACCGATACAAAGTGATGAGGTGAACCTCTTACAAAGCAGACCAAAGATAGAAAATAATAACAAGGAGAACCAATCTTGCCACCGAGGTCACTAGAATGAGCCCGAAGCCTAAGGCTCCACAATGACGCCCCCAAGAGGGTAACGACGTAGCACGTCGTCGCCGTCGAGACCGAAACGGTCAAGGGTTTTCACCCGAAACGCTAACGCGGCGAAGGTTGCCACAACAGCGCCCTCAAGAGGGTAACGATACCCGCAGGCATCGCCGCCATTGGCGCCGGAGCGCAGAGCTTTCGCTCGGAACAACCTATGCACTACGCCCAAGGATTCGGACCGCCCACCAACCCCGAGAATGGCCTCTAGAACATGGTCTGGGAGTTTCCGCCACCAACGCCAGGAACCCCGCCGTCTGTTCCTCGCCATCCACACAGCCAAGGAAAGAGCTCATCACCACCGCCACGTCGCTCGCCGTAGAAACACCCGCGCAGTCCACCTTCCATGGCCGCCGCCCCGGCTTCCACGACCTCAATCCGAGAGGAGGGTGAGACAACACCGTGAGCTCAACGAATCGGGAGAGGTAGGAAGGTCAACGATCTAGGCCCGCGTGGACGATATCAACAGCCAATAGGAGAAGATCCGCCGATCTCCACCGCCAAAGGCTGTCGCCGACCGGACGCAGCTGCAAGGCCTGTCAGGCCCAGATCAGATAGATCGTGCAGATCCGGCCCAGATCAGCCCGACTAGCCCCGCTGCCGCGCTGCAGCGCCAAGGCCGTCGCCACCGTCCATACCAGCCTATCATCGCCCCTACCGAGTACGACGCCCTCTTCACCGAGCACCGCCGCCGGACGGTGAGAGCCAGACCCACCGGGAGCCCGCAACACACAAGGCCATAGTGGGCGCGCAGCCAGGAGCGTGTCCGCCTCCTTCAGCAGCGGCCAGGAGCGTGTCAGGCCCAGATCGGGCCCGCCCTGGAGCACGCGATGCCGGCCACCGCCGTCGCCTGCCGCTGCCCTTGGTGCGCCGCACCGCTCCCGGAGATCGACCCTGCCGGCAGACAGCCACCGTTATGCCACCCGCCGTCCGAAGGATGGGCCTTTACCTCCCGCGCCGCCTACGACGGCCGTCGCCACCATGACGCGCAGCTCCACCACAGGCGCGCCCAGCCGCCGACACCAGGTATCCCCGCCGCCACCGCAGGAGCCGCGCCGCCGTGCCCATGGACCAGCACGACGCCCAAGCCGGAGATCTTGGCCCGCGCCATGACACCCGCACGAGGGAGAAGGAGAGCCCCGTCGCCGCCAGCGCCCGGCCTTCGGCCGGCGACGCCTTCCGGCGGCGGCGAGGAGACGGAGAGGACGGGAGAGAGGTGCTATGGGCGGGGCGGCTGGAGGTCCCTCCCGTCGCCCACGGGAGCGACGCGGAGGGAAGGGGGCCTTGCTCGTGTCTTCGAGGTTGTTTGCGAGAAAGAGCTGAAGCAAGATCGTCCGACTTCCAATCTGTATAAATTTTTCTCCATGAAGGTGTCGAGTGTCGACGCACATAGCTTACGTGATTCGGTTAACTTAAATCCACACATGCTTCATACCAAGGTTTTAGGACATGCGACGAACTTAAATCCAGGTAGTGTCCTAGACCACCCATCAAATAAACAGGACTTTTACTGTACCCTGAAAATAATATAAGCCGTCCATTTTGAGCAATCCAAGGTCTGACGTGCTCTGGTACCCCAGAAATCAGCCCACGGAGTACCAGCTCCAAAGTCAGCCAATCGGGTGGAGTACCTAAACCGGAGGGGCAAAATGGTAACCTTGTTAATTATCCTAATCTAATTCCCATCGGATTGGTTTAGCTGCTAACGCACGCCGCCGGCTGCCACAAAAAACGCTCAGCCCGTCGTATCACGAGCATGTCAAACGCCATTTAAGTCTCGATGGTATCATGGTAAGATACCTAGCACAATCGATATTGCTTGGACAGCCCAGGTACTAGCTTTGCCGTGCATCCGGTCGTCGGAGTATATATGTGAATCTGAGGCAATGCATGATGCGGTTTCCATCCACGATAATTCACTAGGAAATTTGAAGGGCTGAATTGATATAAGAACTTAATTAGGGTTATGGGAGGCTAGCAGATCGATGCCGGTGGCGACGGCGAGCAGGAGTTACAAATCTCAATCTGTTTTTTTTTTCTTTGACCGGACAATCAGTTGCTCCTACTCTATCGACATGGCAGGTTACCAATATGGCCTTTCATCACGGACCGTCAAATACATTGGTACTCCACCACAAGGTTATGGAGTACCAGGGTATTGTAAAAGTTGCCCCGGTAGTGTGTCCTAGACCAAGGTTTCAGCTTCACTATTTACATATCCCAATCTTTTGATTACTCCCTCCGATCCATATTAATAGATGCTGAAGTGGACGTATCTAGCAATAAAACATGTCTAAATACAGCCACTTCAGCACCTATTAATATGGATCGGAGGGAGTAGATTATTTTACTACCCGATTTAAAAAAGAATGTCATTTCAACATTGTGTTGCCAACCACAACTGGTCATGCTTTCGTCTCGAAATCCACATGGTCGGGATTTTCACGCTCTCCCCTCGCCCTACATGGCTACTGTTTATATGTACACATATCCATGATGCACTTGGAGTGGATCACGGAGGCAGACGTGACGGTGACGTCGGGGAGCACCAACGGGAAATATGGACACGTATACTCCTAGGCAAGAAAAAGTCATACATCGGTGGGGCCCGGGCATTTTCCTTATCGTCATTTCCACATAGGTTTCTTTTTCCGAAATGGTGCGTACCCCAAGATCCCGTGTCACGCTCCTTTTGCGGCAGGAATCCAATCGTCACGACCTGTAAAGTGCACGACAACCCGGGCGTTTTCCCTGTCGTCATGCTCGTATGCATTTCTTTTCCGGAAAATGGTGTGTACTACACCAAGATCCCGTGTCAGACTTTTGCGGCAGGAATCCAATCGTCATGAGTTGTAAAGTGCCCGACAACGTACCGGAATCCAATCGTTCGGAGAAACCCAACGGAGCTCAGCTCCATCTCCTAGTGCGGGGCTGTGGTTCGTGAAAGTGTGGCGTGCCGTCAATGTGGTGCGTGCTAATGCTACCCAACCCGCGCGCCGCGGCCTCATTGCCGTCGCGTGATTTTCTTCATCAGTGTCGTACAGTACACGTGACGCAGCTCTCATCCGTTCCGATAGTTAACTTCTTCGAAAGAAAAATGCTGATAAAGGCGCTCTAAAGGGTCATTTATGTCCAAGAGTACAATTCAGTCTAGATCCGATTCAGTCTGTAAGAAGAAACGGTCACTTATGCTATTTTAGAATTCCGTCCAAATTGTGTGGGGGGTAAGACTGCTCGAATAATTTAAGAGGAAGTAATCCCGTCAATAAGTTTCTTTGGAACGAGCCATCCCAATACTGTGATTTTGTGGAGAAAAAACTGATGTTTAAATGTGATTTTGTGAAACCATGAAACTAATCGTTTAGGTTCTATGAAAAATTCTCTTTCTAAAACCACTTGTTTTCGATGGGCATGGACATGCGATGAAAAACGAATCGTAAATTCGGGTAGTGCTCCAGGCCAAAGGTTTCAGTTTTTAAATTTACAGGTCTCAAACTTTTGGATATATTACGTGAGTTCTATCCCTGACTTGAATTCAAACTTCCGTTACCAATCACAACCGGCGACAATTTTAACTCGAAAGGGATTTTCACGCTCGTCACCTCACCCTACATGGCTACGTATTGGTGGCGAATCTAGAATTTTGTGATAGGGCGCGGCAACTTTTTTTTTTTTTATAAAGGGAAGTATATTGATATCGCCGAGAGGGTGCGGCAACTAGACACGCCTTTTTAACAATACCGTAATAAAGTGCAAATGTTTTGTGTATAAAACTTGCAAAGTGAGATGTTGTAATTTTCCAATAAGAACAAGAACAAGCTAATCAAATTTGCATAGAGCTAGATGATGTAATTTTGCAGTTAAATAAGACTAAGATTAAAGTTGGAAGAGAGAGAAGTGTTTTAATTTTGCAAGCCAATTCTAAAATGGAAACCATATCGGAGGGTATGTAGCAACAGGGTTGACTATTCTGGTATTCTGCAACCTCTTGCTTCTTGGGTCGGGTCTAGAGATGACATATTCCTTTTTCATAAAAAATATAGTATTATCTAGTACGGATGCTGGGCCAAATGCTAATGGTGAGGCGGGCGCCACCCTCGCACCCTGTTGGATACGCATACGCCCCTGCTACGTATGGGTGTTGTACTGGCGAAAGATAGTACTTCCTCCGTCCACCTTTATATCAATGCTAAGAAGTGAGCCTTATAAAAATGGACGGAGGGAGTACTACTCCTGGTATTCGCAGAGGACCACTGCTACGTATGGGCCTGGGAGAGCATGTGACCGTCCAATAGCATCAGCTCAAAAGAACCGAAAGATGTCGCATGCACCACATCCCGTGAGGCCCACCCGAGTGCATCATGCATTCATGCTGCTTTGCAGGGCTGTGCTAGCTTGCGTGCGCTTCGATCGATCGGTTTCCGACAACGCGCACACGCGCACGAGGAGGAACAAAAACAGGTCTCCCGTCGCCGTCGCCGGCCCAACCGCCTGCCACCGCCACCCGCGGCCGGCAACCTCCTCCTCCGCCGGTCCGCCACCACCCGAACCATCCCCCTAAACACCCCCACCGACCGGAACTCGTCGTCGGTGAGCACCCCACCCCCACTCTCCAAGTTAAGTTCATCCTCGACGGCGGACTTCTCCGCCGCGGCTCCGCGCAGAAACCGCTCACAGTCTTGGTGGAGGAAGAAAAAAAGAAGAGGAAGGAAGAAGAAAAGAAGGGAGGAACCCGCACGCTGATCGCGCGAGCACTAGCGCGCTCGTCGCTGAGCATTTTCGTGCTTTCCGTACCGTTTGCTGCTGGCCGCTTGTCTTTTCTTGGGAGTAGCCCACCGTTCGGCTCGGTCGCTTCGGGAGCGCTTTCTTCCACACTCTCTTGGATACAGTACTACTGTACACCCCGGGATTCGATTCGAAGAAAGTTGCGTACAGAAATCATCCATACCCGAGTGCATCATGCTGCTTTCCATACCGTTGCTGCTGCAAGCCAAGGCGTGAGAAGCAGAAAAACAATAGCTAACCACGTTTTTTCCTCCGAAACTCCCGGTTCCCTCTCGAGGCGATTAGGGTTTCTCGGGTGGCGGTGGTTTTGGCGCACGCTGATTGGATCGGCGGGGCAGAGATCGTCCCTCTCGCCGGCTGGGATGACCTCGACTGCGAGTAGGGGGAAGGAGAAGGAACCCATGGGGGGGAAGATGAGAACCAATCTGGAGGAGGCTTTGGGGAAATTGGATATATCTGAAAAAGAGGCCACTCCGTTCGTGGTAGATGACCAGGATGAAGGTGATCGAGTGCGCTGGTTGCTGGCGGGTAAAGTGCTGCACAGATCTGTGTTCCATGTGCAGACGATCGCCAACGCTCTGAGGCCGGCTTGGGGAAACCCGAAGGGGCTGACCTTTACCCCGGCAGGGGATAACATCTTCGTTGCGGAGTTCGTATCGAAGAGGGATCGTGATCGAGTCTGGGATGGGCCGCCATGGCATGTGAGCAAGAATGCTGTTATCTTGACAGAAATCGAGGATTACATGCGGCCCTCAGATTTGAAGTTTGATAAGCTCAGGATTTGGGCTAGGGTTCTGAATCTCCCGTTTAATCTGCGGGAGGAAAAGTGGTGCAAAGGAATTGCTGCGCAGATCGACAAGGATGCCTCTGATGTATTCTTTGATTTTGTGGGAGGATTTCTGAAAGCTAGAGTCACGGTTGATATTAATAAGCCCCTGAGAAGGTGGGTGCTGATTGAATCTGCGAAAAGGAGAACAACTGATATGTATGAGGTGAAGTATGAGCAACTGCCGCACTTCTGCTTCTCATGTGGAAGATTAGGGCATGCAGATCTTCTTTGTCCAACGCCTGGAAGCCGTGATGCCAAGGGTAATCTCCCTTTCGGGCCAGAGCTGAGGGTCGATGACAGGAAGAAAAGTAATTCGGCTGAATATATGGCTAGAGAGAAGACAACATCAAATAATAGCAATTTCGCTTCAAATTTCTCTTCCAATGCAGCTGAACCAGGGGTGGAGGTAACTTCTCCGGTGAAGAAAAATCCTTCTAATAAGAGAAAAGTGGTTACTCCACAGAAGGTCTACAGAAAATCTTCCAAACCGCTGCTTCTCACTAATGGACCAGTTGATCCAAGCGCTGTGGGCGTACTGGAGGGAGAGACAGTACAAGATCATTTAAGGGGTGAGGAACCGAAGAGGAAAAAACCAACTCCGACGAGCTCGGATAACTCGGCAGCGACTGCTAGGCAGTCCTGCCCGTCCCAATGAGTTGTATGGGTCTGAAGTGCCGGGGGCTTGGGAACCCCGAGGCAGTTCGTGAGCTTCGCTCTGTAGTGAAGCAGGAAGGCCCCGCCCTGCTCTTTGTTATGGAGACAAAATTAAAAAAAGAGAGGGTAGAAAGTTTGCGAATTACTCTAGGCTTTGCGGGAGTGTTCGCAGTTAGCAGTGATGGCCTCAGTGGAGGCATTGGTCTCTTCTGGTCGTCAGATATAGAAGTGACTATAAAGAATTTCAGCTCTGCACATATTGATGCAATGGTGAAGAGGTTGAACAGCTCGTCTCCAGAATGGAGATTCACGGGTTTTTATGGAGCTCCAAGAGTGGAGGATCGTATTCACAGTTGGCGGTTCCTAAAAACACTCTATGGAATCAATCATGATGCTTGGATTTGCCTTGGAGATTTTAATGAGACCTTGCACGGGTCGGAGCACTACTCGCGTAATGCTAGACCGGAGTGGCAAATGAGAGCCTTTCGTGATACGGTTGATGACTGTGAACTTTATGATCTCGGTTTCACGGGGATCCCCTATACGTGGGACAATCGTCAACAGGGTGATGCCAATGTAAAAGCTAGGTTGGATAGAGCTTTAGGTAATGGAGCCTTCCTCGCTAGGTTTGAACATGTGGTAGTTCGACACATAGTTTCTTCGGAATCTGACCATTGTTTCCTTATGGTTGATCTTCGGGAGAATTTGAGCAATCAGAATCATAGAGGAGTAAAACCATTTCGGTATGAAAATGTATGGCAAACTCACATGGATTATGATGGTTTGGTGGCTGAGAAGTGGAAGAAAGGAGCGGGTGTGCATGGTCTGAGTGGCATTGCGCAAAATCTTGAACACTTACAGGTAGCTCTCAGTTCCTGGGGTGCCCGTGAGTTTGGGTGTTTAAAACGAACGATCCGAGAATTACGCAAAAAGTTGGATCGGGTCCGTGGAGTTTCTGTGGGAAGAGGCCCGACAGATGAGGAGACGAGCATTATGAAGAAGCTGCGTCAAACTCTGCATCAGAAAGAGGTGTGGATGAGGCAGAGATCTAGGGTGCAATGGTTAAGGGAGGGTGACAGAAATACCTCGTATTTCCACGCTCAGGCAAGGCAGAGAAGGAGAATAAACAAAATCGAGGCATTAACTCGGTTAGATGGGTCAGTGTGTGGTACTGCGGAGGAGAACGAACATGAGGTGATGCAGTTTTATCAGGGTCTGTATCTCTCGCAGGGAGGTGGAAACATGGATGAATTACTCGATGTAGTACCATCAAAGGTTTCGCACTCGATGAATACTACCCTGGAGCAAAGTTTTGATGGCAGAGAGGTGACAAAGGCATTATTTCAGATGTCACCATCAAAAGCACCAGGGGTAGATGGTTTTACTGCGGGGTTCTTTCAACGCCACTGGAAATTACTACAAGATGATGTGATCCCGGCTGTTTTAAACTTCTTGAATGGGGGTGAGCTACCTGCGGGTATGAATGACACTGCTATTACTCTAATTCCTAAGGTAAATCACCCTCAAAAAATTTCACAATATCGTCCCATCTCACTCTGTTCAGTGTTATATAAAGTGGCAGCAAAGTGTATTGCAAATAGGCTCAGAGGCTTATTGGGAGAGATCATTGGTGAAGAACAGAGCGCTTTCGTGCCTGGACGTCTCATTACCGATAATGTGTTGATTGCTTATGAGAGTGTGCATGCAATGAGGAGAAGGAAGAAAGGGAAAAATTATAGCTGTGCAATCAAATTGGACATGATGAAAGCATATGATCGGGTAGAGTGGCATTATCTCGAGGCAATCATGATTAAGTTGGGTTTCAGTAACAATCTTGTGCGACTGATTATGAAGTGCGTTACTTCGGTCAGGTTCGCGGTAAGAGTGAATGGTGGACTGCTACCTTACTTCACACCGACCAGAGGATTGAGGCAAGGCGATCCTATATCGCCGTATCTTTTCTTGCTGTGTGGTGAAGGTTTTACCTCCTTGCTTAATTATGGAGGAAACTATGTGGACAGGGGCATTAGGGTGAGCTCCCAAGCCCCTTGGATTAATCATCTTCTTTTTGCAGATGATAGTCTCATCTTCTTGAAGGCTTGTGTCCAAAGTGCTGACAGAATTAATGATATTCTTCGTATATACAGTGAGTGCTCGGGACAAAGGATCAATAAAGAAAAAAGTGCTATTTATTTTAGCCCAAATACCCCTGATGGCTTAAGACAATTACTCAAAACCTCTTTGGGTATAGATGTGGAGGCCTTCAGTGAGCGTTACCTAGGTCTCCCGACAGCTGCAGGCAGACTGACTAGTGGATCCTTTGAATATATCCATGATCGGGTACGTGGAAAACTACAGGGAGGATCAGAACGCATGGTCTCGTGTGCAGGGAAAGAGATTCTGTTAAAATCGGTTATCCAAGCTATTCCGACGTATGGAATGAGTTGTTTTCTCTTGAATAAGAAGACCTGCAGCAAGCTGACGTCAGATATGGGGAAGTATTGGTGGAGTTCTTCCCTGGACCGCAGGTCTTTACACTGGATATCTTGGGAGAAGCTTGCCACCCCAAAATGCAGGGGTGGAATGGGTTTTAGGAACCCGAGGCTTTTCAATCTTGCTCTACTAGGAAAACACGGATGGAAACTCATGACAAATGAGGGTTCCTTATGTTCACGAGTGTTGAAGGGAAGATATTATCCCTCGACTGATTTTATGCAGGCCACTGTTCCTCGAAATGCCTCTGCTACATGGAGAGCAATTGTGGCTGGGCGAGAAGCGTTGCGGAAGGGAATGATCCGACGTATAGGAGATGGCTCATCGGTGTCTACGTGGACTGACAAGTGGATACCAGGTATTCTTTCGATGACACCTGCGGTGCAAATCGGAGATAGCATAATCCCGAGAGTTGCAGATTTAATTGATCATGAAACAGGAAGGTGGAAGATCGAGAAGATTAGAGAAAATTTCATAGCCCCCGATGCAGATGCTATTCTGAATATTCCGCTGAGACGCGGCGGGGGCGAAGATTATTGGGCGTGGGCTTTAGAACGCAACGGAGTCTATTCTGTAAAATCGGCGTACCGATCTCTGGTGATCCACAACGAGCAAGAGGCTCAAGGAGAAGGGACGGCTACCGAATCCTCATCGACAGAAAAACAGCAATGGATTGCCTTGTGGAAGCTCAACCTACAGCCCAAGGTACGGGTCTTTTGGTGGCGAGTACTAAGAGGTATACTGCCTGTTGAAGCGATCTTAAAACATAGACATATTTCAAAGAGTGGAACTTGTAAGCTATGCAAATCAGAGGAGGAGGACCTCATGCATGCTATGATTTCATGCTCACATGCACAGGCCTTTTGGCGTGAAGCTCAAGCTTGGCTCGATTTCAAATTGCCAAGTTTACATCCAGTAACGTGGGATCGGGATATTCTTTTGGATCAGCGGTTCAGTGAAGGAGATAGGCTCAAGATTATTACCACAATGTGGGCTATATGGTCTTCGAGGAACAGTTGGAACCATGATAAGGGGGGATACAATCCTGCCCAGTCTCTGAAAAACATAAAAGAGGCTCTGGTGATCATTGATTTGCCGAGAAAGTATGCAAAGCCTGCACTAGGCTACGGCTGGCGTCCTCCAGAGGAAGGGGTGATCAAGATTAATACTGATGGAGGAGTGTCGATGGATACACGCACGGGAGGAGGAGGAGGGGTTGCAAGATCCTGTTCTGAATTCTTGGGGGCGTGGGCAAAACCTTTTCCGGGGGTGACGGACCCCCTAATCGTCGAGTGTTTGGCTATCCGAGAAGGAGTTTTATTCGCCAATCTACGAGGATATTCAAAGCTGGTGATTGAGTCAGACTGTCTGGAGATGGTGAATCTCTGGACAAATAGACATAATTCTCTGTCTATTGTGTCTCCGGTGTTAGATGAAATTGGAGAGCTAGTCTCGGATTTTAGTTTCTTTGATATCATACATGTAATAAGGCACTCTAATCATGCTGCTCACCTCTGTGCAAAGCTAGCTTGCACATTGACTGTGACTAGCAGTTGGATTGGAGAAATCCCGGACTTCCTGGTTGTGAGCCTCCTGGCTGACAAGGCAGGCTCTGGCTAAATAAAGGTCTCTATATTTCCCGCAAAAAAAAAAAAAAAAAAAAAAATACCGTTGCTGCTGCCCGCTTGTCTTTTCTTGGATAGCATCCGACCGTGGGGAAGGAAGAGCCTGGCATCATACGGTAGGGAGTACAGTACTACTTTGTTGGTAGCAGCCTCCAAGAAAGAACGGAAAGATGTCGGGAGTATCAGCTCAAAAGAACCGAAAGATGCCTACCACTCGTACCCACCACATTCGATTCGGAGAAAGTTGGCTCGCACTCCTACAGATACCATCCAACGCCTTCCATGGTCCATGGATTTACTTTTGGGAAATGACGCAGGTCAGAGAAGGACATGCGAGCGGGCCGGGGCTGGGCTGGCATCTTCCCATCTACTCAGCCTGCCCTACTCCATATGTGGCCACAGCCCTACTCAGTACTCCACCGGCGCCGGTATTCTGTCCCGCGTCCTAAAATGTGCCCAACATGCATACAGATGTTGGACACATCCGGTGTCCTCAAACCCAAAATTTGAAAAGCAAAAATATCAGGTCGGATCATTGCAAAGTATGTAAAAATTTACTCCCATTCGACTGCACTCTACGTTAATAAATAATCCCTTCATTTCAAAATAATTGTCTCAACTTTGTCTAAATATAGACGTATGTAGTATGTCTACATACGTCTACATTTAGACAAAGTTGAGACAATTATTTTGAGATGTAGATGATGTCGCCATTGTCGAGACATCGTAGTAAGGATCATAGACGGGGGTGCCATGAGCCTACTGGTAGAGACGTGGGGGACGTGGTAGTACGACAATCGAGAACACCAAGTTTTACCCAGGTTCGGTACGTCGCAACTAGGCGACGTTCCTACTACTGCAATCTCACTAAATCAGGTCTGAAGCATGAAGTATACAAAGTATAAAGAGAGTAGGGTTTCGCAAACTCGGCGAGGGTCAACTTCTCGACGACTTGGCTTCTAGCTAATTGTCTCTTTCTTTCTTCTCTTCCGTCCGGCTTTATATAGATAGCCGGGTTAGGGCTTACATAAAGGAAATCTATAAGACTACGGAAAGTATCTAACTTGGAAAACAAGGAATCTGTCTTCTCCTCCAGGCCGCGCCACTTTGGGTCGTGGTCCGGGTTCTTCTAGAATCCGGCTTCTTGCACATCAGCTTACTGGGCCGCCCAAACGACTGTGATCCACTACCAACAGGTCACCCGGGTCAATGTCGGATATCCCCCTAATCGGTATATATCCGACAGTAGCCCACAAGAAGGATTGAGACTTTATTCCGTCGACTTTCGTTAATTTGCATTCTTTTCCGAGAATTGCTGGCGTCTTGTCTTGATTCTTCTTTTCCCAAAAAAATCATAACACATAACTCGTATTTTACCAAAATCCGCCATTTTCTTCCACGATCCTTCGTGAAGAAGGAACTTCATGACGTCAGCGATGAAATCTCATCCGGCTTTCATGCGGATGTCCCGTTTCCGGGAAAGGAAACGGGCATTCCGCCTTTCGTCAATTCCGAGACAGTTCCCCATGATAATTGGGCAGTGGACGCGGTCCAGACTCTGCCTACAGATCTGATGAGGATCAAAAGGCGAATTGCCAAGCTCGTTTCCGCCCCCTCTTCTCTTACCGACATGGACATTCTCCTGTGCTGGCTTCAAAGGCGGATTCAACCTTTGGCTCACAGCGGAACTTGGCGCATGTGTGATTACAAGGGCCCAGAAGACGCAATGAGGGCGACCAACAAGTCTTTGTCGGAGAAAGACTTGACGAAATGCGTCAATCAGCTGGTTTCAACTCGTGACCAATACGAGGAGAGCCGGCCAATGTACAACGCAGAAAACCCAGCTCCAAAGGTATGGTTTTGTCATTTTGGGCATTTTTTCTCGGATGTTTTTCTTACCCGGACTTTATCTTTTTTTGACAGCTTCTAACCCTTCCGGAGGCTGAGCTCGCGACCGACGAGGAGTTGGACGCCCTTCGTGCTAATTCCAATCTGGCGGAAGGAAGCGCAAGAAGATGTCCGCCTCTCAGGAGGTTATTGACCTTGACGGCGTGCCCGTCGCAACTTCCGGGTAAAAAAATCATGGGTTCTTTCTTTTCTATGCTTTTTTTGTGCATGTTGATTTTCGGAATCTCATTTCTCGGATTTTCTGTCTTCTTTTTATTTCTAGCCTTGCCCCTACCACGTTGAAGGGAAAAAGGCGCAAGAAGCACAAAGCTGCTTCTCACAGAGGAGCAAAGCCCTCTTCTGCTGCTGCCCTAGATACTCCTACAGTAGCAGGTGAAGAATACTCGGCTGCCCGGGAGGACGAGCACCCTTTGCCGTCCAGCCAGCCCATTGCATCCAACTCGGATGCGAGGGAAATGGTGGAGCCGAAAGAGGGAGGCCCTTCAAACATTCCCAAGGAGGAGCCCATCCCGAATTTTGACAAGGATTTCAAGGTAAAAGAAGAGAATTTTGATAAATACAGATGTATTCATCCGTGGGCGACAAAATACTTCGCTCCAGCTCCTTTAATCCGTCCCTGACCGCAAGGCGGACTTATAGTTAGGAATAACTACGTGTTCTCGCCTCGACAGGTCATACAAGACAGTCTTTGCCATGTCGGGATCCTCTTTGCCGAATACGCAAAGGAATTTAACGACAATCTGGCAAGCCTTACAAATATGAGCTAGGTAAATATCTCTAGCCCCAAGCATTTAACCAATTGTATATTTTTTTGACTGAATGGTTTCTTCTTAATCTTGCTTGATTTTTTACATAAGCGATACTTCTCTTGTCCGTGTTTCAGCAAACTGCCGTGACGATTAATAGGGAAGTTTTCCATAAACTTACCATCAAGAACAAGGAGGTGAAAACTCTCCTTAACATTCTTGAAGACAAGGACTCGGAGTTGGCTTTCGTTCAGCAAGAGCTGAAAGTCTCGACAGGTAAATGTTTTACCATTTGAACTGCTTGAAATTTTCTAAGTCATTTTTCAAGTTTTAAACTCTTTATTTTCCTTACTTTTCAACTTCTTTGGCGAAAGCCAAACAAATTGCCGAAGATTCTGGCAATGCCGAGAATCTCCGTAAGAAGAATTCTAAAGATTTACCACGGTAAAGCTTGAGAAGGAGCTTCTGGCTAGCCCACTTGCTGTTGGCATTGCCGAATCCAAGGCTTCCGCCTAGGCCGATAGGTATAAGGCCACCATCTAGTACCTGGAGAATGTGCTAAATCAACGCCTTGAAGAAGGCATTGAAACGGACAAAGTTCTCGGTAAGTTTTTTCCTTATACTTTTTACAGTATGTTTTCTTTTTCTCCTTCTCTATTTTTTCTAACTTTTCATTGTTGATTCAAACAGAGGGGAACCCCTTACTTACCCGGATTGATAGAATTCAGGCTTTCGGGAGGATCTTCGCCGCGCTGGAGACTGCGGGGATGTTACTTGTTAACAAGTACATTTCCGACAAATCGGAAGAAATTTCGGAAGTTAGCAAGCTTCCGGAAGCAATCAAGGAGGTGGCGAACGGACTCCACCGACAACGTCGCCATCGATTCTCATCTGCGCTTTGTCGTCCACGCCATGGAACAACACCTCGTTGGTCTGATCAAGCGATCAAGCGTTCATCTTCGCCAAGCACGTTCCCGAGTACACGCCTACCACCGATCGAGCTACGGGTTGTCGTTTTGCCGCCCCTTTGGGCCGCAACGCCGTCGTCATTGGTCCACGTCGCCGACTGCCGATGCGCCTTCCCAGGCGTGTATGCTGCGGGTGGCACCACATCAGCTGCACCGACTCCCGTCCTTCAGTTGCGCCGCCCTCAGGGTGTACCGTCCCTGTACGCGACCGTCTTGACCACCCCCGCGCATTAGCGTCCTTGGCTCCCTCTGCACCTCCTCCCTCGGCGCGGATCGCCAACGTCCATGCATGGTCTTCGTCACGCCGCCGGGTTCCTCCTCACCTACTTCGAGTGCCGCCGTCGCACTTCCACACGTAACCTGTGTAGCCACTCTCAGCCTTCGCAGGTCCCGCCGACTACGCCTTCATCAGTTTAGGCGTCCAGCATGACCACTCTAGGTCGCCGCTGGTCCGCCGCCTTCTACGTATTCGTCCACTACGATCTCGTCGCCAGCGTCATCGTCTCGTCCCGACCACTTCGTCTACTCTGACAACCGCGGACTGCATCGACAATTCTATTACGTCGCTCTGTGCCCGCAACCGTCCAGGAGGCCTCCTCTGCTAGTCTCATTGAGATTGGAGCATGGTTTATGATGGCCCCTGCCTCCGCACGTCTGTACTGGCAATACCGGCACGTGCATTCGTCCTCGATGTGTTCCCGAGTCTGTCAAGGTTGGATCGGCGCCTCGTCTTCATCGGCTTCGACAACGTCACCGACATCGATTCTTCCTTTACGACTGCCCCGACCGCGTCACCGACACCGTCTATGCGTACTCGGTTCTGGCAAAACCGGAGTATGCCATCGTCCCCGTTGTGCGCCTGTTTCTTGCAAAACCATGGTCCCATCTCGTCCTTGACGGCTCGGACTGCATCGACTTCAGCATCGACTCTCCTCCTCGGTGACTGCCTCGACGCGTCTCTGTCACTCTCATCGCGCACTGTGCGCATGCGGCTTCATGTGCGGCTCTCTCAACACCGGCATCCTACCACGACATCGACCACGGTTACCCCTCGCACGGCTACCACGACTAAGGTTGCACCGCCCTACGCTCTCGGCTACCTGGACATCGGCACAAAGGGATATCACCTCGCTTGAGCACTCATCAGCTTCATCTACAGTCCAAGCATCGCCGACGCGACATCGTCCACGACGTTCCCGCTCCTACCGCGGGGGAAAGTCAGCCCACTAAATTCTACTTCGGTTTCTCTCCAGTCTGACCGTCCGCGACGCTTCTGTTGTTCGTAACTCTGCCGCTACAACTGCGGGGCGATATTAGAGATATATTAGGTGTACGTATATTTGATAGTTTTGGATTTGTATTCAATCTCCTACTCTATCTCTACGAGGTTTTTGCCCTCCAAGTTTGTACCTCAATACCCATGAGGCTCAATAATACATTCACCATATTCCGCGAATCTCATCCTTCTACAAATGGCGCCGGACGCTTGACTAACTATCTCGACCAATATTGAACCACACACATCACACCTCTTTGGTAACCAATATGATAGTGATGACAATGTTTTGAAAAACTGCCAAAAATTCAAACAGAATGTGAATGATTTTTCGCCCCAAAAATGATACACGGAGCATCATCCATAAATTAGAGCAGCTCTTGTCGATCGGTGACATGGCATACACCACCCACATATAAAACAGTAGACAGCCCCCACATGTCATTGGATATGTGCTGCTAGCTGGTTGGTGGCCCGGTTCGCGTATTTGAAAGAGACCCGTTTCCCTCCTTTGTGGCGTGACAGCGTCGAACTTGTCGCTGTATACAAGTTTGGAAGCGTTTGCATGTAACGTACCAAGCTTGGATTTTCTGAACGATACGCCATAAATTCCGGCAACAATTAATCGTATGCAAAGAGGTGGCGATTTGTACGCCATGAAATTCTTCCTAAATAGGAGCGAGCCAATTTCCACACGATTCGGCCCTGGCATCTACTAGTGGGTTGACAGTTTATTTCGTTCCTATAGTGGGTTGAGACTGTTGGTTGAGATATGCTAAAATTTCGGTGGTTCGGCACGCAACTTGGGCACCGCACCCCTCTCTTTCTATATAAAACGGGTCCTCTGCCCGTACCCCTCCCCCACCTCCCTGTTGAGCTTTTTCTTCCTCCTCTGCTACCGTGTTCATCCTCACAAAACCGAGGACCCAAAAAGTCCCATCTCCACCATGAATTCCACCTGTATGCAAGAGGATGTTGAAGCTGTCTTGTCTTGATCCAAAGACACATGTGTTCATCATCCTTCAAAGGTCAGAGATCAGCCGGATCTAAGGCATATGTGTTCATCGTCCTTCAAAGGACAGAGATCAGCCGCCGGAGACGGATAGACTGATCTCTCTTCTTTGGAAGACGATGTAACCGATCACCAGAGGAGAAACTGCAGAGGAATTTACATGGCCTTCTTTTCCCACAAG
Source organism: Alopecurus myosuroides (assembly GCA_028641055.1). Taxonomy (NCBI): domain Eukaryota; kingdom Viridiplantae; phylum Streptophyta; class Magnoliopsida; order Poales; family Poaceae; genus Alopecurus; species Alopecurus myosuroides. The sequence goes on along the minus strand of CM054060.1, from coordinate 5,812,307 downwards.
AGAACCAGGATTCTTTATTTGATCTCTCGATCCGGTCTGTGCACACTTTTTTTTTATGTGTGTGTGTGTGTGTGTGGCCAATACCCTGTCCTGAGTTCGGCCTCCTTCAAATTCCCTTTCGCCGCCGATGTCACAGGATAATTTTTGTTTGATTTTCTGGCCAGCAGGTTCGTTGTCTGAATTTCTTGAAACGTTACTGAAGAATTGCAGGCAATCCCATCTTAGCCCCGGGATGGGACGGAGACAGGGCATCATGCCCGCGGCGTGCGCCTCAGCCCATAATCACCTGCGCGTGTTTGAGCCCATATGTCTACCGGGCCTGCAACTCCAAGCTCGTGATTTCGATCCGGCCTTAATGGATCGTCGCGTGTTCAGAAGCTCGTGATGTTCAATCCGGCCCGTGCGAGCCTGCACTTCCCGGCTTCCCGCGCCCCCTTAATCCCGGCAGCGCTTCGCGAAAGTTCCAGTCCCTTCCTCTCGCGAGGTCTGGCCCCGGACTATAAAATCCCCCGCCCCTTGCTTCGGCCCCTTCCTCTCGCTAATTGTTTCACCCCACCGCCCGCCTCCTCAGCTGAGATAAGCAGACGCTCGCCTCCCACCGGAAGACGCCCACCTCCAACGAGAGCTCGCCTCGTTCGCCGTACGTTTCCAGATCTCATTCCGCCCCGCATCTCGGTTCTCTGCTGTTTCATCGATCGATTGCGTGTTCTGTTAGTCTCTAGTTGCATCTCTGTTCTCCGGCGTTTTCGTTGCATGCTCTGGTAGTCTAGATCTCAGATTTGAGCATTTCCAGGCGATGGTGATCCGCACGGGCTCCGGAGCGGAGGACTCCGACTCCGAGGAGGTGGTCACGGGGAAGCACCACGACATCGGCCAGAAGACGTCCGAAATCGGCACCGAGATGCTCTCCTCTGACGCTGAAAACGACACCGAGATCCTCTCCTCTGACGCTGACGCCAAGTAAGCCCCCCGATCATTGATGACTCGATGGTCCTGATAGTACTGTTGCTGCTACTGCTAGTATTTTAAATTCGTTATCTACCTGTTCATCCAGGGGCGTGAGTGCTGTGGATCACTCCATCAAGTTTGGAGTTGTCGGGGTCCTTTCTCCTGATCCCCTTCTGCCTGCGCCTGTCGATCAGAGCCTCCCCGCGACTGTGGTTCAGAGCCTCCCCGCGCCTGTCCATCAGAGCCTCCCTGCGCCTGTTGATCCTGTCCATGAGAATCTCCCTGCGCCTGTTGATCCTGTCCATGAGAATCTCCCTGCGCCTGTTGATCCTGTCCATGAGAATCTCCCTGCTCCTGTTGATCCTGTCGATGAGAATCTCCCCGGGCCTGTCCATGAGAATCTCCCTGCGCCTGTTGATCCTGTAAATGAGAACCTCCCTGTGCCTGTGGATGCTCACGACGAGTAAGTCTTCTGAATTTTCAGAGTATTTCACTATTTCGTACCGGCAGATATGCTTCTCTAGTGCTGACATAGTGCTTGTGCTTACAGAGACGAGGTCCCAGTCATAGCTGATGCTGATGAGGCGGGAGCAGATGTTGACGACGAGTATGACTTTTCGATTTTGTTTGCTTACTAGTACCTGCTCCTGAATACCTTGTCCTTGTCCTGACATGTTGCTTTCTGCTTCCAGTGAGGGGTACACTGTAGTTGCCTCCCGCAAGTTTGGTATGGTTCGTGGAAGGTTTCCTGAGGGTCCTTATGTTGCACCGCCTGGTATGACACCAAGTCTCGTCTACTTTGAATTGTCACGTTAAGATCACTGTGATAGCTTATAGGCTGTGATGCATGCTGTCTGTCCTGTTTGAACATGCCTGTAGGATTGTGAGAGTTATACCGTTGACAGCAAACCAAGTTATGTAATGCCCAGGCTTTCCTTTGTTATGCATGTCATGTGTTTCTGTATCTTGAATCACTTTATGTCCAGATGTTGTGCTTGTTCTTGGATTATATGTCCCTTTATGTCCATATGCTATGCATGTTCTTGGTATGTCATTCTGTATCTGGAATCTCTTTATGTCCAGATGCTAAGCTTGTTCTTGGATCATGACAGATATTTATGTATCTGGAATCACTTTTATCTCCTAAGTTTTCTGATTATATGTCATATCTGTTTTTATGTGTGAAATTCCGTTTTGATCAGATGTTAGTTTCTTTGATTACATGTCTGTTTTCATGGCTGGAATTACTTTTGTTGTAGATGCTAAGTAGGTTCTTTGATTACATGGAATTACATTGTACTTGTGGTTTATTTATGCATTTTTTATTTCAGAACATGTCTGTGAAAATGAGATCCTATGGGAGCCAAAGTCAGGTTCCTTGCGTAAAACCACGCAATGGTCTCAAGCTCGCAAGGGGCGGTACATGAATACCCCTGAAGGAGCAGCCTTTTTTGTTCATGGGTCTTTTGGCCAGAATTCATTGGAACATTAGGTTAGTCAACTTTCCTGTCAAGCCATTGATGTCAGAAGTCTATTTGGTTCTACTGTCTCATGTGTTTGTTCAATCATTTTGCAGGAGGTTTTTCTAGTCATGTCTGCTTAGCATCAAAGTGAAGCCCTTCGAGTAGCTGAGTGTAAAGAGTGAAGTCGTTCCAGTTGCTGAGTATGAAGAGTTGAGTCCTTCCGGTTGCTGAGTATGAAGAGTTGAGCCGTTCCAGTTGCTGAGAGTATGGGGAGTAGAGTCCTTCCAGTTGCTGAGGGTATGGGGAGTAGAGTCCTTCTAGTTGCTGAGAGTATGAGGAGTAGAGTCCTTCCAGTTGCTTTGCGTCTGAGTATAGTTCTTACAGTTGCTGAGCGTAGGGTGAAGTCCTTTTAGTCGATAACCAAATTCCTGTGTGTATGAGCTCAAATACTTAGACCTACTGTTACCAGCGGCTTGTCATCTGTGATTGAGCTTTTGCAGCTATGACAATGCAGCTTGTGGTTACCCTTGAGGCTTATTGTGACAAGTTGATTCTTCTTGCATGCTATAGGTAGCTATAATATTGCAGCTTGCATTACCTTTAAGCCTGCTTGTGACAAACTGAGTATTGATGCATATTAGCTACTCCCTCCGTTCAACAATAGATGACTTCCACATATCTATATATGGATGTATGTAGACATATTTTAGTGTCTAGATACATCCATATATAGATATGTGAAAGTCATCTATTGTTGAACGGAGGGAGTAGTTATGATAATGCAGCCTGAAGTCACCCTTGAGCATGTTTATTACGAGTTTTATCTGACAACCTGAGTTTGCACACTACGTAGAATTTTGCTTGGTTGTGCAATTGAATGTGTGTATTGAAATGGTGAGTGTACCTAAATTCATAAGAACAAGTCTCAAATGTTATTTCTGATTTTCAGTTGCGGTATGTTTAGTGAATGCTGAATGTCAGCGTTTTGTTTTTAACAAGCACTTTTGCTTCGCATGCCTAGGGACATGTTCTGGGTGTACCTGAAGGAGAGATTGTACAACAAACCTTGGAATTTCCATACAGGAAGGAGGGTAACTAGATAGATTCCATATTTTTAGATTTCGATTTAGCTTGTACTTAATGAAATTCAGTAAAATGATGGAATTATCTTCAGAAGATCATGCTGTTGCAATAATCTGACAGAACATACTCCACCACAGAGGAAATTCGAATCTGCACGCCCTGCATCTGCACCCCCTTAACGCAAGCCAAGGGAAAAAAAATGATTGCCATACGATCTCAACCCCGACGACTCTCTATCGGTTGCCACCGCATCAAACGCGGCCATACAAGACAGTGCTCCGTGGGAGCTGACAATGGAGGGTACTCTTCTTGGATGGCGCGCTCGCCGCCTGGCAGCACTATCGCCCTCCTGGACGGCGTTCTCACCGCCCTGCATCGCGTTTTCAGGTGGGCGGCCGTTGCTCCGACACTTCATCAGCCTGCGGTGACCAGTTAATCGGTCTGCGACCAAAGATACAACATTTTCAATTTTGCATTTATAAACCCTCTACCGATGCAGATAGCAACGTATAACTGTACAGCTACAATTTCCATAGTTCTAACCAAATCGTTCCCAATTTAATTCAGAATTTAAATCTATATTGTTTTAACCAAATTTGAAGAAAAACTGTCACCACACCAATTATGTTTTGCTCTTCTTTCGCAGCACAAGTTACCATCGGCATAACAGAAAAAACATTACTCTGTTTGGGAACAAATATTTTTCAGTTCAATTATGCTCAGTAATGGAAGCCAGTGAGTGCTTTCCTCTTCGGTGCCACTAGGCAGTACCGTAGTAGACAGAGTCAAGTGCACAAATAGTCTCTAAACAGGGCACCAAATGTCACATCGAGCTTAGCAATTTTAGATAAGTGGCAGCGTAGTTATCTAATTCTAAATGAGTTTTCATCAGAATTCAACGATGGTTTTGAAATTGAAATCTTACACAAGTCCAAAAAAGCAGACAGCACAAGCTACTAAGATTTCATATTAGAATGTGAATGATACTCAAGTACTTTCCTTTACTTCATGGTATGATGATCAGCCTGTCCGGATTCAGAAACTAACTAATGGATCTGTACAAATATTTTGAGGTCAAGTGAAATAAAAATCGACTTCTCGATTCCTGATATAGTGAACATGATCAAAGAGTCGTGTAGAACTGAGGTGGCTAGCTTTACACTAGAATGCTAACGTAACGAAGGGCTTTCCGTGTTTTCCTGCTTGAATATAACATTTATTTGACTTCTAAGTGTACTGAGAAAATCATCGTTTTGTTGTTACTAGCCCAATGGTTTGGCTGTGAGGTAAATAACCCTAGCCCCATGGGTTCAAATCGTGGTGTTGCCCCACATTTTTTTAATATTTTATTTAATTATAATTAAAGAAAGAAAACATACATTTATCAGTAGAAGATTTTTTTTATTTAACGTCTCCTCACAATCTTGTCTGACACACACATATGGTTGTCTCACATACAGATGCGCATATGTACACAAAACAGTCTTCTTCGTCTCGATCAGTTCCGATCTAACTTAGCGTCTCTTGCCCTTTTTGTTGTCCACTGAATACTTTATGCCGGCTACCTTGAGATTTCTTCGCGTGAACGGAGAACCTTGGGTATATAGGGATGTCTTCCTTCTTACTTTACCGGTAGTAGGCATGTCGAAGTGCTTGTCGAACTCCTTCTCGATCTTCGGATCCCGTTCTTGTCCAATTCTTCCTTGTTGGCGTCTCCTTCCATTCTGATGATGCTCCTCTTTCCCCTCCTCACGACAACACGGGTAGGCCTTGAAGGGTCGCTGTCTCGCTGATGAAGAAGCATTGGTCAACTTGGCTAGCGAGTACCCATGGCTCATTTTTCGCGGATGCGTTCTTCAATTTGACATCGGGTATAACCATGGTGGTGAAATAGCGTCCTTCTTTCTTGACATTCTTGGCCCATCTCACACGGAACATTGGCACCACCGTCTCTCCGCAATAGTTGAGCTCCCATATCTCCTCGATCTTTACGAAGTATCTTTCCTTGACATTAGTCTCGTCATCGCCATATGATAGCATAGTTACTCCTGAGTTTTGATTTGCGCTACTCCTGTCCTTGTCCTCGGTGGAGAATCTGTAACCGGAGATCTCGTACCCCTGATAGGTCTTTACGTTCTTCCCGGGGCCCTGTGATAAGGTGTATATCTTCCATAGAAGGCATTTTGCTCCGTGCTTCAATCAGTTGACTTTGCTTGAACCAACGTGTGAAGCCGGAGTTGTGCTCTTTGGTTACGTCTCCCATCTTCCCCGGCCCGCTCATTTCGATGTAATTCTGGTTGATTAAGCTTTTGTGCTCTTTCACGAAAGTCTCGATCAATTTTAAGTGTTGTAGCGCGACCCGTTGAGCCCTTTCAAAGTCATCGCGTAGTTTCTGAATGCCGACATGGACGTCGCGGCAGCCCTCGCGGTGACCGACTCCGGTGAGCCTGCCGAGGTGCGTCCTGGTGGACAGACCGACATCCTGGTCGTCCTTGGTGCTTAGGTAATTGTCGCAGAAGGAGATGCACTCGTTGGTAAGAAATCCTTTGGCCATGCTTGCGTCTGGACGGGCCCTATTGCGAACGTATCCTTTCAGGACACCATTCTGCCTTTCCATCGGCATCGTGTAGTGCACGAACGTCGGGCCGAGATGCGTGATGTCATCAATGACATGGAGAAGCAGATGCACGCATATATCAAAGAATGCCGGCGGGAAGTAAATCTCGAACTCGCATAGTATCACCACGATCTCATCCTGTAGCATCTTGAGTTGTGTCACGCTGATCGACTTCCGGGTGATGATGTCGAAAAAGTTGCAAAGGCCAAACAACGTATCACGGATGTGCTCGTCCATTATCTCTGGGATCGCAACGGGAAGTATCTGCGTCATGAGAACGTGACAATCGTGAGACTTCATCCCGGTGAACCTCTTCTTCGCTAAGTCCAGATATCTTCTTATACTCCGTGAGTATCCGTGAGGAACTTTGACTTCTAGGAGGCACCTGAAAAACTGCTCAAGCTCCGGCGGACTCAATGTGAAGCAGGCAGTGGGAAGCACCACCGTGTTCTTTTTAGCCTTTTTGCGGGGACATTGAGTCCCTTCCGTATTATCCTCATCATTCTCATCATCATCACTATCGACGGGGCCATGTAGATTTTTCCTAATGCCAAAATGTTTCAGATCGTATCTTGCTTTCGGCCCATCCTTGGACTTTTCCGAATTGCAAATAGTGCCAAGCAGACTCTCTGTAACATTCTTCGTAATGTGCATCACATCGAGGCTATGGGGCGTGTGGAGAACCGGCCAGTACTCCAAGTCGACAGACATTGCTTTCCATACACCCAGCAGCGGCTTTGTCTTGGGTCGCTTCTTTCCCGGCGAAGGGCACTCATCCCAATTTTTTAGAAGCTCGCCGATTTCTGCGCCGCTCCTCGTGTGCAGGGCTCCATCGGGCTCGTCTTTCTCTTTACCATTGAACAACTCACCGCGTTTTCTCCATGGGTTATCCAGGTGAAGCCACCTTCGATCCCCTGGGTACACGGTTTTCCAAGACCCATGATCCCTTGATAGCTGGAGATGCAGGGTCCCGTCCATGCACTTCACGCAGCCGCAGAATCCGTGGCCGACCTGGGCAGATACATACGCGTAACCAGGATAGTTCGTGACCGTCATGAGCAGCGCGGCTCTCATATCGAAATAATGTCTAGTGTAGGCGTCCCACGTACGGGGTGGCGTCTTCCACAACGTTTCTAACTCGTCTTTCAGCAGCCCGAGATACAAATGCACGTCGACACCTGGTTGTTTCGGCCCCTGGGATGAGAATACTCAAGTGTATGTACTTTTGCTTGGTGCACATCCACGGGGTAGGTTGTAAGGCCATACAAACACGGGCCAGCTGATATGCGTGCTACTCTGGTTGCCAAACGGATTGAGTCCATCGGTGCTCATACCCAGTCTGACGTTCCTCGCGTCGCCCCCGAAACTCGGGAAAGCTATGTCCAATGCTTCCTACTGGGCATCGTCTGCAGGATGTGTCATGATATAGCCCTTCTCTGGATCTTCTTCCGGCTTCTCCCTTTCCGCGTGCCATTGCATGAGCTTTGCTTCCTTAGGGTCCACGTATTACCGCTGAAGACGGGGAGTGATAGAAAAGTACCATACCACTTTTCGAGGAACTTTCTTATTGTTGGTTCCACTCTTGTATCGTCCGTGGCCGCACTTCGGACATGTGGTTCTGTCGTTGTACTCCCCCCGATAAATTACACAATCATTGATGCAGGCGTGGAATTTTTCGTGCAGTAGGTCAAGAGGGCACACGACTTTCTTGGCCTCGTTTATACTAATTGACAATGTCTTCCCCTCGGGAAGGTGGTCGTGCCAGAATTTCATATTCTTGTTGAACCTCGAGTCGGTCCATTTGTTTTGCATCTTCATCTTCAGAGTAGAAAGCGTTACATGCAAGCGCGTATCCTCAGGGCGGCACCCAGGAAACAACGGAGTCACCTCATCTATCTTCATTTGCACCAGCTTGGCTTTCTCCCTAGCTGCAGCTATGTTGTTGCTCGTCTCCTTGAGAAGCATATCCTGAACATGAGAGTCCCGCAAGGCTGAAATTAGCGGGGTCTCCGTGTTCACGTCTTCATCGTCATGTTGATCTTCTCCGCCGACATCTTCTTCTTCATGATGATCTTCTCCGCCGTCATTTCCTTCGTCACCTCGCTCGCCCTCGTCTTCATGCACACCTTTTGCTGCCGGTGCCACCTGGTTGTGGTCGTCAATGAAACCGCGTTTGAGAAGGTGCTCCTCCAACTGTCCGAAATCAGGGTCAATCCAGCGCACGAGTTTGCATGATCGACACAGACATCTTATCTGCCGCGTGTTGCACCAAATCATGTCCGCCTTCGCGTCCTTATTGTATCTAGTGATTCGAGTAGAGCTCATTTCTAGTACCATGGTTGCCTGCACACACATAGAGCAGAAATTAGAACCGCAACATGCACACACATGCATAGTCGCCAGAAAAATTCAGCATGACCTCTCCTATAAGCAGGACATATGGGGTAGTGCAAAAGTTTGCCGAAATGGAAATGAATCAACATTTCGGCAAACATCCATGCACCATGGCCGCCCGCGCGCGACAATCAGTCCACCTTCATGACAAGCACCCATACACACCGATATCCACACAAGACATGCATATGCACCTCCAACTATAATCACCTAGTAGATTCGATACCGAGACGCGAACAGAGCGAGGAAGGAGGGATCGGAGTATAGATGGAGGATAGGGCTTCCACTCAACAACAAGAAACCTCACGAACAATTATATATCAAACAAATTAGGTTCACCTACCAAAAATGGAGTATTAAATGTGTAAAATGGTAGGGGAGAGAAGGGGGTCGAGTTAGCAAGACACTTGTGAACGAAATGAGGGAGGGGAGAGAGAGGGGGATGCCATATTTATGTGCATAGTGCACATATTTTGTGGCGCACCCTCAGTATATTCTGTGGCGCACGGCTGGGCTGCACCATAGCAAAGCCACACTCTGTGGCGCACGGGGACACGTGCGCCACAGAATATGGTTTTTCTGTGGCGCACCAGCAGCCGTGCGCCACAGAAAATCCATATTTTGTGGCGCACCTCTGTCCCTGCGCCATAAATATAGTTTTCTGACAGCCAATTCAATGATTGGTGCGGGCCCCACAGAATTTTTGTGGCGCGCAAGGGAACCATGCGCCATAGAATTATCGTTTTCTGTGGTGCACCACTAGCTGTGCGCCACAAAATTTTATTTCTATGGCGCATGGCTGCATGGTGCGCCACAGAACTGCATCCATAGAAAGGCACTTCCCTACTAGTGCATCCTAGGCCGGCTTCCCTGCGACTCTAGGCCGGGGTGCTCTGTTACATTCGCGGCCTCCAGCCAGGCCAGGCCGGCTTCCCTGCGGCCTTACCTGCCTGCGTGAAGTGACAGGGAATATTCCCTTGTATCCCTCTATCTACCCCCCACTACTATATATAGGACCCCTCCCGCTCCTTCCTAGGAAAGGGTTGACTTGAGATAGAATTGTGCCTTGTGCTCCCCCTCCCATGTGGAGAACCTCCCCCATGGGATCCATGACTACTCCATAGATTCATCTATTGGATTGTATCAAGATCTCTCCAAGTAGCTACTCTTTCACCTCGTGATTTCGGTAGTTTTTGCCAACCTTCCCCTTGCGGCTTTTGTTGGATCGGTGGACCAGCTGGTGAGAGGAATCCATTCCAATTAGCGTGTTGTTGACTTGGGTTTGCGATCCCTCATAGGCTTCACGAGTTATCTCCCCTTTTGTGTGCGTTAGTTCATCATGTTCATCGCGGTCTTCCCAATCTCCCCACCTCTCGTGCGTCAATCCGTGAAAATCGGGCCACCCTAGAGGTCAAGCCTATATCACGTTTAATCCCTTTGTTTTCAGCAAGACTCGAGAGATTGACAACCTCTTTGTTTCATTGGGGCAAAGTAGTGTGTTTGTTTGTGTGCATGTAACACGTTAGTTGCGCCGCTGACAACCTTCTGAAGAACCTCCGTGTCCTCCTGGATTCTATAACCTTGGTTATTTTCAAGGGAAAGTTTGCCGTTGTTCTACATCAAACTCTGCCCTTGGAGTAACCTTACGAACAACACGCCCCCAAGGCGAACAACTGGAGATGCTCTAAACCCTACTTCTGCTCTAGAGGCACCCTAGAGCAAGCGGCCGAAAGCGGGAGAGCCCAGTTAACTCTCAAAACTTGGTTCTTTTTTACGTTTTCTTCCATATGACACGCTTGGTGTGTCCGTGAATGATGTGTGAGTGGGGGACATAGCCAGGTCAGTAGATCACCATTACGTAGGGCGTCCGTGCTTGTTGGGTACCACGAAGGGACGACACACGCACATCATGTATGCAACTTTTTTTAGGGCGCGTTCGGTAGCCTCGAGCCCGCCACGCCAGGCCCTGGCGGTGCGAGGCCGACCATCCGTTTGGTTCCGTGCGGGCAAAAAATGGCCCGCAGGAACCTCAAAGCACCTCCGAGCCAGACCCGCTAGGAATGGCCAATTCGGCCGTTTCCGTGGAGCCAGGCCGGGGCAAGCGCAGCGTGGCCGTTTTCTTCTGAGCGGTTGCACACGTGGAGAAGAGCATGAAACGTGAATAAGTCCCCACGCTCTCTCTCCACTACTGTCACCACGCACTCCACTCTCCTGTCCCGTCTACGCTTGATACGTCATAAACGAATCCTTAATTTCTGATGTTCCATATTGTTTTCAAGTTATTTCCTACATGTTTGCTATACACTTTATGTCATTTTTATCGATTTCCGGGACTAACCTATTGGTAAGATGCCATTCCCTTCTTTTTTTTTGTTGTTTTTAGTTTTAGAAAAGTTGTTCTAGAAATATTATCGGAATTGGAAAATTCAAAGCCCGGAAGTCTTAGAAATCCCGAAGGTTCCACGGAGTCCCGAAGAGGCCCGGAGGGGAGCCACAGGGCGGCACACCATAGGGAGGCGCCCCCTGGCCGCGCCTGGGGGTGGTGTGGGCCCTTCGGGCGCCCACCGCCATCGCCCTTTCTCCTATTTATTCCTCCCGATAAATCAACCCTAAAAATATACAATTTTTTTTCGAGAAACACCCGAGGTCGCCGTCATCGTCATTTCGAGATCGGGAGGGTTCTAGATCTCTCCCCAGCACCATGTCGGGACGCAAATTCATCACCGGAGGGGTCTACACCACCATGCCCTCCTCTGAAGTGATGCCTGAGTAGTTTATCCCTGGACTACGGGTCCATAGCAGTAGCTATATGGTTGTCTCCTCCACTTTATGCCTCATGTTTAGATCTCGTGAGCTGCCTCACATGATCGAGATCATCTTTATGTAATGCTACATGTTGTGTTTGCTGGGATCCGATGAATGTTGAATGCTATGTCTTATGATTATCAATCTATCATGTTATCTTCATGCATATGTTATTTATGATCTTGCATGCTCCCCGTTATTAGTAGATGCTCTGGCCAAGTAGATGCTAGTAACTCCAAGAGTGAGTATTTATGCTCGATAGTGTATTCATGCCTTCTTTGCATCTGTGCTCGAGTGAGAGAAACGTGACAGATGGAGGATGTGTTGTGTCCAATAGGGAGAAAACAATGATGTTTACTTCGTTTACATTGTTTATGTTACACACTTTGCTTACTGCGATTATTTGTTGCTTGCAACTTAATACCCAACGTTTGTTCAGATGATATCCGGAGGGTGGATTATTAATCATAGATGTAGTTGGATGACTGTCTATATATCTTGTTGTAATGCCTTGCATATGCACCACGATGCAGCCTTCATTTCTGTCAATTGCCCAGCTGTAAATTGTTCACCACACATGGTATTTATCTTTCACGGAGAGACACCACTAGTGAACTGTGGACCCCGGTCCGTTTTCTCATACTGATAATACACACACTGCTTCCACTGTTTTCACACTGCTTTTACTGTTTTTATACTGTTCTCATATTTTTTTCCACACCAAACGTTTAACCTCTTTGTGTTCAGAAAAACCGGTGAGATTGACAACCTCACTGCTTCGTTGGGGCAAAGTGATTTGATTGTGTTGTATAGGTTTCATGTCTGCTGAACCGGTAGTGCGCCCTGCCACCTCAGCTGCATCAACCTTCAGAGATTGCTTGTCCTCCTACTGGTCGATTCAACCTCGGTTTCTTTTCTGAGGAAAATTTGTCTCCGTGCTCTTCACAACCTTTCTCTTGGGGTTTACCAACGTCCACTACACCATCAAGTTTTCTGGCGCCGTTGCCAGGGAGGAAGAGAATTTCTGCAAGGGGAGTCTCTCACCACCAATAATTTTTACTTTGTTATAGTTTTGCTTTTTTTACTTTCTTTATCATGCTTGCTACCATTGGGTGATTTCTTTGGCTTCATGGAAGAGCAAAAAAATTATTATAAGGAACACCGCTTGTCACAAAAGGGGATACACTTATGGGAGCAAATTAATAAATTGCATGACTATGCTAAAAACTTGTGCTCTACCTATAATGTTACTCATTGCTTTGATAAATCTCGTTGCCTTAGGAGGTATAAACACATGTCTTTTCAATGTGAGTATAATGATAATGTTACCATATCTTCTTATGTTAAGGGAAATTATGAATTTTATGATGTGGAACAAATTGAAGAATTTATTGCTTGGAATGGTGCATTCGAAATTGCCTATTTGCTTGAAAGTATTGATGATGCACCTTATAAAAACGAGATTTATGCTATACTTGAATATTTCTTTGATAATTACAAGGATTGTAATTACTACATACTTGAATATCTTAATAAATGCTCTCAACCAAAGACTAATGCATTGCAGGAGCCTATGGAAGAAGAAATTGCTGAATCTGGAAGCTCATTGGATGAAAAATAGGAGGAGAGTGATGATCAAGAGGAGGAAGAATGGAGCTACCCATGTTTACCTCCAAATGAGAGTAACTCTTTAACTTATAATTGTGATGATCCTATTGATTCTTTTGAAATATCTTTTTTTTATGAAATTGATACTTGTTATACTTGTGACCTTGATACTACTATGAATGAAACTTGTGAGAATGATATTGCTACTATTATTTATGATAATAAATTCTACTTTGATAAATCCTATGATAATTCTCTATTTATTCCAACTATTTGTATGCATGATAATAAGGAAGTTTGTTTAGAAAATTTATATGATAATGCTCTAGATGATGGTCCTATGTTACTTGATGTTATGGATTGTAATGCTACTGAAATAGGATTGTTATAATGTTTCCTATACCTTTTAAGAGTGAACAATCATGCTTTTTTTGCTATTGCTAAAAATGGAAAAAAGGAGGAGCTGATTTTAAATTTTGATCCCACTGTTTTTGAGCTTGATATGAATTGTGTGCTTTTAGACCATGACAAACATGCTTTATGTGATAATTATGTTATTGAGTTTGTTCATGATGCTACTGAAAATTATTATGAGAGAGGAAAATATGTTTTTAGGAATTTTCATGTTACTTAAACACCTCTCTTTTTGTTGAAAGTTTTGAAGTTGCTCTTGTTCGACCTTCCCATGATTTCTAGTTTGAGATTGTTTAATTTATTTCTTTACAAGATTCTTTGCATAGGAAGTGGGTTAGAATTAATTTTGTTTATACTTTCTCCTTGATGCTCTCTTTTGTTTTAATTCATATTTCTTATGTGAGCATCTTCTTCATTTGAAAACACGTGAATCCACTTTTCTTTTACTAGCTAAAAGGCGTTAAAGAAAAGCACTTCTTGGGAGATAACCCATGGTTATATTTTTTTCTTTGTTTTTCTCTGTTTTCTTTGAGTCAAGGGGATGTATACTTCTGTAGAAACTCCTTTGTATCTTTATTTTTATGTATTAGTTGTGCCAAGTAAAGTTTCTGGCGAAAGCTGGAGTTTGTTTTGGATTTCTGCACAGGAAACAGATTTCTATCCACCGTAAAAAATCGTATAATTCATAGAGAAATCGAATTGACCCGAAACTTTCATGCCTATTCCTCAGCTAATTCCTAAACTTTTTAGTTCTTTAAGTTTTTTATTTGAGCAACGTAAGTGCCCTGAAAAAATTCGTCATTACAGACTATTCTGGTTTTGGCAGATTCTGCCATTTTTCTAGCATTTGCTCTTTTACGATGTCAAGTGGATTTCTTTGCTTCAGGAAACATCAGTGAATGTATATAATGTTTAAAATTATCAATAGAACTTCTTCCCATACATAACTCATGGATTTTTTATTGTTGCACTAACCCTCTAATGCGAATTACTCTTTGAGTGTGGTGTGAAGGTAGTTTTCAAGGGTCAAGGGAAGAGGGTGATACAATGTGATCAGAAAGAGTGAAAGGGAAAAGCTTGGGTATGACCCCGTGGTTCATCCCATCAAATTATAAGAAGACTCAAGCATATAATCTTGGGGATGCCAAAGGCATCCCCTTCTTCATCAACAACTTATCAGTTCACTTCTAGTGAAACTATATTTTTATTGGGTCACATCATATGAAATTTACTTGGAGCGTCTTTTATTTTTCGTTCAGTTTTATTTTGTTTTTTTTCCTTGGTGCAATAATATCATTGGAACCTAGAATCCTTGTTTGGGAGAGATACACGCTCCTCTTTTTCATTTGAATACTCGTTATGCTCGTATTCTTAATTTTTCTTCTAGCTGCTGCAAAATTCTAGTTTAGCTCTTGTTTTCGTTGCATCTCTTGGCCAGAGATGTTAGTTTTAGTAGTGTTATGTGAATACTTTCATGTTTTCTCGCTGTAACATTTAGACAGTTTTTGTTAAAACATATTTTTTATGGTGCTTGTTCGGAAAAGAAACTGCAACATGTGGTAGAATTATAAACAATGAAAATAAATGCTTGTATAGACTTTTTTATATCATGCTAGATTTTTTTATATCATGCTAGATTTTATTTTAATTTTAAATCCTAGTGGTTATTTTGTAGAATGATTTTTCTCAAATAGCTGGGAGTGTTTAATGTGCCATCGAAATAATCATGAGTTGTTCTTGTCATATTGAAGCATAAATTTGTGGTGTTCTCCTTTGAATGTTTTATTTGGTTGACTTGGCGCATGCTTACACCATGTTTATGACTACAAATAAGTCACATATAGCCTCTATGATCATTTATTTTTTGAACTTGTGGTGCCACTTATTCTTTGATTAATAATGTTTTTGTCTCTATGCATGATTATGACCATTATTGCTCTCTTGATTTGTCGCTCTCAGTCTTTTGTTAACCTCCACCTTTACTGAGTATGAGCTCTACTCGTGCTATCCAACTCCAAAAAAACAAAGTATGCCAAATGTGTCCACCATACCTACCTACATGTAGAATTTAACCGCCACTCCAAAGTAAATTGCTTATGTGTTACCTTTAAAACTTTCAAAATTAGTCCTGTTTTGTGTTCCTTTTTTAGCTCATGACGGCATAAATAGAGAATCTTTATCTCACTTGTTGATTGGACTCTCACACCATGGACTAGTGGCTTCATCCGCTTATCCAGTTGCTAGAAGAGCTGGCAGCGGGGTGCCCAACCCCAAATTAATACAAACAAATTCTCTTCACTATTTTTTCCCTTGATTTATCAGTCAACGAATAATTGTGTAAACAAAAGAGAAAGAGGGATGACCTTCTACACCAGTTACGTCCTTCAATGGGAGCCTCTCTTGTGAAGTCTAGTTGGTGCGACATACTATATTTTCTATTTAACATTCGTTGACATAAGCATACACCTCTCTTAAAAAAATAATAGACACTCCTCCATCGCATGTGATCGTTGGCAGGCACCCGAGGATTCGGTTAGCCATGATTTGTGTAAGAAATGTTGGGAGGAGTGTCAAACATTTTCAATACCTCTGTTTAATAAATAAAAATCTCTAGCACATGAGTGATCCATGCTTCCCTCTGCGAAGGGACTTTCTTTTACTTTTATGTTGAGTCTCTATCTTCTAACTTTATGCACAATTGAGAGAGCATAGTTTCCATTTTGAGTTTAATGTGCATTTTCCCCATAAACATTATTTTTCTTCATGATGTGTTATTACTTGCTCTCAAATTATTTGTTCTAGTCTTCCTCTTAAACTTTGAAGGTGTCCTGGCATTTATGTTTTTCCACTCTTAAGGACAAGCGAGATATCACTTTTACATGCTTTCTCTATACTTGAAATAAAATTATAACTTTCAATGGATTGTTATTCATGATCTTTTATTCGTGTTACTTCTCATGATGCGAAGTGATTTCTATGTGTTATTGCTAGAATTATATCTATCATGCTTGTGTTTAAAGTACTATGATCTCAGCTTACATATGATTTTACAATATTGATGATCAAGTTTATGTTGGTAGCATGTCACCTAAAAAATTATGTGTTTTTATCATTTACCTACTCGAGGACGAGTAGGAACTAAGCTTGGGGATGTTGATACATCATAAACATATCCTTAATTTCTAATGTTCCATGTTGTTTTCATGTTATTTCCTACATGTTTGCGATACACTTTATGTCATTTTTCTGTATTTCCGGGACTAACCTATTGACAAGATGCCATAGAGCCAGTTCTCCGTTTTCTGTTATTTTTAGCTTTAGAAAATTTGTTCTGGAAATATTCTCGGAATTGGAAAATTTGAAGCCCGGAAGTCTTAGAAATCCCGAAGTTTCCACGAAGTCCCGAAGTGGCCCGAAGGGGAGCCACATGGGGCCACACCATAGGGCGGCGCCCCTGGCCGCGCCCGGGGGTGGTGTGGGCCCCTTGGGAGCCCACCGCCATCGCCCTTTAGCCTATTTATTCCCCTGATACATCAACCCTAAAAATATACCACTTTTTCCGGAAACAACCAAGGCCGCCGTCATCGTCATCCCGAGATAGTGAGGGTTCTGGAGCTCTCCCCATCACCATGTCGGGACGCAAATTCATCACCGAAGGGGTCTACACCACCATGCCCTCCTCTGAAGTGACGCGTGAGTAGTTCATCCCTGGACTACGGGTCCATAGCAGTAGCTATATGGTTTTCTCCTCCACTTTATGCATCATGTTAATATCTCGTGAGCTGCCTCACATGATCGAGATCATCTTTATGTAATTCTACATGTTGTGTTTGTTGGGATCCGATGAATGTTGAATGCTATGTCTTCTGATTATCAATCTATCATGTTATCTTCATGCATATGTTATTTATGATCTTACATGCTCTCCGTTATTAGTAGATGCTCTGGCCAAGTAGATTCTAGTAACTCCAAGAGGGAGTATTTATGCTCGATAGTGGGTTCATGCCTCCTTTGCATCTATGCTCGAGTGATAGAAACGGGAAGGATGGAGGATGTGTTGTTGCCATTAGGGAGAAAACAACGATGTTTACTTCGTTTACATTGTTTACATTACACAATTTGCTTAATGCGATTATTTGTTGCTTACAACTTAATACCCAACGTCTGTTCGGAAGATATTCATAGGGTGGATTATTAGTCATAGATGCAGTTGGATGAAGGTCTATGTATCTTGTTGTAATGCCCGCATGAATCGCATAGTAATCTTTATGTCTTGCATATGCACCATGGTGCAGCCTTCATTTCTGTCAATCGCCCAGTTGTAATTTGTTCATCACACATGTTATTCATCTTTCATGGAGAGACACCAATAGTGAACTGTAGACCCCGGTCCGTTTTCTCATACTGATAATACACACACTGCTTCCACTATTTTCACACTGCTGCTACTGTTTTCATAATGTTCTCATATTGTTTTCCACACCATACGTTTAACCTCTTTGTGTTCAACAAAACCGGTGAGATTGACAACCTCACTGCTACGTTGGGGCAAAGTGATTTGATTGTGTTGTGTAGGTTCCACGTTGCTGCTGAACCGGTAGTGCGCTCTGCCACCTCAGCTGCATCAACCTTCAGAGATTGCTTGTCCTCCTACTGGTCGATTCAACCTTGGTTTCTTTTCTCAGGGAAAACTTGTCATTATGCTCTTCACAACCTTTCTCTTGGGGTTTACCAACGTCCATTACACCATGAACGCTTCGTCACACCGCCCTCGGGAGAAAACCCTCCGCCATGTCCGCCGTTGCTCCTCCTTCTCCACCACCGCCGGGCCACGACCCGAGCTTCAAGAATTACCGCAACCGGGCCTCGGAGGCGACCACGCGCTCCGTCGGAGAATACGAGTGTCACATAAGAAGAGCGCGGCGGTGTAAATCGACGCCTCCAAACTCCCCCATCTCAATCGGGCATCGCTGATCTCGCATCGACCTTCCGCGTCCGCGATGGATGCACGGAGGAGGAGGCGGCGGCGGCGGAGCGCTGTTAGGTGGCTACACTCATGGTGACCGTCCATGCATTTGCGCCAGCACGTAACCTAGCCCGCCACTGTCGCACCCGTCGGGATTTTGCCCCGTGTAGGCGCACCCTCCGACGGTGGATACGTATCCAGTGCCGGGATATGCAGATACCGGCGCTGGATCTTTGAGGCTACTTCCAAGCTCGCGCCCGCACCCGCCAAGCTTTGGCCCGGTGCCTGCACACCCTCCGCCGGTGGATATGTATCCATTGGCGGGGTATGCAGCAGCCGGCGGCGGCAATTAATCTTCTCCGTCCAGATCTGCAAGGTCTCTGGCGCCCGATGAAGCTGGCCCCTCCAGGCCGCGTGCTCCTTTTCCTCCTCCTGCCTTCAAATCGATGGTACGTACCGTATGAACTACTCCCTCCATTCCTAAATATAAGATGTTATAACTATTGATCATGTTTTCTAGATGTGGACGAATATGAATGAACATATACACTAAAAGTTGTCTAGATACTTGTAGAGATGTGTGAATGTAGACAGGGCTAGAACATCTTACATCTAGGAACGGAGTGAGTAGTAGAGATTGTTTGCTAGTACGAATAGATCTAGCAATGCTGAATTGGGCATTGCTGAATTAGGCAATGCTCAATTGGACAATGCTGAATTCAGCATTGCTCAAATACTCAACGTCCCCTATTGGGAAATGCTGAATTGGGGCATGCTAAAATGTTGAATCCCCAATTCCATCATAGACATGATTGTCTTGCTGTAATGCTGAAATGCTTATGTCAATGTCTTGTTTTGCATTATCAATTCGTCATGGTACTGCTCTATTTTGCCATGATCGATGTGCTTGTGTTGTTTTCAACGATCATAGTGCTTCTGTTTTGTTGCATGATCATAATGGTTGTGTTTTTTTCAATCATCGAGGTGCTTGTGTTGTTTTGCATCATAGTACTGCTTGTTCAGTTTTTCTTGATCATAATAGTACTACTTGTTCTGTTTTCACGGACCTGGGGGAGCTCTGTAGGCTCCAGGGAGATGGGATGGAAGACGCTGTGTGGCACACCGAATTTTACAAGCGCACCAAGCCTCTTCTCCTGGAGTTGGGCATGGCGTTGAAGGACAAGGAGATGCAGAAGACCAAGATGCAAGATCCATTAGGCTTTGTAAACCACGACTTGGAAAGGAGGAACATGAGCCGGTGCCAAAGCGCTTCAGCGTGGTCACCTAGTTGGAGTTCAGGTCCTTGATCGTCCCGGAGGCGATCATGCCCCTCCTCGTCGAGAAGTTCAAGCTGAAGAAGCATAAGAACAGCCGCTCCAAGAAGGGTGAAACCGAGCTCAGGCTCTGCATTCCCCTTCACACCACCAAATGATGCCCGTTTTACGTGCAGCTACGGTGGTTTGATAGGCACCTCGTCATCTTCCAGTGCTAGGAGGAGTTC
Source organism: Alopecurus myosuroides (assembly GCA_028641055.1). Taxonomy (NCBI): domain Eukaryota; kingdom Viridiplantae; phylum Streptophyta; class Magnoliopsida; order Poales; family Poaceae; genus Alopecurus; species Alopecurus myosuroides. The sequence continues at coordinate 5,792,508 of CM054060.1, read as the reverse complement.
GCCCGGAGTATCAATCTTTAGAAGGGTGATCTCATCTTCGTGGAGTTCGACGATGAGGGCTCCAAGGTCTTGCTCTACAAGCAAGCGAACTCCACCCAACATGTTTTCTTCTGCGACGTCCACCAGCGCTACTGATGATGATGACCTGATGAATTTGTTGACTTATGCTTGTAGGGGCAGTATATTGGATGCCCCTGCTACTTTTGATGTCAGGGGTGTGTACCCCTGGCTTAACTACTAACCAACTGCATGGATTGCACCTAATGAACTCCTTTCTTTGTGCTAGGGGTGTGTACGGTGTACCCTGGCGAAAGTACCTTTTATGCTACGTGTTAATTACCTAGTACGCTATTAGTTCTGCTCCGATTGTGTGTTTGTCGTTGCTGTTACTCTTAATTCTATGTTTGCCTAGGAATCTAAGCCCGGCGGCCGGGCCGGGCTCAAGCCCGACGGAACCACATTTTTGGTCATAGTCAGGCCGGGCCGGGCCGAGCGGGCCTGGTCATGCTTTCTTGGGCTTGGGCCCGATTTCTGCAGCCCGATAGTTGGGCCGGGCCGGGCTCGGGTCTGAGTTTCTGTCTCTCATCGGGAAAAAAAACTTGTTTTAATTGATGAATGCGAGAGTCCATCACGAAGTCAGGCTGATGCCTGTCGACCCAAGGTAGGACTTTCTTTTAAGAAACCTCAAACTGGCTTAAACACATCTAATCTGGCCGAACAGTACAAAACAAATAATCAGCTTGAGCAAACAAATTCCCAGGATAAAATCTAACAGCACTTGAGCAACAACAATTTAGTTTCTCAGAAATATTTACTACTAATACAACATGCAGTCACTTCCTGAGATACAAAACAACCAATATTCTTGGTCACCAAAATATAAAGACAAGTGTTCATCAGAACCATCACACATGTTTCCTTGTTATTCAGCACAACCATAACTTTGTTTTATTCTTAAAATCGGAAGTGAAGCCTTAACAGCGGGCTGTTCTGCATGTCCAAACTGTTCCTAACCAACATCTTCTGCCTCTCTGACCACGGGTAACTGTTACCTTGCCGGCGCTGGTATTCACACTCCTCCTTGCAGGCTGGCTTCTCATGCAGGTATATGTCCTTCAGATTGACTGCCGCTCCCATGACAGTTCTGACATAATCCACAAACTTGTCTTCCGACTGGAACCCAAAGATCCTGAGCACCGAGAGACTGTGGTGCTTGAAATCAGATGTTTCCCATTTTGCACCAGCGTCCTTCCTCTCAAGGCTAAAACTGTACCTTTTCCTCACATCCTCGTCCCATATTCCCAAACAGTCACAAACCTGAAATGCTTCTCATCAGGCAAACATTTGCACTCAACAATTACCTAATTATTACTCAACCAATTTAACAGGGCGCTGGAAGTTTCGAGACGAGATAGTACCAAATCTATCTATAACATGCAGAAGGAAAAATATTTAGAGATAAGGTAGCAGGACTTTACCCTAATGCATAGCTCCTCAAGAGAAGGTGCACCTTGCAGAACAAAGATCGTCCAGGTCAAATCACAATCTTTTGAAATGGCAGCCAGATTCGCAAGCCTTAGTTTGTTGAAAACCTGCCACAATTCTCTTGGACCTTCAGGTTTAACCCAAATCTGCAAAAGATAAGAGAGAACACAAAATATGTTAACCAAATTAAAGACTAGAACCTCAAAATTGAATGACAAGGGAAACCTAGGTGCATCATCAACAAGACTGTAACCTTCACAAACCTTTTCTTTTTCAAAGCCCAGATGCAGGTTGCTTACGGTGGCTTTGCCAAGAAATTCACTTAACTTGAGCATCTTGTGCCGTGAAAGAGCCGTGTTCCTGATGCTCAGAGTGTGAAGCAGTGGGACATAACCAAAAGACAACGGAGCATGCTGAGAAACCCATGAAGACAAAGTCAGCTTTGTTAGCTCTGGCAGCCAGTTCAGATAAACCCTCTCAAAATCACTCCTGGCAATCTCAATCTCACGGAGACGCGGGTGTTCCACCTCCATCAAGGAATGAAACCCCATGTCACAGTTGTCCAAGCGGAGGAACTCCAGTTGTTCGCAGAGTCTGAAAATTTTAGGGAAATCTGATTCACCTAGTCTCAAATTCTCTAGCTTGAGTCGTGTGAGACGACTGAATGCGTCCGGGCAATCCTTAATTAGTGACTTGAGTTGCCTCCCGTGAGCGAGCACATCATTGGCGCTGCATCGTTTACCTTCCTTCTCTGTCAAGATTGTGAGCTCAGCCACACCAACCTTCTGTGTTGCCATAGTGTTGGCAAGAGTCCGGCCAATTCTAATGGATCCATCTCCCAAGAAGAATTGCATGCACAGGCGGTCAATTGTGTATGGAATTGTACTTCTGTTTTCCAGAAGGCTATGGGTCGCTCCAAGCATGGTTGCATTGGCCCGAACAACATCATCACAGTTCCGCTCTTGCTCGTTGTCAGTGGAACCAACCATTACAAGAATTTTGGAGAGCATGGTAGGGATCTGCTTCCACCGTCTGGAGAGGATGCTGGTTCTTGTGGCGTCTGCAGTATCAAGCCGCTCTATGATATTGAGCAACAGGTCATCAGGCAAATTGCTGAGCCAATCATGTTGCCAGTTGCCTTCATCTTCTTCTTGTATTTGGCATAGTGCATCTTCGTCCTGTATTTGGCCTAGTTCATCTTCGTCCTGTATTTGGCCTAGTTCATCTTCGTCCTGTATTTGGCATAGAAAGAAATTAGAGTTGATTGATTTCTTACTGTCTTCAGGATGCTATGTTGATAATCTCTACTACTATAGTACACGATTTTTTGAATATTTGAATCTGCCTTCCTCTCCCTTGGTCTACCCGCCACTGGCAAAATAATTTCATTTACAGTCATCGATTCCATTCAATCAAATGGCTGGTCTTCCCCGGATTCGCCATCCCTCCAGTCCCGCCAACCCGTGAACCCTTCTGGAGTACTCCACTACACACGGTCGTTGCTAACGGTTATCAAATGCCACTATCTTAGCGCACAAGAACTGGAGATTGGTCTGGTTGTACCATTTCGGATTACTCTCTTTTTTCTTGCACACATGGTGTTTGTGTTTTTGTCTGAACTGCTATCTGTTGGTAGACCATAGAAGGCAATGCTACCTGCACGCAAAATGACTCCAGATCATTGCTTTTCTTTTGAGTTTTTCTCTATTAGTGCAGCATAAAAACGAATTTCTCTCTATCCTTCGGAGGATGATGTGCTTACCTTTAGATTTATAAGAAGCAATTTCCAGTTAGGCTAAGTTTTGCCATGCCAATCAACAAACGTCAGGTCAAACAATTCCAAATGTTGGTGTATATCTCCCTGAGCCGGTGTTCTCACACGGTTAACTCTATGGTGCATTGCCTAGAGGGGTATCAAGGCAAACAACTAGAATACTTGCAAAGCCAAATAAGGATATTGACCCATCAGGAAAAGGAACCAAAAATATTGTCTACAAGGAGGTTTTGGTGTCATTCATGTACATGTTGTGGTACTGCACTATGGTTTCATGACTCACCAAAGCAACATATGCATGTCCAACCCAACCTGGGTGTTTTTTTTTGTCTGAAAGTGGGTCTGACCCTGCGTGTGCATGGCCTTTCTCTTTCAATTTGAATGCAGAACATGTAAATCTTTTGCTTACGATGATTGTTTTAATTTTTTATTTTGATTGTAGCTGGTAACCCCAGCAGATGATGATGTTTCTGCTTAAGATTTATAAATCTGGGTCATCGTACTTTATTTCTAGAAAAAGAAACTGTGTGTCCGACCTTAATCACACAGTATATAGGTCTTATGTCAATAACATATGTTCATTTTTGCAATAGAATAATCTTTTCAATTTCTTAAAATCTCATCTAAAACATTGGGGGAGCGACGAAATAGATACATACATAATATTTTCTTTAGGTCTCTCATGTCAGATTCACTTTGATTAGGATAATAATTAAGGTTATGTGTGGTTAAACCTCTTTTGTCATCAGCAGATTTCGTAAAGCTCTTTTAGCAATGTCTGTGTTGCATTGATGCAACGAGTACCCAGGGAAAAGTTAAATTGGGTTTGGTCCTTCTGAAAGACAGAGACCAAAAAAATATTTGGATTGGTAATATTCCAGTATATAGTCCTACATTTATAAATTAGCGGAGACCATTCATTTTATGTTTAGCATACAGTCGGGCACATTTTTTTTTCCTGATACAAATTACAAAGACATTAGGATTCACACGTATATGCATTTCAGTTTTGGCATACAACAGAAACATCCAAGCAAGATGAGGACCTGTGCAAAGGGTCAGAAACTCGTGGTTAACTTTTCTCAGGTCTCGGGCACTACTGCTGTGGAAAACAACAACGACACACTCACATGGATCTGTTGTAAAAGTTCAGTGCATAACTTGACAGGCTTTGGAGCTTAAATCGTTTTGGAAGATGGGAAGATTGGGACAGATAATAATAGAACTGCTCATCAGCTGGGTTCTTTGACCAGATATTAGGGGATTAATGAAACATGTGGTTGGGTTCATGTCCCTGTAATTCTAAACGAGTTGATTGTGTATGATATGACTAACTATGGTAATAACTGAAGCACCTTTCTGTCTAAAAAAAAAGGGATATCCCAGAAATAGGAGTAAGCACAGGTCATTTTCCATATGCATTGAGATTGAGCCATTGGCTTCACACGTGAATGTAATATCCAATCATTTTCCTGTATATACCGATATCCTATATAACTAAGTAGATCAGCCCCACTAACCGATTTCTCTAAACATGCAGCTCTCCACGTCATCAATATGCAATGTCAGCTAAAGAAAAAAAAAATCATCAGTACATCACACAATAGTGCAAAAAAACGAGCCACTACCCCTTTCCTCCAATTTAGCGAAAGCCAGTCACCAAGGTCAGCTATGGACGCTTCTTCTTCTCCGTAAATTATTAACCATGTTGTCCCTTCATCTCTCTCCCACTAGCTCCTTTAAACTTAATGGACAATTTTCTCTTTTCTACCGATTGTGTGTGGCACCTTTATTAATCTCCTATTTCAAAGAGATAACCCTTATTTCTTCTGTCCACATCGCCAGGTCAGATGTGATTGCTGCCACAAGTAAGAGGGCAGAGGATAGATGGAAAGGCCGGCGCTTGCACTTGAAGCAGACACTACAAACTCGGGGATTAGGTCTGGTCGGCTAAAGCGCGGCGCAAATTCGAACATGACGCAGGTGCGCCGTTGTGCGCAGATACAACCAGTCAGACGCTGCTTCGTCTTCGCATCCCTCGGAATGCTTAGACCCTCAGGTTTGAGCTATGTTTTTTCCTCTTCTCCCTTATACCATGCTTAAGTCTCATAATCGATCAAGTCTGAAGAGACAAGAAGTTGTAAAAGAAGCAGAACACCATCCTGTTGGGTTCAGGAGTTATAGCGCATGGGAAGGATTCAGAAAATGTGAAAGACAGGAATATCACCGGTCTTGGTTAGAATTTTTACTTGCCTGTGGCCCTAGCTATTCCTTCTTTGTCATCATCTGTTTCATTATTAATTGATTAATTTGAGTTTCCATTCTTCTATACATACAGAGCATCCACTGATTTGGTAAGCAAATGTTGCTTAACCTGCCTGTCAATTTTAGTTCTGCTAATATTTTCCTTCAATTTTGATCTGTTTTTTTTTCTATTTCTGAAGCTGCAACATATTGTATGATTTTAATATTAATACTTTGTGTATTGCAGGCTGGTTAGGATTAATAGGAAAATTTTGAATTATTGAGAGGCATATATTTCACTGGCGTCTACATATACATCTTCACTTTTTTCAGTATTTCTGTTTACCATCTGACTCTAGAATCAAGCCTTAGGAATATGCGGCTGCATTCTAAAATCATCATGCCCATAGACAAGATTATACATATTTTTCTTGCTAGAATCATCAATATTTGTACCGTAGAGTACTATTGTTTTCTGTACAAATATATCTGTAACCTATATGTTACATGTTTAAGAATTCGGATATTGATATATTTTTTACCACATATCCCCGCTGCAATGCGTGAGAAATTATCTAGTTTCTTCGGACAATCTGATAAATCAATCCGACGAGTACAATTTACAGAAGATGCAATAGTACATAGGTGGACAAGATAAAAATATATCTTTGGCGAAAAAGACAAAATAAAAATATGAGAAAATTTGTTTAAATTGGTGTATTCCCGGTATAAATAATCGTATAGCATTGCCGTCTACTAGTATATGTTGTATGAATTTTTTTTTAAATGTAATCTTTCTACTTTCACCAGCAAAACGGAATTGTGCTATCTTTCACACACACAAAATGCAATTTTGACAGCTCTTCTCTACTCCTATAATATATCGGCAAGAACCCAAAACAAAAAAAAAATTTCTAGAGGGCAAGTAACTCACCAGCATGGATAGGGAGGACCATCGGTTCGAACTGATGAGGCCCTTGACGGATGGTTTGCCCATCGCTCGCCGGATATGGGAGGTCGCCATTGCCGTAGAGCTTTTCTGATGTCCCGTGTGTTGCTGCTCTCCTCCGAATTATGATGCCTGCGAGGGGCAGATATACAGCGGCTTGGGTTCCGCCTCCGGTGGCAAACTGGAGATTGAAGTGGAGAAGGATTCGAGCTCCTTCTGCAATCTAAACCGAAAGGGGGTCGAATTCGGACTGCAGCTCGTTTAAAACGGCGAGCTGCTTTGATAGCGGACTGCGGCTCCGGAAAGAGCTGCTTGATTGCGGACCGCCGGTCGAAAATGAGCTGCTTGATTGCGGATTGCAGCTCAAAAATGAGCTGCTTCGATTCTAAATTCCAGCTCCAAAAGGAGCTGCTTATTTGGGTGCCTCTACTGGAACACGGCTCGATCCTCATACGAGGACCGCTTGGGTGGCGACGAGGAGACGGCGTAGGAGCTCGACACAAGGCTGACGGCGGGGCAACCGGCGCATCTCCGATCTACTACAACACCTCTCCTCCTTTCCCCTCTCTTACCTAGGTAGAGGGCGGTGTAGTTTTTTTTTATGAGAGGACAGGTAGAGGGCGGGTGTTGTTGGGACTACAACATCTATCCGGCCTGTGCTAGACGAATGCTGGACCAAAGGCCCAATACGCACTGAATGTAAGGGTGTGTTCGGTAGCCGGGCCAACATAGATATTCTCACCTCACCCCATTTTTTGTTGTTTGGCAGGTCGGATCGGCTCCATCGGGCATTGCCCACCTCGTGCGAAAACAACCCCTCAGCCCTGCCCGACTGAGAAGCTCGAATCGAGCTTCGCAACTTGGCAGGGCTGAGTCCATCCCACGCGTGTGACGTGGCAGATCCAAAACCGTAAGGGGTCGAAGCCCCCCACGCTCATTCTCCCCCCGCAGCGAAAGGAAAGCACGTTCCTCGAGCTCTTCAAGCGCCTCGCCGCTCGCGGCCACGCCGTCGCCTTCGTCTCCACGCCGCGGAACCTCGCCAGGCTCCCACCCGTGCCGTCGTACCTCTCTGCTCGCCTCTGCTTCGTGTCGCTGCCGCTTCCGCGCGTCGACGGGCTGCCCGCGGGCGCCGATTCCACCACCGACGTGCCGCCCGGGAAGGACGAGCTCCTCAAGAAGGCCATGGACGGGCTCGCCGCTCCGTTGGCCGTGTTCCTCGCGGACGCTGTAGCCGGTGGCAGGAGGCCGGACTGGATCATCAACGACTTCTGCCACTACTGGCTCCCGCCCATCGCCGCAGAGCACAAGGTACGACGACTGCGCACGGCGTCGGCGCACAACAGCGAGTGGCGGCGCACGGCGACGGCACACATAAGCAATGTAAAACCGCGCACAGCAGAGACGCTCATTGGCGGTGGGCGCTCGCCGGTGCTCGCGCCGGCGACGGATCCCGAGCCCAATTCTTCCCGGGACTTAATTGCTTTTTCCGGTTTTGTAGATAGGGACCTGATTGCTGCTTGCTTTTGTACACAGGGACCTAACTGATGTTTATTTGTGTATGGCCTAGCTCAAGTCCTACACCCTACCAAACAAGATCCGAACGAAGCTCGGCTCGCCTCATATACCATCTACCAAATATACCAAATAAAACTCAACTGTATGAGGTGGGCATAGCTACAATCAACCCGTATGTGCTCAGATAGGGCGCCCGGGCTACCAAACAGGACAAGTGTGTATATATGCAGACGCAAAATTTACACCTCAAAACAATGGTGGTGCAGAGCTGGGCAAACCCTATTTCACGGGCTCACGGCCCGTCGGTTAGCGTGATGACCCTCCTGACGCGACTGGGCCGGCGAAACCGAAGCGATAGACCTCGAAAAACAAGGGATGACGTGGCAGATTGTGGTGATGATGGAGGCGAGGAAGATACTTAGGGGGTGTACTTAGGGGGTGCAAGTGCGATGATGTCCGACGACGAAGGGTTAGGGTTTAGGGTGCGAGATACATTGTCAAAGAAGGAGAACGAGGAGTTTAGAGGGAGGAACCATGGGCAATGGACCGAGCCAACGAAGCAGCGCGAAAAGTGGGCGATACGATGATGGCACCAAAGACGAAGAAGACAATGGTTGAGTTATTGGGCCTGACCCACCAGGATCTCTATATGGGCAGCTAAACGCGTCAAACAGGAGGTCACTGTAGCTGTTGTGGTCACTCGTTCCAATGGTGTCGAGTTGTTGTATCCCCAGACAAAGACATCATGTGTGGAGATAAAAAATTGCAATATTTCTAGGTGCGCAGACACTATCTATTCATTTATGTCAGTTGCAACGCACCATAAATTTGCTAGTGATAAGTCCATTTTGCATTTATATGATAATTGTTCCTTATTCATTGATAATTTCCCTATTAGAGCACTATACTTATGTTATTTTATTATTTTCACTGTGTCTTACGGTTTTACGGAATTATTTATCAGAGTCGAAAATCGGCTGGAAAAAGCACCTGTCAAAAGGGATATTTTCTTGACATCAGAAAAATCGGGAAAAATCATAAAATAAGGTTTTGTCAGATATCACCAGGGGAGCCCGAAGGGCTGCCAGAGGGGAGCCAGGGGCAGCCCGGCGCGGGGCGCCTATTGGTCACGCCTGGTGGGCCCCTTGGTGCCCATGCCCCCTCCGCTCTCCTTCGGGGTACTTAACCCACCCACCCCATGACCTAGAAACACCAAGGAGACACTTTGTAGAATTTTCCCGCCGCCTATTCGCGACGGAAACGGCAGAGAGAAGAAAACACCTTCTTGGCGGGGAAATTCCCTCCTAGAGGGGGGAATTGTCACCACCATCACCGTCATGGCACCGGGCATCATCGAAATCATCGTCATCATCGTCATCACCATTAGAACCATCATCCTCGCGATCCACCTATGTCCCGTTGTAACAGTTAGGGTCCTATATCGTTGTTTTCGACTAGATCTCTCTCCCAGTGTGAATTACTCGGTTGAAGTTGATGCTTATGATATTTATCGTTGTTTGCACTTTATGACCAGATTCTTATTCATCCATTTATCACATATGATCATGTACCATATGATGTGTTTTGAGAAGATTGTTTATTTCTTGAGGACATGGGAGAAGTCTAGATATTAGTAGTCATGTTTCGTTGAGTAATATTTATCTGTTTGATATTTAAGTCATGTTGTTATTTCTCTAGTGGTGTTATGTGAACATTGACTACATGGCACTTCACCTTTTAAGGGCCTAGAGGAATGCATTTTGTGTTGGATTTTCTTGTGGTGGGTTGCCGGAGTGACAGAAATCTAAACCCCAGCCTGCAGTACTTCACACAAGGGACTAGTAGATACCACGAGTTTATTGCTATGGTTAGATTTATTTCTTAATTACTTTTTATATTTGCGTATGCTTGCGATTAATGTAATCGTAATTGTGCATTATTCTTGGATAGGACAGTGCACTAGCATAGATCTACCCACATAATACTTACCGAAACGATAAAGATTAATCAATGAAGTGTGATACGTCATAAACGTATCCCTGATTTCTGATGCTCCATGATCATATTATGCCAATTGCTACATGTTTTCTCCCTTCTTTATGTCATTTTATCGATTTTCCGGACTAACCTATTGACAAGATGCCACAGAGCCAGTTCCCTATTTTCTGTTGTTTTTAGTTTCAGAAAAGTTGTTCTGAAAATATTCTCGGAATTGGAAAGTTCGAAGCCCGTAAGTCCTATTTCCCCGGAAGTATCCAGAAGACCGAAGAGGAGACGAAGAGGGGCATAAGGGGGCCCACACCATGGGGTGGCGCGGCCCTCCCACCTTGGCCGCGCCGGGGGTGGTGTGGGGCCCCTGGACCTCCACAGTCTCTGCCCTTTCGCCTATTTAATCCCCGGGATGGAAAACCCTAAACGAATCCACCTTTTCCACAAAATACATCCGTAGCTCCGCCGCCGCCACCGACAAGTTTCGGGGGACAAATCTCTGTTCTGGCACCCTGCCGGGACGGGGAAGTGCCCCCGGAAGCCATCTCCTTCGACTCCACCGCCATCTCCCTCGCCGTTGTTGTCTCCTATGATGTGGAGGGAGTAGTTCTCCCCCTAGGCTGAGGGCTCTACTGGTAGCTATGTGGTTCATCTCTCTCTCCCATGGTGTGATCTTAATGTGATCATGAGCCTTGTAATCTAGTTGAATATGTAGATTGATCTTCATCTGTTATGCTAATCAAGTGGTTTTGTTATCTTCGTAAACACTTTGATCACGAGGTAAAGGTGATAGTGTGTGCACCATGTGGTTTAGCATGATATTTATATCTTGTGTTGGAAGACGAACCTATGAAATTGTGGCGTTTGTTTAGTACTAATTTATGGCGCTCGTAGTGACATTGGGGTGCCCTAGAAAGGGAATATAGACTTGAGGAGTGTTGTTAAAGACCTACGCGATGATTAGTGTTCGTTATTCGACCGGAGAGTGGTTCGGAGTAGCATAGTGAAGAAATGATATTTATGCATTCAATTATGTGAGCATTGTTGAGAGTGTCGTCTAGTGAGAGTAGGAGCCCTAGGCCTTATTTCCAAGAATTGAAACACCGTTTTCCGCATGTTCTGCTACATGTTTGCTTTCTGTCATTTTTATTTCAGATTGTTACTATCACTTATAATCATCCATACTACTTGTATTTTACTCTCTCTTCGCCGAACTATTGCACCTATATAACTGACTAGTATATTGGGTGTTTTTTTTTTTTGATTTAGTATATTGGGTGTGTTGGGGACACAAGAGACTTCCTATATCGTGATTGCAGGGTTGCTTGAGAGGGATATATTTGACCTCTACCTCCCTGAGTTCGATAAACCTTGGGTAATCCACTTAAGGGAAACTTGCTGATGTTCTACAAACCTCTGCACTTGGAGACCCAACACTGTTTACAAGAATAGAAGCGTGCATAGACATCAAGCTCTTTTCTGGATCCATTGCCGAGGAGGTAAGGTAAAAGGTACTCACATCCTCGGGTGTGAGCGCTCGAAGTTATTTCCTTTAGATCCTGCAATTATATCTTTTTGTTTCTTGTTTTTTATTTTCACTAGTTACGCTTAATGGAAAACAACAAAAATATGAGAGAGCTTTATAATCTTTCTCTTAAGTTAGTACATGAAGTGTTTGAAGATAAAATTAAAAAACCTATGGAACTTTATTTGCATGCTAATATCAATGTTATTAGTATGAATGCTTTGAACACTATTATTTTTAATTCTATGGAAAAGTCTAAGCTTGGGTAAACTAGTTTTGATGAATATGATATTTTTAGTCCCCCAAGTTTTGAGGAGGAAAATTTCTTTGATGATACTTTGCCTCCAATACACGATGATTATAATGATTGTGGTATTCTAGTACCACTTGTTTACAATGATGAATATGATATTTTCAGTCCACCTACAATAGAGAAAAATATTAATTATGATTACAATATGCCTCCTATATGTAATGATTATGGTGATGAGAATAATAATTATACATATTTTGTTGAATTTGCTCCCACTACTATTAATAAGAATGACTTTGCTTACGTGGAGAGTATTAATTCTTTTATGCATGTGGCTCATGATAAGTATGTTATATATGATAGTTACATTGTTAATTTTATTCATGATGCTAATGAAAGTTATTATGAGAGAGGGAAACATGGTTCTATGCATCTCAACAATATTAAGTTTCCCCTCTTTATGTTTAAAATTTTGAAGTTGCACTTATTTTGCTTTCATATGCTTGTTGTTTTGTGCTTTCATGACTTGTTTTTCTACAAGATTATTTTTCATAGGAAGTGGGTTAGACTTAAATGTGTTTTATATTTTATTATTGATGCTCTCTTATTGTGCTTGAACTCTTATTCTTATGTGAGCATCTTTAAAAAAATCATTGTGCCTAGCTGAAAGGCGTTAAAGAAAAGCGCCACCGGGAGACAACCCGTTTTATTTCTCTGTTTTCATTCAGTTTTCCTTTGTTTTATTTTGTTTGCCTTGCACCTGGGTGTTTTATATTTCCTTAGCAATCCCAATGTATATTTTCTTTTGTGTTTTTGTTGAGCCAAGTAAATCCTCTAGTGGAAAGTTGAGACTATATTTCGGATTTCTGCGCAGGAAACAAATTTCTGTTGTCCACTGTTAAATAGGCATAAAATCACAGAAAATTCAAAATGACCTGAGCTTTTTTGTGTTTACTTCTGGGCTATATACGCAACTTTTCTTAGTTGAACACTGTTTTATTTGATCAACATAAGAATTTCGAAAAAAATCATCTTTACCTGTTGTTCTGTTTTAACAGATTTCTGCCAATAATTGCATTTGCCTCTTAATCTCTTCCTTTTGGTGTTCTTTTGATAAAAATAGTTTTAAAAGAAGTTGTGACAGTACATAATGTTTTTATGAGTGGTAAGATTGTGTTTAAACTTAAACATGTGAATTTATTATTTTGATTGCACCAACGTTGCTAATGAAGATTGTGAGAAGTTTGGTGTGAAGGAAGTTTTCAAGGGTCAAGAGAAGATGATGATATGATGTGATCAAGAAGAGTGAAAAGCCTAAGCTTGGGGATGCCCCCGTGGTACATCCCAGAAAATTCCAAGAAGACTCAAGCGTCTAAGCTTGGGGATGCCCAAGGCATTCCCTTCTTCATCAACAATTTATCAGGTCACTTCTAGTGAAACTATATTTTTATTCGGACAGACCTTATGTGCTTTACTTGAAGCGTCAGTTATTTTTTGCTTTCAGTTTGTTTAGTTTTATTTGATATAGCTTATGGTTGGATCTTATCATACTTGTGTGGGAGAAAGACGTGCTCCGTTTTCATTGCTTAGAACACTCTAGTTTTCATTCTTATTGTTCTGTGAGTGTTCACTTTTTGCTAGTACTACGTTTAGCCTTTGTTTTCATGCATCTCTTATTAAGAGATGTTAGTTTTAGTAGTGTTATATGAGTACTCTCATTTTTTCTTGTTGTAGCATGTAGATAATTTTTGTTAAAACATATCTTGTATGGTGCTTGTTGGGAAAATAAACTGCTGCTTGAAGTAGAATTTTTAACGGTGCAAGTAGAAGCTTGTATAGACTGTGGCCAGAACTTTTTCATACCATGCTAAATGTTATTTTAGTTTTAAAGCCTTGTGGTTATTAAGTAGCATGAATAGCCTCAAATAGCTGAGAGTGTTTAATATGTATTGAAAGATTCATGAGGTGTTCTTGTCATAGTAAAGCATCAATCTATGGTATTCTCTTTCGAATGTTTTATTTGGTTGACTTGGCGCATGCTCACACCATGTTTATGACTATGAATGAGTCACGAATAGCCTCCACATACCTCTTATGCTTTAATTAATGATGTTTATGTCGCTATGCATGATTATGGCTCTTATGCTCTCTTGATTTGTCGCTCCCGGTCTTTTGCTAGTCTCCACCTGTACTGAGTATGAGCTCTACTTGTGCATCCAAACTTCTTAAACCAAAGTTTTCCCATTTTGTACACCATACCTACCTACATGTGGTATTTCACTGCCACTTCAAGTATATTGCTCATGTGTTACCTTTAAAATCTTCAAAATTACTCATGTTTTGTGTTCTTGTTTTTGCTCATGAGGACGTCAATAGAGAATCTTTATCTCACTTGTTGATTGGATTTCACACCCTGGACTAGTGGCTTCATCCGCTTATCCAAATGATAAAAGAGCTGGCAGCGGGGTGCCCAGCCCCAAATTAATACGAACAAATTCTCTTCACTATTTTTGCCCCTGATTTATCAATCAAAGTATAATTGTGTAAACAAAAGAGAAACAGGGATGACCTTCTACACTAGTTGCGTCCTTCACCGTGGGATCCTCTCTTGTGAATCCAGTTGGCTTGTGATGTATCGTATTGTCTGTTTACTATTCGTTGACATTAACAAACACCTCTCCTAAAATATAGACACTCCTCCGCGGTATGTGATTGTTGGCAGGCACCCGAGGATTCGATTATCCATGGTTTGTGAAAGATGGATGGGAGGAGTGTCAAACTTCTAATACCTCCGTTTAATAAAATAAAAGGCTCTAGCACATAAGTGATCCCTGCTTCCCTCTGCGAAGTGCCTTTCTTTTACTTTTATGTTGAGTCTCCATCTTCTAACTTTTTGCACAGTTGAGAGGGCATTTTTGCCATTCTGAGTTCTGATGGAGGGATAATAACCCGGTAGGCCAACTCCAAGGTATAACCCGGCCCAAAGGACGCTGCACAGGATCCGGCTAAGGATAAAGAACTTTCGTAAGGCCCAAGTTTGTAGGCCCAGTAACCCGGATTGTGGGTTATGGTAAAGGAAGGTTAGGGTTCGTATGCCGTGTCCAGGTAGGATCCAGGGTGCGCCTTGGAGAGGAAGCCAGGGGGTACAGGTGCTTTATAAACCGACCCCTAGGATTAGTTAAGGGAGATCTAAGAACCCTAATAGTACCGCTTGATATCGAGCATCCAGTGTATACAAGAGATCGAGTTAATATATTGAGATCGGAGACTCGGCGACTTGATTGCCGGCTACCAGATCGAGGTCCACCATGTTTTCCTCTGAGCTAAACCCTCTCCCAAACGCCTGTGTCGTCTTGCCCCAAGATCAGTTACCCCCGGTAACGTCTGCCGTGATAATCCCACGACAGTTGGCGCCCACCGTGGGGCCTGCGTCCAAAGGTGTTTACATCACGGGAGAAGCTCGGAAGAACATGGAGAATCTTGTCATCGGCGAGATCTACATCGACCACAAAGGAGAAAAGATGGTGGACGATTCCGGCTGGGGGCCAGAGTCGGATCACCTCGAGTCCGGATCTACTGTGACGATCGGCCAGATCAACATCTTCATCGGTATGGTACGTACGCCTGAGTTAAAGGGACAATATCATGTGCATACTACAGGAACTTCTAGCAGGGACAAAGAGACATTAAAGCAAGCGGTAAACTCGGTTTCCTCGGCCGTGCCGGGATACCTGAGATGGGCGGAACAAGAGGTAACGTGGAGCAGAAGAGATCACCCGGAAAGAATAGAGCGCCCAGGAGTCTTGGCATTGGTGGTTGCGCCACAGGTCAATGGTTACAAGCTGAAAAGGGTCTTGATGGACGGTGGAAGTAGCATTAACATCCTGTATTGGGAAACCTTCTTACGCATGAGCCTCAAAGAGTCCCAGCTACAGAAAAGTTCGACAGTCTTTCACGGGATCGTGCCGGGTCACTCGGCGAGTCCCGAGGGAAAGATCACCTTGGAGGTTGCTTTCGGAGAATCGACGGATAATTATCGAGTTGAGTGGCTCACGTTCGAGGTGGTAAAATTGCGCAGTCCTTATCACGCGCTGTTCGGAAGACCGGCTTATGCTAAATTCATGGCTAGGCCGTGTTATGTGTATTTGCAGCTAAAGATTCCGGGTCCTAAACGGACCATCACCGTACATGGGAACCAGGATATAGCGGCCGAGTGGGACGAAGGAGATTCAGTAATGGCCGAGCAAGCGTGCAGAAAAGAAGAACTCGAGTATTACCGGTCTCAAGTAAATCCGGATGATAGAACAGCTTTAAAAAGGCCGAATACTGAGGACGAGAGAGCAAAATTCAAGGCAGCACAAGACACCAAGAAGATAGATTTTGTTGAAGGTGATTCCACTAAGCAATTTACTATAGGGTCTAATTTGGAAAGAGAGCAGGAGAAGGCACTGGTGGAGTTTATTCGTTCAAATGCGGACGTGTTCGCCTGGACACCTAGCGACATGCCGGGTATCCCTACAGAATTGGCGGAGCACAGTTTGCACGTGGATCCCAGGTCCAGGCCTGTGAAGCAGGGCTTGAGGAAGATGAATGAGGAAAGAAGGAAAGCCATAGGTGAAGAAATTGCTCGGCTACTGACAGCCGGCTTTATCATGGAAGTGTTTCACCCGGATTGGTTAGCAAATCCGGTTCTAGTGATGAAAAAGACTAACGAGTGGAGGATGTGCATCGATTTCACGAGTCTCAACAAGCATTGCCCAAAGGACCCGTTCGCGCTACCAAGGATAGACCAGATCGTAGACGCGGTAGCCGGGAGTGACCTGCTATGCTTTCTGGACGCATACTCCGGGTATCACCAAATTAAGCTTAAGAGGGAGGATTGGGAGAAAACATCATTTATAACCCCTTTTGGGGCCTTCTGTTATAAAACCATGACGTTTGGATTGAAGAACGCTGGCGCAACTTACCAACGGTGTATTCAAAAGTGCTTCGAGGACCAAATTGGACGCAACGTCCATGCCTATGTGGATGATGTGGTTATCAAGACCAGGAAGGCGGAGACGTTTATCGATGATCTAAAGGAGACGTTCAAAAACTTGAGGAGGTATCATATGAAGCTTAACCCGACAAAGTGCGTGTTCGGAGTTCCAGCCGGGAAATTACTCGGCTTTATCGTTTCCGAGAGAGGAATTGAGGCAAACCCGGACAAAATCAAAGCTATCCAGAGTCTGAAAAAGCCGGAAAATTTGAAGCATGTTCAAAAGCTCACGGGCTGCGTAGCAGCCTTGAGCCGATTCATATCCAGACTCGGAGAAAAAGCAATACCCTTGTACCGGCTCTTGAGGAAATCAGATAAATTCGTATGGGATCAAGAGGCGGATGAGGCGTTTGAGGCACTAAAGAAGCAGTTATCTGAAGCACCAGTACTAGCGGCCCCGGGTCCTAAAGAACCTATGTTGCTATACGTAGCAGCTGGCCCCCGAGCCGCCAGTGCAGTAGTTGTTGTGGAGCGCAAAGAGGATGGAAAGGGTTACCCGGTCCAGAGACCGGTTTATTACGTCAGCGAGGTATTATCAGAAGCAAAGCATCGCTATCCGCATTGGCAAAAGTTGGTGTTCGGGGTCTTTATGGCTAGCCGGAAACTGAAGCCGTATTTCCAAGAACACCCCATAACAGTGGTTAGTTCAATACCAATGTCGGATATCATCAGAAACTCGGACGCGACAGGAAGAATAGCGAAATGGGCGATAGAGATGGGGGATTATCACATCAACTACGAACCCAGGTCAGCAATAAAATCTCAGGCTTTGGTCGATTTCGTTAATGATTGGACACACACAGGCATGACCACCATGGTTCCAAGCCCCGAGTCTTGGACCATGCACTTCGATGGGTCAAAGCAATACGAGGGATCAGGAGCCGGAGTGGTGCTAACATCACCAAAGGGAGACAAGTTAAGTTACGTATTACAGATTCACTTTGATTGTTCCAACAACGTGGCCGAATATGAGGCCCTATTTCATGGTTTAAGGGTAGCCAAGGAAATGAACATTAAGAGGGTACGATGCTTTGGGGATTCGGACCTTGTGGTACAGCAGGTATCAGGAACTTGGGATAGAAAGGACGCAACTATGGCAGCGTACCGCAGAGAAGTTGATAGGGTTGCAGGATGTTTTTCCGGGTATGAGGTGGAGCACGTAGACAGGAGAAAGAATGAGGCGGCAGACGCCCTTGCTAGACTCGGCTCACGCAGAGGGCCGGTTCCACCCAACGTTTTCCTGGACGAGTTATGGCGACCATCAGTTAAAACCGAGTCTGAAGACGAACTGACAAATCAAGACCCGGATTTGGAGCTCGTGGCCACTATGCGCGCTGTTCCCGAATGGATAGAACTGAAGGGAATATGCCCGAGAGGCAATAATAAAATGGTTATTATCTTATTCCTTGTTTATGATGAATGTTTATTTCTCATGCTGGAATTGTATTAACCGGAAACGTTGATACATGTGTGCTTAATAAACAAACAATGGTTCCTAGTAAAGCCTCTCTTTTAACTAGCTCGTTGATTAATAGATGATCAAGGTTTCCTGATCATGAACATTGGATGTTATTAATAACGGGGTCATGTCATTAGAAGAATGATGTGATGAACATATACCCAAAGAGAATATAGCAATGCGATCAAGTCATTTAGTTTACATTGTTATATCAAACATACGAAGTAACTTATTCCTTAGACCTTGAGATCATGTCAATCACTGATATCGGAAGAGTGCTTTGATGGCATCAAACGTCACACCGTAACAGGGTGACTATAAAGGTGTCGTTAAGTATTCGGAAAGTATTAGTTGAGGATCATGGATCAAGAGTGGGATTTGTCCATCCAAATGACGGAGAGATATACTCTGGTCCCTCTCGGTGATATCACATCGAAACCGCTTGCAAGCACGTGATATGATCACAAAGGATGTTATATCACGGGAACGAGAAAAGAGTACTTGTCGGTAACGAGATTGAACAAGGTATGGTTGATACCAATGATCGAATCTCGGACAAGTAAAATATCGCGAGACAAAGGGAATAGTTCACGGCGTTGTTGGTTCACACGATCACGAGAGTCATCGCTGAATATATAGGAGTCATCACGGATCTCCAGATCCCGCTGTTGATTATTGATCGGAGAGGAGTCTCGATCATGTCTATCTTATTCGCGAACCGTAGGGTGACACACTTAAGGTTCGATGACGCGTTTGAGAGGATACGGAATATCGAAGAATATTTTGGGCAGCACCGAAATTGTTTCGGGGAAAATTGAAATAGTTCAAGGGGTTTTTCATCGAATGGTTGTTAATAGAATTAACAAATGATTCAAGGTGCTTTATGCAAATGTTTGTTAATAGAATTAACAAATGCCGAAATAAAGAAATAAAAATGTTTTATTGATTTATTAAAGAAAAACTCTTGGATTTTCTAAGTGGGGTTTAAAGGAAAATGAGTGGGTGTGAGTGGAGTGTCCACTCACATCATGAGGGAAGAGGTGGGGGCACACCATGGGGCTGGCCGCACCCCCCTTGGGCTGCCTCCCCCCTCTCCTATAAAAGGAGGGTGAGAGCTCTCCCTCCTCCACACACTTTGCCAAAGGGGTTTTTCATCGAATGGTTGTTAATAGAATTAACAAATGATTCAAGGTGCTTTATGCAAATGTTTGTTAATAGAATTAACAAATGCTGAAATAAAGAAATAAAAATGTTTTATTGATTTATTAAAGAAAAACTCTTGGATTTTCTAAGTGGGGTTTAAAGGAAAATGAGTGGGTGTGAGTGGAGTGTCCACTCACATCATGAGGGAAGAGGTGGGGGCACACCATGGGGCTGGCCGCACCCCCCTTGGGCTGCCTCCCCCTCTCCTATAAAAGGACGGTGAGAGCTCTCCCTCCTCCACACACTTTGCCACTTCCCTTTCCCTCCACCCGCTGCTCCATTTCATGGTCTCCGGCTTGGCGAAGCCCTGACCGTGGGATTCTTCACCACCACCACGTCGTCGTGCTGCTGGAGTTCCGAGGGATCCTCTACTTCCGCGCCCCGCTGGAACGAGGGAACGGAGGTCGTCATCAACCGTACGTGTGACCGATCACGGATGCACCGCCGGATTGCGGTGCCATCTTCTCGCTATCGGGATCGGTGTGAGTACGACTACGCCAACAACGAGATTTGATCTCGTACCACTTTGAGTCTTCGAGGGTATGTGTTCTCCTTAACCCTCTTGTTGCCCGTTGCACTTCGTCTCCTAGATTAGATCTTGGCCTTTCGGGTATCTCTCGCGTAGGAAAATTTTGTTTTCTATGCTACGTTCCCCTTCAGTGGTATCAGAGCCGGATCTATGCATAGATGTTTTGTACGGGTAGAACACATAGGTGTATGTGGGCGTTGATGATCATGTTATTACCTCCTTGATTATTTTATGATCTTAGTGGCATAGTGGGATGAAGCGGCCCGGACTAACCTTACATGTCGACGTACATGAGACTTGTTCCACAACTGACATGCAACTTGTATTGCATAAGTGGCTTGCGGGTGTCTGTTTCTCCTACTATAGTTAAGATCTAATCTATGAAGGGTTATTAAAAATGTGTTTATCAACGTTGTGGTTGATGTTCGTAGGTATGAACGGTTCTATCCTCGAAAGCCCTAAGCCACGTAAAATATGCAAAAATAAATTAGAAGCGTCTAACTAGTTTTTGCTGGGCATGTGATGTGATATGGTCAATATTACAAATTTGATTATGAGATGATCTATTTTGTAAATTATTGATATACCGTAAGGTATCCATATGGTTGTCTTCTTATTGATGGACAAACAAGTTTGGGGTACCGTGGTACTTGGTACCACGCCGGTGGAATGATTGAGATCATACCATAATGCACATGATGGAGATCAAGTGCAAGAAGGACCATATCATATCACGTTATCCTTTCATGTGATGTCTGTGATGTTGATCCTTTTTATGCATCTTGTTTTTCTTAGATAACGTTGGTAGCATTATAAGATGATCCCTCTCACTTAATATCAAGATAATAATGTGTTCTTCCTTAAGTATGCACCGTTAAGAAAGTTCGTCGTTTCGAGACACCACGTGATGATCGGGTGTGACAGACTCAACGTTCGCATACAACGGGTGTTTTCAAGCCTAGCATGTACAGACATGGCCTTGAAACACACGCAATACTACAGTTCTACTTGGCGAGCCTAGCATGTACAGACATGGCCTCGGAACACGTAACCTAAAGGTAAAGCATGAGTCATATGGATGATATGATGAACATGTCGATGTTCGCCTTTGAAACTACATCATCTCACGTGATGATCGGTTTTGGTGTAGTGAATTTGGTTCGTGTAATCACTAAAGACGACTAAGAGGGATGTTGTTTTTGAGTGGGAGTTCATGGTTTAATTTTTGAATTAACTTGAACTTATTTATCATGAACAAACAATCAAAGTGAATTTGCACAAATTGTAGTATTCATTGGCATCTATAATTGCCTTACACTTAGATTGTTAATTGAGATATAACTGTTATGATCTGGTAAATACCATTTAAGATTGGTACCGTATTAGTGAAATTTAAAATTGAGTCCTATTGTAGATTTTTGGTATTTTCTACCTAGCTCCATGTGGTTAATGATTGATTAATCTAGAGAGCAAATAATTCCTACTTAGAATCCAGAGTCATGGTTGCTTCCGTATTACTTTATCTTCAAAAGAATGTTTTGTTGATCAAGGTGATTTAGGAACTGAAAAGAGTTGTTTTCAGAAACAATCAAGTGAAAGATATATTGATATCTAGAAACTTATTTGTGGCAACATGACTGAGTATAATTTAGCGTGACAATGTTTGCTTATATTATCTGAATATATGCAAATTTAGCGTGACAATGTTTGCTTATATTATCTGAATATATGCAATGATTGAAGACGCTAGGCGTTTGAATATTCCAAGAAGTTGGGCGCTCAAAATTATCCTCTAAATCCCTTCCTTCGAGCTATAGTAACTTAATCATAAAATTGTTATGATGGGATGGATTAGAAGTATGGGTAAAGTATTTTACCTTACTTGGAAACTGTTAAGAGTGGAATCTAGAAGAATGCTATTAATATGGTGATATTAGTAGAACAATCAAACTCAAAGTATGAATCAATGGGTGATAGTATATGACTAACACGCCAAAGAAAATGAGCTAGTAAGACTAGCATTGTTTGATGTTGAATGATTCTTCTATAAAGGAAAGGGAATATTGAAAATAGAATTACAAATAGATATATGGCAGAAAAGAAGATAACTGGAAAAGTCCAGCTCAGGAGTATATACTTGATATACAAGTTATAGATGTATTACTAGTTAACAAAGTATTTTTGGTATTTTGATACCACATTGGTTGGTATGAGTTGTCATACAAAGCAACGCAATGAAAGAAATACAAGGGCCTAAAAGGAACTAGTAATAGATGTGGAATCGATTATGACAAGAACATAAATAAAGTGTTATTGTGTTCATTGTCGTATCGAACCAACCAGTCAAGATTTATTTGAAGAACTTAATAATTTGTTATTTTGTTCTAGTCTTTTGTGAGAACAAATGAGATTGTTCAAACGATGACCATATTCCATAATTGATGGATATGTTAATATAAATCATGTTGGTAAAGTAAACATCTATAAGACTGAATGCTAAACGTTGCAAGACGTAAAAGAGTTTCACTTAAATTGTGGCACCACCATTTTAGTTCATATCGGAAAGGAAAACATGAAGGAATTCCATATTGATGGACTTCCGGAGTCATTTTGTTTTGAATAAATTGACGCTTGTGAGACCTCTTCCAAAAGATGACTAGAATTCCGTTCTTAGGCCAAAGTAGTATGGACGACTAATTTAGTGGAGATTATACATATTGATGTATATAGTTCATTATGTGTAGTCATGTATGGTGGATTAATTTTTCCTTCATAAAATTCTGTCGATGATTTAAGTAGATATGTGAGTATATCTATTTAAAGGGAACAGAGTTTGACATTTTGAATTGGTTCAAAGGTTGTTAATATGAAGTTAAAATCAATGTAACAAGATAATCAAGTATTTATGATTGGATCATAAAGGATAAAGTTTGAGTTACAAGTTTAGCAAAACATCTGAGAAGTTGCAGAATTGTTCTACAACTTATACTTCTCGAATACCCCACATTAGATTGGAGTATTCAAGAGACAAAAAAAAAATCAAACCTTGTTTTACATGGTAAGATTAATAAAAATGCCATTATAATTTTGTAGTTTATACATTAGTGACAACCGTTTTTCCCACTGAAAAGAGAACCATCATGATCCGTTGAAATTGACAACATATAAGATATGGTTTGGGTAATGAGCCGAATTGTCATTTTTCTTAAGTTTTGGTATGCATAGCATGTGTAAAATGTTTACAACCAAAATAGGATAAATATATGTTTATAAGGTTATCCCAAATAAAACATTGGGTATTTCTCCTATCACCGAACCAAAAGACAAATGTTGTTTGTCAGAAAGGGTTGATTTCTCGAGAAAGTAGTTCTTGTGAAACAAGTGAGTGGGAGCACAGTACTAACTCAACGAGATTAGAGAATCTTTGTTATCATGTCAAGAGTAGCGCAGCACTGGAAGTTGTTCCGGGGTTTACTATTTTGACTAAGTAGAAGACACTACAAATGTTGTAGATACTTCAAATGAGTTTGCGAACTGTACCAGTAAAGTCCAAAAACTTTGTACTTAGAACAACTTGTGGTTTAAGTGTAAAGTGTTGTTTTGACAACAAAAGGACCTGAACCTTATAAAGGAAGCAAATGATGGGCCCTGGCTTCGTAAAATTGACTATGAGTCATTATATCCGCCATAGTATCCTTGTATGAATATCAAGTATGTGACTTGGTAGTCCTTTCAATAGGCATGATGCCTAACGATAGCAAAAGGGTCTATATAGCGACAAAGACATGGATTTTACATCCTTTGAAAGTTGTACTTATCGAAAAGTTGTTTTCGACGAAGTTCAAAGAGTTCACTACTACAAGATTTCGATCTTCCGTAGTGATGCTTTAGTCTTTGCGGATAGTTCTAGCAAAAGTTACATATTATGATATGGCAGTTGAATAACAAAACCAACTCTCCTCTCGAGGAAGTTTTATCAAGGATGTGTACTTGACACAGTCTGAGAGTTTTGTAAAATTCAAAAAAGGTTGCTAGAAAGGTATGCACACTTCAATGTTTGAAGTGAGCATAACGAAGTTGAAATCTTTACCTTAATGAAGTTATCAAAAGAGTTTGATTCCATCATGAACGATAAAGATGCTTGTAAAGTTACAAGAAATTAAGTGGGAGCGCTATGACATATTTCCAATACTTTATGTAGATGACATATGGTTGATTGGAAAATATGTATTTTAAATTAACACGGTTAAGATTTTCATATTGATGAAAGGCTTAGAAGATATTGGGCATCGATATCTATAAAAGATGGATTGACGCACCTGATATGATTGAAGCCAAATTACATAGATGAAATATTGAAGTAAGTCAATATGAAAATGACAAGAAGGAGTTCTTGTCACATGGAAAATAATTGAGCAAGATTCATGTGTTTTGACACATGATGAGCATCATTGAAATTGAGATTTCTAAGTCATGTTTCCATGCTATGTACACAACCAGATGAGTCCTATGCTATAAAATGTTATAGTAGGATAATTCATATGATGATTAGACAACAGTGGGAGAGATCCTTGTGTCATTTTAGAAATGCTAAGGATATGTTTTCCTATATAGTAATGACAAAATATTAGTTGTAATATGTTACACTAATAGTCTTGTCATTTATTCAAGTAATTTTATCTCAATTAAAATATGTGATGAAGGGTAGCACAATAGGATGGAAGAAAGTTCCATGCTAGATTTGAAAGAGTTTCAAAATTAAAATATTGTGACAGATACTACAACAAAGGCTAAAGTATATCGTTGTGTTGACAACTGATTATAAGCGTATTTTGTGTCAAGGAGTTCTTTATTGAACTTGGTGAATTTCCAAGAATGCTGAAACTATGAAGCTACATTTTCACAATGTTAGTAACATCAGTTTAAGCTGAGGAATTAAGGTATCACCGGAACTTGGAGAGTTTCCAAGAATGCTAACACTATGAAGCTACATTTTCACAATGTTAGTGAGATCAGTTTAAGCTGAGGAATTAAGTTTTCACCAATTGACCATATATATACAAAGCCATCTCATTAGAGAATGAGTGATGCGTGTAGACGCAAAGAACATGCAAATACAATAGGACCTGAACAGTTCAGATCTTTTTGATAATGTTTACCACATGCGAAGCATGGTAATAACACTGGTACGCCATATGTGTTAAGTGCTTACAGACTAGATTATTGACTCTAGTGCAAGTGGGAGACTGAAGGGAATATGCCCGAGAGGCAATAATAAAATGGTTATTATCTTATTCCTTGTTTATGATGAATGTTTATTTCTCATGCTGGAATTGTATTAACCGGAAACGTTGATACATGTGTGCTTAATAAACAAACAATGGTTCCTAGTAAAGCCTCTCTTTTAACTAGCTCGTTGATTAATAGATGATCAAGGTTTCCTGATCATGAACATTGGATGTTATTAATAACGGGGTCATGTCATTAGAAGAATGATGTGATGAACATATACCCAAAGAGAATATAGAAATGCGATCAAGTCATTTAGTTTACATTGTTATATCAAACATACGAAGTAACTTATTCCTTAGACCTTGAGATCATGTCAATCACTGATACCGGAAGAGTGCTTTGATGGCATCAAACGTCACACCGTAACAGGGTGACTATAAAGGTGTCGTTAAGTATTCGGAAAGTATTAGTTGAGGATCATGGATCAAGAGTGGGATTTGTCCATCCAAATGACGGAGAGATATACTCTGGGCCCTCTCGGTGATATCACATCGAAACCGCTTGCAAGCACGTGATATGATCACAAAGGATGTTATATCACGGGAACGAGAAAAGAGTACTTGTCGGTAACGAGATTGAACAAGGTATGGTTGATACCAATGATCGAATCTCGGACAAGTAAAATATCGCGAGACAAAGGGAATAGTTCACGGCGTTGTTGGTTCACACGATCACGAGAGTCATCGCTGAATATATAGGAGCCATCACGGATCTCCAGATCCCGCTGTTGATTATTGATCGGAGAGGAGTCTCGATCATGTCTATCTTATTCGCGAACCGTAGGGTGACACACTTGATGGGGGGATAGTAACCCGGTAGGCCCACTTCAAGATATAATCCGGCCCGAGGTGTGCTGAGCGATATCCGGCTAGGGGTAAAGAGATTACCGGAAGGCCCAAAGGCTTGTGAGATTCGTAACCCGGATTGTGGGCTGCGATAAGGAAAGTTAGGGTTTGTATGTGGAGTTCGAGTAGGACTCAAGATGTGCCTTGAAGGGCAAGTTAGGGGTGTACGGGTGCTTTATAAACCGGCCCCTAGGTTTAGTTTGCCAGAGATTCAAGTCATAGTTGTAACACCTGTTATCGAGTATCCAGCATAATTCATATTAAGATCCGGCGAGTTATTTTCCGGTTCCTAGATTGCTTTCCGCCATGTCTTCCTTCGAGCTAAACCCTCTCCCGAATACCTGTGTCGACTTGCCCCAAGATCAGTTACCCCCGGTAACATCTGCCGTGATTATCCCACGACAGTTGGCGCCCACCGTGGGGCCTGCGTCCAAAGGTGTTTACATCACGGGAGAAGCTCGGAAGGGCATGAAGAACCTTATCGTCGGAGAAATCTACGTCAACAGCAAAGGAGAGAAGATGGTAGACGATTCTGGCTGGGGGCCAGAGTCGGATCACCTCGAAACCGGATCCATCGTGACAGTCGGCAGCATCAACGTCTTCGTCGGTATGGTATGTACTTCCAGTTTGAATTGTGATAATATTGGATCTGATTCTGTGTCAGGAGAATACACGTATGTCCGATCGGAAAAAGAAGAGTCGATTGGAACAACGGGTCAGATAGAGAGGGAGGATGATACCGA
Organism: Alopecurus myosuroides; assembly: GCA_028641055.1. Lineage (NCBI taxonomy): Eukaryota > Viridiplantae > Streptophyta > Magnoliopsida > Poales > Poaceae > Alopecurus > Alopecurus myosuroides. Next base: position 5,765,665 of record CM054060.1, on the reverse strand, counting down.
GTCTATACGGGATTTGTCGGAGGATCGATATGAAAGGGGAAACAGCGAGGAAGAACAATACGAATCTACACCGGGCATCATGCGCCGGGTTGCAGTTTATGCGGCTCCCGCGACCAATCTCAATCAAGAAAACGCGGCCGCGGCGCCAGTCGGGGCGGCTCAGGCAGTGGCCCAGCAGCAAGGTGCAGTTGACCCGGTCTTGGTCCAGGTCGATGGAGAGTCGGCATCAGTCACCAGTCGCCCAGCAGACGAGGAGCGACACGCAAATATGTTCGGGTTCCAAGCAAACCGGACACCGGGGGCGGGCCCCTCGAATCCGCGCCACCCGGCTCTGTTTGATAATAATTTGATCTTGGACCCCACAGTCTTGGCCACAGTTATTACCCCAGAAAACGCGGCAGAGCGCGTAAGAGACCTGGACGTGGCTCGTCGTGCATTGGAGCAGCAAAGAAGGCAAGTGGAAGCGGAAAGGCAGGGGATGGTCGCGCGGCAGCGCGAATTGGATGACCGAGAGACCCGGCTCCGGGAGGAAACGACAAGGATGCACCAAAGGCACCGAACTATGCTGCCGGCAACAGGAGGGGTTATTAACCCGACTGCCCTGGTGTTCACGCCTCAAGATCAGCCGATTCCACCGGCGAACCAAGGGACCATACCGCGACCGTCAACGGGAGCACATCCGGTAAACGCGCCAGCCGGGTTACCTTTGCCACAGACGGGGGTGACAGCCGGCAATACCATGCCGCCACCACCATCACGATTCCGCACACCAGCAGGTCATTACAACAATCCCATGGACAACGTGTACGCAGCAACGCTCGCATTAAACCAGGTTCCTGTGGGAGATTCGCCCCATGCGGAAGGAACCCGACGAGCAATCGATCTGCTACACACCGCGGTAGCACAGCAAGCCAATTATCCGGATCATAGAAGCGGAATGCATGGGACGCCGTACGCCAGTCAGCAACAGGGCAATGTCCAAGCAAGTGCGGCACGACGAAGGGAAGAGCAGCAGCAAATGCCGCTTCCACCGCGTATCCAGACAGTACCGGTAGCATCAGCAGCGCAGGCGGTGGTGGACAGTTCCAGGGCCAGAAGAGCCGGGGCCGGGTCTGCTGGGCACGAATTGCCGGTGGCGCCGCACCTCGAGGCACCCCCAGCCGGGTCACGCGCCTCCCGAGTAAGACCACCCCCAACCACCCTGGCGGGACCCAAGTGCCTCTCGGACGATATCAGAGCAGAACCTTACCCGGAGAAGTTCAAAGAACCGGGGAAAGTAGTAAATTATGAGCCAACAATGGATCCAGAAACGTGGCTGAGCAGCTACGAGATGGCGATGTCAATTCGCAACGCATCCGAGAACCTCCAAGCCAAATTCATGTACTTAATGATGTCAGAAGGAGCAGCAAAGTTATGGTTCGCCAATTTACCGGAAAAGTCGATCAAATCGTGGGAGGAGTTAAAGACCGCGTTTATCAAGCACTTTCATGGGACATGCAGAAAGTTATTTACTATTGATGATTTAGAAAGATGCGTTCAGAAGAAAGGAGAGTCAGCACGCAGCTGGGTGCGCCGGGTTATGGAGATACTCCACTCGTCTACAGATATCCAGCCTAAGGACGCGCTACAAGCTATGGCAAAAACATGTAAGTATGTTCCTTTAGTGCAAAAGCTAACTCGCATGAAATCTAGTAGGAATGCAGCGGAGGTTACGATGGGAGAGTTAATGGATGCGTGCAACAAACACGCTGCAACGGATACCACAGAGGAGGAAGTTGATGACAAGAAGGCAAAAGCAAACACAAGTAGCAGTGGGAAAACCGGAAATGTATCGGCGCCAAACAATAATGGAAACAGCCAGAACAAACGACCGTTTGAAGGGAATTCCGAGTTTGTAGCCAACACGGAGGCCGGGTCTTCAAGACCTAGATCCGAAGGAAATTTTAATGCTGGAAATCACAATGGGGGACACTACCAAGGACCACCAAGACCAAGCAACAGTTGGGACATATTTAGGATGGCATGCCCGAAGCATAGCAGGAACGGCAAGCCGGCCAATCATTCATTGGAGCAATGTGCCGACCTACAAAGGTGGAAGAACGAGGAAGTGAACAGAGCCATGCGAGGTGCAGGCCGAGGAGGAGGCCCGGGCCTAGGTGGAAATTTGGGCAACGGACCGCCCCCAGCTGGCAACCCGCCAGCTGGAAATCAAGGTAACAATCAAGGAGGAGCGGGAGGTTTTCAAGCTAACCCCAAACAGCTGGGTCAGTATCATGTGCACACTACGGGAGGCTCTAACAAGGATAAGAAGATACTGAAACAAGCAGTTAATTCGGTCTCCTCCGCTGTTCCAAGATATTTGAGATGGTCAGAACAAGAGGTAACATGGAGCAGGAAGGATCACCCGGACAGAGTTGACCACCCGGGAGTCTTGGCTTTGGTAGTGGCACCACAGGTCAACGGCTACGAGCTGAAAAAAGTCTTGATGGATGGAGGAAGTAGTATCAATATCCTGTACTGGGAAACCTTTTTGCGTATGGGCTTAAAGGAATCGCAGCTGCAAAAGAGTACAACAGTTTTTCACGGGATAGTGCCGGGCCATTCGGCATGCCCCGAAGGAAAGGTGGCCCTGGAAGTAGCTTTTGGAGAGTCAAAGGACAATTACCGAGTCGAGTGGCTTACCTTTGAAGTAGTAAAGTTGCGCAGTCCTTATCATGCATTGTTTGGAAGGCCGGCTTATGCCAATTTCATGGCGAGACCGTGTTATGTGTACCTACAGCTGAAAATCCCGGGTCCTAAGAAGACCATTACAATACACGGAAATCGAGATATAGCAGCTGAATGCGATGAGGGAGATGCGGCAATGGCCGAGCAAGCCTGCAGGAAGGAAGAACTCAAACATTACCGTTCTCAGGTAGACCTAGAAGAGAGGACAACGTCAAAAAAGCCAACTCCTGAGGGGGACAAAGCAAAAGTTAGGGCAGAACAAAACCCTAAGATGGTAGGCTTCATCAGGAGCGATCCTTCCAAAACTCCTAGCAGGGAAGAAGAAGACGTACCGCCATCCGCAGCTGATCAAGCTTCAAGGACGATATACCCGGATTGGCTAGCAAATCCGGTACTCATTATGGAAGGGCCTAGCAAGTGGAGAATGTGCATCGGCCGTACCAACGTGGGACCGACTTTCGAGAATAACTAAAGCAGTGTAATGGGCGGCAGGTTTCATACGCACTCTTTTCCTATCCAGGGTACCTAAGGGGACTGGAAGGTTTTTAATGAGGCGGCCTGCTGATTCAAAAAAGAAATTTTTATCAATAAAAGAAGATGGTCTCGAGTCTTATCATGGTCTTTGCTTCAGTTACAAGTAAGTAATGCTTGTTATTATCAATACGTCAATATCATCAAAATACGTCACGTGCATATAGGTCTTCGGGGATTGGTGTGCTTAAATAAGTAATCACAAACCCGGAGACCCGGCCTCGATGCCTATGAGTTATGAGGGCTGATTACTCGAAAAAACGGGTACGGCTGCAATCTTATAACCGGACAAAGGAGCCAAATTTCTTGATTATTCTTACTTAAGCTCGATGTGACTCGCGCTAAAGTGGCATGCTCTGTTCACTTACGATTACAATCAAACTATGCAGCCCAATGGGACTTGCTTGACCCTGTTTTTCGTATAGATGTAACAGCATGGTATCCACGCGAAAGCCGGCTTACAGTACAAGATAATCAAAAGGGTCATCTAAACCACAAGTCCATGCAGAGTATAAGGCTCAAATAGCCGGAAACTCAACAAGTATTAAGCATGACTTCAGTATTTATGTGAACAGCTATTGGTCTTCAGCTTGGTAAGGAGCAGTTTGTCATCTGAGAAAGGCCACGCCCCCTTAACTCGTACTTTGAGTCATGGGGACTGGGGACTTCGAGACAGAAACAGACTACTTAACTACTAAAGCTCGTAAACCTTAGTTTCCGAGTCTTGGGGACTTAAAGAAAAGTCCGTCTATCAAAACCTACGATACTCGGTTAGCCGAGTCTCAAAAGGGAATCAAAAGCAAGAGTTCAAAGTATCGAGAATAAGCTTACATGTAATACAAGGACCGAGATTATCAAAAGCCGGGAGAGGCAAAGAGTTATCATAAATTAACAAGCGCAAAGTCATAATATCAGTATCAATGTTGCACAGGCGCACCGCTAAAAGTCATATCAGTCTCGAGAAACGCAAAAGCGTTAGGTATCATCCTACTCGGCATCCCGGGAGTGGTTCTCCGGGTCTTCGTCTCGGACTTGCTCCTTGGCTTTGCCAGCAGTTTTACTCGGACTCTTCACGTCAGGACGGACAGGCGGAGGAACGGCTGGTGTTGAGGTAGACGGCTTTACGCCTAGTTCGGCCTCTCTCTTCGCAGCCTCTTCTTTCCTCCTGGCCAGGTCAGTCGACCACTTTTCCAGCATATCAAAAGGAGGGGGGTGCCTCCACCAGAATAACCTTGCCCTCAGAGTCATATGAGCTCATAATTGTGTTTAGATCCATTTTATCTGCCAAAGTTGTGGCCGAGTGACGTACCGAAGATTGTATAGCTTTGAAGTCCTGGGGTTTAAACTTAGACCCGTCAGCCTTGAATTCCGGGAACCCGGATACTACCTTGGCCGGGTCAAGCTTAGGAAAATAAGCCTTCGCCAGCGTCAAAGCCCGGGTCATCCCAATCCGGCAAGACGAACGCTTCAATATTTCAATCCATCCAGGCGCTGTGGACAAGGCCTGCATGAGATTTTCTTCGCCCGGGTATACCTCCGAAGGCCACTTTATAGCTTCCAGCAAAAGTTTCGTGCCGGCAAAAAATGTCCGGAGCACAGTCTTCAGAGTTTTAGCCTGAGTAACGGTGTTCTCCTCCGGAGCAGCAAGGTTAGCACCTGCAATCGAAACACACAAAAGCATATCAGTAATATTGGTTATTACAGCGGCAAGATAGAGATACGCAAGTTAATCGCAAATAGCAAACTTACTTAGCAAGATACGGTAAGTGTCCGTAATTTGAGTCGACAGGTTATTCAGCGAGGATTGGGCAGCATTGTATTTGTTCTTGTATTTGGAGACATCTTTTTTCAAAGTCTTTATCCCCGCTTCAAGGGTTTCCCTGCGCTTTGTTTCCGCAAGCAAGAGCTGCTCAGTTTTAAGTAATGTTTCATCCGACTGAGTTATCTCCGCCTGCAAAGAATGAGTGCAACTGTAAGCCGGATATCGCGAGAATATTTCCTTCTGAGAAATTAATTACAGAAAATTATTATGCGAAGTACCGAGAATAATCACAGAAAATTATGCTCGGAACTTGGGGACTGGATGTATAGTAAGAAGTGTCAAATAAGATTACCTGATGTGCTGCAGCCATACGCTCTAGGATATTTCCTTCCGAAGCTTTCATGGCGAGAAGAGCGCTCATTAGCTGGTTAAAATCAGCGTTATCCGAGTTAGATGACTCGGGTACCTGGAAAGTGGGAAAAGGATCTTTTCTTGTAACAGGAGGTGGCACCCGGGTCATCCGAATGTCGGAGTCTGGTCCCCCTCCCGCGCTCGAAGCTGCTCCCTTCTCCTTCTCGCCTGCGTGCGAAGCGATTGGATACCCGGCGTCATGCCTAGCTGGCTCCGGTGGCGACGCTTGCTCGTCGCCAGTTGTGGTGAAGGCATCATCAGCCGGCTCGTTCTCGACCCGGACCTTAGCCTCGGTGTCCTCCTGGTCGCTAGTAACAACCGTGGCTCTGAAGAAGGTGCGAAGGCACAATTAATCTTTGGTTATGAAAAAAGGCGATAAAATCTCGGTATAATATCAGGAAAAGGCGCTTACCCGGTGTTCACCGGGAAGTCCGAAGGAAAGCCGCTGCTAGATCCGGAAGATACTGAAAAATGCCAAGCAAGGTTTGAGATTATGTTGCGAAGGAATGTCCGGAAAGGGTTTTTATTTACGATATAAATACCAGAGTGTCGAGCCGGGGGCGATGAGGTGCCCGGGTTAAGGCCCTCGTTGCCTGGATGGTTCCCGGTTACTCGGCGCCTAGTCGCGGGTGGCTCCTTCATTTATGATCAAAAGGGGTGAAGGTGGGGTTAGCCCCGAAATGACGTTATGGGAACAAAAATTAAAGTGCAAGGGAACGAAATAAAAACCTGGAGGGCGATCCTCTGGGATTTCCTTTTGGATCCAGCTTTGGTGGCCGGCTCCGGCTCGTCCTCCTCGCTGGCGGACTCTTCCCAGCCATCTGTCTCTTCTTCCTCGTCTTGGTCCTCTCGTTCTGAAAGGTATTGAAGATATAGCATAAGGAAAAAGAGGAGATAGGATATAATGTGTGCAAGGGGGTTAAGTATGCACCTTCGTCCGAATTAACGGCGTCATCTTCATCCTCCGCGTCTCCAGAATTGGGAGGAGTATCGATTGTCCAAAAGTCATTATCGGCCTGAGGTGAAAATGCCAGGGTAATGGTTAATATTGAGTCATGAAAAGCGGATAAAGGTAAGCTTGTTAAAATCCAAAATCAAGAGGTAGAAAGCTTACAGCGGGGGCGGGGTTCTCGAGTGTAAAAGGTTCTAACCCGGCTATGTTCCGGATTACCTCGAGCTTCTCTGTTAAAAAACCCTTGATCGTTTTGTTCATGTCATTGGGGGCAAAGGTGCTGGCAGAGTATCGGATCGGGTCCGAGGTTTGACCCGAATATTCACACATCAGCTTCTCACGAATGGAGTTTGGCTGGATGCGGAAGTTAACCCAGGTCTTCACCAAGTTTAGCCCGATGAGGCCTCGGGCTGATAAGATGGAGATCTTAGCCAACGAAGGCAAGATCGCCTCCCTGTCCGAGTCAGAGGCGAAGGCATTGAAAGATTCGGAAATGTCAAGCTGACCCTCCGAGTAACCCGGCAACTTCTTTTCGCCGGGTGGGGAGGTGTCCTGGCAGTAGAAGTATGAGAGCTGCCAGTGCTTTACATGAGAATTGAGAGTGAGGGGAGGCATCAAGGAATTCTTGCGGCGCTGGATAGAAACCCCGCCGCAAGTAAGAAGTGCGCCGTCACCGCTCTCGCGGCACGGCTTGCACTGAAAGAGTTCAACAAAGAGAGCCAGACTTGGCGGAGTGCACAAGTAAGACTCGGAAAGAACGATAAAGTGGGTGATGTTCAGGACGGAGTTCGGGCCTATATCGAAAATACGGAGGTTGTAGTGATCTAGGACGTCACGAAAGAAAGGGTGACCCGGGGGCCTGAAGCCTCGGGTCACGTGTTCGACGAAACATATTACCTCATCCGTTGCTGGAGAAGGCCGGGTTTCGCTGCCTGGTACTCTCCAGTGGATAGATTCCTGGGGAGGAAGGATTCCAAGCTCGACCAACTCCTCCAGTTTGGCCTTGGTAACGGAGGATCTCCCCCAATTGGCTGAAATGGAGTTAGTGGGCTTAGTTTTAGCCGGCTGTTTCCCCTGCCTCTTGGGTGCCATGGGGTTGACCTGTTAAAACATCAAAGGGAAAGGAGGTGAGAAGCGAAAACTCGGAAATTAATGAATAGTCAGTTACCGGTAACTTAAAAATGATCCGGGTATTGCCTTGCCGGATCAAGTGCGATCTGTCCGGGTATCGCATGTCGTTACGGAAGCTGTGAAGTTTTTCCGTAAAGTAAGTGTCTGGGGAAGGTAGAAGGATACCCTTATGTCTATTATCAGCAAGTGAGCCGGAGAAGTGAGATTTTCCGGATGATAAGAACAAGGGCGGAAATTTTTGGTGACCCGAGCCCAGATAGGAAATCCAATTTCTGTATTTAAAGCCAATCTAATGATACTTAGTGGTAGGGGAGTAAGATAAGCTGCGCATCCTATCTATGGGAGTGGTTATGGTAAACACTAGTAAGTCAATTCGGCAGGACCCGAGAAATTGCAGGCGACTCGATTCAGATCTGATCTAAGGAAAAGCTAAGAGATTGCAAGGTTGGGCTGGAGGATATCAAGAGCTTACCGGAGGAGGTTGAAGTAGGGATTTGCGGAGACAGATGGCGCAAGATTGATGCCCTTTCGCGATTTCCGGCCGGCGAATTGGGGGCTTGGTGGTGGATTTGGGAGCTGGAGTGGGTTGGACGGTGGCGGAGCGCAAGCGACGGCGGATGGGCTCCGGCGATGTGCGTAGGGCTTCCGTGGTGGCACTCCGCGAACTCGAGCTTGAGGAGAAGAGGAGTGGGGGAAATGAGTCGTTAGGGTTGAGTTTGCTCCTTGGGGTCTATTTATAATAGCCCGGGTGGAAAAGCCTAACCTAACGGGTGAAACCCGGGAGGTGCGGAGTAATAGTTGGCTATTTTGAAATTTGAAAGACGCGCCTTATGCATAGATCGATATAATCCAGAGAAAAAGGAAGGGGAAATTTCTTTCCTAGTATCAGCGATAGTTATCGAGGAAGATGTGAAATCATCGAGTTTCCTATTAAGACCCAAGTCTGGAAGATTGAGGGAGAGCCTTTGAGGGAGAGCCGGGTTTCTACCTGATCCCCTTGGTGCTAATCCCAGCCATTTGTCAACATATTGTATCTTGATCTTCATGTGTTCTTGTATCCAATATTTCTGCAGGGAATAGCCAGCACTTCGAAGAGTAAATCTTGGAAGCCCAGGCTATTCTGGGGACTACTGATGGGGGGATAGTAACCCGGTAGGCCCACTTCAAGATATAATCCGGCCCGAGGTGTGCTGAGCGATATCCGGCTAGGGGTAAAGAGATTACCGGAAGGCCCAAAGGCTTGTGAGATTCGTAACCCGGATTGTGGGCTGCGATAAGGAAAGTTAGGGTTTGTATGTGGAGTTCGAGTAGGACTCAAGATGTGCCTTGAAGGGCAAGTTAGGGGTGTACGGGTGCTTTATAAACCGGCCCCTAGGTTTAGTTTGCCAGAGATTCAAGTCATAGTTGTAACACCTGTTATCGAGTATCCAGCATAATTCATATTAAGATCCGGCGAGTTATTTTCCGGTTCCTAGATTGCTTTCCGCCATGTCTTCCTTCGAGCTAAACCCTCTCCCGAATACCTGTGTCGACTTGCCCCAAGATCAGTTACCCCCGGTAACATCTGCCGTGATTATCCCACGACAACACTTAAGGTTCGATGACGCGTTTGAGAGGATACGGAATATCGAAGAATATTTTGGGCAGCACCGAAATTGTTTCGGGGAAAATTGAAATAGTTCAAGGGGTTTTTCATCGAATGGTTGTTAATAGAATTAACAAATGATTCAAGGTGCTTTATGCAAATGTTTGTTAATAGAATTAACAAATGCTGAAATAAAGAAATAAAAATGTTTTATTGATTTATTAAAGAAAAACTCTTGGATTTTCTAAGTGGGGTTTAAAGGAAAATGAGTGGGTGTGAGTGGAGTGTCCACTCACATCATGAGGGAAGAGGTAGGGGCACACCATGGGGCTGGCCGCACCCCCCTTGGGCTGCCTCCCCCTCTCCTATAAAAGGAGGGTGAGAGCTCTCCCTCCTCCACACACTTTGCCACTTCCCTTTCCCTCCACCCGCTGCTCCATTTCATGGTCTCCGGCTTGGCGAAGCCCTGACCGTGGGATTCTTCACCACCACCACGTCGTCGTGCTGCTGGAGTTCCGAGGGATCCTCTACTTCCGCGCCCCGCTGGAACGAGGGAACGGAGGTCGTCATCAACCGTACGTGTGACCGATCACGGATGCACCGCCGGATTGCGGTGCCATCTTCTCGCTATCGGGATCGGTGTGAGTACGACTACGCCAACAACGAGATTTGATCTCGTACCACTTTGAGTCTTCGAGGGTATGTGTTCTCCTTAACCCTCTTGTTGCCCGTTGCACTTCGTCTCCTAGATTAGATCTTGGCCTTTCGGGTATCTCTCGCGTAGGAAAATTTTGTTTTCTATGCTACGTTCCCCTTCAAGAACCGTTTTTGGCCTACCTATCACGAGGCGAGTTACCACAGCAGGAGGTGTTAGCAAGGCAGATTTTGAGGCGAGCAAAGGGATATTCTATCATTAATGGGGAGTTGTACAAGATAAGTGCAGCAGGAGTCTTTTTGCGCTGCGTAGCACCAGAAGAAGGCCGACAGATTCTCAAGGAAATCCATGAAGGCGATTGCGGGCATCATGCATCCACAAGATCCCTTGTGGCCAAGGCTTATCGACACGGATTTTTCTGGCTGACGGCTCTAGCAGATGCGGAAATATTAGTAGCAAGGTGTGACAGATGTCAAAGGTACGCTCGCCAAACCCATGTGCCGGCTATGGAATTACGGACCATCCCGTTAACTTGGCCGTTCGCTGTCTGGGGGATGGATATGGTTGGCCCCTTCCATATGTCACCTTGCAAGAAGACACATCTTTTAGTGGCTATTGATAAATTCACCAAGTGGGTTGAGGTTATGCCAGTTACTAATTGTGAAGCAGCTACAGCAGTCAAGTTCCTGAAAAGAATTATCTACCGTTTTGGGTATCCTCACAGCATAATTACCGACAATGGAACCAACATGTCCCTTGGTGAGATGGAAAAGTTCTACGGCAACAATGGAATCCGGCTTGATGTAGCATCAGTGGCTCATCCACAGGCCAACGGACAAGTGGAGAGGGCAAACCAAGAATTGCTCCGCGGGTTGAAACCACGATTGCGAGTCCCCTGTATCAGGGCTGCTGGCGCGTGGGTCGAAGAACTTCCTTCCGTGGTTTGGGGTATCAACACTACACCCAACAGATCCACTCACATGACAACCTTCTTCATGGTCTATGGGGCGGAAGCAGTGTTACCGAGTGACATTATTCACGATTCACCACGAATATCAGCTTACGTCGAAGTGGAGAATAAAAAGACCCGGCAGGACGCCGTAGATATGTTAGAAGAACAAAGGGAACAAGCCCTGGAAAGATCAGCCATATATCAGCAAGATCTACGGAGGTATCACAGCCGGCGCGTGAAAACCCGGGTCTTCCAGGAAGGAGACCTGGTTCCGCGCCTGGTACAGTCAAACGAAGGAAAACACAAGTTATCACCACCATGGGAAGGACCGTTTATCATAAGCCGGAATCTGCATAACGGATCATATTACTTGGTAGATGCAAGGGAAGAGTCGGCTACAGTTAATGACACCGCTCATACCACTTCATCTATGCAAGAAAGAGACAGACCATGGAACGTGGCGCAGCTACGTCCGTATTATACTTAGTAAAGATTATATTGGCAAGTGGAATTGCACGGTGTAACAGGCAGCAGGTTTTAGACGTACTCTTTTCCTATCCAGGGTACCCTTGGGGACTGGATGGGTTTTTAATGAGGCGGCCTGCTGACCTAACTTTTTCATATCAAGTAAAGAGGTGGTTATTCTCATGTTCTTCACTCTCAGCATGTCGCATATATAGGTCTTGGGGGCTGATTGCTTGAATAGCACAGTTGAAAACTCAAAGACCCGGCCTCGATGCCTATGAGTTATAAGGGCCGGTTACTCGCAAACGAGTACGGCTGCAATCTTATAACCGGACAAAGGAGCCAAATTTTCTTGACTTTTCTTACTTAAGCTCGATGTGACTCACACTTAAATGGCATGATTTGCTCGCTTACGATTACAATCAGCCATGAAGCCCAATGGGACTTGGTTGACCCTGTTTCGTACAGATGTAACAACATGATATCCATGCGAAAGCCGGCTTATAGTATCAGATAGTCAAAAGGGTCATCTAAACCACAAGTTATGCAGAGTACAAGGCTGATAGCCGGAAACTCAACGATTATTAAGCATAACTTCAAAACCTATGTGAAACGGCTCTGGGCTTTTTGGACCTAGCAGCAAGCAAATGCGTTCTCCTTGAAAGATCACGTTTCCTAGACTCGGAATCCTGGTCTTGGGGGCTCGGGATCTCGAAAACGAGAAAAATTGTTTGATTGTTAAAGTTCAAAAATCCAAAAATCCGAGTCTTGGGGGCTTGGGGACTTAGCAGCAAGTCCGCTTGTCAACACCCATGAGACCCGGAAACCGAGTTTCACAAAAGGAACAATAAAGAAAGCCGAATATCGAGAGCAGATGAGTTCAAAAATGGATAAATTTAAAAAGCCAGAAGAGGCATAGAGTATATCAAGACCTTAGCGTACATTACAAAATCCCGGTGAAAGATATCAAAGGTGCACAGGCGCACCACCCAAAATATAATTGTTTAAACAGCACATCGGCCGACTGACGCATAAGAAGAGGCATCAAATATCAGGTATCACTCGGCGTCCATCTTGGCCTTGCCCTTGCCATCATTGGTGGTAGCAGCAGCACTCGGATCAGTAGTACCAGCCCGCGCAGGAGGTGGAACGACTGGTGTTGAGGTAGCGGGTGCAGAACCGGCTTCAGCTTGCTTTTTGGCAGCCTCCGCCCTCAACTTAGCAGCTTCCTTCTTCCACCGAGCCAGCATATCATACGGCTCGGGAAGATCCGACTTAACCGCTTCACCAGCAGCATCATATGCAGGAACGAGGGAATCAACATCCAGGCCGTCAGCGATCACGCTGGCCGGGTAACGGACCTCCTTCTGGACAGCCTGAAAATCCTTCACTGAGAACTTGGACCCATCAAGCTTGAACTCTGGAAAGCCGCCCATAAGCTTCACTAGCTCGAGCTTAGGGAAATAGGCCTTAGCAAGCGCAAGCCCCCGGGTTACTCTAACCCGGCAAGACGAGCGTTTCCAGTGCCAAATCCACTCAGGGATAGTGGAGAAGGCATCCAGCATTCTCTTCAGATCGACATGCCCCTTACCCGGCCACCGTAATTCCTGAAGGATCCATTTGGTTCCGGCGCATAGCTGCCGGATAACGCTCTTGATAGTTTTCAGCCTGGTAATATCATCCTCATCCGGCATCACTTCGTCCGGGCCTGAAGAAATGGAAACATGAGTCGGGAAAACTCCGGCTATTTATCAAAAGGATAACCCGGAGGAAGAAACGTACCAAGCAAAGCACGATACGTGTCAGCAATTTGGACAGAAAGGCTCGTTAGATCATCTTCTGCTTTGTGAGCCCTTTTCCTATACTTCCTCATTATCATCCTATTCCTCCTGGCCTCAGCCTCGGCTGCTTCACGCAGAACCACCTCCTTTTCAATGAGTTTGGTGGCCTCTGCCAGTTTCTCCTCAGATTGAGTCACGAAAGACTGCATGGACGCAACGAAGGATTAGCCGGGTAAAGGGGCAAGTTATCAGTCGCTTGTATCATAAAGTCCCAAGCAAATTATGAATCAATTCACTCGGAACTTGGGGACTGGATAAGGACACAAGCAACGTTAGTCGGATTTACCTCGTGTTTGGCTATTAAAGCCCCCAAGATGTTTTCTTCATTAGCCCTCAAAGTGCGCAGGGTTTCGAGCATCTGGGCAAACGTCAGGTCCTCGGGCTGGACACCGGAAGAGCCGGCAGCCTGGTCGCCTGGTGGGGGAGCTCTCCCCGCCCTTGGGGTCGAGACCCGGACAGTTTGAGTATCTGGGTTGGGAGAACCCATCCTCGTATCCAGAACCTCGATCTCCTCGTCCACTGGTTCCGATGAGGAAGGAGACCCGGTGGCTCGATGAAGTGGATCGCCCAAGGGGCCTTGTTCCTGGTTATTCTCAGTATCAACGCCAGTCGCGGCATCTGCGTTTCCAGTTGATTCCTCTGTCCGATGGTTATCCGTCTCTACATTCTCCGGGTCACTGACGGTGACTTGAGTGCTAAAAGAAAGATGACAGGAGGCAGTTAACAGTGGTGATTGAAAATTGTCAGGCATCAAAAGATGCCATATAGCAAAAACTTACCCGGTATTTACGGCGTAATCCGGCGGGAGCTCGCCGCTGGAAGCAGACGAAGTCGCCACAGGGACCACTAGCAGGACCCGGAATTGCCCGGCACGTGGATGGTTAGGAGAAGGGTGGCGTCGAGGAGAGTTGGAAGGGCGAGGCGGAGGAGCACTGGCGCGATGGACGGGGGAGGTGGAGATGCCCGGGTTAAGAGAATCCTCGCCCGGGGAACTCTGAGTCACTCTGCGCTTGGATGGAAGAGAATCCTTCAAGTACGACGAGTTCGATAATTGATGATTAAGTTGTCGCATGGCATCGAAGGAATAAGGTTCAGAGGATATAAAAGAGAAAGGAACCTTGGACACTACCCCTCGGGCCTTCCTCTTGGTCCCAACTGTTGTTTCTTGGTCGGATTCAGTAGCTTCCGGGTCATCTTCGTCCTTCTCGTCTTCGTCCTCCAGCCCTGCGAACCAAGTATGTATTCGTGAAAAAACTAAATGGGGGGGGGGGGGGAAATGATGCAAGTAAAGATAATACAAGATCCGGGTGAGTACCTTCATCACCGTCAACCGGCTCGTCTTCATCTTCCGGGTCTCTGGAAGGGGGGGCGGTTTCAACTGTCCAGAAAGGATCACCGGCCTAAGACAGAAAGATGAAAATAAGAGTGGGAAGCAGTATCGAGTCAAGATAAGGAAATAAACTTATGATTATTGGGTCTTACTACGGGGGCCGGGTTTTCCCGAGTGAACGGGGGTAATCCGGCAATGTTCTTTATCACCTCCAGCTTCTCCGTCAAGAAACCCTTGATAGTTTTGTTGGTATCCCCGGTGGCAAAGCTCTTGGTGGAATATCAGAGCGCGTCTGTGGTGTGCCCCGAGTATTCGCACATCAATTTGGTGCGGATGGAGTTAGGCTGGAAACGAAAGTCAACCCAAGTTTTTACTAAGTTGAGCCCAAGAAGGCCTTGGGCTGAGAGAACGGCTATCTTAGCTACCAAAGGTATGATTGCCTCCCTGTCCGAGTCAGGGGCGAAGGCATTGAAATTCTCGGAAGTGTTGAGGAGGCCCTCCGAGTAACCCGGCAGTCTCTTCTCGCTGGGTGGAGAAGTGTCATGGCAGTAGAAGAAGGATAATTGCCAGTGTTTGACATGAGAGTTCAGATTGAGGGTTGGCATTGGGGAGTTTTTACGGCGTTGGATGGATACCCCGCCGCATGTGAGAAGTGCTCCGTCGCCGCTTTCGCGGCACGGCTTGCACTGGAACAGTTCAATAAAGAGAGTCAAACTTGGCGGAGTGCACAAGTATGACTCGGATAAGACAATGAAGTGGGTAATATTCAACATAGAGTTAGGCCCTATGTTGAACACCCGGAGGCCGTAGTGGCTCAGGACTTCGCGAAAGAAAGGGTGACCCGGCGGGCGGAATCCCCGGGTCACGTGCTCTACAAAGCAGATTACCTCGCCGTCGGTGGGAGTAGGCCGGGTCTCATCACCCGGCGCCCTCCAGTGAATGTCCTTTTGAGGGGGAAGAACCCCTAATTCGGCCAATTCTTCCAGTTTGGCCTTGGTGACAGTAGATCGCCCCCAATTGGCGGATATGGATTGGGTTGTCTTCGCCTGGGCCGACTGCTTCCCTTGCCTTTTGGGAGCCATGGGATCGACCTGCAAAACACAAGAAAAAGAGGTACGGAAAATAAGACTCGGAAGTATTGGGGTATCAGGAAAGCGTGAAAACTAAGAACTATCCGGGTATCACGCCATGAAGTGGAGATTGCAAGGTATCTGGGTATTAAGTATAACTATGGAGATTATTGGTCACTTACGTATGGAAAGGTGTTTGGGGAGGACGGATGGTTGCCCATGTATCTACTGCAAGCAAAATAGCCGGAAAAGGAGGATTTTCCGGGTGTCAATGTTATGTGCGGAAAATTGAGGTGAAATGGATCTAGATTGGAAAACTTGCGAACGATTCTACGAAGAGATTGGTGATTAATGATGGTAGGAGGGCGATGTGTGATCATCAAACAGATTGTTGAAGAAGTTAGCAAGCATCTAAGCCGTCTAAATTTGGTGTGACGAAAAAAACGGCCCACAGGTTGACCTAGATCCAATCTGGGATGAATCGAGAAATTGCGAGGCCAAATTAAACAAGTACAAGGAACTTACTGGGAGATCTTGGAGTTTAGTGCGACGACTGTGGACGGCGTGGCTCGAGCGCCCCTCTGCGATTCTTGGCGAGCGGGGCGAGCGCGCAGCGGTGAAGTTTGGCGGCGGCGCGGGGTGGCTCGAAAGCGGATGCGGCCGGCGGTGGCTTTGCACCGGCGGCGAGCACGAAGTTCCTGCGGAGGTGTTACGAGGGCGCAAGGAGAGAAGAAGGAAAGGAGAGGATGGAGTGAGGCGTTGGGCTCTAGGTCATCCCCTGCACGCTATTTATAAGGCCAGGGTGAGCTTATCTCAACGGCCGGAAGCCGGAAATTAGGGGGAATGGTTATCCGCGCGGATCCTACGAGAAATGCTCCAAGTATTAAGCAAGGTATCTGGACGAAAAAGAGAAGGAGATCCACCCCGTGATATCAGGGTCAATTATCGAGTATAGAATTTTGACATTTTTATTAGGGTTTAGACCTGGAAAGTTAAGCCAGGTATTTGGGAAAAAGCCGGGTTACTATATGGCCACCATGGAGTAAGGCCTAGCTAACTATCAAAGCACCTTAACCCGGCCTCCATATACTTGTGTGTTTGATATTCTTACAGGGAATAGCGAGCGCTTCAAGGAAGGATCCGTGAAGCCCAAGCTATTCTGGGGACTACTGATGGAGGGATAATAACCCGGTAGGCCAACTCCAAGGTATAACCCGGCCCAAAGGACGCTGCGCAGGATCCGGCTAAGGATAAAGAACTTTCGTAAGGCCCAGTAACCCGGATTGTGGGTTATGGTAAAGGAAGGTTAGGGTTCGTATGCCGTGTCCGGGTAGGATCTAGGGTGCGCCTTGGAGAGTAAGCCAGGGGGTACAGGTGCTTTATAAACCGACCCCTAGGATTAGTTAAGGGAGATCTAAGAACCCTAATAGTACCGCTTGATATCGAGCATCCAGTGTATACAAGAGATCGAGTTAATATATTGAGATCGGAGACTCGGCGACTTGATTGCCGGCTACCAGATCGAGTTCCACCATGTTTTCCTCTGAGCTAAACCCTCTCCCAAACGCCTGTGTCGTCTTGCCCCAAGATCAGTTACCCCCGGTAACGTCTGCCGTGATAATCCCACGACAAGTTCTATGTGTATTTGTCCCATAAACATCAATAATTTCTTCATAATGTGATATTATTTGTTCTTAAATTATTTTCTCTAGTCTTCCTCGTGAACTTTGAAAGTGTCTTGGAATTTATATTTTGTCTCACTCTTAAGGACTAGTGAAATACCACTTTGCCATGCTTTCTCTATACCTGAAACAAATGTTTATCTTTCTTTGCATTATTATTCATGATCCTTTATTTGAGTTACTCTTCGTGATGCAAAGTAATTGCTATGATTTATTATTAAAGTTTTATTTAGCATGCATGTGTTTAAAGTTTTATGACCTCAGCGTGCATATGCTTTTACATTAGATTGATCAAGTTTATGTTAGTAGCATGTCACCTCAGAAATTATTGTTTTATCGTTTACCTACTCGAGGGCGAGTAGGAACTAAGCTTGGGGATGCTTGATACGTCATAAACGTATACCTAATTTCTGATGCTCCATGATGATATTATGCCAATTGCTACATGTTTTCTCCCTTCTTTATGTCATTTTTATCGATTTTCCGGACTAACCTATTGACAAGATGCCACTGAGTCAGTTCCCTGTTTTCTGCTGTTTTTAGTTTCAGAAAAGTTGTTCTGGAAATATTCTCGGAATTGGAAAGTTCGAAGCCCGAAAGTCCTATGTTCCCCTAAAGCATCCAGAAGACCGAAGAGGAGACGACGAGGGGCATCAGGGGGCCCACACCATGGGGTGGCCCGGCCCCCCTTGGCCGCGCCAAGGGGTGGTGTGGGGCCCCTGGACCTCCACCGCCTTTGCCCTTTCGCCTTTTTAATCCTCCTGGATGGAAAACCCTAAACAAATCGACCTTTTCCACAAAATACATCTGTAGCTCCACCGCCGCCACCGACAAGTTTCGGGGGACAGATCTCTGTTCTGGCACCCTGCCGAGATGGGAAGTGCCCCCGGAAGCCATCTCTTTCAACTCCACCGCCATCTCCATCGCCGTTGTTGTCTCCTATTACGAGGAGGGAGTAGTTCTCCCCCGAGACTGAGGGCTCTACCGGTAGCTATGTGGTTCATCTCTCTCTCCCATGGTGTGATCTTGATATGATCATGAGCTTTATAATCTAGTTGAATATGTAGATTGATCTTCATCTGTTATGCTACTCAAGTGGTTTTGCTATCTCCGTAAACACTTTGATCACGGGGTAAAGGTGATAGTGTGTGCACCATGTGGTTTAGCATGATATTTATATCTTGTGTTGGAGATGAACCTATGAAATTGTGGCGTTTTTTTAGTACTAATTTATGGCGCTCGTAGTGACATTGGGGTGCCCTAGAGATGGAATATAGACTTGAGGAGTGTTGTTAAAGCCCTACGCAATGATTAGTGTTCGTTATTCGACCGGAGAGTGGTTCGGAGTAGCATAGTGAAGAAATGATATTTATGCATTCAATTGTGTGAGCATTGTTGAGAGTGTCCTCTAGTGAAAGTAGGAGCCATAGGCCTTATTTCCAAGCATTGAAACACCGTTTTCCGCCTGTTCTGCTACATGTTTGCTTTCTGCCATTCAGATTGTTACTATCACTTATAATCATCCATACTACTTGTATTTTACTCTCTCTTCGCCAAACTAGTGCACATATATACCTGACAAGTATATTGGGTGTGTTGGGGACACAAGAGACTTCTTGTATCGTGATTGCAGGGTTGCTTGAGAGGGATATCTTTGAACTCTACCCCCCTGAGTTCGATAAAGCTTGGGTAATCCACTTAAGGGAAACTTGCTGTTGTTCTACAAACCTCTGCACTTGGAGGCCCAACATTGTATCCAAGAATAGAAGCGTGCGTAGACATCAACGTGTGATGAAAATAACTAGACGAAACCTCTCGTGTGTCCTCAGGAAATTTTTAGACATTATGAGAAACACCACCGGCTTGTCCTGTGTGCTAAAAAGGATTGGGACACTTGCGGCAACTATTTACTTTATTTTTTATTTACTTGTTATCGCTTTATTACTATTACAAAAATCACTAACAATTGTACTCTAGTGTTTACAGTGAAATCTTGCTCGAAACTATTTATTAATACCTTATGCTTCTCCTTAGGTTCGACACTCTTATTTATCGAAAAAGTTACAATCAATCCCCTACACTTGTGGGTCATCAAGACCATTTTTTGTGTCCGTTGCCAGGTGATGTCTAGGTTGAGACTCCAAGTGCAGAGTGTGTAGCTAGTGGCAAGCCTTCTTCCCCACGAGGGTGACTCGAGGGTTTATATCGAACTCTTGGGGAGCCAGTATTTCAGCAGTTGTCTTCCAAGCTTCCTCCAGGATCCTGCAAACAAGTAGAGAATTTTGTGCCCTCACCCTCACCAAGTGGTTGTCAAGCACAAGGTGTGATACTTCTAAATTGCAATGCAAAACTGATAGTAAATGTGCAATAATTAAATCTACTACTAAATGCAAATGAGAAAATAAATATGCAATGGATTGTTTTTGTATTTTTGTGATGCAAGTGGTGATGGAGATAATGTAAATTCGAATTGGAGATGCAAGTAAAGTAAAGTGCAAGTAAAGTAAATTGCAGCAAAGTAACTAGAGTGTTTTCTTATATTTAAAATAGGACCGGGGTTCATGGTTTCACACTTGCATTCTGAAAGTGCACTATGGTCAACTAGAGGGGGGGTGAATAGGTTGACTACCAATTTTTCTTTTCTTTTCCTTTTAGTGGGGCTTAGCAAGATAAAGTAAGGTTCTCTAGATGTGCAACTATGTGAGCAACCTATGTGAACAAAACGATATGCGCAACGGAAGTAAAGCATAAGGTAGAAAAGCAAACAACAAGTGTAAACAAGGAGACAAGGATATGATTCACCGTAGTTCCTTCTCAAAGAGAAGTACGTCTACGTTGGAGAGGTGGGGAGCCACCTAGGCGCTCCTCAATAGCACGGTTGTGCACACCTTGTTCTCCTTGAGCTTCTCCGGTGAGGGAGATGCTCGTTTCCACTATGAGGTCGACTTGAAGGCGTTGACCAAACCTTTACAAGGACTTGAGGTCACTCCACAAGATGGATGGAGGCTCTCAAGCAATCCGTAGCTTCTTGCAACAAGGTGGAAACTACAAGCACGAGATCTACTAAGGTTTCTAGGCCTCAAGTAGGATTCTAGATCTACTAGGTTGTGGTGGATGGATTTGAGATTCCTTTGGTGGAAGTGTGGATCTAGGTCTCCTCTAGCTCTCCACCAAGTTTGGGAGTGTTTGGGTGGACGGAGTGGGAGATCTAGGTGGTTGAAGCTTTCATTAATGGCTAGGAGAGAGAATGGGAAAAGCTTGGCATTTAAGAGGTAGGGGAAGGGGTATTTATACCCCTTGCATTTAAGTGACCGTTTGCAGTCCAGGGCACCGGAGGCTCCGGTGGTTTAACTGGAGGCTCCGGTGGTCTTCAGCCTGCTCCACAGTTGCGCAGCGCAACAACTATTTTGCGCTGGAAAACTGAGCGGAGGCTCCGGTGGGACCTGCGGAGGTTCCGCCCACCGGAAGATCACTGGAGGCTCCGGTGGAACATCCGCTCTGCCCAAACAGAAGGGCAGTTAAGCGGAGCATCCACCGGACCCCCCACCGGAGCCCAGTTACCCTAGAAAAGGGAAGGCACCGGAGGTCCACCGGAGGTTCCGGTGGAACATCCGCTCTGCTCAAACAGAAGGGCATTTGCGCGGAGCTTCCACCGGAACCCCACCGGATCCCTTTTTGCGTGCAGCTCGTGTGTTGGAGGATGGCGGAGCCTCCTGTGGAAATGGCGGAGGTTCCGCCCACCGGAACTCCACCGGAGCTTCCGCTCCTGGTTCCGCTCATTTGCTCCAGAGCGGGGTTTTGGCGGAGCTCCCACCGGACCCCCACCGGATCCTGGGCGGAGCCTCCAGTGGAATCACCGGAGCCTCCGCTCCTGCATATTTCACTTTCCTGGATTCGTTTCTCCTTGCACTTTTCGTATAAACTGATCATTTGCCCCATAGAATAAGTGAACCTGTTTAAACCTGGGCATTTCCATCTATTGAGCAAACATTAGATCAAATAGTTGTGTTATCATATAATTACCAAAACGGACGATGATCTTTCATTCTCCCCCTTTTTGGTAATTGATGACAACATAACTATTTGTATGATTATAACACAATATGAACGGAGCTCCCCCTAAAGGTATGCTCCTTTCATATTGAGAGCATTTAGGCATGATATATAAGAATGACATGACAACAATATCACAGTACACACATATAACACATAAATAACATCAAACGAGGTTCACACGAACATAATATGACATACGAGGTTCACACAACATAATATGACGAAGTTCACGATAGATAAGCCGAAGTTCCAAATGATCCGATAAGAAACCAAACTCCCTCAAGCCAAATGAAAGATGCAAAATGAAGAAGCTTGAGGGAGACCCATTCAAATGCCCGTTCCTAAAATAAATCTCTCCCCCTTTGGCATCAAGATACCAAAAAGAGAGAGACCAAGATGCAAACTGTCGGATATATACCAAATAGGGGTATAGCAGATGGTAGATAAAGTGCCGGATTACCAGGGTGGCCTAAGTGGTAGTGGGCTCAGGTCCATTAGGCGGCCCAGTAACCCGACGCACAGAAGCTGGATTCTAGAAGAACCCGGATCACGGCCCAGGTGATCTGGCTTGGAGGAGAAGAGGGATTCCTTGCTTTCCAAGTTACAAGTTACCGTAGTCCTCTAGGTTTCCTATTCTGTAAGCCCTAATCCGGCTATTATATAAAGCCGGACGGGAGATAGATAAAACAAAGGAACGAATAACAGAGAAGCTCTACGCCAACTCGCCGAGAAGCTCATCCTCGTCGAGTAGCTTAGATCTAAACCCTCACATTGTAACCCTGTTTACAGGCTTTAGTCCTGATTAGTGAGAAGTGCAGGAGTAGGCACGTCGTACTGTCGCGACGTACCGAACCTGGGTAAATCCTGTGTTCTGTATTCACTACGCGATCCCGTTACCCCACGTCTCTACCGTAGTCTCATGGCACCCCCGTCTATGAAAACTACTACGATGTCTCGACAGTTGGCGCCAACCGTGGGGCAAACGACGTCAGGCGTGAAGTTCCGATCTGGGATACTTGGCGGAATCGGAAGATCAATCACTGTCGGAAGCCTGGAATTCGACGACGACGTCGGACGTTTCCTCGACAACGGATCCTATATACCGGCGCAAAACCACCTGGTAAGTGCCTGCGTGTTACCGATAGGATCCGCTAACATCTTTATCGGATTAACTGCAGAAGCGATGGGGTTTTGCGGTGGAAGCAAATTTTGATAAGGAAGTCAGAATTTTGAGATCATGAAATAAGGAAGTCGGAATTTTGATATCCATGTTTTTACAAGTTCATTATAGTACAAAACATGATTACATCTTATCTATTTCCAAATGATCTTACAAAATACTCAATGTTAACCCGAATTGGGCTTGCGTGCTCGGTGTTTAAAGGCTGAATGATTCAGCCTTCCAACGGTTAAACGAAACTCGGATTGTGCCTGCGTGCCCAAGTTTCAAAAAAAAAATTCCTTACCTTTCTCTAAGCATCATCTGATTGGTCGTGCGTTGGGTCACTAAAGCTAGTTCGTAAAAATGTCTTTAGTATGATCCATGTTTTTGAGTTAAAACTGATGGGTTATAGCCAGTTACTCAACATGATGTTTCATCTAAGTCATTTTTTCACAGACTAAAGGGCAGTTAAAATGCACATGCCAGAAGACTTAGAAGATAAAGGAATAGTCAAACCCGAAAAAACTTGCAAGGAATTTCATAATTCAAAACTGCAAAAAGCGGAGTTCTTGTTTCGACAAAAGGAATAGAAGCATTACAATATGAATTACATTGTAAAAATAAATGCTCCTATATCCATCATCCAGGTCAAGTGCACTTCTTCAAACATCCGAGTCTTCATCGCTACTATCATTCTCGGGGGCTGCAGGCATTTCTTCTTCTGGATAGGTGATGGAAATATTAACCATAGAGGCAATCTTGGTAGCGTGCCCTTTGATTGCATCAAAGATCGCATTTCGTTGGGCTTCCGTGTATCCTTGAGGGACACCTGATGCTATGCGCCAGGATTTAGCATCAGGATAATGTAGACGCATAAGGCCGAGTGCCATGCGCGCACCACCTCGTGCAGCTGAGCGTAGAATGGATTCTTTCGACTCCGCAACCTCTGTGATGGCACCCGGAAGTTTGTAAACTTCCGAGAATTCCATAGTGCTTGTGGGAAGGAATTTGTTAATCAGCTGCGTTCCTGCATTTCTGATTGCATTCCACACCTCCCCAAAGGCTCGGATCTTTTCAATCCGAGAAATTCCTGGAAAATTTCCTGTTTTTTCGAAAAAAAGGAAAAGTTTAAGTAAAAAGATACAGGAAATAAGACTTGAAGATATTGGTAAACGGAGTTAACTTACCAAGAACCTTGTCAATCTCGGTGCCTTCTTTCATGCGCGGGATTAGCATACTTTCCAAATCATTGATGACAGATTTATCTTCCGCTGCCTGCAACGAAGCCTTGGATCGAGCAATCCCATGGGCCAGATTGCTGGCTTCCAGGTCTTCTTGAACTTTCAAAAGCTCCTTTCAAAGGTTTGAGTTTTCCTCACGGAGCCGAGAGGCATTGACGGCGTCTTCCGCTAATTCTTTGGCTTTAGCTAAAGCGGCTAGAGGGCGAGAAAATATTCCGAGTTTACAAAAATTCGGCAAAAAAAATTCCAGAGAAACAACTGCACAGAGTAAATACCTGTTGCTTCCGATAGCTGTAGCTGAGATGATGCTAGCTCGTTGCTTTTTAACTCAATAATAGATTGAAGAGTTCTCACTTCTTCATTCTTGATATTAAGTTTGTTAAAAACTTCTAAGTTTATAGCATCGGCAGAATGCTGAAACTCGGAAATGAAAACCAAATGCTTAAGTATGAGAAAGCATAGTAAGAAACATTAAGAAGAAATCATATTTTCAACTTAATGCTTGGGGGCTAGAGATAATACCTGGCTCATCTCTCGCAAGCTGGCCAATGTCTCGTTGAATTCTTGTGCGCAATCTGAGAAAAGAATTCCAACGCGATGAAGGCCATCCTGTATGACCTGACGAGGTGAAAATACGATATCATTGCGAATAACTAATCCGCCTTGTGGCCAAGGGCGAATCAGAGGGGCAGGAGCAAAGAATTTTTTAGCTTCCGGACGAATATATCCGAGGTCGTCGAATGGCTCTTCTTTTATCTGGACATTGTTGTCCAGATTGGGAATGGGTTCGTTTCCAACAGATGATCGAGGATCTCCGCCCGTCTGTGTTTTTGTTTTTTCCCTCATGCCCATGGTCGCAGAAGAAGATTCTTCTTTAATAGCAGCTTTATGTTTCTTCAACTTCTTCGCCTTTAGAGGAGTCGGGGCAAGTCTGAAAGGAAGATATCCGAGAAGTAAAAATCTCGAAGAATCGAAGGAGAATGATAACTAGGAAAATTCCAGTAAAGTACCTGGATGTGGCAATAGGAATTCCGTCAACAGTTACCATTTTCTCGAAAGTCACCTGCCTTTTGCGCTTCCGGTTGCTGTAAAACCTAGCATGTAATTCGCTGAGTTCGGCATCGGAAGCAAGATCGTTTCCTCCGAGTTTGTTGAACTAGGAAAGAGTTAACAACATATTAAAAGGCGGAGATAGAAGTTAATCTGAGAAAAACTCGGAAACAAGGGAAGTATAAATACCTTAGGAACCAGATTTTCCACGTGATAAATGGCTAGGTTTTCTTCAATTTGAGTGCTGGTGGCGACCAGTTGATGAAGCCGATTTATAAAATCTTTCTTGGTATAAGCTTTGTCTGTTCCCCTCATGCTATCTTCTGGCCCTTTGTATTCGCAAAGAAGCCGGGAACGAAATGAAAGGGGCTGAATACGACGTCCGAACCAGCATAAAACAGTGTCCTTCCCAGTTAAAGAAGGTTTGGAAGAAGTAAGCTTGGCAATACGGCGGTTTATCTTCATTAGATTTTCCGGCAATGTCTCAACTGCTTCAACTGTCCAACTCTCTAAAGGAATGGCAGCGGAATTAACAAATGGAGGAACCCCGATTTCCTTGCCAGGGAACGGGATGTCCTGATGATAAAAGAAAGAACCCAGCCAGGATTTGGCGGGTTCTGGCATTTGTATTCTCGGGAACCAATCCTCTCTATTTTTCCGAAGAGTGAAAGATATAGTTCCACAGATAGGGGAAATGCCTTCTGTGATGTTATGTTTTACTTCAAAACAATATTGCCAAAAATCTAGACTAGGAGCTATTCCGAGATATCCTTCAAAAAGAGCTTGGAAACTAGCTAGATAGAGGATGTAGTTTGGAGAGAGGTTATGCGGTTGGACGCCGTAATAGTTAAGGATGTCTATGAAGAAGGCAGAAGGAGGTAAACCCATACCTCGCGTAACGTGAGAGGTAAGGAGGACACGTTCTCCGTCTTTCGGTCTGGGCTCGAGCTCACCATCTGAGTTTCGCCATTTGCCTTTAACTATTAATCCCTCCTTTGACATTTGTCGAAGGAGGACGAGGGAAGAGTTACTCGGATTCCAGTTGCCGACAAATTCTGCTTCTTCGGTCGCAGAATGGTCGTTGACTTGAAGCAGGATCTGCTCCTCCGCCGTTTCAGGAGCAAACGGAGGGGAAGCGGCGGAGCTCGCGCCCGCAACGTCCGCGGCGGCGGAAATGTTCTCTCCGGCCGCCGCGAAGGCCGCGGTTTTCTCCGGCTCGTCGCCGGCGTGCTTGGGTGACCCTAGCTGTGGATCTAGGTCACCGATGAGGTCGTCGATGGCGGCACGAGTGGGCGAGGACGGTGAGGCTGCCATTTCCTGGCGGCGCTTTGCGTTCCGGTGTGCTTTGGAGGCTAGGTGCGCTCGGGGCAGTGCTTCGCTCGAAGAGCTCGTTCGCGTCAATGGCGTGGACAGTGAGCAGTGCGGAAGATTTTCGATGAGGACGAGGATGGCTATTTATAGCTAGAAATCCGTCAAGATAAGTGCCAACGGCTATTTGACCGTTGGATGTTTAACGCGTGTCACTCGCCGGAAAATCCGGGAAATAAAACGACAGGGAAATAATGACTATCTCCTCGTTTCCCGTGAGAATCTGTCAGAGATACGTTGCAGGGTTTCCCGCGTGAAACCCAAACGTCCCTTGCGTCAGCATGATTTAGGCGCTGACGTAAGGAGTTCCTTTTCTGCGAAGGATTGTGAGAGAAAAGCCGGATTTTCAGGATGCCGAGTTTCATGTTACCATCTCTTTCAAAAGAAGAATAAGAAGAATCAAGACTGCTGAATCAATATTTCTCGGACAAAGTATATTTGGCGAAAGACGGAGAATCAGAGTTTTAATCCTTCTTGGGGGCTACTGTCGGATATATACCAAATAGGGGTATAGAAGATGGTAGATAAAGTGCCGGATTACCAGGGTGGCCTAAGTGGTTGTGGGCTCAGGTCCATTAGACGGCCCAATAACCCGACGCACAGAAGCTGGATTCTAGAAGAACCCGGATCACGGCCCAGGTGATCTGGCTTGGAGGAGAAGACGGATTCCTTGCTTTCCAAGTTACAAGTTACCGTAGTCCTCTAGGTTTCCTATTCTGTAAGCCCTAATCCGGCTATTATATAAAGCCGGACGGGAGATAGATAAAACAAAGGAACGAATAACAGAGAAGCTCTACGCCAACTCGCCGAGAAGCTCATCCTCGTCGAGTAGCTTAGATCTAAACCCTCACATTGTAACCCTATTTACAGGCTTTAGTCCTGATTAGTGAGAAGTGCAGGAGTAGGCACGTCGTACTGTCGCGACGTACCGAACCTGGGTAAATCCTGTGTTCTGTATTCACTACGCGATCCCGTTACCCCACGTCTCTACCGTAGTCTCATGGAACCCCCGTCTATGAAAACTACTACGATGTCTCGATACAAACGTCCCAAATCACTCGGAGGAGGAGGAAGAGGCTTCCGGAGCCGGGGAGGGATCACGGTGGTGAGAGCTAGTGGCTTCATCTCCTTCTTCCTCGGACCACTCAATAAGCTTGCCCTTGGAGTCCTTTGCTTGCCACTCATCCCAATTGGTGATACTATCAAGAACCGGGGATTCAATGGAGAGGCCTTCCTCACGGAGACGTTGACGAGAAGCTTGAGCTTTGTGGCGGGTCTTGAGTTCCTTATCATAGTGTTCTTCCCATTGGTGTTGCTCTATTTTCTTGTTCAACTGAAACACTTTCTTGAGAGCTCTTGCCATCCATTTGAAGGCATTGCTAGAGGGAGGAGGTTGAGATGGACCCTCGTCTTCTTCCTCATCAACAATGATGCGAGGCCTAGCCTTGTGCTTGCGGATGGCGGGAGTAGGATGCACAACGGGTTCGGTGTGATCTTTCATGAGAAGCCTCTTTTCCGTGTGAGAGATCCAATGGGCATCATAAAGAGGTTCATTCGGAAACTTCTTATTCCATACGTCAAGGATGATCTTCACGATGAATGGCCCAAAACAAGCATTCTTCTGGTTGACAACAGCATACCACAACTCATTCCAAATATAATCCAACACATCAAGCTTGCGTGGAGTTTCATCCATCCGGTGTTGGTGAGTAAGGAGCATAAGGTTCTTCAAGAAGCCTTGAATCTCATCCACATTGCCCGCCTTTGGGTTGATGGTCTCGCGATAGATGCGCAACATGATGTCATATGTGGGATAGAGGCCCTTCACAAACCCAATGGCGTATTTCTTCCAATGATAGAGAGGAGTAAGTCCATCCTTGGGAAGTGAGGAGGTGTTAATGATATGAACTCGGAACCATCCGTTGGCAAACTCTTCTCCCTCAGCAAATGGACCAAAATCTGGGTAGCCACCAAGAATGATGCCAACATCTTTCCATGTGATGTCAAGCTGTCTATCCTTAGTCATCCAAATCATATTACGCTCGGTCTCATTGGAGAGATGAACCGTGGCAAGAAACTGACAAACAAGCTCTTCGTCGAAATCTTGTTGAAGAGTAATAATGGGACCAAGACCAAACTTGTGAATGAGCTCAAGAGCCTCTCCAAAATACTTGTGATTCCTTTCCATGTGCCCAATACTAATGGCGTGTTGAGGGACGACATTTTCCTTCGGCTTCCTCATCAAAATCTCACTATAAATCTGCCCTTGGAAGACGGTGTGAAAGCGTGGATCCTTTCCCCGGAATTGGGGCATCAAACGATCACGGGCAACCACATACGGATTCGCACGCCTTTCCTTCAAGAACATAGCCTCGGACATCTTGGAGGCGGTTGGTGTGGTGTTCCTCCTTGGCAAAGTCTTCTCGGGAGCCGGGAAGCGCTTGCCTTGAGAGCTGTCAAGTTCGGCTTGAACCTCATCCACGGGTTGAGGCTTGCGGCGGCCGGTGATCTTGTACCGTTGCCCTTTTCCCTTGGAACCGGAAGCATCTAAGAGAGAAAGCAAGAAGATCATGAACAAAGAGTAATGCTCGAGTTGGTAAGGCACGCACAAAATCAAGAAACCTAGATACACGGGGTGTTAGGGTTGAATAATCCAGGGTTAGGGCAAAAACTCCCAACAACCGCAACGATGCAAGCCTAACAAGCCTTACCTAGGTTACTAGGGTTTGTACTTGAGAAATCCCACTCCTAAAACTCCAAATCCACGAATCCAGAGGCAAAGCACATGAACTCCTATGCATCCCATCCATCAACTAGATGAGAGAGAGAGAGAGCACGTACCCGCGGCATCCATGGTGAAAAAGGAGGGAGGGAAGGTTCCCGGAGCGTCCCAAGGCGAGGAGAGGGCCTTCCCGCGGTGGAGCGCTCGAATCCGGCGGCGAAACCCTTGGGGCGGCGGCGGTTCTTGAGGAGGAAGATGGGGGCGGGTGGGGAAAAGTGAAAGTGAATCTCACTTACCCCCGCACGCCCAGCTCTTATCCTCAGAAATTTTCCGCCGGCGGAGCCTCCGGTGGTTTTACCGGAGCCTCCGCTCCCACCAGCGGAACCTCCGGTGGTTCGCACCGGAGCCTCCGCTCCCTGTCCCAAAACAGTTAAGTTTTGGCCCGCTGAGCCACTGTGGGTCAGCGGAGCATCCGGTGGTGTTCCGGTGGACAGGACCAGCGGAGCCTCCGGTGGATTCACCGGAGCCTCCGCTTAACCAAATTTTCGCGCGCCAAGATTAGAAAAACACGAGCATTTCGATGGAAGCAATGGTTTGGGCAAAGGAGGCTTGGGTTGGAAAAACGTCACTGATATACGAGAGACATTACTCGAAGGGGTCCGCAAGAAGCAACAAAAAGATAGAAGACCGAACCCGCACGAGTTGTCAAGACGGAGATATGATAGGCGTGAAAGATCCAAAGCACACACAATGGTCGGTGGCCGAGGCCACCATGTTTGAGTGTGTAACTTGGCACCGCGAAGATATATCTTGGGTCCAAAATTACTACTCACAATTAAGCACAATAAGTCACAAATGACTAGATATGCAATGATGATTTATTTTTCGCATAATAGGAGGAGTGCGTATTCATGAATTGAGTAGTGCTCCCCCTATGTCCATGCCTACATCTAAGCCTAATATCATGCATAATGAGGGTAGATATGCAAGGTTTCAAGTGAAGTTGGAGGAATCTATGACATTTAGTTCATTCCTCAAAGCTCGAAATCTTGGTTCATCAAGGGCCTTCGTGAAGATATCGGCAAGTTGATCCGTTGTGGAGACATATGAGAGATCAATATCACCTTTCTCAACATGATCCCGAATGAAATGATGACGGATCTCAATGTGCTTCGTCTTGGAATGAAGAACCGGGTTGTAGGCGATCTTGATAGCACTCTCATTGTCACAAAGAAGAGGCACCTTGTCAAAATGAATACCATAATCCTTCAAGGTTTGCCTCATCCATAGCAATTGGGCACAACAACTTGCCACGGAGATATACTCGGCCTCAGTGGTGGAGAGAGCAATGCAATTTTGCTTCTTAGAAGACCAACATACCAAGGAGCGGCCAAGGAATTGACAACCCCCGGATGTGTACTTCCTATCCGTCTTCTCTCCCGCATAATCCGCATCCGAGTATCCAATGAGTTGAAAGCTTGAACCCTTGGGGTACCAAAGACCGAAGTTTGGGGTATGAACTAGATATCGAAAGATCCATTTCACAGCTTCCAAATGACTTTGCCTTGGGGAGGCTTGAAACCTTGCACATTTACCTACGCTATACATGATATCGGGTCTAGATGCACAAAGGTAGAGCAAAGAGCCAATCATGGAGCGGTATACCTTTTGATCTACCTCTTTACCGTTGGGGTCGGGTTTCAAGTCGGTGGTAGTGGACATAGGAGTCTTCATAGGTTTGGCATCATTCATATTAAACCTCTTGAGCATGTCTTGAGTGTATTTGGCTTGTTTGATGAAAGTCCCTTCATAATATTGATTTACTTCAAAGCCAAGGAAGAATTCCAACTCTCCCATCATAGACATCTCAAACCTATCGGTCATAAGCTTGCAAAACTCCTCATTGAACAAGGTGTTAGTAGACCCAAAAATGGTGTCATCCACATAGAGGTTGCATATGAACAAGTCACCTCCAACCGTCTTGGTAAAGAGGGTGGGATCGATTAAACCAACATTAAACCCGCGATCTACTAGAAACTCTTTAAGGTGCTCATACCACGCACGTGGAGCTTGTTTAAGTCCATAGAGCGCCTTATCAAGTTTATAGACATGATCGGGGTGGTTGGGATCCTCGAAACCCGGAGGTTGCTTGACATATACTAACTCATTAATGGGACCATTAAGGAAAGCACTTTTGACATCCATTTGTTGTAACTTGAAGTTATGATGAGATGCATAAGCAAGTAAGATACGAATGGATTCAAGGCGAGCTACGGGGGCAAAAGTTTCACCGAAATCGATACCTTCGACTTGAGAAAAACCTTGGGCCACCAATCTTACCTTGTTGCGAATGACAATGCCATCTTTGTCTTGCTTGTTCTTGAACACCCATTTGGTGCCAATGACATTTTTGCAATCCTTGGGTCTTGGCACTAATTTCCACACTTTGTTGCGCTCGAAGTTATTGAGTTCATCATGCATGGCTTCAAGCCAATCTTGATCTTCGAGAGATTCATATACCTTCTTGGGTTCAATGAAGGAGACAAAAGCATGAGCCTTGCTAAAATCCGCCAATTGCCTTCTAGTGACCACTCTTCCACGAACTTGTCCAAGAATCATGTCCTCCGTATGACCCGCTCGTTCAAGATTCTCTAGCCTTCTCTTTGCTCTACGAGCTCGTATCTCCTCCAAAGATTCCTTGAATATTGATTGAGAATCACCTTCTTCATCGGAGACATGTCCATCTTCATTTCGTCCTTGATCAAAGATGGGTGATGAATCACCACTAGGTTGAGCATTCTCAACAATAATAGAATCTTGATCATGATTTAGATGTGTTGCTTGGCCTTGTTCATTAGCTTGGCCTTGATAGTTAGCTTGAGGGCTTGGTGCATCTTGTTGGATAGCTTGATCATCAATGGGTGTAGTCAATGGCTCCACTTGAGTGGGGCATAGTCCTTCTCCCTCCGTCATCCGGTAACCCTCAATGGGAATTATTTCACCAATCCCCATTCTTCTTATGACGATGGGAGGAATTGCATCTCCTACAACACCATGATCTATACGCCCCCCTTGGGAGACGTTGTCCTCATCAAACACTACGTCTATAGCTTCTTCAACTTGCCCGGTGGACTTGTTGTAGACTCTATAGGAGTGAGCATTCGTGGCATAGCCAACAAAGATACCCTCATAAGATCTAGTCTCAAATTTTGAAAACCGTTTTCCTTTCTTGCGAATGAAGCACTTGCAACCGAAGACCTTGAAATAAGATACATCCGGTTTCTTGCTCGTGAGAATCTCATAGGGAGTCTTGTTCAAGATCTTGCGAAGATAGAGCCGATTGGTAGCATGACAAGCGGTGGAGACGGCTTCGGCCCAAAAGTTATAAGGAGAAGAGAACTCCGCAATCATAGTCCTAGCCGCATCCATCAAAGTCCGGTTCTTTCTCTCCGCAACACCATTTTGTTGAGGGGTATAGGGAGTGGAATATTGATGAGCAAT
The DNA here is from genome assembly GCA_028641055.1 of Alopecurus myosuroides. NCBI lineage: Eukaryota > Viridiplantae > Streptophyta > Magnoliopsida > Poales > Poaceae > Alopecurus > Alopecurus myosuroides. Next base: position 5,733,471 of record CM054060.1, on the reverse strand, counting down.
GCCTTCTTCACTAAGAAAACCCTCAACGGTGTAGTTCTTGAACTCCGAGCCATTATCACTCCGAATGGCCAAGATGGTAGCATTGTGTTGGCGCTCCACTAGAGTGATGAACTCGATGACTCTATTTTGAGTCTCACTTTTCCTCTTGAAGAAATACACCCAACAATATCTTGAATAATCATCCACAATCACCAAGCAATACTTCTTTCCTCCGAGGCTATCATAAGATAGTGGGCCAAAGAGATCTAAGTGAATGAGCTCGAGAATTCTTGTGGTGGAGATAGTTGTCTTGGTTGGGTGTTGTTCTCCATGTTGCTTCCCAAAGGTACAAGAGCTACACACACGATCTTTAGCAAACTTAGCTTTGGTTAGTCCTAGAACGTGATTGCCACTTTGGAGGTCATGTAACATTCTCATATTGGTGTGGGCTAGTCGGCGATGCCAAAGCCATCCCACATCAACTTTAGCCATTAGGCATGTCGCGGCACACGTGTCTTCTTTAGAGAAGTCCACTACATACATGCCGTTCTCGACAAACCCAACAAAGGCTACTTTAAGAGAAGTCTCCCAAGTTACAATCACACTCTCTTTATTAAAGAACGAGGTAAAACCACAATTTGCAAGTTGAAGAACGGACATCAAGTTATAGCCAAGGGACTCAACAAGGAGAACATTCTCAATTGATAAATCATTTGAGATAGCTACCTTGCCTCGTCCCAATACCTTAAGCTCGGACTTGTCACCAATTGTAACACAATTGAGATGTGGTAGAGGAGGTTCAATATTACTTATTGCGTCATGGATTCCGGTCATGTGTTGGGATGCACCACTATCCACTGTCCATCTATGTGCTCTGGAAGCGTTTCCCTACAAGAGATCAATTTCTTGATTTAGGTACCCATCCTTCAATGGGTCCTCTTTTGTTAGTCACAAGGGTCTTAGGAACCCAAATAGTCCAATGATAATCATCACCATAAGAAGTACCAACATATTTAGCATAAACATGTCCATCTCTAGATTTCATAAGAACATAAGATGGGTTATATTTTCCGGCAAAATCATTATGAGTGATGCTCCCCCTAGAGGTATCACCACCCATAATGGCGTTGGTCTCCTTTTCTTTGGGAACCTCACCCTCTTTCACAAAGATAACATTTTTGGAGGGAGAGGTGACACTCTTGGATTTCTTCTTTGACTTGGAAACAAAGCCAAGTCCCTCTTTTCCTTTCTTGGCACCTTGAGAGCTTATTGCATCATTGAGAATTCTTTCCTTCCCTACAATGTTAGTTGTAGTAGAAGAGGTAGGCATAATAACAATGCTATTTGATGAAGATGCAACATGCTTATTAGATTGTTGAGCTAGAAGCTTGATTCGAGACTTAGAAAGTTTGTCATGAATTTCTTTGAGAGATGCAAACTCCCCTTTTAGTTTGTCATGTTCCTCGACAAGTTTTTCATGGGCTATTCCTAGCTTTAACTCTTCCTCTTCAAATTCTTTAAGTAAAACAAGAGATTTGGCATGTTCTTTTTTATGCTTGGCAAGAGATTTTTCGTTATCTTTTCTAAGATTAGAAACACTAATAGCATAAGTCTCTTGTAGACTTGATAGTTTCTCTTCAAGCGAAGCTCTCATGGATCGCTCCTTTTCGAGAGCCTTGACGAGTTCGTCATCATGATTCTCATGGCTACCGCCATGGTTCTCCAAGGTCGTGATGATCTCCTCCTTCTCATCAATGAGAGAGTTGGCATCATCAAGTTGCCTTAGAAGAGCTTTTACCTTTTCTTTAGTTTCACCTTCAAGACTACACAACCAAGAACCTAGGTTCTTGGCCTCCTCGTCATCAACAATGTTTTCAACACAATCCAATAATGAGGGAGAGCTAGTGATAATAGACTTGGAGGTGGAAGATATTACCGCGGTGGCTTTTGCCATGAGACATGTAGGTCGGATCGATGCCTTCTCATTGGGAGATTCGAATCGAGAGACCGATGAAGAGGAAGTCGTAGCTAAGGCGACGTGGGCGACACCTACGACTTCATCTTCTCCTTCATCTCCGGAGTAGTATGTTTCCAATGTTGGGCCCTCTTGAACATATAGAGCCCTTGGGACTCTTCTAGCGAGGTTCTTGTTTTGTGGAGATTTGTTCTTGTCCTTGTGAACAAGCTTCCCTTCATTCTCTTCTCGTGGCTCAAAAGGACACTCTTTGACGAAGTGGTTCGCACTTACACAATTGTAACAAGTCCTTGGCCGCTCCCCTTTCTTCCTAAAGGTCTTGTTCCTTGAAGGTCTAGGGGCACCGGCCTTGTGAGCCTCCCATCTCTTCCAATACACTTGCATGGCAAGAGCAATACATTTGTGGGCACCCTTGTATGTATCCTCATAGTCCTCATCATCATCATCATCATCATCATCATCATCATCATCATCCAATTCTTCTATCTTGGCCATGGCCTTAGATTTTAAGGCAAGGTTAGGAGACTTCCCATGGCCTCTTGAGCGAGCAAGAGCATCATCCGCGCTCTTGTGAGACAAAGATATGGCTATGAACTCACTGAGGACACCAATGGAGTTGAGTGAGTTGTAGTCGGATCTTGTTCGAATGCTAGTGGAGAGATTCTTCTCAAAAGGAGTTATGGCCTTGACAAATTTCCTCTTGATCCACTCATCGGAGATTTCCTCCTTTCCAAAGTCCCTTAATTGATTGCCAAGGGTGACCACTCTTCTATATAGCTCCTCGGGACTCTCATCTTCATGCATGACAAAGTTCTCAGACTTGTCAAGAGCAACATCGTATTTTGATGATTGGATGCTTGCATTGCCTTGGAACAAGGAGTCAAGCTTATCCCAAGCTTCCTTGGCGGTCTTGATACCGCGAATGTGTTCAAGATGTTCTCTTGGGAGGGCCTTTTGGATGGTCACAAGAGCGGTCTTGTTGAGTTGAAATTCCACATCCTCTCTTGGAGTCAAGTTGTTCGGATCATGAGGGTGAAATCCATATAGAATGCTTCTCCACAATGCGGTGCAAGATCCTGAAATGTGAGACTCCATATCGAACTTCCAAGAAGAAAACTCGTTAGTGTTAAGCATGGGAGGAACTCCAACATTAACCATGTGTGGCATAGTGGCAATAGGGTGAATAGAGTCGTAATTGGGAGGTGGTGGAACTTTAGATTGAGACCCCGAACCGTTAGCCGATTGAGACTTGGAGCCCTCGGAGCTCACACCACCCTTAGCCTTTTTATCGGCTTTTGCTTTGGCTTGAGCCTTAGCTAAAGCGATGTTAGCTTCCATCTCGTCGATATTCGGAATGGAATCTTCGTCCGAGCTAACATCGTTGGTAGTGAGAGGTGGTTCCGTGGACTCCTTGGTTTTCCCCATCAGTGCCTCTATCATTTTCTTCATGCTAGACACATCCGAGCTAACACTAGAGCTAACCTTAGATAGTTCGGTTTGGAGAACTCCAACCGTATCTTGTAGGTTAGATATAGTTTTGGGCATTTTGGATATTTCCGCACTAGAACTTTCGGGGGCATTTTCATCGACCATTGTACTCTTGGGCGGTTAAGCCCTTAGTAAGAGCCGAGGCTCTGATACCAATTGAAAGTGCACTATGGTCAACTAGAGGGGGGTGAATAGGTTGACTACCAATTTTTCTTTTCTTTTCCTTTTAGTGGGGCTTAGCAAGATAAAGTAAGGTTCTCTAGATGTGCAACTATGTGAGAAACCTATGTGAACAAAACGATATGTGCAACGGAAGTAAAGCGTAAGGTAGAAAAGCAAACAACAAGTGTAAACAAGGAGACAAGGATATGATTCACCGTAGTTCCTTCTCAAAGAGAAGTACGTCTACGTTGGAGAGGTGGGGAGCCACCTAGGCGCTCCTCAATAGCACGGTTGTGCACACCTTGTTCTCCTTGAGCTTCTCCGGTGAGGGAGATGCTCGTTTCCACTATGAGGTCGACTTGAAGGCGTTGACCAAACCTTTACAAGGAATTGAGGTCACTCCACAAGATGGATGGAGGCTCTCAAGCAATCCGTAGCTTCTTGCAACAAGGTGGAAACTACAAGCACGAGATCTACTAAGGTTTCTAGGCCTCAAGTAGGATTCTAGATCTACTAGGTTGTGGTGGATGGATTTGAGATTCCTTTGGTGGAAGTGTGGATCTAGGTCTCCTCTAGCTCTCCACCAAGTTTGGGAGTGTTTGGGTGGAAGGGGTGGGAGATCTAGGTGGTTGAAGCTTTCATTAATGGCTAGGAGAGAGAATGGGAAAAGCTTGGCATTTAAGAGGTAGGGGAAGGGGTATTTATACCCCTTGCATTTAAGTGACCGTTTGCAGTCCAGGGCACCGGAGGCTCCGGTGGTTTAACCGGAGGCTCCGGTGGTCTTCAGCCTGCTCCACAGTTGCGCAGCGCAACAACTATTTTGCGCTGGAACACTGAGCGGAGGCTCCGGTGGGACCTGCGGAGGTTCCGCCCACCGGAAGCTCACCGGAGGCTCCGGTGGAACATCCGCTCTGCCCAAACAGAAGGGCAGTTAAGCGGAGCATCCACCGGACCCCCCACCGGAGCCCAGTTACCCTAGAAAAGGGAAGGCACCGGAGGTCCACCGGAGGTTCCGGTGGAACATCCGCTCTGCTCAAACAGAAGGGCATTTGCGCGGAGCTTCCACCGGAACCCCACCGGATCCCTTTTTGCGTGCAGCTCGTGTGTTGGAGGATGGCGGAGCCTCCTGTGGAAATGGCGGAGGTTCCGCCCACCGGAACTCCACCGGAGCTTCCGCTCCTGGTTCCGCTCATTTGCTCCAGAGCGGGGTTTTGGCGGAGCTCCCACCGGACCCCCACCGGATCCTGGGCGGAGCCTCCGGTGGAATCACCGGAGCCTCCGCTCCTGCATATTTCACCTTCCTGGATTCGTTTCTCCTTGCACTTTTCGTATAAACTGATCATTTGCCCCATAGAATAAGTGAACCTGTTTAAACCTGGGCATTTCCATCTATTGAACAAACATTAGATCAAATAGTTGTGTTATCATATAATTACCAAAACGGACGATGATCTTTCACATTCTCTCAAATAAAGTGGTAGACGGTGGACATAAAGAATTACATGTGAGATTACAATAACATGTTTAACATTGAGTACTTTCATATGGGCATCACGTCCTAGCATAGAGATCTCTACGGTCATATTGATCCCTCTTATACTCCACCAAGATGCGAAATAAATCATAACACCTCGATAATTAAGGAAAAACCAGAGTATAGCTTTAAGCAATGTGACATGAAGTTGAAGTAAGAACTTGCTAGATCTAGTCATGGAGATTGATTAGTGTCACTTCAAATCCCCGGTAACAAGGTACTCCTTTTTATCCCTAGTGAGGTAACTAAGAAAGGTTTAACAAAACCTAAGTGGATCGCTGAACTTCTGTCACTTTCACAGCACTAGCCACCCCCCGTTACTCCAACTAATGCACCCATCACCCCACACACGCTCTCAAGAACTAGATTGATCAAAGCTAGCAAATAAGAACGGGGTACATAAGATACATCTACTCAAATAACTCAAGAGAAACAATTGCAATCTCTGATTCAATAACTCATAGAAAAGATCCACCACATAGGAATTACAACGGTGCCCGTAATCATGTGAGGCAGCTCATACGGATCTAATTAGTGAAGCACATAGAGAGAGAGATACAAGTGCTACTTCCACAAACCCATAGCCCTGGGTTGGACTACTCCCTCTTAATGGAGATGTCGATGGAGATGACGTTGGAGGGGTAGGAGATCACACCGGCGGCGCCCCGCCGGAGTTTTCCCCCTCCAATCTGGAACTTCTGGTCTCTGTTTCGGTGTTTCGGCGGCGCTCTTCTCGGTAAGGGTACGGGGGACCCTTTTTATAGTCGGTTTTAGGTCAAGACAGAGTCGGTAAGTCGAAGATGGAAGGAATTGGGGCCACAGGGGCCAAAAGGGGGCCTCTCACGCGGCCAAGGAATCTGGCCGCGTGGAGGGTCCTCTTTTGGGCCTCCTTGCCCAATTCTCGTGGATCCTTCGCCCGTAAGTCTTATCCTTCCAAGAAAATGACCCCCGCAGATTTTCAGGTGATTTCGCGGAAGTTTGCCCCCTTAAACGTCAAAAATATAGAAAACGGGGTTTCTGTCAGGCAGGGTTAATTCCATAAAGTTGGGGGACTTTGTAATTTAACTCCAAAATACTATAAAACATTGAATTATACCCTTATATGATGCAATATGTAATAGAAAACCATGTGAAAATATGCAAAATTCATCTATGCATTTTACATGCATCAACATCCCCAAGCTTAACCAATGCTCGTCCTCGAGTATGAAGGTGATAAAACTAAGATGGGTTTTGCATATTGAAACAATCATGGGATATCAAGGAGGATTATTCATGCTACATATAATCAAATGATTAATACTAGAAATGAGTAGCAATATACAATTCATGTTGTAAGAAATATCAAATATGCAAGCAAAGATGCTTCATGAAAGTTCACAAAGTGTATAATGAAATAAAAGCACTATGGACCAAATGTATACACAAAATGAAAAAATAAAATCCTATATTGGTCAAAGAATAGCATAATGGAGAATAGAAAATATAATGGACACTTTGGAGAAAATTAAGTAGAGGTAAAACATGATCAAGTCTTATTTAGCCTCTAAATTATTCAACTAAAATTACTAATTGAAATGTGGTATCCATTGATCTAGGACTCTCATTGCCCCTTTATCACTAGCATCTTAAAATTGTGAGTATTGAAGTAATGAGAATGACAAGGTGGTTGAAAGCCTCATGCCCCGTGAGTGTGAAAACCTACTCCATGATTACTCAACTTAAGATTCCTAATAAGCTTTGTACAATCATAATAAGTATTAATGACATCATAGAGAACCGCAAAGAGGTACCTCTTCCCCATGACATGGAAACAAGCCCATGTTACAATGACAAGATGAACAAACGGAGTAGACTCATCATCCTTTTTATTTTCATTCACTATTGTGCATAGCTTCTTATTTTATTATAGGATGTGTTGTAGAGTCACTCAAGCTGTAAGTAAATTACCGCCATGATAAATCATGGCTTGGGTTAGTGGCCCAATGCGTTTCTCTAGTCATATAGATACTTACTCATCAAAACTTACTATTCCTCTATTTCATTTCGGCATGGCAGGAGTCCAAAAACAAAAGTACATGATATCAACCAAATGTAAATTTTTTTGTGCAATGTTGAAAGCTTTCCGGTGATACACGTTTATAGCTAGCTCCCAACCACACACTTGTCAAACGCAAAACTTGTGGCTCCCATTATTGGGTCATGTTTATTAGATGCATAAAAAGTAAAGTGTGCCTTCAAAAGTTCGTGAGAGTCCTATCCCAAGTTCAACCCATGACAATTAATAAAGTGAATATCTTAATTTAGAACATAAATAACCTGGTGAAGATACTCGGAATAGCAATGAAGCCAAATCAAATGCTCTAGTAGATAAACAATAAGGTTCATTATATTGTATGTTCACTCTCTTGCTTGAAAGAATCATGGAAATTCGATTCCCAAGACCAAAGAGTGCATAAAACAAAAGAAGACAGAATCTGTCCAGAAAAGCAACAGCAGCAAAACGAACGTTTTTCCCTAAGCTAGACTCGTCAAAACATTAAGCCAATTTTTTTTCTTACAGAGGACAAAAAGTTGCAGAACATACTAAAAAATTAGCTCAATCCTACATACCAATAAAAAACGTAAAATCATACGGTGAGCAGACTCGTGCTGAAACAGAAATTTCATGCACTAGGATAGCAACTTATAAGTCCAAATGGGTTTGACTTGACTTTTTATTGAAAACTCCAGAATTAAAAAAAAAACTAATCTCTTGAGACAGCAAGAGGACACTAGTCAAATCCAAACAAAAACAACCGGGTTGCCTCCCGTAAAGCGCTTTCTTTATAGCCATATAGCTAGGCTTTACTTACTTGATAATCAAGAGGGATAAAGCTCATGAGGGAGCTTGTTCTTCAGCGTGCCCCTCTTCCTTGGGAAGTGCTCCATGATTTTCTTGTGAGGGAACTGAAACTTGACATTCACTTCCTTGGAGTCTATGATTGCACCTGTAGTACGAAGAAAAAGTCTACCCAAAATAATAGGACTAGGGGATTTATCCCCCATATCCATAATAATGAAATCAACGGGTACAAAAGTCATGTGCAATTCAATCATAACATCTTTTACTTGTCCTATAGCATGTTTAGTAGAGTTATCAGCAAAGACAAATTCACTTGAGGACTTTTCTAAATTTTCTAGTTCTAGCAATTCATATAATTCTTTAGAGAGTACAGATACACTAGAACCTAGATCTAACATAGCATGGTGAATTTCTTTTCCAATTGAAACTAGCACCTTGGGGATCCATGAATCCCCGAGATTAGGAGGTATCATGGCCTCATTCTTGTACCTAGCAATTTTTTCTTGCAAGCCATGATTAGCAATATAAGATCCAAAGCCAGGTTGATTAACATTTATAGTGGGATCACTAGCAAATTTTTGTAGAGTAGCAATAAGTTCTTGCAAGCTACTTTTTTCTAAATCAAGCAATGGATCCTTAATTTCAGTAAGCATCATAATTTCCTCTACTTTACTCTCTAATTTAGCTAGCATGCTTGATTCATGAGGACTAATTTCATCTTTGCTAGCAAGATAAGACATATATGGAAGTAAATATTCAGGGTACTTCACTATTTCATTCAAAGTTTCTTCTAAGCTAGTAGGGACATGCTCACTTGTATTCTCAGCAATATGATCAATATTTTCAATAATAGGACCAGCAATAGTAATAGAATTTATTCCTACACTAGGTTGTGCTTGTGGCTTTCCTGCTGACATGCTTAATAGAGTTGCTTGATTATCAGCTAATTTTGACAATGCTTTATCTAAATTCGAAGATTGAAGTTGCAATCCTTTAATATCACTACTAATGGATGCAATAGACTTATTTAACTCATGTATCATAGCATTGTGACTAGCAACTTGTTCCATAAGCAATTTATTAGATTCAGAAATTTCACTAGAAGGCTTCCACTTATTTTCATTAGCATTAGGATATGGAACAAAAGGTTTATTTGGCACATAAGGAGGTTTACTATATGAATTGTAAGCATTACCAAAACCATTGATACCATAATTTCTAACAAAATTAACATCCACACTTTCAGAATTACTACCAACTAGCTCCTGCAAAGGCACATTCTCCATATTTTGTTTATTAATAAAAGCAAGAACAATGTCCATTTTAGACGACAAATCATTGGTTTCTTCAATTGAGTTTATTTTCTTAGTGGGATTGGGTGCTCTTTCAGTATTCCATTGACTATAATTTTACAATATGCTTTCTAATATGCTCTTAGCCTCTCCTACAGTTTTACTCATAAAGGCACCTCCAGCAGCAGAATCAAGTATATTTCTAGACATGTAGTTTAGACCATTATAAAAAGAGTGTAGTATGGTCCATTCATTTACTCCATGTGATGGGCATGTTGTAATCATTAATTCAATTCTATCCCATGCCATGGCTACATGTTCATTATCATTTTGCCTAAATGAGAGGATATTATTCCTATTTTGCAAAAATTTAACGGGAGGATAATATTTCTTAATGAAAGCTTCTTTTAAATCATCCCAAGACTTTATACTAGCTTTAGGTAGTGAAAGTAACCATTATTTAGCCTTTCCTCTAAGTGAAAAACGAAATAATTTCAGTTCGAAAACACTACTTTCCACATTTTTAAATTTTTGCATATCACATATTTCCATGAAATCATGAAGATGCATAGAGGCATCCTCCATAGCACTACCACCAAATTGCTCTCTAGTAATTAAATTCAATAAACTAGGACTTAGTGCATAGCTTTCAGCTTGTATTTCAGGTGTAGTAATTGGCCTATCAATGAATTGGTCATTGGGTGTATTTGTGTAGTCACTTAATTTAGTTCTATCACCCATTTTAACAGTTTTTATGTAGTTTTTAATTTTTTATGCAAAACAAAAGTAAAGTAACTAAGCAAATTCGAAATACAAAAATAATCTAGATAACTAAATGCAAAACTAAAAATGCAAACTAAAATAAAATATGCAAGACAAAACAAAAATAAGAACAAAAACAAAACAAGAACAAAAACAAGACAAGAAACAAAACAATCTACTTGAAAGAAGGTGGAGATAGAAAGGACGGTACTCACCTAGGTGCAACCTCCCCAAGCTTAGGTGTTTGCACACCTTGTTGGTGACGAAGACTTCTTGTGAGCTCCCTTGGACAACTCCTTCACCTATGGCTCCCCGGCAACGGCGCCAGAAAAACGCTTGATGGCTAAGTTGAGACTCCAAGTGCAGAGTGTGTAGCTAGTGGCAAGCCTTCTTCCCCACGAGGGTAACTCAAGGGTTTATATCGAACTCTTGGGGAGCCAATATTTCAGCAGTTGTCTTCCAAGCTTCCTCCAGGATCTTGCAAACAAGTAGAGAATTTTATGCCCTCAACCTCACCAAGTGGTTGTCAAGCACAAGGTGTGAGACTTCTAAATTGCAATGCAAAACTGAAAGTAAATGTGCAATAATTAAATCTACTACTAAATGCAAATAAGAAAATAAATATGCAATGGATTGTTTTTGTATTTTTGTGATGCAAGTGGTGATGGAGATAATGTAAATTCGAATTGGAGATGCAAGTAAAGTAAAGTGCAAGTAAAGTAAATTGCAGCAAAGTAACTAGAGTGTTTTCTTATATTTAAAATAGGACCGGGGTTCATGGTTTCACACTTGCATTCTCTCAAATAAAGTGGTAGACGGTGGATATAAAAAATTACATGTGAGATTACAATAACATGTTTAACATTGAGTACTTTCATATGGGCATCACGTCCTAGCATAGAGATCTCTACGGTCATATTGATCCCTCTTATACTCCACCAAGATGCGAAATAAATCATAACACCTCGATAATTAAGGAAAAATCAAAGTATAGCTTTAAGCAATGTGACATGAAGTTGAAGTAAGAACTTGCTAGATCTAGTCATGGAGATTGATTAGTGTCACTTCAAATCCCCGGTAACAAGGTACTCCTTTTTATCCCTAGTGAGGTAACTAAGAAAGGTTTAACAAAACCTAAGTGGATCGCTGAACTTCTGTCACTTTCACAGCACTAGCCACCCCCCGTTACTCCAACTAATGCACCCATCACCCCACACACGCTCTCAAGAACTAGATTGATCAAATCTAGCAAATAAGAACGGGGTACATAAGATACATCTACTCAAATAACTCAAGAGAAACAATTGCAATCTCAGATTCAATAACTCATAGAAAAGATCCACCACATAGGAATTACAACGGTGCCCGTAATCATGTGAGGCAGCTCATACGGATCTAATTAGTGAAGCACATAGAGAGAGAGAGATACAAGTGCTACTTCCACAAACCCATAGCCCTGGGGTGGACTACTCCCTCTTCATGGAGATGTCGATGGAGATGACGTTGGAGGGGTAGGAGATCACACCGTCGGCGCCCCGCCGGAGTTTTCCCCCTCCAATCTGGAACTTCTGGTCTCTGTTTTGGTGTTTCGGTGTTTCGGCGGCGCTCTTCTCCGTAAGGGTACGGGGGACCCTTTTTATAGTCGGTTTTAGGTCAAGACGGAGTCGGTAAGTCGACGATTGAAGGAATTGGGGCCACAGGGGCCAAAAGGGGGCCTCTCACGCGGCCAAGGAATCTGGCCGCGTGGAGGGTCCTCTTTTGGTCCTCCTTGCCCAATTCTCGTGGATCCTTCGCCCGCAAGTCTTCTCCTTCCAAGAAAATGACCCCCGTAGATTTTCAGGTGATTTCGCGGAAGTTTGCCCCCTGAAACGTCAAAAATATATAAAACGGGGTTTCTGACAGGCAGGGTTAATTCCATAAAAGTTGGGGGACTTTGTAATTTAACCCCAAAATACTATAAACCATTGAATTATACACTTATATGATGCAATATGTAATAGAAAACCATGTGAAAATATGAAAAATTCATCTATGCATTTTACATGCATCAGCAGCTCATACGGATCTAATTAGTGAAGCACATAGAGAGAGAGATACAAGTGTTACTTCCACAAACCCATAGCCCTGGGGTGGACTACTCCCTCTTCATGGAGATGTCGATGGAGATAACGTTGGAGGGGTAGGAGATCACACCGGCGGCGCCCCGCCGGAGTTTTCCCCCTCCAATCTGGAACTCCAGGTCTCTGTTTCGGTGTTTCGGCGGTGCTCTCCTCCGTAAGGGTACGAGGGACCCTTTTTATAGTCGGTTTTAGGTCAAGACGGAGTCGGTAAGTCGAAGATGGAAGGAATTGGGGCCACATGGGCCAAAAGGGGGCCTCTCACGCGGCCAAAGAATTTGGCCGCGTGGAGGGTCCTCTTTTGGGCCTCCTTGCCTAATTCTTGTGAATCCTTCGCCCGCAAGTCTTCTCCTTCCAAAAAAATGACCCCCGCAGATTTTCAGGTGATTTCGCGGAAGTTTGCCCCCTGAAACGTCAAAAATATAGAAAACGGGGTTTCTGACAGGCAGGGTTAATTCCATAAAAGTTGGGGGACTTTGTAATTTAACCCCAAAATACTATAAAACATTGAATTATACCCTTATATGATGCAATATGTAATAGAAAACCATGTGAAAATATGCAAAATTCATCTATGCATTTTACATGCATCACCAGGGAGTGTAGTGGTATTGGTAAGGAAACCTTTTACTCTACGTGATGTTTTTGCTATTGTCTATTTATTTTGCTGAATCATGGAATCCTTTACTGCCGGTTATATGTTCGGAAATGACTCCTCCACCACTCGTGTGGTAAAGAGAAGTTCCCCATCTATTGAAATTGTTCTTTTTGAAATACCTATTAGAATTGTTGATCGTGTTATGGATAACCGTTATGCCGGTGATGGGACTGTCCATCCCGGTGAGTACCTGCTTTATATTAAATAATTGTGTGAGTTGTTTAAGATTGCACGTGTGCCAACAGATTTAATCATGAGAAAAATAGTTTCTATATCACTGAAAGAAAGAGCATAGGAATGGTATAAGTTATTGGATGATTCATATTTGCTGGATTTGAAGGAGCTTACATCTCTCTTTTATTTCAAATTTTATCCTCCATGAAATACATCAAGATCGGAATTTATTTACAATTTTTGGCCTCATGATGGAGAAATTATTGCCCAAGCTTGGGGGAGGCTAAAAACATTAATGCTTAATACTCCAATCATAAGATTCCCAAGGAGATTATTATTAATATTTTTTATGCAAGACTTTCACGTCATGACAAGGACATTCTTGATGCCTGTTCTAATGGTTCCTTCACGAACAACAAGATTGATGCTAAATGGGATCTTATTGAAAGAATTAAACGTAATACTGAAGATTAGGAGATGGACAAAGGTAAAGAGCCAGGTATAATTATGTATACGATTGCATTAAGTCTTTTGCTAAAACTGGAAATTTTAATATGATTAGTGCTAAATATGGGCTCGATTCTCAAGTAATTGTTGAACTTTGCAAGACCTTTGCCTCTCATGTTAGTATTCCTAAAGTGAAGTGGGACAAGTATCATGAAACTTATAAAGATAATATTAAAGAGAAGCAATACTTGTTAATACTTTTGATCCTGTTTTACCTGATGTTCACTTTGAGAAACCGCATTTTCCTGTTAGAGTAAAATAACACTCTTTTGCCAATGATATTGTGAAAAAAAGTTGTAAGAAAGTTATCGAACTCGAAGATAAAATAATTATGGAACCTGAGGTTTCCATGGTTAAAGATTTTGTTGCTGAAAATGTCGATGGTTGTGATATATATTTCTCTAAGGCAGCCTCATCATAGACCTATTGTTGGCACACCTGTTGTTTCTGTCAAAATAGGTGAACATAATTATTATGGACTTTGAAATTTGGGATCAAGTGCAAGTGCCATACCGTTTTCTCTCTATCAAAAAATAACGAATGAAATTTCTTCGTGTGAAATTGAAGACATTGATGTTACTATCCAGCTTGCCAACATAAAGACTATTTCACCAGTGTGTATTGTAAGTAAACTTGTCGGAACGTGCTTGACCTCGCTGTTGTTGTTGTAATGCTTTTCCTAAAAAAGCATACGCTCCCTGCAGATTTTCGTCATTGGAGTATAGGTCATCGTTAAGGATGGCGAACGCGGCCTCTGCGTTTTCGGCTGCAGTCTTGTAGATGCGTTCGCCCCTAGCATTTGTGTTGTTAACTTGCCTGTTACAGAACGGGTTTACAAACCGTTGTCTTGGTGGCAGTTATTCCGACTTTGAAATTCCGGGTAACCTTGTATTGTTTTATTCCAGACATATTTTGACACTCGAATTCCTCAATTTCTTCCTGCTTTTCCTTTACGACTGCCTAGTCTTTGAGAAGGTTTTCCTGATTCCGTAACAAGTCTTTCTATTGTCGCATGATGGTCTGCCTTATGGCTTCCAGCACTTCCGGGGTTTGTGTCGTGCAACCGGGGTTTGTATCAGATCGATCTATTCCTGTTCCGACATTTGTGGAACAGGGATTTCATGTTTTTTTTTCTCCGCCGTTTTTACGCCACTGCTACCTCCAGCTTCCAACTTTTGGTTGGCGATGTCTGCCAATTTTTTCATATTTTTCTTCTGTGATTTGGCGAGCAGCTTCCTGAAGGACTTCATTTTCTTCTTGGAAGATGGAGGTTTTTTGCGTGGTTCATCATCCGTCAATTCCTTGACGTCAGGATAAGTCAGACTAACTTCACCTTCCTCCTTTTTCCCTTCTTCCTCATTATATGGCGGAGATGTCTTAGGGTTTGCTTCCTCTTCCTCTTCAGCATCCTACTTTCCAGTTGGTTTTTCCATGAGTACTTCATGGAAGCTCCCCTGCATGGATTTCACCTTTCTCTCAAAGGTGTCCTCATCTTCATCATCGGAATCTGTGCTGTAACTTGCAGATCTGGCTTCCTAGTCCAATCTTGTCTCAATATCAGCTAATATAGACTCATCATCCGAGTTCATCGCCTGATTGGCGAATGTCGGATCTTCCACATTATCTTTTGGATTGGTATTTTCTGCATTTTCCACGGGATTGTCATCTTCCGTGTTTTCGGCGATCTCTGACTGCACCATGCCAATAAAGTGCGATCTGGCTGCACGCATCTCCGAAGAGACGGCAGATCCAGTCATGTTTTGGCGATATGCAGCTATTGAGTTTTGATCTGGCCTAATGTAAGAATAGGGTAGATCTGAGGAGAATCCGGCATTAAAGCCTTCATCTATTGGGCATAGGGCGGGTGGGATAAAATTACTTCCACCCCAGAATCCCATTGCTTCTGCTGTCAAAACGATAAAAACATTATCAGATCCAATCGGTAAGACGCAACCACTTACGAGATGATTCTGTGCCGACATATAGGATCCTTGCCGAGGAGGCGTCCGACACTGTCGTCGAATTCCAGACTTCTGACAGTGATCGTGCTGCCAATTCCGCCAAGTATCCCCGCTCAAAACGTAACTCCCGACGCCGCTGGCCCCACGGTGGGCGCCAACTATCGAGTCTTCTTAGTTAGGATCATGGACGAGGGTTCCATAAGCCTACTGGTAGAACCGTGGGTAGAAACGCCAGACTAATGGAAACGAGGACACAATTTACCCATGTTCGGTACGACGCAACTAGGCAACGTTCCTACTCCTGCAATCTCACTAAAATCAGGGCTGAAGCCTAAAGTATACAGAGTACAATTGTAAGTATGGTTTCACAAACTTGGCGAGGATAAACTTCCTGGCAAGTTGGCTTTTAGCTAACTTGTCTTCTTCTCTCTTTCGCTCCCGTACGGCTTTATATAGATAGCCGGGGTAGAGCTTATAGGAAGGAAAACTAGAAGACCACGGAAAATATCTAACTTGGAAGGTAAGACATCCAGCTTCTTCTCCAAGCTGAACCACAATTGGGCCGTGGTCCGGGTTCTTCTAAAATTGGGCTTCCTACAGGTCAGCTCACTGGGCTGCCCAATGGACTCTGTTCTATTACCTGCGGGCCACCCTGGTAATCCGGCCTTTGGCCAATGGTGGATATACCCCTATTTGGCATATATCCGACACTCCTTATAAAATAGTTTGTTGAAAAGCTTGTCATTTACCCCTTGAACTAGAACAAAAAGCTTATTGGGTCATTAGATAACTTAATTATGATTTCAAATTAGCTGATCAGAAAAGATTGCTAGATATGAGTTCTTTAGATGAATGGAGGAGTGAAACTTATGAAAATGCCAAGTTTTTTTAAGAGAAAGTTAAAAGATAGCATGATAAAAGGATTCTCAAAATAGAATTTAACATAGGTGAAAAGTATTATTGTATACATCTTGTCTAAGATTTGTTGCAGGCTAAATGGGAGTGACCTTTTCTTGTGGAAGAGGTTTATCGGTGTGGTGCTATCAAGATTAATAATTTCCATGGCACAAATCCACAAGTTGCAAATGGCCAAAGACTCAAGCATTATTTATCCGGTAATACATACAACGAAGAAGCTGGTATTTTTCGGGTGCTCACTCCGGAAGATCATATTAGAGCTAAATATCATAGCAGATCAGAGTCAAAATTGGAGTAGGTATCATTTTTGGTAAGAAAACATTCGTGGAACACCGTAAAAAAATTATATTCTTTATTTTTTTGAAAATGTGAAAAATTTGGGCACGGAAAAGAGTCGGAGCCCAGGCCGAACGTCACCAGGTGGGACCCATGTGCGGGCTCCTTCTTGGCCGCGCCTGGTGGGCCCCTAGAGGCCACGGAACTCAACTCCGCCTCCGCTTTGACTTTTTTTTTACCTTCGTTATGTTCTGTAACTTTTTGGTATATAATACCCAGATCGTCCCAGGATCGTAACATGTGTTTTCGTCGAGTTTTGTTTTCAAGTTGTTTCTGCCACGAAGAAATCCACCAAACCCTAGTTGCCATGACTCCTCCAAGCTTCCCCAAGGACAAGTTCTTTGTGAACGTCATCAACCCTTACCTAGCTGAGGTAAGGATGCATCCCCAAACTGTCAAGTTGAAGGATGGCATCCTCCACAAGCAAGATCTAGAGGGGCCAAAGAAAGATGAAGATGAGAAAACAAGGCTTGAAGAACTGGAGCACAAAGTGTTCAAGTGCGAGAAGATGGTGGAACATGAAATGGAAGTGAATCATCGCGTAATTTCATATCTCATCGATTATCATCACAAAGAAACATGGTCCCTTTGGGAGAAAGTCAACCTACTACAGAAAGATACATCACATCTTCATGAACAGATTTGCAACACCAAAATTGTGAGTATGAGTTGAGATTCAAGCATATGAGCTTTGGTGCAAATTTCAGGACCCTGGAAACTACTTCAGCTTTTTGTTGACGGGAAGCCATTACCTTGGAAATTTGATCAGGAAGAGGAAGCTGAAGAAGTACTGTCAAAGGATTAAACTTAATTATCATGTTTAGCATGCAGTCCCTTGTCTTGTTCCAAGCTTGGGGGAGTTTCCCCGATATCACTATCTTTGCTTTTATTATCAGAGTCGTGTGTCTTATCATGGTTAGGGAGGTTATCATATAGTATGGTCATTTGCAAGTTGGGCTATCACTCCTTTATAAGTGAATCTTTGTATCTGTTGGTGTGAGTTTACCTATGATGAAGTATTGATATGAAGTTTTCTGCTTACTTAGTTGATATATGTTCTATTCATGGCAATTATTATCGCATGTTTGTCTTGTGTTTAGTAGTGATCTCATCTTGGATATGTAAAAAGTTGAAAAGTTCTTCCCTTTTTGTTGGCTTCCCTTCTCGGCGAAAATCCGGTATATGGTACGTATTGTTCTTAAAAGGAGTTAGGAATCCCTTCCTATTTGGATAACCCAAATCAATAAGGTAGTACATATCTGGGCATAAAAGGAAATGTGGAACATCAGAATCAAACATATAGCAATGCATGTGCAGTAGTCATGTGAATAATCATAGAGAATATTACCACCATGAGGGGTCGGGAATTTGACTGGATACTTTTTGATGCTCCGTTGGAGAATGCGTGTATCATGTACTGAACCAGGCCAACCAGCAACATCAAATGTGAATCTCAGATCGAAGTCACATATCGCCAGCTGTGTAACCATGCATTCCAGTGTGGTTAACCTTCTCATTTTTGGGAACTTCAACAGGAATGTGCGAGCCATCTATGGTGCCAATGGCATCTTTGAAATAAGTCCAAAAGCATGCATCTTGAAGCCTTGTATGCACATCCTTGAAATTCCGATCTACTGATTTTATGTTATCCTTACCCAACTTTTACAAGCAATTCAAGACCATGTGTAACTTCCGGGAAATTGTTTCAGTTGAACTACTATTAGTATTCTCAACTTGCCTAACTGAGTGTGGTCCCCCAACCATCCATAAAAACATAGCTAGGAATTCCAGGGATGACATGAAAATAGTTGATTCTAACCCATAGCTAGAAACTAGAAGGTCGTGCAATTTATTGAACACATCTGGGTACATCCTAAACAACTTGTAGCATCTTTTTCTATTTCCAAGATGTTCATTAACCCATTCAAACGCATTTTGTTGTGGAATCTACAATACATGTTACCATAGTAGCCCAACACAGCCATGTCGCGCGCCAATCCAAGAAGATGACGCATCTTTTCAAATTCTTCATCACGATCAGTGCCACCATCATACATCTACACGAGAAGAAAACTGAACATGCCAAAACCAGTACACGTGCAACAACCATATAGAACATTGGAAAAATGATAGACATGCAACAACCATACAGAACATTGGACAAATAGTAGACATGCAACAAGAAACAAAACATAACAGGTTCAAATAGAATAGGTTCATTATTCAAATACATCATTGATTGACACAACAAAGGTTCACAGAATAAGCAAATACAACGGTGGTTCATACAAATAGTCTTAAGAAATACAACAATGGTACACATAATGCATGACCCATCTACTTGTTCATCTCGTCATGTGTACGCTGCAGCCAATCGAGTCTCCTCTCATTTGTTGCAAATGCTGCAAACACCTTTCTAGAATCCATGTTCATGACAAGCTCGCTCGTTGTGAACATGATGTTAGTTCCTTCACTCACTCCACACTGCCGAACAATCGCTACAAAATCCTTCATAGTTGGGACCTTGTCATCCTTGGTGCAATGAGATATAAGTGTGTTTAGAGCATTGTTGTAAACCGTGACAAAGGGGCTCTTTTTTTCGTTACCTTCTCCAGCACCAAACTTGCGCTTTCCTGTTATTTTGGAGGAGGTACCACTATCATCCTCAGGCAATATTGGAGCTTCCTTTCCCCCTCCTGTTTCATGTCCAGCAATGGCTGCTGATTCTCCGGTGACATGTGTCTTCCTAAACATAACATCTTGCTGCTCCAAGTTGGGAGGTGGCCCGTTCCTAAATTTTGCATGATCGGGACGGAAAATAAGAACACAATAGATACATGAGTCCAATTATTATGAGCAAAAAAATAGATAGGAAGAAGGATAGTTCAAAACATGATAAATTACCTCTAGGTGAATTTTCCACCGATCATCATCTGCATCCAGGGTTTTTGTTTGGGGATCCCAACGTAGTCCGGTTGCATTTAGCAATTTCATCCATCACATGTACTCATTTTTCAACCGACCTCACTTGTTCTTGAGTTGTTTCTTCACTAGTTTCTCTCCTACTTTCTCGAAAAATTTCCTCTCGAGATTTTCATAACCTTTTTTACTCAAACAGCCCCCATCCCTGTTGTTGTTGTTGTTGTTGTTGTTGTTGTTGTTGTTGTTGTTGTTGTTCACTTCTTCCATACAAATGTCGCAAAAATACTCTAACATGGCATGCATCCCAAGTGGAAACCACTTTTTCTAGCAGTATACATTACTAGCAAGCAAATATGTCAATTCCACGGTGGGTAGGAGTCTAACAGCAAGCAAATACACTAGCAGTACAAATCACTAGCAAGCACTACATGTCAATTCAACAATTCCACGGTGGGGAGGATGTCTACCAGCAAGAAAAATATATGGTGGGGAGGAGGTCTACCATACCAGGGAGGTGGTCGGGTGGGTGGCGGGGACGACCAGAGCAGAGCAGGCAGGCGAATCCGGTAGGGACATGTTCGGTCAGGAGCTCGGCGGCCTTGGACGTGGTTGGGGAGGAGCTCGACGGCCTTGGAAGTGCTTGGCGGCGACGGGGAGGTGGTCGGGGGGGCGGGGACGGGAGGATCTTGGTGGCGGCGGGAGGAGCTTGGCCGCGACGGGAGGAGCACCGCAGCCACGATGACGGCATGAACGGGCGGATGGGAGGATGGCAGCGGAAAAACCTAGCAGGGGCTCGGGGTCGGGTGTGTTTCCACATAGAGCAGGGCTTGGTGCAGGTTCTTGAGGGGTGGGCTCGCGATCGGGTGCGTTTCCACAGAGAGCAGGTCTTGGTGCGGGTTCGAAGGGGTGGGGCACGGGGCTCGAAAAAACAGGGGCGACATTTGGTTGTAATTAGTCTCGAACAAATTGTCCCTTTTACAAAAACGATTTGACCATTTTACGGAAAGCCACAGAAAGCACGTATCGGGGTGTTTTCTCTCCTATGTGAAATTGGGAGGCCGGCTTTGGCTAGCTTTGTTGTCTTTTTTCTATGGAAAGCCAGGAAAAATCCAAACAAACACCCCGTGGGCCTAAAACTACGTCACACACCTTTCCTTTCTGGAAAGTGAGCTGGGCGTGTGGTCTCGTACGTCAGCCGCTTTGGTGATGAGAAAATGTGGCTTGAGTAAAGCCACGTCCTTTCCAGAACTGAGGTGCGCAGTGTGGCGGCACGAGCAACTCGTTTAGGCTAGAAGACGACGGCATTGGCGTCCCGACCGGAGAGCGGCCCCGGTACAACTTGACGGCCATAGTGCCCTCTTTCCTTGCAAGATACTTGTGTCACGCTTTTGCGGCAGGAATCCAATCGTCACGTCTCACAAGCTGTAAATTTCCTGACAACAAATGTACATTACGGAGTAATAGACATTTTTCACCTCGAGTGTTGCCAGGTCACCAAGATTCATGCTTGTGTTGTCCTCGGACATGAACATGTATTCACCATATCTGTGGAGCATGTCCGATATGGCGATATCCTCTGCGTCACACGCTTTGATGCGGTTGACCTTCGATGACCGTGCACGACATGCCGAAAGAAGCGAGCCCTGTGGCAGCGCCCGCCTCCATCTGTATCAAAATGTTACATGTTTTAGTAGTATTTCTTAAACAAAATGCATGTAGACGTGTTTAAGTGTAAGATACACTTGAATCTATACACTAAAACATGTCTAGATAAATTTTATGTAGGAAATGAGAAAAAATCTTAAATTTTGATATGGAGGGAGTAGTATATTGCTGACTTGCTGCGTGGGAGATGGATAGACCACTACTTTTATTTTTCATACGCCTCCGAAAGGGGAGCCGGGTTTCATTAGCGTAGATCACAGAATAACCTTTTTACAAGGCACCGCCACGAGTACTACGTCTCGTTTGGCCCGCCGCCTTTGAGTCCGGAGGAGGCCGAACGAGAGGAGGGGGAGGGCGAGCATGCTCCCATGAACGACGACGTGGTGAGTGGTGACTACGCAGGATCCTGGGGAGGCGCCCATTCGGGCCCCTCAGACCACAAAGGAGGAGTAGCAGTACCAGGCGGAGCATGTTGACCCATGGGTGTGGAGTAGGCAGCAGAATTCCTTAGAGCATCTCCAGTCGCCTCCCACGGTGCCCCTTGGCCACCTTTTCGACCTCTTTTTGCACCGGCGGAAGAAAAACTCCCACTCGCTCCCCCCACCCCGCAGCAGCACAAAACTCGCCGGTTTGGGCCAAAAATAGTGTCGGCGAACACAAGTCGAACCTAACGCGCTGGGGCAGCTAGGGGGTGCCGAGCGGAAGAAAACGTGGGAAAAACGCATGTGCCATTTTGCCCGCTGGTGGGCCCTCCTTGTAGTGGGCGAACGTGTCGTTGCCCTGGCGCCTCGTTTTCCTCCCGGTGTAATGGCGGACGCCGGTCGGTCTTCCGACGCGAGTAATGGTGTTGCCGCACACTCCCGTCCTTTCCTTTGCCGCCATTAAAAAGGCCGTCATTGTATCTCGCCGCTCCACACACCTCCTCTCGCATCCTCGCATCTATTTGCCGCGGTCCATGGCGGAACGCTTCCCCGGAGACGGTACAACGGCAATGTCTTCGGCCGCCGTTGGTTGTAGGAGGAGAAGCTTTGTCTCACCTACGAGGCGGGGTACCCTATCCACGGCGGATGGCGGATCAGTGTGTGTTGCAATTACGCTGAAGCAGCGTGCCGAGCCCACAGGCATCCCCATAATCTCGCCTCGTGGCACGCCTTCTTCCGCGAGGAACAACTCGCCAACTACGAAGGCCCGATTTCGGTGCCGGCCAACAAAAATTCGGCGGGGAGGACACGGAGGTGGAGCGGGGAAGGGCGTACCCTCACTGACGTGCTCACCCACATCGAGGCGGGCAACCGCCCACCTCTGGGTTGGCCGGAGGTGCCCGCCGCCCCTCTTCAGCAGCGGTACCGTTTAACGGCGCCCGGATCAGCACCGAGGGTGGTTGCCTCGGTCACCTGTTCTTCGACTCGCCCCTCCACATTCTCCGCATTGCCGGCGAGGGTGAAGCCGAAGCGTGCCAGTCCCCACTGCGGGCGCGCCCCGGAGGCATCATCATCGGCGAGCCGTGCGCCAAGGTGAAGGTGGAGCCTTTGGTCGCCGTTAAGAAGGAGTGCGTCGTCATGATCCGGGGAAGATGTCGTGGCCGGCGAATTGGCGTGCCAAAAGGCCACCATAGAAGAGTTTGCAGCTCTCTGCCGCGATCATGAAGTGGGCGGCATTGTCATCCTCGACGACAGCGACGAGGAGAAGCCGCGGACGAAGAAGTCATTCCGCACTGGCGACTTGGGCCAGGGATCCAGCCGCGTCCCGGAGAACGAGCCACCCGGCGACGACGGCAATTACGCCGAGGCCATCTACCTCATCATCGGCATTAAGTAGTTGTTTTTATTTTCATGTTTTAAATTCGGGTTGGTATCGAAATGGCCTATATTCGACCGTTTATGCTATAAAATTAAATGTGTTCGAGTTTAAACTTTGAATTTAGCATGATTCGCGGAAACTTGCGTTATTTGCCTAAAGCTACGCCGGCACGCCTAAGCTTAGGCGGCGTTTTTTCGACCGAAAAAATCGAACGAGCGGAGATGCTCTCACCCCCACGAGGCTTGGAGCTGGAACCTGGTTTGCGCGATCACTTTCGGTTGCCACTTCCTGCCATCACATTTTGTACATTTGGTGTACCCGTGGCATACTGTCGCGTCGTCATGTACTCATGTGCATGTTTTACAAAGAATCGAGTATACGTTTGATGCTGGCTGGTGAGAGTGGGATCTCTGTAACGTGGAGGGAAACGCCAAGTAGTACAACTCCTATTCCTACATTTGGTAACGATAGTTGATCATGTCATGTACTAGTCCCACGTAGTACGGAGTACTTTTTTGTAGGACCCAAGTAAAATACTTTGCTGGCAGCAGAAGCATGCGACCATCCAAGAGCAACAGCTCAAAAGATGCATGGAACGTCGCATGCACATGCACCACTTGTCCGGCCGTCTGTATGAGCACCTGCGACGATGTAAATTCAGGTAGTGTGTCTCAGCTTCTGAATTTACATGAGTACCTTTTGAATAGAATTACGTGTATTCTTTCCCTTACTCGGGTTGAAAATTCTGTTACTAATCACAACTTGTGACCATTTCAGCTCGAAATCCACATACCCATGATGCAGTTGGAGCGGACCACGGAGGCAGACGTGACGGGAAATATGGACTCCTAGGCAAGGAAAAGTCATACACCAGTGGGGCCCGGGCATTTTCCCTGTCGTCACATGCGCGTATGTGTTTCTTTTCCTGAGGAGATAAATACACTGTAGGTACCACTAGTTGCCACGGAAGTGCAAACCAGTTCCAAAAGTCCAAAACGGTGGCAGCGCGGTCCCAGTAGTTGTGTGCGGGTGCAAGTTAGTCCGAATGTGTCCGAATGCAGGCAGGCCGCAGCCACGTCGCAGCCACGTGGCAGGATGGTGTCAGGAAAGTTTGCACTTAAGCCCTGCGCAATTCTGCAATGGAAAAGAAGGGTCTGTGCCTGGAATTTTTGCACTTAAGCACGCTGGACGGACCCCCGTCGTTTCGTTTCCAGGAGGTGCGTTCGAGGCAGAGCGAGCAGAAGGCCACCGCGTTGTCTCCGAGGCAGAGCAGAGAAGAGGACTCCCACCGCGGCGATCGTTCTCGTCGTCGTAGGTGGAGATGCCGCCGGACCCGCCGCGCCTACGCTTGTGGAAGGATGACCCGCCGGTGTACGGTAAGTTTCTCTTCTCCCCGCTGCCTTCTTTGCTCGCTCGCTCGGGGGTTTCGCTGGGGGGTTTCGTTAGGGTTTAGTTAGATCGAACAAAACGGAGTTGCAGGGGAAGAGCTCGGGTAATATGCCTTGGATTGAACAAAACAGAGTTGCAGTAGGTTTTGTTAGATTGAAATTTTTGTTGGGTTGCTGTAGTCGGAATTTTGATGCTCTGATTAGATGCAATATTGGTGCAGATTTGTTATTTGTATGTGAAATCGCAATGTTAGATAGTGTTAGTTTATTTAATGCCGAAATTAGTGCAGTAGTTTGCTGTTTTGTTAGATTGTTTTGGATTGAACTGAACCTTAGTGTCTCTGTATCCTATTTCTGAATTTTACTGTATGACTGAAAGTTCATGACTGAATCTGAACTTTTCTGAATTTTAATGTTTCTGTCTGCTATCTCTGAATTTTAATGTCTCTGTATGACTGAAAGTGCCTAAACTTAATTGTACTGCATGCAATTGGACATGTAATTGACAGTGTGCATGTTACAATGTAGGGGATGAAGAATTGTTTACAATTGCCATTGAGCACAATGGGTTTTTCACAGGAACAACAAGCAATGATGATTTGAATTATGTCGATGGCACTCTGGACTTATTCGACAACTGCAGATGTGACAATTTCTCTCTGACATGGATCCATGATTTCCTGATAGAACTAGGCCATTGCATTGACGCGAGGCTGCATGTTTACTGGTGTCCCCCTGGTAAAGATATCGCAAATGGACTGGAGCCCATTGAAGATGACAGAGATATTCATCGTATGATTGAAGCCACGAAGGAGCATAAAACTGTTTGTGTTCTTGCTGATCACACTAATTTTGTGAGAAATTTCAGAGAGGATGCCATTCATAAGGCAGATGTGGATGCAACAGTAGAGGAGGCAGAAGGTGATATCGAGGCAGATGTGGATGCAACAGTAGAGGAGGCAGAAGGTGATATCGAGGAAGATGTGGATGCAACAGTAGAGCAAGGAGGGAGGCACTGAGAATTATAAATGGAGATGAAGATGGCCAATTTGCTCTTCTGTGGGATTATGGCCAGGAACTTAGGAGATCAAATCCTGGTTCACAATTCTTAGTGACAAGAAATGAGGTAGCAGGGGTTGCAGGTGAGCCATCGAAACAACATCTAGCAACTTTGTACTGGTCATATGGTGCATGCAAAATGGGGTTCTTGCGAGGATGTAGACCATTTATCTGTATTGATGGCTGCCATATCAAAACCAAGTACAAGGGACAATTGCTAACAGCTGTTGCCATCGACCCCAATGACTGCATTTATCCATTAGCAATGGGCATAGTTGAGGTAGAGTGCACTAGTTCTTGGGAGTGGTTTTTGACCACATTGAAGGAGGATTTAAAAATCACAAACACGGCTCCATTTACTATAATGAGCGACAAGCAAAAGGTATGGATGTTACTGGATTTTACAAAATTGTAATGTCATCTGTGGTATTTAAAGTATGTTGGTCTCTTATTATAATGATACTGTTTTTTGATGTTCCAGGGACTTATTAATGCAGTCCAAAAAGTTTGGCCAGATGCAGAACACAGATTTTGTGTTCGCCATTTGTACCAAAATTTTCAAAAAGCTGGACATAAAGGAGAAGTGTTGAAAAATAATCTTTGGTCCATTGCAAGGTCAACTAATAATGCAAAGTGGGAATTCAACATGGAAAAGATGAAAGTTGCCAGTCCTGAAGCATGGCAATGGATTGAACAGCTAATGCCTAGCACTTGGATTAAGGCCTTTTTTAATGAGTTTCCAAAATGTGATCTCTTGCTAAACAATCAATGTGAAGTTTTTAATAGGTAAAATTGCTACTTATCTACTGCTACTGCTTATCAACTGAAAATTGGTACTGCTTATGCTTGTAAACTGAATACTGCTACTGCTTATAAAGTGAGTACTGCTACTGCTTATAAAGTGAGTACTGCTACTTATCAACTGAATACTGCTACTGCTTATCAAATGAGTACTGCTACTGCTTATCAACTGAATACTGCTACTTATCAACTGAATACTGCTACTGCTTATCAAATGAATACTGCTACTGCTTATAAAGTGTAAATTGGTACTTATCAAATGAAAACTGCTACTGCTTATAAAGTGTTTACTGGGTCTGCTTATGCTTATCGAGTGAATACTATTTCTGCTTGTAAACTGGTACTGCTACTGCTTACCTATTACTGTTATTTTGACAGCTATATATTGGAGGCAAGAGAGATGCCAATAAAATCTATGTTGGACACAATATTTTACAAGATGATGCAAAGAATTGAGACCAAAAGGAGAGAAGTTTTGAAATGGTCTGGCCTTATATGTCCTAAAATAAAGAAGAAACTTGATAAGTTCACAGAGTGGAGTGTTGGTGCTTTTGTGCAGGCTGCTGGCAATGGTCTTTATCATGTAAGAACTGGTGAATTTGAGAAGGAATACAGTGTTGACATTAAAAAAAGAACATGTGACTGCAGGAGGTGGCAACTCTCAGGTATTCCATGTCATCATGCCATTGCCTGCTGTAGGTATGACGGAATTGAGGCCGAGTCACTAGTTCATAGTTGCTACAGAGTAGAAACTTTTATGGAAGCTTATGGATATAATTTAGTGCCACTTAGAGCTCAAGTACACTGGCAGAAGATGAATGGTGTGCATTTGCTACCTCCAATATACACTAAAGTGATGGGTAGGCCTAAAAAAAATAGAAAGAAAGCACCTGAGGAGAAGGTGAAAAATGGTAGAAAATATGTGACCAGACATGGGTTGACTATGCACTGTTCAATATGTGGAAAACCTGATCACAACAAAAAGGGGCACTACAAGTATGTACAAGCAGAACTATTGCAAAACCAAGATGGTGCTCAAAATGAACAAGTGCAAGAGCAAGTGGCAGAAGATGACTATGATGACCTTACCTTTCTAGAGGTACTTCTTGCTATTTTATATGCAACTTCTGCAAAAATGTAGGTAATATGGACATTAATACACTTCTTTGTTTCTTACAGAGCATCATCCCGCAAAACCCTACTACAACACAAGATCCATTAAATGTTGTAGGGAGTATGGTGTACAAGATGGGCCAAGAGGTACCTATAATTGCATTTTCCTACATTATTTTTATTTTGTCAACAAGATGGGCCAAGAGGTATATATAATTGCATTTGTAGTCGATTAAATATTTATGTCATGTATTTTCATACACAGGAGACAGCTAATGTATCAACTGACAGATCCCATGCTACTATGCCCGAAGAAAATTCATTTGTAGTTGCTGCTAGAGATTCTATACCTACTGGCAGGGTTAGAGTCAATACTGGTAGGGCAAAAAGCAAATCATCAAGAAATGGAAGGCAAGGGAACAACAGGGGAAGAGCTACAGTCCATGGACAAGAAGAACAAGCGAGAGCTACAGTTCAAGAGGAAGCAAGAGCTGCAGTTCAAGAGGAAGCAAGAGCTACAGTTCAAGAGGAAGCAAGAGCTGCATTTACATCACAAGGAATGGGCAGCAAAAGAGTGAACTTTGAGGCTTCAACATCTGCACCACTTCCTCCTAGAAATACCAGGAGAAGGAACTACAATACAGGACCTGGTAGCATGCACTACCTCTTGTTTGGAGAGGAAAGTAATGCCATACCTGACTTGAATTTGAACGCAATTCCAGACTTGAATTTGAATGCTCCATTTCAAGTTCCAGATGAGATACAAGTGACTCAGAATGCCCCAGTTGCTCCAGCCTCTACATGCTGTGAATTTGAGTGCACTAGCTACTCAAACAAATGTTTCTTTTCTTAAATTTACTTGCTATGTAAGTGAAGAAAACATACCTGATATTCTGTGTCCTTTTGGTGCTATGTAAGTGAAGTGAAGACACCTCTCATTTCACTGTTATGTAAGTGCAGGAAAACAAACCTGTCATTTTGGGGGCCATCTATAATTCTGTTATGTTACTATTGTGTTCTGTAAGTGCAAGAAGCAATTTCTATTTATATTCACTCCTGTAAGTGCAGTAATCAATACTACAACCAATGAAAAATTTGAGATCTCGACAAATTTCATACCATACATATTCATACTTGTCCATTTAAAACATACATAACAGGTTCCACACACTGGAACCAAAATTCACACAAACCCCCTAGTAAGCAATGCTACCACAGCATACAGAAATGCACAAAGAGCAACCACAAAAAAAATTCCTATTTCTTTCCTTTCCCTTGCTCTCATCTCAATTTTGTGTTGTTTCTCCATCTTTTTCATCTGCTTATTCATATCCATGATTAACCTCTCTAGTTCTGCTACTATCTTCACAAGTTTGCCACATTCTCGACAAATATCATCCACTGGAAGCTGATTGCTCATTGCTATCTCTGGATACTGCATCATGTCCTTCTTCGCTACCTTCCTCTCCCTTCCTTCTTCGCTACCTGCCCAATATCTGCCCGCAACTCTGCTGCATCCTACAGAAAACAGAGAACCAATACGAACATCAACCAAATCGCCTCCCTGCATCCTACTGGATCACTCCGTTTGCAACCAAAATCAACTTACCTCAATGCCCCAGTACACCTCGCCGGTCGCCGTCGCCCATCCAAGATCACCACCGGCGACGATGCCGCCTGTCACGTTGCCACCGGGGCCTGCGCCGCCAAGGCCCTTGATGCCCTCGCCCCCGATCTCCATCTTCCGCCGGCTCCCCATCAACGCGCCTCCTCCTTCTCTGGCCTCCGCCCTCTACCAGTCGCCCGTCAAGGACCCCTCCGCCAGTCGCCGGAATTTCAGATCGATGTTGTCTGCGATTTCAGAAAAGGGGATCAACACCTACAGAGACCAGGGGGTTATACGCAAAAGAGCACATAACTGACAGTGTTTTATCCACGCTGGCACAATACGTGTCCCTCTCTGATTGGCCAGGACTACTAACCAGTCCGCATTAGCACTTCTGGGACCGCGCTGCCACCGTTTTAAACTTTTGGGACTGGTTTGCACTTCCGTGGCAACTAATGGTACCTACAGTGTATTTATCTCTTTCCTGAGATGGTCACGCTTTTGCGGCCAAAAATCGTCACGAGCTGTAAAGTGCGGGACAACCGGAATCCAAGCGTGCTCGCTTGTTCGGAATCCTAGTGGGTTCGTGAAAGTGGGGCCCGCCGTCAACGCGAGATGATGACAGTGCGCGTGAGTGTGCGTGCTAAACCCGACCCGCGCGCCGCTCGCTCATTGCGTCGTGTGCTTTGTCAACATACAGTAATCCGATAGTTAAGAGCAAGAACAATAGTATAGCCGACTGTTGGCTATAAGAAAATGCCATGTCATCTATAACCTACTTATAGCCAACATGTACAACAATGAGCTATAAAAATGTGCTACTTTATCAATGCATGGCACACCTGCCACTCTCACATAGTGTCTAGGAGCACGTGCTGCAGCTGGCTCTTGCATGAGAGCCCGCTTCCATTCTCTCTCCTATTCTCTCTCCTCCAACTAAGCACAAATATATTAGTTAAATGCTTACAGCCTGCTGACTGGACCTTATTGTACTTGCTCTAACTACACTACTTCAAAAAAAGATACTGATGACCTTCCAAAAATAAAAATACCGATAAAGGCACTCCAAATGATCATTTATGTCAAAGAAAACTCGGTACGGTTGGCACGAACAAAACATTTCAACTCCCCTGAGTCCCCTGACTGAATGGACTAGTATAATCGTTTTCACGCTTTCTTAAATTACATAAATACTTTATCTAATTTTGGTGAAAATCACCGTAAAATTCACTCAAATCCCATCTAATCCCTAAGAGAAAAACTAAGAACAACAATCACCTTTTCCATTACAATCCGGTCAAAATTTTACTTGCAGAATAATTCAAGATGACCGAATCGCATTATTAGGTTTCTTTGAAACAATCTACCCCGGTATTTTGAATTTCTGAAAAAATAGTTGGTTTTTTTTAAATCATAACCCCCATAGTTTTGGTTTTGTTAAAGTTGCTCTTTATTTTACCACTTGTTCGTTGGACGTGGGCATGCGACAAAAACCAAATATAAATCCAGGTAGTGTCCCAAACCAAGGTTCTACCTTCGAATCTACAAATGTTATTTGGCGCCGAACAAAGTGGTGGATGAGTGGCCTGCTTGTGAGCATGCCGCTCACCATGGCATCACTTACATTGGAGATGACGAGGACGTCAAGGTCAAAGTGAAGTATGAGCCGGACGAGCAGGGGCGGGGCAACTACAGAGACGTCGGGGTGGCGCAGTGCAGTGCGCATGACGGCCTAATGGCGGAGTTATGGGACCCTTTTTAGACTTTTTTAGTTTAAATTTTGCCCGAAGTTTGCACAAATTTTCAACTCTGGATAAAATCCGCCATCTTTTAATCTCATTAAATTAAGTTTTTTTTTTTAAACCTAGCTCTTGGGAAATTTCGGTGGGGCACGACGCTCGCAATAGGGTGGCAACATGTGCGGACGCGTCCAATAGCACTGTATTGGGGGCACCGGTTAAGATGTAAACGGTCCGTCCGCTGGGCTATGCGGCTCAGCCGTTTAGGCCGCGTCTTAATTAAGTGGGTTTTGTGACAGCCATTTAAGATTTCTGGCGGACTTATGTGGTTAAATGGCGCCGTAATGCCGTTCAAGCATGCTCTGTACTCCTGCAGCCATATGCTCTGACGTACATGTCTGCTAAACAACTCTCGTTACAGTCTGCCACGCAACGTCCAACCGTTTCTTTCCCAGGCTCCCGAGAGGCGATCGCATCTGCGCCCAACTACATCGGCCGCCACCGGTCCATCCTCCTTCGCCGGCCACTTCGGCGACGCGAGGAGGTGAGAACCATGGCGCTTCGGACCGCCGCCTTAATTTGAGCAAGCCAGCAGGCCCCCACGCCGCAAGATAGCTTCCTGCAAACAGACCGAGCAGATCAGGCACACGTGACAGCGACAGGAGTAAGGCTACAACACACCCTAGGCATGCGCAGTAGCGTTATTGCCGTAGGTTCCACGCCCTCGCCTCTGGCTATCAACGCACGCTCGCCCCCTCTTAGCCACATCCACGCATCCTTACAGCGTGACGACAGACGCTGCGCATGGAGGAGTGTCGCCGTCCCGCTGCCATAACTCCACTTGCTCCGTCAAGGAGCCAAAACCCCACACAAAGGGAATCCGGTAGGCTACGCCAGCCCCTCCCGCCGTCTTTGGCTGACATGGTGTGGCCACCGCCGCAGGAGCCGACGGCTGCAGTGGTTGGTGGGGAGGATCGGGCGTCGGTCTTCCAGATTGGATCGGGTCCTCCGAAGGTGCCCGGAGATGGAAGATCCGTTGACGGCGATGGCAGTGGTGGAGCTCTTGTCTACTTGTACTTTTACTTTCTGTTGGATAATATTGTATGAACTCGATTGTGGTGGCCGCTTTATTTATAAAGCGGTGCGAAAAGCCAATTTCAACATAAACAACTCTCGATGATACTACCGGCTACAATAGCAAACAGAACTCGGGATTAACATGCACGGATCGACATCTTCAATATGAACACATCACATTTCTAGCGGCAAGCAGAATTTTCAGTGGCTCACTGATGTCATGCTGACCGAAGCTATGTACTATTGGTGATGTCACGATGATCAGAGATATGTACAATACCATGGAACATACGGTTGTAGGTCGCTGTTCGGAAAAACTAGTATCCGGCCGCGTCGCTCACTCACTCATGCATGCCTCTTGTTAATCGTGAACGTGCAAACTTGTTGTTGTATGTAGGACACGTTAAATCCCGCCGACACCGCTGGAATATGTGGGTTAAGCCGTTTAGCCATTTAACTTCAGCGGCTCGCCGTGATGGCCATATACGCGATTTTTTGCGGGCGGCGTATGTGGGTTCGCGGTGGACGCCGCAACCACTTATAGCATCTCCACCGGCACCCTCCAAATGGCTCTCAAAGGCATAATAGGGGTCCGGACAAAAAAAAAACGCCGCACCGGCATCCCCTAAAGGTGTCCACCCGCCAATTTTGTTTCCAGACCCCCCAGCCCATCCGTCATACTTGGGGCCTGGCTGGGGGCGCCGGACATCGTCCGCTCGCCCTTCCCGACAGGGGGACCCCGCTCGTCAGCGACACTCACCGGCTCGAAGGCAGTTTAAGGCGCTGTGCAGGAGGCGGGTAAGGCTGCGTTAATGGCGACGACGGGACGCGAATGCCCAGCAGGAGACTTGGCGGCGCTTCTCTATCCACACGCCACCCAATTACTCCGACTTGACGCTGTGGACTATGACCACGACGTGTCTGGCGACTGTGGCCGCGACGTGTCGCCGCCATTTACTCCGACGAGACGCGTGCTACGGCGCGTGCACCGACGCGCCCTCGCCCTCCCACCGCTTCCCGTCCTCCCGCCGCTTCCCATGCCATTGTTTCCCGCCCAGAGAGCCGCCTATATAAGGCACCTCCCATCGCCATTGTCGCACTCACTCCCATCGCCCTCGCCACACTCACTCCCATCGCCATTGCCGCACTCACTCCCATCGCCCTCGCCACACTCACTCCCATCGCCCTCGCCGCAGTCACGCCCTCGCCGCACTCCAACTAAACACCCGAGACGATACCGCGTCGGCTCAAGGCCTGCCGCAACTCGCCTCTCTACTGCCAACCCGCGGCCGCGACACGTAGCCACAGTGACGACGACAGCGGCAACGAGTTCCACGACGAGGAGGAGCCGATGGAGCCTGAGCTGCCGGCACAGGAGCAGGCGGAGCCCGAGCAGCAGCCTGCGCAGGAGGAAGCGGAGCCCGAGCAGCAGTCGGCGCAGGAGGAGGCGGAGCCACTACCGCCTCCAGTCTGGCCCGACCAGGTCGTGGCGTGCAACTCGTTCGCCACATGGCGCAACGAGGAGGCATTCCGCCGGGTCCGCGCTGGCCTTTAGGAGGCGGTGGCAGTGGCCGAGGCTGCCGCTGTTCGGGCATCCTTGGAGACCCATCAGAAGGAGGAGCAAGTCTGCGCCTTCATAGAGGCGGAGCGTCAGGTCTACTAGCAGGCCCTTGTCGCGCGGTACGAGGGCGAGTCTGCGTCGATCATGGCCGCCCGGCGTGCTGCCCACTAGGAGTTGAACACCGCGCAGGCAAGCCGAGAGGCGATGCAGGCTGCCCGGAACGACGTGGCCAACGCCCACCGCGCCCGCGTCGACTACGCCTTCTGTCGGGCCCGCGAAGCTATGGCGATGGACGCGGAGGCGGTGCGATGGTTGGACCAGGCCGAGGCCGAACGGCGCAAGGCTGTCTTGCGGAGCGAGAGGCGCAACCGCCATCCCTCGATGCAAGGCAGAGCGGAGCGGTGCTGGCTCGCTACGGTGGCGAACCTATCGCCTTTCGCCGAAAACGACGACGAGGCTGGCCCCTCCAAGATGGCAGTCTACGACGACAACGACGAGGACGACGACGAGGAGGAGAACGTCTAGGATAGTGTTAGGCTAGTTTTAAGTTTCCCGCCGTAGTTTAAATTCAAAGGTAATCGTATGAATGTTTTAAATCAGAGTTTCTAATCGCCTACAAGGTGTTTGTGTCAAGGACAGCTAGATATGGGATTCGAATTGGAGTGTGCCGCTGTGGAGCACGCCCATCAAATCGGCGGACACATGTTCGACACCCCCAAAGGAGGACCAATTGGAGGATGCCGCACACATATTTGATAGGTGCCAGTGGAGATGCTCTTACATCCTGACGCACTGGTGCCAATTTCTGTGCAGATGTGAAACTTGTACTATTATTTGCAAGCGATTTTTTGATTATGCTGGATGGTGAAAGAAGATGATAGTGGACGGAAGATTAATGGCTATGAGCCTACGATGCATGCGCCCGACGTATGGGTCGAATTGATTGGGTGCGGGCGCGACATAGGCATGCGGGGCTCAGGCTGTAAGTGGGCACGGGACATCCACGGTGCCGCCAAGCCGTGCCCGTTTAAAGACGTCCGCGGACATCCACGGGCAGCACGAGTTGATTGGCGGGCAGCCGCGGCACGTTCGCTACCGCCGACGGCACTACATCAAACAAAGAACGCGTCTGGAAGGTATCCCTACAGCAGCGCGTCTCCCAGCCGCGTGCGATGGTTGATTATACGGTCTAAAAAACGACATATACAGCCGAGATGGCGTGATCGGGTGCTGTGCTTCTACTGGTCACAGGCGTGCATGAACTTCATCAAGAGCTGCCGAGTCGTTCATGGCCCCGAGCATGGGCGGGCGTCCATGGCGGACATCCTCGACGAGGCCATCGCGTACGTCAGGGCGCTCGAGGACACGGCCGCCAGCTCGAGGCGTATAGGGCGGCCGGCGGTGGCGGCCAAACGGAGCCGCGCGCGCGACGACGTCGCGAGATGGTCGCGTCTGGGGCGCTCACGCGCGTGATCGATGTGTTCCATCGGCATGGTGTGGTAAAACCAGGACGTGCAACCAGGAGTATGCCTGTAAGTGGACATGGGCAACCCACGGCGCCGCCAGTCCAATCCCACTTAAATCCATAAGTGGACACCCACGGACACCTAAAGAAAATTGGCGGACAATCACGGCGTGGCCACTACCGCCGCCGCGCCGCATAACATATATCACTCGTTCTTAACTCGGCTGATCCTGCCATGGCCGGCCCAGCAAGTTCATGGACTTGCGGACGCCGGTGTTCAGAGACACGTCGTCGACGTGCGCCACCATGGACACGTTGTAACCTCCGGACGCCGTGGACGCCAGCGTGCGGAGCGGGCGCGCCGACGTCCCCTTGATCAGCTTGAGCGACGCCCTGGGGTTGTACGACGGCAGCGCGTGGTACAGCAGCAGCGCGACGAGGTCGGTGCGCGGCATCTTGTCGACGTCCGGTGCGCCCTTCACGTGGAAGGTGGCGTCGTCGGGCGCGAACAGGGTGAGCCCCTTGTCCATGGCCGCCTGGTACGCCGCTATCACGCCGGGGGTGCCGGCAACGAGCGCCGCGAACCGCTTGCACCCGGCCTTCTCCAGCAACTTGGTGAGGCTGGAGATGGATGGGACGTCGAAGAGGCCGTCGAACTCCATGGGCGCCGAGATCTCGAGCACCGCGAAGTCGTACTCCGTCTACTTCAGCGCCTTCACCATGGTGCCGTCATAGGTGTCGCTCTGGGCGCTGGCGGCGGGCTTGAACCCGAACCCGCCGTCGTCGAGCTTGGCCATCTTGACGCCGCCCGCGTGGCTGCTGCCCGCGTTGCCGGCGGCCTGGTAGAAGGTGTCGGTGAGCGTGTCGCCGTCCGGGAGCGCGCGCAGCTTCTTGGTGTCCCAGTAGTCGAGCAGCGAGTGGAGGCGCAGCGCGTTCTTGATGGCGCCCAGCTCGCCCCCGGCGTTGGAGACCAGCGTGGACATGGCGGCGTCGGCGAGGACGAGGCAGGTCACCGCGGCGCGCGCATTGATCTCGTCGCACACACGCGTCTCCGTCAGGTACTTGTTGTAGAGCTTGTAGTCCGGGTGCCCGTTGAGGAAGGCCGTGATGTTGTGTGCGCTCGTCCACGCCGTCGCCGTCGGCGCCAGGCTGGAGCAGCAGGCCAAGAGGAGCACTACCGCCGCGGCCACGGCAACGCGCCACGGCCGACCCACCGAGCAATGCCGTGCTCTGTCTGCAATAAGCTAGCTAGTGACAGCACGGCTGTGGCGCACTGAAATGGATCGAGGAGCTAGTAGAGTAGTATCTGAATGTTGCACTTCTGGCATTTCCAAACTTGACTGCGGTTGCTGGGCATAAGTGGACAGGTGAACGTCCACTTAATTTGAAAGAATTAAATGGACAGTAGCGGCCATCCCACTTTAGCTAAACGGACACAAGTAGGTGGGCAACCACGGACATGCCCACTTACAGCCTGAACCAGGAGCGTCTCAACATTCCGGACAACGACCGGCGCGCGCTTCGGGCCGGCTACTACTGATGCGTTTCCCCGGCGAACTAGGTGGCGCCGACGGTGGCCGGGGTGCCGCTCGTTGGCAGTGGCTTCGGGCCGGCTACTACTGATGCGTGTCCCCGGCGAACTAGGTGGCGCCGACGGTGGCCGGGGCGCCGCTCGTGACCCCTCATACCTGTCGGACGTGCGGCTGGCGCCAGGGAACCGACTGACGGGACGCGCATATTCGGTAACACCGAGAAACTCGCGCTAGCTGGCAGGAGATAAAGTGCCACTAGAATTGGCCTGGCTGGTTTAAACGGGCAAACGAACGCCGTGTAATTAGGAACGAATTTAATGGACATAAACGGCTGCCCATATAAGTCAAGCGGGCACAAGCGGCAAGCCCACGGGCAGCCACGAAACGTGCCCACTTACAGGCTGATGCGGGGCATACTATGGGTGTGGAGGAGGCAGCACGAGGATTCGAGGTGGAACCTGATTTGCGCGCCACTTTTGGTCAAAAGTCGCCTCTGCTCGCCCATTCACATTTGACATTTGGTGGCATACTGTCGCAACATGTGCATCTTTTACAAAGAATCAAGTGTACGTTTGATGCTGCCTAGTGTAGCACTAATATTTTTTCTTGAGGGACCCAGTAGCAGAAACAGGGGCCATCAGCAGCTCAAAAGAACCGAAAGTTCATGAAACGTCCCATGCACGCGACCCCGTTCCTCACGTGTGTGGACTGTGACTGGTACGCGGTAGCGTTGCTGCATCCTGTACGAGGTTCCATTCGAAGGAATAAAATGATTAAATGAATATCGGCTCCTGTTTCTACACGAGACTAGGAGAGCATCCAAAGGCTGCTAGCTCCACGGGTTTACTTTTGGGCGTGCATGCGTCGGGCCTGGACTGGGCACGCATCTTCTCGACCGCCGCGGCGCCAAACGGCGTTAATCTGGAACCTGCGGGGCACGGTTCCCAGTCGCCCCCTAGCCCAACCCTCGGCCTAAATTAATTCGAAAAAGTAGATTCGACGCAAATTCATAGATTTTGACAGAAATTTAACTAAAAACATTAAAAAAAAACTTAAAAAACTACGGCAGGCCGAGGCTCGCTGCGATCGCCCGACCTGGTCGTCGCCCTCCTCCTAAACGTCGTCCTCTTCCTCGTCGTCCTCCTCGCAGTCATCGTAGGCCGGCATGTTGGAGGGGTCAGCCTCATGGTCGTTCTCGGCGAAGGGCGGTTGTCGCTTGGCGATGGGTTCGCCACCGTAGCGAGCCAGCGCCGCTCCGCTCTGCCTTGCATCCGCATCCGGTGCAACTGCGACTGCCCCGAGGGATGGCGGTTGCGCCTCTCGCTCTGCAGGACTACCTTGCGCCGGTCGCTCTCGTACCGCGCGACGAGCGTCTGCTGCTCATCCGACGCAGCGTTCGCGGTGAGCTGCCGGTAGGCCTGGTGCTCCGCCTCCTCCCTCTGGTGGGTCTCCAAAGATGCCCGAACGGCGGCAGCCTTGGCCACTGTCGCCGCCTCCTCGATGCCAGCGCGGACCCGGTGGAATGCCTCCTCGCTGCGCCATGTTTCGAACGAGTGGCACGCCGCGTGCTGCTCGGGCCAGATTGGCTGCCTCCTCCTGTGCCTCCTCCTGCGCTGTGCCTCCTCCTGCGCCGACTGCTGCTCGGGCGCCGCCTCCTCCTGCGCCAGCTGCTCGTTCTCCTCATAGTGGAACTCGTTGTCGCTGTCGCCGTCACTGTGGCCACGCCTCCCGGCCACGTGTAGGCAGTACAACAAGTTGCGGCAGGCACGGAACCGGCGAGGCATCGTGTCTAGGTGGAGTGCGGCGAGGGCGGTGAGAGTGAGTGCGGTGAGGGCGAGGAGATGGACGTCGAGAATGGGGAGAGCGGTGAGGGGACTTTTTGTAGCCTGACGGGGCATTTACTGCGCCGCGCGTGCCGTCGCTGCCGCCCACGCCATTACTCCGGCAACCTTTGACTGGGTCGCATGCACTGGCCGCTCGCCACGCCATTACTCCTGCAGCCTTTGACCGACGCGGGCGTCGAGAAAAAGATCACGGGCGGGGTTTCTGTTCCCGCGGTTTTCCCACGCGTCGCTGACAGTGCTGGCCCGCGTGGGCTGCCCCGCCTTCCCCCCCCAAGCCGAACCCAGCGGGCTGGGTTTCGCCTGGATGTCGCGACGCGAAATAGCGCCGTTTCGACGCTATTTGGGCTTCTGGTGGGGTCGGCTGGTGCAAAAAATGGCGCTATTCTTCCCTTTCGGCGCTAAAAAGGCCGCTTGGGGGGCTCTGGGTGGTCGACTGGAGATGCCCTTAGGGCATGTACAATGGTTGATAAGACGTCTTATCTTAATTTATTAGATAAGACTAAAAACATGTTGTATGGATTATCTCTTAGCCTTTTTCAGATTCGCTAAAGAAGTGGTGAGACAATTGTTGCTAAGAGATGATCTCTTAATTAAGAGAAGGCAAACCTCTTTTTTTCGTTTCTCTCTCCTCCAACTCAGCAATCATCCGACGTGGCATCCCTAAGATAGCACCATTGTACGTGCCCTTAGTCGATTTTAAAATTCTGTAAGCAATCACAACCGGTGATTCCAGCTCGAAATCCACATGATCGTGGTTTTCACGCTCTCTCAGCGCACCCTACATGGCTTATACCAGTACGGAGTCAAGTGTACAACATACCCATGACGCACTTGGAACGAACCACGGAGGCAGCCGTGACAGTGACGCCGGTGAGCGCCAACGGGGAAATATGGACACGCATACTCCTAGGCAAGGAAAAGTCATGCGAGGGTGGGGCCCGGGCGTTTTCCCTGTGGTCGTTCCCACGTGGGTTTCTTTTCCCGAAATGATGCGTACACCAAGATGGTGTGTACAGAAAAAACGTTTGCGTGCACCAAGATCGTGTGTGTACCGCTTGCCTGAAAGTGCACGACAACCGGAAACCCAATCGGCCTGTTGCGTGCTCGGAAGGATCCAACGGTGCATCTGGATCGTGAAAGTGTGGCCTGCCGTCAACGCGAGATGATCACGTGCGTGTGAGTGTGCGTGCTAGACCTGACCCGCCGGCAGCTGCCTCATTGGCGTCGCGTGCTTTTCTTGATCCCCTCCGATCCTTTTAGTGAAACTATTGGTTTTAAATTCAGATGTTTTAAATTCGGGAAAAACATTGCTTTTCTGAAATAATAACCCAAATAGTTTGGGCTTTGTGAAATTTGTTCTTTATTTTACAACTAGTCCGGTGGACGTGGACATGCGGCGAAAAACCAAGCATAAATCCGTGTAGTGTCCTAGACCAAGGTTCCACCTTCGAATTTACAAATCTTGTTGAACGAGGTGATCGCGGCGCCGAACGAGCTGGCGGAGGAGTGGTCCGCCCGTGAGCATGTCGCTGCCCATGGCATCATGTACGTTGACGACGTCGAGGGCGTCAAGGTCGAACTGAAGGATAAACCGGACGAGCAGGGGCAGCGCAGCGACGTCGGGGCGACGCCGTCAGGTGGCGCAGTGCGCACGACGGCCCAATGGCAAAGTTACGCGGTCCTTTTTTAGATTTTAGTTTAAATTTCGTCTGACATTTGTACAAACTTCCAACTCTGAATAAAATTGAATTCAATTAAGTTTTCTCAGTTTGAATACCTAGCCCTTGGGAAATGCCGCTCCCAATAGTGCGGCAACACGTGCCGACACGTCCAATAGTATGGACTGGCAACAAGTGACACGCACTATGTTGAAGCCGTCGATGCGAGTACTTAGACTAGTCATAGTCGGGAGTAACTAAGTAGTAACATCAAGCCCACATAGGCAAAAATTCTGACGTGGCAAGTAATTAATGTGGAGAGAGATGGTAGTCACAATGGGGAGTAACATACACATATTTCTAGACAATGTTACTACCTCCACAATGGGCAGTAACTAAGAAGTGGTGTCATGCAAAACTGCATTTATTAGCTTGTAGACTCATATTGCATAGAAAAGTGTGATGTTACGGTAACTAGCTATGTTACCACACCCCTCTCTCACCTCATTAAATACTTGCCATGTCATATTTTTTGCCTACGTGGCATCAATGTTACTACTCAAGTTACTCCCACTGTGACCAGCCTAACATAGCTAGTTACCATCACATCACATATTTCAATACACTATGTGTCTACAACCTAATAAATGTTTGTTTGCATGACACCATATGTATGTTATTCCCACTATGGAGGTAGTAACATAGACTAGTAACAACATCATGTTACTACTCTTAGTTACTCCCCACTACTATGAGCAGCCTTATTTGCTACTCCTTCCGTTCCAAAATGTAAGCCTTTTTAGCAAACAAGTTTAGCTTTCTAAAAAGTCTTATATTTTGGAACATAGGTAGTAAGATTTTGATGATGACGATGCGTGGTGATGGACTCGTGCTGGATGGTGAAAGAAGATGAGAAGATTGATGGCCATGATTAGATGCACGCACGACGAGGAGGACTACGGCGTGGGCCGAACGTATGGCCGAATTGATTGGGTGCTGGCGCGACATAGGCATGCGGGTTGTGTGCCTGTGTGTGGAGGAGGATTGGAACCTGGATTGCGTGTCACTTTTGGTTGCCCCTGCCCGCTAATTCCCATTCGACATTTGGTGTACTCGTGGCATACTGTCGCATCATGTGCATCTTTTACAAAGAATTGAGTGTACTACGTTTGATGCTGCCTGGTGAGAGAATCTTTCACCGTGCACTCGTACATGGAGAGAAATGCCATGTAGTACTACTCCTAGTCCTACATTTGACAACGACAGTTCCCAACTATAGTACTAGTACCAGTAATACTTTTTTGTGAGGGACCCAGTAGCAGAAGCATGGCCCATCTAAAGCATGTCCTGCTACCGTTCCTGCTTATCTTGTCTTGGACAACATGCACACAGCCACATATGGCAGGAGCGAGAAACCTAGGCCATATACAAAACTGGCAGAGCACGTATTGTACTCGCCTGACCAAACGACAAAAATTTCTCTTCGTATAGGGCTTATTGGCACAAGTGGTATATTTAAGGATCGGAGGGGATTATCTGGGTCTAACCTTAAATCCACAAATATCCAAAAAACTCGTTTGGTTCAAGTGGATTAGTAGGGATTATCCCCACTCTTCTCCAAAAATCCCTTCCATTTTAGTGTATTTTCTGTATATCAAATCTACTCCCTCCAGCTAGTGGATTAGTGGAGTGTGATTTATGGGATTGGGTGGAGAAGGGGCTTTCACCCAAACACTGTGGGGATTATCCCCACTAATCCCCAAATATACACCCCTACCAAACAAGGCCATAGTGGGACCACTCGCATGCGGAAAGGCCAGCGCAGGAGAAGGTCGCCCTAGCAGAGCCGAAATTTAGCTCCCTCGCGATGAGCCGAAATCGGTACAGCCATACTTCTGCATTTTAATCTATCGCGTTTTTGAACTCAACCCGCACTCCAAAATAAATCCACTTAACGATGTGGTATATCGCTTGCATCCGGTCATCTCGATAATTACAGTAAAAATGTTACTGTGGGAATTTTGCGTGCGTATTACAACAAATTCACGGGTATCACAACAAAAATTCCCTCTCTTGTAGAAAAAGTATTGCAACAAATTATTTCA
The DNA here is from genome assembly GCA_028641055.1 of Alopecurus myosuroides. Taxonomy (NCBI): domain Eukaryota; kingdom Viridiplantae; phylum Streptophyta; class Magnoliopsida; order Poales; family Poaceae; genus Alopecurus; species Alopecurus myosuroides. Next base: position 5,691,428 of record CM054060.1, on the reverse strand, counting down.
AAAAAATTCAAAAATAAGTAATGCTACAAAAAATAGTTAAATAATATGTTTATTGTGTTGCTACATAAAAGTTTAAATAATTTAACAAACATCACGAACTATTACAACAAAAGAACTATGTTTTTTTAGCAATTTTAAAAAGTGAGCAATTGTTGCTGAAAATTCTTTGCAACAAAAATAACAAACTATTACAACAATTAAAAAAGAATTATTCACGGTTGGCGGAGGGGCAAAATGATTTGTCGTCGATTCAGCTGTAACGAAAATATTCACCTATTTCAACAAAAAATACAACGGTAGCAACAATTAAAAAATCACATGTTTACAACATCTGAAGAAGCGTATACAAAAATAAATTCTAAAACAATACATGTATTTCCTAGAAAAAATATACAGAAAAACATTACAACATCTCGCTTATGATTTCTCAACAAAATACGTGCGAACTTGTTACAATTTTTAAATACTTACGCATCATTGACCCGAAATGGCGAAAACACTTAACATATAATGGCTGCACGTATTAGGACGCAAAAATTAGGTTAAAAAACCAAATTGCTGCTTGCTGGACCTGCATAACGAGTCAACGGGCCGGTCTAAGTATGCAACTAGCAAAGGAAGGGGAGCGGCGAGCGTACCTATGCTCTCACGTGTGTTAGGTCCCTGAGAACAAGTGTTTTCCATGCAGAAAATAGCACATGCGACCTAGGGCTGCCCCAGAGGGGCCGCCGCCCTGGACCCCCGAGTTGTAGGTCCCCATAGATCGTGTATATCTTAGGAAGAAATATTAGTCGTTAAAAACATAACTTAGTCAGCATTGCAAAGTTTAATTAGAGTGAATCAAAAGTATGAAAACCAAGTATCATGTTTTAACATTATGCTTGAATCAAAAGTATGAAAACCACAGCTCGATCGACGTGATGCGCGTGACAAAGAATCTTTGTGTCAATCTGCTATGCTTCCTGGGCGTGTATGGGAAGTCCAAAGATACGCCAGAAGCACGGGAGGACCAGCAACGTATGAAAGACCCAAGCAACAAGCACACAGATAGGCGCCATTACTTAAGCAGCTACGCTCTTACTAAAGCAGAGAAGGAAATATTCTTTGAAGTCCTTTACAGTATCAAGGTTCCGTCTGGCTTCTCGTCGAATATAAAGGGGATAATAAACATGGCAGAGAAAAAATTCCAAAACCTGAAGTCTCATGACTGCCACGTGATTATGACGCAGTTGCTTCCGATTGCATTGAGGGGGCTTCTACCGGAAAATGTTCGAGTACCCATTGTGAAGCTATGTGCATTCATGAACGCAATATCTCAGAAGATAATCGATCCAGAAATTCTGACAAGATTACAGAGGGATGTGGTCCAGTGTCTTGTTAGTTTTGAGTTGGTGTTCCCACCATCCTTCTTCAACATTATGACTCATCTCCTGGTTCACCTATGTGAAGAGATATTTCTACACAATATGTTCCCCTTTGAGAGGTTCATGGGAGTCTTGAAGAAATATGTTCATAACCGTGCTAGGCCAGAAGGAAGCATCTCGAAGGGCTATGGAACAGAGGAGGTCATTGGGTTCTGTGTTGACTTTATTCCTGACCTTAAGACAATTGGTGTTCCTGAATCGCTGCATGAGGGGAGACTGAGGGGAAAAGGAACGCTGGGAAAGAAAACAATGATACCTAGGGACGGGCATTCTTTGACCAAAGCACACTACACAGTTCTACAAAATTCTATGTTCATGGCTACGCATCTCGAGGAACACAAGAATATTGTACGGTCTGCAAACCCGGGGAAGGATGACTCATGGATTAAACGCGAACACATGGAGACTTTCGGAAGTTGGTTGCAAACACATCTTATAAATGACACCACTGTTGAAGATCAGCTGCACATGTTGGCAGGGTCACCATCTTCGACTATTGGGAGTTTTCAAGGGTACGAGATAAATGGGAATACATTTTACACGAGCTCCCAAGATAAGAAGAGCACCAACCAAAACAGTGGTGTCCGCTTTGATACAACAAACGAGAATGGCAAAAATGACACATACTATGGTTACATAGAGGAGATATGGGAACTTGACTATGGACCTTCTTTTAAGGTTCATTTGTTCAAGTGCAAATGGGTCAACCTAAATGGAGAAGGGGTAAAGGTAGACCCGCTTTATGGAATGACAACAGTGGATCTCAACAATATTGGTTACAATGACGAACCATTCGTCCTAGCCAATGATGTGGCTCAGGTCTTCTATGTGAAGGACATGTCTTCCAGACCGAAGAAAAGAAAAAATAAGGAAACAAATTCATCATACGATGAACCAAAGCGTCACATAGTTCTCTCAGGAAAAAGAAACATCGTGGGAATCGAGGACACGACAGACATGTCAGAAGATTATAATAAGTTTGTTGAAATTCCACCCTTCACAGTGAAAGCTGACCCCACCATCCCGTTAAATAATGAAGATGCTCCATGGTTACGGCCGAAGCGATCATAAGCAAGGGACACGAAGAAAATTCAGAAGACTAGATAGGGATGTTGTTGGTGATGTGTAATAATAAATGTGGAATACATGATCATAGTTCTTATAACGTAGTATGAACGAGATTTTGTTAGCCAAAATGATATTTATACATATTCTGTGATTATGAATGGAGTAGGTGCAAGTTTGACCAATAATTTGTATTGATCGGTCAAAAGCTGGCAAGCATTGAGTGCTTGACAACTATGACCAGCCTGACTTCATTATTATTCCAACCAGCGGCACACCCACCCACTTTTCTGTTTCTCTCTCCTCCGTCTGTTGGTGATGTGTAATAATAAGCGTGGAATACATGATCATATAGTTCTGTTTGATCAGTATTTTGTATTGACCGATAAAAAGCTGACAACTATGACCAGCCTGACTTCATTATTATTCCAACCAACGGCACACCCACCCACTTTTCTGTTTCTCTCTCCTACGTCTGTTGGTGATGTGTAATAATAAGCGTGGAATACATGATCATATAGTTCTGTTTGATCAGTATTTTGTATTGACCGGTAAAAAGCTGCTAATGCATACACTCCTGCACTGTTTGAGATTTTCAGATTAGAATTTGAACTGATCTTGGATTGCGTGGTCTATAACTGTGGCGAAATTGGACCCATATCCGAGTATGAGATAACTGTCAAAAACAGGCGTCGGGGTCATTTTGTTAGATTCGACTCATCAAAATACATTTGTAGCTGCAAGAAGTTTGAAAATGTAGGTCTTCCGTGTTGCCAGGTACTGAAGGTTCTTGAGATCAGAAATATCAAAAAAATTCCACCACACTATGTTTTGAAAAGAGGGCGAAAGAATGCTCAGAGTAAACCTTCGAAGGAAAACTATGGTTTTTCTGTTATAGACGAAGATCTCAAATTCACCGTGTCAATAAGGTACAACTCGCTTTGTCGAACTTTATATAAATCACTCGGGATGCCTTGTATGCTCTAGACTAACTTGGAAGATCACGAGAGAAAACAAAAATTGTAACATTTTTATATTCAAATTATATACAAATGGTAAAATAATTAATAGTTTCAATAGTTAGAATAATTATTTAGTTAAACAAAAAATGGATTTAAATTAGCTATGCAAATTCTAGCATTTTTCATGTTGAAATTTTTGTCAAATTCGAAAGTATATAGAAGTTGTTAATGTGCAAACTTAACCATTTTCAAATTTTGGCGCTAAAAATTTTTGGGCGCGCAGGGTGCCACCGAAATTCGAAATTAGTTTTTGATCCCGGCCCGTGGTACCAACCGGGACCAAAGGGGCTCTAGTCCCGGTTGGTGGCACGGGCCGGGACTAGAGGCCCAGGTGTATAAATATCTCGGCCCTCTCTCCAGGCCGAGCGACCACCCAGGACAGCGGACATGGCTTGGCGAAGCCCTGCCGGCGGCGGGAACGAGTAGGAAGATCCCGCCGGCGGTGGTTCCGCCGGCGGGGTTGGGCTAGGGACACGTTGGACTAGGGACACAAATATATATTAAAAAAAGGCCCAGGGGCCTTGCTTACATATAGGGGCGGCGCGGCCATAGGCGGCCGGCCGTGCTTACATTATAGAGGGCGGCGGCGGCGCGGCCACAGGCGGCCGGCCGTTTCTTGGGGGGGTGGGTAGCTTAGCCTAGGGGGGCGCACCAGCGCCAGCCTACTCCTCCTCGTCGGAGGAGATGCAGTGGTAGGGTGGTGCCTGCCACAGGTGGGCAGGCAGCTGGGGCGGGCCCGCCGGTGGCTACGGAGGCATCGGGGGGGCGTGCGGCGGTGGCGGGGGCAGCACCTCCTGCTGCGGCGGCGGTGGCGGGGGCGGGGGCAGCTCCTCCGGCGACCATACGCCGCCGGTCCAGGCCCAGGTCATCCCGTACTCCAGGCCGGGGGGCAGCGGCTGTGGCGGCGGTTGGTCCTCGGAGGCCTCCAGGTCGGCGTTCATTACCTGCCACCAAGGGGCAGGCGCCGCAGGGGGCGGGGGCGGCATGGCTGCGCCATCGGCGGCAGCGGCGGCCAGGACCGCCTCCCACCGCTTGACCTCGTCCTCGACGAGGGAGCGGCGGGAGGCCTCGTAGGCCTCCTCCAAGCCGGCCTGGAGCTCGGGGTCGTCGTCCTCGGCGACGTTCTCGGCGATGTCGTCCTCCAGGAGCCAAAGCTCCGGCTCCCTCCCCGGCGGTGGCGCGGGGTAGTCTTCGGTGCTCACCTCCTCGGCTGTGGGGATGTAGGAGCGGCGGCGCTGCTCGTGCTCCTGCTGGAGCCAGGTGGCCCAGTAGGGGGAGCTCCGCGCGTACGCGCGGTCCCTGAGGAGGCGGGCCGGCAGGAGCGCGCGCCGGCGGTCGATCTCCTCGCCCAGGGCCTCTCTGCTGGACGGGGCCGGCGGCACGGGAATGCGCTGCGGGTTCAGGTGCCAGCCGTCCGGAAGGTGGACGTCCGGCCAGAACACCGGCGTGGCGCGTTCCCAGTGCCACTCGGCCTCCTCCTTCTGGACGTACCGGCGGAAGCGCTTGCCCTTGGGCGCGGCGCGGGGCGGTGCGCGTGACGCCGGAGGCGGAGCGGGGACGCGCGGCTGCCCGCCGATGCGGACGCCTCCCGGGCCAAAGCCGAATGCCTCCGCCGACGGTGGTGGAACGCCGGAGCGCGCGCCGCTCGAGGACCCGGCCTCGTGGTCGTTCCTGGGGCGCTTGAACCCGCGGGACATGGTGGCTAGGGTTGCTTTGGCTGGGACGCGGCCGGGGTGAATGGGTTGTACGGGCGGCGGGGGCCCTTTAAAAAGGACCCGGGGGAGGCTGGCATGCCAACCGGCGGCCGGAACATGGCGGCGGTTGCAGGCGGCCATGAATGCGGGGGGAGGGGGGAGCCGAGGCGTGGCGGCGGTCGCAGCTGCCACGCGCGCGTGGGGAAGTGGAGGGGGCGGGAAGACGAGGCGGCCGTGGGCCCTTTGACCGTCCCTGTGGTCTTACTTTAAGGGACCGGGCGAGCCAGCCACTAGGCCGCTGGCCAGTGGCCCCTTTTGACCCTTGCGAACCGTTGACCGAATATAATAAAAGACGCGGGCCAATGGGCCCTTTTGACCAAAAATATGGCCAGTGGGCTTAATTAAAGACGTGAGCCTGGACGCGGTTGGGGAAGGGGAGGCCGGTTGGGGATTGCGAGACAGGAGCCCAAAAAAACGAAACGAAAAAAACGAACCAAAAATTGGCGGAATATATATTTTTTTCAAAAAATGTATCAATCCCGGTCCCTAAAACGAACCGGGACGAACTCCCTGGCCGTCCCTGGCCCAGATTCGCCACGTGGGCCATCCTTACCATCCCGGGTCCTGGCACAACCGGGACCAATGGGGGAGGGCCATTTGTCCCGGCTAGCCCATCCCGGTTGCACAAGCGGGACAACTGGCCCTTACGACCCGGGACAAATGCCCCTGTTTCCACTAGTGTTTGCAGCTCTCTGCCGCGATCATGAAGTGGGCGGCATTGTCATCCTCGACGACAGCGACGAGGAGGAGCCGCGGACGAAGAAGTCATTCCGTACTGGCGACTTGGGCCAGGGATCCAGCCGCGTCCTGGAGAACGAGCCACCCGGCGACGACAAAGATAGAGACGACGACGGCAATTACGCCGAGGCCATCTACCCCATCATCGGCATTAAGTAGTTGTTTTTATTTTCGTGTTTTAAATTCGAGTTGGTATCGAACTGGCGTATATTCGACCGTTTATGCTATAAAATTAAATGGGTTCGAGTTTAAACTTTGAATTTAGCATGATTCGCGGAAACTTGCGTTATTTGCCAAAAGCTACGCCGGCACGCCTAAGCTTAGGCGACCGAAAAAATCGAACGAGCGGAGATGCTCTCACCCCCACGAGGCTTGGAGCTGGAACCTGGTTTGCGCGTCGCTTTCGGTTGCCACTTCCTGCCATCACATTTTGTACATTTGGTGTACCCGTGGCATACTCATGTACTCATGTGTATGTTTTACAAAGAATCGAGTATACGTTTGATGCTGGCTGGTGAGAGTGGGATCTCTGTAACGTGGATACGCCTCTGGTCGTCACATGCGATGCGCGTATGTGTTTCTTTTCCTGAGATGGTCACGCTTTTGCGGCCAAAAATCGTCACGAGCTGTAAAGTGCGGGACAACCGGAATCCAAGCGTGCTCGCTTGTTCGGAGAGACCCAACGGAGCATCTCCTAGTGGGTTCGTGAAAGTGGGGCCCGCCGTCAACGCGAGATGATGACAGTGCGCGTGAGTGTGCGTGCTAAACACGACCCGCGCGCCGCTGCCTCATTGCGTCGTGTGCTTTTCTTGACCTTTGTCAACATACAGTAATCCGATAGTTAACTACACTACTTCAAAAAAAGATACTCCCTCCGTCCACTTTTATAAAGCTCACTTCTTACTATTGAAATGCTAAGAAGTGGGCCTTATAAAAGTGGACGGAGGGAGTATTACTGATGACCTTCCAAAAATAAAAATACCGACAAAGGCGCTCCAAATGATCATTTATGTCAAAGAAAACTCGGTACGGTTGGCACGAACAAAACATTTAACTCCCCTAAGTCCCTGACTGAATGGACTAGTATAATCCTTTTCACACTTTCTTAAATTACATAAATACTTTATCTTAAAATCACCGTAAAATTCACTCAAATCCCATCTAATCCCTAAGAGAAAAACTAAGAACAACAATCACCTTTTCCATTAGAATCCGGTCAAAATTTTACTTGCAGAATAATTCAAGATGACCGAATCGCATTATTAGGTTTCTTTGAAACAATCTATCCCGGTATTTTGAATTTCTGAAAAATTACTTGGTTTTTTGAAATGATAACCCCTATAGTTTTGGTTTTGTTAAATTTGCTCTTTATTTTACCATTGCTCGTTGGACGTGGGCATGCGACAAAAACCAAATATAAATCCAGGTAGTGTCCCAAACCAAGGTTCTACCTTCGAATCTACTAATGTTATTTGGCGCCGAACAAAGTGGTGGATGAGTGGCCTGCTTGTGAGCTTGCCGCTCACCATGGCATCACTTACATTGGAGATGACGAGGACGTCAAGGTCAAAGTGAAGTATGAGCCGGACGAGCAGGGGCGGGGCAACTACAGAGACGTCGGGGTGGCGCAGTGCAGTGCGCATGACGGCCTAATGGCGGAGTTATGGGACCCTTTTTAGACTTTTTTAGTTTAAATTTTGCCCGAAATTTGCACAAATTTTCAACTCTGGATAAAATCCGCCATTTTTTAATCTCATTAAATTAAGTTTTTTTTAAAAAAAACCTAGCTCTTGGGAAACTTCGGTGGGGCACGACGCTCGCAATAGGGTGACAACATGTGCGGACGCGTCCAATAGCACTGTATTGGGGGCACCGGTTAAGATGTAAACGGTCCGTCCTCTCGGCTATGCGGCTCAGCCGTTTAGGCCGCGTCTTAATTAAGTGGGAAATGCTAGGCTTACGGGAAATAGGCTACGCAAAATAACTACGGGATTACGTGTCCTGCCCTAAACCGTATTTCTAACCCCCTGAATTTCCCTATGGCCTCAACCCCTCCAACCAAAAATCGCCATGTCATCCCGTAGCTTTGATTCACGTGAGATCTGCCCGTAGGTGTAGCAAAACTCTTTGTGACAGCCATTTAAGATTTCTAGTGGACTTATGTGGTTAAATGGCGCCGCAATGCCGTTCGAGCATGCTCTGTACTCCTGCAGCCATATGCTCTGACATACATGTCTGCTAAACAACTCTCGTTACAGTCTGGCACGCAACGTCCAACCGTTTCTTTCCCAGGCTCCCGAGAGGCGATCGCATCTGCGCCCAACTACATCGGCCGCCACCGGTCCATCCTCCTTCGCCGGCCACTTCGGCGACGCGAGGAGGTGGGAACCATGGCGCTTTGGACCGCCGCCTTAATTCGAGCAAGCCAGCAGGCCCCACGCCGCTAGACAGCTTTCTGCAAACAGACCGAGCAGATCAGGCACACGTGACAGCGACAGGAGTAAGGCTGCAACACACCCTAGGCATGCGAAGTAGAGTTATTGCCGTAGGTTCCACGCCCTCGCCTCCGGCTATCACCGCACGCTCGCCCCCTCTTAGCCACATCCACGCATCCTTACAGCATGACGACAGACGCTGCGCATGGAGGAGTGTCGCCGTCCCGCTGCCATAACTCCACTTGCGCCGCCAAGGAGCCAAAACCCACACGAAGGGAATCCGGTAGGCCCGGCAGTGGTTGGTGGGGAGGATTGGGCGTCGATCTTCTAGGATTGGATCGGGTGCTCCAAAGGTGGCCGGAGATGGAAGATCCGTTGACGGTGATGGCAGTGGTGGAGCTCTTGTCTACTTGTACTTTTACTTTCTGTTGGATAATATTGTATGAACTCGTTTGTGGTGGCTGCTTTATTTATAAAGCGGTGCGAAAAGCCTATTTCAACATAAACAACTCTCGATGATACTACCGGCTACAATAGCAAACAGAACTTGGGATTAACATCACGGATCGACATCTTCAATATGAACACATCACATTTCTAGCGGCAAGCAGAATTTTCAGCGGCTCGGTGATGTCATGCTGACCGAAGCTATGTACTATTGGTGATGTCACGATGATCAGAGATATGTACAATACCATGGAACATACGGTCGTAGGTCGCTGTTCGAAAAAACTAGTATCCGGACGCGTCGCTCACTCACTCATGCATGCCTCTTGTTAATCGTGAACGCTGCAAACTTGTTGTTGTATGTAACACACGTTAGATCCCGCCGACACCGCTGGAATATGTGGGTTAAGCCGTTTAGCCATTTAACTTCAGCGGCTCGCCGTGATGGCCACATACGTGTTTTTTTTCGGGCGGCGTATGTGGGTTCGCGGTGGACGCCGCTGCCACTTAGAGCATCTCCACCGGCACCCTCCAAATGGCCCTCAAAGACATAATGGGGTCCGGACAAAAAAAAAACGCCGCACCGGCACCCCCTAAAGGTGTCCACCCGTCAATTTTGTGTCCAGGCCCCCAGCCCATCCGTCATATTTGGGGGCCTGGCTGGGGGCGTCGGACATCGTCCGCTCACCCCTCCCGATAGGGGGACCCCACCCGTCAGCGACACTCACCGGCTCGAAGGCAGTTTAAGGCGCTGTGCAGGAGGCGGGTGAGGTTGCGTTAATGGTGACGACGGGACGCGAATGCCCAGCAGGCGACTTGGCGGCGCTTCTCTATCCACACGCCACCCAATTACTCCGACTTGACGCTGTGGACTGTGACCGCGACGTGTCGCCGTCATTTACTCCGACGAGACGCGTGCTACGGCGCGTGCACCGACGCGCCCTCGCCCTCCCACCGCTTCCCATGCCATTGTTTCCCGCCGAGAGAGCCGCCTATATAAGGCACCTCCCATCGCCATCGCCGCACTCACTCCCATCACCCTCGCCACACTCACTCCCATCGCCCTCGCCGCAGTCATTCCCATCGCCCTCGCCGCACTCCAACTAAACACCCGAGACGATGTCGCGTCGGCTCCAGGCCTGCCGCAACTCGCCTTTGTACTGCCGACCCGCGGCTGCGACACGTGGCCACAGTGACGACGACAGCGACAACGAGTTCCACTACGAGGAGGAGCCGATGGAGCCCGAGCTGCCGGCGCAGGAGGAGGCGTAGCCCGAGCAGCAGCCGGCGCAGGAGGAGGCGGAGCCACTGCCGCCTCCAATCTGGCCCGACCAGGTCGTGGCGTGCAACTCGTTCGCCACATGGCGCAACGAGGAGGCGTTCGGCCGGGTCCGCGCTGGCCTTTAGGAGGCGGCGGCAGTGGCCGAGGCTGCCGCTGTTCGGGCATCCTTGGAGACCCATCAGAAGGAGGAGCAAGTCCGCGCCTTCATAGAGGCGGAGCGCCAGGTCTACCAGCAGGAACGCCGCGCGGGCAAGCCGAGAGGCGATGCAGGCTACCCGGAACGACGTGGCCAACGCCCACCGCGCCCGCGTCGACTACGCCTTCCGTCGGGCCCGCGAAGCTATGGCGATGGACGCGGAGGCGGTGCGACGGTTGGACCAGGCCGAGGCCGAACGGCGCAAGGCTGTCCTGCGGAGCGAGAGGCGCAACCGCCATCCCTCGGGGCAGGCGCAGTTGCACCGGATGCGGATGCAAGGCAGAGCGGAGCGGCGCTAGCTCGCTACGGTGGCGAACCCATCGCCTTTCGCCGAAAACGACGACGAGGCTGGCCCCTCCAACATGGCAGTCTACGACGACAACGACGAGGACGACGACGAGGAGGAGGACGTCTAGGATAGTGTTAGGCTAGTTTTAAGTTTCCCGCCGTAGTTTAAATTCAAAGGTAATCGTATGAATGTTTTAAATCAGAGTTTCTAATCGCCTACAAGGTGTTTGTGTCAACGACAGCTAGATAGGGGATTCGAATTGGAGTGTGCCGCTGTGGAGGACGCCCATCAAATCGGCGGACACATGTCCGACACCCCCAAAGGAGGACCAATTGGAGGATGCCGCACACGTATTTGATAGGTGCTAGTGGAGATGCTCTTACATCCTGACGCACTGGTGCCAATTTCTGTGCAGATGTGAAACTTGTACTATTATTTGCAAGCGATTTTTTGATCATGCTCGATGGTGAAAGAAGATCATAGTGGATGGAAGATTGATGGCTATAAGCCTACGATGCGCCCGACGTATGGGTGGAATTGATTGGGTGCGGGCGCGACATAGGCATGCGGGGCATACTATGGGTGTGGAGGAGGCAGCACGAGGATTCGAGGTGGAACCTGATTTGCGCGCCACATTTGGTCAAAAGTCGCCTCTGCTCGCCCATTCACATTTGACATTTGGTGGCATACTGTCGCACCATGTGCATCTTTTACAAAGAATCAAGTGTACGTTTGATGCTGCCTAGTGTAGCACTAATATTTTTTCTTGAGGGACCCAGTAGCAGAAACAGGGGCCATCAGCAGCTCAAAAGAACCGAAAGTTCATGAAACGTCCCATGCACGCGACCCCGTTCCTCACGTGTGTGGACTGTGACTGGTACGCGGTAGCGTTGCTGCATCCTGTACGAGGTTCGATTCGAAGGAATAAAATGATTAAATGAATATCGGCTCCTGTTTCTACACGAGACTAGGAGAGCATCCAAAGGCTGCTAGCTCCACGGGTTTACTTTTGGGCGTGCATGCGTCGGGCCTGGACTGGGCACGCATCTTCTCGACCGCCGCGGCGCCAAACGGCGTTAATCTGGAACCTGCGGGACACGGTTCCCAGTCGCCCCCTAGCCCAACCCTCGGCCTAAATTAATTCGAAAAAGTAGATTCGACGCAAATTCATAGATTTTGACAGAAATTTAACTAAAAACATTAAAAAAAACGTAAAAAACTACGGCAGGCCGAGGCTCGCTGCGATCGCCCGACCTGGTCGTCGCCCTCCTCCTAAACGTCGTCCTCCTCGCAGTCATCGTAGGCCGGCATGTTGGAGGGGTCAGCCTCATGGTCGTTCTCGACGAAGGGCGGTTGTTGCTTGGCGATGGGTTCGCCACCGTAGCGAGCCAGCGCCGCTCCGCTCTGCCTTGCATCCGCATCCGGTGCAACTGCGCCTGCCCCGAGGGATGGCGGTTGCGCCTCTCGCTCTGCAGGACTACCTTGCGCCGGTCGCTCTCGTACCGCGCGACGAGCGTCTGCTGCTCATCCGACGCAGCGTTCGCGGTGAGCTGCCGGTAGGCCTGGTGCTCCGCCTCCTCCCTCTGGTGGGTCTCCAAAGATGCCCAAACGGCGGCAGCCTTGGCCACTGTCGCCGCCTCCTCGATGCCAGCGCGGACCCGGTGGAACGCCTCCTCGCTGCGCCATGTTTCGAACGAGTGGCACGCCGCGTGCTGCTCGGGCCAGATTGGCTGCCTCCTCCTGTGCCTCCTCCTGCGCCGACTACTGCTCGGGCGCCGCCTCCTCCTGTGCTGGCTGCTGCTCGGGCGCCGCCTCCTCCTGCGCCAGCTGCTCGTTCTCCTCATAGTGGAACTCGTTGTCGCTGTCGCCGTCACTGTGGCCACGCCTCCCGGCCACGTGTCGGCAGTACAACAAGTTGCGGCAGGCACGGAACCGGCGAGGCATCGTGTCTAGGTGGAGTGCGGCGAGGGCGGTGAGAGTGAGTGCGGTGAGGGCGAGGAGATGGACGTCGAGAATGGGGAGAGCGGTGAGGGGACTTTTTGTAGCCTGACGGGGCATTTACTGCGCCGCGCGTGCCGTCGCTGCCGCCCACGCCATTACTCCGGCAACCTTTGACTGGGTCGCATGCACTGGCCGCTCGCCACGCCATTACTCCTGCAGCCTTTGACCGACGCGGGCGTCGAGAAGAAGATCACGGGCGGGGTTTCTGTTCCCGCGGTTTTCCCACGCGTCGCTGACAGTGCTGGCCCGCGTGGGCTGCCCCGCCTTTCCCCCCCCCCCCCAAGCCGAACCCAGCGGGCTGGGTTTCGCCTGGATGTCGCGACGCGAAATAGCGCCGTTTCGACGCTATTTGGGCTTCTGGTGGGGTCGGCTGGTGCAAAAAAATGGCGCTATTCTTCGCTTTCGGCGCTAAAAAGGCCGCTTGGGGGGCTCTGGGTGGTCGACTGGAGATGCCCTTAGGGCATGTACAATGGTTGATAAGACGTCTTATCTTAATTTATTAGATAAGACTAAAAAACATGTTGTATGGATTATCTCTTAGCCTTTTTCAGATTCGCTAAAGAAGTGGTGAGACAATTGTTGCTAAGAGATGATCTCTTAATTAAGAGAAGGCAAACCTCTTTTTTTCGTTTCTCTCTCCTCCAACTCAGCAATCATCCGACGTGGCATCCCTAAGATAGCACCATTGTACGTGCCCTTAGTCGATTTTAAAATTCTGTTAGCAATCACAACCGGTGATTCCAGCTCGAAATCCACATGATCGTGGTTTTCACGCTCTCTCAGCTCACCCTACATGGCTTATACCAGTACGGAGTCAAGTGTACAACATACCCATGACGCACTTGGAACGAACCACGGAGGCAGCCGTGACAGTGACGCCGGTGAGCGCCAACGGGGAAAAATGGACACGCATACTCCTAGGCAAGGAAAAGTCATGCGAGGGTGGGGCCCGGGCGTTTTCCCTGTGGTCGTTCCCACGTGGGTTTCTTTTCCCGAAATGATGCGTACACCAAGATGGTGTGTACAGAAAAAACGTTTGCGTGCACCAAGATCGTGTGTGTACCGCTTGCCTGAAAGTGCACGACAACCGGAAACCCAATCGGCCTGTTGCGTGCTCGGAAGGATCCAACGGTGCATCTGGATCGTGAAAGTGTGGCCTGCCGTCAACGCGAGATGATCACGTGCGTGTGAGTGTGCGTGCTAGACCTGACCCGCCGGCAGCTGCCTCATTGGCGTCGCGTGCTTTTCTTGATCCCCTCCGATCCTTTTAGTGAAACTATTGGTTTTAAATTCAGATGTTTTAAATTCGGGAAAAACATTGCTTTTCTGAAATAATAACCCAAATAGTTTGGGCTTTGTGAAATTTGTTCTTTATTTTACAACTAGTACGGTGGACGTGGACATGCGGCGAAAAACCAAGCATAAATCCGTGTAGTGTCCTAGACCAAGGTTCCACCTTCGAATTTACAAATCTTGTTGAACGAGGTGATCGCGGCGCCGAACGAGCTGGCGGAGGAGTGGTCCGCCCGTGAGCATGTCGCTGCCCATGGCATCATGTACGTTGACGACGTCGAGGGCGTCAAGGTCGAACTGAAGGATAAACCGGACGAGCAGGGGCAGCGCAGCGACGTCGGGGCGACGCCGTCGGGTGGCGCAGTGCGCACGACGGCCCAATGGCAAAGTTACGCGGCCCTTTTTTAGATTTTAGTTTAAATTTCGTCTGACATTTGTACAAACTTCCAACTCTGAATAAAATTGAATTCAATTAAGTTTTCTCAGTTTGAATACCTAGCCCTTGGGAAATGCCGCTCCCAATAGTGCGGCAACACGTGCCGACACGTCCAATAGTATGGACTGGCAACAAGTGACACGCACTATGTTGAAGCCGTCGATGCGAGTACTTAGACTAGTCATAGTCGGGAGTAACTAAGTAGTAACATCAAGCCCACATAGGCAAAAATTCTGACGTGGCAAGTAATTAATGTGGAGAGAGATGGTAGTCACAATGGGGAGTAACATACACATATTTCTAGACAATGTTACTACCTCCACAATGGGCAGTAACTAAGAAGTGGTGTCATGCAAAACTGCATTTATTAGCTTGTAGACTCATATTGCATAGAAAAGTGTGATGTTACGGTAACTAGCTATGTTACCACACCCCTCTCTCACCTCATTAAATACTTGCCATGTCATATTTTTTGCCTACGTGGCATCGATGTTACTACTCAAGTTACTCCCACTGTGACCAGCCTAACATAGCTAGTTACCATCACATCACATATTTCAATACACTATGTGTCTACAACCTAATAAATGTTTGTTTGCATGACACCATATGTATGTTATCCCCACTCTGGAGGTAGTAACATAGACTAGTAACAACATCATGTTACTACTCTTAGTTACTCCCCACTACTATGAGCAGCCTTATTTGCTACTCCTTCCGTTCCAAAATGTAAGCCTTTTTAGCAAACAAGTTTAGCTTTCTAAAAAGTCTTATATTTTGAAACATAGGTAGTAAGATTTTGATGATGACGATGCGTGGTGATGGACTCGTGCTGGATGGTGAAAGAAGATGAGAAGATTGATGGCCATGATTAGATGCACGCACGACGAGGAGGACTACGGCGTGGGCCGAACGTATGGTCGAATTGATTGGGTACATAGGCATGCGGTTTGTGTGCCTGTGTGTGGAGGAGGATTGGAACCTGGATTGCCTGTCACTTTTGGTTGCCTCTGCCCGCCAATTCCCATTCGACATTTGGTGTACTCGTGGCATACTGTCGCATCATGTGCATCTTTTACAAAGAATTGAGTGTACTACGTTTGATGCTGCCTGGTGAGAGAATCTTTCACCGTGGAGAGAAATGCCATGTAGTACTACTCCTAGTCCTACATTTGACAACGACAGTTCCCAACTATAGTACTAGTACCAGTAATACTTTTTTGTGAGGGACCCAGTAGCAGAAGCATGGCCCATCTAAAGCATGTCCTGTTACCGTTCCTGCTTATCTTGTCTTGGATAGCATGCACATAGCCACACCACATATGGCAGGAGCGAGAAACCTAGGCCATATTACAAAACTGGCAGAGCGCCTATTGTACTCGCCTGACCAAACGACAAAAATTTCTCTTCGTATAGGGCTTGTTGGCACAAGTGGTATATTTAAGGATCAAAGGGGATTATCTCGGTCTAATCTTAAATCCACAAATATCCAAAAAAACTCGTTTGGTTCAAGTGGATTAGTAGGGATTATCCCCACTCTTCTCAAAAAATCTCCTCCATTTTAGTGTATTTTCTGTATATCAAATCCACTCCCTCCAGTTAGTGGATTAGTGGAGGGTGATTTATGAGATTGGGTGGAGAAGGGGCTTTCATCCAAACACTGTGGGGATTATCCCCACTAATCCCCAAATATACACCCCTACCAAACAAGGCCATAGTGGGACCACTCGCATGCGGAAAGGCCAGCGCAGGAGTAGGTCGCCCTAGCAGAGCCGAAATTTAGCTCCCTCGCGATGAGCCGAAATCGGTACAGCCATACTTCTGCATTTTAATCTATCGCGTTTTTGAACTCAACCCGCATTCCAAAATAAATCCACTTAACGATGTGGTATATCGCTTGCATCCGGTCATCTCGATAATTACAGTAAAAATGTTACTGTGGGAATTTTGCGTGCGTATTACAACAAATTCACGGGTATCACAACAAAAATTCCCTCTCTTGTAGAAAAAGTATTGCAACAAATTATTCCAAAAAAATTCAAAAATAAGTAATGCCACAAAAAATAGTTAAATAATATGTTTATTGCGTTGCTACATAAAAGTTTAAATAATTCAACAAACATTACGAACTATTACAACAACAAAACTATGTTTTTTTACCAATTTTAAAAAGTGAGCAATTGTTGCTGAAAATTCTTTGCAACAAAAATAACAAACTATTACAACAAAACATATATTAAAAAAGAATTATTCACGGTTGGTGGAGGGGCAAAATGATTTGTCGTCGATTCAGCTGTAACGAAAATATTCACCTATTTCAACAAAAAATACAACGGTAGCAACAATTAAAAAATCACATGTTTACAACATCTGAAGAAGCGTATACAAAAATAAATTCTAAAACAATACATGTATTTCCTAGAAAAAATATATAGAAAAACATTACAACATCTCGCTTATGATTTCTCAACAAAATACGTGCGAACTTGTTACAATTTTTAAATACTTACTTATCATTGACCCAACATGGCGAAAACACTTAACATATAATGGCTGCACGTATTAGGACGCAAAAATTAGGTTAAAAAACCAAATTGCTGCTTGCTGGACCTGCATAACGAGTCAACGGGCAGGTCTAAGTATGCAACTAGCAAAGGAAGGGGAGCGGCCAGCATACCTATGCTCTCACGTGTTAGCTCCCTGAGAACAAGTGTTTTCCATGCAGAAAAGAGCACATGCGACCTAGGGCTGCCCCAGAGGGACCGCCGCCCTGGCCCCTGAGTTGTAGGTCCCCATAGATCGTGTATATCTTAGGAAGAAATATTAGTCGTTAAAAACATAACTTAGTCAGCATTGCAAAGTTTAATTAGAGTGAATCAAAAGTATGAAAACCAAGTATCATGTTTTAACATTATGCTTGAATTTCTATGTGAGAAAATTACATGAGAAGTTGTGTAAACAAGATGATATCAAACCCGTTTCAACTAGGGTGACAAATCAAATCGTATGAATGCGAAATTTATAGAATCCATATTATTTTGTATAATCATTGGTGATTAGTTTAAATGCTTACATTACAATGGCAAGTACATATAATCATGCATCATCGGTGAAGGGAATATGCCCGAGAGGCAATAATAAAATGATTATTATCTTATTCCTTGTTTATGATGAATGTTTATTTCTCATGCTAGAATTGTATTAACCGGAAACGTTGATACATGTGTGTTTAATAAACAAACAATGGTTCCTAGTAAAGTCTCTCTTTTAACTAGCTCGTTGATTAATAGATAATTAAGGTTTCCTGATCATGAACAATGGATGTTGTTAATAACGGGGTTATGTCATTAGAAGAATGATGTGATGAACTTATACCCAAAGTGGATATAGAAAAGCGATCAAGTGATGCATGTAAAATGCATAGATGAATTTTGCATATTTTCACATGGTTTTCTATTACATATTGCATCATATAAGGGTATAATTCAATGTTTTATAGTATTTTGGGGTTAAATTACAAAGTCCCCCAACTTTTATTGAATTAACCCTGCCTGTCATAAACCCCGTTTTCTATATTTTTGACGTTTCAGGGGGCAAACTTCCGCGAAATCACCTGAAAATCCGCGGGGGTCATTTTCTTGGAAGGAGAAGACTTGCGGGCAAAGGATCCACGAGAATTGGGCAAGGAGGCCCAAAAGAGGACCCTCCACGCGGCCAGATTTCTTGGCCGCGTGAGAGGCCCCCTTTTGGCCCCTATGGCCCCAATTCCTTCCATCTTCGACTTACCGACTCCGTCTTGACCTAAAACCGACTATAAAAAGGGTCCCCCGTACCATTACGGAGAGGAGCGCCGCCGAAACACCGAAACACCAAAACAGAGACCAGAAGTTCCAGATTGGAGGGGCAAAACTCCGGCGGGGCGCCGCCGGTGTGATCTCCTACCCCTCCAACTTCATCTCCATCGACATCTCCATGAAGAGGGAGTAGTCCACCCCAGGGCTATGGGTTTGTGGAAGTAGCACTTGTATCTCTCTCTCTCTATGTGCTTCACTAATTAGATCCGTATGAGCTGCCTCACATGATTACGGGCACCGTTGTAATTCCTATGTGGTGGATCTTTTCTATGAGTTATTGAATCTGAGATTGCAATTGTTTCTCTTGAGTTATTTGAGTAGATGTATCTTATGTACCCCGTTCTTATTTGCTAGCTTTGATCAATCTAGTTCTTGAGAGCGTGTGTGGGGTGATAGGTGCATTAGTTGGAGTAACGGGGGGTGGCTAGTGCTGTGAAAGTGACAGAAGTTCAGCGATCCACTTAGATTTTGTTAAACCTTTCTTAGTTACCTCACTAGGGATAAAAAGGAGTACCTTGTTACCGGGGATTTGAAGTGACACTAATCAATCTCCATGACTAGATCTAGCAAGTTCATGTCACATTGCTTAAAGCTATACTCTGGTTTTTCCTTAATTATCGAGGTGTTATGATTTATTTCGCATCTTGGTGGAGTATAAGAGGGATTAAGATGACCGTAGAGATCTCTATGCTAGGACGTGATGCCCATATGAAAGTACTCAATGTTAAACATGTTATTGTAATCTCACATGTAATTCTTTATGTCCACCGCCTACCACTTTATTTGAGAGAATGCAAGTGTGAAACCATGAACCCCGGTCTTATTTTAATTATAAGAAAACACTCTAGTTACTTTGCTGCAATTTACTTTACTTGCACTTTACTTTACTTGCATCTTCAATTCGAATTTACATTATCCCCATCACCACTTGCATCACAAAAATACAAAAACAATCCATTGCATATT
Organism: Alopecurus myosuroides; assembly: GCA_028641055.1. NCBI lineage: Eukaryota > Viridiplantae > Streptophyta > Magnoliopsida > Poales > Poaceae > Alopecurus > Alopecurus myosuroides. The sequence goes on along the minus strand of CM054060.1, from coordinate 5,672,226 downwards.
TATTTTCTCATTTGCATTTAGTAGTAGATTTAATTATTGCACATTTACTTTCAGTTTTGAATTGCAATTTATAAGTCTCACCTTGTGCTTGACAACCACTTGGTGAGGTTGAGGGCACAAAATTCTCTACTTGTTTGCAGGATCCTGGAGGAAGCTTGGAAGACAACTGCTGAAATACTGGCTCCCCAAGAGTTCGACATAAACCCTCGAGTCACCCTCGTGGGGAAGAAGTCTTGCCACTAGCTACACACTCTGCACTTGGAGTCTCAACCTAGCCATCAAGCGTTTTTCTGGCGCCGTTGCCGGGGAGCCATAGGTGAAGGAGTTGTCCAAGGGAGCTCACAAGAAGTATTCATCACCAACAAGGTGTGCAAACACCTAAGCTTGGGGAGGTTGCACCTACGTGAGTACCGTCCTTTCTATCTCCACCTTCTTTCAAGTAGATTCTTTTGTTTCTTGTCTTGTTTTCGTTTTTGTTTTTGTTTTTGTTTTGTTTTTTTTCTTGTTTTTGTTTTGTCTTGCATATTTTATTTTAGTTTTGATTTTAGTTTTGCATTTAGTATCTAGTTTATTTTAGTATTTCGAATTTGCCTAGTTACTTTACTTTTCAGTTTTGCATAAAAATTAAAAACTACATAAAAACTGTTAAAATGGGTGATAGAACTAAATTAAGTGACTACACAAATACACCCAATGACCAATTCATTGCTAGGCCAAGCACTACACCTAAAATACAAGCTGAAAGCTATGAAGTAAGTCCTAGTTTATTGAATTTAATTACTAGAGAGCAATTTGGTGGTAGTGCTATGGAGGATGCCTCTATGCATCTTCATGATTTCATGGAAATATGTGATATGCAAAAATTTAAAAATATGGAAAGTAGTGTTTTAAAACTGAAATTATTTCCTTTTTCACTTAGAGAAAAGGCTAAAGAATGGTTATTTTCACTACCTACAGCTAGTATAAAGTCTTGGGATGATTTAAAAGAAGCTTTCATTAAGAAATATTATCCTCCCGTTAAAATTTTGCAAAATATGAATAATATCCTCTCATTTAGGCAAAATGATAATGAATATGTAGCCATGGCATGGGATAGAATTAAATTAATGATTAGAACATGCCCATCACATGGAGTAAATTAATGGACCATACTATACTCTTTTTATAATGGTCTAAACTACATGTCTAGAAATATACTTGATTCTGCTGCTGGAGGTGCCTTTATGAGTAAAACTGTAGGTGAGGCTAAGAGCATATTAGAAAGCATATTGCAAAATTATAGTCAATGGAATACTGAAAGAGCACCCAATCCCACTAAGAAAATAAACTCAATTGAATAAACCAATGATTGGTCTTCTAAAATGGACACTATTCTTGTTTTTATTAATAAACAAAATTTGGAGAATGTGCCTTTGCAGGAGCTAGTTGGTAGTAATTCTGAAACTATGGATTTTAATTTTGTTAGGAATTATGGTAGCAATGGTTTTGGTAATGCTTACAATTCATATAGTAAACCTCCTTATGTGCCAAATAAACCTTTTGTTCCATATCCTAATGCTAATGAAAATAAGTGGAAGCCTTGTAGTAAAATTTCTGAATCTAATAAATTGCTTATGGAACAAGTTGCTAGTCACAATGCTATGATATATGAGTTAAATAAGTCTATTGCATCCATTAGTAGTGATATTAAAGGATTGCAACTTCAATCTTTGAATTTAGATAAAGCATTGTCAAAATTAGCTGATAATCAAGCAACTCTATTAAGCATGCCAGCAGGAAAGCCACAAGCACAACCTAGTGTAGGAATGAATTCTATTACTATTTCTGCTCCTATTATTGAAAATATTTATCATATTGCTGAGAATACAAGTGAGCATGTCCCTACTATCTTAGAAGAAACTTTGAATGAAATAGTAAAGTACCCTGAATATTTACTTCCATATATGTCTTATCTTGCTAGCAAAGATGAAATTAGTCCTCATGAATCAAGCATGCTAGCTAAATTAGAGATTGAAGTAGAGGAAATTATGATGCTTACTGAAATTAAGGATCCATTGCTTGATTTAGAAAAAAGTAGCTTGCAAGAACTTATTGCTACTCTACAAATATTTGCTAGTGATCCCACTATAAATGTTAATCAACCTGGCTTTGGATCTTATATTGCTAATCATGTCTTGCAATAAAAAAAATGCTAGGTACAAGAATGAGGCCATGATACCTCCTAAGCTTGGGGATGCATGGATCCCCAAGGTGCTAGTTTCAATTGGAAAAGAAATTCACCATGCTATGTTAGATCTAGGTTCTAGTGTATCGGTACTCTCTAAAGAATTATATGAATTGCTAGAACTAGAAAATTTAGAAAAGTGCTCAAGTGAATTTGTCCTTGCTGATAACTCTACTAAACATGCTATAGGACAAGTGTAACATCCCAAGTATGAAAACAACCCCTAGAATGTTTGTTTCTTGCTTTATTATTGTTTTGCATCATGGCATCTTAATCATTGCATTGTTTGCATCTGTTTCTCCTTGTTTTCTATTTGAATTTCAAACCTTTGTTTCATACTTGTTATGTTACAATTTTCAACTAGAAATATTCAAATAAAAACAACCATTTGTTTCCATTAAAATAGAAAGCTCAACTATTAACTTGTTATTTTAATAACTCACTTAACTCAAATTTCATTCAAAATTCAATTACATTTTACAAACAACAACCATTTTGAAATTATGAAACTTACAAAACAAATCAATCACTTGTTCCAAATAAACTTGAATTTAAAACTTCTAAGTTGCTTAAGTCAAATTATGCAATTAATATTAATTTCAATCAAATTTTAAACAAATTTCAAACAGCAACATATTTGAAATATTTTTGAAAACCAAAGCTTGCACAATGTTGCTGTTACATTAAATAAGCAATACCAATTTTCCTAAAATTTTCTAACATCAAAACCTCATCTTTTTCTTTCTTTTTCTTTTCCTGCAAAAAAAAAAGAAACTGAAAAAATCAGAAGAAAAAAAACGCAGAGGGGCAGGCAGTGGGCTGAGCCCAGCCCACCAACCCGGCCACTTACCCCTTCGCTCACCTTCTTTCTGTACGGCGGCACATCCTCCGTGTCCACGACGAAGGCAGCGCGCGGCAGACGGCCACCGCGCGCTCCTCGCCTCCTTATAAACCCTAGGCCTCAAGCTGCCCTAGCCCTAGACCCCTACGCCTCTCTCCCTCGATCACCGCCGCCGTTTTCCCCTCCTCTGCACCTGCTCCACCTCTCTGCAACCACCGAGCACCGCCACCTCTGAAGATCCGATGATCGCCGTCGACCTGCTCCTCCTCCCCTCGGGCTAACCACGGGAATCATCTCCCCGTATCTCCCTCGACCTCATCGACACCTTCACGGTGGTTGGAAGCATCTGCAACGCCGCCGCCGTCCGTGCTGCTGTCGCCGTCGTCCATCTCGCCGTCGAGCCTCTGCTACGCCTCCATCGAGGGTGAGCAGCACCTCTGTCCCTTTCCCTCTCCCTCCTCTCTGCAAACGCCCGCGAGCACGTCCAACTCCTTGCACGCAAACGACCTCGAGCGCAGCAACTCGCCGCCGGTGAGCACCGCTGTCCGCCGCGGTTCAGTTTCGTCAGTTAACGAAACTGAACGATATCCTCACCGCGCATCCCTTCCTGACAAGAATCGTTCGACGGCGCAGTGGTACAGCAACACTGCACGCAGCGCCGCGTCGCGGGTTCGAGTCCCGCGCGCAATCTTTTTGGGAATTAATTCCCTCGCCCCAGGCCCACCTGTAGGTGACCCCTGTGGCCCTGTCAGCTGCCACGCGGCGCCACGCTGGCCAGGGCCCGCTGGCAGTGGCCCAGGCTAGGTCACTGCGCGGTAGAATTCTTTTTCCGCCACAATTTTCTTTTAAATCAAGTCCTTTTCTATTGCAGATTAGTCCCTACAACCAAAACACAAATAACTTTTAATTTCCAAATCCAAATAATAAAAATAAAATATGTATACTGCACCAAATTTAATTCTCTACCTATTTAAATCATTTTTTTTCTTCTGTTTTGAACATTTCAAATGTTTTCAAATTCCAAATTCAAACAATTCATTTCACATTTGGTTAATTCCATAACTAATTCAATATTAATTCAAATGCAACATATAAAATATGTTTTCAAACCAGAAAAACATAATCTTTTCAAATATGAATTTTATTTAATGATTTGAAAAAATAAAATTCAATTAATATTAATACTTGAAATAAATTCATTTAAATCTTGTTTAAACTTGTTTAGTTCATAATTAAATCATTGTAATTCCTTTTCCAATAATTGAGACATGTAATCCACCTAAAATTTTGTGTTCTTTTCAAATATGAACTTTGTTGTCTGTTTTGAACAATTAAACTTGATGAAAACAACAAATGCTTGTGTAACTCATTTAAGAAGCCAAATTTTCTTAACTTAATAAATAAAATTCCAAACTTGGTAAACAACATATCAAATTGAAGCTATTGTTGTTTCCTTCTTGTTTTCATCATCCATGCATCATGCTAATCCACTTTCACATGTTGGTTAGTTGTAGATCAATTAACCCAACCTTAATTCATGGGCTTTCCATATGCAATCCAAATTGCATATGGGTCCATTTAAACATGTTATCTTGTCAACTAGTTTATTTTGATGCATCAAGTAATTTGCCATGCATCATCCCATGATTGTGCATTATGCCATGTTATTGATTGTCCGTCTCTCTTCGTTGTTGTTTTGCTTCTTCTCGAATAGACGACGACGTTGAGACAGACGAGGTTTACGATACTACTTCTGAGGAGTTAGCTCAGTACCAGGCTACTGAGTTTGCAGGCAAGTATTCACTCACATGAACCATTGTGTTCCTGTTCCACACTGGATACTGATACTTTCCGTTGTCTATTTCTGCTAGCCCTATGAATCGTTGCTTGTGTCCCGATCCTATCACATGTTATCCTTTAACCCTGATATTGCCTCACCTCCACACCTACAACCCCGTTGCTTGTTGCCCGTGTCTCACTAGCATGCTTAGGGTTGCTTGTGCTCGAGTCTGATGTCCGTTACTTCTTTTACCATATTTATTTATGTTCTATGGGCTCAGTGTTTCAACAACAACCTGTTAATGCTTGGGTAATCATAATTTGATGATAAGGCACCGGCAGGATGCCCGGCGTGGTTTTGAGGCCTGCTAGTGTCGACCCTAATTAGGAAAAGGGTCTTGTCTACTGATCCATGATGAGCGCACTAACCGCATGTGGGAAGCGTGTAAGGGCGCCCCCCTCAATTTGATTCGATTCGCATCTTGTCCAAATCGCCTCATAGTTCGGGTTTTCCATTTGCCGCATGCATATGCAGGTGCGAACCCGTGGCCAGGGTGGAACTTTTGTAGTCGGCATTTAGGGAGACATGTTCTTAGAGTGCTATGAGGGTCCCCTTTTCTTCGTGGGGCTTGATTAGCCGTGCGCTCAATTGCACGGGGTTCTTTGGGCTTGGTGCGAAGAAGAGTTGGGTTGTGTTGAGTGCCCCGCTTGGTGGAAGGCATTCCATCTGGCGGGTTATTCTTACGTGTACGACCAAATTGGTGCATCCCTGCGGGGTTAAATCTTCTCGAGAAGCCGTGTTTTCCGCGGTTATGGATGACTTGGTGAAAGTGCTGGCTAACAAGTACTCAGAACAACTTACACCTAACTAATGCTAATTTTGACTAGTAACAGGATTATTGACACAATAAGTTGAACATCATTAATACAACTGTGTGAGTTATCCTTGGGTTGCTTCCTTAGTAGGGGGTAACATTGGATGGGTTTGTTTGGTGGTTAGTAACAGTTGGTTACGATACGCTATCTTATCTTCTTTCTGTTAGCTGGAAGTTGTAGCGTGTCTCTGTAGTTGGTTACCGCAGCCCGCTGCTATACTTTTGTATCACCTATTCTTCCGTTGAATCTAAAGCATTTGTACCTGGTGTTGCCGGGTACACTTTGGTGAAGTGTGAGTCTTACTTGCCAGTACTTGTCTGTACTGACCCCTATGGGGCTGCGTGTTCTGCAGACTACGGTTCCGAGGATCCCCATGGAGGCTACTACGTGGAGTACGACGAGGCTGTTGACGAGTAGATAGCGGACCTGGGCAGGATCCGAGGCTACATGGATGGGCTCCGTTTTCTTTTCATTGCTGGCCTCTTAGGCCTATTTGGATTTTGTCTGTACTCAGACACTTTGTTTGCTTCCGCTGCTATGTAATGATGATATGTTGGGACATGTGTCCTCTGGATGATTGTATTTGCTATTCTCTGCTCTAGTGAGAGCCATTTGCAACTTATTTCCATCTTTTGTGTCTTAGAGATCTGTTGTGGTATCATTTCGTTTAACGCCGTTGACGTACCATGTGTGTATGGTATGAAGTACGTCAATGGTAGTATCTTGATCTCTATGGGATAGTTTACATCGAAGGTGGATAGTAGAGTTTGGTTGTCACACATAAGTGTTGGCCTACTCGTAAGAGGATGCGGGTGCAGGTAGGCCCCGTAATCCAATCATCTACTATCCAGTTCGGCCCGGTGAGTATCCTATAGAAGTCAGGGTGCGACAAATGGTATCAGAGCCTGTCTGCCTGTAGGATCCCTTTTACTGGTCGCAGTTGAGTCTAGAAACTATTTTGTAGCTATATAGGAAAAATGAAACGTGAGAGTAGGAATTCTGTTCCTTTTCTTCTTTCCCCACCCACCCTCCCCTTTTCTGGTAAGGAAGTGCAACGTTGTTTTCCCTTCTCATCTAAACTTTCAAGTTAGGATTTCACGTATCCTAGTTTCTCTAGGATAGTTATATCTACTAGACCATAGGAATGGAGGTGGTTGTGACATGATTTATCATGTTGCCTACTCACGATTGAGAACGGAGGCGTGCAAGCCCCGGAAGCAGATCCTCTATTCCTTAAGCAGTAGATATTGATCCTCTAGAAGCCCGGATGGGGTTTTTCCGTAGTACCTCAGGAGTTTTTGGTCTCGTGTTTCCCGAATGTTGCTTCGATATCCTGTTCTTCTCGACATCCTTATCGTCCGTTGAAACCTTGTCGTTGCTTTCCACTTCAGTTCTTCTACCGGCGTCTAATCAAAACTTTCCCATCATCTGCAGATGGATCTCAGGTTCTACCCGCAGGTGGTTCGTATGACTCGTTGCGAGAGCACCGCCGGTTATCCGGAGATGCTGAGAGACATGGTCACTTATCTGGGGTTCCGTTGGGCACCAGAATACCAGGTCTACGAGCACCAGCGAGAGTTTGAGCAGACCTACTACCAGGCTATCGTCTACATTCTGTCAGATGATGGCATGAGCGTTGTCCACCGCTACGAGGCAGTAGGTTCCACAGTGGATATGGCTGTGCAGCAGGCAGCTTATGTGAGTATCACCGTCCTTCGTGCTGACTACTGGGGGTTTGACGATTCCATCTATCGCCACATCCCCCGTGGTTACATCACTTCAGAGGGAGTTAACTTCACTCTCCACGACAACTTGGATGTTTACGAGCATGATAACTCCAGGATGCACACCACCGCTCAGTTTGTGAGACACAGTGACGCAGTTGCCAGCACACTATCTCAGGAGTTGGCTTCAGTCAGGGAGCAGCTCTACCTTGCTTTGACTCGTCTGGCGACTTACACCACAGACTTTGTTGGAGACGAGCGCTTTGCACGTTTCCATCAGCCAGTTGGGCGTCCTCTGCCAGATGCTGGAGGTTACGAGCCGATCAGAGGTCCACTCCTCAACCTTGGTGCTGGTTACACTGGGATTCCTCGCTTTGGAGCACAGGGAGCCGATGCTATGTACTTCACCACACCTAGAGTCGGGCTCAGACCACGTCAGATCTATGTGGATCGTCGTTCTACATACTTTCGTGGGCGTCCTCCTCACCGTACCTCTCGCCGTACTACTCACCGCCGTCCTGCGTGATGAGCATGGGAGTACCGATGTATCCATTCTTAGCTATGTTTAGTTATCCTTTGGCATTCGAACCATTCATGGTGTGTTGGATATTCTGATGTAATTGAACATGTGATGGTGAACCTGTTGGTTATCTATTCATGCGTCGGAATAATCTTCTTTCGGTTACCAAGTCTATCCTTTTTCTGTTGTTGTGCTAAAATGCATTTCATTCAGGATGCCGCCAACAAGGAACAGCCCGCCTGAGCCGCCGCCAATCGCGGAGCTGTTGACTCAGATGACCCAAGTCATGACGCAGATGGCCCAGTTCCAGACTAATCAGCACAACAACCAGACCGCTCCACGAGTCAGTATCAAGGAGTTTCTCAGTCTGGGCCCGAGAGCTTTCGTGGCAACACGCGAGCCTCTGGATGTTGATGACTGGATCCGTGAGATAGCTAAGGCTCTAGAGATTGCTCATGTAGCTGAAGAAGACAAAGTCAACTATGCCTCCTATCTGCTGAAGGGTCAGGCAGCCACTTGGTGGGAAAACTACCAGACCATGAGAGCTGGCTATCCAATCACCTGGGGTTGTTTCAAGGAAGCTTTCCTGAAGCACCACATCCCAGATGGTCTCATGGAAAGGATGCGTGAAGAGTTTTGCTCTCTCAAGCAGGGCAAGCTGGACGTCATCGGCTATCAGAGTGAGTTCAATCGCCTCGCTCGATACGCTGGAGACGAAGTGTCCACTGAGGCTAAGAAGATGGCAAGGTTCCGCAGAGGTTTTAACCCGGAACTCAAGTACGCCCTCACCAATGTCAAGACCAAAGACTTCGAGGAGCTCGTTAACACCGCGCTCAATGAAGAAAATGGGCGCAAGGCGTTTGAGGAGTCTCGCAAGCACTCGCGTGAGGGTGGTTCCTCCTCCAACATGACCACCCCTCCGCAGAAGCGCCGCATCTGGGTGCCAAATGGTGCTGTCACTCGGGCTCCATATGCCCAAGCTTCTCTAGGCTTCGCTCCCCGCCCACCCAACCCTGCTCAGCTGAATGATCCAAGGGGTTCGATGGGGCAGCCAAGGCCAGGTCCTCCTCGTGTCGTCACATGCTTCAAGTGCAAGCAGACGGGACACTACGCCGACAAGTGCACGCAGAGGCAGCTACCTCCACCACCACCTCGTCCTAACACCAACCAGGCAATGGTGCGCGCTCCCCCGCATAAAGCCTTCAACTCCAACAACAGGCCTGTCGGGAAGACCGCAAGGGTGAATCATGTCAAGATTGACAAAGCTGAGGAAGATCCTGACGTCGTTCTCGGTACTTTCCCCGTAAACTCTTTTCCAGCTAAAGTGTTGTTTGATACTGGAGCATCGCATTCTTTTGTGTCAAAGATCTTTGCCACAACATACAACCTAATTGTGGTTCCACTAAACAATCAAATCACTGTTCACTCCCCGGGATCTCAAATGTTGACTTCCAAGATAAGTATGGACAATAAAATCCAAATTGGAGGTCGCATATTCCTTGCTTCACTCATGTTGCTGGGAAATTCTGACATTGATGTCATTCTTGGTATGGATTGGTTGAAGACCAATAAAGCAAAAATTGACTGTGCTCAAAAGTCAATAACTCTGTTCCACCCTTCTGGCCAGATAGTCTATTCTCCAAATGAATCAAGTTCCATCCAGATTTACACACTCGATGCAAAACCTCTACCTCTACTCAAAAATGTTCCGGTGGTTTGCGAATTCCCTGACGTCTTTCCAGAAGAATTGCCAGGAATGCCTCCGGACAGAGCAGTTGAGTTCGTGATCGAACTTGAACCAGGTACTGCTCCAATCTATAAGCATCCATACAAGATAGCTCCTCCTGAACTGAAACTGTTAAAGGAGAAAATCGATATGTACATGGAGAAAGGTTACATTCAACCTAGTTCCTCGGCTTGGGGTTGCCCAACTCTGTTCGTTACAAAGAAGGATCAAACAAAGAGACTCGTTGTTGACTATCGTCCTCTTAACGAGAAAACCATCAAAAACAAGTATCCAATTCCTCGTATCAATGATCTTTTTGATCAACTTGCTGGAGCCTCAATATTCTCCAAACTGGACTTGAGAATGGGTTACCATCAAATAAAGATCAGAAAGGAAGATATTCCAAAGACAGCCTTCACCACTCGCTACGGTCTATATGAATACACCGTCATGTCCTTTGGTCTCACCAATGCATCGGCGACCTTCTCTCGACTCATGAATTATGTCTTCCATGAATACCTCGACAAGTTTGTTGTGGTATATCTTGATGACATTCTTGTCTACTCAAAATCCGAGGAAGAGCATGAAGAACATCTTCGTCTCACTCTCATGAAACTTCGCGAGCATCGTCTCTATGCCAAATTCTCCAAATGTGAGTTCTGGATTTCAGAAGTTGCCTACCTTGGTCATGTCATCTCTGCCGAGGGCATAGCCATTGATCCAGAAAAGGTTAAAGCAATTGTTGATTGGAAACCTCCTAAGACGGTGAAGCAAGTAAGAAGTTTTCTTGGCTTGGCTAGCTATTGCCGTCGCTTTGTCCAAAACTTCTCCAAGATTTCCAAACCTCTCACTGACCTCACAAAGAAGGACAAGAAGTTCGTTTGGTCTCCACAATGTGATGAAAGTTTCAATCTCCTAAAGACTAAACTCACTTCTACACCAGTTCTGGTTGGCCCAGATACTACCAAACCTTTCCAAATATTCTGTGATGCTTCTCTCCAAGGTCTAGGTGCAGTTCTTATGCAAGAACATCAAGTTGTGGTTTATGCTTCACGTCAGTTGAACACCCATGAGCTCAATTATCCCACTCATGACCTTGAACTTGCAGCAGTTGTGTTTGCCCTCAAGAAATGGAGACAATACTTGTTGGGTAACCGCACTGAAATCTTTTCCGATCATAAGAGTCTGAAATACATCTTCACTCAACCAGATCTAAACCTCAGGCAAAGGAGATGGATTGAAAAGATCAAAGACTTCGATCTTACCATTTCTTACACTCTAGGCAAGGCTAATGTTATGGCCGATGCTCTCAGTCGCAAGTCGTATTGCAATAATCTCATGATCATGGAAAGCCAACCTCCACTTCATGAAGAATTCCAGAAGCTGAACCTTGGTCTTGTTCCTCAAGGCTATCTTGCAAGCTTGACAGCCAGTCCAACTCTCGAGGACAAGATTCGTTCTGAACAACTTCGTGATGCTGAGATCAAGAAGATGGTAGAGCACATCAAACAAGGCAAGGACAAATTTAAGTCCTTCACATCTGATGACAAGGGAAATGTGTTCTTCGAAGGACGCATTGCAGTTCCTCAAATACAAAGTCTCAAAGATGTTATTCTCAAGGAAGCTCATGAAACTCCTCTCTCAATACACCCTGGAAGTACAAAGATGTACCAGGATCTCAAGACACTGTATTGGTGGCCTAGCATGAAACGTGAAATTGCTCAATACGTTTCTGAATGCGATGTTTGTCAACGTGTTAAGGCAGTTCATCAGAAAACAGCCGGTCTTCTCCTGCCTCTGAAAATCCCTGAGTGGAAGTAGGACATGATTGAAATGGACTTCGTCACTGGTTTCCCAAAGTCCAAGAAGGGCAACGATGCAATCTTTGTTGTCATTGATCGACTCACTAAAGTAGCTCACTTCTTTCCTGTCAAAGAGACAATCTCAGCTAGCCAGTTAGCAGAACTCTACACAACAAAGATTGTTCCTCTTCATGGTGTTCCATTGGAAATAAGCTCAGACCGTGGAAGCATATTCACTTCTCATTTCTGGAAGAGTTTTCAAGAAGCATTGGGCACCAAACTCCTGTTCAGCACAGCTTATCACCGTCAGTCTCAAGGGCAAGTCGAAAGAGTCAATCAGATTCTCGAGGATATGCTCAGAGCATGTGGTCTCTCCTTTGGCATGAAATGGGAGGAATGTCTTCCATATGCTGAATTCTCCTACAACAACAGCTTCCAGGCAAGCCTAGGCATGGCACCATTTGAGGCACTATATGGCCGCAGATGCAGGAGTCCAATCAATTGGTCTGGAGCTGGTGAACGTTCACTCTTAGGTCCTGACATTGTTAAGGAAGCCGAAGAGAAAGTTTGCATCATTCGTGACAATCTCAAGATTGCTCAGTCTCGTCAGAAAAGCTATTATGACAGCAAGCACAAGGACATGGTCTATGCACCTGGCGACAAAGCATATCTCCGTGTAACTCCTCTCAGAGGCACTCATCGTTTTGGTGTCAAAGGAAAGTTGACACCAAGATATATTGGTCCTTTCAACATTCTCTCAAGGCGTGCGGAAAATGCCTATCGTCTTGAACTTCCAGAAAAACTATCCAAGGTGCACGATGTGTTTCACGTGTCACAGCTCAAGAAGTGCTTCAAAGATCCAGGTCGTGCAGTTGATCATGATTCCATTGAACTGCAAGAAGATCTCTCTTATGAGGAGCACCCTGTTCGAATTCTCGATGAGACCGAGCGTAAGACTCGCAACAAGAGCACCAAGTTCTTGAAAGTGCAGTGGTCGCATCATTCCGATAAAGAGGCAACATGGGAGACCGAAGAGGATCTTCGCAAGAAGTATGCGGACCTTTTCTCTTCTCAGTAGGAATCTCGGGGCGCGATTCCTTCAAGGGGGGGCGTTTTGTAACATCCCAAGTATGAAAACAACCCCTAGAATGTTTGTTTCTTGCTTTATTATTGTTTTGCATCATGGCATCTTAATCATTGCATTGTTTGCATCTGTTTCTCCTTGTTTTCTATTTGAATTTCAAACCTTTGTTTCATACTTGTTATGTTACAATTTTCAACTACAAATATTCAAATAAAAACAACCATTTGTTTCCATTAAAATAGAAAGCTCAACTATTAACTTGTTATTTTAATAACTCACTTAACTCAAATTTCATTCAAAATTCAATTACATTTTACAAACAACAACCATTTTGAAATTATGAAACTTACAAAACAAATCAATCACTTGTTCCAAATAAACTTGAATTTAAAACTTCTAAGTTGCTTAAGTCAAATCATGCAATTAATATTAATTTCAATCAAATTTTAAACAAATTTCAAACAGCAACATATTTGAAATATTTTTGAAAACCAAAGCTTGCACAATGTTGCTGTTACATTAAATAACCAATACCATTTTTCCTAAAATTTTCTAACATCAAAACATCATCTTTTTCTTCCTTTTTCTTTTCCTGCAAAAAAAAAGAAACAGAAAAAATTAGAAGAAGAAAAAAAAAACGCAGAGGGGCAGGCAGTGGGCTGAGCCCAGCCCACCAACCCGGCCAGTTACCCCTTCGCTCACCTTCTTTATGTACGGCGGCACATCCGCCGTGTCCACGTCGACGGCAGCGCGCAGCAGACGGCCACCGCACGCTCCTCGCCTCCTTATAAACCCTAGGCCTCAAGCTGCCCTAGCCCTAGACCCCTATGCCTCTCTCCCTCGATCACCGCCGCCGTTTTCCCCTCCTCTGCACCTGCTCCACCTCTCTGCAACCACCGAGCACCGCCACCTCTGAAGATCCGATGATCGCCGTCGACCTGCTCCTCCTCCCCTCGGGCTAACCACGGGAATCATCTCCCCGTATCTCCCTCGACCTCATCGACACCTTCACGGTGGTTGGAAGCATCTGCAACGCCGCCGCCGTCCGTGCTGCTGTCGCCGTCGTCCACCTCGCCGTCGAGCCTCTGCTACGCCTCCATCGAGGGTGAGCAGCACCTCTGTCTCTTTCCCTCTCCCTCCTCTCTGCAAACGCCCGCGAGCACGTCCAACTCCTTGCACACAAACGAGCTCGAGCGCAGCAACTCGCCGCCGGTGAGCACCGCTGTCCGCCGCGGTTCAGTTTCGTCAGTTAACGAAACTGAACGATAACCTCACCGCGCGTCCCTTCCTGACAAGAATCGTTCGACAGCGCAGTGGTACAGCAACACTGCACGCAGCGCCGCGTCGCGGGTTCGAGTCCCGCGCGCAATCTTTTTGGGAATTAATTCCCTCGCCCCAGGCCCACCTGTAGGTGACCCCTGTGGCCCTGTCAGCTGCCACGCGGCGCCAAGCTGGCCAGGGCCTGCTGGCAGTGGCCCAGGCTAGGTCACTACGCGGTAGAATTCTTTTTCCGTCACAGTTTTCTTTTAAATAAAGTCCTTTTCTATTGCAGATTAGTCCCTACAACCAAAACACAAATAACTTTTAATTTCCAAATCCAAATAATACAAATAAAATATGTATACTGCACCAAATTTAATTCTCTACCTATTTAAATCATTTGTTTTCTGTTTGAACATTTCAAATGTTTTCAAATTCCAAATTCAAACAATTCATTTCACATTTGGTTAATTCCATAACTAATTCAATATTAATTCAAATGCAACATATAAAATATGTTTTCAAACCAGAAAAACATAATCTTTTCAAATATGAATTTTATTTAATGATTTGAACAAATAAAATTCAATTAATATTAATACTTCAATTAAATTCATTTAAATCTTGTTTAAACTTGTTTAATTCATAATTAAATCATTGTAATTCCTTTTCCAATAATTGAGACATGTAATCCACCTAAAATTTTGTGTTCTTTTCAAATATGAACTTTGTTGTCTGTTTTGAACAATTAAACTTGATGAAAACAACAAATGCTTGTGTAACTCATTTAAGAAGCCAAATTTCTTAACTTAATAAATAAAATTCCAAACTTGGTAAACAACATATCAAATTGAAGCTATTGTTGTTTCCTGCTTGTTTTCATCATCCATGCATCATGCTAATCCACTTTCACATGTTGGTTAGTTGTAGATCAATTAACCCAACCTTAATTCATGGGCTTTCCATATGCAATCCAAATTGCATACGGGTCCATTTAAACATGTTATCTTGTCAACTAGTTTATTTTGATGCATCAAGTAATTTGCCATGCATCATCCCATGATTGTGCATTATGCCATGTTATTGATTGCCCGTCTCTCTTCGTTGTTGTTTTGCTTCTTCTCGAATAGACGGCGACGTTGAGACAGACGAGGTTTACGATACTACTTCTGAGGAGTTAGCTCAGTACCAGGCTACTGAGTTTGCAGGCAAGTATTCACTCACATGAACCATTGTGTTCCTGTTCCACACTAGATACCGATACTTTCCGTTGTCTATTTCTGCTAGCCCTATGAATCGTTGCTTGTGTCCCGATCCTATCACATGTTATCCTTTAACCCTGATATTGCCTCACCTCCACACCTACAACCCCGTTGCTTGTTGCCCGTGTCTCACTAGCATGCTTAGGGTTGCTTGTGCTCGAGTCTGATGTCCGTTACTTCTTTTACCATATTTATTTATGTTCTATGGGCTCAGTGTTTAAACAACAACCTGTTAATGCTTGGGTAATAATAATTTGATGATAAGGCACCGGCAGGAGGCCCGGCGTGGTTTTGAGGCCTGCTAGTGTCGACCCTAATTAGGAAAAAGGTCTTGTCCACTGATCCATGATGAGCGCACTAACCGCATGTGGGAAGCGTGTATGGGAGCCCCCCTCAATTTGATTCGATTCGCATCTCGTCCAAATCGCCTCATAGTTCGGGTTTTCCATTTGCCGCATGCATATGCAGGTGCGAACCCGTGGCCAGGGTGGAACTTTTGTAGTCGGCATTTAGGGAGACACGTTCTTAGAGTGCTATGAGGGTCCCCTTTTCTTCGTGGGGCTTGATTAGCCGTGCGCTCAATTGCACGGGGTTCTTTGGGCTTGGTGCAAAGAAGAGTTGGGTTGTGTTGAGTGCCCCGCTTGGTGGAAGGCATTCCATCTGGCGGGTTATTCTTACGTGTACGGCCAAATTGGTGCATCCCTGCAGGGTTAAATCTTCTCGAGAAGCCGTGTTTTCCGCGGTTATGGATGACTTGGTGAAAGTGCTGGCTAACAAGTACTCAGAACAACTTACACCTAACTAATGCTAATTTTGACTAGTAACAGGATTATTGACACAATAAGTTGAACATCATTAATACAACTGTGTGAGTTATCCTTGGGTTGCTTCCTTAGTAGGGGGTAACATTGGATGGGTTTGTTTGGTGGTTAGTAATAGTTGGTTACGATACGCTATCTTATCTTTTTTCTGTTAGCCGGAAGTTGTAGCGTGTCTCTGTAGTTGGTTACCGCAGCCCGCTGCTATACTTTTGTATCACCTATTCTTCCGTTGAATCTAAAGCATTTGTACCTGGTGTTGCCGGGTACACTTTGGTGAAGTGTGAGTCTTGCTTGCCAGTACTTGTCTGTACTGACCCCTATGGGGCTGCGTGTTCTGCAGACTACGGTTCCGAGGATCCCCATGGAGGCTACTACGTGGAGTACGACGAGGCTGTTGACGAGTAGATAGCGGACCTGGGCAGGATCCGAGGCTACGTGGATGGGATCCGTTTTCCTTTCATTGCCGGCCTCTTAGGCCTATTTGGATTTTTTCTGTACTCAGACACTTTGTTTGCTTCCGCTGCTATGTAATGATGATATGTTGGGACATGTGTCCTCTGAATGATTGTATTTGCTATTCTCTGCTCTAGTGAGAGCCATTTGCAACTTATTTCCATCTTTTGTGTCTTAGAGATCTGTTGTGGTATCATTTCGTTTAACGCCGTTGACGTACCATGTGTGTATGGTATGAAGTACGTCAATGGTACTATCTTGATCTCTATGGGATAGTTTACATCGACGGTGGATAGTAGAGTTTGGTTGTCACACATAAGTGTTGGCCTACTCGTAAGAGGATGCGGGTGCAGGTAGGCCCCGTAATCCAATCATCAACTATCCAGTTCGGCCCGGTGAGTATCCTATAGAAGTCAGGGTGCGACAACAAGTAAAATATGTTATGATTGAATTGCACATGACTTTTGTACCCGTTGATTTCATTATTATGGATATGGGGGATAAATCCCCTAGTCCTATTATTTTGGGTAGACCTTTTCTTCGTACTACAGGTGCAATCATAGACTCCAAGGAAGGGAATGTAAAGTTTCAGTTCCCTCACAAGAAAAGCATGGATCACTTCCCAAGGAAGAGGGGCACACTGAAGAACAAGCTCCCTCATGAGCTTTATCCCTCTTTATTATCAAGTAAGTAAAGCCTAGCTATATGGCTATAAAGAAAGCGCTTTACGGGAGGCAACCCGGTTGTTTTTGTTTGGATTTTCCTAGTGTCCTATTGCTGTCTCAAGAGATTAGTTTTTTTGTTTTAATTCGGGAGTTTTCAATAAAGAGTTAAGTCAAACCCATTTGGACTTATAAGTTGCTATCCTAGTGCATGAAATTTCTGTTTCAGCACGAGTCTTCTCACCGTATAATTTTACGTTTTTTATTGGTATGTCGGATTGAGCTAATTTTTTAGTATGTTAGGCAACTTTTCGTCCTCTGTAAGAAAAAAAATTGGCTTAATTGTTTGACGAGTCTAGCTTAGGGAAAAACGTTCGTTTTGCTGCTGTTGCTTTTCTGGACAGATTCTGCCTTCTTTTGTTTTATGCACTCTTTGTGCTTGGGAATCGAATTTCCATGATTCTTTAAAGCAAGAGAGTGAACATACAATATAATGAACCTTATTGTCTATCTACTGGATCATTTGATTTGGACAGCAAGCATGTGTTTTGCACAGCAAGCATGTGATTTGTTTGTCCTTGCTAATCTCACCCCACAGAAAAAGAATGGGAGAAACATGTTTTGTGAAGTTTTTTCACAGGGAATAGAGGAGCTGCGCCTCAAGACATCCAAGAATGGTTAAAGCCATAAGCTTGGGGATGTGATGAACACCCCACTGGAGATACACTCTTTTGGTTAGCACACGTGTACTTTCTGTTTTTCTAAGCAAAGCATTTATCGTAGAGACTTGAAGCGTCTAGTTTTTGTTTTTATTTTTGTTTTGATAAGACCACCACCATCATTTTATATGAGATTGAGCTACTGGATTTTGGGGTTGGAATGTATTGGATGCTAGTATTATGACTTGGAATAGGGATGCCATGGTTGATTTGAAGAGCTATATATGTTTGCATGATTTATAGTCTTTTTATGTGTAGAAATTTGCAATAATGTTGTCTTGGGCTATCTCTTATTCATGTCCTTGATGTTAATTGCTGGTTTATTTAGTTTGTCATGAAATGATTAGTTCTATGGATATATGCATGCATAGTATCTGGTCAACTATCTCCCTCTTGCTAGCCCAAAAATTTAAAAATTCCAACAAGTAAAAACTTGTTTCCAACACTCCTTAGCCAAGTATTTCCAGTGAGTCCACCATATCTTCCCATTAGCTTTATTTCTATTCCGAGTATGTTCACCATGTTATTGTGTTATTTATGTTCTAAATTAAGATATTCACTTTATTAATTGTCATGGGTTGAACTTAGGATAGGACTCTCACGAACTTTTGAAGGCACACTTTACTTTTTATGCATCTAATAAACATGACCCAATAATGGGAGCCACAAGTTTTGCTTTTGACAAGTGTGTGGTTGGGAGCTAGCTATAAACGTGTATCACCGGAAAGCTTTCAACATTGCACAAAAAATTTACATTTGGTTGATATCATTTACTTTTGTTTTTGGACTCCTGCCATGCCGAAATGAAATAGAGGAATAGTAAGTTTTGATGAGTAAGTATCTATATGACTAGAGAAACGCATTGGGCCGCTAACCCAAGCCATGCTTTATCATGGTGGAAATTTACTTACAGCTTGAGTGACTCTGCACCACATCCTATAATAAAATAAGAAGCTATGCATAATAGTGAATGAAAATAAAAAGGTTGATGAGTCTACTCCGTTTGTTCATGTTGTCATTGTAACATGGGCTTGTTTCCATGTCATGGGGCAAGAGGTACCTCTTTGCGGTTCTCTATGATGTCATTAATACTTATTATGATTGTACAAAGCTTATTAGGAATCTTAAGTTTAGTAATCATGGAGTAGGTTTTCACACTCATGGGGCATGAGGCTTTCAACCACCTTGTCATTCTCATTACTTCAATACTCACAATTTTAAGATGCTAGTGATAAAGGGGCAATGAGAGTCCTAGACCAATAGATACCACATTTCAATTAGTAATTTTAGTTGAATACTTTAGAGGCTAAATAAGACTTGATCATGTATTACCTCTACTCAATTTTCTCCAAAGTGTCCACCATATTGTCTATTCTCCATTATGCTATTCTTTGACCAATATAGGATTTTATTTTGTGTATGCATTTGGTCCATAGTGCTTTTATTTCATTATACACTTTGTGAACTTTCATGAAGCATCTTTGATATTTCTTACAACATGAATTGTATATTGCTACTCATTTCTAGTATTAGTCATTTGATTATATGTAGCATGAATAATCCTCCTTGATATCCCATGATTGTTTCAATATGCAAAACTCATCTTAGTTTTATCACCTTCATACTCAAGGACGAGCATGGGTTAAGCTTGGGGATGTTGATGCATGTAAAATGCATAGATGAATTTTGCATATTTTCACATGGTTTTCTATTACATATTGCATCATATAAGGGTATAATTCAATGTTTTATAGTATTTTGGGGTTAAATTACAAAGTTCCCCAACTTTTATGGAATTAACCCTGGCTGTCAGAAACCTTGTTTTCTATATTTTTGACGTTTCAGGGGGAAAACTTCCGCGAAATCACCTGAAAATCTGCGGGGTCATTTTCTTGGAAGGAGAAGACTTGCGGGCGAAGGATCCACGAGAATTGGGCAAGGAGGCCCAAAAGAGGACCCTCCACGCGGCCAGATTCCTTGGCCGCGTGAGAGGCCCCCTTTTGGCCCCTGTGGCCCCAATTCCTTCCATCTTCGACTTACCGACTCCGTCTTGACCTAAAACCGACTATAAAAAAGGGTCCCCCGTACCCTTACGGAGAGGAGCGCCGCCGAAACACCGAAACAGAGACCAGAAGTTCCAGATTGGAGGAGGAAAACTCCGGTGGGGCGCCGCCGGTGTGATCTCCTACCCCTCCAACGTCATCTCCATCTCCATCTCCATGAAGAGGGAGTAGTCCACCCCAGGGCCATGGGTTTGTGGAAGTAGCACTTGTATCTCTCTCTCTATGTGCTTCACTAATTAGATCCGTATGAGCTGCCTCACATGATTATGGGCACCATTGTAATTCCTATGTGGTGGATCTTTTCTATGAGTTATTGAATCTGAGATTGCAATTTTTTCTCTTGAGTTATTTGAGTAGATGTATCTTATGTACCCCGTTCTTATTTGCTAGCTTTGATCAATCTAGTTCTTGAGAGCGTGTGTGGGGTGATGGGTGCATTAGTTGGAGTAACGGGGGGTGGCTAGTGCTGTGAAAGTGACAGAAGTTCAGCGATCCACTAAGGTTTTGTTAAACCTTTCTTAGTTACCTCACTAGGAATAAAAAGGAGTACCTTGTTACCGGGGATTTGAAGTGACACTAATCAATCTCCATGACTAGATCTAGCAAGTTCTTACTTAACTTCATGTCACATTGCTTAAAGTTGTACTCTGGTTTTTCCTTAATTATCGAGGTGTTATGATTTATTTCGCATCTTGGTGGAGTATAAGAGGGATTAATATGACTGTAGAGATCTCTATGCTAGGAAGTGATGCCCATATGAAAGTACTCAATGTTAAACATGTTATTGTAATCTCACATGTAATTCTTTATGTCCACCGTCAACCACTTTATTTGAGAGAATGCAAGTGTGAAACCATGAACCCCAGTCCTATTTTAATTATAAGAAAACACTCTAGTTACTTTGCTGAAATTTACTTTACATGCACTTTACTTTACTTGCATCTTCAATTCGAATTTACATCATCTCCATCACCACCTGCATCACAAAAATACAAAAACAATCCATTGCATATTTATTTTTTCATTTGCATTTAGTAGTAGATTTAATTATTGCACATTTACTTTCAGTTTTGCATTGCAATTTAGAAGTCTCACACCTTGTGCTTGACAACCACTTGGTGAGGTTGAGGGCACAAAATTCTCTACTTGTTTGCAGGATCCTGGAGGAAGCGTGGAAGACAACTGCTGAAATACTGGCTCCCCAAGAGTTCGATATAAACCCTCGAGTCACCCTCGTGGGGAAGAAGGCTTGCCAATAGCTACACACTCTGCACTTGGAGTCTCAACCTAGCCATCATCAAGTTGTTAAGTTTACAATTTTATATCAAACATATGAAGTAACTTATTCCTTAGACCATGAGATTATGTCAATCACTGATACCGGAAGAGTGCTTTGATGTCATCAAACGTCACACCGTAACAGGGTGACTATAAAGGTGCCGTTAGGTATTCGGAAAGTATTAGTTGAGGATCATCGATCAAGAGTGGGATTTTTTCATCCAAAATTACGGAGAGATATTCTCTGGACCCTCTCGGTGATATCACATCGACACCGCTTGCAAGCACACATGATATGATCACAAGGATGTTATATCATGGGAACGAGAAAAGAGTACTTGTCGGTAACGAGATTAAATAAGGTATGGTTGATACCAATGATCGAATCTCGGACAAGTAAAATATCGCGAGACAAAGGGAATAGTTCACGGTGTTGATGGTTCACATGATCACGAGAGTCATCGTTGAATATATAGGAGTCATCACGGATCTCCAGATCCCGCTGTTGATTATTGATCGGAGAGGAGTCTCGATAATGTCTATCTTATTCGCGAACCGTAGGGTGACACACTTGACGCGTTCGAGAGGATACGGAATATCGAAGAATATTTTGGGCAGCACCGAAATAGTTTCGGGGAAAATTGAAATAGTTCAAGGGTTTTTTCGTCGAATGGTTTTTAATAGAATTAACAAATGATTCGAGGTGCTATATGCAAATGTTTGTTAATGGAATTAACAAATATAAATAAAGAAATAATTTTTATTTATTTATTTATTAAAGGAAAACCTTTGGATTTTCCAAGTGGGAAATAATGGGAGTATGAGTTGGTGTGAGTGGAGCTTCCACTCACATGAAGAGGGAAGAGGTGGGGGCACCACCATGGCTGGCCGCACCCCCTCTTGGGCTGCCTCCCCCTCCCCTATAAAAGGATGGTGAGAGCTCCTCTCCTCCACACACTTGTCCCACCTCCCTTCCACTTCACCCGCTGCTCAATTCCATGGTCTCCGGCTTGGCGAAGCCCTGGCCGTGGGATTCTTCACCACCACGTCGTCGTGCTGCTGGAGTTCCGAGGGATCCTCTACTTCCGCCTCCCCGCTGGATTGAGGGAACGGAGGTCGTCATCAACCATACGTGTGACCGATCACGGAGGCACCACCAGATTGAGGTGCACATCTTCTCGCTCTCGGGATCAGTGTGAGTACGACTACGCCAACAACGAGATTTGATCTCGTAATGCTTTGTTTCTTAGAGGATATGTTCTTCTTAGACTCTCTCCATGCCCGTTGCACTTCATCTCCTAGATTAGATCTTGGCCTTTCGGGTGTCTCTCGCATAGGATTTTTTTTTCTATGCAACGACCCCTTAAGTAATATCAGAACCAAGTCTATGCGTAGATGTTTTGTACGGGTAGAACACATAGGTGTATGTGAGCGTTGATGATCATGTTATTGCCTCCTTGAGTATTTTATGATCTTAGTGGCATAGTTGGATGAAGTTTCCCTAGACTAAGTTTACGTGTACTATGCACGCGAGAATTGTCTCACTTGTGGCTAGGGGGGTGTCCGTTTCTCCAACTATAGTTATGATCTAATCCACGAAGGGTTGTTAAAAATGTGTTTATCAACGTTGTGGTTGATGTTCGTAGGTATGAACGGTTCTATCCTCGAAATTCCTAAGCCACGTAAAATATGCAATAAATTACAGGCGTAACTAGTTTTTGCTGGGCATGTGCTGTGATATGGTCAATGTTACAAATTTGATTATGAAATGATCTCTTTTGTAAATTATTGATATACCGGAAGGTATCCATATTGTTGTCTTATTATTGATGGACAATCAAGACTGGGGTGACATGGAACTTGGTACCACGCCGGTGGAATGATGGAGATCATACCATGATGCACATGATGGAGATCAAGTGCAATAAGGACCATATCATATCACGTTATCCTTACATGTGATTTTAATCCTTTTTCTGCATCTTACTTTGCTTAGATAGAGACGGTAGCATTATAAGATGATCGCCCTCAATAAATATCAAGATAATAATGTGTTCTACCTTATGTATGCACCATTAAGAAATTCGTCGTTTCGAGACACCACGTGATGATCGGGTGTGATAGACTCAACGTTCGCATACAACGGGTGTTTTCAAGCCTAGCATGTACAGACATGACCTTGAAACACATGCAATACTACGGTTCTACTTGGCGAGCCTAGCATGTACATACATGGCCTCGGAAAGCATGAGTCATATGGATGATATGATGAACATGTAGATGTTCGCCTTTGAAGCTACATCATCTCACATGATGATCGGTTTTGGTGTAGTGAATTTGGTTCGTGTAATCACTAAAGACGACTAAGAGGGATGTTGTTTTTGAGTGGGAGTTCATGGTATAATTTTGAATTAACTTGAACTTATTTATCATGAACAACCAATCAAAGTGAATTTGCACAAATTGTAGTATTCATTGGCATCCACAAAACTACCATACGCTTAGATTGTTAATTGAGATATAACTGTTATGATCTGGTAAAAATCATTTAAGATTGGTACCGTATTAGTGAAATTTAAAATTGAGTCCTATTTTAGATTTTCGGTATTTCCTACCTAGCTCCATATGATTAATGATTGCTTGATCTAGAGAGCAAATAATTCCTACTTAGAATCCAGAGTCATGGTTGCTTCTGTATTACTTTATCTTCAAAAGAATGTTTTGTTGATCAAGGTGATTTAGGAACTGAAAAAGAGTAGTTTTCAGAAACAATCAAGTGAAAGATATATTGATATCTAGAAACTTATTTGTAGCAACATGACCGAGTATAATTTAGCGTGACAATGTATGCTTATATTATTTGAATATATGCAATGATTGAAGATGTTAGGCGTTTAAATATTCCAAGAAATTGGGCTAAACATTATCCTCTAAATTCCTTCCTTCGAGCTATAGTAGCTTAATCATAAAATTGTTATGATGGGATGGATTAAAAGGTATAGGTAAAAATCGTTTAACTTGCTTGGAGATTGCTAAGAGTGGAATCTGGAAGAATGCTATTAATATGGTGATATTAGTAGAACAATCAAACTCAAAGTATGACTCAATGGATGATAGTATATGACTAACACGCCAAGGAAAATGTGCTAGTACGACTAGCATTGTTTGATGTTGAATGATTGTTCTGTAAAGGAAAGGGAATACTGAAAATAGAATTACAAAAAGATATATGGCAGAAAAAGAAGATAACTGGAAAAGTCCAGCTCAGGAGTATATGCTTGATATACAAGTTATAGATATATTACTAGTTAACAAAATATTTTTGGGTATTTTTATACCACATTGGTTGGTATGAGTTGTCAGACAAAGCAACGCAATGCAAGAAATACAAGGTCCTAAAAGGAACTAGTAATAGATGTGGAATCGATTATGACAAGAACATAAATAAAGTGTTATTGTGTTCATTGTCGTATCGAACCAAACATCCAAGATTTATTTTAAGAACTTAATAAGTTATTATTTTGTTCTAGTCTTTTGTGAGAACAAATGAGATTGTTCAAACTATGACCATATTCTACAATTGATGGATATGTTAATATAAATCATGTTGGTAATGTAAACATCTATAATACTAAATGCTAAATGTGGCAAGGCGTAAAAGAGTTTCACTTAATATGTGACACCACCATTTTAGTTCATATCGGAAAGGAAAACATGAAGGAACTCCATATTGATGGACTTCCAGAGTCATTTTGTTTTGAATAAATTGACGCTTGTGAGACCTCTTCCAACAGATGACTAAAATTCCGTTCATAGGCCAAAGTAGAATGGACGACTAATTTAGTGGAGATTATACATATTGATGTATATAGTCCATTATGTGTAGTCATGTATGGTGGATTAAATTTTTCCTTCATAAAATTTTGTCGATGATTTGAGTAGATATGTGAGTATATCTATTTAAAGAGAATGGAGTTTGACATTTTGAATTGGTTCAAATGGTTGTTAATATGAAATAAAAATCAATGTAATAAGATAATCAAGTATTTATGATTAGATCATAAAGGTTAAAGTTTGACTTACAAGTTTACCAAAACATTTGAGGAGTGGCAGAATTGTTCTACAACTTATACTTCTCGAATACCCCACATTAGTTTGGAGTATTCAAGAGACAAAATCAAACATTGTTGGACATGGTAAGATTAATAAAAATGCCATTATAATTTTGTAGTTTATACATTAGTGACAACCTTTTTTTTCACTGAAAGGAGCACCATCAAGATCCGTTGAAATTGACAACATATAAGATATGATTTGGGTAGTGACCCGAATTGTCATTTTCTTAAGTTTTGGTATGCATAGCATGTGTAAAATGTTTACAACCAAAATTGTATATGTTTATGAGGTTATCCTAAAGAATACATTGGGTATTTCTCCTATCATCGACCAAAGACAAATGTTGTTTGTCAGAAAGGGTTGATTTCTCGAGAAAATAGTTCTTGCAAAACAAGTGAGTGGGAGGACAGTACAAACTCAACGAGATTAAAAAATCGTTGTTATAATGTCAAGAGTGGCGCAGCACTGGAAGTTTTTCCGAGGTTTCCTATTTTGACAAAGTAGAAGACACTACATGGGTTTTAGATACTTCGAATGAGTTTGTGAACTGAACCACAAAAGTCCTAAAAACTTTGTTCTTAAACCAACTTATGGTTTAAGAATAAAGTGTTGTTTTGACAACAAAAGGACATGTACCTTATAAAGGAAGCAAATGATGGGCCCTGACTTCGTAAAATTGACTATGAGTCATTATATCCGCCATAGTATCCTTGTATGAATATCAAGTATGTGACTTGGTAGTCCTTTCGATAGGCTTGATGCCTAACGATAGCAAAAGGGTCTATATAGCGACAAAGACATGGATTTGTACATCCTTTGAAAGTTGTACTTATCGAAAAGTTGTTTTCGACGAAGTTCAAAGAGTTGACTACTACAAGATTTTGATCTTTCGTAGTGATGTTTTAGTCTTTGCGGATAGTTCTAGAAAAAGTTACATATTATGATATGGCAGTTGAATAACAAAACCAACTCTTCTCTCGAGGAAGTTTGATCAAAGATGTGTACTTGACACAGTCTGAGAGTTTTGTAAAATTCAAAAGGTTGCTAGAAAGGTATGCACACTTCAATGGTTGAAGTGAGCATAACGAAGTTGAAATCTTTACCTTAATAAAGTTATCAAAAGAGTTTGATTCCAGTATGAATGATAAAGATGCTTGTAGAGTTACAAGAAACTAAGTGGGAGCGCTATGATATATTTCCAATACTTTATGTAGATGACATATGGTTGATTTAGAAAATATGTATTTTAAATTAGCGCGGTTACGATTTTCATATTGATAAAAGGCTTAGAAGATATTGCGCATCGATATCTATAAAAGATGGATTGAAGCGTCTGATATGATTGAAGCCAAATTACATAGATGAAATATTGAAGTAAGTCAATATCGAAATGACTATAATGAGTTCTTGTCACATGGGAAATAATTGAGCAAGATTCAAGTGTTTTGACACATGATGAACATCATTGAAATTGAGATTTCTAAGTCATGTTTCCATGCTATGTACACAACCAGATGAGTCCTATGCTATAAAATGTTATAGCAGGATAATTCATATGATGATTAGACAATAGTGGGAGAGATCCTTGTTTTATTTTAGAAATGCTAAGAATAGAATTAACAAATAATTCGAGGTGATATATGCAAATGTTTGTTAATGGAATTAACAAATATAAATAAAGAAATAAAAATATTTTATTTATTTATTAAAGGAAAACCTTTGGATTTTCCAAGTGGGAAATAATGGAGCATCAGTGGGTTTGAGTGGAGCTTCCACTCACATGAAGAGGGAAGAGGTGAGGGCACCACCATGGCTGGCCGCACCCCCTCTTGGGCTGCCTCCCCCTCCCCTATAAAAGAAGGGTGAGAGTTCCCCTTCTCCACACACACTTGTCCCACCTCCCTTCCACTTCACCTGCTACTTAATTCCATGGTATCCGGCTTGGCGAAGCCCTGACCGTGGGACTCTTCACCACCACCACGTCGTCGTGCTGCTAGAGTTCCGAGGGATCCTCCACTTACGCCTCTCCGCTGGTTCGAGGCAACGGAGGTCTTCATCAACCGTACGTGTGACCGATGACGGAGGCACCGCCGGATTGCGGTGCACATCTTCTCGCTCTCGGGATCGGTATGAGTACGACTACGGCAACAACGAGATTTGATCTCGTAACGCTTTGTGTCTTCGAGGGTATATTCTTCTTAGACTCTCTCCATGTCTGTTGCACTTCATCTCCTAGATTAGATCTTGGCCTTTCGGATGTCTCTCATGTAGGAAATTTTTTGTTTTCTATGCAATGACCCCTTCAATCGGATCATTATTGAACAAGATGTTACTTGTAAGACACACTTTGCCAAAATAACATGGATAAACCGGTGGTTCAATTTATCCTCTAGAAGCTTTTATAAAGTTTTTGATGTAACAATACACTTGAAACCACCATGAAGATATTTGTTTGAATAGACTCATTCGATATGTATCCCAAAATGTTATATAGTTAGGTCTTAATTCAAGTGCAAAAAATGAAAAGGTTGACAATTTGTTTTTAAATTTTAGCCAATGTCTATACAACAAAAAATAACATAGTTTTGGTTCCAAAATTATTTGGCAAGTTAATGAATTTTGAATATACATTTTTTTGTACAAGAAGAATACATGTAATATTAGCAAAAGTTGATATTGAATTAAATGTGTTAACTATATATTGATAATGTACACTTATAAAATAATTTAATATAAATAAGTTATATTGAAATATAAGAGTTTGATACAAATATATTGGCTTAAGCTGCAAATCACTATTACATCTAGTTCTGTGCACGGGTAGCTGATGTGTGTTTTATTTAATTTCAAACCACGTGTGGCAGAACGAGGTGCCTTGGTTTCCGAAAGCTGGCCCCCTGCGGGCAACGATGAAGTGGTCTCAAGCTCGTAAGGGAGGCTCCATCGGTACACGCGACGGCCCTGGTTTCTTTACGTACGGGTCGTATGGCTCCAACGGGAGCCTGGAGTACTGGTAAGTAATGCTTGTTGCGAAGCCATGTGATGTTGCTAAGTCTTGATTCTGCTGTCTTATGCTTGTCCGTTTTTGTTGCAGAGTGTTTTCCCTCATCACCAATAGCAGAACAAAGTCTTCCGCCTGCAGCATTTTCTGGGCAAAGGTCGCCGTCTCCAGTCGCTAATAGAATTGTTTCTGCAATGCTTTGGTCTCGCTAGTACTAGACTAGACTCTCCGGCTGAAATTTTCATACTGTGTGTGTCTTCTCATGGAATGTGCTCCAGTCGCTGATAGAATTGTTTCTGCAATGCTTTGGTCTCGCTATTACTAGACTAGACTCTCCCTACAAGTAGTGCGGCTGAAATTGCTTCTGTAATGCTTTGGTCTCCCGTCGCTGATAGAATTGTTTCTGTAATGCTTTTCATCACCTTTGTGATAGGCAACATGACCAATAGAAGCAAAAAATCAGTACTGAACCCCTTTCTTCATTAAGGAAAACTCACGGATTGTGTTAATCATCTGATTTGAAGCAAATTTAATATTCGGACATACTGGTTTTACAAAGCATGCCGGTGGTAACATGTAAAAAAGGCAGAGCTATCTGCTAACTCAGATTAAGAGGTAAAGCGTACAACCATGCAAAATCTGATTTGGAGATAATCTAACATCAATGATATCAGAGCATCCAAGCACATCACTTGCTCAGTTGAGCATTAGCTTGCTGGCATATTGAAGAGAAACTACAGGCTACATCAATTTAATTGTTAACAACATTTAGGACCACCGCACAGATATGCCATCATCATTCTTTCATGTTTCCGTTGCCTTTCTTCTTTTACCAACACGCATATGACCTGGTAGATCAGGAGAAGGCGTCTCAGGAACTGTCAGCTGGCTATCTTTCAGAATGTCTCTCGACTCATCTGCTTTAGCAGGCGGCGTCATATCCTGCTGATCTTTTGGTTGTAAATTCTCCTGGTCTTCCTCCATTGTCTGATAGGTCAAAAGATGTAACTCCATTCAACTGGTTAACCCTGTGAAGAGTGTTTGTTACAGATTCAATGCCACCAAGAAAGTAGCTCTCATAACAAATATGGGAGTAGGGGCTCATAACTGAATCAAAGTGGTGGCGTACCATCTGCTTGCATGGCTTGGGCAAATCCTTGACAAACTTGCAATAGGAACACCGGAGAGCACCGACGAAACCAACGTATCCATCCATATTTTCAACATTTTGATCTGCTAGGAAAAAAAGCCTGAAAGTATGACAACAGTTTCGTAAACTGAGATCATGGACTCCAAGGACTTTGGTAAACTATGCAACAGCTCTAGCTGGAATTTCAGTGAGATGATGAAAATAATACGAGGTCAAAAGATAAAACTGATGCTATGGTATCTTAAAATCTTCAAGGGCTTATAGGGAATATCATCAACCCGTTAGCTATAACTTCACTTGAGCCAAATTAAATCTACCCGCGCATCTGATCCCAACATTACGCGATTAGTTCCACTACAAAGTTAATCTGATAACAGCTTATGTACGAAACCTTTCCGTATTCATATGTGAAGTTATTCACCAAACTGGTATTTCAAGACAATAAACATGGATCATAAAGTGTTGAGTTTAGATATGGATCATAAACTGTTGAGGCCAAATACGGCACATATCAGACTGCTTGTCCAAACATGGATCAGAACTGTTTCTCCAGCTTTCAGGCTCGACTATGCATTTTTAAGAGAGGAACACATCACCTGTTGTTGGAGTACTCATAGAGACGCCCACGGCTGGAGAAGACAATGAGCGCCAGCTCCGCATCGCGGAGCACAGAGAGCTTCTTCACGAGGCCGTTGCGGCACCCGCAGAAGGTGACATGGCGGTTCGTCGTGTTCTCGGTGCGCTTGATCTCAATCCTCCCTCTCCCAATCTTCTCAGCAGCCCCCGCATAGCCCGAGCCCGAGCCTGAGCCGGGCAACACAGACTCCCTCACCTAGGTGCAACACAAAATTCTAGTGAGCAACCGATCGACAACAAAATAGATAAAGATTAAGAAATTGCAAACACAGGGAAGATGTCTGGGTAGATTCAGAAACAAGGAAGGAGTACAGAGCTACTCCCGAACAAATTGTCGAAGACACACATTTTTGCTATTTACGGTGCCTATATAATGTACTCCTTGAGGCACAAATGTGTGACCAGTATAGGTACAAAAATGAGTGACCAGTAAATAACAATCAAAACACAATCAGCCTCACAATGGTGCAGTGCTTCCTGAGCTTATCTGGATCATCAAGATAGAGGTCATGTCCTGGTACAGCTCCAATGCCTCTTTCCGTGTTGCTGCCTGCATATAGCGATACAAGAGTTTCATATCAGCAAGATAGTGACCCCTAAAAGGATAATCTTCACAAGTCCTCGAGTACAAAGCATATAACTACTCCAATTCTGAAATTCCATGATCATGCCATCAAAAGGACAAATTATTCTGAAATTCTCTGTTCTAAACGATAAATTCTCTGTCCTAGAAAAACAGAGCAAAATTTGGTTTCCACATAAAGATGCATACTGAAATCAATAAAATCCTCTTTTTCTTCAGATAAGCGCGTTATTAATAGATCATAGTGCATCTCATGATTAAACTGATCTTGTTGCTAATGATTAAGGCATTGCTGTTACAGAATAATTACAGAACAGTGTCCTCAAAGATAATAACAGAACAGAGTCCACAAAAGAAAATAACAGAACAGAGAGGAGGATAATTTTTATACCTGTAGATCTCACTGTCTGAACCGATGTAGGGGATGGAATCGGTGTAGTTGTTGCCTCCGGTGAGTGGTCCGATGCTGCGGGTCTGCCTTCTGCCGTCCAAGTCCATGGGGATGACGAGCTCGGCCACGGAATCCCAGACCACAACCTCGGCGGCGCCCTGGCTGCGCAGCCCGTCCAAGTCCATGGAGATGACGTGCTCGGCCATGGAATCCCAGACCACAACCTCGGCGGCGCCCTGGGTGCGCAGCCCGTCCAAGTCCATGGGGATGACGAGCTCGGCCACGGAATCCCAGACCACAACCTCAGCGGCGCCTTGGGTGCGCAGCAGCGTCATGGGTGCTGCTAGTGCTTCCTCGACTACTACCACTCAGGTGCTTCGAATACTACAGCTTCATGTGTTGCTCTTGCTTTGTGTGGCATGCAGGAGGGTTCAAATGTGACAACAGATAGCATAGACTCAGAGAGCATCAGCAAGAACAACATCAACGAGGACTCACCAGATCATCACCATCAGCAGCAAGGGTTAGTAGGAGTGGTAACCGTGGCAAGACAGTTTCATCAGATTCCAGACTCCAGAGCAGTACCAGCCCCAGCAGCAGCAGGTACTGTGTACTCAGTACTCCTACTAAAATTCAGTGGATTGGTATATCAAGTTCAATACATTGGTAATATGAACTATGCTTGGTTTGAGATCATTCTCTACATGGTTGTGCTCGGACAATATAGGGTACTGTAATTTTGTAGCACGAAACCTGAAAACGGAACAAAGAATTGCATACAACAGTACACTAGTACTCATACAGTGAGTACCAATAAAGCATAAGCACTGAGATAGTTGTGTCCATATTTCCAGACATTCTTTTCGCTGTTAGGCCAAATTTTAATGTATAGGACACTGCCATTTTATACTGCAGTTCTGACTGCAGCAACTTGCGTTTCTGGTATTTCACAGAACTAAACAACCCTGACGAAGTTGGGAAGCATCTTAAATGTCCCAGCGTCATTCTTAAAACGACACCCATTTCATGGGCCTGGTCTTGCTGTACGTGTCCTCGGTGATGTTACAGAAGGCAATGCTTTGGAGGTTCTTCGTCAGGTTTGAGCTTTTTAAATTATTAAAAAAAAAATTGATTTAGCTTTTTAAATTATTGCAATTTCACCCGCTGTGTGCATCATTTCGATGCAGAGGCTGGGGGCAGAACCTCCATTTCTAAAAAAAAAATTATTGCAATTTCGCTAAATCATCTTTGATGTATGTATGGTGTTAATTGCGAACTGTTCTGTTCATGTCTTCTAGGTGGATGAGATATTATTTCAAGCCATTAAAGATGCAGACCTGTATGATACAATTTGGCAAGCTTTTGCTGTGTTTTTTCCTGTCCAAACAATTGGGGTCCAGGGTGACCAGAGAAGTTACTCCCATGCTGTTACTTTTCGAGAAATTACCAGCGAGGAACTTCACCTCTATCATCCTCTCTTTGCAGCTTTATGTTTGCAGTTCTACAAATAAGTGCGCATTAGTTACTGTTCTGTTCCCCTATTAGCCCAGCGTTCCTGAACAGTATTTGTGCTTCACCCTTTGGTTGTTACTCCTGCTTGAGTACTCTGAATACTGGTAGTTTGAGTGAGACAATTCAACGTTGAGTGAGTACTATCCATCGCATGTTGGCCTTATTTTCTAGCCCAGCCTGTAAAATCAATATGGTCCTTTGTTGTAATGTGTGGTTAACATTTGCCAGGCCCTGTTATTCTAAGGTGCAAATAGAAATTGACACATAATGCTTTGTAGTAGGATTTTCTTAGGTCCTTACATATTGTTGGAAACATACATGAATATGTTCTCTTATCTCTCATTTAGGAGTATGTCTTAGGAAATATGATCCAGACTGCTTCTGATGTTACGTTGATCCAGATCATATCATTAAACTAGCTGTCCCTGGGACGTTCACTGAGCCCATGTAATAACCTGCTTGTACCTCCTAGGAGGATGTAAACCAAACTCTCTCTTTTCAATATAATGAAACGCAAAAGTCTTTTGCGTTTTCGCTAAAAATTAAACTAGCTGTCCCTTTGCACCTTATGAACTTATAAATTTTGACTGGTTTGAAAATACATTGCAGCAATGTTTTCAAGTTGATTTAATCTACTCTCAAACACTGGTACTGTTATGGTCCCATTTTACAGGTTTAATTCAAAATATTGCCCTACTCCAGGGAGTACTGACACTCTGACCGTTAAGTTGTTCCAGTGCTGTGATCCCATTTAATTGTAAATCTGATACCTGAATCTTCAGTCAAATCATACTCCTTGGAGTAGAATTCAGTCAAATCATAGGAATCTAAATATGGTGCCCAAGGCAGGAATTGTGTTAGGCTCTTAATTTTGTTGCTGTGCTTAAACTTGCCATGCGAGATACCTCTACCTCAGTTGGTGATTACCATGTGTAACTCTACCAAGTAATCTTCATTTTCATAAAAAAAGTACTCCAAAATGATGTTTGTGTATTGACATGACATGAATGAATCATGATGTTCCATTCCCTTGCACATCTTTATGACTGTCTAGCTATTAACTAAACAAAATGATGATTCCCTCTTCCTTGAAAGGAGGTTTTAGTTCAGTTTGAGTATTACTTACATGGTACAATCAACTTGAGTTACTGAACACTATCCTGAACCCAACCACCAAAAAGGAGTTACTGAAACTTGAATATTGGGCAGTTCCTAAATGGATGTTTGCAACTTTTAAAATTCCATTTTCCTCTGATAATTGTAAGTAGTTACTGTTTTATTGTGCATGCAGATCTTTGGCTGTTTTACTCAAGTAGGAAAATCTCTTCCCTTTTGCAGGTTCAGTACCTGATATTGCTACGCATGCTAGGGTGGATTTCAAATCTCTACCCGAACCATACTTCAGTGTTCGGAAGACCAATGCATTCTACTACAGGAAGTTGATTCTGGCCTTCTGCATTATCTGAAATGTTCAGGCCTGGTAGGTTGCGACGTGAAGAAATATTTTGAGACACTACTCGATGTGTAACCTGTGGTCATTTACATGTAAAACAAGGTAACTTCAAATAATCTGCTGAACTAATTTGTTTCCGTAAACTTTGTACCACTTTAACATGGTGTACAGTAAAGAGGAACATGAGCAGGAGCCTTCAGACATGCCATCATTTTATAGTTGTTGGCTGCAATGCTTTCTCTAATTTATGGCTAGTGGAAGTACCAAATCAAAAGCAAGATTTATGCCTCTTCTATAAATGGCATTTTGAAATGCATTCTAGTTAGGATTTGGTCATGGCATGATCTTGCTGTTCTGTTTCTACAAATCTGGTCACTGCTTCTGGAATTTAATTCTAGGACTTCTTCATATAAGCGGGAATTTAATAATTGCCTAGCTTCACTGAAATGGTTCTAGAGTAATTATTCTCTTGATTTTCGTTCTAGCATGGTTCTAGAGTAATTATTTTCTTGATTTTCGTTCTAGCATGTGTAGGCTTAGTTATTTTTAACCAATGCTAGTCTAGACATGTAGGCTTAGTTTCTACTTTATTGATTTCTCCAGGTTGCTCTTGAACCCTTGCACCGAATGAATGACTCGCTAGTTGTGTGAAATCTCTCTGAGCAAACTAGTCTGACAAGTAGTGGCTGTAATGTCCTTGTTACCATGTCAGATTTGCAATCTTATCATCTATCCAAAATTTGTTAGATAGCTACATCACGTAGTTCTTATATGTATGAAAAACCAATCACATGACGTACTGTACGGCAATGTGAATGATAGCAAGACAATAGTTCTGGGATCCGAAATGATCTGTATATTCATGTACGGCGAGATGATTTAAATCATATTTGTATTCATATTTTTTATTCCATAATTTGGGTTCTGTTCCTGTGTCCTGCTAAAAAATAGTAACTGTTGTCGCGCTGCACCTTTTTCTTGGCTAGACGTGGCGTTATTAGGCATGCATTTGTAAAGTTCGGATTAGAATTGTCATGGTTTTCAAATACTTTAAATTGAGTAGAAGAAGTGAATAGAAGTTGCACAGTTCATATTTCTGCATCTTCAGTGACTCCGATTGAGCTATTTTTGCATGTTCTTCTACCCGAGAGAAACCATGAACAGATATTTGATCGCTGTGTGATACAACTTGTTTTCAGTGCCAATTATGTTTGTCCTTGCTGTGTGCAACAAGTACTTCTTTGTGCTAGCAGTTCTGTTGCGATATATAAGGAGCAACCAACACTCTTTCAGTTCAGGCATCTGTGAGATTTATTAACCGTCCATACACAGAAAGCTGTCTCGTTTCTTTAGGGCAGAGTTCTGGATTCAAGTTTAGGTTTTCAAATTCTCATAGATATCAGTTTCAGTTGTCACCCTGAATTTAGATAAATAGAACTGTGTCAAGATTGCTTTCTGCATCATTTTCTATAGGCTGCTCAAGTGAAGCATGTTTGTACAACATATACTTAATTCCAGTAACGAAGTTTTGTCATAGCTTAACAAGGGCATGACCCAACATGAGTGATTGGATACTCTGTTAACTCATGGTCCCCTGTTGAGCGCATGTATTGGGTCTAGTGTAATTTAGTCGCTCTGCTTGATGTTCTTATTATCTTCATGGTGCAGTTGGTACTGCTTAGTCCCGCACACCGATCCTGGCGTGCTCACCGTCCTCGCGCAGGATGGTGTCGGCGGCCTGCAGGTGGAGCACACCAATGAGGACGGCGAGAGCTACTGGGTGGACGTGGAGCCTGTACCCGGCACAGGCACGCTTGTGATCAATGTAGGGGATCTCTTGCAGGTAAATTGCACTCTGGACATGTCCATAATGCATCTGACTGATTTCAGTTCTAAATACTGTCTGTGCCAACTCGATGCAATTTGTATTTGAATTAATTAAAGCATAGGTTCTACAAACTCTGTTCAAACCGATGTATTAAGAATGCTTTAGGTTGTGTAACTAAGTTTAGCTTGTGAGTATTTGGATGTTTACAACTTTGAACCCAAAAACACATTTACTGTCACGATGTACTCCCGTATCTAGCTTATTTGGAGTTTAGCTTGTGAGTAAGAAAGAAAGTTAGAAAAACATATCTACTCCCACGGCAAGTTGCCTGTGCCTATCTGAACTCGGCAGCAGTAAATGAAGGAAAGAGCAATATCACTCCTTGTGGTGGAGTAGTACTTTTACAAAACTGAAATAACACTGTGTTCAATACATTCATTTAATTAGGATTTATACTCTTAACCTTGCCATGACACAATACAGAGAAACCAAGAAACAGAGAAAGAATTCTCCTTGTGCTTGCAGTAATTAAAATTAAAAGTAACTTGTGCTTGTGCTTTTGCTTGCAGTAACTAAAAACACTCCTCTGATTGCGCTTGTTCTTGGAGAAACTTGTGCTTCCTCTGATTGTGTGCTTGCACTGGAGTAGTGTAGTTCAGTGCATGCATTTGATTCAGTTAGATTACTGAACATAATAGCTACTCAAGGAAATTTTGTTTGCTTGCACTTGGACACAACACTACTCAAGTAGATATTTTGCTTGCACTTGAGTAGAAGTTTTGCTTACTTGCATTTGATTGATTGTTTGCCTTGCCCTACTGATTGCTTGCTTGCTTGCACTACTGTAGATATTTTTAGTATCTAAATATCTAAGATACCCTACTGTGTATGTGTTGCTGCATGTTTCTGGATGAAGCAATGATATGAAAATATGTAAAGCTTATCTTGGAGTAGATGTGGTACAACTAATATTCAGACTTGGAGTAGATGTAGTACAACTTTTACTAATATTCAGACTTGGAGTAGATGTAGACTAATATGTAAAGCAATGATTATGTGTTGTGTGTGAAATCCACACAAATTTTACATAACTTGTTTAAAACTCACAGAGTTAACCAAGAACCTAGGAGTTATAGATTGTTCTCCTAGTTGACACAAATTTCAGATTGCTGTAGTGGACAGAAATTACAGATTGTTCTCCTAGTTGCTGTAGTGGATAGAAATTACAAATTGTTTTTTTCCTGAACCACTCAAGATTTGGAGTACTGTATGCCTGAACCACTCAGTACTGAATATTTTTCAGTTAAGCTACTGCCAGAGACAAGCTTATCTTGCTGAGAGAGATTGTCTCTGTAGCTTGTCTTCTCTCTGGAATATTTACTTGCTTTTGCTTCGAATTTTCTTAAGCGACCTTCAAAATTTTCTTGTTCTTGGGTTTCCAGTAGATAAGGCCAATTCTTGCCTTTCCAGCAGATAAAGCTTGTTTTGATATTTCTAGGAGTAGGAGTAGTGCAAGCATGCAATATTGCAGCAGTAGTAGTGTAATATTGCAAAGTAATATTGCACTGCTTGCAATATTTTCAGCATGCAGCACTGTTTGCCAGCAGCAGTAGCAAGGGAATTGATTTTTTTTTCCAGTCTAGGAGTAAATAAAAAAGGTCACATATGTCTTCTAAATTTATCATGTAGCTGCGTATCGCTGAACATTGTTTTTTTACATTCTCCAGGGTCGAGAGTAAGAAGCCATTTGGCCTTCCAAAAGAGGTGCATGTCCAGGTTACACATTCAATGCTACCTCGGAAGATGGAAATATTCCACTCTCGGGCAAGATGAAACAGGTCCAACATTGCAACTTCAGCTGCTGCTATTTCCTTGAAACTTGTATTTCCTGGGTTATCCTTCTTCTGTGATAACCTCTGATTCAACCTTGCTGTCAAGTTGAGCAGCTTGAAATACTCGCGGTTAAGTTGATACTGTGCTTCTCTGATAACCTCTGCTTCAGTTGCTTGCAGTTTATTCCTCAGTTTCTGCTGAGGTTGATCTTGTGCTTGAAGAGGAGCTGCTGAAGTTGATCTTGTGCTTCAAGAGGAGCTGCTGAAGTTGATCCTGTGCTGAGGTGGGGATGAGAGCTTGGATCTGGGCGAGGAGGAGTTGGCTCGTGACGGCCCGCGATAGGATTTAAATTTTGTTTCCCCTTTCTCTATTACCGTGTATAACGAATTGTTGTTTCGCTGGGAGGGGTAGAGATGTTTTTTGAGCGATTTAACTACCTCGTTGGAAAATTAATGTCTTGTAAATCGTAACGGAGGGAGTAGTTCCTAGGGGTCGTGATCAATCAAACATCATTGGCCCCATGTGTAGATCTCCCTCGTGTGCATGTTAGAAGAAAGCGAGCCGCTTTTCCTCCGTGCAGGAACCATTTTGTTCATTTCTGTGATGTAAAGTAACTTTGCCTGTGATGTTGAATGTCTGTAGTAGCGTTTCTAGCGTTGTTTCTTGCTGTGCCATAAAAAATGTTGGAAAAAGAGGAGAGGTCATGCCTATTTTTTCAATTAGTTGCTTTATGTCTTATAGGCCACGTTTTGTTTTTGTTTCTTAAAGAAAATGCTTGCACAAACACAAGGAAAATGAAGAAAAAAGCAGCAGTGCGTGAAAGATGGTGATCGATTCGTGCCGAACTGTATGCCTCCACCTCTCGCCCGCTCACCGAGCTGTTGGATGTTATGCTGCAGCTGAAGATGACGAAGAGGGATCAGCTGAAGGGGTTCCTCATGAACCGAACCAAGATTTCCTCCCTTTGCCATGGCAATCTAGCTACGAGCCCGAGCGCTGGTGGAGTGCTCGACGTCTGCCTTCCACTTCCCCAGCATTGTCCCGACGCTCGTGCACGAGGATGCATGCATGAGTTGGAGGCGATGCAGCAGCTGCATGCATGGCCGCCCGTGCTGCAGAGCTGAGGTTGAGGCGAGTTCCGGCCGGGAGCACGACGAGGAAGGCAGGACGGAGGTGGGTGTCGTCGGCGGCCTGATAGAGCGAGGGGAGGCTGCGGTGGAGCCTGGCACGATGGAGTCGGAGCCAGCATCACCAGACCGGGCACCGGCGTCGACGTGCACGACAGAGTCGCTCTCCACAGGGACAGCAGCAGCGTTGCGGCGACGCCGCCCCTGCTCCCTATCTATCCCCGTCATCCATATCGCGACGTTGGACATGCTCGAGATGAAGGAACCACCGTTGCTTTGGTACACGATGTTGCTGAAGATAGTAAGTGGAACTGAATCACAGTTTGATGCGTCGCCGATTAAGGAACCGGTACCTGCACCTGCGCCGAGTGCAGCATGTGGTCTGCAACAGGAGATGTGCACACGTACGAGCGCATAGGCACCTACTGTGAGTGCTTCAGCATTACGGTCACTGCTTTTCTCTCGTCAGACCTGAAGAGCACCTAAGGACAGAGCCTGGGGGCGATCATGGAGCAGCTTCAGTCAGCCAGCGACAGCGTCTTCAAGGAGATGTGAGCAGGGGACGACGGCGTGAGCAAGGACGTTGATGGTTGATGGAAAGGACTCCTAGCGTGTTATGGTGATGTGAGATCCACTCATCACGCTCTGCTTTGGCTGTTCCGTTCCATGCGTGCAGAGAAGACGAGGGACGAACGTGCCGTGGCCGGACAAGCTCCGCCGACAGGTTATACTCGAGATCCTCAAGATCGTATTGGCCATCATATTCATGGGCGTCGCTCTGTGCTTGCCGGTGCATCCCCGATGGCGTGGAGCAAGCCACGCGTCCAGCCCGCCGTTAACCGTCCAAGTGCGCGCGTGGCCGTGGACCTCATCTGCCAGTCGCGGCTCGCCGTGCTTAAAGCGCAGGTGTGCCGGCGTCCAGCCGCTTGTCGTCTCTGTCGTACGTGGCTCACAAGGACTCGACGATATCGTGCTCCCGCTGCGCCGGCACGTGCGTTTCCCGCCGTTGCATCGAGTACGTCCTGCCGCCGTTCCACGGTGGCGCCGTCGAGCATGTCTAGCCTACTCCCGACTGCCATGCCCGCCTCGCGTCGTTAGGTGCATGCAGTCGCGATCAAATGCTGGGCGACACAAAGACGCATGTCCATCTGTCTGGACAATATTTCTTATGGGCACGCCTATATCTCAGCCGGCTGAGATTTAGTTAAATCTCAGTCGGCTGATGTCAGCCGCTGACCATCAAGTTTTTCTTTCCTTTCCGTATGTCGTTTTTCTTGTTCTCCGTTTGATCGCTGGAGTTGTCCTTTTTTTTTCGAGGGTATGGCTGGAGTTGTCCTGTGTACATATCCTGGTGTTTTGGTAGGCTCTGTTGACGTGGTGCTTTGGTTATGGGCTTTGAACCATACATTAGCCCAAAAATAAGCGACGGGCCACATAATCACCAGCCAAGGTGTTTCTTTTTCTTGAAAATCACGTGGTATCCAAGCTTTTCTTGTAGAACTTAAAAACAAAAGAAAAGTAAGAAAACAATATTGCACTAAGGACTATGGTGTTTTTGTGGAACTACACGTGTTCTCACTTGACCATGCCTTTTTACTATTTTTTTAGTTGCATGAAGACTCGGTTGCACACCATGTGTAATTATTATCCTAGAGTTGCACACTACTTATGACGGACAAAATCACGATGAAAACACATGTGCAACTAGAGAAAATCTCGGTTGCAACACATGTGAACCTGAAAAGAATCAGTTACAACACATGTGCAACTAGATAAAATCTCTATGACTTAACTGGAAAATCTCAATTACAAATCCTGTGTAACTCGAAAAATTCAATTACAACTCATGTCTAGCGGAAACAAATCTAAGTTATAACTGATGTACAACTAGCAAAATATCAATCGCAACTTATCTGCAATTTAACCCTGTGGAATCGAGAATATCTCGGTTGCAACCCATGTGTAACATTAGAAAATCTCTGTTCACATCATGCACAACTTAAAAAATCACAATTACAATCGATGCGCAACTAAACAAATGTCAGTTACAAACCACATGCAACTCAAAATAATTCAGTTACAACCGATGTGCAACTAGAAAAATCTCAGTTACAGACCACATGTAACTCGAAATAATTTAGTTACAGTCCATGTGTAACTAAAAAAAAAATCTAAGTTACAACTGATGTGCAACTAGAAATATATTGGTTTTAACTCATGTGTTACTAAGAAAATCTTTGTTGCAACCCATGTGCGACTGAGAAAATCCCACTTGCGACCCATTTGCAACAGGAAATATCTCAGTTTGAAATAATGTGCAACTGAGAAAATCTCAGTTACAACCCATGTGTAACTGTAGAAAATCCTAGTTCTAACTCATGCGCAAACGAGAAAATCCCAATTTCAACATGTGCGTAATTGGGAGAAAAATCTCGGGTTGATTCAATGTGCAAGTGAGAAAATCTTAGTTGCAACTCACATGTAACTATAGAATATCCAAGTTGTAACTGATGCAGAACTGAGAATATCCTAGTTGCATCCTATTTGCAAATGAAAAATCCCGGCATTAACTAATGTGCAACTAAGAAAATGTCACTTGCAACCCATGTGTAACTGTAGAAAATATCAGTTCCAACTAATGCGCAACTGAGAAAATCCCAGTTGTAACCCATGTGTAATTGGAAATATCTTAGGTGCAGCCAATTTGGAAGCATGGAACCATGATGTAATCGAATGATCTGAGAGTTGACCGAGCTCCAACATAAATATCGGTTAGATGAGAATTAGAAAAACCCATATTACATGGAACACATGGCACATGAGGTGCAATGTCTAGCCAAATTTTTGTTATAAAAATGACAAAACGGGTTTTACACTGTATGCAATTGACATTAGTAAGTCTGTGTAATGGTCTTTCAGTTGCACACTAGTACATGTAAATGAACTTTGGAGGTACAACCAATTTCTTTTTCTATCAACGGTTAAAAATTTAATTGGCATGCATCCCTTCAACAATAAGAAAAAGCATAAAAAAGAGAAGAAAACCACACAAAAAAACAGAAAACAAAGCAAAAGGCCACACCTCAAAGCCCACGTTACTACTGGCCAACAACAACCAGCAGCCCACGGGGGCACGCCTGAAGAAAAACAAAGGCCATGCCTGTACGGGCTGTACCATAGGAAGTAACTAACGAGCTGCACAGATCTCAGCGCACAAAATCTAATGGTTAAAAAGGTGACTGAGAATTAGCAAATCCGATTTCTTATTTACGTTGAAATAAAAAAAAGTCTGAAAAAGGCCCTAGCCCGGCTGAGGCAGGGTCTAAGGTCAAGGAACCTTAAGCGTGTCGGCCATCAAGCCGTCGACTAATCTCGAGCGATGGCACGGACAGCGCACAGGTCTTCCTTCCTGTAGACCCATGCCAACAACCGGGCCCCACAGGGCGGTGAACACATATGTTGCCCCATAGTAGTAAGCGAATAGTTTCAAGGAATTGTGTTGGTCGAACTGACGCCGGGTATATAAGCTGCCCAAACGTTCCCTCACTTGGCGAGGTGGGACTAAAACCCTCCGCCCTCCCCGCTGTGGACAATTGGTAGATAACAAATGGGCTCAATCTCTCATTTGGGCCGGCTTTGTGTTGTTCAGGAGAAGGTACAGTAGCTGCGGACGTTTCGTAGCTAGCCCAGGAATCCAAATAGGTGATGAACGAACCAATCGGTACACCTGCGCCGAGGAGCAGCAACAGAAGAAAAAGCCGCGTGGCTCTTTTCTGCATTTCTCCGACCAGGCTCCAACCACAAAGCAAAGCAGAAAAATAAAAATGGATCGAGACTGAGTAGAAAATGGACGTGCGTACGTGCTCCTTTATCTTCTTCCACTCACGGTCGAACCTGAAGAAACGCACACCAAATTCAGAGCAGAGATGCAGAACAGAGCAGGGCCGGCGCTGACCTGAGGAGGGCACCACCTTGTGATCCTTCCCGGCGACGACATGCCCTCGCCGTCACCATGATCGCGCACCAGGCTCCCTTCCTCTCCTTGTGCTGCTGGTCGCTGTCGATGCCCGAGCTAGTGCGACACCCGGCCGCGCGCGCACGCCCGGATAAACGCGTAGGAGAGCCGAGAGCGTGTACAACATGGAATTGGCCAGGCTACATGGATGGAGCCACCGGGTTGGTGCAAGATGTAGGTGTCCGTCCAGCGGCGGTGTAGGAGAGCAGGGAAAGTAACGTGCTTACGTGCGTGCAAACGCGTTTC
The DNA here is from genome assembly GCA_028641055.1 of Alopecurus myosuroides. Lineage (NCBI taxonomy): Eukaryota > Viridiplantae > Streptophyta > Magnoliopsida > Poales > Poaceae > Alopecurus > Alopecurus myosuroides. The sequence goes on along the minus strand of CM054060.1, from coordinate 5,629,241 downwards.
TCGCTCGGGTTTATTTCCATTTTCGGCGGGGAAGTCGGCAGACGGCATTGTCTTCGCCGCGCGAGACCAAATTTGTTTAGGGGAAATCTCAAAACAAAAAACTCTTTCGGGGACATGGCTACCGACGTTGCTACCCCAGTTTAACTCGCTTTCTATCCTTTGTTTTAACTAGTTAGCGTGCACGTGTAACACACGTTCTCCAAAATCTAATAATCTTATAACTTCTTGCAATGCGACAGAATGTAAATCTTGAAAGGAACTCCCTAAACGTTGCCTTTTGTTGTGCAGCAAAATGCAGGCAGAATTTAGACATGAATTTCACCTGAGAAAATATTTGGGTATGAATTTGGTAGCAGATTAATTGGAACATCAAATTTGACAGCTAATTGTTTGTGTCTGATTTTTGGCTCGTGATTTGGCAACCTCCAGTTGCAGGTCCTGGTGAGTGGTCACACTCACAACAAATGAGAAATTGGGATGTGACATTTTCTTACGGCTGGTTGCAGCCTACACACAAAACAGGAATATGCATAAGTACAAATACTGAGTTGATGACTTAAAGAAACATAAGAATTTACATTTTCATGGATTTCTGGGCCGGCAGTCTGCCAATGTGGATTTGTTAATAGATAGACATGAAGATCTGGCGTACATTTTCTACAATTAACTGAACCAACTTTATTGATTTCACTTTTATATGGAAGTTCTGAACATGTCAAGCAAAAGGAAACGAAACATTTTATTTCGAAGTACTGAATTTTCACATGAAAGAGAAAAGGTAATATGGGTGACATGGCCAATTAGTACACTATGTGGCACACCTATTGTCTTTTATTGAACCGAAAGCAAAATATTCAGACAATAATAACTCACTGCTAGGATGAAGCATCCAAGAAATAAATTGAACAGCCATGGACAAGCCATGGTGCTCTGTTTCTGCTATTTGCTTCACCCATAAACGTACATAAGACGCGTCTCAAGAACATGTATGTCCTATGTCGAAATAATCCCATTCGTGGTTTGCAAACAATTTTCAAATATATATATATATACACATCCATTCTAGAATTTTTTTTTAACTCAGCAACATATTTAATTGTATGACATCATTAAGCTAACCAAACACCATGAAGGTTTGCGTTACCAGAATCTGCTCGAGCTCCTGACCCCGTAGTGTCGGTCTAGGATGCTGTGTCGTGGGTGTGCTGTCAGTGCAATGGCAGTATTTCTGAGAAAGTGGTGTTCTCTTCATCTGCAGCTTTATTGGTATCGTCATTAAACGGGCAGGCTCCACTGATGGAGCTAGACATGCGTTATCTAAGAGTTGGAAAACAAGTGAACTTTCAGATAGAGCTCTAACTCAAAGAAAAGCACAAGGGTTGCTGGTGGCGATCCGAAGTACAAAGTTTGTAGCAGGTAAGGACTATCATGCTGACAATGTACATATCTGATCCATCTCCAGACTACCATTTTTCGAGGATAAGTTTGTTTTCGAATATCAAGTTTGGAGAAGTTGTGAGAAAATTCACTATGTTAACAATGCCTTAAAGCATCTTACAGTACAAGGCTTGCTTTGAATTCTGCAAGAGTGATGATAATTGTTTCCAATGAAATCAGTGTGCCTAGAAACTGAAGAAGTAGACGGAACAAGTAAATGAGATAGTAATTACATTACCTTTGGATCCCAGGACCATTAGCCGATGCACCAAATCCTGAAACAGGCCAATTTGAACATTATAAGTGAGTTGTCAGAAGACTTTGCGCTGAACGAATAGAAGTAGTTTAAAATAAATAAAAAGATGTAGTAAATCGAAAGGAGTGGTCCTATATTTTCAACAAGCACTGAAGCACACCACACCCATGCATCCTACATCAGTGTCATCATTTTCCACATCCTTTCTTTTATAGATTAGTAGGACTGCATATTGCAAAACAGGAGAGTTCCTTAGAGCAGCCGTAGCGCGGCGCTAATCAGGCGGCACCTGGACCTTAATTCTGGTTGATTAGCAGTTGTGGGGTTCAACCCTGGGAGCCTGATGCCAAAAGTTTCGCCCATCGCTAGCTGAATTTTCTGACGCCACCACTTTTGTTAGAGATCAAATCAAGTGTCTAGCGTTGTGTGTAAGGAACCAAGAACGATTAGCTGAACAATTAATTTCGTCGGAATAATTTTTATTTACCTGGCACAAGATTCTGACGCCTGCCAATCTGCCATGGTGTCAACAATCGCCATACCCGCATCTGTCTCACAGCGGTTGTGTACGCAGAACTCTACTAAGTTTTCTTTTGAAACCGACAGGGAGAAATCCCCAAAGCTAAGCACACATTCAGCGGACGTATTCGTGGAGTGGGGCTTCTGACGTCCTGTGGCAACCTCGGCCGTCGTACCCGCCATCCTGTTGCGACAGTTTGAACAGCGGCGAAAATTTGGCGCTGCAGCCCCCGCCGCGGCGGTGGCAATCGTGGCCGGAGTAGCACTTGGGGCGGCCGGCAGGGTAACCGGCTCCGCTTGCGGTGAGCAGGGGGTGGGTGCGTGCTAGGAAATAAGGTTTTTTCTTTTTTGACGATCGATCGGAAGGAAGGGTTGTGCGGCGTGAGGTGCGAGGAAATCGTGAAACGCGGGAGGGAGAATGGGTGAATATTAGCCGTTTGATGGCTGGTGATGTAAGGCTAGGATTTAATTTTCCCACGAACTTCTTCTCTTTATAAGTAGTTGTAGATTTATAAGTAGTTGTAGATTCCTACCGTTCAGGCCTTATTTCTTTTGAGAAAACATCATAATATATAAAGCAAACAAGATGCCTCGATTAAAAACCTTCCAGTCTCCGTAGGTATCCTGGTAAGGAAAAGAGTGCAAACTTGCCGCTACGAACAACATCATTCGGTATTACAATCTTTCCTGATGTATCAAGAAAGCTCGCATGTAATTTATGCAAAGGCATCTTCTTCTAACTGGATTACAGTTCCTAGCACGTAAATGAGCCATCTCATTTGCATCTCAGATATATAAGATAAAGTAAGGGAAAGAAGATTCCCTGACAGCTCGCTTACTTCTGTTAGGATCGCGGCTATCTCCGACCGGTCATAATTTTTGCCTTCCCAGAGTTGAACTAGTTGCTTCGAGTCTGTTTCAATCATTACATTACGGATACCCCGATCCATCGCCAACCGAACTCCGCCTCCTAAAAGCAAACGCTTCCATAACAAGAGCACTTGTAGCAGATTCGTACCAAAAGGCCTGAGCACACAGAAGTTTTCCGTCATGGTCGCGGATTCCCACACCGGTGCTCCCTTGGTATGTCTCAAGGAAGAAGGCGCCATCGATATTGATCTTTAGATCGCCATTCTACGGGGCAATCCATTTAGACTTCTTTTTAACCGGCTGATGTCCCAGTTCGTTGCTTATAGCCATAAGATCATCTACCACATCGCACGTCCATTGAACTGACTGCGAGATCGAGCGTTGAATGCCATCATGCTTTCTAGCATTTCTCTTGGCCCACACTGCCCATGCCCCACATAAAATGACAGGTCGGTCAGCTGCCTTTACCCTGTCTCCCTCGACCAAGTCACTAGCCCATGAGTTCGGATGGACCTCTGGGACCTTGACTCCCACCTTTTTGTATAATTCAGCCCAAAACATCTTCGCCCATGTGCATTTGAAAAGAGCGTGGAAGATTGATTCAAAACAGCCACAGCTATCACAATAAGCTGTCCTCTCAATATGGCGATCAAAGAGCACACCTTTTGTTGGAATAAAATTATTGATGACTCTCCACCAGAAATTTTTCACCTTTGGCGGTATGTAATTTTTGAGAGATTTTCCCACAATTGCGAATCTGAGCCACTAGAAGAAGCAGTGTGGTACGCACTGTCATAATGTACCAACGTTTTATAGGCCGACCTGAGAGAGAAAAATCCGAGTCTCTCAGGCAGCCAAGCCCATGTATCCTCCATCATCATCCCCACAGGTATCCTAAGCACTGCCTCGGCATAGGAATGAATAAAATTTGTTCGTACTTTCTCTTCAATCCACTCACCCGTAACCGGATGTAACAGCTCTTCCACCGTGGTCACCGTACTCCCCTCCTCCCTTCTCATAGGCTTCTTATTGGGATTCTCCGGGATCCATGGATCATCCCACACATCAATAGAAGTGCCATCGCCAACTCTCTTAATGAGTCCTAAATTCAGCGTTTCTCTACCATGCAATATAGCTCGCCTAGTATGGGATGACCCCTTCTTCCTAGTAGCCTTCATAAACTCAACATTACGAAAATATTTGCCTTTCAGAACTCTAGCACACGGAGAATTTTGGTTTGTAATCAATCTCCAACCCTGCTTAGCTAGCATTGCTTGGTTAAATTGCTCGAGGTCACGAAAGCCCATCCCACCTTCATTTTTCGGACAAGTCATATTCTTCCATTTACACCAAGCCATCCGGCGTTTATTTTCGTCACCTCCCCACTAGAACCTCGCAATGACACTACAAATCTTCTTACACAGTTTTTTTGATAACCAAAAGCAGCTCATAGAGTATGTTGGTATGGCCTGACACACTGCTTTAATAAGAATTTCTCTTCCCGCACTGCTCAAATACTGAGAAACCCAACCATTGACCAACCTCTTGATTTTTGTTAGAATACTCTCAAAATTTTCATCGGATGATCTCCCCAAAGCAATTGGGAGTCCTAAGTATTTTTCACCGAGGGCTTCAGTTTGTATATTCAACGTTGCGAGAACCTCCTATTTTGCCTCAGTTGTACAATTGGCCAATTGCTACTAAAAAAGATTGTCGATTTTGATTTATTTACCATCTGTCCTGATCCATGAAGATAAGTGTCCAAAATCTCATTAATCCTGCTAGAACCCACACCTGTTGCTTGGGTGAAAACAATGCAATCATCTGCGAATAGCAGGTGGGAAATCCATGGAGCATGGCTACCCACCCGAATCCCCCTTGCCAGATACATTGTTCCAGCATTTTTAAGGAGAAAAGTTCATCCCTCTGAGCATAATAAAAAATAAATAAGGACTTAACGGATCACCTTGTCGTATCCCCCTCGAGGGTTTAAAGATGTCCCAAAAGACACCATTGACTCGAACCGAAAAGGATGTTGTCTCCACACACGCCATTATCCTCTTCACCCACCACTCTGTGAACCCCATTTTTTCCATAATATTCTTCAGCTATGACCACTCCACTCTATCGTAAGCCTTCGCCATGTCCAATTTAATCGCACACGCACCTGACTTTCCCTTTTTTCCTCTTCAAATAATGGATACATTCATAAGCCGTTAGTACGTTGTCGGTAATCAATCTTCCTGGAACGAATGCACTTTGCTCCTCTGAGATAATATCCTCCAGGAAAGGCCTAAGGCGAAGAGCAAGGATCTTCAAAACGATTTTGTATAAAACATTGCAAAGAGAAATCGGTCTGTATTGAGCTAGCTTCACAGGATCCTTCACTTTTGGAATCAAAACAAGAACTGTTTCATTTACCTCCTCCGGCATACTCCCTGTCTCAAAGAAGGTTCTCACCCCACAGCAAACAAAGGTCCTCAATAAGTTCCAATGCCGAATATAAAAGCCAGTCGTGAACCAATCCGGTCCCGGTGACTTGTTTGGGTGCATCATAAAGAGAGCTTTTTCGATTTCAGTATCCGAGACTCGCATGCATAGTTTCTCATTCATTTGCTCATCAACTTTCTTCTCCAAACCCTCTGTAACAGCCCCTGGATTGATGCCAATATCCCCCCTGAATAAGTCTTGATAGAACTGAATTGCTGCATTTTCTATAGCCGGTTGTGATTGCAGAAAGGAGCCATCATCTAATTGTAGACGTTTGATTTTATTTAACCGCGCTCTCTCTTTAGCTTTAGCATCAAAAAAAGTTGTATTACGGTCGCCTTCTTTAAGCCATTGAATACGAGACCGTTGTTTTGCGATGATCTCTTCTCTTGCAAGCAATTCCGATATTCTGTTTGTTAGACCTCTTTCACCACGTGAAGGACCATTCCCCAAAGACTCCGCTCTCATCCTTTCAAGTTTCTCTCGCATCACCTTTAATTGCCTCCTAACACTTCCGAATTCGCTGCGACTCCAACCTTGCAATTTCTTTCGGACATCACCCAGAGCACCTGCCACGGAAGCCGGATCGCCCGTAGTTGGCGCCCAAGCATCTTCAACCGTGGAGCCATATCTGTCATGTCTACTCCAGGCATTCTCATACCGAAAAATCCCAGTACCACTGTTTCCAATAAATTGCTCCTCCCTTTTAATCCACACAAGAAGGCCACAGTGATCGGATTCCGTAGTCTGCACATGAACCACATCTGTATTTCCGAAAATATCCAAAAACCCATTATCTCCAAATGCTCGGTCCAACCTAACTTTGATGTTTCTGTGTCCATATTGTCTGTTGTCCCAAGTATATGGCAGCCCCATAAACCCCAAATCAGAAAGGCGACACTTATCAACAGTGTCTTGAAAACTATCCATCATCCACTCTTCCCTCCTATTTCCTCCAAATTGCTCCTTCGCATCTAGAATTTCGTTAAAATCTCCTACACACAGCCACGGGCTATCAGACTCCAATCGAAGGTACTCAAGGAGTTCCCAACTTATTTTCCTCCTTGCTCTAACCGGATCGCCGTAGAACCCTGTGAACCTCCAGTCTCTCTGTCCCAATTCCTCACTTTGAATCATGACATCAATGTGTGTTCTACTATATGAATTTAAACTCACCACTGAGTCATTGTTCCAGAACAAGGCCAAACCACCACTCGATCCTTCACATTTAACCGCAAAACAATTTCGAAAACCAAATCTGAACATTGACTCCTTTGCTCTCGTATCAGAAAATTTGGTTTCCGAGAGAAAAACCAAAGAGGGGCGATGCAACTGAATGAGGTTTCTGACTTCTTGAACTGTCTCGAACCGCCCGCAGCCCCGACAATTCAAACTTAGGATATTCATTGCTCCCGGCGGTCTCCGTCGAGCGGAGCCGCCGATGTGTGATGCATGTAAAATGCATACATGAACTTTGCATGTTATTACTTGTTTTTCCTACATATTAGCAACTTATATTCATGTTTTATAATGATTTGGGGGATTTTCTAAACAATCCCCCTTCTTTTGGTTCTAACCCTGTTTTCCAGAAAACGTACTTTTTAGTGTTTCAGACTTTCCGGGAGCTTCGGGACTGCAAAAAGGGCAGGCCAAAGAGCACGGTTCAGAATTTTCGAGACGAAGACCATGGGCCAAAATAGAGGGCCAAAAGGCCAACCAGGTGGCAAAGAGGACCCTCCACGTGGCCAGATTCCTTGGTCGCGTGAGAGGCCCCCTTTTTGCCCCCGTGGCTCCGATGTCGTCGATCTTTCTTCTCCCGAGTGTCTCGTGACCTAAAAACGACTATATAAAGGGTCCCCTGGCCTTTTCGAGGAGGAGGCGGCACCGAGAGACGAAACCACGAAACAGCGAGACAGAAGGCTGCCGCCGGAGAAGATCGGAGGGGGGAAACACCGCCGGGATCACCCCCGGAGGGCTCCACCCCCCTCCGGCGTGTTCATCATCAACATCTACAGCAAGATCAGCTCCATCTCTCCACTGTAATCTCTTGGCAAACACGATGTATGATGCAATACTATATTCCCTTGATGTATTGTGTCTCCCCGTCTATGTTTGAGTAGTGAATTGTTCTTGGCAATGGTGAAATAGTTCGTTGATTGGTTGCATACAAGTTTGTTATCTTCTATGATTGTCTTTATGTACAATATATGAGTGCACGCATATGTTGGGACATGCATGTAAGGTGATCACCGGTAGCATAATGGAGTGGTGGTGACTTGGGAGTGACAGTAACCTGAGACCGAGCCACAAAGTTAAGTTATTGGGGGATATATATAGGGGACCTTAGAACGTAAGGCTATGGTGGGACTTTATGTCTTAATAAATCTTGTGCAGTCATTTACTTGGCCACATGATCCATCATAAGGGGTTGTAGATCATTTACTTGACTATACCTATTCATGGCTCCTTCCTAGAAGAAACAACTAAGACTAAAACATGTGCTTCACTAATTGTGACAACCACACGAACGAAACACCTATTGCTAGAACACTTGCTCCCTTGAGATACTTGAGATATTTGCTGCTTGCTACTTTAGAAACTTGCTTTAGGATTACTTGCATTTTAAACTTGCTTCACTAGTTACTAGACAAACCACACTCCACGTCACTTGCTTTTAATTAGTTAGTTCCTTTTAGTCAAAATTATTGCTTTGCATAAACAACCATATAAGAGGGTTATAGGGCTTTAGAGAATAGATAGCTTACCTTCAGCTCCTCGTGGGTTCGACACTCTAATACTTATCGAAAGGTACTACAATTGACCTCCTGTACTTGGGAGTCATCAAGCACTTTTCTGGCGCCGTTGTCGGGGAGCGTTGTGCTAAGCTTTTATTCTTGTTTGCATTGCATACTAACATATAAACCTAAAACACACAAAAAATTATAAAATGGAAAACAACCAAACAATTTTAGAACTGTATAATATCTACCTTGAATTAGGACATGAAGTGTTTGAGGGGAAATTGAAAAATTATTTGCACAACAATCATATTTGTGGTAGTACTAATTCTTTGAACACCTTTATTGCTAAGGAAAACCTTGAGCTTGGGGAAGTTTGTCTTGATGAATATGATATTTTTAGTCCCCCTACTATTGAGGATAAAAATGATATACTTGCTGATTCTATGGAAAGTTTTAAGCTTGGGGAAGTTAGTTTTGATGAGTATGATATTTCTAGTTCCCCAATCTTGGAGGAGAAAATTCACTTTGATGATACTATGCCTCCTATATATGACGATTGCAATGAAAATTATGAATGTTTAACTCCCACTATCACTAATGAGGATTTTACTTATCTGGAGAATAGTGATTCTTTTATGCATGTGGCTCATGATAAGAAAGTTTTATGTGATATTCATATTGTTGAATCTATTCATGATGCTACTGAAAATTATTATGAGAGAGGGAAACATGGTTACACATATTTCAACAATATTAAATTTCCCCTCTTTATGCTGAAAGTATTGAAGTTGCACTTGATCTACCCTTCTATGCTTGCTATTATGTGCTTCTTTTATTTGTTTCATTACAAAATGCCAATGCATAGGAAATGGGTTAGACTTAAAAATAAATTGTTTAATATTTTTTGGTGTGTTCCTTATGCTTTAATTTCCTATTCGGTTTGAGCACACATTTATGTCTTTACAACATGTAAAATGCCTTTACCTACTGTTATGTATCATTTAGTTTAAGATTTTCATTTTATAAAAAAATTGGGAAAGTAAATGAGAAGGATGAGTAATGGAGAAGTTGGGGTCGACCTTGAACATGTGTTGTTCATGCCAATGAAACCATTGCAAAGTCTCTATCATTAAAACTTTTTCCAAAGCTACAAACAATAAAAATATTAGTTTACTACTGTAACATCACATTTTTGTCTTATTTCTCATCTTAAATGGCAAGAATAATCTTATATGAGAGATAGGATTAAACAATAGTAATTAGCTGTCAAGAAAACAGATTCCTGAACTTCACTGCGAAAAATGTTTAAAATCACAGAAGTGGAATTTTGACCTGGTAATTTACGAAAGCAATATTTAGTTATCACTACATATTTCATTAGTTTTAAGTTTTCTGATTTGAGCAACTTAAGTGCCTCTAAAAATTCACTCTTTACGGGCTGTTCAGTTTTTGGCAGATTATGTCTTTATTTTGCATTGCTCTCATTACTTGTATTTTGTGTGGTTCTTTTGATCAAGGAGCAATGCACAACTGTAGTAACATTAGTTAATATTTAGAATCAACTCATGATGTGTCTTTGTTGTACCTATGTGAATTTTATTTATGGAGGCACTAACCCCTCTAATCAAGTTTTATGTTGAGATTTGTGTAAGAAGAATTTTTCAGGAGGAAGAGTTGAGTGAGATGAACAAAGATCAAGAGGGACAACCAATAAAGCTTGGGAATGTACCCCTGGGCTTACCCTACATGTATCAAATAAGTACAAGAATCCAAACTTGGGGATGCCGAGCCACCTCACTCCAACCATCATGATGTTAAGTAAGTAAAGCCTAGCTATAAAGAAAGCGCTTTACGGGAGGCAACCCGGTTGTTTTTGTTTGGATTTTCCTAGTGTCCTCTTGCTGTCTCAAGAGATTAGTTTTTTTGTTTTAATTCTGGAGTTTTCAATAAAGAGTCAAGTCAAACTCATTTGGACTTATAAGTTGCTATCTTAGTGCATGAAATTTCTGTTTCAGCACGAGTCTGCTCACCGTATGATTTTACGTTTTTTATTGGTATGTCGGATTGAGGTAATTTTTTAGTATGTCCTGCAACTTTTCGTCCTCTGTAAGCACAAAATTTGTCTTAATTTTTTGACTAGTCTAGCTTAGGGAAAAACGTTCGTTTTGCTGCTGTTGCTTTTCTGGACAGATTCTGGCTTCTTTTGTTTTATGCACTCTTTGGGCTTGGGAATCGAATTTCCATGATTCTTTCAAGCAAGAGAGTGAACATAAAACATAATGAACCTTATTTTATATCTACTGGAGCATTTGATTTGGAATTTTGCACAGCAAGCATGTGATTTGTTTGTCCTTGCTAATCTCACCCCACAGAAAAAGAATGGGAGAAACATGTTTTGTGAAGTTTTTTCACAGGGAATAGAGGAGCTGCGCCTCAAGACATCCAAGAATGGTGAAAGCCATAAGCTTGGGGATGTGATGAACACCCCACTGTAGCTACACTATTTTGATTAGCACACGTCTACTTTCTGTTTTTCTAAGCAAAGCATTTATCGTAGAGACTTGAAGCGTCTAGTTTTTGTTTTTATTTTTGTTTTTATAAGACCACACCCATCATTTTATATGAGATTGAGCTACTGGATTTTGGGGTTTGAATGTATTGTATGCTAGTATTATGACTTGGAATAGGGATGCCATGGTTGATTTGAAGAGCTACATATGTTTGCATGATTTATAGGCTTTTTATATGTAGAAATTTGCAATAATGTTGTCTTGAGCTATCTCTTATTCATGTCCTTGATGTTAATTGCTGGTTTATTTAGTTTGTCATGAAATGAGTAGTTCTATGGACATATGCATGCATAGTAGCTGGTCAACTATCTCCCTCTTGCTAGCCAAAAATTTAAAAATTCCAACAAGTAAAAACTTGTTTCCAACACTCCTTAGCCAAGTATTTCCAGTGAGTCCACCATATCTTCCCATTAGCCTCATTGCTATTCCGAGTATGTTCACCATGTTATTGTGTTATTTATGTTCTAAATTAAGATATTCACTTTATTAATTGCCATGTGTTGAAATTGGGATAGGACTCTCACGAACTTTTGAAGGCACACTTTACTTTTTTATGCATCTAATAAATATGACCCAATAATGGGAGCCACAAGTTTTGCGTTTGACAAGTGTGTGATTGGGAGCTAGCTATAAACGTGTATCACCGGAAAGCTTTCAACATTGCACAAAAATTTACATTTGGTTGATATCATGTACTTTTGTTTTTGGACTCCTGCCATGCCGAAATGAAATAGAGGAATAGTAAGTTTTGATGAGTAAGTATCTATATGACTAGAGAAACGCATTGGGCCGCTAACCCAAGCCATGCTTTATCATGGTGGAAATTTACTTACAGCTTGAGTGACTCTACAACACATCCTACAATAAAATAAGAAGCTATGCATAATAGTGAATGAAAATAAAAAGGATGATGAGTCTACTCCGTTTGTTTGTCTTGTCATTGTGACATGGGTTTGTTTCCATGTCATGGGGCAAGAGGTACCTCTTTGCGGTTCTCTAGGATGTCATTAATACTTATTATGATTGTACAAAGCTTATTAGGAATCTTAAGTTGAGTAATCATGGAGTAGATTTTCACACTCACGGGGCATGAGGCTTTCAACCACCTTGTCATTCACATTACTTCAACATTCACCATTTAAGATGCTAGTGATAAAGGGCAATGAGAGTCCTAGATCAATGGATACCACATTTCAATTAGTAATTTTAGTTGAATAATTTAGAGGCTAAATAAGACTTGATCATGTTTTACCTCTACTCAATTTTCTCCAAAGTGTCCACCATATTTTCTATTTTCCATTATGCTATTCTTTGAGCAATATAGGATTTTATTTTTCATTTTGTGTATGCATTTGGTCCATAGTGCTTTTATTTCATTATACACTTTGTGAACTTTTATGAAGCATATTTGATTGCATATTTGATATTTCTTACAACATGAATTGTATAGTGCTACTCATTTCTAGTATTAATCATTTGATTATATGTAGCATGAATAATCCTCCTTCATATCCCATGATTGTTTCAATATGCAAAGTCCATGTTAGTTTTATCACCTTCATACTCGAGGACGAGCATGGGTTAAGCTTGGGGATGTTGATGCATGTAAAATGCATACATGAACTTTGCATGTTATTACTTGTTTTTCCTACATATTAGCAACTTATATTCATGTTTTATAATGATTTGGGGGATTTTCTAAACAATCCCCCTTCTTTTGGTTCTAACTCTGTTTTTTCAGAAAACGTACTTTTTAGTGTTTCAGACTTTCCGGGAGCTTCGGGACTCCAAAAAGGGCAAGGCCAAAGAGCACGGTTCAGAATTTTCGAGACGAAGACCATGGGCCATAGTAGAGGGCCAAAAGGCCAACCAGGTGGCAAAGAGGACCCTCCACGCGGCCAGATTCCTTGGCCGCGTGAGAGGCCCCCTTTTTTCCCCCGTGGCTCTGATGTCGTCGATCTTTCTTCTCTCGAGTGTCTCGTGACCGAAAAACGACTATATGAAGGGTCCCCTGGCCTTTTCGAGGAGGAGGCGGCGCCGAGAGACGAAACCACGAAAAAGAGAGACAGAAGGCTGCCGTCGGAGAAGATCGGAGGGGGGAAACGCCGCCGGGATCACCCCCGAAGGGCTCCACACCCCTCCGGCGTGTTCATCATCAACATCTACAGCAAGATCAGCTCCATCTCTCCACTGTAATCTCTTGGCAAACACGATGTATGATGCAATCCTATATTCCCTTGATGTATTGTGTCTCCCCGTCTATGTTTGAGTAGTGAATTGTTCTTGGCAATGGTGAAATAGTTCGTTGATTGGTTGCATACAAGTTTGTTATCTTCTATGATTGTCTTTATGTACAATATATGAGTGCACGCATATGTTGGGGAATGCATGTAAGGTGAGCACCGGTAGCATAATGGAGTGGTGGTGACTTGGGAGTGACAGTAACCTGAGACCGAGCCACAAAGTTAAGTTATTGGGGGATATATATAGGGGACCTTAGAACGTAAGGCTATGGTGGGACTTTATGTCTTAATCAATCTTGTGCAGTCATTTACTTGGCCACATGATCCATCATAAGGGGTTGTAGATCATTTACTTGATTATACCTATTCATGGCTCCTTCCTAGAAGAAACAACTAAGACTAAAACATGCGCTTCACTAATTGTGACAACCACACGAACGAAACATCTATTGCTAGGACACTTGCTCCCTTGAGATACTTGAGATATTTGCTGCTTGCTACTTTAGAAACTTGCTTTAGGATTACTTGCATTTTAAACTTGCTTCACTAGTTACTAGACAAACCACACTCCACGTCACTTGCTTTTAATTAGTTAGTTCCTTTTAGTCAAACTTATTGCTTTGCATAAACAGCCATATAAGAGGGTTATAGGGTTTTAGAGAATAGATAGCTTACCTTCAGCTCCTCGTGGGTTCGACACTCTAATACTTATCGAAAGGTACTACAATTGATCTCCTGCACTTGGGAGTCATCAATGTGCTATCATTTGAGCTTGCAGTATTTCCTTCTCCGGTCTTCTTTGATCTTTTCTTCTCCCTAGACATGATATACCCTTGAGAAGAAGGGGGTATAAGGTCTCCTCTACCACTATTCATACTTTCTCCCTGATCCGAAATTGACCCCCCCTCACCTCTAGCCTCAGTATCAAAGAGCAATTTTTTTGAGGTGTTAACCCTTGCAATGGCCACACCGTCATTGTCTTCCTCCATAATATCACCCTGTTTTTTCAGTGGACTAGATGCCGTATCACTAATTTCTTCATCGGTTTCTAGATCCTCCGATCCCCTTTTGCGAGCATAGGGGATATTGGCAGTCTGTCGCCAGCCTCTTCCTGCAGTTCTCCCTGACATCCCTCCTCTCACATTGAATTGTCCCGTCATAACCCTCCTTGTTGCCAACAACCATTTGCCATATTGAATAGAGCTCTCTTCATGAACGCCATCTCCACACTCCTCTAGATCATGTCCCATAATACCGCAAACATCGCAGAAGAAACCAATTTTCTCGTACTTCACTTTGAGGAGTATTCTTTCTTGTCCACCAATATTAAGTGGCACTACCCGGATCATAGGGTTGTTCACATCAATACTCTCCCTTACTCGTACATAATCCCCCTCAAAGTATCTAGTAGGCTTCATCTCCACGCTTGATACTTTTCCTATCCTTCTTGCCAATTGATCCACCACTCGGTTTACACGATATAACTCCGGGATCGCATGGATCTGCGCCCAGACAAGTGTCCTCTCAAGTTTCACCTCCTTCGGATCACATAAGCCATCATATTCACTTATAACAACCACTAGATTTTTGAATAACCACGGCCCCTGATTCATCACTTTGTTCCAGTCCCCCAGGTAGAAAAATTTGAATGTAAAGAGGTTATCATCAACCTCCCGAAGCTCTGGATCATAGGCCAATCCCCAAATACCTCTTAGGGTTTCAAACAACGTTGAAGCACTAATCGATTTCCTTGTATGGACTTTTCCCACGGCCAGCCACCGTGCTTGTTTCTTAAGATCTTGGGGTTCCTCGACCCCGATGAGCACATCATCCAACTCGCCCTCCCGGAGATCCAAGTTTTGCATGGCTTTGGACAGTGCCTCGTCTCCCTCCTTCTGCCTGCTTCCACTGCCTCCCCGAGATTCCGCCATGGCGCGTCTAGTTTGAGACACGAGATCGGTTCACAGAGACCCTAGTCGCCTCGACTTTTTGCCTGTTCCACGAGCAGGCCCTCCCCGTGATGTTGTAGAGATTCTCCTTCCACCCAGGCGGATCCCTGTATGGATCAGAGTCAGAATTCCTCACAGATCTCACCCCGGAGACGTAATCGCCGGAGGAGTAAAAAACCCTAGTTTCCTAGGTCTTCCGTATTTCCTTGGTATTCAGGCATTTGTAATTCGATGGCACACGTTAGATACGCACTGGACAGCATTTTCACGCTAATGCTAATGTTTCGTGTAAAAGCATGCCAGACCCATGAAGTATTGTATTTGAGTGTCGGGTATATTTGATTGTCGGGCTAGTTCAAGTGCCGGCAACCGAGGGATTGCAAGCGTGAAACCAGCTTGCACTGGATTGTTCAGGCCTTGTTTGGTGGAGGAGTTTTGACGGGTTTGTCCGTGTACAATCCCAGTTCACATTAAAACCACTGTAAAATGCTAGTGGGCTGTTTGGTGGACTG
This sequence comes from Alopecurus myosuroides, assembly GCA_028641055.1. Lineage (NCBI taxonomy): Eukaryota > Viridiplantae > Streptophyta > Magnoliopsida > Poales > Poaceae > Alopecurus > Alopecurus myosuroides. The sequence goes on along the minus strand of CM054060.1, from coordinate 5,613,654 downwards.
GTTTTGGCCGGGCTTAAAATCTGAAGGCACGTCGGGTCTACCCGTGTCTCCTAGACGCTCCTAAGTCCTACCCTCCCCCTCGCGTTTTATCGTTGGCAGCTTTCCAAAGTGCTCGGAGCGACGCCCTGCGCTAGAAGCGATTCCCTATCTACCTCACACCAAACGAAAATGTTGAGAAAGAAAACGGCACCACTACGTAACCGGCTGGATGGCAACCGTCGTCTACAACCAACCTTTAGTTCCGCACGTTTTCATTGTGTCCAAACTATCAGTGGCAACTGCCGACTCCTTGTAAACGGGCGCCTCTTCGAGGCATCTCAAAACCTTGTATAAATAGGGCTATGCCTAGATCAATGAGAACACAAGTTTCATTCCATTCTAACACGTTAACAGCAGTGGCTCGGCCGAGAGCTCTGCAAGGAATCACATGAAAAGGAGAAGAACGGAAAAAGGGGAGGTAAGAACAATGGCAGTGATGAACCTGCACACCCTGACTTCCGCGTTCTTTCGATTCCTTGACCGCGAGGGTCGTCGTCCGATCCTCGCACATCGCCATCGCCTCCGTCGCCGGGGACTGGGTTCATGAGTCCAATTTAAGATTTCTAGTACTTGTGCAACTGATAGTACTCTAGTCAAGTACTTGTGATGTTTTACATCATATTATGTCTATAAATGACTATATGTTCTATGTGTTTGCATTTTGCAATCCCTATAACATATATATATCGTCCGATCTCTCGTTCTCATTCATGTAGGAAAACATGACCGTTAAAGAATTTGAAGAGCTTGCGCTCGACGGACATAGCTACCCTACATGGGCTATGGATGTTAAAGTTAGTCTTTCATTCTATGGAATTGTAGCTGCACTCATACCACCTGAGAATCCTCCTCAGCAGGGAGTTGCAAAATTAAATGAGAAACAAAAATATGGTGCCTTATACATTATAAGAAACCATATTCATCCAGATCTGAAGTCTGAATATTTAATAGAGGAATCTCCAAGAAATATGTGACAATCACTCAAAACTAGATATGAAAGGCAAAAGGCAGTTATACTACCTGAAGCTACTCATGATTGGACCCATTTATGACTCCAGGACTTCAAATCCGTCGAAGCTTATAATCATGAGGTTCACAAGATTTGCTCAAAGTTGCGCTTTTGCGAGAAGAAACCATCAGAAGTGGAGAAGATAGAAAAGACTCTATCAACTATGCTCCCTCTGATAGGATCCTACAACGATAATATCGTGCCAGAGATTACCAAGTTTATTCTGAACTTATACATGTGCTCCTCTAGGCAGAAAAACATGAAGAGCTTGTTTTAAAGAATAGTCATGAACGCCCAGTTGGGGCAGCCCCTCTACCTGAGGTACATGCAAATTTTCAGAATAAAACGAAGTTCAATGGCTCTTTCAAAGGTCATAACAAGAACTTTAAGGGTAAACAAATTGTATAAAACCTTGTATAAAAATGTTCAGCTTTAAAAATCGTGTAAATTTTATTTTTCTTCGAATTTCAATTTAGTTTGGATTTAAAAAATTCATACTTTGAACTCTAAAATTGTTCAAATAAAAAATTCGAATCAAAAGTTTTTAAATTTGTTCTTAGTTGGATTTTTTTGAAAATGTTTAGATTTTTAGAAAAGATATTCATATTGGTTTATAATATATTATTTTTATGTAATATACCGAAGACAAATTCCGTTCTTGTCGTGATCGCTACCACATCTTTTACTAGTTCTTGTTAGGCCCTTATATTTCTTGTATTGTGTTGCTTTGTATGACAATTTATACCAACCAATTTGGTATCAAAATACCCAAATAATACTTCATTAACTAGCAATACATATGTAACTTGTATATCAAGCATATACTACTGAGCTAGACTTTTCCAGTTATTTTCTTTTCTGCCATATACCTTTTGTAATTCTATATTCTATACTCCTGAGATGCCCCTATTTGGCACCGGTGGGGCCTAAGCCAGGGTGAATCTTTACCGCCGCAGTTGTTTGTGCTTGTTATGCGCACGCTAAACAGGTTGCTGGTTAGAGCCGCAGAGTTGGGGATCCTCCATAGGCTATCCCGATAGAACTCGATCACTTCGGTCTCGCTCTAAGCGGACGACGTGGTCATCTTCTGCCACTCCAAGTCTGAGGAGCTACGTGCGATCCGTGAAATACTCGCGTTGTTTCGGGATACTTTGGGCCCGCGAACCAATTTCGCAAAATGCTCGATTTCCCCAATTGGGTGTTCGGACAAGGAGCCTGCTCTCGCAGCAGCTACCATGGAGTGTCATATAGCTCCCTTCCCGGTGAAATACCTTGGGATCCCTCTGGGGATCTGTAGGCCATCCGGTGAATCGCTCCAGCCTATCATTGGTAGGTTGGCGGACAAGCTTCCCTCTTGAAAGGCCACTATGATGCCAAAGGAGGAGCGGCTCGCGCTGATCAAAGCGTTACTAGTGGCGACCCCCCTCCATCAGCTCATGGTGTTGAGCGTCAATAAGAAATACCTGAAGAAAATGGAGAAGATTTTCTGCAGCTTTCTTTGGGTGGGTCAGGCTGAGGCCAAGGGGGGCACTGCCATGTCAACTGGGCTTGGGTATGTCGGCCGCTGTACCTGGGCGGCCTGGGCATCCTGGACCCGTTCCGAACCTTCGTTAGCCTCCGATTGTGCCGGCTATGGTGGAAGAGCACCGACGCTGACAGACTATGGGAGGACCTAGATATGAAATTCTCCAAGGTTGAGAGTGAAATCTTCGAGGCCTCCACGGAAATGTCCTTGGTCGATGGCTCGGAGGAGCTGTTCTGGGTGGATAAATTGATGGATGGATGGAAGATCGCTTAAGGATTTAGTGTCGGCTTTGTTCGCGCTTATCCCGAAGAGGCGCTGAAAGCGCCGGATGGTGAGGGAGGCACTTCTAGAGCGCAGATGGATTGGGGACATTGCTGGGACATGCACCCCCTCGCCCTTTGGCAGTATGTGCAGACTTGGAGGCTCGTTAAACGGATTCAACTGTCTGTGGCGCCAGATAGGTTGCTCTGTTGATGGACAAAGGACACTCAATATTCGTCGAAATCATGCGAGGAGGCCTTATTCTTTGGTGCCATTGAATCCCCAAGCTGGAAGCTCACCTGGAAAACCTAGGTCCCGCCTCAGGTGAAGTTCTTTGTGTGGCTCGCCTGCATGGACCGTTGTTGGACAGGGGAGAGGCTTGCGAGCCGCACCCTGCCTCATCCTGCGCGCTTCCCCCTGTGTGACCAGGTTCTTGAGTCAATGTCCCACATCCTCACAGGTTTCTCTTTCTCCCGGACGCTTTGGTTCGAGGTGCTATCATGGATTCGATATACCTTCACGCCCCCATTTGTCAATGACGATTCGTTGGATGGTGGTCTCTGACCCTGCATTCCACACCTCTTCTGCTATGTAAAGGCACTTCAACGCTTATCATGCTTACGGCTGGGTGGATATGGAAATAACGTAATTCAACAGTTTTCGATAATGCAAACCCATCTGCCAGCGCTCTTTTGGCAACCATCAAATCGGAGGCTCGCGACTAGGCGTAAGCGGGGGCGAAAGGGCTCGGTCAGCTCCTTCCCTAGTCTAGGGCTTAGTTCCCTGGGTTGTGTTGTACCGTGTGGGTGGCCTCCTTGTAGGCTTGTACATAAACCATCTTTCTATCGATGCAATGAAACGCAAAGCTTTTGCGTTTTCGCGAAAAAGGTTCATGCTTGCTAGCTCGGTCTCCAGTGCGCCACACATCTCTTTGGTCCGATGATGGACAAGGATGCGCACCGTATAGTGGTCCATGACATAGAGCATGCCATCTCCGATTGGCTTCTTCACTTCATCTACATGGATTTGATGTTGTTGTGTAGCATTAACCAAAAAAGAAGCTTATTACGGTGCTGCATGATTTAACATTTTCTAGTCGTGGCGGATGTAGAAAGAGGAGGATGAGCTCCGTGGAAGAAGAAGAAGAAGAAGAAGAAGAAGAAGAAGAAGAAGAGGAAGAAGAAGAAGAAGAAGAAGAATACTACGAAGAAGAGCGAACTGAACACATAAATCAGCTGGCTTACGTACCCCAGCAAGGAAAAGCGATAACAGTAAAAGCGAACGAGTATCCTGAAATAGTACACGGCTAAATCTTGCCAAACATGGTACACAACTTCATTAAAACGACACCGCGCTGGAAATTTCCGGCGAGCCGGGCCGGAAGTTCCGAAAGAGGTCACGCTCATGTGTGCATACTTGTCGGCAGGTCACTCAAGGAAAAAAAAGGAAACTAGGACATGGTACTCCACACCTCGATGTTGGTCGAATGGAGGGGGAGGGGCAGCTTGTTTTGGTAGTATGAACTTCTTTTGTTATCTTGTACTACATATTAACCTTTTCTTGTCAGTGAAAATGATAGACCCTTCCCCTTGTTTAGGGGAAAAGGGAAAACAAGGAAAAAGCCTCTAATGCCACGTTACAAAATGCTGAGCACCTCATAAAAATGTTTTTGTTTAGCAATTCTCGTGCGGTGAAAAATGTCCTTCTCTTTATAAAAAAAAAGTGTTCTGTTGCATGTGCAAACCCGTGGGACCATAGACCTTGCACACAAAAAAATCCTAGTTCTCCCGTCCACTTGACGCGCTCCACCGCGAGGAACTCCGGCAGGTGCTCCCGCCGGCCAGAACCTCGATCGCCCGCCGCCACCGCCCAGCACAGCTAAATCTTGTCAAGTTTACCCCGCAGAACTTGATTTCATTTCCAAATCTCTGCCTTTTTTTTCCTCCGACAAATAACTGATCCTGTACTAGGTCAATGAATTCCTCAAGCAAATTTGCCATGAAGGCAGGCACCATAATAAGCTTATAAATAGATGCCTAAGACAGTAAGATTCAGACACGGAGCCAAGATGGAATTTCGCAGCGTATTTTATCTAATTTTCAGTAAAAGACACTTTCTCCAAGTTGAGCACATGCCACAACTTAGTACAGCAAGTTGAGTGCTAGACAATGTGAACTCTGAACACACAGTTGTGACATCTGCTTAGCCCCCTAGTGTGAGTGGTTCAGCATTGCGGTCACTGCATTTCTCAGATCCTACAGCCGCACAGTAATCATCGATCGCGAGACCGAGTTGGAGTACCTGCACCGTGTTTCGTCCAGGACTCCAGGTGCTGCTTCACAACTTTATCCTGCACACGCAGATCGATGCTAACAGAGGACGGAAGACATAGGACAGCCTCGACGAGGGTCGGAACCTAAGGACAGACCTCTGCACACGCATGGACAGACCTGAAGAGCACCTAAGGACAGAGCAGGCATCGGACACCGCCTGGGGGCGATCATGGAGCAGCTTCAGTCAGCCAGCGACAACGTCTTCAAGGAGTTGGCAGGCAGCCCCAAAAGCCTTGCTATTTTCATGGAGCTGAGCAGGAGCAGGGGCGGCGAGATCTGAGCTGGAAACGACGGCGTGAGCAAGGACGTTGATGCTTGACTCTTTACCGTATTATGGTGATGTGAGATTCACAGATCACGCTCTGCTTTGGCTGTTCCATGCGTGCAGCGAACATACACGAGGGAGGGCAGGACGAACGTACCGGAGAAGCTGCCGATCGTCAAGGCCGCCGCAAGGCAACCTCATCTCATGCATGCCGCACAACGTCGCTTGCCACCCACGTGATCCCCAATGGATTTTTCACCATGTTGTTTGTTGTCGCTCCAGAGCTGGGTGTCTCGCGCAAGGACATAAGGGGTTGCAGAAGAAGAACATTGATCAAGCTCGACTTGTCCTCGCAACAATCTCGGGTTCAAGACTAGCGCTCTGCCATGCCAGCCGCCGACGGGACGGGTTATACTCGAGACGCATGACTCATCCTCAAGTCAAGATCGTGTTGCCCGTCATGGGCGTCGCTCTGTGCTTGCCGGTGCATCCTCGATGGCGTGCAGAGAAGACGAGGGACGAACGTGCCGTGGCCGGAGAAGCTCCGCCGACAGGTTATACTCGAGATCCTCAAGATCGTATTGGCCATCATATTCATGGGCGTCGCCCTGTGCTTGCCGGTGCATCCCCGTGAATATCACGGACGCGCCAGGCCCCACTGCTTCGTGGCCATGATTGAACATGGTGCGTTGTGATCACTAGCCTGAAATTCTTACGATGTGTCTGCCGTGTTCCATGTTTGTGATCGACGGCCGGGACTCTGCCGGCCGGAGTTGGTCGCGGCCGCGTTGCAGGAGAGTCCTTGAAGAAGGCAGCCGGATGTTGCAGTGGGGCTGGAAGTGCTCATCTGCCATTCGCGGCTCGCCGTGCTGCAAGCGAAGGTGTGCCGGCGTCCATCCGCTTCTTGTCCCTGTCGTACGTGGCTCACACGGACACGACGATCTCGTGCTCCTGCTGCGCCGGCACGTCGTTCCTTCAGCGCCACCGTCGCGAGTACGTTGCTGCCGCCGTTCCACGCCGGCGCCGTGGATCATGTACAGCCTTCTCCCGGCTGCCTTGCCCGCCTCGCGCGTTAGGTGCATGCGGTCGCGATCATATGCTGGACGACAGAAAAAATGACGAGAAATTCATGTTGAAATTAATTAAAATTTGCACCGAAAATTTGATGCCAAAATTTTCGGTGTCATAGCTAGCAACTCGATGCAGGAACAAAATAAAAAACAAAAGGCCCTAGCCCGGGTGAGGCAGGGTCTAAGGTCAAGGAACCTGATGCGTGGCAGCCATCAAGCCGTCGGCTAAGCTCGAGAGACGGCACAGCGCAAGCACCAGATCTTCCTTCCCGTAGGCCCTGAACCAACACACCCGGGCGGCCGGGCCCCACAGTGCAGTGGACGCATAGGTTGTCCCAGAGTAGTAAGCGAACAGTTTCCAGGAATTGCGATGGATGAGCTGCCGCCGGGTATATAAGCTGCTCTCTGGTTCGCTCAATTGGCGAGGTGGGACTAAAAACGCTCGTCCCTCCCCGCTGTGGACAATCGGTAGATAACAAATGGGCTCAATCTCTCAGTTGGGCCGGCTTCTGTGCTATTCACGATAATATAGCTAGCTAGCCCAGGATCCAAATATGGTTTCCAGCGCGCCAACGTTTGGAGTCCAGGTCCTTCGACGCGTGGCCGGGTCGAATATGTTGCCGATGAACCAAGTGCATGTCGTCTGCAGGAGCAGCAAAAGGAGAATAAAAAAAAAAACTGCATTTCCCATTCCTCCAGCTGCAAAGCAAAAAAAAATGGATCGAGACTGAGTTGGTGCTTCTTCCACTCACGGTCGAACCTGAAAAAACGCACACGAAATTCAGAGCAGAGATGCAGAACAGAGCAAGGGCGGCGCTGACCTGAGGAGGGCACCACCTTGACCTTGTGATCGCGTACGCCTTCTTCCCCTCGCCGCCGCCATGGTCGCCCACCAGCACCACGTTCCCTTCCTCTACTTGTGCTGCTCGTCGCTGTTGATGCCCGAGCACGTACGCGCTGTTGGGCAGATCCATCTGCTGGTTAAGGATTTGGATGCGTGGCCTTGTCACGGATCGGTGGCGATTCTGGTTGGCGTGAGAGCCACCGGGTTGGTGCAAGAGCAAGACGTACGGTACGTGTCCGTCCAGCGACGGTGTAGGAGAGGAGGGAAGAAGCGTGCTAACGCGTACGGACAAACGGCTTCTCGCTCGGCCGGGTTTATTTCCGTTTTCGGCGAACGGCATGTCTTCGCCGCGCGCGGACGTGGGACCAAATTATTTCGACGCCTCTTCCTCGCCAGTTGTGCATTACCAATTGTGCCTCACTAGCAATAGTTGGATTTTTTTTTTACATGTTTAGATTTTTAGAAATGATATTCAGATTGGTTTATAATATATTTTTTGTTATGTAATACTGCACCCAAGACAAATTTAATTCAAAAACTCCATATCATAAAAAAAGGGCTGCAATTCTCTAAAAAAAAAATGTCGCCCCTCACCTGCCATGCATAACCACACGCCCTACTTTGAGTACACTCTCCTATACAACGTTCATCCCACTTATGATCACGTAGATCGAGAGACAATGAGCAATAGAGAGGCCCCCGTCCCCTCCGTCCCCGAACACCTCCTCCCCCGAGTCCCCTACCGCCGCTGGGTTCGTCGTAGGACCTGGCCGCGTGGCAAGCCGGTGGTGCTTGCGGCCTTCTCTTCGCCAAGATTGGATCGTTGCAACGGCGACTCGTCCTAGCCTGATCTGCAGCACTGGTGCGGGTAAGCGGCGACCTGGGACGGCATGCTGGTGACGTATGCGGCGGGCCAGTGGCGGCGGCGGGTGGGCGCATCAGACCCAGATGGGTTTTTCGGCGGCAGACCGCCTCGCCTTTCCTCCTCGGGTCAACGGCTCGTTTCTAGGGCTGGTCTCGCAACAGGAGGACGACGGTGGTGGTGGCCTCCTCCTTCGTCGGAGGGGGTCGGACCGATTCCGATGGCGTGGCATGGCGGAGATGGTGGGACGCCACCGGTCGCCTTCGACGCTAGGCGGCATGTTATTTGCATGCCATATGCTACATGTTTCCCTTACACTTTATGCCATTGTATCGATTTTCTAGGACTAACCTACTGACAAGATGTCACAGAGCCAATTCCTGTTTTCTGTTGTTTTTAGTTTCAGAAAAGTTGTTCTGGAAATATTCTCGGAATTGGACGATTCAAAAGCCAGAAGTATTAGAATTCCCGGAGGGTCAAGGAAGTCCAAAGGAGACCCAGAGGGGGGGGCTAGAGCCCCCACACCATGCCTGGGCGCGGGTGACCCCCTAGCGGAACCTAGGGGTGGTGTGGGCCCCTCGGGAGCCCACCGCCATCGCCATTTCGCCTATATATGCCCCTCGATGCATAAAGCCAAAAGAGATCGGCCTCCTTCCACGAAAAGTTCTGTAGCTCCGCCGCCGCCGTTGACAAGTTTTGGGGGACAGACATCTCTGTTCCGGCACCCTGCAGGGATAGGGAAGTGCCCCCGGAGCCATCTCCATCGACTCCACCGCCATCTTCATTACCATTGATGTCTCATATGATAAGGAGGGAGTAGTTCTCCCCGAGGGCTGAGGGATCTACCGGTAGCTATATGTTTCATCTCTCTCCCATGGTGTGATCTTGATGTGATCATGAGCTTTGTAATCTAGTTGAATAAGTAGATGTTGCTCTTCATCTGTTATGCTAATCAAGTAGTCTTTTTATGAGATATTCGTAGATACTTTGATCACGGTGTAAAGGCGACAGTGTGTGCACCGTGTGGTTTAGCATGATATTTATATTTTGTGTTGGATAACCCAATGAAATTGTGGCGTTTGTTTAGTACTAATTTGGGGCGCTCATAGTGACAGCGTGGGGTGACCTATAGAGGGAATACATACTTGAGGAGTGTTGTTACAGCCTTACGCATGGATTGGTGTTCGTTATTCGACCAAAGACTGGTTCGGACTAGCACAGTGAAAAGAGCTATTTATGCATTCAATTATGTTATTATTGCTGAGAGTGTTCACTAGTGAAAGCATGATCCTTAGGCCTTGTTTCTAAGCATCGAAACACCGTTTACAACCTGTTCTGCTACAAGTTTGCTTGCTGCCATTTTTGTTTCAGATTGCAATTACTACTTATACATTCATATTACTTGTATTTCACTATCTCTTCGCCGAACTAGTGCACGTATACAACTGAAAATTGTATTAGGTGTGTTGGGGACACAAGAGACTTCTTGTATCGTAATTGCAGGGTTGCTTGAGAGGGATATCTTTGACCTTTTCCTCCCTGGGTTCGATAAACCTTGGGTGATCCACTTAAGGGAAATTTGATGATGTTCTACAAACCTCTGTACTTGGAGGCCCAACACTGTCTACAAGAATAGAACCGTGTGTAGACATTGATGGCTAGGTTGAGACTCCAAGTGCAGAGTGTGTAGCTAGTGGCAAGCCTTATTCCCCACAGGGTGACTCGAGGGTTTATATTGAACTCTTGGGGAGCCAGTATTTCAGCAGTTGTCTTCCAAGCTTCCTCCAGGATCCTGCAAACAAGTAGAGAATTTTGTTCCCTCAACCTCACCAAGTGGTTGTCAAGCATAAGGTGTGAGACTTCTAAATTGCAATGCAAAATTGAAAGTAAATGTGCAATAATTAAATCTACTACTAAATGCAAATGAGAAAATAAATATGCAATGGATTGTTTTTGTATTTTTGTGATGCAAGTGGTGATGGAGATAATGTAAATTTGAATTGGAGATGCAAGTAAAGTAAAGTGCAAGTAAAGTAAATTGCAGCAAAGTAACTAGAGTGTTTTCTTATAATTAGAATAGGACCGGGGTTCATGGTTTCACACGTGCATTCTCTCAAATAAAGTGGTAGACGGTGGACATAAAGAATTACATGTGAGATTACAATAACATGTTTAACATTGAATACTTTCATATGGGCATCACGTTCTAGCATAGAGATCTCTACGGTCATATTGACCCCTCTTATACTCCACCAAGACGCGAAATAAATCATAACACCTCGATAATTAAGGAAAAACCAGAGTATAGCTTTAAACAATGTGACATAAAGTTGAAGTAAGAACTTGCTAGATCTAGTCATGGAGATGTTGGGAATATGCCCTAGAGGCAATCATGTATGATGTAATTCCCACTGTATTCATAAAGTTATTAAGTTGTCCTTGTTTTGAACATCTGATATATGTCATTGAATATGTGATTCGATTGTGGAACTATATATTCATGTTGTTCATACTAGATTGTGCTTGGTCATTTAGGTTGAGCTGGACACACACCCTAGACTAATGTGAGTGTTGGTTGATGACACGGTTCCACTTGTCATGGGCATGGTGATGCCATTCCAACATTCACGGACTTGGCTAAAGAGTTTAGCAAGTCGGACTGACCCACAATGAGATGCAACGAGTAAGTCGTCATTTGCATGTCTCAATCAATGTAATCCTTAGACTTGAGGTTGTCGCACAATCCGAGTTGTGGATCACCGACTTAGGTTCTGTCAAACGTTGTTCTGTGACAAGGCAACTATAAAGGCAATGTTCGGGTCGAATGAGAAGCAAGCTGCGTGATGTGGATAATCAAGATGGGATTTTGCCCCTCCGATTGGAGAGATATTCTCTGGGCCCTCTCGAGTGATATGATTCATGAAGCATGGCCATGCGCGACTCAGTTAAGTGTTAACTGTGTCGGTTGACTAACAGTTAGTCAGATGAATCACATATCACGGATCGAGAAGAGAGTTGAGCTATTTAAGGGATGACGATAAATCGCCTATAGCTCGACAAGGTATATCGTGAGGCAAAAGGGACTAAGATGAATATCACATTGAAAGGTATGTCGTCATGACTCAATGGTACTTGGGAGTCGGAACGTTCTGCTAAGAGCCGCTACCGATTGATCGATTGGGAGTTGGACTCCAATCGTGTCCAAGTCGCCATGAGCCTGCAGGGTCGCACACTTAAGAGCGGGAGCAAGTATTGGTCGGGTTGGACCCGAACCGGAAATGGACTGGTTTTGTGAGTCGGACTCATAGAGGGAATGGGCCACAAGTGTTGTGAAGCCCATTACCATACACTATATAAAGAGGGGCGCAGGTTGCCCAGCGGGCACGTTAGTCCACTCTCCCATGCGTTGGGAACCCTAGCCCCACTCAGTCCAGCCGCCGCACCGGACCTAGCAGTTCCCAACTTATTTTCCTCCTTGCTCTAACCGGATCGCCGTAGAACCCTGTGAACCTCCAGTCTCTCTGTCCCAATTCCTCACTTTGAATCATGACATCAATGTGTGTTCTACTATATGAATTCAAACTCACCACTTAGTCATTGTTCCAGAACAAGGCCAAACCACCACTCGATCCTTCACATTTAACCGCAAAACAATTTCGAAAACCAAATCTGAACATTGACTCCTTTGCTCTCGTATCAGAAAATTTGGTTTCCGAGAGAAAAACCAAAGAGGGGCGATGCAACTGAATCAAGTTGTTGACTTCTTGAACTGTCTCGAGCCGCCCGCAGCCCCGACAATTCAAACTTAGGATATTCATTGCTCCCGGCGGTCTCCGTCGAGCGGAGCCGCCAATGTGTGATGCATGTAAAATGCATACATGAACTTTGCATGTTATTAATTGTTTTCCTACATATTAGCAACTTATATTCATGTTTTATAATGACTTGGGGGATTTTCTAAACAATCCCCCTTCTTTTGGTTCTAACCCTGTTTTCCAGAAAACGTACTTTTTAGTGTTTCAGACTTTCCGGGAGCTTCGGGACTCCAAAAAGGGCAAGGCCAAAGAGAACGGTTCAGAATTTTCAAGACAAAGACCATGGGCCAAAGTAGAGGGCCAAAAGTCCAACCAGGTGGAAAAGAGGACCCTCCACGCGGCCAGATTCCTTGGCCGCGTGAGAGGCCCCCTTTTTGCCCTCGTGGCTCCGATGCCGTCGATCTTTCTTCTTCCGAGTGTCTCGTGACCTAAAAACGACTATATAAAGGGTCCCCTGGCCTTTTCGAGGAGGAGGCAGCGCCGAGAGACGAAACCACGAAACAGAGAGACAGAAGGCTGCCGCCGGAGAAGATCAGAGGGGGGAAACGCCACCGGGATCACCCCCGGAGGGCTCCACCCCCCTCCGGCGTGTTCATCATCAACATCTACAGCAAGATCAGCTCCATCTCTCCACTGTAATCTCTTGGCAAACACGATGTATGATGCAATACTATATTCCCTTGATGTATTGTGTCTCCCCGTCTATGTTTGAGTAGTGAATTGTTCTTGGCAATGGTGAAATAGTTCGTTGATTGGTTGCATACAAGTTTGTTATCTTCTATGATTGTCTTTATGTATAATATATGAGTGCACGCATATGTTGGGGAATGCATGTAAGGTGATCACCGGTAGCATAATGGAGTGGTGGTGACTTGGGAGTGACAATAAACTGAGACCGAGCCACAAAGTTAAGTTATTGGGGGATATATATAGGGGACCTTAGAACGTAAGGCTATGGTGAGACTTTATGTCTTAATCAATCTTGTGCAGTCATTTACTTGGCCACATGATCCATCATAAGGGGTTGTAGATCATTTACTTGACTATACCTATTCATGGCTACTTCCTAGAAGAAACAACTAAGACTAAAACATGTGCTTCACTAATTGTGACAACCACACGAACGAAAAACCTATTGCTAGAACACTTGCTCCCTTGAGATACTTGAGATATTTGCTGCTTGCTACTTTAGAAACTTGCTTTAGGATTACTTGCATTTTAAACTTGCTTCACTAGTTACTAGACAAACCACACTCCACGTCACTTGCTTTTAATTAGTTAGTTCCTTTTAGTCAAACTTATTGCTTTGCATAAACAGCCATATAAGAGGGTTATAGGGGGGCCAGAACCATAAGTATTGAGCAGCTGGATCAAACTTCCTCCAGATTTCAGTACCCACAACAGATCTCATAGTCTCTTGTAGTCCAATGAAATCAAAATCAAAATACCTGATTAAGTCCAGCATATTAGTAGAGAAACCTTTCTTGCCCACACCCCTACAATTCAAGAAAACACCTATCATAATAACTTATTGGATTTATTTCTGTTCCTAGGTCCAATAACAATACCACTCGGAGGGTGGTTTGCCTGGACCCTGCTAAGGGATCTAGAGCCACCAAGGGGCCCATCCTGAGAAGAAGTAGACAATTTTTTTGCTTTTCTCTTCATGATTTTAGAAGTTTTTTTAGACACCACAGGAGTAAAAGGAGATTCATCCCTTTCTGAAGATGATTCGACATCACACTCAGCAATTGGTTGCAATTCCACATCATCAGAAACAACAGGTTGTGATGGAGCATTAGGAGCCACAGGATTTAAGGATGAAAGCTTATCTTTTTTGGATAACAAATTTGCCCTAGCTACCTCCCAATCAAGAAGCAAATCAACAGTTTGTAATGAAATAGAAGAAGGATTAATCCCAAGTTCAAGAGCCTTATCTAACACATTATTATCTGCAAGCACGGAGAAAGAATTTGAACATGGAATTTTACCTTCATCCCTTCTGGCAATAGCTTGGGTGGCACTCTGCAGAACTGGCACATTGGCTCTCCCTGCTTCATTGATCCTAGCACTAACCCTTATGGGAACAGGTTGTGCTGGAGTAATAGAGGATGGAGCATTGAGAGGAGGCCGGGCCATAACAGATTCAGCTGGAGATTTATCAACTTCAGTAATGTGCACCTCAGAGGGGTGCACTTGATGAATTTCATCAGTATTCGCAGAGACAACAGATAGAGATTTTGAGAAACTTTCAGACTCCATAGATGTTTCAGGAGTCTCCACAACAGGGCCTTCATCAGCACCTGGGATTTGTCGAAGCATGCCTTTCCACATGCAGCCTTTGTCACTTTTGGTCTTGAGCAATTGCTTCAGAAATTCTTCGTAAGTTAATTCATTTTGGAGGGGCTCCTCAGGGTTTTCCACAACCCCGGCAGTAATAAGCTTGGGCTTAGCCAGGTATTCCAAGTACCTGTCGTAATGATCAACTGCGGGGGCTGCATTCAACCTGGAACTGGACCCTTCAGGCAAAGGAATCATCTGCCTTTGGTCATTATTTGCATAACCCAGCTTGTGCATATTAGCAGCAAATGAATCCTCATCACTGTCATCATCAAAGCTCTCAGAAGGCTCAGGGGCCTTCCTCATCCTTTATCCATAGGTTGATCTGGGATCCCCTGTGCAGAGAGATTTGAGAGACCAAGCTATCTGCCATATGAATTCTTGGCATCTCTCATAAAGCCACCAGTGTCTGAATTAGCAGCAGATCAACTGGGGTTTGGAGGATCCTGTCTGGCACGTTTAGGGGTGTGTTGTGACTCAGCACCCGCATGATTTTCATTGTCCTTGTCTCTTGCTACACTCTCAGAAGTAGGCTTCTTAACTTGCTTGCTGATGTGAATCTCCCTAGTAAACTCAATGTCATAAAACTTGCTTCCAATATTCACATTGGATACAACTGGTGGGACCAAGGAAACATCAGAGTTCCCAATCTTAATTCGCACATAATCAACATTGTTCATACTGTGTCTGTCGACCAGAATAGTCTTCCCCACGAGGCTTCCAATGTACACAGCAGTGGGGCAGTTCCTGTTACCCAGAGGGATCCCTTTGACCTGGAACCATGCAACATCCAGATCCCCCGTGGATCCATACTCAGGAGTCCAGTGCTCCACCCTAATGACCACTCCAGGAATGGTTCTCAGGCGAGCCTCACTGAAATGAATCCAAGCATCGACATCACGAGAACTCGGAAACCTCATCAAGAATTTCTTGGCTGCCAGAGGCTTAGCATACCACCTCCATGAACAGTTTCTTCCAGCCCACTGTAAAAATTCTTCTTCGATCTCTCTCGTAGATGGATTGCCTTCCAGCACCTCGATAACAGCTTGGTGCATTTCTTTCGGAGGAGCAACATTCCTAATATCTGGAATCACAAAGAATCCACCACCTAGAACAGTTGCGCCCACAAAGGGAGCTGCAACCTCCCACGGTTTAATCTCATCAAATATGAATTTATCCACGTGGTCATCACCACAGATGATGCAGAGATTATCCGTATCAATTGGGCTAGACACATTCTCCTGGAAGTTCACAGTGCGTGGGGGAGCATCAGCCTCCCTATCCGTTTCCTCTTCTGATTGTTCCCCAAAAGTGACAAAAGCAGAGTCTCTCCCAACTCTAATCGTTCCAACAACTGCAGAGGAGTTGTCGATAGGTTGCTGATCTGCTTGAGGGACAGACGAATCCCTCCTACCACCGTTAGAATTATCTGAATCCTCCTCTAACATCTCCGCACGATGATTCCAGCGGTCCCTATTACCTTGATTTGCGGTGAAGTTCCTTGATGGGTTGCGGGAGATAGCTCCCAAGCGATTGTTGTTGTAGCCTCCTCTCCCTGAATCACGAACAGGGCCACGGCCGTGGTCACGGCTGCGCGATCTTGGCGAACATCACGGCGAGAGTCCCTTCCCCTAGGAACCGCCGGTCCGTAGGCCCCGGCTTGATCAAAGGCGGCAGCTCCGTACCCACCGGGCGGTCGACGCGGAGGAAAGTTAGCCCGAGGCGGAGGCGGAGGTCCACCACCACGCCCCCCGCGTCTGTTGTTGTTGAAAGCCATCGACGGAGAAGAAGATGAAACCACCGTTGAGAAACTACGGCGATCTCCAAGAACTGTCCCTCTCCACTCAGAATTTATAGGACCTGGATTGGATTTACGCAGAATGGATCTCAGAGGCTGGATCTGAACGAAGACTACCCGTGGCTCCCCTGCTACCCTCCCCTTCTCCCAAATGTGCGCAAATCTGGAGTTCAGATCTAGGTTAGGTGGGGGACGGGAAGATAAAGGATCTACGCTGTCGCGCGACGGCGCAGGCCCACTCTCAACGAGGGGAGTAGACGGCGCGTCACGGAGCCCCACCGGCGAGTCACGGAAGAGAGCTCGAGGGCCCAATGCCTGGCACGGTCGCTGAGGGACACGTACGCCATGGATCTGGACACGCGGCGAAACAAGCTGCTCACCAACTACCGCAACGTAACACGGAAAGGAAAGACGTGCACCTGCAGCTACCTCCTCACCGTCGTCGATTAACCGTACATCCACGGCGATCCCGGCAGCATCGACGAGCACCAACCTCCGCTCGGCACACCGGAGGATGACCACGCCAACCCTAGTTTGCGATGCACCTGTCACGTGGTAAAGTGCGTTCCACCACAACGATACAGGAGACGCGGGCCCTACGCGCACTAGGGTGACGGGATGTGCCGCCACGACGCCGGCAAAGGCCCGGTGATGGTCGTCGGTGGGTGGGGTCGCCTCCCTCTCTCTCTCACGCGTGTCGTGCTCTGCCATCAACAACCCACCTTCGTATTTCCGCAAATCTTCCCACCTTCGAATTTACGGGAGGAGTGGTCTTCCCGTGAGCACGCCTCTGACCATGGCATCATTTACATCAATGAAAACGTGGATGTAAAGGTCGAAGTGAAGGACGAGCCAGACAAGCAGTGGTGGAGCGGCGACAGGAATGGCGGGGCGACGACGTCGGGGTGGCACAGTGCGCACGGTGGCCTAATGGTGGAGTTATGGGACCCTTTTTTAGATTTTTAGTTTAAATTTTGCCCGAAATTTGTACAAAGTTCCAACTCTGAATGAAATCCGCCATTTTTTATCGAATGCAGTTAAGTTTTTTTTAGTTTAAATACCTACCTCTTGGGACATTGCCGATGGGGCGCGATGGCAACACGTGCCCGACGCATCCAATATCATGTATTGGTAACAAGTGATGGACACTGTATTGGGAACGCCCATGGAGATGCTCTTGTGAGGTGCGAAATTATCTGAATATGTTAAACTTGTATATATATTCTTTGCAGAGATTTGATGATCAGGCTGTGTGGTGATGGACTCGTGCTGTATGGTGAAAGAAGATAGATCATAGTGGATGGAAAGATTGTGGCCATGATGCATGCACGACGAGGAGGACTAGGGTGTGGGCCCGACGTATGGGTCGAATTGATTGGGTGCGGGCGCGACATAGGCATGCGGGGCATACTATGGGTATGGAGGAGGCAGGCACGGATTGGAGCTGGAACCTGGTTTTGCGCGGCACTTTTGGTAGCCTATGCGCGCCAATTCACATTTGACATTTGGCGTACTCGTGAGATATTGTCGGTCTGTCACGTCATGTGCATCTTTTACAAAGAATCGACTATACTCCAATAGCGAGTGGCAAAAGCTTGGGCCATCCAATAGCATCAGCTCAAAAGAACCGAAAGATGCATGAAACGTCACATACACCCGACCCCGTTCCTCACCCGGCAAAATGCACACAATTGACTATGAATTCAAAGTATTTCATAAACTATACGGAAAGCAGCTTTCAGTCGTTCCCTTGTGGCGCTTGGCGATATGCCGCTCCTCCCTCTCCCCTCCTAGCCTCCTAACCTCCCCTTCCCAAATCCTCCGCCGCTTCTACCTCTTGCCTAGATCCTGTCCTCCTCCCCTCCATGGATAGAGATCCTTCCCGTCCACTCTCGCCTAGCAATGAGCTCTCGTTGTCCTCTGCGTTAGCTCTTCTTCGTCCACCAGAAATCCCCTCTCTGGAACTAGGGTTGCAAGCCATGAGTTTACAAGAAGAGCTGCAGCAGCCTCAACTGGAAGAGATGGTAGAGCAGTTTGCCATCTACATGAAAGTAGCCTCCTCTGCAGGCATGCCAAGAGTCATATCAAGATCTGCCATACAGGAAGGCATGAAGAAGGCTTGGAGGGAGAACTTCTTCAAGGTTGAGCAGGTACAGCAATTTGTTTTCAAAGCAGTGTTTCTCAACTTTGATGCTATGATGTGGGTCTACAAGAGACAACCATGGTCAATGGGCCAAGACACATTGCTTCTGGAACTTGCTGACCACGAGGGAAAAGGATATCAGCAAGATCAAGACAGCTCGGTTCAGCAGACTGGCAACCTGAGGTACCCTTTCCAGGATATATATGTCACTATCAGGGCTTATGGTGTACCATGGAGGAAGAGATCTTTCAAGCTTCTCGAAGATCTGCTCAAACTCGTTGGTTCCCCCTCAAACTTCCAAGAGCCAAACAATAGCATGCTATATGCTCATACAGATTACATATGGGGAAGAGCTAAGGTCAAGGTAAATACCCCGGTATTTGACAAGGTTTTTCTTCCCATCTCCAACTCAGATAAGGTGCTAGTTTATTTCCATTATGAGAAGATAGGAAGAATATGCTTGTTTTGTGGAGTTATGTTTCATTCTCTTGGAAATTGCCATCTCAGACAGAGCATCATAGCCGATAGACAGAGAAGGCATCAGGATCCGGAAGAAGTTCCGTTTCATCGTTATGGAGCTTGGATTATTGATGCAGAGAAAGTGCCTGAATCACATTTGGATAACGAGGAAGGTTTTGGTTCGGATTCAGTACAGTTCAGATATAGGCAGCATATCCACAACCAACAGATTCCCGGACAAATCCATGGCAGACTCACAGAAGCAAGCACAGCAAAAATCATGAGAGAGATGGAAGCAAAAAGAGGGAAATTGCAGTTGGATTCTCAGCAGCTCCAGACCACAAGTGCAGCAAATGTTCCAAAGATCTGTGCTCAAAGGGAAGAAGATGTTACTGTTCTGGCAAGAACTGCCCATCGCTCCACTGACGACGTTCCGTCTTCAATGCACACTGTGCAGGAGCAACACCTGGCATCCATGCAGCAGCCTCTAGATGCAGCTACCACACACGTCCAGCATGCAGCAAAAGACAAGCAGCATCTAGCGTATTCCTTTCTGGATGCCAACAGGAAGGGAGCTTCGACATCTGTTGCAGCCCAACTACCCAACCACCCAATTACGAAGGCTACTGCTTTACAGCAGATTGGACAACTTTACTCGCAAGACCTGGACACGCTGCCATATTCTCCAGCAGAGGAAAAAGCCATTCTGGCCCAAAAAGCCCAGTCCAATACTCCTGCTCACACTGGATCTCCTCTGCTACAAGGCCAGATAAATACCCACGAAACATACAGAGAGGCGTCGTCTCCCGCGCAAATTCTTATCACTGCAGCTACAGGAAGAACTAGTGTAGTTCCCAATACTCAGAAAGATTCGGAACAAACTGAAGTAGTACTTCAGCAAGCAAACAACCAGCCTAAAATGTATCCGCAGATGGACGCCTCGTCTTCTATTCCCACTTCCTCCTCGCTTCCTTATCATCTCTCTGCCACTCCCACACACACTCTGCAAGATTCCCTGCAAGAAAAAAGACCACTTGTTGACTCTACCGTTCAACCTCCAAAGAAAAGATCAAGCCTTGAGCTCGGCCCCTCCGATGTCGCCGCCGCTGTCAGCCCGACGCGGCCAATCTCTCCCGGGCCGGCTCTCTCGCAGAATTTGGATGTGGAGGGAGTCAATCAGGAGGGGACCAGAGCCTGCACCACCGACAAGCAGCTTCTGGGGACAGGCGGAGGAAATCGACTTGGAGGCGCAGCAATCGGCGGCGGAGAGAGAGATCCCCAGCACAGGTACACCCGCTCACCTCAGACCCTTTCACCGCATATGGGGTCTCGCCGCCGGCGGTCTAGGTGGGATGTCGATGCGGAGGGCGCAGCTAGAAGCTACGACGGATCTCCTATGGGCGTCACTATCCGCCACGGTGGTTCTGCCTCTTGGCACCGTCTGGAAAGATCCTCTCAGCTGGGCACTGGCGGCCCTGTTCGCATTGGTCGCAGCTCTGCTATGGGCAAAAATTCTGGCCCCTATTCTCCTTCTCCTCGCAGGCAGGATACGACAAGCAGTTCAGATGCCGCGACGGATTTCGCTCCGTTATGGATTGGGAACCCTGCTTCGCCTTTGTCTGTGGACTCTCGCCACGGCGCTTTCTCTCCTCCTCCAATGGCTGGCGAACTCTACATGGCTGGCCTTGGGGATTCTGCTCCTGCTGGCTCCTTCATCAGCAACAATGATAGAGCCGAGACTCTCCCTGCAGATCCCACTGCAATTGATAGAATGGATACTTCGATCAGCATGGACCTCGACAACAGGGCTTGGGCGCCGCCCGGTAAGGCGCCAAGGGAGCAATGAGAGCTTTGGGATGGAACTGCCAAGGGATTGGCAGGACCCTTGGTAGCCCAAAAATGCTTCATCTTGCCAGGATGATTGTCTCCTCTCGGGCGCAGGTAGTGTTCTTATCCGAAACTAAGTGTTCTAAATTTTATGACTTGCAGATTGCCTCCCGTTTTGACATGTCTAAAGCTTTTGTAGTTCCCTCTCGCAAGTTATCCGGTGGTCTCTGGCTCCTTTGGAACGAGGATGTAGATATTGTTGTTCATAGCTCGTCTTTTCATCTTATTCTAGCTTTAGCTACTGTTAGATCCTCGAACCTTAAGTTCAGTTTGGTTTGTATGTATGGTGATCCCTACCATCATCACTCGGCCTCTATTTGGGAGCAAGTTGCCAATTTTGTTGTTCCTCTCGGCAACCTGCCCATCCTTTGTTTGGCTGACCTTAATGATGTATTATATGACTCTGATAAGAGCTCCCCGGTTACTAATCGCTCTCGTTTGTATGCTTTCCGTGATCGTGTCAAGTCGTGTGGTTTATTCGATCTTGGTTTCAGTGGCCCGGCTTACACTTGGACAAATAGGCGTTTTGCTTCCAAGCCTCTTTTTCAGAGGCTGGACCGTTGTCTTGCTAATCATGATTGGTGTGTTGCCTTTCCGGTTACTAATGTTTACAATCTGCCCCTCATTCATGCCTTCAGTGATCACGCCCCTATTTTTTGCTCTACATAAGGTAAATTTCAGAAACCAAAAAGAAACTTTAAATTTGAAAACTGGTGGATTAAAGAACAAGACTTTCTGGATTTTGCTAGAACTTGCTGGAATAGCTCTTCTAACAGGATGTTTCACAATAGAACTGCCAATCTTGCTTCAAACCTAAGAAGTTGGTGCAGGAAAAAGAAACCCATCTCTCAAGAATTGCAGGAAATAAACAAGGAAATTGAGGACATTCAGCAGATTCCTCTTCAGCAACGAGATTTCATCTTGGAGAACAGGCTAGTAGCCAGGTATGAACTGCTAACTTCCAACCTAAATGATTTCTACAGGCAGAGACTAAGAAGCACTGGATTAAAGATGGTGATAAAAATACTAGCTTCTTTCATCGATCTATTGCTAAAAGAAGAAAGAGAAACACTATTGTTTCAATTAAAGATGAAAATGATGTGCTGCACAACATGCCTGACAAAATTGCTGCTACCTTTACTTCCTATTTTAGAAATATCTTTCACTCCTCAGGTTTGGGCTCTTCTTCTTATATTGATGAAAACAGGTCTCTTCCCTCAGATGATCCAATTTACTCTATTCCTGATAAAGAGGAACTCCATGCCACACTAAAAGAAATGAAAAGAAATGCTTCTCCTGGTCCTGATGGTTTTAATGTTGAATTTTACTTAGCTACTTGGGATTGGATTGCTGATGATGTCACTGCTCTTGTCAGAAAGTTTTTTATTACTGCTGCTCTTCCTGCTCATTTAAATGACACTCACATAGCTCTGATTCCAAAAAAAACTTGTTCCTCTTTGTGCCTGCTGATTACCGCCCCATTAGTCTCTGCAATGTCATTTATAAACTAATCTCTAAAAGCATTGCCAACAGACTCCAACCTCTCATGCCTGACTACATTCTGCCTTCCCAACAAGCTTTCATTAAAGGTAGACGTATTAGTGATAACATCATTATTGCTCAAGAGATAACCCATTCTTTTCAGCTTTCTTCTTGGAAGCAGCAAGCCTTTATGCTTAAGATCGATCTTGCTAAGGATTTTGATAGACTTGAGTGGAACTTCATTTTGGCTTCGCTTGCACGTAAAGGGCTGCATGGTCATTTCATCAACCTTATCCGTGCATGCATTTCTTCTCCTGTTTTTGCTGTGCTTATGAATGGTCAACCCACTGCCACTTTTGTCGCTTCTAGAGGAATAAGACAAGGCTGCCCTCTCTCACCTACCCTTTTTGTCCTTGCTATAAATGAATTATCTCTGGCTTTGCAGGAAGCTTTGCAGGACCACCAGCTCTCTGGCATCAAATTGGGGCCAGCTTGTCCTCCTATTCACTCTCTTTTATTTGCAGATGACCTTCTCATTTGTGGGCAAGCAGATATGGCAGAAGCAGTTCAGATCAGGCATATTCTTGATTCTTTCTGTCAGGCCTCTGGCCAGCTCCCCAACTGGACAAAATCTGGCATCATCTTCAGTAAGGCTGTGTCTCCCCAGGTATCTCTTCAGTTCAGGAATATTTTCCCTGTTGGCTCCATAGATGACTCATTCCTTCACCTTGGACACCCCCTTATTCTCCCTGCAAAAAACAGGTCAGAAGCATACAACTTTATCTTGCAGAAATTCAAAAATAAATTAAACACTTACAAAGCAAACTCATTATCTCATGCTGCTAGACTGGAGCTGATAAACTCTGTTTTCGCTTCTATCCCTGTGTACTACATGTCTAATATCATCTTCTCTAAGAAATTCATTGCCAAAATCACTGCCATTATCAGAACTTTTTGGTGGCAGGGAATCTCTTCTGACAAGGAAAAAAACCTATTTGTTTGTTGTCCTGGGATAATCTTGCCACCCCCAAGAAAGAAGGAGGTTTAGGAATTAGAAACCTGAGAGCAGTTAACCAAAGTCTCATTCTTGCAGCAGCTTGGAGGATAGCAGATCAACGAAACAGTCTCATCTATGAAGTGCTACAATCCAAATACTTCCCTGGATCCTCTATTTGGAGATCCAGTCGCAATGTGCCAAAATCAGCTTTCTGGGACTCTGTGATCAAAATCTTGCCCATGTTGAAATCAAATTCTTTTTACCAGCTCTCTGCAGGTGATATCTCCATCAGGAGTTCTCCTTGGTGCTCTGCCTGGGAGCGTGTCTATGATGATCTCATTATTCAAGACAGTCCATACACTTACCCTGCTACTGTCAAACAGCTTTGGTGCCCAGGTACAAAATCTTGGAATACACAGCTTATTTTCTCTCTGTTCTCTAACCCTACAGCTCAGGTTATACTGGACACCCCTGTGATTCATTCAGATGAGGATGACTTGCTCTGTTGGAAACCTTCAGGTTCAGGTAAATGTACTACTAAGTCTGCTTATGCTACTGCTCTAGCCAACGTGCAGGGCTCAAGAGCACCTGATATGTCTGGTATAGACAATGCCACTCTTCAGATTCTTAAGCAGGTTTGGAAATCGAAGGACATGATTCCCAGAGTAAAGACCTTTGCATGGAGGCTTCTTCGAAATGCTCTCCCGGTGGCCTCAAGACTAGCAAGAAGATCAAGACACATTGAAGGTACTTGCTGCAGATGCGAACAAGAGGAAGATGACAAGCACCTGTTCTTCTCATGTCATTTTGCTAGGGCTGCTTGGTTCCTTTCACCCTGGTTTATTAGGGCCGACGTTTTAACGGAAAATCTTAATTCCACTGGCCTCATGATCCAAGCTCTTTTAGACATTAATCATCCCTTTGCAAACCTAACAAATATCTTCACTTCCCTGTGGTGCATTTGGAAATCCAGAAATGTTGTTCTATTTTCCAGGAAGACAGCAAATCCTTTTCAGGTTGGGATGGCAATGAGAGCCATGTTGCAAGATTTCTCCATCCAGTGCCCTTCAGTCGCTTCTATTGCCTCGACAAGGAAATCCCTTCACTCTCCCAAGATCAACAACAACTCCTACTTCTTCGTGGATGCTGCCTGGAAGCCTCCTTCGGGTAGTTCTCTCTCCCCTGCAGGTCTGGGAATTTTTCTCTGTTGGAAGCAGGGGAATCAGATTGCAGACATATTCATCCAAGCCTTCATCAAGGAAGTGGACTCGGCGGTTTCTGCAGAAGCGAATGCCCTTGCTCTGGCATCCAAGCTGGCAGCTTGCCTCTCCATTTCGCCGGTGCAATTCTTCACAGATAATACTACTGTCGCTGCAGCAGCCAAACAAGACTCTTCGTCAGCTCTTCAATTAATTCCCTGGAATATAAGAGGTCAAATTGCTGATTTCAGGATTCATATGAAGGACCTGCCCTTCTCTGCTCATCATGTTTCTAGGGAGTTTAACTGTGTCGCTCATGATTGCGCATACCAGGCCCTTCAATCCTCTGGATTAGGGTTCATCAGTTCGTGCAGGAACGAAGCTCATAGCAACAATAGGTGCCCAGTTGTCTCGGCGATTCTTTCTCTCAGACGACTCGGCAATGTAATCACCGCAGTAAACTGTTTATGAGCAATGCAATAGACACCTCGGTGTCGCCCTTGTACAAAAAAAAAAATCATAAACTAGACCGCCGGCAAAATTATTTCACAAACTGACCATTTTGTGTAGCGCCCAACAGCTAGGCGCTACACTCTACACTGTAGCGCCCTAAGGAAAGGCGCTACATACCCAAAATGTTGAACTAGAGTCAAAGAGCATGACTACCTCGTCCGGGTATCGATAATCAATGTCTCCTTTCGAAAACCCGCCAAAGTCGACATGATGGACAATCACGATTCTCGACAACATCTAGAAAAGCAAAACCACAACATCGATTATATTGCCGCAATAGCTAACAAGTAGGCCCTACAGTTGCAATTCCTAGGTGGACATATTAGGGATAGCCCCAACCAAACATATCTAGGGTTTGCAACCAAATTGATAGGTGTAGAACATCATAACAACCACACATATGCTCCATACATCAACAAAAAACTAACCAATTTAGGGATTATTGTGGCAAGAACAAATTTCTAGGGTTTTAAAAAATAGGGGAGCAAATTGACTAAATGGCAACATTGTGCTTGGACAAAACGAGGGGAAAGAGGGGATCTTACCTTGGAGAAGCAAGCGAGCACAAATTCCCCGGAGAAATCGCGAAGATTTGAAGGGATTAGAGGGTGGGGTGAGAGAGGGGGCCGAGCTAGAGTGGGGAGTGGAGAGTGGAGTGGAGTGGAGTGGAGTGTGCCTGTCCGGCCACTTACCTCTTCGCATAACGCCCCCGTTCGATGCGTTAAGGAGCATAACGCCGTCGGCCAGGGCGTTGAGGTGCATAACGCCTTCGTCGGGGGCGTTAAGCTCCCCTGCCACGTAGGATCGCGAGTCCACGGTGGCACGGTCCATAACGCCCTGGACCTGAGGCGTTGAGCTATGGAGCGTAACGCCCTCGTGGCGGGCGTTAAGCGAAAGGGTTATTTTTCGATTTTTTTTTCTGGATGGGGTGTTGGAGTGTGAATCTTCTGCGTCAAAAGGTTATTTATGTAAAAATTCACGATGGTCGTGCTCGTGACCTCATCCTACATTGCTACGTATGGGTGTTGTACTTGCGAAAAGTAGTACAGTACATGCGGTGTTGTACTGGCAAAAGGTAGATGATGCGGTGTTGTACAAGGAAGCGTATGCGCCGGGCGTGGCGTTTTCCCTGTCGTCACATGTCCGGATGCGTTTCTTTCTTGTCACGCTTTTACGCAGGAAAATCCGTGTTGACGGCTGGCTTGTGCCAACGGAGCGTCTGGTGAAAGCGTTGGCCGGTGAGAGCAGGTGTGTGGAGGAGGCCCCCACAATTTTTTATTGCCGCTGCCCGCCATCACATTTGACATTTCTGGGTGGAGTGGCCCCACCCGAGTGCGCAGTCCCTTTCCATATCGTTGCTGCTGCCTTCTGCACATAGCCCACCTAGGGGCAGGAGGAGGAGACAACCTGGCCATATCCAAAACACCTATTGTACGAGCCCAGAGGGACCAAACAACGAAAAAGTTACTCATCCTACTGGAAAGAAGGACCGCTCGCATGCAGAAAAGAGCACATCCGATCGGTGATGCCCAGCATTTTCCAAAAGTTTTCTACCAGGTACAGTAATATGTACACTACTTTATTGGTAGCAGAGCATCGTCGGCTCAAAAGATCCGAAAGATGCCTATTGACTAAAGAGAAAAAATAAAGGCTCATGCTCCTACAGACACCATCCAACGGAGATTTACTTTAGAGAACTGACGCAGTTCAGGAAACGACATCACGCCTCACGTGGAAAGGTGTGTGCATTCAGGCGTGAGTGTGCATGCGTCGCTACAGCGAGCGGGCCAGGGCTGGGCAGGCACCTTTCTGAGCCACAAATTTTAATGAGGTATTAACACTGAAAGTACATAAATTTGCATAAAATGAACACTTTCATACAAGAACTTGCAAAAGTGGAAAAAGTAGTACAACAACTTGTCATGGAGGAGCAAAAAGGTCCAAATCGAATCAGAACACGACACTTGGCGTACACGCTGGCTGCCGCCCTCGGACGTACACTTTGCGAAAAAAACCCTGGATTTTTTTAAGTCAGACGCGCGGGTCCACGTTTCCCAGGTGCTGCGCAATTAATTTTCAGGTCCCTGGAGTTGACGCATTTAACGTGTCCGGACGGGTGTACATACCCACGATCGCTCTCCTTCTCTGTTCTTCGCTCCAGCGAGGCAGGCGAGGGCGGCGACGCAGGCGAGGACGCCACATCGCCGGTGGCCACCATGGCTGACGAGCCCGTACTGCGCAATCACGACGTGTCCCCTCCGTATTACGATGTGTACTCCCTCCTGTCCCTCCCTCCCATCTGTATGTACTCGCCATGGTCTAGTTCAACTGCCGCCATGGCCGGGTTAGGCTAGGGTTCGAGCAGTGGTTGGTTGAACTTCTATTTAGTTGCGGGAATAGGCATTGTAGGTTGGCAGGAAGCGAATGCCTAGTCTTAGTACTTCAATTTTGGATGATTTGTGGATGAACTGAACCTCGTCACCGATTTGATGTGCGCTCTTATTTGATTGATTGGATGGTTATTAGCTCTGTTGAGTAGTGTTTCTGTGTTGTACAGGGACTAATTATGGTTACTGAAGTGGTCTAACTTGAATCGGACCATGCCCTGTTTTTGAGAGTTTGTGGTGCAATTGCAGACAAATTCATAAATTTTGCACCTTTTTGATGATTTATGGCTTGATTGTACTTTGCAATGTTGTATTGATGTATATTAGATGTACTATGTTGTACTGCAAACATTGCAAATTGTTTTTTGCTATGTATCACTCTAAAGATGGCTATCTTAATTGAGTCTGTCCTGCAAGTTTAGATATTAGCTCTGCATTTAGGTGGTTAGCAGTCAAGATTTTTATTTTTGTGTGTTGCCAATGCAGGTGATGATCCAGATAGGTTCAGTATTGCTATTGCGCATAATGGGTTTTTCACAGGGTTGAGGGATGATATTGAGTACATTGATGGCAGTTTTGCTGTTTTTGATAATTGCAACTGTGACACATGGTCTTTGCTTTGGATTCATGATCTTATCAGACAGCTAAATCATGAAGTTAATGCAAGATTGCATGTCTACTGGTGTCTTCCAGGAAACGGCATCAATGATGGGCTTGTGTGCATTCAGAAAGATTCAGACATTGTGGCAATGATTGAAGCAGTCAAGCATAACAAGTCATTGTCAATTCTTGTGGATCACACTGATTTTCTGCATTTTTTCAGACCTAATTGCATTATCAAGCTTGGTGAAGATATTTCAACTGAGAACTCAAGGCCACAGATGGTTGAGGACAGTCCAATCAGGCTTAAAAAAAGAGGAAATGGTAGATCAGAGCAACAGGGGAGTACTGGAATGCATCTTGTTGAATATGCACCAGATGGGGAAACAAACAGTGAGTTCTATGACAGTGATTATGATGCACATGATGGAGATGATGACATGTTTGATGCAAACATTGACAAGGAAGTCAATGATCACAATGAAAGGGTAGAAATAATTGAAGAAGAGGATGATGCAGGGCTTGATCATGAGGATTTGCAGCTGACCAGAGAGCAAGCACTTGAGTTGAAATACAAATTCAGTGAATTTAATCCTCAAATAGACATGCAAAAGCCAGATTTCAAAGTTGGCATGGTGTTTTCATGCATGAAGGACTTGAGAGATGCAGTTAAAACATATAGCATCAGGGAGAGAGTGAAGGTTAGCAAAACAAGAAATGATTCCAAAAGGTTAGAGGCTGTGTGTGATGGAGATTGTGAATATGGTTGCACATGGTATTTAAAGGCTTCAGCGGATAGCAGGACAAATGCAATTGTGGTCAGATGTAACATCCCAAGTATGAAAAATAGCCATTAGAATGTTTGCTCTCTGTTATTTTATGTTTTGCATCATGGCATCATGTTCATTGCATTTGTTTTGCTTGTTTTCCATTTGTTTTCCTCTGTTTTCCCTTGTTTTCACTTGTTTTCTATTTGAATTGCAAATCAAATTTCAAACCTTTTGTTTCATACTTGTGATGTTACAATTTCCAAAATGATATTTCAAATCAAAACAATCATTTGTTTCCATTAAAGTTGTAATTTCAAACTGTTGTTTTGTTTCTATCAAAAATTCATTTAATACCAAACCCTTTTCAAATTCAATTAATTTCCAAAACAGCAACTCTTTTGAAAATTATGAAAATGACCAAAACACTTCCATCATGTTTTTCCATTAAACTATAAATTTCAAACCATCAAATTGTTTAAGTTCATTAATTCATTTAATAAGCAAATTCACTTAATTCAAATGATTTTCAAATTCAATTGCAATTACAAACAACACCCAATTGGAAATAATGAAAATTACCAAAACAATTATAATCATTTGATTCCAATTAAAACTATATGTTCACCATATTTAAACCTTGTTTTTAATAAACCACTTAAACTCAAATTCATTCAAATTTGAATCAAATAACTAACAACAATTTAATTTTGAACTTTTTGAAACCCCAAAACATGCACATGTTGCTGTTACCAAAAATCCAATTATACAAAATTTTCCTAACTTTTCTAAACCTAAAACTCATTCTATTCTTTCCTTATTCAATCTGCAAAAAAAAACATAAGAAAGAAAAATAATAAAAACCAAAACAGCAACAGAGAGAGAGGGCCCAGCCCAACTCCCAGGCCCAATACCCCTTCGCACCATCGTCTTCCTCGTACGGACTCCATCGACTGCATCCACGTATACAGAGCGGAGCAGGGGACGGTCCCGAGCTCTCCCCCTCCCCCTTATAGCGACCCCAAACCCTAGGGTTTCCCCTAACCCTCCTTCTTCTCCCTCCTTCCTCTTCCCCGCCTCCATTCTCTCCCTTCCCCTCTCTCTTTCTTCTCTGCTCTGTATTTCTCTGAACCCAACACCTCCACCCGAAAAAAACAGCTCCTTCTCTCCGGCGATCATCGGAGCCCGAGCTCCCCTCCGGCCGTGGCGAGGGCGGGAATGGAAAGCCCCCACCGCGGGCTCCCTCCTCCACCCCTCGGCGAGGGCCGAGGAGCCCCGGAGCGCCGCCGCCGTCGCCTCCTTCCCGCCGGCCGCTGCACCTGCTCCTGCCCCGACCGCCTCCTCCCTCCTGTCCGCTCGGTGAGCTTCCCTCCCCTCGCTCGCTCTCCTCCCTCTAGCACACACGCACCCACCGCACGTCCACGCACGTCCTAGGCGCCCTCCCGCGCAGCAGCAGCATCGATCGTTTCCTCGCCGGCGACCATCCCTCGATATGTCCGTGTTCAGTTTCAGTTTCAGAAAAGAAACACCGTTTCTGCATCTTATCCTCACCGCTGCCCCCTTCCTATCACAAACCACACACCACCGCAGTGGTTAGCTGCCCCTTTGCGCGCCCAGGAGGGCAGGGGTTCGAGTCCCCCCTCCCACCAATTAACCAAAACTTTTATTTTCCTTTTGTTTGGCACAGCACCTTCACAGAAATCACGGCCAGGTCCCTGCTATTACTTCTAGGCCCCTGTTTAATTTTCCTAAGTCCCTGGAGGTAATAAAAATGGCAGATTACACCTTAATATTGGAAATTGCATAACTAAATCATGTTAACTCCAAATTCAACTTTTTAAATATGTTTTCAATACCAAATTAAATGTTCTACCCAAATATAAAATTTGTTTACTGTTTTGAATATTTTAAATTGGTGAAACATTTGAATTCTTGTTTAAATCACTTAATTTTGCAAAAATCATAACTTGAGCATAAAAATTCCAAATTCAACAAACTAAATATGTTTTCCATTCAACTTTTCATGTACTTTCCAAATATCAATTTTGTTTGCTGTTTTGAATAATTTAAATTGCTGAAAACAACTGTTTCTTGTTTATTGCATTTAAAATTGCCAAAATAATAACTTGCTCATTTTAAATCCATTTTCCACAAATGAAATATGTTTTCCGTGCAAAATTAAACCACCTTTTCAAATATAAAATTTGTTTCATGTTTTGAATAATTAAAATTGGTTAAATGATTTAAACCTTGTCTAAATCATTTAATATTGTTAAGTTCATAACTTGATCAAATTAAATTATTTTTGAAACTATAAAATATGTTTTCAAACCATAAAAGTATAACCTTTTCAACTATGAATTTCATTTAATGTTTTGAACAAATAAAAATTCAAATAAGTTCATGTTTGAATTAAATTCATTTAATTCTTGCTTAAACTTGTTTAATTCATAAATAATTTATTTGAAATCCTTTTTCAACAAGTGAAACATGTATTCCACCTAAAATTTGGTGTTCTTTCCAAATATGAACTTTGTTATCTGTTTTGAACAATTTAAGTTGGTGAAAACAACAAATGCTTGTGTGACACCTTTAAGAAACCAAAATTTCTTAACTTAATAAACAAATTTCCAAACTTGGTAAAGCTTATTTCTAATTGCTTCTATTGTTGTTATTTTGTTGTTTTCTTCATCCATGCATCATGCTAATCCACTTTCACCTATTGGTTAGTTGTAAAACAATTGTTTCACCCTTAATTCATGGGCTTTCCATATGCAATCCAGTTGCATGTTGGTCCATTTAATTATGTTATGTTACCTTGTCAACTAGTTTATTTTGATGCATCAATTAAATGGTAATGCATCATCCCATGTTTGTGCATTATGCCATGTTATTGATTGTTTGTTATCTGCGTTGTTTGTTTGCTTCTTCTCGGATACACGACGACGTTGAGACCGACGATACTTACGACACCCCTTCTAAGGAGTTAGCTCAGTACCAGGCTACTGGGTTTGCAGGCAAGTATTCACTCACATGAACCATCGTGTTCCTTTCAACATTGGTTACGGATACTTTCCGTTGTCTATTCTGCTAGCCCTATGAATAGTTGCTTCTGTTACGAACCTATCACATGTATCCTTTAACCCTGATATTGCCTCACCTCCATACCTATAACCTTTTGCTTGTTGCCCGTGTCTTACTAGCATGCTTAGGGTTGTTTTGCTCGAGTCTGTTACCCGTTACTTTCTGTTACTATTTCCTTTTATGTTCTGGGGGCTCGAGGTTAATCAATGAATCCTGCTAATGTTATTGTTAAATAATAATTTGATGATAAGGCACCGGCAGGAGGCCCTGAGTGGTTTTGAGGCCTGCTAGTGTCGACCCTAATAGGAAAAGGGTCTTGTCTACTGATCCATGATGAGCGCACTAACCGCATGTGGGAAGCGTGTATGGGCGCCCCCCTCAATTTGATTCGATTCGCATCTCGTCCAAATCGCCTCATTTAGTTCGGGTGTTCCATTTGCCGCATGCATGTTTTTGCGAGCCCAGGCCAGGGTGGAAACTTTTGTAGTCGGCATTTAGGGAGACACGTTCTTAGAGTGCTATGAGGGTCCCCTTTTCTTCGTGGGGCTCGATTAGCCGTGCGCTCACTGCACGGGGTTCTTTGGGCTTGATGCGAAGAAGAGTTGAGTTGTGTTGAGTGCCCAGCTTGGTGGAAGGCATTCCATCTGGCGGGTTATTCTTACGTGTACGGCCAAATTGGTGCACCCCTGCAGGGTAAATCTTCTCGAGAAGCCGTGTTTTCCGCGGTTATGGACTACTTGGTGAAAGTACTGTCTAACAAGTACTCGGGACAACTTAAACCTAATGATTAATAATCTGACTAGCAATAGGCTTAATGACACACCATCTGAACCCTCACTAATCCAACTGTGTGAGTTATCCTCGGATTGCTTCTTTGGATAAGGGGCGAGATCCAGGATGGGTTTGATTGGAGTTAGTTATAGTTGGTTCCGATACGCTATCTTATCTCCTTTCTGTTAGCCGGAAGTTGTAGTATGTTCTGTAGTTGGTTAGAGCAGCCAGTTGCAGCATCTTTTATATCCCCTCTCTTCCGTTGAACCCAAAGCATCTGTGCTTGGTGTTGACGGGCTACACTTTGGTGAACTGTGAGTCTTGCTTGCCAGTACGTTTATGTACTGACCCCTTTGGGGCTGTGGTTTCCGCAGACTACGTTTCCGAGGATCACCATGGTGGCTACTACGTGGAGTATGACGAGACTGCTGACGAGTAGATAGCGGACCCGGGCAGGATCCGAGACTTCGTGGATGGGCTCCGTCTGTTCGTTTCCGTCCTCTTAGGCCTATTTGGATCTTTTCTGTACTCAGACATTTTGAATGCTTCCGCTGTGATGTAATGATGAATTGTTGGGACATGTGTCCTCTGGATGATTGTATTTGCTATCTTTGCTCTAATGAGAGCTATTTGCAACTTATTTCAATCTTTTGTGTCGTAGAGATCTGTTGTGCTATCATTTTGTTCAACGCCGTTGACGTACCATGTGTGTATGGTATGAAGTACGTCAATGGTAGTATCCTGATTTCTATGGGATAGTTTACATCGATGGTGGATAGTAGAGATTGGTTGTCACACATAAGTGTTGGCCTACTCGTAAGAGGACGCGGGAGCAGATAAGCCCCGTAATCCAATCATCTACTATTCAGTTCGGCCCGGTGAGTATCCCCTAGAAGTCCGGGTGCGACATCAGACAATATTATGGTGTCCACAGATGTGTGAGAGTGTGGGAGTCAAAATCATTGACAAATCCTTTCTTGTGCACCTTTTTCCTAAATGAGTTTAGGGACAACCAGAAAATGGATTTGGGAACTTTCAAGACTAAAATTCAGAGGGAGTTTAACATGACTCCAAATACTTGGAAGCTGAGAAGAGCAAGGAAACAAGCACGGACCATAATCCATGGTGATGAGACGCAACAGTTCAACCTGCTGTGGGATTATGGTGCAGAGCTTAGGAAAAGAAAAACTGGCTCCACATTTTTCCTGTCCACAAATTTGTCAAAGGAGAAGGGGGATGTTGTTCCAAAACACCACTTGGCTACATTGTATTGGTCTTATGATGCCAGCAAAAGAGGGTTTCTTGAAGGATGCAGGCTAATCATATGCATAGATGGGTGCCACATTAAGACCAGATACAAGGGGAATTTGCTTACTGCAGTTGGCATTGATCCTAATGACTGTATATTCCCTATTGCATATGGACTAGTTGAGGTTGAGTGCACAAGTTCATGGGAATGGTTTCTAACCACATTGAAGGAAGATTTGAATATAACTAACAGTGCTCATTTCACCATCATGAGTGACAGGCAGAAGGTATTATCCCTAGTTGTGTTTGAATGTTTTCTGCTTTATAATCTGCATGCTTTTGGACTCATTTTTGTGTTGCTTCCAATAGGGGCTCATTAAGGCTGTTACTACTGTGTTTCCTGAAGCAGAGCACAAACATTGTGTCAGGCATATTTATCAGAATTTTCACAAGAAACACAAAGGAGAGACACTGAAGAATGATCTATGGGTTGTTGCAAGGTCAACCAATCTGCCAACTTATCAGAGAAACATGGAGAAACTTAGAGTGGACAGTGCTGAGGCTTATGCTTGGGTAGAAGAAATGCCACCACACACCTGGATCAAGGCCTTTTTCAGTGAATTCTCCAAATGTGACATGCTTCTAAACAATCATTCAGAAGTGTTTTATAGGTCACAAAGGTGATTTTTAATAAACAACTCCTTTAGAAAATATTTGAGATACCAAGTGCAAAAGGTAGATAACATGAATTTATTTAATAAGCCCAAACCCTGAGAGAGGAATAATCACATGGTCATGGGAAGATAAATGGATCACATGAATATGATGTATAAGTCATGAAGATGACAAGGGAAGGTTGATTTAGCTCAAAAAGGATAGGAGTGATTTTTAGGAAGACTTAACAAAAGCATCATGATAACAGGGACATGATCCTATTTGTTGGGAAGACCTCAAGAGGGATTTGGAAGAAAATGAATGGGTTTAATAATCAAATCCAAACATAAGGATAGGGCTCATAGATAGGCACCATTATATCCATGATGGCACACTAGTCAAAGATCAAGATTTCTCCTTATGGCAGGAGGCCAAACTAGAGAAGTTAAAAGGGAACATAAGATAGGATATAACATGCTAGTGATGTCTGGGATTGTAATTTTAGATCTCAATCAATTAAGACACTCACAATCATTCACAACAGTTATAAATACTTTGAGGCAAATAAAAAAGATAAGGTCACCTCATAAGTAGATAATAACAAGACTTAACAAGTTCACTCAAGCCAAGGAGTTCTGCCATTTAAATTCTTGGAGTTTTCCCTCAAGTGTTTTAAAGAAAGTTTGGGATCAAGACAAACCAATTAAGGAGGGTTTTTATAAAAGAGGTTCATCTCAATTCTTGTTATTTATGTAACCATCTTGTTTTGGTTGGTTCCAACACCAACACTCAAGATCAAACAAGGCAGAGAGAGGTGAAACAAGATGAATAGTTAAGCATTTTAAAAAGTTTTTGTTGGCCCTAATTTTTGACTCTCCAACAACTGCATTTTTTGGTTTTTCCAAAAAGTGGGGCGTGACACATCGTCAGTGGCATCAGCCTTCCAAAGATTCTCTTTCTCCTACTGGATTGATAACCCTGGTTCTTAACTAAGGGGAAAACTCCTACCGCTGTGCTCATCACACCCTCCTCTTGGGGTTCCCAACAACACATAGCAATGATTTTTCTGGCGCCGTTGCCGGGGAGAAGGAAGTCTTCGGGCAAGGGGAGTCTCTCACTCTCAACCTCTTTATTTTGTTTATTGTCTCGCTTTTATTTTTGTCTTGTTTTTCTTCTCTATATTAAAACACATAAAAAATTAGTTTACTTCATAGTTGTTATTTTTTTCTCTACGTTGTTATTTCTCATCATGTTGATCCCTAAGTTTACCTTGAAAGATTTGTCGGTAGGAAGTGGTTCTATACTTTGAAAGGACACTGTTAAAGAATTCTTTGATCATGTTAGTAAGCATGATAACTTTGAGGAAAAATCCATAGTAGAACTTGCTCCCAATTACGAGACTGCTGCAACTTCCTTAGTTCACATGCTAGAAGCTAGGTTTGTTAACCTCCATCCCATAATGCAACATATGTTCCTCAACTTGAATAACATTGAAGATGTTGAGAAAAGAAACTTCATCTTAGAAACTATGATTAAAGAATTTGGGGATGTTGCTATAGAAGCTAGAAAAGTCCTTGATCGTTTTAACATGAATGGCTCATGTGTAGACATTGTTGGTGCTCTAGAAAAAACTGAATCTAATAATGAAAACGAGGATAAAATACCAATCCCCTTTAAGTTAGTAGCACTGCATGAAGCCCAAGCAAAGAATTTTGATTGGATTGTTCCTGAGAATTTATTTGATGAAAATAGTAAGCCTGAAAGTACTAAGAGAGGAGCCTCTGAAACCCACTTAGATAAAATACAATGCATTATTAAAGAATTTCCAAATCTTTATTTGAATTCTTCACTTGAAAATATTCGAGTTTCCCTTTTATGCCTAGCTGAAAGGCGTTAAAGAAAAGCGCTGCCGGGAGACAACCCGTTTTATTTCTCTGTTTTCATTCAGTTTTCCTTTGTTTTCTTTGGTGTGATTTGCACCTAGGTGTTTTCTATTTCCTTAGCAACCCCGCCATATATTTTCTTTTGTGTTTCTATTGAGCCAAGTAAAGCCTCTCGTGGAAAGTTGAGCCTATATTTCGGATTTCTGCGCAGAAAACAGATCTCTGCTGTCCACTGTTAATTCCGTTAAAAATCACAGAAAATTTAAAATAACCTGCTCTTTTTTGTGCTTAATACTGAGTTATATACGCAACTTTTGTTAGAAGACCACTCTTTTATTTGAGCAACAGAATGTTTTAAAAAAATCGATCTTTACATGTTGTTCTGTTTTGACAGATTTCTGCTATTTATCGCACTTGCATCTTAATCTCTATCTTTTGGTGTTCTTTTAAGAAAAAGAGTTTTAAAATAAGTTGTGACAGTAGATAATGTGTTTTTTAGTGTTAGACTTTTGTTGAAACTCAACCATGTGAATTTATTATTTCAATTGCACTAACGTTGCTAATGAAGATTGTGGGAATTTTGATGTGAAGGAAATTTTGAAAGGTCAGGAGAAGAGGATGATATGATGTGATCAAGAAGAGTGAAAATCATAAGATTGAGGATGCCCGGTGGTACATCCAAGCAAATTCTAAGAAGACTCAAGCGTTTAAGCTTGGGGATGCCCAAGGCATCCCCTTCTTCATCAACAAATTATCACGTCAATTCTAGTGAAACTATATTTTTATTCGGTCGCATCTTATGTGCTTTACTTGGAGCGTATTTTATTTTTGTTTTGAGTTTATTTTTTATTTTTCAATAAGCTTGGTTGGACACCAGCATTCTTTTACTGGAGAGTGACACACTCCGCTCTTTCCTGAGAATACGTTGTATTTTTAATCTCTGTCTAGCTGCTGCATTTATTTAGCACCTGTTTTGCATACATCTCCTATCAGACCTGTTAGTTTTAGTAGTATTATTTGAGTACTCTCATGTTTTCTTGTTGTATCATAAAGAGTATTTTTTTGTTAAAGCATGTTTTGTATGGTGCTTGTTGGGAGAAAGAAAACTGCTGCTTGATGTAGAATTTATAACAGTACTAGTAGAAATTTGTATAGACTATGGCTAGAACTTTTTCATGCCATGCTAAATGTTATTTTAGTTTTAAAGACTTGTGGTTATTGAGTAGCATGATTAGCCTAAAATAGCTGAGAGTGTTTAATATGTATTGAAAGATTCATGAGTTGTTCTTGTCATAGTAAAGCATCAATATATGGCATTCTCTTTCGAATGTTTTATTTGGTTGACTTGGCGCATGCTCACACCATGTTTATGACTACAAACCAGTCACGAATAGCCTCCATGATAACACTACTAGAGAAATAGCAACATAACTTAAATGTCAAACCGGTAATATTATTCAATGAATCATGACTACTGGTAAATTTCAAAAAATAAATAAATCATGACTACTGTTAACAAGACTTCTCCCATGTCCTCAAGAACTAAATGAACTACTCACAAGACATTCTAAGGATCATGATCAAAGTCGATATAATGCTGAATAGCAATACTCTTTAGCTATAAGCTCCATGGGCTACCAACCCTCTCAGCGATCCTTGCTCGCATTCTGTCTCTGGATGTGGAGGCGGAGCTGCTTGCTGACCTGGCGGCCGGTGGTGGGTCCGATCCACTCCGTTTGTTTGTCCTTTCGTTTGTGGGGCCAGGGTGTCATAGTCTATATGCTCGGTGCTGCCTGTAATTCAGTTGGCTGCGTGAATTCTGAGGCGGCCGGCTCGCCTCCACCGCTTATCCCTCCCCGTTTGACCAAAGTTGGAGGAGCATGACGAATTCCCCATCGCTGCTCCAACAGGCGGCCGGCTCGCCTCCTCCGCAACCCCTGTTCTTAGCCACGGGATCCTCTAGAAAGTAAATCATAGCCAGGCTCCTCCTTCTGGGAGTCCTTCTTCGTCACCACAATACATTTCAGCATCGGTTTTCTGGCAGTGGTCAGCACGGCCGTGTTGCTGACCTCTCCAAGCAATTTTTTGGCGGTAGATGTTGGCATCCAGGTCTCCCTTACCCAGTCAGTCAGATGCATCGGCGGATCTAGGATCTATTATGTTCTAGGGCCCTCCCCGGCCGACGAGTCACAGAGACGCCGGACGCCAGGCTACTTTATCAGCTGAACGCAGTGCGGCATCCTGGATCCAGGAATGGTTGTTTCTGGTTCCTCTCCGGCGAGCGCTTCAGCTACATCGAAGGCGGCAATAGGGGCGTCAGCTCATTTTTCCTAATATACTATAGATTACAGGTGTGTGTACCAGCTCATTTTTCCCTAATATACTCTGTACCTCGACACAAATTAGGCAACTGAATGTGTTCGAATCTACTGACGGACCAGGATGCTTTATCTGAATCTTCAAATGCACACCAACGACCAGTATTACTTTTGTATTAATCCAAGAGCATTAATATGATAAGTACAGTAATGTGGTGCGAACTCCACAACCAAGACCCAATTCAATACCAAATATCCCCACACACATTGTAACTGTATAGACAGGCCATAGTAAGAGCAGGCAAAAGCTACCAGCCATGTATTGTAATACTCACAACGAGATGCATGTGTGTGTTGCCACAACACAAAGCAAAAAAACAAAAGCCCTGCTGCAGCACACCCTCGGGGCTTGTCGTCAATTGCGGAAGCTAACTCTTCGTTTAACGGATCTCAAAGCGGACGGGGGCGGCAAAGATATGATTTGATATATTAGCTCTTAGCAGTAGCCTATAATTTCAGTTCACGGGCACACAGGCAAACTCACGGGACACATAATAAACCGAAGCTAAAGAATACAGGTTTTTCGCTGCCTCGACTTTGATATTTTATTTTGTCATTTCTTTTTCATATAGGGAGCTTATATGAAAGCGGAGAGTTTTGGAACGCGGGCTTTGGGGAGCCTAATACTTCAAAAAAATTGACAATGGTGCTTTAAAGTTCTATTTTTTTTTCCAAAATAGTTATACATGTACATACAGATGTATTCTATAAGTGCGAACAATTTTAATAGGAAACATTTCATTTTCTAGGCTACACACACAAAAAAAGTTAAAGTATTTCTTGATTTACCTACCAGTTGTGTATACCTTCATATAATAGGTAGAATCAAGTGATGTTCATTAACTACATGTCTCTCTGAGATAAATTTCGGTGGTTCTTGATTAATAAACGATATATTCATTTGTTACTGTTTACCCACTTCATGTTTAAGCCAGGCTAGCTAGGCACTTGTTGAGCAAGATTCAGCTTTATGACTTTGGTCAGGCATTTTATCTCTTGCTAGAGAGGCAAAGTGCCTATGATGTCGATTGAGGACAATTCAGTGTTGGACATGGTTTTCTTCAGAGATATAGCATGGAATTTATTTATTTATTAGGGAGGGTGGTAGCTGTTTTAGAGGCTGCAACTTTCACATTGAGGGTAGGCATTCTTCTAAGCTGCAACCTGGCTAGCTGTGGCTCCTCCTAGGCTATTTGCTGTGATCTTCGGGCCTGTCTTGTGGCGTCTGCATTGTAACTGGCATGGGCCGCTGGCCTGTGATGCATGGCTGTTTTGCTACGCGATAGTTTGGTCAGCGGTTGCGTGTAGGTGTCGAATAGCTTTCTGCTGCTATTTGTGTTTCAGCATGTCCTGTTTGACAACTGCCTTTCTTTTATTCCATAGATTTATAGATTTTTAAGGTTTGTTTTGTGCTGTAGGTGATCTGTTTTTCTATTATTTGTTCGCTGCGGTGTCACTTGAGAACCAAAGGAGGTCCTGTCTTCGGAGGATGCCTATCTTCTTGGCGATGTGTTTTTCTTTCTTTCTTTCTTTTTCTTAGTTTGATTGAGTGTAGTTTGTGCTTTCATGGTTCAGGTGTTTGGCTTCCAGATGGGTGTAGGTGTTAAATTGCACTTGCTTAAGTGTAACCCGTGGCCTGCTCCACTTGATCGGTTGATCATGTTTATTGGAGGGAGTGATTCGTTAATGTTTATGTGGTTGATCAGGTCTTAGAACAACATCATGTTTTCTTTTTTTCTCTTGGAGTAAAAGTTGATAGTATAAACAAGGGCCATGATCCTGATGTGTTTTGGGTGAACGGTCTTCCTTGCCATCGCATTGATTTGCTGTTTGTCTGCACCGGATAAGTCTCAAAAGTTTGCTCAGCCTTATATACATGATATGTTTGTAAGGTTGATTATCGAATGGCTGTATTTGATGGTGAAGAAGGGGTGGAGGTGCTGATTGGGAAATTGGAGCTTCTCTACCATCTAGCACCCGGATTGCTGGGTCAGTTTTGACTCATCTAGGGGTCTATAGTCCTCCTACTGCGCCTGAGCTAGAAGCCTTGATTGGGGCTGATCTTGATGTTGAGAGGTGTAATTTTGATATTGTTCAGCCGGCTGAGGGTCCGTTGAAGTGGACATATCCTTTACATCATGCTCTTATGTCTTTATATGGTGATAAATGCTTTTATTTGGGGTGGGGGGTGTTAATTGTTGATGGTGTTTTGTTTGGGGTAGGTCGGTGTTCAGGCTCTTACCAGACATAACCAAAATTCCTCGCCCTCTATCACTGATCCTCACCCATACCGTTCTTGCAGGCATGGAGATCTTTGCACGGCTTTGCAGTTACCTATATACCGCGTGTACACAAGCAAAAAGGGATTGCTTGAGGTTCGTTGGCGTATAAAGGTGACAGTTCTCACGGCAGGTCATGTGCAATCAGGTTTTGCAATGCATCCCACTAAGACCATCGTGTATGATATTTATGTAGCTACGAGTTCACCATGTAGGTGCTTACAAAAGACAATGTTGTACATTAAAGATACCTGTGAATGCTATAAGTAAACTCTATATTTGCCTACTGTATTGTATCCGTGCTGCATCCCGTGTTTCTTCTTGGACGTATGACCACCAAATAATTGCTTTCTTCTGGCGCTCATAGTTGTTCACCAAAAATGTCAAGTTGATCTAATTTCCATCGGACATCCATAAAATATATGATCCGATCAGCATACGTAATCAAATAAACACATCAGCCACAATCACAGAACAAGTAAAAATCAAACAAAGGTAAAACGTTTACTGCCACCAAATGCATCACACCATGCACAACGTCGTGCAGGTGGCGAGGCGAAGCTCGCATCACTGTCTATATGATCATAAAGAGTAAACAACGATAGATGTCACAAACATCAGCTACGAAGGGGTAATCAACGCCGATAGAGAGATCCCATTAAATACTACAAGATACCACGACGTAATCCTAGTCCCTGAGCTTGATTCACCTGTGGTGGCGTCCGAGAAGAAGTGGATATCAAGGTGGACGACCCCGCTGCGCCGCTGAAGAAGAGGGGGGAGACTAAGGTCGAGACACCCATAACATCTTTCCCCAAGCTCCCATTTCTCTTAGTTGACGCTCAAATGCACGCCATCGAGGAGTTCGTAATGCCGTCTCATTCTGTTTTCGAAAATTGCTGAAAATTGAAACGATCATGACAAATTCCTTGCGTCGAAGGATATACATGAGAGCATAATGGCGCCGTGCGCGTGATCGGCTGTCTCGACCAATCCTGAACCAGACACATCACATTGCTTTGGTAACCAGCATGACAGTGATGACGAAAATTCGAAAAACTGCCAAGAATTCAAACAAGTATGAATTTTTGTGTGCACAAAAGAAAGCAAAATGTCTTCTGAAGGAGCAGCTCTGAGTGATCTGTGACATGGCATACACCACCTGGGCACATTTAAAAAGAGAGGTCAGACCCACATGTCATTGGATGTGGCTAGGTGGCTGGATGGTGGCCTGGTGTGCGCAACCATGTGGCGTATTTGAAAGGGATTGTTTCCCTCCTTGCTTGGCCTGAATGAAAGCGTCAAATCTCTCCAGCGCGGTCCTCTATCTCCAGCTTTGGAAGCGTTTGCATGTAACGTACCAGGCAGGGATTTCTGGACGATACGCCATAAATTTCGGCAGCAATTACAATTAATCGCATGCAAGTAGTAATGAAACACTAGGTGGCGGTTTGCACGCCATGAAAATTTTCCAAAATAACGAGCGCGGCACATCCAATGGCGTGTGCAAGGACACGCGTAGAAGTTTTATCTGCTTGCGTGCTGTACAATAAGCTGAGACTTTGAAATATTTGAAAGAATCCATCTATCCAGCGTTAAACTCTGTGTACAACTTTGAAAGAGTTGTGCAGGAGGGCGTTTTTTGAGCGACGCGGCATCAATTTCGCGTACAATACAAGTTGTAATTGCATCCGATCAACTTCATGATACTGCTGGCGATTTGCACGCCATAAATTTCTTCCTTATTAGTGGAGCAAGCGAAAACTGCAGGCGATTCGTCCGCGATATACAAGGAAACATGGATAGAGTCCACGTATTTCGGTAGACCGGTTGAACGGCAGGAGGGAGGAGCCGTGGAGTAGGAGTAGTAGTAGTTCCTAAAAATCTGGCGAGATCGTGTGGACGGGAGGCGTTTAAATATTGTTGGTAGGCCACAAAGTTTCGGTAGTTGGCACGCAACTTGGGCACCGCTCCTCTTTTTCTATATAAACGGGGGTCCTCCCTGTCCTCTCCGCCTCCCGAGCGCTAGCTCCTTCTCCCCCCCACCCATGAGCCGTCTTCCTGTCGATCTTGGAAGAATTTCTTCCCCACAAAGGCGCCTCGAAGCAGGTTCAAGATCAAGTCGAAGCAGGCTCAAACATCTTGTATGTATGCAAGGGCAAGATGAAGATCAGGTTCATCCTCTCTCAGAGCACAAAGACCAGCCGCCGGAGACGGATGGGCTGATCTCTGTGCTCCGACAGATGATACAACCCAACCAACCAACCAATCTCGTGGAGAGAAGACGATGTCGAGGAACGGTCACGCTTGGGCGTGGTCATGAGAGAATCGGCATGCCTTGTTGTTTTGCCGCTGCGGTCTCTCTTCTGTTTTTGCTGAATTTCCCTCTGCCCTCTGTTTCAGCTTTCTGAAACCAACACCCGGTTCAGTTTACTGAAACCGAACCACCCAAACCCCTACTCTGACGGACGACAGCCGTGAGATCCATCGACACGTCAGGCACATAGACGGCCATCTCACGAAGATGCGCGCTGCGACGGTATATGGGCTTTCACCTTCTCGGCCTGGCATCCGATTCAGCATTCCCCGCGTGAGCCCGTAATAGCTCGGCGCCTGGGCCCCGGAATCTAGCCTTCAGCGGCCCACGACGCTACCCTGCTAGGGTTCAACTCCATCGCCGCCTCTTCCAGGAAGATACCCGTTTTTAAGCCCGTAACACCCCCTGGGCTCCGCAATCTAGCCTTGGCGGCCCACGACGCCATCAGCTCTCCCTGCTAGGGTTGCAGTGCACCGCCGCCGCCTATAAAAACAACACCACCACACAAGTCGCGACCCTTCCACTCTCCCACTCCAACGCCCCCGCCGACGCCGCCAAGAAGCCTCGCTAGCTACCTGGAAGCCGCCGCCTCCGACGAGATCCAAGCGAAAGCTCTTCAAGGAAGGTGAGATCCACCGCTCCCCCTCCTCGAAACATGATCCCCCCTTCCAACAAGAATTCTGTCGCTTCGCAGATGTGTTCTCGTTAGGTTTTGATGGTCTCTTAGTCTTCTGTAGATTTGATAGTATTCTGTCGCACGGTGGCTTGATCCAGATGTGTAGATCTCCCAGTCGTGTACTCGTTAGGATCTGATGGTCTCTCAGGCTAGATGTCGCGGTTTTATTCCACTTTCGGAAGCCAATAGGCCGGAGTTGTAGTACTGGCGATCTTATTATTATACTCATGCCCGCATGACTGAATGCTTCTAACCGGGACACTGTTTCGTTTGATTTCTGGTTCGTCTTGCAGTGAGAGATGACTCGACGCCACGGAAGGCAGGGCGGTGACCGCGTCAACCTGCCCAATGCGGCCAATCCCCGCGTCTGCCCCACCCGCTTCACCGAGGGTCCCCCGG
Organism: Alopecurus myosuroides; assembly: GCA_028641055.1. Classification (NCBI taxonomy): domain Eukaryota; kingdom Viridiplantae; phylum Streptophyta; class Magnoliopsida; order Poales; family Poaceae; genus Alopecurus; species Alopecurus myosuroides. The sequence continues at coordinate 5,569,370 of CM054060.1, read as the reverse complement.
GATCTGAACCTGTCGACGGTTTGTCCATTTCCCCGCAGTTATGTCATTGGATACATGCAGTCTGGTTTGAGACATCTGTTTTTATGTCTGTTGGTTTATAACTTTCCATTGGGATACCTGTCTAGCTGGCAGTTCAGTGTCAGTATGGCATTTCAGCATTAGTTCTTCTGTAGAATTTATTTAGATGGTTGAAGATCGGTAGTTTGTTCTTGGTGGTCCTTTAGACTGATGAATTGTTCTTGAGTGGTTGGCGTTCTTAGCTGCTAAAGTGTGGGGTGTATTCCACTTATCCTTTTTATGAGTTTACTGTGCCATATAACTCAAGATGGTATAATTATTTGATTGTTTTGTAGTGTGCCTGTTGGATTTTTCAGGTCTAATCTTTCTTAGCATTATATTTTTCTAGTCAGAACATAATTCATGTGGTTATCAAACTAAATTTTGTGGCTGCTGTTGCTGCTAGACAACATTTCAGCAATGAATTGGTATTCTTATGTTATGTTTGGAACTGCTGTCTTAACGTGTCTAATAATCCCATGCTGGCTGTGCTTTTTCTTGTTATTCTAAGTTTGTGCATGCTGATTCTTCTGTGCTCCTGAATGGGCTTGTTCATACATGCAGTCTGAATTGTGACATTTTTTTAATGTCTGTTGGTTTATAACTTTCCATTGGGATACATGCCGTCTGAATCGACACATCTTTTTTTATGCTCACAGTGCCTCATTACCTAGTTGGCGCCAAACCCAACCGCAAATACAAGCTAATGGAGCGCCGTGCAACTATGAAGGCGAAGATGGCCCTCAAGTCAGGCACCACCGGTTACGGGTGTGCTCCTGGATGCTTTGGGAGGATTGTTTTCTCGCTGTCCCCGAGGGAAAATGAGCTGTAAGTCTGTAGCAGCACTAATAAATTTAGTTAACTGTTATTTAATTTCTATTCTTGTGGAGATGTACCCATTAGCATACTTAATGTTATATGCTAAATCTGATCACTCTTAACAACAGTTAGTCATATGATTCAGGGACAGAAAATAAAACTAGTGCTAAGTTTTAATGAAATGTGGTTATATCAATCTTAAATACAATATTCATTTGATCATTAGTTTGCGACAGGACACATTGCTTGTATCATTCAAAGTCATCTACCCAATGTCTGCTTTCAAAGAAGAGAACCAGATCTTTATGCTTGTTTACTTGACTATTGTTTGCATTTGACTATTATTTAACAGCAATTACATTTTTATCATGGTAGTTGACTTTATCTCTTGCAGACTAAATTCGATGGGCAATGATGGCGAGGATGAGGCCGTCGGTGAGGACATCGGCGATGCTTCAGACGGTTGGTAACCTATTTGCTGTGGTCTTGATTTTTTTGGTGTAAGTTGCCCTGGAAGTAATAAATATAATGTTTTTGTTTTCAGACCCCCTTTTCGGCCACTTTATGCTTACTGTTCTATTACAGTAGCGATGCTTGGAAACCTAGGTGTGTATACTCTTCTCAAAATGTAGCCTACCTTGTGTTTTGTTTTGTTGTTTTCGCTACTCACACTGGGTTTTTCTCTTTTTTCAGGACGATGCCATACATGCTGGGATCACGCATGACGTTAATTAATCTCAAAACTCCATTATCTACCGTGCTATTATATATTTGTGGTTACTCTTTTTTTTTTGGCTACCAAGTGATGACTTCTTGAACTGCGATCAATATTTATGCTGTCCCGGTTCTTATGTTCAAATGGTCTGTCTGTAAGTGTTAATTGATACTTATTTGGGTTAGTTTATGGCTTAGCGCCTGAACTACTTTCTTATATTCCTTTAAATTGGAATCAAGTCATGGTGTTAGTTTATGGCTTAGGGCTGTAAGTGATGACTTCTTGAACTGCGATCAATATTTATGCTGTCCCGGTTCTTATGTTCAAATTGTCTGTCCGTAAGTGTTAATTGGTACTTATTTGGGTTAGTTTATGGCTTAGCGCCTGAACTACTTTCTTATATTCCTTTAAATTGGAATCAGTCATGGTGTTAGTTTATGTCTTAGGGCTGTAAATACTTGCACTTTTATTCCTTTAAATTGGATACGAGATGTTTCATGTTTGGACGTGCTGAACCGTGGTTGGCCTCGATTTGGGAGACATCTTGTTTGTGCATTTTCAACAAATTTTGTGCAAAACTGTTACAAACTTATCTTATTTGTGCATTTTCAACAAATTTTGTGCAAAACTGTTACAAACTTTTCGTACGTACGCAACATTGTCCGAACATGGTAAAAACACTTAGTGTATGTGACTACTCCTAGTTACTGCGGTGGGCTATCTACGCACGTAAATGGGCTACACAAACGAAATTAAAACTAATTGCGCAGAAGGCCCGAAAGCGACCTACAGGAGGGCTTTGTAGGTCGGACTAAACGAAGCGTTTTCTTTAAAAAACAGGTAAAAATACCTATAAAATCTAAAAATAATAATGAAAATAGCTTATCGTGCCGTGCCGGCCCACGTGCGAAAAAGAGAAGAGCCGGTCCATTTCTTTCTCGCCAATCGCCGATGCCTCTCTCTACCGCTTGCACGATTCCGAGGCGGCGGCGGCGGATCCGGCAGGGTGGAGCGCTCGCGGCAGAGCAACGGGAAGAGGCCGTGGCGGAGTGCTTCTCTTTTCCTCTTTCTGTACAACCACCACGCGGCCTCCTCCGTCGTCCGCTCGTAGCCGTCGCACCTCCGCAGCCTCCAATGGACGCCCGCGTCGCCTGATTCCAGTCCGCCAAGAGCGCACTCCGCCTCCCCTACAACCATGGCCGTAGTGACTTGCACTGCCCGGATCTACGCCTGTAAGTTCTATCGTACCCCTCCAATTTGCTCCCAAGAATCTTAAGCTGAAGGTAGTTTTTTCCAGTTCTTGGATTCACGGTACTGGAGATTTGTTGATCTGCCGATCTGGTGGAGAGTACCGAGGAGATCAGTTCGACTTTTCTCCTCCCTCACACACACCAGTCAGTCACAGTTCAAGATCTAGGAAGCGAGCTAGGCCAGTTCACCACACACACACACACACACACACACACACACACACACACACACTCACTGGTTCTTGGTCATGATTCTAGTTATTAATTCCCGTGAGAACACGTTGGAAATTGAAGAGTTTATGTTTTCAGGGAAATTGAAGAGTTTATGTTTTCAGGGAACAAATGGGCTCTAGATTTTTCAATGGTATTCTCCTATATGGGCGCGACATAGATAGATACATTCTCTGCTGTTAATATATAAAGAAACATGTTCAGTGTTTGAGTGGAGGGAGGGGGTTCAGTGTTATAATAACCTGTTCTTGTGCTAATCTCCTTTGTGTTTTGCATGACATTTGCCTTGTCCGTGCTCTGGTCAGTGGCTAACGCAGCTGACCACATCCGTAGCTTTCCCAGCTGCGAAATGGAGCAATATAATATTTGTGTTATTAAGTGACAGTGACAATAAAATTAGTTGACCACTTGATTGGCACAATTGTGCTGGTTCCATTGGTTCTCTTGTCTCTCGAACTTAATTATGGCTCTAGCTAGCTAGGGAGTACATCGATTCTCTTGTAGTATATTAATTTTTTCATGAAAGGCAATCACGTGTAGGTTCTAGGTAGAAAGTAATCTACTTGTAGTCTCATGTGACTCGAGGGTTTGCAGCTGCAGATTCATCAGACTCTCTGACCTGATAGGTTTTGTTCTCATGGAAATTATCTGATAGTATGGTCTGGAGCAAGGGTTTATTTGTTCTGCCGAGTTCTTGTGGATGCAGGCCAGATGCTCCATTGATTAAAAAACAAATTCCTTTAACTGTGGCTCACTGGCTCCACTATTTTGTACTTGTACCACTGTAATTGGTACTAGCTAGTAGATCATTAAAATATAACCAAAGACTCTAGTTCCTGTACGTACAAGTCAGTTGTATGTAATTTTTTGACATAAAGAACCAAACTTAGCTTCTGAACAAATCACGGAGAAGGAGCTAGCTGCATCAGATCCATGTTTGATTTGCATCTGTTTTATTGATCCTTTTTGTGGTTGAAAAGTTGCAGTCATCAGTGTAGCTGTGGCTGTACAAGCTATCAAGTTGATATGCGGAGCACTTACATTTATATCATACCTATAATTCTTACCAATTATGCTTTGGTGCGTCGGTTGTGATCAGGTATCATAATTGTATCTTACCTGACTTGCACATGGTGTTTCAATAGAAGATAGATGTGCATGTTTGCAAAACATGATGTTATTTGTACCATTTTTTTTTCTATTATTTAGGCTAATATAATTTAGGTTTTACAGGCCAATAGTTACGACGTTATTGATGAAAATGCTAGGAAAGTTTCAGCTCAGGATGGTGCAATGCAAGAACAAGAGAGTGATATACGCTGACCAGCTTGTAGAAGACGTTTCGAGACACGACCGAGAGGGGAATGGCAGTGAGAGAAGGTAGTGTACTCCAAGAACTTAATGTGTTCTATTCGGTTTGTTTTCTTACTGCTGCTTTGAACTCTACAACAGGAGGAAGTGGATTTTGTACAGTGCCACTTGTAATCAATTGTACTAGATTTATGCTTCTGCCATTATTTCATTGTATTGTGACTGATTATTAGCTTATAAAAATACTTTAACCTTCTTAATTAGCAGATTGTGTCGCTTTGAATTTGGAGGGTGATCATCCTCGAGTTAACGCTTGTTTGCTCTTTGTTACATGTAGGTTGTTGCTGATAAGGCGTGTCGCGGGTGTCTGGTGGTGCGATTCGATGGCGACATGGCAGTGGCGGTTGGCCGAGGCACCACACTGCAGTAACGGTTTCGAAAAGGCATGTTAGGGCTACATCCCCTGGCTGCCCTAAATTATGTGTCGATAAGGGGATCTAAGGTGGTGGTACGGAAGGCGAGGCCGACGAGCGTGCGTTGCCTTCTTCTTTGATGTTTAATTTGTGCCATTAATTTTTGTTCAATTTAATTTGATTTCGATCTGGCAATTCTGGCAACCAAACTGAAATGTGTCATCAATGTCTATTAGCTTGTTCATTTTTTTCTTCTAGTTTGTACACCCTCCGTCTCAAAACAAGCGTTGTTGAAATGAATGTATCTAACACTAAAATACATCTAGATAAATTCATTCTAACAATGCATATTTTGAGACGGAGAGAGTACTAAGTTCAACTTGATGCCAAAGCTGTACCGAAGCTTTTCTGATATACTTGGTATTTTTATATGCTATTCGAATTATATGAGTCAAATTTTATCTAGATTTGATGCCATGATATATCACTGTATGAATGTTGGCTGCTTGGTGTGAATAAACCCTCTGGCCGGTATTAACCGAACGAATAATTAGTGGAAGTGAACGTGTAGTGACGGACATTCAACCCCAACGGGGAACTGGGTGAGGAGGTGGGGTTAGTTCCATGCGGGGAATGATTCCCTACTGGTCGTTTTTGGAACAAATGAACGAGCGAACAAGGGCAGTCCATCAGGCAGTCTTAACCGTAGATCGGCGGTAAGACATCTTCTCTGCATCCCCCATGTCGGAATCTCCCTAGACATCTTCTCTGCCGAAACCCACCCGACCACGCCTGCAAGGTCCCGGCGACGACGCGAAAGGTAAGTCTCCCGCCACCCACATCTTCTTCCTCCTTGCCCTTCTCCTCCTCGCACTCATCATCCGCTCCAGCAAGCAGTCCCTACCGTAGATCGACTTTAATGATCAGACCGGCGACGGGAGGGGGAACGGCGGCGTCATCTGACTGGGAGGCCGGACGGAGACGTCTGCCTCTGCATCTCCCCATGTTGGCGTCTCCCTACCCATCTTCTTCTCTGCCGAATCCCATCACGCATTCCGGCTAAAAATTGCCCCCACAAACTGCTAAGTGCTAACCATAGCTGGCACACGCCGATCTGGTCACCTGCTTCTCCTTGTACCGACGCTCGAGCTACTCTCTCGGAAAGTCGACGTCCCATCCGATTACCCTCCACTCATCTCCTAACTCTGCTATCTGTACTAATTCAGGGCAAGGTGGACCTGCCTTAACAACGCCGGACAGTTTGTCTGTTGGCCTGTTGCATAACCTGCTTCTCGTCAAGAGACGGCAGTTGCCAACAGGGGTGGCAACATGGTGGCACTATAAAGCAAGCCAAACCGGAGGCCACCGGTGCAGTGGCCAATGGATGTAGAGCGCTGCCACCCGGTTATTTTTGGGTATGTACTTGAGCTGGCTTCAAATGGTTCAGGTTGGGGTTACTTACAGGTTTGGGTTTGCACTTCAGCTGGCTTGAAATATTTTATGTTTGGATTAATTAAATAATTGTGATGTAATTTCAGATTAGGAACTGATTTCGTTCCAGATGTCTGTCTGTGCCCATCGATCCATGGTAGGGGTCTGAGAAGTCAGTTATTTGATGTCAAAGTCTTTGGATTATTTGTGTATTCAAGTGAACTTGGTTCGTACTTGACTCCATATCGAGTATTTTTTTTTTACAAAGCCCCTGAATACTGAACCAGTGGACTCAACTCAATACGATTCTTTATCTGAATTTTAAGAGTAAGCATGCTAGCGGCAATTTTGGTATATTTGTAACCTGTACCACAAACTGGACTGTTTGGTTCAGTTTGTGATTTATTAATTGTTAAACACAGTAAATATATTTCTTAGCAGAGGTTGTGTTTGGTTATGCTTAAATTGTTGGGATTATTACTGACAAGTTTAAATGAGAACAATACCCAATCAAAATGACGGATGATGTGCACCCACCACATCTTAAATTCTTTTCCTTTCATAATTCTTGCACATATATATATTTTCCCTTTTTTGGGATGTCCTATGGTGTAGATAAAAAAAATCTGTCGTTTGGTCGTTGTTGGTGTTGTGTTGCAGGCACACTAATATTCAGTGCAAGAACGATGTTGCTTCATGTTTTAGTATATGGTTGGAGGAGCATGTTAAGAAACATAGAGATGTATTAATTTCCACATAGATATGTGTAAATTAATATTTGCATGTGTATTTTCTTTCCTACCAATCATGCATATCAGTCCCTATTTTATTTCTAAATAGAAAAATCATGGCGAGGGTCTTGAGTAAACGAAGTTGCAGCAAAACCCTAAGGCGATAGCTGTTTCATAATACAACGACAACCAAGCATTTCAGTCCCAAACAAGTTGGGGTAGGCTTGCTGTTTCATAATATTTATGTAAAATATTTAGATTGTAAATTTGATTAGAGAATTAACTCCTTACTCATCAGATCCTGGAGGCTGAAATTAACAGTCTTAGGAAGCGCCTCCTGTTTAAAGCAATATCTAAATTTGGGTTGAAAATATAACTATATATGCTTTAGGATTTTCTGGTTTCTTATATGATTCATGTGTATATTTTATTATTATCTGAAAGTAATATTCACATATAGTTCGGTTGGTTCTGATTGAGTTGTTACTTGTGAGTGATCTTATCATAGGATAAAATACCGAGAGCTTATGATTTCTTATGTGAACATAGACCAAAGTTGTTGTTGCTCTGTCTTCTGAAAAATGATTTCCATGTTAGTTAGGGAGTGATGTTGAGTATTTATGACTAATATATTCACCTATAAAATGCTTGCAGTTTAGTTTGATAATACTAGATCACAGTAGTGTGTTGATACATACCTTCAACACATCATAGTAGCAGTTCAAAGTCATATCTTCAACACATCATAGTAGCAGTTCAACGGGCGCGGCAAAGCGCGCCCTTTTCTAGTAAATATCATATTTGGACGTTTACTTGCATTTATGTGCTGTGATTTTTCTTTAACAAAAAAATGTTGTTGTATACATGGATGCCCCTGGTGCCTTTTTTCCCTCGGTCCGCCACTGGGCGCAGGAGGAGCTGCTCTGGTGCTGCCCAACGCTGGAGTTGGGCGAGAAGATCGGGGGTGGCGGCCGACCTCGCACGTGAAGCGTTCTTCCTAGCGGAGGTCGCGGGCCGATGCATGTGGAGCTGCTCCGCGCCGCGTCTGCACCGACGGTCCCGCTTGGCCATCGGCGCGCCACGCCAGGGCCTGCTCGATTGTCGCGCTCGCAGGCTATCCCATTTGCACATCAGTGCGTGCTTGCTGCGCTGCTGCAGCTTGTGGCATGCTCGATGGAGCTGCTTGTACGCATGCCAGTTTCCGGCGAGGTGCACTCAGTGGATTCCGCCGGAACGCTGTGCTTAGTCGATCCCAGCCTGGTGTGCAGAGATGGAGCAAAGCGCTCAGCAGTGAGCAACCGCCGTGAAGGAACGGCGCTATCTGCAACTGATTCACTCTGACATTCATAGGCCGTGCGGAATGTAGAGGAGCGCCATGGCGCCGCCTCTGGCCGTGCGAGATGCAGGGTGTGTGTGTTGAACACACGTTTATGTCCGTTATGCATGTAACCAACCTCTCCCTAATCTCACTGGTAGTGCCCTTGTATGTAGGAAGTCTACTGTCATGTACTCTATTTATGTAACAACTATCCTATCAATGACAATCAGCTGAGACTCAATATTCCACTTGGTATCAGAGCAAGTTCCGCTCCTCTTCCCTCTTCCCCATGGCCGACACCACTCTCGCCTCGGCGGAATCCTCCTCGCCGGCCGTGATCCCTTCCCTCTCCCCCTCTCTTGACCTCGATCCCCACACCCCTCTCAACTCCCGATCCACCATGCCCCGTGCCCCGCCCACCCCTCATCGCTCCGACTCGCTGCAGTTCAGCGGCTTTGCAGATGCGCTGCCCGTGATCCCAGTCACCTCCGCCGCGGCTCCCGCCGGCCCTCTCCAACCACAACCCACACCACCCAATTCCCCTTCCCATCCAATTCTCGGTGTGCAGATCACCACCTACGTGAAATTTCAGGTCAACCTCGCCGGCGCCAACTTCTCCCAGTGGAGACAGATCTTCCGATTCCTCCTCAACATGTACAACGTGTGTGATCACGTCACCGCCGGCGCCGCTCCGCGTGAGCCCGACGATACCTGGCGGGCCGTTGACATTCACCTCAACCTCTGGATCATGGCGACCCTCACTCCCGATCTGCATCGCCTGGTCCAGGGCTCGGATGGCCTAGCTGCCACGACGTGGGCGCGCCTGCACCGATTCTTCCTCGACAATCAGTCGTCGCGCTATCTCTTCCTCAGCACGGCGTTCCGCAAGACCACCCGCGGCGACATGTCCATTGCTGCCTACGCCAGCCGTCTCCAGTCTCTCGCGGACGATCTGGATGCCATCGGCCGTCCCGTTGACGATCTCGACCTCGCCCACCAGTTCGTCGCCGGTCTGGGCGATCGGTACCGTCTACAGGCCGAAATCCTTACGACGGCCATGCCCTCCTTCGCCGACGCGTGCTCTCGCATGCTCCTTGCCGAGGCCTCCGGGAACAACAGCGACGCCCATGCCTTTGCTGCTCACACGGGTGGGCGCCCCCACAACGGCAACACAGGCGGCCCTGGGCGCGGAAACGGCGGCGGCTACCGGCCACCAGGGGTCAGCCCCAACTACAGGGGCAAGAACCCGATTCCCGGTTTCGTACACGGGGGGCAGTCCCAGAGCAACCAAGCGCGCGGCAGTCCCCAGAGCGTCGCCTCCCCAAGCTGGCAACCGCGCGGTCGCGGCAGCGGCACGACGACCACCGGTGGATCCATCTCCCACGAGCCCTGGGTGGGCTACTTCGCACCCGTGGGTACTGCTCTCTCCACTCGGCCACCGTGGGTGCCGCCAAACGCGGCCAGTGTGCTTGGTCCGCGCCCCGGCATGCACTCACAGGCGTACCCAGTCATGTACTCGGGTCAACCACCAGTGCACCCCGATGCTCCACCCATGCCGCACTCCTTCGACCATTCAGCTATGATCCATGCGTCCATGAGCAACAACCAACATCAACCCCAACCGGAATGGATCATGGACTCCGGCGCCTCCTCCCACGTCACCGGTAAGACGGGTAACCTGACTACAACTCACTCCCATTTAGGCAAAATTCCTCAGCATATTATTGTTGGCAACGGGTCCAAACTACCAATTCTAGCCACCGGATCTGTCCAAATTTCCTCCCTACCCCTAACCCTACAAAATGTCCTCGTATCACCACATATTGTGCGCAACTTAATCTCTGTTAGAAAATTCACTCGTGATAATTTTGTCTCTATTGAATTTGACCCATTTGGTTTCTCCGTGAAGGACCTAGCAACCAAGGCCATCCTCCTCCGCTCCAATAGTGATGATGACCTCTACCCATTCTCCGGCGTCAAGACATCCATGCCAGCTGCATTCATCACCACCACAAGCACCCTATGGCACCAACGACTCGGACACCCAAGCCCTGCTTCTCTATCACGCATGTCACTTGATTTTCTTAGCACTTGTAATAATAATGTAGCCCGATCATCACCTCTCTGTGAGGCATGCCAGCTTGGCCGGCAACCACGTCTCCCATTCTCTACTTCCACCTCTTCCACCACCTCCCCCTTCCAACTCATTCATTGTGATCTATGGACTTCACCGGTTCTTAGTTTCTCTGGCTACAAATATTACCTAGTTGTGTTAGATGATTTTAGTCATTATTCATGGACGTTCCCTTTGAGAAATAAATCAGATACTTGTGCCACTTTGCAAAATTTCTTTCACTTTGTGCTTACTCAATTCCATGTCATGATTCGGTGTATGCAATGTGATAATGGTGGAGAATTCATCACTAGCTCTCTGCGTGCTTTTTTTGCTCACAATGGTGTTTCCTTCCGCCTCTCCTGCCCTCATACATCACCCCAAAACGGCAAAGCAGAACGGCTCCTACGCACTACCAATGATATTGTGCGTACTCTCCTTATCCAAGCCAAACTACCACCACCGTTTTGGGTAGAAGGACTCCACACGGCCACCACACTTCTCAATATTCGTCCCTCGCGTGCCATCTCCCATAATACACCGCACTTCCTTCTCTATGGCGTCCATCCCACTTATGATCACCTCCGTGTATTCGGGTGTTTGTGCTACCCGAATTTGTACGCCACAACCGACCACAAACTAGCCCCACGGTCCACACGTTGCGTTTTGCTTGGGTACCCGCGGGAACACAAAGGGTATCGGTGTCTAGACTTACAAACCAGGAAAATAATTGTATCACGTCATGTCATATTTGATGAGAGTCAATTTCCTTATTTTTCTGTTTGTACAGATACATCAGCCACAGGAAATCCCGCTCCTGCCGATGCAATCTCCTCCGGGATCCTCCCCTCACCTACCTCGTACCGGACCCAGCTCCCTGCCGCAAATTCCCCTCGGGATCCGTCGCTGTCCGCTACTGCCCACCCGCCCACCTCGCCCCGCGCGCCCGCCCCACGTCTCGCTGCCACGGCACCACGCGCCACCCACCCACCGGGCCGACAAACCCTGCTCCCCCCATCATTACCTCCACCCACCTCCCCGACCCAGCCCTCGAACCCGCCACCGAATCTCCCATCATCACCTGCCACCAGCCCAATCATTCCCGCATCAGCATCGACTGCCCCGCCACCAACCCCCACCCACACGCACGCTGGTACGCCCGCGACCACTCGCCCACTGACACCTGTCCGCCCACTCCCGCCCAAAGCTATCCCGATACAGCCACCCACCAATTTACACCCCATGCACACCCGAGGAAAATCCGGCTATTTCATGCCAAAACAGGATTTCTCTCTTACAGCCTCGACCACACGCATCTCTCCACTACCTGCCACCTACCGTTCCGCTCTCAAAGACCCCAACTGGCACAATGCTATGCTCGAGGAATTTAATGCACTAATGCGGAATGACACGTGGTCTTTAGTTGCTCGTCCTGCAGGTACAAACGTGGTGACCGGGAAGTGGATATTTCGCCACAAGTTCCATGCTGATGGATCACTAGCTCGATACAAGGCAAGGTGGGTTGTCCGTGGATTCACACAGCAACATGGGGTTGATTACAATGAAACATTCAGTCCAGTTGTGAAGCCAGCCACCATCCGTCTTGTGCTCAGTCTTGCCACCACTCAATCATGGCCCATACATCAACTGGATGTTAAAAATGCCTTCCTCCATGGTGATCTCAAGGAAACGGTATACTGTGAACAACCCTCTGGTTTTTTGGATTCCTCCCATCCCTCTCATGTATGCCTGCTAAACAAATCTCTCTATGGCCTCAAACAAGCACCCCGCACTTGGTTTCATCGTTTCAACACTTTTATCACCTCCATTGGTTTTGTGTCATCTAAAAGTGACTCCTCTCTTTTCATTCTTCACAAAGGGTCCTCCATAGCATACCTGCTCCTATATGTAGATGACATCATCCTCACAGCCAATACCACCACCCTGTTAACCTCCATCATCACCTCTCTTAGCCATGAGTTTGCCATGAGTGATCTTGGTGATATTCATCACTTCTTAGGGGTTAATGTTCATAGGACCACACATGGGCTCTTCCTCTCTCAACAACAGTATGCTCTCGAGATACTTGAGAGAGCCCACATGCTAAACTGTAACCCCATACCCACACCCGTAGACACCAAAGCCAAAGTTTCGGCCCTTGATGGCGCTCGGGTTCAAGATCCCTCGCACTATAGGAGCCTAGCGGGTGCACTCCAATATCTCACGCTCACTCGCCCCGATATATCATATGCCGTTCAACAAGTTTGTCTTTTTATGCATGATCCCCGTGAGTCCCATCTACAGCTTGTCAAACGCATTTTGCGTTATATTCAGGGGACTTCTCATTTTGGCCTTCAGCTTCATCGGTCTTCCTCGCTTGACCTTGTTGCATATTCCGATGCTGACTGGGCCGGGTGTCCTGACACTCGAAAGTCCACATCCGGGTTTTGTGTGTTCTTAGGTGACAACTTGATCTCCTGGTCTTCTCGTCGCCAAAACACCGTCTCCCGCTCGAGTGCTGAAGCGGAATATCGAGCAGTGGCAAATTGTATGGCTGAGACTTGTTGGTTGCGGCAGCTCCTCCATGAACTACATCATCCACCTACCCGTGCTACTATTGTCTATTGTGATAATATCGGTGCTATGTACATGACATCTAATCCAGTGCAGCATCAGAGGACTAAACATGTAGAAATTGATCTTCACTTTGTCCGTGACAAAGTTGCTCTTGGAGAAGCTCGAGTTCTACATGTTCCCACGCATCTACAGTTTGCTGATATCTTCACCAAGGGTCTGCCAACCAGTGTGTTTCAAGATTTTCGATCCAGTCTTAACGTCGCGAAGAGCGTCGTCCCGACTGCGGGGGGGTGTTGAACACACGTTTATGTCCGTTATGCATGTAACCAACCTCTCCCTAATCTCACTGGTAGTGCCCTTGTATGTAGGAAGTCTACTGTCATGTACTCTATTTATGTAACAACTATCCTATCAATGACAATCAGCTGAGACTCAATATTCCACTGTGTGCAGCTCGGTGTCCTAGATGCACGTGGAGTTACGGGCGCCGCGGGACGTTCGAGATGGAAGTGGAGGTGTGGGGCACCACCGCTCTCTCGCACATGGCCGGAGCTCCCCCCGCGCCTACGCCATGGCCGTCACGTCGGCCGGGAAGCCGTCATGGAAGGGGGCAATCGACGGCGGTCACCACCCAAATAAAGTCTGTCGGTTGGTCGTTTTAAAGTTAATAACGGGCATGCGTGGTCGCCCGTATCACGCGTGACTAGATTAGGGTTAGACCATATTTCTTTGCGAGAGAATTTCTTATTTCGTCATGGCTGAACTTTGTCATCCTTTTTGGTTTTGGTAAATTTTTCTTCCTTTTATATAACTAACAAAGTTTGATTGGTTTCTTATTTGGCTCTCTAGTACTCTGTAAGCACGAAAATGATATTTTTGCTCTTGCCTCAATTAATATGTAATGAAATGATACTTAAAAAGTTGTGATATACTCCCTCGTATCGGAACGTAGGATTTCTTTAGTGTATAGATTCATATGCATCTTACGTTAAAACATGTCTAGATTCGTTTTGTCTAAGAAATGCTAAAATATCTTATATTATGATATGGATGGAGGGAGTACTGGTTGGTTATTTTAAAAAAAGTAAACGGTGAACATATCCGCCCTAGACTGAAAGGGATGGAGGAAAGACGTGGAGTTACGAAAGTTGCCTGTGCAGTTGCGCGAGAAGTATGCACGAGAATCAGGCAGAATGGCAACAGGGCAGAATTGATTAGCTCCTAGTACAAAATAGAGCATGCACGGGTAGCTGGTTGATCTTTTTTTTTTTTTTTTTTTTTTTTTTTTTTTTTTTTTTTTTGTTGTTGTGGAGAAAATCTATATAGAAGCGTCGCATCTGTGATCTTCTTTGCGGTGGTGCGGAGATTCGGAATACGTTTCACACGCCTTCTAAGCTGTGCACGCGATAGAAAGAGACTGGCCCGTGGCAGGTTGGCTCGCAGAGTGAAGAGTGTGTGTGTGGTTGTGTAAGGTCCTCCACGTTGTCTATACGAGCTTGCTGCAGTGAATGTTGTAAGGAGCGGTGACCGATGAGAAGATCACGATGGCTTATGCACACCTGATTAGTCCACCGATTAATCTCTAAACTGTACAAAAATTTTGTGAGGTAGAAGTTCCCTTTCTACCTTGTGGATATTAGAGAATGCTCGGGGGAAGTCGACCGTCATATTTTTACAACAACATCATAGTTTGATGGGTCGCGCGCTGGACGAGTAACGCGGTAGTCGCCTGAGTGCCGCCGCACGGGTTGACAAGTATGCGGCGCCACACTCTAGCTTTGTCCTTTTTTCCCCCTCTCCTGTCCCTAGCTGATCTTTTTACACACTGTTAGGTCGTTTTCTCTCCTTTCACGTTTCTCTCTCTTTTATTTTCAGTCGACGTGCAACGTTTCAGTTTAGGTCAGCCATCTTTACCGATCACTTTTTTTTTTCTAATAACTATCTAGTATGTTATGATTTTTTCAGTGCCATTCTGTTACATATTGCAGCAGGGGCAAAAGTGTCATCTTTGTGCTTAAATAGTGCTAAACGGCCAAATAAGGAACCAACCGAACTTTGCGTGTCATGAGAAGAAGAAAACATTTGCAAAGGCCAAAAGGAAGACGAACTTTAGCCATGACCAAATAAGGAATTTCTCTCTTTCTTTGCGGGCCGTTAGCATCTCTAGCACACCGAGCGGATCGTGGGATGTCTCGGTCGGTAGTGGCCTAGTGTAGCTAGAATTTCGGTCAGGCAGTTAGCATGCTTTTATACTTGGTTAAATAACATAAAGGAAAACACTGCAGAGGTTGCACATAACACTCTAGGACTAGGCACCGAAAAATAGGGACCACCCCAGGGGGGATCTCAGGTCTGGAAAAGCTTACACAAAGTTAAACACCTCTTCAAGGTGGGGGCCAAACACAGTATTCTGGACGGGCGGCGCACAGCATTTTGGACTGATTGGTGGCACGGGGAGGGTCCCCTCTGCCACAAGTTTCCCTTCCTATTTAGTATTTGCGACGACCAAGGGGCGTCGGTGGCAGATATAATTGGACCGGGCTGCCGATTCCGTAGGACGCTCTCCCATGCCGCAATGGCCCAGTGGGGAGAGCTGGATGTCATCATCAACTCCACCTCCCTTTCCGGAGGGTTAGACATAATCTCCTGGGCCCTTGAGGCTTCCGGGATCTACACGGTTAGATCTATGTACGAGGCGCTGTCCCGGGGGAGTAGCGCCGCCTTCGCGCAGGATGTTTGGCACAACACGTTGCCCCTCAAGATTAAAGTCTTTGCCTGGCAATTGATCCTGGATCGCCTCCCCTCTGGCCTCCAGCTTCTCACTCGTGCAGGCCCTTTCGATGGGAAATGCGCTCTCTGCGCGGCTCCAGAAAACGCGGATCACATATTCTTTAGATGCTCCTTAGCAAAGTTTGCCTGGAGCGTGGTGCGCCAGGTTCTGGGGAATACCTGGGCGCCTGCCAACTTTGCGGAATTTCAAACCATCCTTTCCCCGCTCTCGGGTAGCTTTCGGCGTACAGCGTGGACTTTTTTTATTTCTTTAGCTTGGGCGCTCTGGCATGTCAGAAATAAACACACTATCGAGGGGCTGATTATTCGCCATCCTGCTGACATTATTTTTAAATTTCTGGTGTTCTTGCAGCTTTGGACCATCCCGATGAAGCCTGAGGATAAGACCGCGGCGCGCCGGCTGGTGGAGGACCTCAGGAAGACTCACCAGTCCTACCGGTTCCTCCCACCCACATTCCCTAGCAGTGGGATTTCGAGCTGATGTCTCTGTTCGCTTGTGCGCGTGTGTTTGGCTACTTTGTCGCTACTATGTCGATGCTCCTAGTTTCCTCGTTCCTCTTTTCCTTGTCGGCGAAGGTGTATGCCTTAGCATGTATTTCCTTTGATGAAGCTGTATGCCCAGCACTTGTATAACTTGGTTTGAACTGCCGAGCTTTGTTAATTCAAAGTTGGGCCCTGTGCCTTTTATCTAAAAAAACAAATAGGGACAGTCTTTCGACATTGCTAATTGGTAGATCTAATCAATTGTGATTAGAGTTATATGAATCTGAAAGTTTTCAACACACGAGAGAGAATTTCTAATTAGAGCTAGGTCTAATAGAGAGAGTAGAACTCAAAATCCAATTAAAATAATCTCTAATTTAATTAGAGGCCCCTCCAATTCTATTAGAGAAAGAGAGAGAGGCTTCTCATCGCCTTGGGGTCCTTTTTATAGGTAGAGGAAGGGAGAGAGTTTCCAAAGAGAGAGAGAGTCCCAGTTGAGCTAGGAGGGTGCTTGGACGCACCAAGGAGGTGGTTGCACCCGTCCTCCTAGCCCAACTCGGATTGGCTCCAAGTGGAGACCAATCCAACCTCCCTTTTTCCTTTTTACCTTTTCTTTATTTTTATTTTCTCCTTTTTCTCTCCAATAAATTCAGGAAAATACCAGTATGATAAGTATCAATATGTGATGCCACTGGCCCCACATGGAAGCCCCTAAAATTAGAGTGCGACCATGAGGGGTACTGCTTCCCCCCTCCGGTTCCCCCTATCAAGTTTTGCCCGAAACTCCTCCGGAACCTTATGAACCCAATAAATAAAATCATCGATACCATCCAGTGATGTTAGAAATATGTCCTCCGTTATCTCTCATATAAAATTTTCCATACACCGACATGATTTTACCCTTACAGCCCCGAAACGACTCTGATTGACACCAGACTTGTTTCTATGACATCGTATCGACATCGAACATTCATAAAACCAGTAACAACATATTAATTTTCTCAGATAAATGTTGGAATGGGCTAAGAGTGTGACCTGTAAAGGCTCGATAACACACAGACATGTTCGGGAACTTACTGAACAATAGCCAACATCGGGACCGTGGATGCCCATGATGACTCCTGTGTGTTCACGAAGAACGACTGAACCTTATAAATTACTCATCGCAATTATTGACTTAACTTCACGATTCCAACGATATCACGAGTTGAGACGATGTGATCTTGTCTGATCAAACTCTTTGATCATAACACATATAGAACCAGTTACCAATATTGTCCTCTTTTCTCATCCATATCCCTGATGTCTTTGTGATAAATCATACTGTGTCTAGCCAGACGATTGGCTGCCATAGGTGATACTGAGAGGGACCATAGTGTGTATCCCTATATCGTCTAGAGGAGCTAAGTACTATTATTGAATGCTCTCGGTTCCATTACACTTTCTAGATTATATCCAGACATCACCGTTATGAACCCCAGTTACAGCAAGACGGTTGATGACATCCAAAGTATAACTTCCAATCGTGCGTTCACTAGATATTCTCATAGTATAGGAATTATAGTCAATGACAAATTCATATGTACTTTGCTAAATACATTACAATTGTGAAGTCTCTTTTAGCAACAACATATACGTGAGTCGGTTATGTACTATTGTGTTTTGATGGACTTTTCATCAAGTCCATGATCAGGAAATGTGACCATCTCACAAACCATAAGCTAATGTTAGAGACAATATTAGGAACTCTTGTTTGTTTTTGTCTTCACATCGGCACAAAGATTTTCATTTGAAAACTCACTTTTCAAGTGCTTTAGAGGTTGTAGCACGATGACATAAACTTAATTATGAACTTGGAGATAAAATAACTGAATATTATTTTCTCTAAGGCATACCTCCAAGATGTCCCACTTGCACTAGAGTCAATTAGTACTCTAGTTAGTATGATGACATAACACCAATGGAATTCCGGTGTTACTCACACTATGTATGTGGTACCGTCGACCGTTGTCTTTCACCTTTTAATCTTATCAACTTGTGATAAAATTGTGTTTGGATTTATTAGGAGTTGGATTTGTGTGAACTTGGTTCCGTGGAAACATTAATAATTCAAGCGTCTCCGAATTAATTATCATACCGTTGTTTGAAACCTCACTAAGTCGAATGACTTTTATCTAGTAACTTGCAACCTATAATGTCTCACATTGTGTTGCAACTATCCATAGCAATATATTGTAGAGTACACTCATAATACTCTAATTCTTATATTCATACAACATATTGTATTATCAGTTGAAAAATCATAATGTGATTAAAATCAACAAAGATTTGATTTCATATTTCCACCATAAATACATGTGGGAATACTTCTCACAATATTATCTGTAGCTATAAAAAATCCACCGTGTTGTTTTATACGTAGTAATATCACCACTGGATATTTATATGAGAAACATATCACCGCAATATTCCTAGGTTTTATTACAAATAATTGATGGCTAGGTTGAGACTCCAAGTGCAGAGCTCTTGAGGAATATAATTGGTTGGAAGCTATGCATGATGAGCGCAATAACTTTGAGCGCAATAAAGTTTGGAAGCTAGTTGAGAAGCCTAAAGATTTCCATAATGTTATTGGCACCAAGTGGATATTCAAGAACAACCAAGATGAGCATGGAATTGTCATAAGGAACAAAGAAAGATTGACTGCTCAAGGCTACACTCAAGTGGAAGGCATCGACTTTGATAAAACCTACGATCTCGTTACTCGCCTTGAGTCCATCCATATCCTTCTTGCATATGCATCTTTGCATAAGTTTAAATTGCAACAAATGGATGTCAAACGTGCTTTTCTAAATGGTCCATTGAAAGAGGAGGTATATGTTAAGCAACCTCCAGGGTTTGAGAACCCCAACTTCCCTAACCATGTATACAAGCTCGATAATTCTCTCTATGGACTTAAACAAGCACCACATGCATGGTATGAGCACCTTAGAGAGTTGTTGCATGACCGTGGATTTGAAGTTGGGAAAATCGACCCCACCCTTTTCACAAAGAAGGTAAAAGGGGAGATCTTCTTATGCCAACTCTACATAGATGTTATTATCTTTGGCTCAACTAATGAAGCTTTCAATAATGAATTCTCAAAGCTTATGACTGACAGGTTTCACATGTCTATGATGGGAGAGTTAAGATTCTTTTTTGGCTTTGAGATCAAGAAATTGGCTCGTGGGATATTCATCTCTCAAGCCAAGTATACCCAACACATGCTCAAGAGATTTAACTTCCAAGGAGATAAAGAGAAGGCCTCTCCAATGCAAGTCAAATGCCATCTAAAGCGCAATCTAGACGGTAAAGATGTGGACCAAAAGTTGTATAGTTCTATGATTGGTTCTTTTCTTTATGTTTGTGCATCTAGGCCCGATATAGTGTTGAGTGTGGGTGTGTGGGAAAGGTATTAAGCGGATCCCAAGGAAAGCCATTTGATGGTGGTCCATAGGATCTTTCGGTATTTGGTTAATACCTCAAGATTTGGTTTGCGGTACCCAAAGGGGGAACAATTTTCTCTCGAAGGGTATACGGAATCGGATTGGGCCGGTGATCAAGATGATAGGAAATCGAATTTTGGGGCTTGCCAATTCTTTGGTAGTTAGTTGGTGAGTTGGTCTTCTAAGAAGAAAAATTGTATATCTCTCTCCGTCGCTGATATTGAATATGTGGCGGGCGCTAGTGCTTGCACCCAATTGGTATGGATGAGGCAAACCCTCAAAGAGTATGATGTTCACTTGGATAAGGTGCCGCTCTTATGTGAAAATGAGAGTGCAATCAAGATTGACTACAACCCCGTGCAACACACAAGCACGAATCATATTGAGATTCATCATCATTTCATTAGAGATCATGTGCCAAGAGGTGATATTGAGCTAGCCTATGTCCCAACCAAGGAAAATCTGGCGGACATGTTCACAAAGCCTCTAGATGATTCAAGATTCGTCTTTTTGAGTAATGAGCTAAATATCATCGATTCAAGGAGTTTGACTTGAGAATCTTGCACACACGCCTATAGTTGACTATGTGTTTGGGTTTAGGTGTAGGCATGTACATAAGAGGAGTGTTATCCTAACACATTGGGTTCTCCCTCCCCCCATTATGCCCCAAGAAAAAAATCATTTATATCTCTCTTTTTCTAATGTTGAATCATGATCTAAAATGTTGTATTGGCAATGCACCCAAGATACATCTCCACGGTGTCATACCCTACTCTCTTATATGGTGGCATATGCCACCAACCTCTTCGTTGTGAAGAGTTGGTTCTTAGTTGGATTTCATAGCTTTTGTCTTGTTTTTTCTAGATAAGAGTTTGTATGGGAAATTATCTCTAACTTGGCTTTTCATATTTGATTCTAGCAAGAGAGAGAGGGAGAAGTACTATTTTCATATTCGTTGTCTATCCTAAGATTTTCTCTCTAAAAGCCCAAAATTCTATCTCGCACACAAGCATTTGGAAACTAGGAAGTTGGGTACGGCTGGCAGTCAGAATTTCCAGTTCATGTATGAATCAGAATTTCCAGTTCGACCCGGAATATCCAGTTCAAAATTAAACCGGAATATCCGGTCGGGCGAATGTCCTTCAAAATCCGAGGAGGTCGGGGTGAAGGGCAGTTTTCTGCTCTTTCTCCACCCCAACATCCTCCTCTTCCACCATAGCCGACATCCCCTTGTGCCCTAGCCCTCCCGGATACTCCCTCCATTGGATTCACGTGGTTTTGGCCGGATCCGGTGCTCCTCCTCCCTGGGAATTGTAAGGCCCCTAGAACAACAGTCCAAGGACCTCTGATATGCATACATTCACGATCCTAGATCACACGAGTCGTGAAAAACATATCAAGTTGGCATACAGATACATCCTCCATTACACAATTACATAAAGGTCTTACAAAAGTATGGGCACATGACCAAGACTAACACAACTGCCACGCAGGGCAGGCAACTCAACACACCCAACAAAAGGCAAAGAACACACAACCATGTACAACCCAAGTCACGCCTTAACCTACAGGCTACTAACCGGAAGACAATCCTAGTTCGTAGGGCCATCAGTGCAGTACTCCTCCTCGTAGAACTCCTCCTGAGGCTTCCCCTCAAAGTCTGGCAAGTAGATACTAGGGCCGAAACCAATATGAGTACATTTGAATGTACTCTGCAAGACATCCTTCATGAATCTTATAGAATGAAAGTATGCTTATATAGTGGAGTGGGTAGGCTATACATAGGGTTCACTACCCATGGTGGATGAAAGATACATCATGGTTGATTTTGACATCTCTATATCTTTGTTGAAGAAGATACTTCAAAAGAAAACAATATAGTTTGCTTTCTCTTGTAGATATTGCATGCCCAAGAGGTTTTGTAAGACTTTGTTTGAAGAGAAAGTTTTTTTTGCAAAATTTCTTGTAAAACAACTTCCAGCTTTTGTTTATCCGCACCTCACAGGTACAAGGTTCCTCTTTTCAGTACCTCACAGGTACAAATTCCTTTTCAAAAACATACCCTTTGAAAACATCGACACAATACTAGCTACATGGCCATTCAATTGTCCATATCCGAGGACGCGGCTATTCCAAATAGTTTAACTCTGCAGAGGTGTACACAATCCACACGATCCAGAACATCCACCGTGAACAACCACAGACTGTCTCTGACAGTATGCAAACATTAGATAACTGGTCATAACCTTCCACTATGTCCACGCTAGTAAATGACTATCTCTTCAATTGTGTTTATTCTCCCTGGCATCGTGTCCCACACCTGCATGACAGGAGACCCAACTGCTGTGGCCGGAGGGAAAATTAATCCCACACTTTGCATGCCTCATGTTTCATAACTTGGCGACATTTCAGTTAGAGTTATCACACCCCTTATAGAAATTTGAGATAGAGCACACACTAACAAGAACAAGTTTCTAGCCAAGCCCCTTGCCCATGTTGGGGTAGAGTGGCAGTACGTTAAGGGTTGTCCGGCGAAGACTAGGTTATGTGTAATTTTTTAAAACACCTTGTTCCAAAATTGATCAATTCACAAATCTCCTGTGGACAAGGCTCCGCCTTTCCACCGGGTTTTCCATAAAGCCTTTGTTTTGCAAAAGTCATATTTTTATGGTGTCCACTTAGGGAATTCATGTTATTTTATTTATGGTGGTAATAATACCATATGGTAGCTATGGGCTTGGTAACACCAAGTTTTACTACTATCATGATATTAACTTATATAGTATTAATAGTAGTAATAGCCACAAAAAAAAAGTTTTGTTAATCAAAGTTTTTGTAAAACTTCAGAAGTAAAAACATGAATGAATAAATAATGATAAGTATAGCAGCAAGCATCAGGATGGCTTGCCTTGAAACTCCTTGCGTCCCTGGCTTTGAAGTTGTTAGGAATATGCCCTAGAGGCAATCATGTATGATGTAATTCCCATTGTATTCATAAAGTTATTGAGTTGTCCTTGTTTTGAACATCTGATATATGTCATTGAATATGTGATTCGATTGTGGAACTATATATTCATGTTGTTTATACTAGATTGTCCTTGGTCATTTAGGTTGTGCTGGACACACACCCTAGACTAATGTGAGTGTTGGCTGATGACACGGTTCCACTTGTCATGGGCATGGTGATGCCATTCCAATGTTCACGGACTTTGCTAAAGAGTTTAGCAAGTCGGACTGACCCACATTGAGATGCAACGATCAAGTCGTCATTTGCATGTCTCAATCAATGTAATCCTTAGACCTGAGGTTGTCGCACAATCCGAGTTGTGGATCACCGACTTAGGTTCTGTCAAACGTTGTTCTGTGACAAGGCAACTATAAAGGCAGAGTTCGGGTCGAATGAGAAGCAAGCTGCGTGATGTGGATAATCAAGATGGGATTTTGCCCCTCCGAATGGAGAGGTATTCTCTCGGCCCTCTCGAGTGATATGATTCAGGAAGCATGGCCATGCGCGACTCAGTTAAGTGTTAACTGTGTCAGTTGACTAAGAGTTAGTCAGATGAATCACATGTCACAGATCGAGAAGAGAGTTGAGCTATTTAAGGGATGACGATAAATCGCCTATAGCTCGACATGGTATATCGTGAGGCAAAAGGGACTAAGATGAATATCACATTGAAAGGTATGTCGTCATGCCTCAATGGTACTTGGGAGTCGGCACGTTCTGCTAGGAGCCGCTACCGATTGATCGATTGGGAGTTGGACTCCAATCGTGTCCAAGTCGCCATGAGCCTGCAGGGTCGCACACTTAAGAGCGGGAGCAAGTATTGGTCGGGTTGGACCCGAACAGGAAATGGACTGGTTTTGTGAGTCGGACTCACAGAGGGAATGGGCCACAAGTGTTGTGAAGCCCATTACCATACGCTATATAAAGAGGGGCGCAGGTTGCCCAGCGGGCACGTTAGTCCACTCTCCCATGCGTTGGGAACCCTAGCCCCAATCAGTCCAGCCGCCGCACCGGACCTAGCAGTCCGCCGTCGGAGCTCCTCCTCGTACGTGTGGATACCGGCAGAGGTGCTGTACGTTCAGCACTTCGACGTTCGAGGGATTGGATCGGCCGAACCGGATCATGGGACTGCACTGCCCCGACGCGCTGCACCGATAATCCGCACCTGCGCGTCTAGTGGCAATACTCATGGTCTTCTACCTCGGCTAGAATCTTGGAAGCATCGCGTAGGAAAAGTTTTTGTTTATCTCTACGCGTTCCAACAGAAGTAGCTCGAACTTGACACACAACTCTGCCTTTATAGTAACTAAACCAACCAGTGGCTCAAGAAACACTCAATCACAATTGTAACTAAACCAACCAGTGGCTCAACAAATTGTAAAAATTCATAAGACACCCTCTAGAACGGAAGCATCATATGAGACAATATATCTAGAAATTTATGTATGAACGATTACTACACAAGCATGCCTAAGAATTTATGTACTCCACAACCAATACCAACTAGCAACTAAATGAGTCATACCATATTAAACACGAGTGGAAACATTCTAAACAAGTTAGGACAAACATACATTCATAAAATAGGAAGGCAATAATAATAGGGTAACTCATAAATCCTAGGGGTGCCACTAATACATTAATAGAGAAAGCAATCAACACTACAAGAATACATTTAACTTAACAAGCAACCCATGATTATAAATACCCATATAAAAGAAGTATACACTTTACACATGCTAGTAAATAATTATACCTAAACTAATTCTATGAAAACAACTACTCAACAAGAATTCAATCAAGTCTAATTAATCATGCTTTTCTAACAACCAAAGAACAAGCATCAAAGTGAAATGCTATAAAACCAGTAGCTATGAACTCAAATCATGCTCACTCAATACTTTATAAAATTAAGCCACTCAAGAGAAATTTCTATCCACACATAATCCTCCACACTAGGAAAATTTCTATTAGTGCAAACACTCAAATTAATCAAAGGCAATGGTCTAATTCTTCTTAATAAGATATTCACAAGGTAAAACCACATAAAAAAGATACCTCAACTACGCATACTAGGAGTCACAAAATAGTATTAAACACTTCAACAAAACTAGTAGAGAAATAATTCATTTTCCTTGGTGGAAAATACTAAACAAACCTAGAGTGACAAGAGGAACTGACAAGTGTGTGTAAGGTAGGGAAATTATATCCCTAACCAAAGTGAAATGGAATCAGTGGGTGTTCCACTATTATAACAAAACATTAAGAGGTCACAATGCCTCTGGTCTCACTTGATAAAATGATAATCCACCAAAACAAACATCACAAAACTACTCATACCAGTGAGAACAATAGAGTGAAATAAATCAACAATGCTAATCATGCTTTATTATAAAATAAAGTGAAAGCTAACAGAGGTGATACTCTCACCATACCAGTACCAAAGTGGTACTGGACCAAACATATAAATCATGAAAATGAAGCTACTAAACCTATAGTTACTACATCACAATTTTCCAATACACAAGAAAAAACTAGAAAACAACTATGCCTACCCTAATCATTCTAAGCATCACGCAATATGCCAAACTTCTTCTAACATTATAGTCATGTCTGAAAACATCCAGCAAAAGAAAGTAACACATTTAAACATGCTAGAAAACATAACTTCATCACAAAATTATTTAGTACAAAATATTTACACAACAATAAATAAAAATAGATAAGTGCAAAAACTAGTTATGCACACCAAAATTATTCCATGGATTTAAAAATTATTCCAAGATAGGATTAGATAGATTTAATCATATACAATCTCATACAATTGTATCCGCATCAAAATTCATTATTAAACAACCTACAAAAATCCTAGAAATGCCCACTAGACATTAACCAAAATGCATGGAATTTTCTATAGGAAACTCTCCTTGATGCAAGGCCAAGTCCTAATGATATGTATCATCAAGGGATACTAAAAACAATTAAGTTTGACAAATTTGGATTCATATTTTTAAAGTTATGCTCAAAATGGTTTAATAGACATTCTCTGGCATTTTAAATACTACTGCAAAAATAAACAACAAAATCTAGATCTACAACTTGGATGTGGTTAGGAAAATGATAAGCTATTGGCTGATTTTTGGTTTGTATTAAATCCCATTATTTCTGTTTTCACTAGGAAAAAATCTAGGGCTAATCTTTCTGGCATTTTTCTAAAAAGAATAAAATCACAGGGCACGTGGCCCAACAAGCGGCAGATCTGGCCCGTGGCTCGCGTGCGCGCCGTGCTTTGCAGGAGCGCTGGCTTTCAAAGGGGTCCATTGATCCGCAGATCAACGACCATGGTGCATCGTTCTTCCTGCGACTCTCTCTCTCTCTCTCCTCTCTCTCTCTCTCTCTCTTTTCGCAAAAAGCAACCGAGGACGCCGACGTGCGTAGCTCACCGTAGGGTAGAGAGAGGAGAGAGGCGGTGGCGCGAGGTCGTGGGGGTTGCAGGGGCTCGGGGCAGTGGATAGGTGCAAACGGAAATGGGAGAGGCGGCTCCAATCGGCGGCGGTGAGCGGTGGGTCAGCAGCGATGATGACGGTGGCGGCGAATCTGCAAACGATCGAGTAGGGAAAGGGGTCAGGGAGGGTCTACTGGGCACGGGGAGCATGAAAAAAGGAAATGGGGTGGTGGAATGGCCCGAGGTGACCTCCACCTTCACGGGTTGTGCTCGGTGGCTGACGGCGGATTTCTTGCCCGTTGCGCTCACTGGAGGCAAGCTGGGTCGAGCTAGCATGCTGAGGTGGGCGCGGTGAGGGTGTGGAGAGAGGTAGTGAGGATGGGGTGCGGGTGAGGCTTTAAACCCACAACGCGGTGGTTGGGTTCATGCGTGCGTTCTCGCACATGCCGCGTATGGCACGAGGGAGTGCTCTCCGGTGTACGCTCGAGGTGCAAAGGGTGGCTACGGTTCCTGGGGCCCCTAGCAAACTCCACGACGTCGAGGAGAGGCGCGGCAGCAGCGTGTTGAGGGGAGAGTGCACACGGCAAGGCATGCACTATGCGCCACTCGGCTGTTCCCTCCCGTTTCTTCTCCCCCCGTCCCCTTTCAAGTCAAACAACAAACGAACCCAAGGCATAAAAATGTAGTACAAACATAAGTCAACCCAATTGGAAAAGTACAACTTCCACATTTTCACAAAATCCAAATGAAAATAACAGCCAAACTTCTGTAAAAATAAAGTTCACTTAAAGGGACTTAGAAATTTTGTTAAGTGTGGAAACCGATAAAAACATCAAAAAGTTCCTTTTGTTTTCAATAAGAAAATGGATTCCAAAACTTGATTTCTAAGTTGGACATTCTTAATGATGAGTTGAACTTTCAGAAACATTCTTTGGAAACATTTTTGGAACTGTGGAAGGCCTTGAAAACAAAGTGAAAAAAATGCCTAGTTTTTTGTTTTCCTCTGTTTTCCAAAATATCTAGTTTTTTGTCTTATTTTCTCTCCACAAAACAAACATGCAATTGATTGTTTTCAAAATCCAAAAATCAAACCATGCTTATAGATTTTTGGTCCAGATATTAGAGAACAAATACAATTCAAGAAAACATAAAATGGAATAATCTTAACCATTGAAAACAGGCAATTGACTAAGTTTTTAGGGAAAAGTTTTAATATGAGAATTAAAAGAAAACCTCCACATTTCAATTTGTATTTTTGTTTTCTTGGGTTAAACAAAGCTAAAATTTTAAGTCAAGATGAAAATCAACATGATCCAAGTCTTGGAATAAAAATCACTCAAGTCACACTATGGACAACATAAGAGAAACACAAAAGTGTTTTCTCGAAAAATTTGTATTGGTTTTAGAACTGAACTTTTCTTGCATTGCATATATGACTATTGTCACATAGAGATGTTGGTTCACACAAACATGTTGAATAATAATTATTTTTGTTGGCCCATAATTTTTGTCTCCTTTAACTACAGTACAAGGATCCAAAAACTGGGGTGTGGCAGATCTTCCCCCCTTAAATGAATCTCGTCCCGAGATTCGCAAGAAGGCAAAAAGAGAGTGTGTCCAAGGAAAGAGTGTTAACATTAGTCTTCAAATCCATCCGCCTGGTGGTTGGAAGAATTAAGCGCATGTGCTTCCCCCATTTGATTATTCTTACCAAAATCTACCGGTAGGTTAGCTTTCCAAAGGGTTTGGGTGCCATGTTCTAAACCTCGAACTCATTGTTCCTCAAAACCAAAGTATTCATCCATGGGTTACTATTTAGTCATCGATCTTGCTAAATCCCTGACGAAGATATGGATCCTGGACCCTGCGGGTAAGGACACCCCCTCTCAGGCCCAAGGCCAAGGCCCAAGAAGAGGCGCCCTTGGAATACTCCAGAAGGCCCACGTGAAGCCCACCCGCACTAACTTGCGGGTTAAGCTAGGAAACTTGTAACCGACCTAGCTAGAGTTCGAGTCCTCTCCGGGTAGAACTCGAGACCTGGCCATCTATATAAGGCCAGGAGAGCCCCCTAGGAGAGGACCAAGCAATTACCGCACGACCCAAAAGCCTTGAACTCGAGACCTACTCTCGATTCGAGCACACCATTGTAACCGATCTAATCTTCAATACAGAATGACAAGAGGCAGGAGTAAGGGTTTTACCTCTACGAGGGCCCCGAACCTGGGTAAATCTCGCCCCCTGTCTAGCCGACGATTCCACCAGCGCTCCTGGGTTCTCCTAATTGAAACCCGATAGGTTCACCGAAGGGATTTGTTGAGTTAGGGATTCGACAATTGGCGCTGTCTATGGGAATCGCGGGCGCTGGATCACCGGCATCTTCGGCTTCATCGACATCCAACTCCCGTTGGAAACCATCGACCACGGCTCCGAACAATCCTATACGGATCGGATCTGTCGTGGTCACACCGCACTCGCCGGAATCACGTCCGGTATTCGAAGATCTGGAGAAGAGCGTCACCCTGACGTTCGGGAGCCTCAACTTCGTGACGAAGAGAGACGGAATCCTCCACCTCGCGGATGAATCTGAATCTGAATCTGGAGCCGTCGACTCGCGCCCTCCTATGGAGAAAAGTGGCGAGTCCGTACACTTCAACGCAACCGGCTATCACACCCTCTCGACAGTGGAGCCATCTCGAGTACGGGGAGTTTTTCAACCCACGCCTAGGACGCACGGGCCTCGACTAGCCCAAGTCTGCATGGCAGGATCAGAACAGCCCCCAGAAACAGAGATCAGCGCAAACGAGCGCAACATAATCAACGTCTCGCGGGAGGCCTGGAACAGGGCCAAAGAAACCATGCGAAGAAGTCAGCCACCCGCAGCAGGAGCGTCACAAGAAGATCTAGTCGCCTACCACTACCATCTAGTGAGAGCGGCGTCGTACATCAAAGACGCACGTGCAGATCTAGCCCGCCGTAGAAGAGAGGCAGATGAATCAAGCCTACGACGAGCCGAACTATCCCTTGCACCCTCAGTCGGTACCTGACACGCGAGGAAGGGACACTCGGCGTCATCCAGAGACTACGAATCCATGGCTGGGACCAGCAGGACAGCCGCGTCCTCCTTCATGAGGGTCGACGACGACGGCAACGTCTACCCGCAAACCCCCGCTGCTGCAGTTCTAGCCGCAGCAACTTATATGCAGATGAACCAACCGACGGAAAGCGACCCTCGGGCAGAACAGTACAAGCAAATTCGCAAAGGACTAGGATTGGCAGCCGCGAGGCTCGCCTCTCACGATCGTAAGAAGAATGAAGAACAATTGGAGAAGGAGCGACAGGAGAAGGACAAGGATAAAGAAACGCCCCGCATGCATAGAAGCTCATCCCCGAGAAAAGACAAGTCGCCACGACGTGGTCGAGGAAAAGAAGCTCGCCGCCGCGGCGACAGTCGAAGCAGCAGCGACGACAGCCCGAGAGAAAAAAGCTCACGGCACCACAGCAGCCGCTCGCGTAAACGAAGCAAGGAGCCACGGAAGGACGCCGACCGCGATCAGCCCGGACGCGACGCACGATCCGACATCGCACAGAACAAGGTGCACAGGGCAAGGGCATCGAGATATCACGACCGATCATCATCCGGCTCTTCGGATGACGAAACCTGCGGCGCACTATGTTTCGCCCGCAGTATTCGCGAGGCGCCCTACCCAAACGATTCAAACTCAGCACGGAAGTAACAAAGTACGACGGCTCACTCGAGCCTTCTCAATGGTTAAGCGACTACCTCACGGCAGTAAAATGCCAACGTGGGAACAAGAACACGGCTATGCAATACCTCAATTTGCATCTAGTTGGAGCGGCCCGCAGCTGGCTGGAGAGGAGACCAAGATCTTGCTACGCATCGTGGGATGACTTGCACCGCGATTTCTGCAAGAACTTCCAGTCGACCTACAAGAGGCCGGCTACAATCGAACAACTGCGAGCCTGTAAACAAAAGAGCGGCGAGTCTACCCGAGAATACATCCAGCGGTGGACCACACTCAGAAACACCGCGGGAACCATCTCGGAAGAAGTGGCGATTGAGGCTTTCGCTAAAGGTGCGAGAAGAACTGCCTTTCGGGAAGAACTAGGCAGAGCAGCACCCAAAACCATCGGGGAGCTAATGATCATAGCCGAAAAATGGGCTAACGGAGAAGACGCAGTGCACAACGAAAGAGGATCATCACCCGCACATGAAGACGACCGCCACGGGCGAAGGAAAAGAAGGAAATACTATGACCACGAGGATAGGGAGGAATTAGTGGCGGCAGAATTCACGCGAGGTCGTGACTGTGGCCGCCGCGGAAGTCGCGAGTGGAAACCAAAGGCAGAAGAAAAATCCACCGAGGAGGACCTTGATGCATACTGCTCGCTACATCTGTTTACAGATAAGCGCACGGGCAAAACTAAGGCAACACACCTTCTTAAGGATGGCCGAAAGTTTCATGACATCTCGGACGCACTCGCCAGGAAAAGATTTGCATCCACCCAAAACTACCCGCCGCTGCCAGGAAGAGGACAACAATTTCAGCCGCCACCACCACCACCTCCACCAGCGAATCCAAACATGACGCTAGCTGCACTACCTGCGCCACCGCCACAAAACACTGGAGCCAACGCATACCCGAACCCGGCAGGACAACTCACGATGATACAGAAGGTATGCCCCTCTCGCAGAGCTCAAAAGACTAACACAAGGCAATTATGCATGGCAGTGCAGACACCACCAACGAAGCCCGAGTACCTGAAATGGCCGATCAGCCAATCACGTTCTCAAAGAAAGACCATCCGCCACGAGTCTATCGACCAGGACACGCTGCCCTTGTCATCCAAGCACAAATTGGCAATTATGACCTGGCCCGCGTGTTCATGGACGGTGGCAGTGGCATCAACATTATCTACGCGGATACACTCCGTCGAATGAACAAGAATCTGGACGGCCTAACGGAATCAGAAACATCCTTCCACGGGATAGTTCCGGGCAAGGCAATCTGTCCACTCGGAACAATCAACCTAGAAGTCGTGTTGGGATCTCCAAGCAACTACAGACGGGAATTCCTGGACTTCGAAGTCGTCGACTGGCCCTCACAGTACCACGCCATTCTTGTTCGAACATCGTTCGCCAGATTCATGGCCGTACCACATTACGCGTACTTAAAGCTCAAGCTACCCGGCGAATACGGTGTGATCACCATCGACGGAGACTTCCAGAAATCAGACAAGTGCGACATAGAATTTAATGAGATCGCAAAATCTTTCGGGATGCAAGAAGAACTTCAAGAGCTGGCAAAAACCACGGATCACTCCGTTATGCCCCTCACAAAGAAAAACGCGCCTGAACTGGAATTCAGCACCAACAACGACACCCGCAAGCATCAAGTGCACCCGACGGATTGTGCGAAGACAGCGATGATTTCAACAACCCTCTCGCCAGCATAGGAAGGCGCGCTCGTCAAACTCCTCCGTGAGTACTGGGAGATTTTCGCCTGGCAGCCCTCAGATATGCCAGGAATACCCAGGGAGTTTGCCGAGCACTCACTCGAAGTCTTTCCTGACGCTAAACCCATCAAACAGACGACTCGACGATTTTCAGAACGCAAGCAGAAGGCGCTTGGAGAAGAAGTAAACAGATTGCTAGCCGCAAACTTCATTAGGGAGATCAAGATATCCACCTGGTTAGCAAACCCTGTATTGGTCCCCAAGAAAAACACGGATATCCTTCGGGTGTGCATCGACTACACGTCGTTGAATAAGCACTGCCCCAAGGACAATTTTCCTCTACCACGAATCGACCAGATCGTGGACTCTACGGCAGGCTGCCAACGCCTCTCCTTCCTGGACGCCTATTCGGGATATAATCAGATCTGAATGAAAAGGGAAGACGAAGAGAAGACGGCATTCATCACACCCCACGGTGTCTACTGCTACACGACAATGCCCTTCGGGCTGAAGAACGCAGCCGCGACATATCAGCGCTGCATGCAAAGATGCCTCGCCAATCTCATTGGCAAGAACGTACAGGTGTACGTTGACGACATTGTAATCAAAACTCGAGTAGAGGACACACTCCTCGAGGACATCAGAGAAACATTCGACGCCCTTAATGCATATCGAATCAAGCTCAATCCGACCAAATGCGTTTTCGGCGTCCCTGCAGGAAAACTCCTCGGGTACCTGGTATCCGCCAGAGGCATTGAAGCCAACCCGGAGAAAATACAAGCCATCCTGACTATGAAGGAGCCAACCAATATACGCGGAGTCCAGCAGCTCGCAGGACGACTAGCCGCCCTAAGCAGGTTCATCGCACGATTGGGAGAGCAAGCGTTACCCTTCTACAAATTACTGAAGAAGACGGACAAATTCGAGTGGACACCCGAAGCTAAACAAGCGTTCGCAGACTTGAAGCGATCGTTGCAAAGCAGGCGCGTCCTTGCAACACCGCAAGAAAGGGAGCCACTTTTCCTATACTTAGCCGCTACAAACCAGGTCATCAGCACAGCAATCATAGTCGAACGACCTGAAGATGGCAAAGCATACGGAGTCCAACGACCAATATATTACATTAGCGAAGTGCTCTCGCCATGCAAGCAACGATACCATCATTACCAGAAGCTCGCATATGGAGTTGTTCTTACGGCCCGAAAGCTCAAACATTATTTCCAGGAACACGCCATCACAGTGGTTAATGATGCGTCACTCGGGACAATCATGAACAACCCTATGTCATCCGGAAGAATAGCAAAATGGAGCATCGAGTTGGGCGCCTGGGACATCACCTATGCAGGACGCAACGCAGTCAAATCTCAAGTACTCGTGGAATTCCTCAGCGAATGGACAGAGCTACAAACGGCTGGGCCGCCTGAGTACACGAGCAATTGGATAATGTACTTCGATGGATCCAAGAGAAACGAAGGAGCGGGAGCTGGAATCGTCCTTATTTCACCTCGTGGAGACAAGCTGCAATACGTCCTGCGACTAGACTTTCTACCAGATGATCCAGCATCGAACAACGACGCAGAATATGAAGCCCTGTTGCACGGGATGAAAATGGCAATCGCCTGTGGAGCTACCCGATTAATGATCTACGGCGATTCCAATCTCATAGTGCAGCAGACAATGAAAGAATGTGACGTCATTGCTGAAAACATGGTCGCATATCGTGACATGTACAATCTACTCGAAGGAAGCTTTAAAGGGTGCGAGCTGAGGCACATTGCAAGATCTAGCAACGAAGAAGCAGATAGACTGGCAAACATGGGTTCCACGAATACACCCATACCGCCAGGAATATACTTCGAACGGATGATCAAGCGATCGGTCAAAGTGAAGAAAGCTGCAGAAACACCAGCAGCGCCAGAAACAGAGGTCAGCCCGCAGGTCGCGCTTATCGAGCTTATTCATAATATATCACGACAGGTCTTTCTGGTCGAGCCAGTCTGGACGCAGAAATATCTCGACTACCTGCTCAAAAGACAGCTCCCGGCCGATCCACGTGAGGCTCGACAAAAAATCAGGCGTAGCAAATCCTTTCGGGTGGTCAATGGAGAATTATACAAGCAAAGCATCTCGGGAATACTTCAGCGATGCATCGCACCCGAAGATGGCAAGGAACTGCTCCAGGACATACACCAAGGAGATTGTGGACATCATGCTAGCTGGAAAACAATAATGGGAAAAGCTTTTCGAGCAGGATTTTACTGGCTAACAGCAGCCAGCGATGCAAAAAGCCTGGTCGAACGATGCGACGCCTGCCAGCGATTCGCACCAAGACCACATGCACCTGCTACGGAGTTGCACATGATACCAATAGCCTGGCCCTTTGCAAATTGGGGGCTAGAAATGGTTGGACCACTTCGCAAGTCCACACCAGGTGGATACACACACTTGCTGGTCGCAGTCGACAAGTTTACCAAATGGATCGAGGCTATGCCAGTAACTTCGGCTAGCGCCCAATGCGCCGTCAAGTTCCTCGACTCCATTGTATGCAGATTTGGTGTGCCACATGACATCATTACAGACAATGGTACAAACAACAGTTCTGCGAGGAAAAAGGCATCAATTTCAAGTTTGCTTCAGTTGCTCACCCGCAAACGAACGGACAAGTCGAAAGATCCAATGGCTTAGTTTCGGCTGGCATCAAGAAGCGATTACTCGACCGTCTACACCCCGCGGCAGGACATTGGGCAGAAGAGCTACCCTCCGTACTCTGGAGCCTCCGCACAACTCCAAATCGATCGACGAAGTACACGCCATTCTTCATGGTATACGGGGCAGAAGCAGTCCTTCCCGAGGACGTTCGATTCAGCGCCCCACGAGTCGTAGCCTACAGCGAAGAAATTTCCAACAAGGCACTCGCAGAAGATATGGATGCACTCGACGAAATGCGTGACATCGCGCTCGCAAGATCCGCAGTATATCAGCAATCCTTGCGCAACAATCATAGTCGCCGCATACGCCACAGAGCATTCACGGTTGGAGACCTGGTGCCGCGGCTCAAACAGAAGGAAGGACACAAGCTCGAACCACCTTGGGAAGGACCCTTGATCATACACGAAGTCATCCCAGGTGGAGCCTACAGGCTAAAGAATCCAGAGACTGGAGGAATCTATTCCAATCCGTGGAATATCGCAGACCTCCGCAAATTCTATCCCTAGATTTACTTGTTCTCACAACAAAATAAGGCTATACTAGCCACTACTGTAGCTCGAATACATGGCTTCTCAGTCATTGCAATAAAGACATGATTCCTTCATCATATTCATTCGAAGCTTATCGTTCTTTACATGCTAAAAGTTACAGGTACACACCCCATAAAACACACGGGGGCTACACCTACAACTAAGCATCACAGAAAAACATCATACAAACAAGGTTGTACACCTTACAACAGTTTTTACAAACTATAAAACAGATTACATGATATTTACATCCGACAATCAATCAAAACGCTGAGCATTCTCAGTCGCTAAAACTCTATCTACCTCTTCAGAGGTCAATCGGATAATTTTCTCCGCTGCAGGACGTACATCATCATAGTACGGCGAGATATCCTCGATTGCATAATCTGGGCGCCGAGCTACGGAGTTAATTTCTATCTCAGGATGCCATATTCGGACAAAAGAGAGAGCTACAACCGCGCCGCACGTCATTTGATTGCGCACACACGCGCGAACTTCTCCTTCACGTCCAAACAACCTGAGAAGATAGCTCCAGTCTTCAGGACCTCTTTCAAGTGGGTAAAATGCAGCGTTCATAGCAACCAAGACCTCGTGAAAAGAACTCACGAGAATTCTCGCCTGGAGGACTCGGAATTTCAAGGTGGCCATTACAAACCCTCGACTGCGATCAGACCAAAAATTGTTCGCATGAGGTTTTGAGCTGCTAGCCTCTTGATGAATGTGGTTCTCTACCCACTGCTTTTCTTTCCTGTCATCCGGTTTAACAACTGAAGAGCAGACGTACTTAGTCAGCTAAGGAAAACATGGAAGAAGAAGGCACGGGGGATGCACTACTTACATAGCAAATCTCTTGCGACTGAAGCCAACTCATCCATCAGAAATTGTTCGCGTTCAGCCGCCAATTTCTGCTTGGACTTCGCCACATCGGCTACCCCGCGCAGAGCTTTCAGCTTGCGCTCACCCTCCTGGACCTTATCACGAAGGCCCGCAAAAGTGCCAACAGCGGCAACAAGTGGATTTACTGGAGTACCACGTCCACCCGAAGTTTCCGCGGCAAACCCAGCAGCCTGGAAGAATACAAGGAAAGAAGTAAGATGCCCTACTCGAGTTATTTCTAGTCGCACATCCGACAAACGCTCGGGGGCTACTCCCATCGGGAGACAACGCACAAACAAAGGGGAATAAATTTCAAGACGAATACTTAAATTAAAGACAACGAAGGTACGGGAATACATCCCAAGGTTCATTACATTCAAGGAGGAAAAAGAAAAACTATGAGGCTACATTGGTGCTCCCGCTAGCGGCAGTCGCCCCTCCTTTCAGCCGAGCAAATATCTCAGACAGCTTCCGAGCAAGAATGGTGGCTTGCTCGCCAAACCGAGAGAGCCGTACCTTTTTGCCCGTGGAGGGGTCGACTGGGAGAGATGAATAGGCCTCCTCCAAACCTTCGACTCCGTGCGCCAACACAAATTGGATCGCGGTCTTCGCACCAGACTCCGACTGAGCGGCCGCGAAGGCTTCCAGAAGATTGCCTTCTGAGAGGACCTTCAACAGATCATCTAGCACGGGCGCAGGAGCAGGGTTGGCGACGAGGCGACCATGCAGTTGCACCAGCACTTGAGTAGCATCGCTAATCAAGGAGCAAACTCCATCAGCGTGCCTCTTAAGCTGGGAAAGAGTGTCGGTCAGCACATCTACCCGCTGGAGCCCAGGGATCTCTAGAGGGACATCCAGAAGAGCTACAAGATAAGAAAATAAAACTTAGCAAAGTCCAGCAAAATGAAGAATCAAAGTCGCAAGAGCCCAAGACACTTACCCGCGAAACGCTCGGCGAGGGGACGGAGGAATGTGACAACGTCATTATCAGCCTTACTGCCAGCTTCCTCTAAATCCTTCAAGGCCTTCCGCGTATCCGCAAGTTGTCGACCAAAATCTTCCGACTGCATGCGGGAAGCCTCCACCTCTTGTCGGATGGCCGTCAAGTCAGCCTCCCGAGCAGTTACCTTCTCAGAAAGGCTGGCCTTTTCGGACTCCGAGAATTCAAGTCGAGCTACAAAGAGATGCTTATTAAAAATCAAGAATGGACGGAATCTGAAGACAAGGAGATGATAGAACTTACCCTTGAGGAGGTCGTTCTCAGTTTGAAGCCGGCTACGGTCCGCTCGAAGCGACTCGCAATCCGATTCAGCGAGAACGACGCGGCGACCAATCGCCGCAAGGGAATCAATTAGCGACTGCAAAAGCACGAAGATAGAAGAGTTAGAAGGATTAAATTGGAGCCTGTACCCGATTATTTACAATCGACTACAGCCTCGGGGGCTACTCCCATCGGGAGCACTGCCGTGCACCCGATAAAAATGAAATCATGAAGAAGAAATAAACCAGACTTTGAGCCTGTAGCCGATCGCATGCGATCGACTACAGCCTCGGGGGCTACTCCCATCGGGAGCACTGTCGTGCACCCGATAAAAATTTGAAGACACAAGATGAAGTTTACCTGGCCGGTGGCGCGAGAGAGCGGATCCGCGGAGCTGTCCGTCACTTCCTTAGAAGCTGAAGTCCTGACGGCAAAGCTGTGGGCTTCACGTTCCACAGTCGCAACTTTGGGGGCTGCTCTAGGAGAATTTTTGACGGTGCCTGCGGTGGGAGTTTCACCCGCATCCCTTGCCTTGTTCCTCTTTTCGGGAGGAATGGAAGAAGCGTACCTGCGAGGACTGATAGTCTGCAGTCTGCAGCAATTGATAGAAAACATCAACATTGAAGCACAGAGAATGTTCGACCAAGAATAAGGAAAAAGAACTTACTCGTCATCTTTGTCATCATCCAGCAAGTCCGCGTTCCAAGCGGCTGTGATCACCGGAAACGAAGGCGAAGGAGCGAGTGAGCGAAGTGGAGTCGCGGAGATAGGGGCTTGACCGGGCGATGCTTCCAAGGAATTATCCTTGGAAGTAGGTTCGTTCTCATCTACCCGACGACGCTTCGGGGGGGGGGGGGGGGCGCCATTCGAGTCTTCAGCGTCATCCTAAGAATCGTGCTAAGAACTCGAAGAAGCGTCGGCGACGCTGGTATCAACAGCACCATCCTTGTGACTCGCCAAAAGCTCTGAGGCAGCCTCTCCCGCAACTGGCGGGTAGCATTCTGCCACAACTAGGCTCTATGAAGACAGAAAGAAGACGAGAAAAAACCTTGTCGACTAGGACTTAGAACAAAAAAGAAAACAACTCAAAGACAAGAAGGAAGAAACTAACCACGGCTGGAGGAGGTTTCGAAGCGGCAAAGGCTTCAACTGTACAATCGGGGAATTTCTCCCCCACCTTCAGTCGAGTGATAGCCGCGATTTTCTTCTCGAATTCCACATTCGAAAGTTCCTCGCGGCTCACTCGGCTGGGGTCTTCCGAGCCTTGATACTCCCACATAGTGGAGGGCCTTTGCTGTAGAGGTTGGATCCTGCGCTTCAAGAAGATGCTCGTCAGATGCAGCCCGTTGAGCACGACTCCCGCAGAGAGCAGCTACTCTTGCGAGTAAGGGTGCAACGGTCTGATTCTCCTCGGCTGACATCTTGTGCCCCCAGGAATTTCGCCTCGTCATAACAGCGAACGGGTGGAACTCTACGATTCCACCCGAGCTGTTGTCGATGACGTAAAACCACTTTTTTCGCCAGCCTTGGCCGGAGTCGAGGAAGTGCATGTTGAAGTAGCTGCTTTCTTGTCGAGCTTGGGTCCCGAAGCCACCCGTGCGAAGCAGTTCGCCGGGCTCAGATTCCACCCGCGATTTCTCGCGGAAGATCCGGACTTTGAAGAGCGCCTTCTAGAGCGCCCAGTGTGGGCGAATGCCGAGAAAGCACTCGCAGAACACGATGAAGCACGATATGTGCTGCACCGCGTTTGGAGGAAGATCGTGAAGCTGTATGCCATAGACATACAGCAACCCGAGGAAGAAAGGGTGGAGAGGAAAGGAAAGGCCCCGAGACACGTGGTCCACAAAGACCACGCGCTCGTTCGATTGCGGGTTTGGTACCTCCTCCTTCTTTCCGAGGCAAACCCGCTTCTCCGTTTCCGCCGGCAGCAGCCCTTCCCGCTGCATCTCCTTGATGTTTTTCGCGGTGGTGTTGTGGGAGCGCCAGTCGCCGGCGCGGAGGGTTCGCCGGATGCAGAAGTGGCAGTGCCACGTCTTTTTCCTCCATCCATGGCTTGCAGCACGAGCTCGAGCGTGAGGAAGAAGAAGATGGGCGCAAGGAAGAAGATGAAGGCAAAGAGCTGGGAAAATTTTACCGTAGCGCTAAGACTCGTACTTATACACGGAGCAAGACAATCCCAGCTGTACGATACGCTACGTGGCGCTTATCGCGGCCACCACGTGTGAATATGAAACGAAGGGGCGGCCAACGCTGTTCCGTGCCACGATCTTAACAGAAGATCGTGCGCATTTACTGCGCGGTTCGCGTAAAAACCGGGAACGACGTCTCGTTTCCCGATCAAAAAGCTGACCTGGTGGGCCACCCATCTTCTACCACTCCGTCACGTCCCATAGGGAGAAGAGGAGTGCGCCATGACGTCATGGCATACATCATTCAAAATCAAGATCTTTCGATTGGAAGTTCAAACGCGAAAATATCTTCGTACGAACAACAATTCCATCGGATAAAAGCAACTTTTCTATGAACAATTCATGAAGCAAAACCTCTTCGAACAAGAGAAAAATACCCTATACACGAAAACTCTTTCGTATGGGCACAACATTCCAAACATGAAAACTCTTTCATATGGACATAACTTTTCTTTCAGCACGAAACTTCTTTCGTGGGGAACTCAAACAAATCGATCGGGTAGGAAGAACCTACCTCTCCTACACATGATAATTCTACATCATAAGAATCTGGATTGTTCAGCCGACTAGGCACATCCGGATGCCATATTCTTCGAATATGAAGGTAAGACCCAAAAAGATCTCTCTTTTGGGCCTGGAATCGCACTCGAAAGCTGTGTCCTCCGGTATAATTCCTTGTCAACAACACGAAGAAAAATCCTAGCGGACGCGCCGGGTACCCCCATAGATTAAGTTCGACTCGATAAGTCCACAACGGCCCAGTCGCAACAATCACCTCATCGGGTTCGAGTCGGAGGTCTCGAATCTGTGTAGGCCAGGAATGTTTTTGCCCTAGTCGCAATTAATTGGCCCTGATCTCTCGGGAGAGCCAAGCTACTGTGCCACATCCTTCTGTGAAAAAAGCCGTAAAAATAGGCACTTGTGTTGCTCGATACTCGAGCATGATGACTCATGGTATAGGGAACACACCCTTTAAAACAATAACTGTCGAGCTGGTCCTCCAAAAAAGATCAAGAAAGGTTTGACCGTCTACTCGACTGGAAAAATCCCAATCGAGCAAACGCTCGGGAGCTACTGACGAAGATATGGATCCTGGACCCTGCGGGTAAGGACACCCCCTCTCAGTCCCAAGGCCAAGGCCCAAGAAGAGGCGCCCTTGGAATACTCCAGAAGGCCCACGTGAAGCCCACCCGCACTAACTTGCGGGTTAAGCTAGGAAACTTGTAACCGACCTAGCTAGAGTTTGAGTCCTCTCCGGGTAGATCTCGAGACCTGGCATCTATATAAGGCCAGGAGAGCCCCCTAGGAGAGGACCAAGCAATTACCGCACGACCCAAAAGCCTTGAACTCGAGACCTACTCTCGATTCGAGCACACCATTGTAACCGATCTAATCTTCAATACAGATCGACAAGAGGCAGGAGTAAGGGTTTTACCTCTACGAGGGCCCCGAACCTGGGTAAATCTCGCCCCCTGTCTAGCCGACAATTCCACCAGCGCTCATGGGTTCTCCTAATCGAAACCCGATAGGTTCACCGAAGGGATTTGTTGAGTTAGGGATTCGACAATCCCAATCCCATATGTCTGATAGGGTTGCCACTCTCAACTAATTATTAGAACCATTATTGGTATATCAGGCTAGGATTATCAATCCACTATTATCTCCTTTGGGGCATAAACTCTCTCAGCATTATATAGTTCAACATGTCGGTTATTCATCAAACTCTCTTAAACATGAGCTTTCCATTGCTCCTTTCCTAAAACTCTGGGTGGTCCACTATTATTTTCTTAATCTAATATACCATTAGAAAGGCACATCTCATATCATTGGTGTCCCTCAAAGGCCATTTGTTTCACGATCATATTGCCAATTCTAAACCAAGAATTAAACCATCATGTACCCATAATTTAGTGATCTTATCCACTTCCCGACTACTCCCATAATTTGTTTCAAAAGCCTACGGAATCCTATCTCATCATCAACGCTAAGCTATTTCTCTAAGAACAATCTCAAGAGAGCTTGACAAGCTCCAAAATTATGTCTCCAAGAATAATCCATGTACTATCTCCAAGTCATATTGGTTTTGCCTAGGATCCAAAAATCACGCTTTTATGTCCACCAATTATCTTTCCTACATATGACAATCCAACATAACCTTTATACTACAATCGATATTTCTATAACCATCCAGTAAGAGAGTCACGTGTGCAAACCATTATCCTCTTTATCCCAATACCATAAATTGTTCTCAATATTCTTGCTCCTAACCAATCCAACCTTCATTATGTTAGCAAGCGCTTCCTAAAAATCCAATAGTTTTCACCTAAATTTCTAAACCTCCAATCATTTCCTCAACGTTACGTATTTTAGCTCCAGATAGCTCCCAAAAGTTTGGGGTCCACAACCGGTTAGCCCTAGAGTATACATACCATACTATATCCTTGGTCCAACTCAATAATTCTCATATTCTCCTCAAACTTTTACTTCTATTCTAAAGTGCAAATTTAATTCCACCAATCTTATATCCTAAAATCTGGGTTTTTCCCAAAATAGATACACGAGAGAATCTTATTGTCTAGTGAAACCATAGCTCAAAACCCCGATATTCCCTTCAACATTTTCTTTTCTTCATACTAACCTGAAGTCATCCTACGGCACCTTTCTCCTTGTTTCAGAAAATTATGTTAGTAATTTTAAAACTTGGTTAGATGTTAATCTACGGTTAGATACAGTACATTAGTGCCATTAGTTTCAAAGATACTTTTTAATAGTCCAACGAGACACGACTAGTGTCCCATCATGTCGGATTTCACAGACTACGAAACCAAATAAAAACTAGGGCTCTCACGGATCTGGTTAGGAAACATACCAATAACTATGGCATCAGCCTTCTGTGCTTCCTTAAAGTCATCTTGGTCCCGATGTTACTTCACTAAACTCTTTCGCTTCTTCTGGGTTGGACCATGGGTTTCTTGGGTCGCATCAGGACGAGCTAGAACATGATTCTTCTGGGGACAATCACGAGCGAAGTGTCGTTCCTTTCCACAAGTAAAAAACCTTGTGGTTTTAGGACTTACATACACACGATTCCTTGAGGGTGGTGGTCTCTCAGGTGAAATACTGCGAGTCCTAAGTGAACTAGCTTCTCCTTGTGTCACCATCTTCCTTTTGCGATTCTCACCGGCAAGCAGACGCTGGTGTTCCTTCATAAGGGCAGCATTATTCTCAGCATTGACGGTGCCAAGTTGAGTTAAGTGTTGCAGGGCAGCAAGGGTGGCCTTGCGGTCTGCATGAGCGGCTTCACGGTCTTCCGTTATCAGTGCAAAAATGTTGGGCAACCACTGGCTCAGGTGGTGGGGGTAAATAACTGGCCATACTTAAGAAAAAGAAGGGTATAAGAAGAGAGCAGATAAAGGGTGTTTTGGTTTTGAAAACTTGAGAAACAAACCGGCTCATAAGAGAGCCGAAATGGGAGGAAACACAATAGAAAAAACAAGCATCTAAGAAGTAAACCACAATCACATGCATAGAACAACATACTCATAGAGTAGAGTCTCCAGCAAGCATTACACAAACTTAAATTTCACACAGCACAAGCATCAGTCTTACAATACATCTAGCACACACATAGTTCTTAACAGATTCACACAACACGAACAACCGTCTTGGGTGGGAACATAAGAGATCTCCTAATAACCTGCGGCAATCCTAAGTGCTTGAGGATGAGCGTAGCTCCTCCTCCAACTCTCCAACTCTGGCCTTGCTGGTTGCAAGCTGAAACTGAAGGTCTCTCACTTGTGCACGAAGGTGGAAGTCAACATACTTCAGGGTCTTCTTTCGTGCCACGAGACTGTGCTCAGTAGCCGCAGAAACTCTCACGTCCTTCTCCAAACGGGATATCTCTCTTTCTCGAGTGTCGTACTCCTACCTGAGACTATCAATTGCAAACTGAGTATTGTGGAGTTGTGCCTCCATGTGCTGGAAATGACAAGCAAATAAAAACTCTTCTAAGTCGTCTACGGACCTTTCATCTTCATCGCGCTTCCCATAATATCTATAGGCAGTGCCTTCGAACTTGCTGCAGACAAAGTTCGCGAGATTTGCGATAGTCAGTTGCATCACTCTAAGGATACCATCCTCCCAACTGTTCTCCATCCCTTCGTAAGTGATCTCCAGGGTCGACTGTGCTAACAAATGGGCACAAATGGTACAAACCACCAACCAGGACAACTCTCGTCCGTCATGGTGAGTCTGAGCTCCCTTCAACTCAGGTGCTGGGCGACCGATAAGACGAGCTATCTTGATCAAATCGTCCTCAAAACTGTGGTTGCAAGGTGCATTGATGCGTGTGATCACACGTTCGTTGGGAGACCCCAAGAGGATGGTATGAAGAGTGCAGCGGCAAGTTTATCTCAGAAAGAAACCAAGGTTGAATCGACCAATAAGAGGAAGGAGTAACTTCAGAATGTTGAAGCAGCTAATATGGCAGGGCGCACTACCGGTTCAGAAGCAACGTGGAACCTAAAGAACACAATCAAATCACTTTGCCCCAACGACGCAGTGAGGTTGTCAATCTCACCGGTTTTGCTGAACACAAAGAGGTTAAACATATGGTGTGGAAAATAGTAGGAGAACCGTATGAAAGCAATAGTAATATTATGAAAGCAGTAGGTGTTTTATCAGTATGAGGAAAAAGGATCGGGGTCCACAGTTCACTAGTGGTGTCTCTCCACGAAAGATAAATAACAAGCGTAGTGAACAAATTACAGCTGTGAAATTGACAGAAATGAAGAGTGCACCGTAGTGCATATGCAAGACATAAATATTACTATGTGATTCATGCAGGCATTACAACAAAATACATATACCATTATCCAACCGCATCTATGACCAATAATCCACCCTCCGAATATCGTCCGAACAAACGTTGGGTATTAAGTTGCATACAACAGTAATTGCAGTAAGCAAAGTGTGTAATGTAAACAATAACATCATCCTTAGACAAAGCATTGTTGTTTTC
Source organism: Alopecurus myosuroides (assembly GCA_028641055.1). Taxonomy (NCBI): domain Eukaryota; kingdom Viridiplantae; phylum Streptophyta; class Magnoliopsida; order Poales; family Poaceae; genus Alopecurus; species Alopecurus myosuroides. The sequence goes on along the minus strand of CM054060.1, from coordinate 5,525,134 downwards.
TCCCTAATAGCAACAACACATCCTCCATCCGTCACGTCTCTGTCACTCGAGCATAGATGCAAAGGAGGCATGAACCCACTATTGAGCATAAATACTCCCTCTTGGAGTTACTAGCATCTACTTGTCCAGAGCATCTACTAACAATAGAGAACATGAAAGATCAGAAATAACATATGCATGAAGATAACATGATAGATTGATAATCAGAAGACGTATCATTCAACATTCATCAGATCCTAGCAGACACAACATGTAGCATTACATAAAGATGATCTTGATCATATTAGGCAGCTCACAAGATCTAAACATGAGGTACAAAGTGGAGAGAACAACCATCTAGCTACTGATATGGACCCGTAGTCTAGGGATGAACTACTCACGCATCACTTCGGATGAGGGCATGGTGGTGTAGACCCATCCGATGATGAATTTCCCTCCCGGAAGGGTGCCAGGGAGATCTCTAGAACCCTCCCGATCTCGGGATGACGATGATGGCGGCCTCAGGTGTTTTTTGGGGATGTAGTGGAATATATTTAGGGTTTACGTCTCGTGGGTAATAAATAGGCTAAAGGGCGGAGGTGGTGGAGGCCTGGGGATCCCACACCACCCCACTGAGGCCCCTCTCCGGGTCTCTCCGGGACTCCGTGGAACCTTCGGGAATTCTAAGACTTCCGGGCTTCGAATTTTCCAATTCTGAGAATATTTCCAGAACAACTTTTCTGAAACTTAAAACAGCAGAAAACAAGAAATTGGATCTGTGGCATCTTGTCTATAGGTTAGTCCGGAAAATCGATAAAAATGACATAAAGTGTATATCAAACATGTGGCAAACAATAAGAAAACAACATGGACCATCAGAAATGAGGGATACGTTTATGACGTATCATGCGTGTGTACCCAGCCGAAAGGACTCAGTGAAGATAACTGCCATCTACACAAATTTTTGAGTATAGCTTAAGTTAGGCAACAATGTGCAAAATTTTAAGATGCCCAAAAAGTAACTTGGTATGAGTAGAGTTTAAGAAGAGAGAGGTGATGGAATATATAGAATATTTTATTACTTAGTCATCTTGGTAACTTAGTTTTATAAATTATCTTTTCCGAGTACTCGCTAACGTCCATGCTAACTAAGGTCTCCTAAGGTCAGGATAGCTCTGATACCAACTTTGTAAGGCACCCAGAACAACACTCCAAGGAACTCCGATATGCATACATTCACGATCCCAGACAGATCACACCAGTCGTGAACAACATATCAAGTTGGCACATAGATACATCATCTATTACACGATTACAGAAAGGTCTTACAAAAGTATGGTCACATGACCAAGACTAACACACCTACCACGCATGGAAGACAACTCAACACACACAGCGGAAGGCAAAGAACACACAATACGGTATAACCCAAGTCACGGCTTAACCTACAGGCTGCTGCCTGGGAGACGATCCTAGTTCGCAGGGCCATCATTGCAGTACTCCTCCTCGTAGAACTCCTCCTGAGGCTGGTCCTCGAAGTCTGGCAAGTAGATACCAGGGACGAAACCAATATGAGTACATTTGAATGTACTCTGCAAGACATCCTTCATGAATCATATAGAATGTAAGTATGCTTATATAGTTGAGCGGGTAGGCTATACACAGGGTTCACTACCCATGATGGATGAAAGATACATCATGGTTGATTTTGACATCTCTATATCTTTGTTGAAGAAGATACTTCAAAAGAAAATAATATAGTTTGCTTCCTCTTGTAGATATTGCATGTCCAAGAGGTTTTTTAAGAATTTTTTTGAAGAGAAAGTTTTTCTTTGCAAAACTTCTTGTAAAACAACTTCCAACTATTCTTTATCCGTACCTCAAAGGTACAAGGTTCCTCTTTCCAGTACCTCACATGTACAAATTCCTTTTCAAAAACATCCCCTTTGAAAACATTGACACAATATTAGCTACATGGCCATTCAACTGTCCATATCCGAGCGAGCGGCTATTCCGAATAGTTTGACTCTGTAGAGGTGTAGACAATCCACAAGATCCAGAAAATCCTCCATGAAGAACCATGGACTGTCTCTGACAGTATGAAAACATTATATAACTGGTCCTAACCTTCCACTATGGCCATGCTAGTAAATGACTATATCTTCAACTGAGTATATTCTCCAGGCATCGTGTCCCACACCGCCATGACAGGAGACCCAACTGTTGCGGCCGGAGGAAAAATTAATCCCACACTTTGCATGCCTCATGTTTCATAACTTGGAGACATTTTGGTTCGAGGGATCACATACCTTATAGCAATTTGTTATAGAGCAGACGCTAACAAGAACAAGTTTCCAGTCAAGCCCTGTAACATTCCTGATTTTTGCAAAGTGCCAAAAATCACAAAAAAAATTGAAACTTTTTTTTGGCATGTTATGCAAGACACAAAAAACCAAATAAAAGGAGGAAAGAAAACAAAACAATTTTTAATTGGAATAAAGAATCCAATTTGCCTTAATTCCGTAAACCGTAAAGCCTATTTCGAAAATAAAATGTGTTTCCTCATGTTAATAAAATATTTTCTTAGCAAACATCTTTACCAAACATGTATTCAACTCAACTATCATTTTGAAAATGATTATGATAATTAAAAACAAGGAGTTACTATTTCTAATATTTTCTCCTTATCGCCAAGAAATTATGTCACTATTATTGTTAACCTCAAATGGATAAAAGTTGGTTATTTGTTTTCCAAGTATTATGTCAATCAACAAAACAATGAAGTGATATATAAATTATTTTGTTATGAAAACAAGTGAAGTACTTTGGAAATAGACAATGTTCTCAATTGGAAAAACAACATCTTCATTAGAGAAAATCTCCCCGTTCTTACTCATCCTCGATTTAAAATTTATTAATACATTCTCTATTTTGATTATGTTAATAAGATACCATGAGTGGATTTCTCATATGTTGAAAACATTTTAAAAGGGCCTAGAAAACAATAACTTGAACCATAGAAATATTTTCTAAAATCATTTAAATCATATTTCTATAATTAACCTTTTTTATATATTAATTAGCTATTCATGTTTTCATAAAAAATTTAAGTTATAAAAGATGAAAACACTTTGAATTGGTTTTGGAAAGTAGTATTTGATAATTATAAAGCTACTGAAATTTTATTTAACAAATATTAATATTTTATAATTTTCTAAATTAAAAATCACATTAAGCTACTATTAAGGAATTATTCAAATTTTCAAAATTCAAAAATAAAAATATGTTGAAAAGTTTACAAAAATTGTACTGTTGTAAAGTATTAGAAATTTTAAGAATTTGGATATTTTTTCAAGTTTTTTTGATTATTTAAACATAAGATATTGAATATATAAGAAAACATGAATTAAAAAAAAAGAGAGGATTGATGACATCAGCTGACGTCACTGTCTCTTCAACCTGCAGTAATGCACGAGCAACCGTTTCTTCCTCAGTTTGATTCGGCCGTTTAAGGCCATCAAGGCTAGCCCCAACCCCTCTTTGTTAAAGCCCTCCCCTCCCTCTTCAACACACCTCTCCTCTCCTTTTGTTTCACGCCCTAGGGCCCCCAACATTGCTCACCGAAGTTGCTCCCTTTCCGCCGCCATTTGTCACCAATTTTGGCCAGGTGAGGGTGTTCCCATGTCCGAGACCGCCTAATTTGGTTGCCCTTGTTTTTCCCCATCCTCTGATGCATTTTTTGAATTTGTTTTTGCGCGAGATTTCCTCCATGTCGTGCTCACCAGAAGGTCACCGACGCTGCCACCACTTCTGGCCGCACCATGCAGTAGAATTCAAAGACGAGCGAGCTTGCCGTGACCACCCGCTACCTTTCCATCCCAATCCGCACCTCGTCATGGACTTCCGAGGCCGGAGCACCACCAGAGCCTCACCGGCGTCCACTCTCGAGAGTGCCACCACCGTTGCCATTAATTATGGCGACCACAAACCCTACCGGTGGTAAGTTCCTCTCCCAGCTCCTCTCTCTACCGTTAGATCCACATGTGACGTGCATGATTAAATCACTTAGTGAAGAGGTATCAGCGAATCAGAAAGCGCCAACTCAGCATGCGCGTTAAAACACTATCTGTCTCACTGCGCAACGTGTAGATGGCCCAGGCCCAGCTTTTATCTGTCGCCCATCGCAGCACATAGCAGCCCATTTCCTGTTTTTCCTCCGGAACAGAAAATAGAATAGCAGTTTTGCACAAAAGACCCTGCATCTTATATCTATCATAACTATTGATCCATAAGCCCAAATTTAGCAAACTTGGACTTTTTTGAATCAGCACAACCTGTAGAAACTTTTGGCACTGGACAAATTTAAATTTGACCATTTAACTTTTTTCAAATTCAAATATGCTTGTTTGATGAAATTTGACATAATTCAAATTCAGTAAATCCAATTTAAGCAAACCAAATTTCTTTGGGTTCCTTAGAATGTGTACTAAAGGTACCCACTGCCCAAAATCCTAATTGAATTATTTTTGAAGTGTTTTATATTTTAGATGGCCATTTGGATAGTTAGACATAATTTAATTTCTATAAATAATTAGAAAATGTTTTCTTAAGAAAAGTTGCTCCATTTGACAATCTTGAACCAGAGACAACATTACGTAAACCTTTTGTACAACATTTAACCATTTCCATGTAAGTTGGACCAAAAATCCATCATAATGAACCACTAGTAGATCATGTCTTAGATTTTATTTCTATTCTTTCTATCATTGTTTGTTGTGGCCATTTTTGTATCCAAGACGTATGTGTCAATCACATATAAGACCAAGAAGTGAACCTCAAACACTAGTACCATAGTTTTCTATCTACTTCTCCATTCCCCTATTATTGCTTCAAGAATCCATCAAGTTAGAAAAATGGAAGTCATGACTCAACCACAAGAAGGAACTCCATCTTAAACTTGGTGGCAACAAGTAGAGATACCAGGAAGATCATTGAAGAAATTAAAGGGAAGATTTAGCCTCCACAGCAACTAGAAGCAACTCTAGGAAGTACAAGTGTGTGAAGAAATCAAGAAGAAAACATCTTCCTCTCTCTTTCTATCTTTCTTCTTATTTCTTTCCAAATTGACTTAGTGGTATTTTGTGTGCCCATCCCACCTTGGAGAAACTAGTGAGAATGCCATGAAAATTTTAGCAAGACCAAGAGAAGAATCCATCCAAGGAACAAGTCTACGATAGAAGCATAAAGATGATCTTCAAGATGACAAGCATGTGAAGACTTGGAGCAATCCACACTAGATGAAGAATAACAAGTTGTTTTTGTCCAACCATTGACCCAAATGGAAAATGCCAAGACTTTGTCTTGTTATCTCCGTTGTTATGAAGTTAGTTGAACCTAGACCTACCCCAACCAAAATGGAAAGACTAACTTAGAGTAATCAAATGTTTTTATGAAAACAACTAAGTGTTACACTTTGTTATGTGCTACTTTAGTTGAAGAAGTGATATGATCACCCTTGGTGAACTCTTGGAACTTTCTCGACAACTAAGGTTATAGTAAAGATATATTACTACAAATTCAACCTAGTCCATCCCAAGTATACCCTTGGAAACCCCTTAAAAATGTATTAGACCATTAGTGAATGAATATTTTCAAAAACAAACCTTGACCTTGTCCTAGCCAACCTGGTTACATCCCTTTTTCCATAATTGTTGCTTTGCATGTTTTCTTCACTTGTATGTTTGATTGCTAGTATGCTTGTTTATTTTGTTATTGTGTTTTCAATGTATAGATTGTACGGAGCGTAACGATCTTTTGTGAAGAGAGTGTGGATTCTTCACCAACTTCAACAAGGCAAGGAACACATCATCTATCCACCCATTATTTTCTATATGCATTAGTTGATTTTGAGTAGTATGCATGATAGGAAATTTTACTAAGCTGTAATATGCTATGCTATATCCTAGTAGTGTGTAGCCATCCTTATACATTGTTATTTCGAAGCCTTGGGACTTAGTTGATGCTTAGCATGCTACAGAAATTGTTTAACTTCATGTTGTGGAAAAAATTCTAAGTAACACCTTCAATGAAACAGTTGGGTGGATTGGTAGTGTGGGGTTGTTGATAGTTGAGTGTCTCCCCTAGGGGAGTTCACTTGAAGGAATGCCAAAGTGATTATGATGTTCCCTAAGTTTAGATTGCTTCCAGTGCATCCTTTAGTCATATGGGCTCTGTCTTGATCAACTAAGTTGTGAGGGTTCAGCCTGGGCTTGACAAGCAGATGTATCATAATTATAGATGGAACGGGTCTTGCCATTGGGTTGAATTCTTGCTTATGAAAGATCTCGTCTCAATCTTATCCTTTCCTTAATGCACTCAGGGTGTATAGGATGTTTGGGACGGTTTGAGTCTGAAGGTGAAATGCACAAACTCTGCAGAGTCAACAAACTAAGATCGTAGTCGTGTCCCCGATTATGGACAACTATGAGCAGCTGGATGGAAAAATCACATCACCATTTTCAATAAGTAAAATTTGACCAAGTGAACAGTAGTTGTAGTGCTTGGATCGTAGTCCAATGATATCACCCTTTGGAAATAAAAGTTTGTTTTACAAAAGAGATAGGAGAAAACTAGCTTTATGCAAACTTAGCCAAAACTCCACTCAGCCAAATAAGCATGTACTATTAGTCTTGTCATTTATATCCACCATAGTGTTACTTGCTAATACATTAAATTGTATTGACTCCCTTGTGGTTGCATATTCCATCTTGCAGATGAATCTGAAGACGATTGAGGATTTCGTTTAGGATCTCGAGACTATCGCCAACATGTTTTGCCTATGGCACATGAAGAAGATGGGATCAATGTTGTACTATGTTTTCCAATGTGGTAATACTATTTTGTAAATACTGGATCATGCGATGTAATAGAATTTGATGCATTTGCATGCTATTCCATCTTGTACTGTGGTGCTTGCAATTGATCGAGGGACTAGCACGATAACACAAATGTTCTTACATTATTTAAATGTGGGAACGCTACAAAATGGTATCAGAGCATTGTGTTTCCTGTAGAATTCAAGACCCTAAGTTTGGAAAAGACCCTAGGATTGAAAATTTTACTATGTTCAAACTTTCTAGAAAAAAACATATCATCTTAGTTCTTCTCATATCCTCTCATCTATTATTCACCTCCAAAAATTTCTAGATGACCTGCCTCTTCAATAGCATCAAGACATGAATGTTGATGACCACACATGAAGTGCAACAAGTATTTCACCACATTAAGACCTACACTCAAGACAATTGAAGAAACTTGGAGATATCCCTATACTTCACAACAATCAAGAATACCCCAAGACACCGAGAGAAGAATTTGAAGAAACTCAAGAAGATATAGATGAGACCCAATATAGTTTGTTAGAACAACATTAACGTGTTAGTGTATTGATTATACATTTGAGTATGGTATGACAATACTATATATTTTTGAAAACTTTGTTGTTTGGTGTGATGAATATATTGTTATGTGTTTGTTATGTGTTGTTTGCTAGATGAGTTTCCTTGATATGTTGTGTTTGGATAAGGACCTCCTTTAGGTATCTTTGTACCCTCTACTCATCTTCCCCTAAAACTCACAAAACAAATGCCTAACCAGAATGCCAACAGCCCTGAGAAGTCAATAGCAATGCAGATGCTACTAGAAGCTCAAACTCAGATGATACAACTGATGACCTAGAATCAAGCCAGCAACCCCAATATGGAGTTAACACCAGGAATGCAGTAACTGTAACACCCGGGGTTTCTCCCAATTAGAACTTTTGCTTGTCTGTTTTCTTTTTCTTCACGCATGTCATAGTATCTGCATCATCGTGCATTTAAATTTTTTGAAATGATTAAAATTGTATAAAATCTTGTTTCCTAAATTTTCTAAAATTGTTTGATGCATGAATCTTTTACTAAGAGTGCCTAAAAACAATTTCTGTAAAATAAAACTTTTGGGGCTGCTAGGCCAACCCGGCCCAGCAGGAGCCCACACCGAAACCCAACCCCAACCCACCTCCTCTCGTTCTTCTTCTCCATACAGGGAGCACGAGGAGGGCGTGACTCCTCCTGTCGCTGTCCACCATCGATCCCCTCCTCCACCTGCTCCCTCCTTTCCCTTTTAAAGCCTCCCCCTCCAAGCCAGAAACCCTAGCTTCTTCCTTCCTTTTCCTCTCCGCCGCCACTCTCTTCTTCCCTGTCTTTCTCTCTCTGCCTTCTTTCTCTGAATTTTTCTGAACCGTGAGAGAGAGGCCCGGTAGCAGGTCGTCGTCGCCCCGCCGTCGTGGTCCTCGTCGAGCAACGCTGTCTGTCGGAACGGAACCGCCTCGCCGTCCTCTTCCTCTATGCTGAATATCAGGAGCCGAAGCCGCCTAGGTCGTCACCGGCGAAGTCGTCTTCCTCCCTCGTTCGTGAGCACGTCGGCATCAGTATCATCACCGAGCACGCCCGCGATCTCAGCCCCTCGGTGAGCCTCTGGTCCGTCTGGACCCCTTCTCCTTTTCCCTCTCCTGCTCTGGGTGTCGTGCCATCGAGCAGCACCATCCTCCTCGCGTCAGGTCACCGCCATCGTCGTTCTGTGTCACCACACCGAGCAGTAGCAGCCTCTGTTTTTCAGTTTCGTCAGTCATACACCGCGTTTTTACAGTTATTCTTCCTTCGGATCTGTATCCATTCAGTAACAGCACAAAAGCCCAGTGGCTTAGCCCTCCGTCCTTGGCTCAGGAGACCCGAGTTCGAGTCACATCTGAGGCAAAGCCTCTCGCATTTTTGCTCCCTTTTCCGCTAGGGAGTCGGGTCCACCTGTCGGTGATCCTGGTGCCACTGTGTCTGCACCCGCGCCCTGTCAGCGACGCATGGCGCCTAGGCCCGCTCGTCAGCCTCCGGGCTAGCTGCCGCCCTGGTGACAGAAGACCCAGATCCCGATCTGGATCTGGCGTTTTCACATCCAGGCCCCTGTCTTTCCAGTTTTCGCACCGGAGCCCTCCAGTCCTCTGTTTTCCTCACGAACAGGTCCCTGTTTTGGGAGAAAACACCCCAGTCTTATTATGCTCATAACTTTTGTTTTACAATTCCAAACAATGCAAACTTTATGTCTATTTTTATCAGAAAAATGCAAGGAATATTAATATGCCATCCATGATCATGTTAGGATCTTTAATCTTGCATTTTAGTAGTGTTATGCATGTCCACCTAAATAATAAACATGGAATGTGTTGGACATTTAATTAAATTGGTGCCCTATTCCATTTAATTTTGTGTCACTCACCTATGAATTGTTTTCCATGCTAAAAATCATTTAATATTGATGGTTAGATAAATAACTTGAACATTCTAAATTAATTTTTGGGACTCCGGTTCCACTTAAATTGGTTAATTTGCATTCTCGCATGTCATGCATCCATATCCTGATCATGCTGGATCTTTTGTCGTAGAAGTAATTGTTGCATCCGTTGATTCTTTTAGTACTTTGCTTCTTCGCGGATAGGACGTTGAGATGATGTGAGCACCGACAAGTTCTACGGATGTACCTCTACTTGCTGGATCTCAGGCAAGTATACTCACTTGCTACCCATGTTGCCTTTTCTCACTTGTTACCGATTCTTTCCGGTGTCTTTATGCTAGCCTTATGATTCGATGCTTGTGTCTCGATCCTATCATATGTTTACCTTGCAACCACGATATAGCCTTCCTTCCACTTCCTATTAACTGTTGTTTGTTTACGTTGTTGGCCCTCGTGTCGTAGTTGCATGCTTAGTGTTGTTTGCGCTCAAGTCTTGTTGTCCGTCTTATCACCTGTTTAGTTTGCTAGTTGGGTTTCAACTTAATCAACAACATGTTAATGTTTTGGGTAATAATAATTTGATGATAAGGCACCGGCAGGAGGCCCGGCGTGGTTTTGGAGCCTGCTAGTGTCGAACTTAGGAAAATAGTCTTGTCTACTGATCCATGATGAGCGCGCTAACCGCATGTGGGAAGCGAGTATGGGCGCCCCCCGCAATTCTGATTCGATTCGCATCTCGTCCAAATCGCCACACTTAGTTAGGGTTTTCCATTTGCCGCATGCATATGCAGGTGCGAACCCTTGGCGCCAGGGTGGAACTTTTGTAGTCGGCATATAGGGAGACACGTTCTTAGAGTGCTATGAGGGTCCCCTTTTCTTCGTGGGGCTTGATTAGTCGTGCGCTCAATTGCACGTGGTTCTTTGGGCTTGATGCGAAGAAGAGTTGGGTTGTGTTGAGTGCCTCGCTTGGTGGAAGTGCATTTCCATCTGGCGGGTCATTCTTACATGTACGGCCAAATTGGTGCATCCCTGCAGGGTTAATCTTCTCGAGAAGCCGTGTTGTCCGCGGTTATGGATGACTTGGTGAAAGTGCTGGCTAACAAGTACTCAGACAACTTACACTTACCGATGATAACTTGACTAGTAATATTGATTACCTCCATCATAAAAATGAATGTCACCTTAATCAACAGTGTGAGTTTCCTTGGGTTGCTTCTTTAGTAGGGGGTAACACTCGATGGGTATTGTTTGGTGATTAGTTATAGTTGGTTTTGTCGCGCTATCTTATCCCTTTCTTTTAGCCGGATGTTGTAGCGCGTCTCTGTAGTTAGTTAGTGCAGCCCGCTGCCGCTTCTTTGCAATAATCTCTTCCTTCCGTTCTATCCAAAGTATTTGTATCTAGTGATGATTGGTTACGCTGGTATCTTGTGAGTATGGTTTATCCACTTGCCAGTACTTAATAGTACTGACCCACGAATCCATTTCGTGGCTGCATATTCCACATTGCAGTCAACAGGTTTGAAGTATGACGATGTTAGCTTGGGAATCCCTCCGGCTTGGCCTGGGCAGGGATTGGACGCCATCGGTTATCTTCAGGACTCTTAGTCCAATTTGTATCTTGTCCGTAGTCGGACACTATGTTGTTTCTTCCGCTGTCATTTGGATCTTTGTATTGTATCAGTTGTATCCTTGACTCGTTTGAGTCATCTTGTATATATCTCCTCTGTTGTTGTTGTGGATTATTCGTGAACGGTTGTAATGTTATCACAAGTGGCAACCTGAAATCGGTTATTATGCGGATTTGGGTGGAAATGCCGAAATCTGCATAGTGCCCGATCTCGGGGCGTCACAAATGGTATCAGAGCATGGTTTCCGATTCCCGATATTGTTTCGATACGAATGGTTATCGAAGCAACAGTTCCGCAAAGCCTGTAGGATAACCTCGCTAACGGTCGTTGTTTCTAGAGTGTCAAAAACTATTTCTGCTAAACTATTTTGAGAAACATCTCAATAGGATTCTTGTTTTCTCCTTATCTCTATTCCATTTCTCCTCTCATCTTATTTGTTTTGGAGTCTCTCTTCTTCTCAATCTTTCAAAGTTTAGGATCCTACGTGGGTGGACGTTTTCTGAGCCTTTAACCTAATAGGTTCGATCATCGGAAGATTCCTGGTGGGAGAATATCGCCATCAACCCGAGTAAGAACCCCTTGTTAGTGGTGTCGAGAAGATCAACTTCAAGCATGAAGAGTCGATAGCTCCACCTTCTTCCCTCCACCGTGGTTGTGGCGGATTGCGAGGGCGCAATCCCTTGTTAGTGGTGTCGTCTGTAACACCCGGGGTTTCTCCCAATTAGAACTTTTGCTTGTCTGTTTTCTTTTTCTTCGCGCATGTCATAGTATCAGCATCATCGTGCATTTAAAATTTGTGAAATGATTAAAATTGTATAAAATCTTGTTTCCTAAATTTTCTAAAATTGTTTGATGCATGAATCATTTACTAAGAGTGCCTAAAAACAATTTCTGTAAAACAAAACTTTTGGGGCTGCTAGGCCAACCCGGCCCAGCAGGAGCCCACACCGAAACCCAACCACAGCCCACCTCCTCTCGTTCTTCTTCTCCGTACAGGGAGCACGAGGAGGGCGTGACTCCTCCTGTCGCTGTCCACCATCGATCCCCTCCTCCACCTGCTCCCTTCTTTCCCTTTTAAAGCCTCCCCCTCCAAGCCAGAAACCCTAGCTTCTTCTTTCCTTTTCCTCTCCGTCGCCACTCTCTTCTTCCATATCTTTCTCTCTCTGCCTCCTTTCTCTGAATTTTTCTGAACTGTGAGAGAGAGGGCCGGTAGCAGGTCGTCGTCGCCCCGCCGTCGTGGTCCTCGTCGAGCAACGCTGTCTGTCGGAACGGAACCGCCTCGCCGTCCTCTTCCTCTACGCTGAATATCAGGAGCCGAAGCCGCCTAGGTCGTCTCCGGCGAGGTCGTCTTCCTCCCTCATTCGTGAGCACGTCGGCATCAGTATCATCACCGAGCACGCCCGCGATCTCAGCCCCTCGGTGAGCCTCTGGTCCGTTTGGACCCCTTCTCCTTTTCCCTCTCCTGCTCTGGGTGTCGTGCCATCGAGCAACACCATCCTCCTCGCGTCAGGTTGCCGCCATCGTCGTTCTGTGTCACCATCCCGAGCAGTAGCAGCCTCTGTTTTTCAGTTTCGTCAGTCATACACCGCGTTTTTACAGTTATTCTTCCTTCGGATCTGTATCCATTCAGTAACAGCACAACAGCCCAGTGGCTTAGCCCTCCATCCTTGGCTCAGGAGACCCGAGTTCGAGTCACATCTGAGGCAAAGCCTCTCGCATTTTTGCTCCCTTTTCCGCTAGGGAGTCGGGTCCACCTGTCGGTGATCCTGGTGCCACTGTGTCTGCACCCGCGCCCTGTCAGCGACGCATGGCGCCTAGGCCCGCTCGTCAGCCTCCGGGCTAGCTGCCGCCCTGGTGACAGAAGACCCAGATCCCGATCTGGATCTGGCGTTTTCACATCCAGGCCCCTGTCTTTCCAGTTTTCGCACCGGAGCCCTCCAGTCCTCTGTTTTCCTCACGAACAGGTCCCTGTTTTGGCAGAAAACACCCCAATCTTATTGTGCTCATAACTTTTGTTTTACAATTCCAAATAATGCAAACTTTATGTCTTTATCAAAAAATGCAAGGAATATTAATATGCCATCCATGATCATGTTTGCATCTTTAATCTTGCATTTTAGTAGTGTTATGCATGTCCACCTAAATAATAAACATGGAATGTGTTGGGCATGTAATTAAATTGGTGTCCTATTCCATTTAATTTTTTTTCACTCACCTATGAATTGTTTTCCATGCTAAACAACATTTAACATTGATGGTTAGATAAATAACTTGAACATTCTAAATTAATTTTTGGGACTCCGGTTCCACTTAAATTGGTTAAGTTGCATTCTCGCATGTCATGCATCCATATCTTGATCATGCTGGATCTTTTGCCGTAGAAGTAATTGTTGCATCCGTTGATTCTTTTAGTACTTTTCTTCTTCGCGGATAGGACGTTGAGATGATGTGAGCACCGACAAGTTCTATGGATGTACCTCTACTTGCTGGATCTCAGACAAGTATACTCACTTGCTACCCATGTTGCCTTTCCTCACTTGTTACCGATTCTTTCCGTTGTCTTTATGCTAGCCTTATGATTCGATGCTTGTGTCTCGATCATATCATATGTTTACCTTGCAACCACGATATAGCCTTCCTTCCACTTCCTATTAACTGTTGTTTGTTTACCTTGTTGGCCCTCGTGTCGTAGTTGCATGCTTAGTGTTGTTTGCGCTCAAGTCTTGTTGTCCGTCTTATCACCTGTTTAGTTTGATAGTTGGGTTTCAACTTAATCAACAACATGTTAATGTTTTGGGTAATAATAATTTGATGATAAGGCACCAGCAGGAGGCCCGGCGTGGTTTTGGAGCCTGCTAGTGTCGAACTTAGGAAAAGAGTCTTGTCTACTGATCCATGATGAGCGTGCTAACCGCATGTGGGAAGCGAGTATGGGCGCCCCCCGCAATTATGATTCGATTCACATCTTGTCCAAATCGCCACACTTAGTTCGGGTTTTCCATTTGCCGCATCCATATGCAGGTGCGAACCCTTGGCGCCAGGGTGGAACTTTTGTAGTCGGCATTTAGGGAGACACGTTCTTAGAGTGCTATGAGGGTCCCCTTTTCTTCTTGGGGCTTGATTAGTCTAGCGCTCAATTGCACGTGGTTCTTTGGGCTTGATGCGTAGAAGAGTTGGGTTGTGTTGAGTGCCTCGCTTGGTGGAAGTGCATTTCCATCTGGCGGGTCATTCTTACATGTACGGCCAAATTGGTGCATCCCTGCAGGGTTAATCTTCTCGAGAAGCCGTGTTGTCCGCGGTTATGGATGACTTGGTGAAAGTGCTGGCTAACAAGTACTCAGACAACTTACACTTAACGATGATAACTTGACTAGTAATATTGATTACCTCCATCATAAAAATGAATGTCACCTTAATCAACAGTGTGAGTTTCCTTGGGTTGCTTCCTTAGTAGGGGGTAACACTGGATGGGTATTGTTTGGTGATTAGTTATAGTTGGTTTTGTCGCGCTATCTTATCCCTTTCTTTTAGCCGGATGTTGTAGCGCGTCTCTGTAGTTACTTAGTGCAGCCCGTTGCCGCTTCTTTGCAATAATCCGTTCCTTCCGTTCTACCTAAAGTATTTGTATCTAGTGATGATTGGTTACGCTGGTATCTTGTGAGTATGGTTTATCCACTTGCCAGTACTTAATAGTACTGACCCACGAATCCATTTTGTGGCTGCATATTCCACATTGCAGTCAACAGGTTTGAAGTATGACGACGTTAGCTTGGGAATCCCTCCGGCTTGGCCTGGGCAGGGATTGGACGCCATCGGTTATCTTCAGGACTCTTAGTCCAATTTGTATCTTGTCCGTAGTCGGACACTATGTTGTTTCTTCCGCTGTCATTTGGATCTTTGTATTGTATCAGTTGTATCCTTGACTCGTTTGAGTCGTCTTGTATATATCTCCTCTGTTGTTGTTGTGGATTATTCGTGAACGGTTGTAATGTTATCACAAGTGGCAACCTGAAATCGGTTATTATGCGGATTTGGGTGGAAATGCCGAAATCTGCATAGTGCCCGATCTCGAGGCGTCACAAATGGTATCAGAGCATGGTTTCCGATTCCCGATATTGTTTCGATACGAATGGTTATCGAAGCAACAGTTTTGCAAAGCCTGTAGGATAACCTCGCTAACGGTCGTTGTTTCTAGAGTGTCAAAAACTATTTCTGCTAAACTATTTTGAGAAACATCTCAATAGGATTCTTGTTTTCTCCTTATCTCTATTCCATTTCTCCTCTCATCTTATTTGTTTTGGAGTCTCTCTTCTTCTCAATCTTTCAAAGTTTAGGATCCTATGTGGGTGGACGTTTTCTGAGCCTTTAACCTAATAGGTTCGATCATCGGAAGATTCCTGGTGGGAGAAGATCGCCATCAACCCGAGTAAGAACCCCTTGTTAGTGGTGTCGAGAAGATCAACTTCAAGCATGAAGAGTCGATAGCTCCACCTTATTCCCTCCCCCGTGGTTGTGGCGGATTGCGAGGGTGCAATCCCTTGTTAGTGGTGTCGTCTGTAACACCCGGGGTTTCTCCCAATTAGAACTTTTGCTTGTCTGTTTTCTTTTTCTTCGCGCATGTCATAGTATCAGCATCATCGTGCATTTAAAATTTGTGAAATGATTAAAATTGTATAAAATCTTGTTTCCTAAATTTTCTAAAATTGTTTGATGCATGAATCTTTTACTAAGAGTGCCTAAAAACAATTTCTGTAAAACAAAACTTTTGGGGCTGCTAGGCCAACCCGGCCCAGCAGGAGCCCACACCGAAACCCAACCCCAGCCCACCTCCTCTCGTTCTTCTTCTCCGTACAGGGAGCACGAGGAGGGCGTGACTCCTCCTGTCGCTGTCCACCATCGATCCCCTCCTCCACCTGCTCCCTCCTTTCCCTTTTAAAGCCTCCCCCTCCAAGCCAGAAACCCTAGCTTCTTCCTTCCTTTTCCTCTCCGTCGCCACTCTCTTCTTCCCTGTCTTTCTCTCTCTGCCTTCTTTCTTTGAATTTTTCTGAACCGTGAGAGAGAGGGCCGGTAGCAGGTCGCCGTCGCCCCGCCGTCGTGGTCCTCGTCGAGCAACGCTGCCTGTCGGAACGGAACCGCCTCGCCGTCCTCTTCCTCTACGTTGAATATCAGGAGCCGAAGCCGCCTAGGTCGTCGCCGTCGAGGTCGTCCTCCTCCCTCATTCGTGAGCACGTCGGCATCAGTATCATAACCCAGCACGCCCGCGATCTCAGCCCCTCGGTGAGCCTCTGGTCCGTATGGACCCCTTCTCCTTTTCCCTCTCCTGCTCTGGGTGTCGTGCCATCGAGCAACACCATCCTCCTCGCGTCAGGTCGCCGCCATCGTCGTTCTGTCACCATCCCGAGCAGTAGCAGCCTCTGTTTTTCAGTTTCGTCAGTCATACACCGCGTTTTTACAGTTATTCTTCCTTCGGATCTGTATCCATTCAGTAACAGCACAAAAGCCCAGTGGCTTAGCCCTCCGTCCTTGGCTCAGGAGACCCGAGTTCGAGTCACATCTGAGGCAAAGCCTCTCGCATTTTTGCTCCCTTTTCCGCTAGGGAGTCGGGTCCACCTGTCGGTGATCCTGGTGCCACTGTGTCTGCACCCGCGCCCTGTCAGCGACGCGTGGCGCCTAGGCCCGCTCGTCAGCCTCCGGGCTAGCTGCCGCCCCGGTGACACAAGACCCAGATCCCGATCTGGATCTGGCGTTTTCACATCCAGGCCCCTGTCTTTCCAGTTTTCGCACCGGAGCCCTCCAGTCCTCTGTTTTCCTCACGAACAGGTCCGTGTTTTGGCAGAAAACACCCCAATCTTATTATGCTCATAACTTTTGTTTTACAATTCCAAATAATGCAAACTTTATGTCTTTATCAAAAAATGCAAGGAATATCAATATGCCATCCATGATCATGTTTGCATCTTAAATCTTGTATTTTAGTAGTGTTATGCATGTCCACCTAAATAATAAACATGGAATGTGTTGGGCATTTAATTAAATTGGTGCCCTATTCTATTTAATTTTGTGTCACTCACCTATGAATTGTTTTCCATGCTAAACAACATTTAATATTGATGGTTAGATAAATAACTTGAACATTCTAAATTAATTTTTGGGACTCCGGTTCCACTTAAATTGGTTAAGTTGCATTCTCGCATGTCATGCATCCATATCTTGATCATGCTGGATCTTTTGCCATAGAAGTAATTGTTGCATCCGTTGATTCTTTTAGTACTTTTCTTCTTCGCGGATAGAACGTTGAGATGATGTGAGCACCGACAAGTTCTATGGATGTACCTCTACTTGCTGGATCTCAGACAAGTATACTCACTTTCTACCCATGTTGCCTTTCCTCACTTGTTACCGATTCTTTCCGTTGTCTTTATGCTAGCCTTATGATTCGATGCTTGTGTCTCGATCCTATCATATGTTTACCTTGCAACCACGATATAGCCTTCCTTCCACTTCCTATTAACTGTTGTTTGTTTACCTTGTTGGCCCTCGTGTCGTAGTTGCATGCTTAGTGTTGTTTGCGCTCAAGTCTTGTTGTCCGTCTTATCACCTGTTTAGTTTGATAGTTGGGTTTCAACTTAATCAACAACATGTTAATGTTTTGGGTAATAATAATTTGATGATAAGGCACCGGCAGGAGGCCCGGCGTGGTTTTGGAGCCTGCTAGTGTCAAACTTAGGAAAAGAGTCTTGTCTACTGATCCATGATGAGCGCGCTAACCGCATGTGGGAAGCGAGTATGGGCGCCCCCCGCAATTCTGATTCGATTCGCATCTCGTCCAAATCGCCACACTTAGTTCGGGTTTTCCATTTGCCGCATGCATATGCAGGTGCGAACCCTTGGCGCCAGGGTGGAACTTTTGTAGTCGGCATTTAGGGAGACACGTTCTTAGAGTGCTATGAGGGTCCCCTTTTCTTCGTGGGGCTTGATTAGTCGTGCGCTCAATTGCACGTGGTTCTTTGGGCTTGATGCGAAGAAGAGTTGGGTTGTGTTGAGTGCCTCGCTTGGTGGAAGTGCATTTCCATCTGGCGGGTCATTCTTACATGTACGGACAAATTGGTGCATCCCTGCAGGGTTAATCTTCTAGAGAAGCCGTGTTGTCCGCGGTTATGGATGACTTGGTGAAAGTGCTGGCTAACAAGTACTCAGACAACTTACACTTAACGATGATAACTTGACTAGTAATATAGATTACCTCCATCATAAAAATGAATGTCACCTTAATCAACAGTGTGAGTTTCCTTGGGTTGCTTCCTTAGTAGGGGGTAACACTGGATGGGTATTGTTTGGTGATTAGTTATAGTTTGTTTTGTCGCGCTATCTTATCCCTTTCTTTTAGCCGGATGTTGTAGCGCGTCTCTGTAGTTAGTTAGTGCAGCCCGCTGCCGCTTCTTTGCAATAATCCCTTCCTTCCGTTCTACCCAAAGTATTTGTATCTAGTGATGATTGGTTACGCTGGTATCTTGTGAGTATGGTTTATCCACTTGCCAGTACTTAATAGTACTGACCCACGAATCCATTTCGTGGCTGCATATTCCACATTGCAGTCAACAGGTTTGAAGTATGACGACGTTAGCTTGGGAATCCCTCCGGCTTGGCCTGGGCAGGGATTGGACGCCATCGGTTATCTTCAGGACTCTTAGTCCAATTTGTATCTTGTCCGTAGTCGGACACTATGTTGTTTCTTCCGCTGTCATTTGGATCTTTGTATTGTATCAGTTGTATCCTTGACTCGTTTGAGTCGTCTTGTATATATATCCTCTGTTGTTGTTGTGGATTATTCGTGAACGGTTGTAATGTTATCACAAGTGGCAACCTGAAATCGGTTATTATGCGGATTTGGGTGGAAATGCCGAAATCTGCATAGTGCCCGATCCCGGGGCGTCATAGTAACTATTAAATACCCAATCTCAGATAGTGCACATTATGTCCCAAAGCATGGACAATAATGAAAACAATAAGCCTTTGATAGCTATAGATAACCACGAGATAGAAAAAGAAATGTTTTCAACACTAAAAGCCTACAAATCTTGTGCAGAGATAGACACTATTCCAAGGAATGTCCTGATGGGTGGCCCCATGGTGATGCAAACAACTCAAACTGAAGGATACTTCACTCAAGTTACTTGATTTCTGTGTGAAGGAACAACTCATGTTCCAACACAATGTCCACTTTACCCCATGGTACAACAAGTTGGACAACAAACCAAAGTGGGAATGCTTAGTGCAATCAAAGAGAGCTTAGGAAAACAAGAAGTGAAGGGAAAACACAAGTTGGAGACTAATCAGATGGACCATGTAAGGATGGACACTAGAGCCAAGACTGCCCCCACATGCCCATTCATCCAAACAAACCACCAAGAATTGTTATTTTTGTGAATAAGATGGACATTTATCTAGAAATTGTCCCAACAAGCGGCCTAGAATTTCAACCAACATAGTTGTGTATACTAGACAACAATATAAAGATATGATGGCCAATATAACACCATTTCAAAGAAGAAGAAGAATCTTCAGAACAACCCCAATCATGTCTATAGAGACATCAGCCAAGTGTTATGCTTCAAATGCATAAATAAAGGACACTATGCCAAAGATTGTCCTGAAAGGAAGAAGAAATGAAAATAATGTTCCAAGGAGACCAATACTGTTGGGGAACATGCTAAACACCAAGATTGAGTCTTATGCAAAGCTTTACTTTAGAAACAAATATTCCCTTAAGATGCTTCCAATGTAATAAAATACAATGAATTCTTGAGAAATGTGTTTCCATTTTTATAAATGAAATGATGTTGTGAAATCCTCCCAACTTTGTATTTTGATTGACCCAAAGAGTGACCCCTCAGTGTCAAAGGTAGTTTAACAGAATTCTGTGGTTTGTAATTCTACTATGAGGGAAAGTTCTACTCAAACCATCTAAAGTAAAACCCACTCCAAGATATGCGCATGGACACATCCTATTGGAAGATAATCTTAACCCATGTAATTCTAAAGGTTGTATACATGGATTAAATACCCCAAATGCGAAGGAGTTTATGTATTCTATAGAAGAATATTTTGGATGATGAAGTATGACTCCAGCTGAAGATATAGTCAAAAGCAGCAGCTAGTTAGACAAGAGTTTTTAGAATACCCACAAAAGTTTCTTTTATGGGTGGCAGTCTATAACATCCCTGATTTTTGGGTGGGACCCAGTTACCCAAACCTAATTGTTCTGGGACCCAGTTACCCAAACCTAATCTTTATTTCTTGCCTTCCCAAATCTCGGGGCGAGATTTCTTTTAAGGGTGGTAGTCTATAACATCCCTGATTTTTTCAAAGTGCCAAAAATCACAAAAAAATGAAACTTTTTGTTTGCATGTTATGCAAGAAACCAAAAAACCAAATAAAAGGAAGAAAGAAAAGAAAAAAAATATGTAATTGGAATAAAGAATCCAAATTGCCTTAATTCCATAAACCCTAAAGCCTATTTCTAAAATAAAATATGTTTCCTCATGTGAATAAAATATTTTCTTAGCAAACATCTTTACCAAACATGTATTCAACTCAACTGCCATTTTGAAAATGATTATGATAATTAAAAACCAGGAGTTTCTATTTCTAATATTTTCTCCTTTTCTTCAAGAAATTATGTCACTATTATTATTAGCCTCAAATGGATAAAAGTTTGTTATTTGTTTTCCAAGTATTATGTCAATCAACAAAACAATAAAGTGTTATATAAATTATTTGGTTATGAAAAAAAGTGAAGTACTTTGGAAATAAACAATGTTCTCAATTGGGAAAACAACATCTTCATTAGAGAAAATCTCCCCGTTCTTACTCATCCTCAAAAGAAAATGATATAGTTTGCTTTCTCTTGTAGATATTGCATGTCCAAGAGGTTTTGTAAGACTTTGTTTGAAGAGAAAGTTTTCTTTGCAAAACTTCTTGTAAAACAACTTCATCTATTCTTTATCCATACCTCACAGGTACAAGGTTCCTCTTTCCAGTACCTCACATGTACAAATTCCTTTTCAAAAACATCCCCTTTGAAAACATTGACACAATATTAGCTACATGGCCATTCAACTGTCCATATCCGAGCGAGTGACTATTCCGAATAGTTTAACTCTGCAGAGGTGTACACAATCCACAAGATCCAGAAAATCCGCCGTGAACAACCATAGAGTGTCTCTGACCGTATGAAAACATCAGATAACTGGTCCTAACCTTCCACTATGTCCACGCTAGTAAATGACATCTCTGCAATTGAGTATATTCTCCCGGCATCGTGTCCCACACCGCCATGACAGGAGACCCAACTATTGCAGCCGGAGGGAAAATTAATCCCACACTTTGCATGCCTCATTTTTCATAACTTGGAGACATTTCGGTTCGAGGGATCACATCACTTATAGCAATTTGGTATAGAGCACACACTAACAAGAACAAGTTTCCATTAGAGCCCTGTAACATTCCTGATTTTTGCAAAGTGCCAAAAATCACAAAAAAAATTGAAACTTTTTTGGGCATGTTATGCAAGACACAAAAAACCAAATAAAAGGAAGAAAGAAAACAAAACAATTTGTAATTGGAATAAAGAATCCAATTTGCCTTAATTCCGTAAACCCTAAAGCCTATTTCGAAAATAAAATGTGTTTCCTCATGTTAATAAAATATTTTGTTAGTAAACATCTTTACCAAACATGTATTCAACTCAATTATCATTTTGAAATATTTTCTTAGAAAACATCTTTTATTTGAAACATTTTCTACTGCAGGGGAGTCCCCCACGGCCCTTTATTGCCAACCAATAGAGTTACAGTTACAGTTATGTACAAATATACAAGGAAAAGACTAAGGCAGTCTATCCCAGGCTATCTAATTTAGGGAAGTAATCCATAATGCTAAGTCAGTAGCCACAGAAGCACTCAACCTATGCTTAAGCATAAGGAGATCTAACAAGAAGCCCACTTTCCATCCCATAAAGGAATGTCTTTCCGATTTAAAAATGACTCCATTCCTTTGCTTCCAAATGTTCCAGCAGGCAAGAATCACTATCTCAGTGAAACAAGGTCCTTTGAAAGACTTTTTTGCAAGCGTAAGATTTTGCACAAGTGTGTTATCACTCGAGCTGATTTGCAAATAGTTCCAAATCCGAGAGCTAAAAACACATTGAAAGAACAGATGGATCCAGTCCTCATGGCAACGTGTGCAGCAAAGAACACAGTGATCAGTGCCTTCAATCTTCCAGTTCCTTCTCTTGATCATATCCTTTGTATTAATCCTATCTTTGAGAATCAACCAAGCAAAGAATTTATGCTTTGACATGCATTTGGATTTCCAGATCCATTTTGCAGGCCCATCAGGAGGCAAGTGAGCAAATTGTAGTTGGTAGAATTTACTTGAAGTATATACCCCTTTATTGAAATTGCATATCCAATTGTCCTCACTGTCATTCAACTGAAAATTATCCAATATGACTTGTAGATCAGTATACTCCTGGAAACCTTCATTTGAAAACGGCAAATGAAAAGCATCCGAGAGATCTGTCATCAATATTAAATCTCTTACTGAGGACAAAGGATCCTTGGCAACGGAGAACAATCTCGGGAATTTTAGTGCCAAAGGTTGTCCTATCCACGAATCTTTCCAAAAAAGCCCAGTAAATCCATTTCCCATAATGCAAGAAGATAATGAGCACCAAGTATCAGCTAGTTGCATAACACCAAGAAGGACAAAGGATCCTTAGCAAACATCTGTACCAAACATGTATTCAACTCAATTATCATCTTTACCAGGAGTTACTATTTCTAATATTTTCTCCTTGTCGCCAAGAAATTATGTCACTATTATTATTAACCTCACATGGATAAAAGTTGGTTATTTGTTTTCCAAGTATTATGTCAATCAACAAAATAATCAAGTGATATATAAATTATTTTGGTATGAAAACAAGTGAAGTACTTTGAAAAAAAACAATGTTCTCAATTAGGAAAACAACATCTACATTAGAGAAAACATCTCTCTTCTTACTCACCCTCAATTTAAAATTTATTAATAAATTCTTTATTTTGATTATGTTAATAAGATACCATGAGTGAATTGCTCATATGTTGAAAATATTTTAAAAGGGCCTAGAAAACAATAATTAGAACCATAGAAATATTTTCTAAAATCATTTAAATCATATTTCTATAATTAACCTTTTTTATATATTAAGTAGCTATTTATGTTTTAATCATATTTTTAAGTTATAAATAGCACCAAATATGACAGATTTAGCACAAGTACGAACTATTTGACAGAAATAACACCACATTTAAAATAGTCCCACATAGTCCACGACCAAAGTTCCACAATAAGATTAAGAGAGCATAGTTCTACATAGTCCACGAGCATAGTTTCACATAGAACACGACAACACGAAGGACAATAGACCGATATGCGACAAGGTTCAAACTAAACAGACATAGTTCACAACCACATTAGGGAGCATATTTCTCAAGCTCAATTCCACATAGTTCATAGCTCTACTGTGTAGAGGAAGGTCCCTTGCCCTTCTCCTTCCTCTTAGAAGTGCATTCTTTTTCCTCTCCCTCTTCCCTTGCAAGGCGATCCTCTCGAAGCACCCTCTCCCTAAATATGTTGCTCTCCCTCTCTCTCCTTGCGGCCTCCAAAGCCAACTGTTTCTTCCATCTCTCTTCAGCATCTTTCTGACGTTGCTCCGCCTCTTTTTTACTCTTTTTCTTCTCATGGTCCCAATACAAGCTCATTTGGAACCTGCTCTCCATCCTCTCTTCAAAATCTTCCTTTTCCTTCCTCGCACGTTCCTTAGCACGTTCCTTAGTATCTTGCTCTTTCACCCTCCTCAAACCCACCTCCAAAAAGTTCGTCTTCTCGCCTTCGTCGTTCGAGTCATCCACTCATTTCACTGGTTCCTTGTTGGGTTGAGACGTCGCCATACCTACAAAAGATATAAGTTAGTAAGAAGGAAAAAGTAGAAAAAATATTAATGCAAAACTAAAAATAATGTACATACGGATATGGTCCACGTAGGTATCCTATTATACTCTCTCTTCTACCACCGCCATGGACTCCATAGCCACCACGTCCTCTAAAAGCACCATGGCCTCTCGGAAGGCCAAGTTGCCTCCCTCTTTGTTGTCTAGGAGCTTGTTGCCTCACTCTATGTTGCGTTGGAGCTTGTTGGATCGAACCTTGTGTTGTTCGAGCTTGTTGGCTACTAGAAGCTTGTTGGCTCACTCTTTGTTGTGTTGAAGCTTGTTGTCTAGGACCACAACGTTGGCTAGGAGTACCATGTTGGATATTTCTTGGTTGGCTATCAACATGTTGGCTTGTGCTTGCTTCATTTCCCTTTGCTCTCTTTCCTTGGGTGCATGTTCTTGAGTTGTGCCCCACAACATTGCACTTCCCACAACGTGTTCTCTCACGAGTCTCTTGGAATTGGTCGTTGCGACATTCTCTCCCACCACGGCTCCAACCGTCCAAGTCACCCCTAAAAAGCTTTGTCTTCTGTCTCCCCCGTTTGATCACCTTCCATATCGGATCGGGCCATAGTTAAATTCCATGATACTCCGGCCATTGTGATCAGCCAAGGTATGGATGAAATCTAGGAGCCCATGTTTTCTTGGTCGTCACAATAGAGAATTCGTAATGTCTCACCGTGAGTGGGTGATTAATATCCACATTTAGAGTGCGAGCCACCGTTAGCAAGTCAGAGCAAGCGAGATGAAGCAACCGTGGCCTTTCGCATGTGCAGTCACAATTCTTGAAAGAGATCTTGAACGCCCGACCTCCATATTGGACACCATCGGTCGTAGTTCCTCCGGGCTCGTTAAATTGGTATTTGGGAGTCTGCCTTCCTTGATTCAAATTGCATGAAACCATCAACCTTTGGAGGAAAATCATACTTGTATTTGTGCTTGTTGTCTCCCACAATCTGCTTATCTGTTTCCTCCGAGTACTTCAGAAAATACTCATTCAACTTGGTGAATGGGTACTCAACTATTGCGGTCACGGGCAAAGCACGCACACCCTTCAGAACCTTTTTGAAGCATTCTGCCATGTTGCTTTTTATTTGACTGTACCTACGGCCATCTTCATCAAAAGCTCTTGCCCACTTCTTGGTAAGGTGAATGTGCCTATTCAGACACTCTTGCCCACCGGCGTTGAGGGATCTATTAGCCAGCAGTTTATTGTACAAATTTGCAAACCGCATTTCGTAGAAAGCCATATAACAATCTTGAAAATCATCAGTCAACTCCTTGCTCCCACATTCCCTATAGAAGTTTGAACAGAAATGCCTCATGCACCATCTATGGTGCAAAGGAGCATGGCCGGGAATGCCAATATCAACCTCATTTAGAATTCCTTGATGGCAATCCGAGATGACACATATTTCCCTTTGAGGCAACAATACCTTGGTCCTCAAAAGATGAAAGAACCATGCCCAGTTAACATCGTTCTCCGCATCCACCAAAGAAAAAGCCAATGGCGCCAAACGATTATTGGCATCATTTCCTATTGCAACCAATAGAGTGCCCATGTATGGACCGATAAAAAACGTACCATCAACGGAGATGACCAGTCTACGATGTTCAAAAGCACTCACACATTGTTCAAATGCCCAAAATGCACGGCCAAATACCCGGACAGTCTTTCCGTTGAGGATCCTTGTTTTTTTCCCAAAAGGCTCAACCACATGAACCATCCCGGGGTTAGTGGCGTCCAAGGCTACCAACAACCTAGGGATTCGGTTGAATGCTTCCTCCCAGTCACCGTGCAACATCTTGAATGCGGCTTTCTTCGTCTTCCATGTCTATCCGTACTTGACCTTGTAGTGAAAAAGGTTCTCCAAATGTTCCATGACACTCTTAATACTATAGTTAGAAGTGGGGATATGGAGTTGAAAAGCCTATAAGCGATGAACTCGGAGGTGAGTTGTCGGTGGTCTTGATTCACTTTCTTTCCATCGGCACTCTTGTCTTCAAGCTTCTTGCCTCGGCACATGTGAGTTGCCGCACAACTAGATATGTGTCATCCAGGCCCTTTTTGAATTGTTTTGCACGCACAATCCATGGACATCCATCCTCTAAGAAAACAACCGTGTAGCGCTTCGTTATGTCCGAGTGAACAACTCTAAGGGGACGATGGTACTTCACCGAGTACTCCTTGATCCATATCCGAAATTCAAACAATGTTGGAAACTTCAAACCGGGATATATATGAAGGGAATATGCCCGAGAGGCAATAATAAAGTGGTTTTTATCTTATTCCTTGTTTATGATAAATGTTTATTTCTCATGCTAGAATTGTATTAACCGGAAACTTTAAAGCCTCTCTTTTAACTAGCTCGTTGATTAATAGATGATCAAGGTTTCCTGATCATGAACATTGGATGTTGTTAATAACGAGGTCATGTCATTAGAAGAATGATGTGATGAACAAATACCCAATATCAAGATAACAATACGATCAATTCATTTAGTTTATATTGTTATATCTTGCGTACGAAGTAACTTCCTTAGACCATGAGATCATGTCAATCACTCATACCGGAAGGGTGCTTTGATGTCATCAAACGTCACACCTTAACAGGGTGACTATAAAGGTGTCATCAGGTATTCGGAAAGTATTAGTTGAGGCTCATGGATCAAGAGTGGGATTTGTCCATCCAAAATGACGGAGAGATATACTCTCGGCCCTCTCGGTGATATCACATCGACACCGCTTGCAAGCACGTGATATGATCACAAGGATGTCATATCACGGAAACGAGAAAAGAGTACTTGTCGGTAACGAGATCAAAACAAGGTATGGGTGATACCGATGATCGAATCTCAGACAAGTAAAATATCGCGAGACAAAGGGAATAGTCACGACGTTGATGGTTCACACGATCACGATAGTCATCGTTGAATACATAGGACTCATCACGGATCTCTAGATCCCCCTGTTGATTATTGATCGGAGAGAGTCTCGATCATGTCTATGTTATTTGCGAACCGTAAGGTGACACACTTAAGGTTCGATGACGCATTTGAGAGGATACGGAATATCGGAGAAAAGTTTGGACAACACTAGAATTGTTTCGGGGAATATTGAAATAGTCATCGGAATTGTTTCGGGGAATATTGAAATAGTTCAAGGTGGTATATGTTAATGTTTGATTAACAAATAGTTCAAGGGGGTAAGTGTTAATGTTTGTTAATAGGATTAACAAATATTAAAATAAAGAAATAATATTGTTTTATTTATTTATTAAAGAAAACCCTTGGAATTTTGAGTGGGAATTGATGAGAGAATGAGTGGGTTGAGTGGAGACTCCACCCACATGATGAGGGGAGAGGTGGAGGCACCAAAACTTCGTGGCTGTCTCCCCTCCTATAAATAGAGGGCATGAGATCCTCCTCCCTCACACACTTGGTGTCATCTCCATATCCATCCTCCCGCTGTTCCACCTAATGTTCATGCGCTTGGCGAAGCCCTGAACGAAGCTTTCTCCACCACACCATGCCGTCGTGCTGCTGGATTTCCGAGGGATCCTCTACTTCCTCCTCCCCGTTGGATCGAGGGAACGGAGGTCGTCATCAACCGTACGTGTGACCGATCACGGAGGCACCGCCGGATTGCGGTGCACATCTTCTCGCTATCGGGATCGGTGTGAGTACAACTACACCAACAACGAAATTTGATCTCGTAATTCTTTGTGTCTTCGAGGGTATGTTCTTCTTAAGACTCTCTCTATGCCTGTTGCTTTCATCTCCTAGATTAGATATTGGCCTTTCGGGTGTCTCTCGCGTAGGAATTTTTTTTTGTTTTCTATGCAACGACCCCTTCGATATACCACTCTCCACGTGATTCATATCCCGGTAAGAATTTGGTCTAGCTCTGAGCACTATACCCTTTCCGCCGTCCACCATGACTTCATCCGCAATACTAACATCACGAAACAACGAAATCCGATGATCATGTCCCAATACCTTCTTGAAAGCTTCCGCCTCCTTCGTCGTGAACCCCTCCTCATCAACTTCTTCATCCGAACCCTCGTCATCCGAACCCGATGCATAGCATTGAGAATAAGGTATGTCATGATCCATAGTCTCTTGCACATAATATGCGTCCAAATCTCCAAGATTGTTGTCAAGGATCCTCATACTCATCATCCCCATACTCATTATTTCTCCTCAATGCCTCATCTTGGTTATTTGTAATGGGGCTCAAAGTTTTCCTCACTTCATGTTGGGTCGAAGGAGGTTCAAAAACTACGCCTAGGTTCGTGAATGTTGGACTCGTACCATGAAATGGGGAGGCACAACGATTCAAGTCCAAGTTCATACGAGCATCAACCTTTTTAGTGGCAAATAACTCGAGATACTTGTCTAGTGACTCGGCCACGGTCTCGTTGTATGCAACCCAACGTAGCTCGGAGTTGATACGCAAAAATTTCCAACGAAGGTGCAATCCATGACCCGCGTTCTGTCTTCCCTCCAACTCTATTAAATCACTTTGGTCCATCCAATTTAACTCAACTCTAACTTGTTCCAAAACCTCCGCATAGGTAGGACTACGCTCGAAGATCAAGGATATCTCATCCGGATCTGGTTCCAAATCACCTTTCATGAATGCATCCTTGTCCACATGATGAACATGAACAATTCTCCCCATTCCAAAAATAATAAAGACAATAATGTGGAAAATTAAAACAATTCATTACTACTCGTGCCAATATTAACTTATATTCCTACTCCTAATCTTTGAACTAACATACTACCCAAACAAAAGACCCCTAACCCTAACAAATACCTAACCCTAACCCTAACAAGTATCTAGCCCTAACATATAAGAACCCTAACCCTAACATTTAGGCAACCATACAAGCCACCGACTAGGCAATAAAACCACAAACCCCATGCATCATTGGGGTCAAATTGAATTTCTAGGGCCTCTAAGATTGAAACAAGAATCAATCAAAAAAAAGTTTTCAATGGGTGAAAACAAGGAAAAATGGAGGACATTACCTCTAGAACTTGTTGGGGGCAAGATTCGGTGAAGGTGGATGTCGGGAAAAAAATCGCCGGAGGTGCAGTCTGTGAATTTGGTAGTCCATTTTGTCGGAGTGGTCATATTATAGACATGGGAAAGATTTTGGAGACAGATTTGACCTTCCGCTTTTTTCTTTTCTTTTGTTTTGCCACGTAGACCCGGCAGCTGGGTCCTATCCGTTAGGAAATGGTTTAAGCCAAGCTTATGTCAACTTTTCCTAAAAGCCCAAATGTGGTGGTTTTGTGTCATTTTCTCCACTAGTAACCGTATCAATGCCCTGATTTGCTTCATTCCACTCTACTGCCAAACACTTTCAGCATACACTTCACTCTCAGCACTTTCAGCATACACTTCACTCTCAGAGCATCTCTAGTGGAAGATGTATATGGAGGTGTAAAGCAAGATATACACCATGTGAGACAAATTGGTTTTCAGTGGCTAGTGTATACCGTGGTGTAAATTTTACACCTCCATCCACCTTGGTACCCATGGTGTAAATATACACCGCCCATCCACCTCTCAATGACAACAATTAGAAGAAATAATAGGAGAGAGAATATAGACGTCCTAGATAGACCTTCCGCTGGAAAATTAGGAGGTGTATAAATTGCAAAGGTGTAAATGGAAGTGTATATGAAGATATACACATTCAAATTTCCACCTTCCACTGGAGATGCTCTCAGCACTTTCAGCATACACTTCACTCTCAGCACTTTCAGCATCCACTTCACTCTCAGCGACCATGAAGGCAAAGCCCCCGGCAGGCTCCGCACATATAGCAAGTTACAACATCTACGGAGAGCTTTCATTACCTTTCAATTAAAATGTTCAAACTCAACCATCACATTATCACGAAGGAAACAGAACAGCAATATAAGGGTCATCCATGTTATGTATACTTAACCACAGGTAAACATGCATACATGTTGGATTAAAAAAGAGAGCCAGCATAACAATCACCAGCGGTGCAACTACAAGGAGACACGATTTTAATTCATGATTATATATTAAGCAACACATTCCTTTCGCCATATAAAAGGTTAATAACATAACACCACAACGGTCAAAACGAAATAATTCGAAAACTCTTAACCAAAGTAACAAACATGTCTCAACATCTCAATACTTGGTTAGCAACCTTTTGGATAAATCCAATGAACACTCAGGGTACACAAGTTTTGCTCGATGATCAGCCCTGTATTTTGTACCATAGTGTAGTATGGCAAAGGACTCTATTTTCTCAGTAATAACTCTTTTCTTCAGGGATGTCTTCTGTCTTTTAGTAAAAGGGAACTTGACCGGCTTTGAATCCTTGCAGTTGTTTTTGCACTGAGACCTAATGTACAGGAACACGTCCTGTAGATTCACCGCTGCTTTCATAACACATTTGAGATATTCCACCATGTAATCTTCAGATTCAAAGCCAAAGATGACAAGTGTGACCAAATTGTGGTGTCTGAGATCAGATGCAGCCAAGTCCCACTCCACACCCTTGTTCTCGCTAAACAATTCTGCTCTCCTCTTCTCCTTGTCTGCTTCGATTATACAAGCATGATCCCATACCTGCATGCCAAGCAATAGGACAAAGGCAAAAACAATTTGTCAAGTGAGCACAGAGACGTGTATCTGGTGAGAAAAATTGCAAAACCTAAGATTAAGACATGTGGCAAAGAGAAATCCTCAGGTAAAACACATACCGTCATGTATAGCTCCTTGAGTAAGGGTGCAGCTTCAAGAATAAACATTGTCCATGTGAGATCACACCCTTCTGGAACATCAACCAGATTCACAAACCTTAGTTGGCGGAACACAGATGCCATACTTCCTGTCAGACATTCTGGCTGCACCCAAATCTGCAACGAATAAACACACGATGATGAGATGAGCAGAGAATAATATATGCCACAGCTAGCAAATCAACAATCTTGACTTTTACCTTTTCGGATCTAAATCCCAACTTCAGATCCCGTATAGAGGTACCGCTAAGAAACTCACTCAACTTGATCATCCTGTGAAAACTAAAGCCTTTATTTGTGAGGGTTACAGTCTCGAGCAATGGGACATGACCAAGAACCAGTGGATCTTGGTAATTTATCCAACCATCATAGGTCATCCGTGTGAGTTGCGGGAGCCAGTTCAACTTAACTTGTTCAAGCAAACAATTGATGATACTGAGCTCACTGAGATGCGAGTGTTCAATTTGGAGCATGCTTGGATCACCCGAGTCACAATTGTGCATACGCAGATGCTTCAACCGCTTGCAAGTGATGAGGATGTTGGATATGTCTGACTCACCAAATCTCAATTGCTCCATGTCAAGGCTAGTGAGACCACCGAATGCATTTTGGCAGGCATCAAAGAACCGCGTGAATTCTTTCCCACATATGAGCAGCTCATCATCATCAAGCGCATCAATGCCAGCCTTCCCTGTCATAACACTGAATTTGGCCGTCTCAACCAAGTGTGTCTCCATGGTACGACCAACTGCTTGTCCAATGGATGTGGGGACATCATCTCTCAAGTAGAACGTGGCAGACAGGAGGCGGATGGTGTGCTCACCTGGACTTCTGCGTGCCAGTATGCTCTTTGTCGCTTCGACAGCAGCAGCATTCACCCGAACAATGTCATCGTCAGACATGTTTATGTTTGACGCATCCTCCGGCAGGAAGTCCTGAGCATTTATTATCAGTTGAGAAAGCTTGGCAGAGAGATTAATCCACCTTCTGGAGAGGATGCTGGTTTTTGCAGCATCGCGGACACCAAGTCGGTCAAGAATGTTGACCAGAATGTCATCAGGCAATGCGCTGAGCCTATCATGTCTTTTTCCTTTCTGCATTTTGCATGGAGGCAAATAAGAGTTAGCTTTACACTGGTCAAAGTTGAAATACTGATATCTCAGATAAGCAATTTCCATATAAAATCACAATGTTCAATTATGTAACTTTGATATAGTAAGAGGCACAGACTTGATGATATTTTTCTCAAAACAAATTATGAAGCAATTTTGATTCTGCCTGAGTTACAATTTTCATACAATAAACAAAGATGTAATTTCCATTTAGTACAAGAGGTACAGACTTGATTTTTTTTTTGCAAACAAAAGGTTGCAATTAAGAAAGAGGCAATTTTGATTCCGACTGATTACAGACAATCACATGGATGTATTTTCGATGTAGTACATGAGGGACAGACTTGATAATACTTTTTTCAAACAAAAGATTGTAATTAAAGGAAGAGGCAATTTTGATTCTGACTGATTACAATTTCGATACAATCAAATAGATGTATTTACGATGCAAGTGGTACAGACTTAATGATATTTCTCCTAAACAAAACATTACAATTCAGAAAGAAGCAATTTTGATTGAGCCTCAGAGTTACAATTTCCATACTGTCGTAAAGATGCACTTTTTATGTCGTCCAAGAGATACAAACTTAATTTTTTTCCCGTAAATAGGTTCAAGTTTTAAGGAAGCGACTTCGATTAGAGTAAGGGTGCTCTGAAAACAAAACATCTAGAGGAAAAGAAAGGAAAAAGGAACTCACCCCCATTGCTGCCGCGGTTGAACTTCTGAGGCTGAAAACTGGCACTTGATGTTGCTGGTCTCCTATGAATTATGATGGCTGCGGGGGAAATCCCCTGGGCAGATTATGTAGCGGCTTCGGTTCCGTCTACGGTGGCAACTCGGAGACTGAAATCGAGTAGGATTCGAGCTCCTTCTGTAATCCAGACCGAAAGGGGGTCGAATTAGGACCGCAGCTCGCTTAAAGCGAGATGCTTTGATTGCGGACTGCGGCTCGGAGCCGCTTGATTGCGGACTGCAGCTCGAAAATGAGCTGCTTGATTGCGGACTGCCGCTCCGAAAGGAGCCGCTTGATTGCGCACTATCGCTCCCAAAGGAGCTTCTCGATTCTAAATTGCAACTCCCAAAGGAGCTGCTTATTTCCTGGCCTCGACTGGAATACGGCTCGATCCTCATACGAGGAGCAGTTTGGTGGCGGGGCGGCGACGGCGGAGGAGCTCGGCACACGGCTGGCGGCGGTGCGACAGGCGCATGTCTGATCTACAATCTCTCTCCTCCTTTCCCCCTCCCTAACCCTAGGTGGGGGTTGAGATGGCCATTATATATGTGCGGCCAGCGGTGGAGGAATAATGGGCCAGAGCTTCTTGTTTGTGTTTGTATCAGAGCTTTCCGTGTAAAATAAGATTCACCGGCCCATTACATGTTTCTCTTTTCCTCTTTTTCGCTCTGGTTTCTGTTTAATTTTTGGAAAATATGAACATCGTTATAAAACATAGTTGTTCAACACATGCTTTCCAATCATCACATACGGAGACGCACAAATCGCAAGAACACAAGAACTAGAGAGACACCAGGTAGGAGAGAAAGTTGGGAGCTCTTTATTATTTTGTGAGTACCGTACAATACAAGAAGCTTTTTCCCTAACTCTCCAAATCTGCCTTCTATTTAGCCTCACTTGAGGGGGCATTTTAGGTATAAAGCTCACAAATATATGATCAGCCTTACCCTACAAGGAGTATGACTCCTTGGCAGCCAAGGTAGCTAACTACTTAGTTAGTAAGGTAGACTTGCATTGCCAGGCAAGGAAATGATCGGATATTTTGTAACACTTCCCCTTGGGCGTATACCGCGAAATGCACATGTCCCATTAAAACTCCTCCCAATAACCCATGGGAAAAAGTATCAACAGAGAAAGAGTACATTGCACACGCAACTTGCGTTGCACTTGTTGACTCGTTAAAAACCTTGAGTGAGAAAACCCAGTGGGAAAAAGTCCCTAACACCCTGTTTGGATGACGGAAAAACTGGCTCAAAAATAGATTGGACTGGAATTTCAAATCCAAGATGTAAAGGAAATGAACTCTAATTTGAATTAAGTTGTTTGGATGTGTTTGGTATTTGTTGTTGGAATCAAGGATAGCAACCAATTCCAAATCTTGTGTGGATGTGAAAACCATGGAAAGGAATGTTTTGTTAAACTAGTAAAATGCCCGTGCGTTGCTACGGAATAATAGATTTAGACATAATGACATACCAAGGTTTTTAATATATCCCATGGCAATTATAAACAAATATTCTGGAAAAGATTTTGTAGGATAACATTATGACATGCAAAATATTACATCCAACATAATAATTTTTTCACATTGTGGTATCAATATGAGAGACCCTGTATTTTAATTTCACACCGGTAGCTTGCACTCATAAACATAGATTAAGCTAATGCAAAGGTACTTATGGTAAATTATTAACGTATCACACCAAAGAAATAATCTATTTTGCGCTGGGGGGTGTTTAAAAGCATTAGTAATTTCACCTCTCAACTATCAAGTTTTTTAGAGCGCATGTATTGCAAAAAAAAAAAAAAAACTCAAAGCACATGCCCACATTTCCTCATCAATAAGAAACTCCGGACCTAGTTTAGAAAATAAACAAATCGCCAGATACATCATGTCAAGAGTATATATAAGATTTTTTTGCGCACCTTTCAGAGTTTGGTTAATATATATACAATCACTGAAGTCAGGTACTACTCGATTGTCAACCGCACTGCTAGATGGCGGATTGCGGCCATCCTGATGGTAACTACCAAAAAAATGGTTCCGAAGGAAAAAAGCAATAAGTAACCTTATCTGAACCAACGATTCAGTCAAAACAATGTGAGTTTATTACTTGCGCACAACTAATGAAGGAATCGCTAGTAGCCAACAGATCCCGAGTAACAAAATCAAAGAAATAAAGTGTCTACTGCTCATGTCTTGCCATAGAAAATCAAAATCCATGAACGATGATTACATCAGCATAGACCGAGCTTCATTACCAACATGGGCATTTAAATTTACCTTCAGCCAATGCACCTGATCTCTGTACCTGTACTTGAGGCGACCGCGTAAAGATGTAGTGTGGCCCTTCCGGTCGCTGTAACTGCATGATTCGCTGGGGGCGATTGTGCACCGCGCGGCCGCCTCCTCCACCGCAACTTTTGGTTGCCGGTTCGGCCGCTGGACTTGATTTAAAGTGCACGATTTTATATTAAGCATTTATCACGTCACGGGGATCTAGACCCAACATCCGGCTCATGGAGGAATGCCCACAGGTTCCGGAGTTCTGTTGGGAGATGCTGTCGACGAGCAGAGAGGAGGACTCACTACCGTAGAGTCGGGACCAAGTGCAGTCCGCGGGCGGAGCGCACCGCGACCGTGGAAGCTCGTCGCAGACGGAGCACTCTCGAGGGATAATTTTTTCTTCCATCAAACACGGCAAGGTCGTCTCCTTCCATACAGTCCGCAGGCTATCGCCGCCGAGAACGTAGAGGCTCGTCACGGGAGGAGCCGAATATCTCGCACGGAGCACTGTCGAGGGAAGATTGTTTCTTTCAGCAAATATGGTGATATCGTCTTCTTCGAGATCATCGGCCAGAATGTCTCGTCTACATTGTTTTCGCGAGTTACCGGCTTGTGGCCTCCATGACTTGTTTCTGTCGGCAACATGTGAGATCATCTCTTACGATGCTTTGCCTTTTTTTTTTGCAACGACGATGTTTTGTCTTATTCTTATATAGAGAGCAAGTAATTGCTAAGGCGGTGCGTTGGTATAAGGTGTTCACGCTGGACTCCAACTTGAACTTACCTACACAGAGCCATAGAGACAAAAGGAGAACGGTGATCCAGACGACGTGGATAAAGTTTGGCCTGGTCTTGGCGAATAAGAAACAAACTAAATCAAACGAGAGAACATACAGAATGATGACTTATGGGTGGCACAGTGGGTAATTTTTGTTAATTTGGGTGGCAATTTTATTGACTGACCAACCAACTAACCAACCACGGAAATATTGCCTCAAATATGAAAATAGTATGTGTATATCTGAATGTTTATATGTTATTTTCACACATAATAATAACATTATTGTGTGTATGCAAACGGCGGCGGTCTCCATCCCCCGCTTACAACAAATCGCATATGAGAAGCAAATTAAACAAAATCAACCGCGAACAACAAATCCAAGCGGAGGACCTCGAGCGGGGACTTGATGGGTTATCGATCGATATTTTCCTTTTTCAACGAACAAGTACACGGGTGCGGACGAGAATTTTCCGAGTCTTTCCGAGCTCGTTCACTCGGAATTGCTTCACGTGGCGCTGTAGCGCGCGGGTGGGTCAAGCAGCATTGCTCTATTTTTTCGATCCCAAATCGTAAGCCACCCCAAATGGTTGAATTTGGCCCAGCAATTCCGACCTGTTTTTCCGACGTCCAAACAGGGAAAAAGAGTACAACAATTTATCTTCAGGATTGGCTACGATCTTTGGGATCAATATGAGTTCTAAGATCTCATATTACGGGTTATGATTCAAGCTCTCCCTGGACCTTGCATCTCTCTAAGTCGTCTCATACCAATATCGGTGAACACATCGGAGGAAACTAGGTGGGGGTAGAAACTTTGTGAATAAATCAGCAAGATATTCACAAGACTTAGTGTGCATGATTTTTAGTTGCCCGTTCTTTTGTAGATCGTGAGGGTAGAAGAATTTTGGAGCAATATGCTTCATGAGATCGCTCTTAACATAGCCCATATGCATTTGTGCAACACAAACAACATTATCTTCATAAATAATGGTTGGGGTATTGGCGATATTGAGTCCACATAACCTTAGGATGTGATTTGTCGTCCTTATGAGCCAAACACACTCTCGTGCGGCCTCATATATCGCAATTATATCTAAGTGGTTTGTAGACGTGGGTACTAGGGTCTGTTTGAAAGAAAATGGTCGTACCACCACAAAGGAATACGAATCCGGTATGTGATTTGCCATCACGAGGATTAGACATATAGCTAGCATATGCATATCCCACCATGGACAGGTCTCGGTTTCATTCATATAACAATCCAAGATCTTGAGTACCTTGGAGATATCTGAGGATAGTTTTGATACCAACCCAATGTCTTCTGGTTTGGGGCAGCACCATACCTAGCTAGGAGGTTTACTGCTAATGCAATATCAGGCCTAGCGCAATTCGCAAGATACATCATTGCTCCAATGGCACTCAAGTACCGTACTTTGGTTCCCAAAACTTTCTCGTTTTCTTCACAAGGTCAGAATGGGTCTTTATCCGCTTCAAGGGATCTTACGAGCATGGGGTTCTTAGAGGGTGAGAGTTATCCATGTTAAATCTTTCAAGGACCCTCTTTATGTATGTAGACTGGTGTATCAACACACCTTCAGGGAGGTGCTCAAACTGCAGTCCTAAGCAAAGCCTGGTTTTACCCAAGTCTTTCATCTCAAAACTCCGTCTTAAGGTAAGACATAGCTTCCTTTATGTCTTATGTGTTTCCGATGATATTCAAATCATCGACATAGACTGATATGGTGCAAAATCCGTTCTGGGATTGCTTGATGAATACACAGGGACAATCATCATGATTGGTGCAACCTTTCTTCAGGAGAAATTCACTTAGCCGGTTATACCATATTCTACCGGACTACTTTAACCCGTATAGTGACCTCTGCAATTTGACGATATACATGTTGCGATTTTCTTTGGGATGTGGGATCTTTAGTCCTTCCAGGACTTTCATATAAATCTCTGAGTCAAGTGATCCATATAAGTATGCGGCCACCATATCCATCAACTGCATTTGCATTTTTACGCTAGCTTCCAATGATATCAAATATCGAAACGTGATACCACTCATCACGGGAGAGTATGTTTCATCGTAATCGATGCCCGGTCCCTGCAAAAAACCTTGTGCTACCAACCTCGCTTTATATCTCACCACCTGATTATTTCCATTCCTCTTCCGACCAAAAACCCATTTATATACAACGGGGGTAATCTGTGGAGGAGTTCGCACTACTAGGCCAAACATGTTCCTCTGATAAAGCGATCGTAACTCAGCCTCGATTGCTTCTTTCCATTTAACCCATTCTGAGTGCTTCTGGCACTCTGCCATGGACTTAGGGTCCGGATCCAGTTCATTGGAAGCAATTTTTGAAGCAAAATATATGTCACAATAGTAGTATTTCTGTTATATAACTCTCCCAGTATAATTTATACTGATTTCATCATTCATTTCCACCGACTCGTCATGATTTCCAAAAATGACTGAGTCGGGGTGTTCCGATGTCCCTGTGCTAAAATCATTTAGCGCGCGTGATTGCGCACCAGGAATTCCATCTTCGGGATGGCTCACTTCATGGAATTTCTCAACACCTGGTTGAGCTTCTTCAGCCGACTTGGGGTGTGACATACCTGGCTCGGGAATTTGTTTCTGCAGACATCTCCGCGGAGATTTGTCTCAAGCACCTAGAGGTATTTCCCATTTCCTAGGGGGCTAGCCCAAATTCGAGTCAATAGCCTTTGGGGAAATTTATACTCTCTTTGGTACATTTACAGCAGGTATATGCGATTTTGTCACTCCGCTAGGATCAATGAAGGCATGTGGCATATTATTAGCTAGATTTTGAAGGTTTATGATCCTCTGAACTTCATTTTCAGCTTCGCTAGTGCGTGGATCCAAGGACCCTCGCCACTCCATGTAATTTCTCGGCATTCCTTTTGATACTTTTCTCTCCCTAACTTTTGGAAATGGTCTTCATTAAAAGTACTATCAGCGTACCGAGCCGTGAATAGATCCCAAGTCACAGGCTCAAGGTATTTGATTATAGATGGAGACTCATATCCCACATAGACCCCAACTTCGGGTGAGGACCCATGGTTGTACGCTGAGGTGGTGAGATCTCCACGTTCACTGCGCAACTGAATCTTTGTTGATGGGAAATACTTGGTTCTTTCTCACGCACTAGTTGTAGAGAGGATGCAGAGTGATATGTAGTTGGCCTGAGTTGGACTAATGCTGCTGCATGCATCACAACATGTCCCCAACAAGTGGTTGGGAACTTGCAGTTCTGCAAAAGTGGCCTAGCAATCAATTTAATCCTTTTGATTAATGACTCGGCAAGGCCATTTTGAGTGTGCACACGAGGATTTGAATGTTTCATTTGTATGCCTAGAGCTAGAAAATAGTCATCAAATGCATTGGAGGTGAACTCTCTAGCATTATCCATACTTATAGATTTGATCCGGCTATAGAGGAAATTTTTCCCTTAGTTTTATTATCTGGGCAACTAGCTTTGCAAAATCATGGTTCCTTGTAGATAATAGGCATACATGACTCCATCTAGTGGAGGCATCAATTAGGACCTTAAAGTACCTAAAAGGGCCCAACAGGGGTTGTATTTGTCCACAAATATTGCCTTGAATTCTCTGCAGTAAAATTGGCGATTCATCTTTCACCTTCAGGGTGGAGGGTCTAAGAATTAACTTCCCCTTGACACATGCAGTGCACATAAAATCTTCAGGATTCGGGAAGTATTTAGTTGTTCTGTTATGGCAAATAGAGACATTGGTGATTTTCCTCATCATGCCCAACCCAGGATGACCCAATCTATTATGCCATACCCTGTATGACTCTGGGTTCCTGAAAATTGTTTTCAGCGCAACATATTCCTTCATGGGATCTATGTGTGTGTAGTACAATCCCAGTGCTAGGGAAGGGAGTTTTTCAACCACTTTCTTCTTAGATCGGTTAAATTAAGTCATGATTAAATATTCAGTACCATATTCAACTTTTGTTTCCACATCGAAACCATTTGCACGGATAGCTTTAAAGCTTAGTAGGGTTCGCTTTGATTGAGGATACAACAAGGCATCCTTGATTACTAATTTGGTACCCATAGGGAGAACTATTGTGGCACTTCCGGTACCTACAATATGAGTACTTCTTCCGACAATGGTCATAATATTTCCAGGTTGCTTAGTAAGATTCTAAAAATATTTTTCTCCTGAAGAACCGTATTTGTGGTTGCAATATCTGTAAGACAAATCTCCTATTCCTCCATTGGATTGACACACCGTGCTCTATAAAAGGCATCAACATTCATATGTTCTTCAGGAAGACTGATATTATCCAAGTTGAAATCACCTCTAGCAGGATTTTCCTCAAGATGCAGATTTTCAAGCTTCTCAGAGTCTGGGAGAACAACGGGCTCTACAAAGTGGGACTCATGCATATCTTGATTGTTGTTAATTTTAATGGATTGTTGATATAACCCAACAAAGTTCTTAGGGGTGCGGCATTTGCGAGACCAGTGATCCTCGCATCCACATCTGAAGCATTTTCCTTGTTTTTCCCTATCCTGAGCACCCGAATCATTTCTAAACTTTTCTTTGCATTTGCCTCTTCATTTAAAATTGCCTTTGAATGCATTTCTCTCTTTCTCTTCCATCCATGGTTCCCTTTGTCCTTTCCGCGGCCATGGGAACTCCCAACACTTTGAGTGATGGCATGTGCTTCAGGCATGATACATCAAAAACTTATCTACTTTTCCGAACACTTTGTTGATGTTTTCCCTCTAAATTTGTGTGTTTTGAGTGCAACTAACAGGGACTAATGATGTTTTCAGCAGAATTACTTTGGTGTCTCGTTTTTGCGCAGAAAATCAACTTTTACGAAAATACCTAGAAACGAAGGGAAAGTCCATATTTTACCCGAAGACTCCCGGAGCCAGAAGATGAGTCGGAGAGGGGCAAGGGGGTGCCCTCACTACTCCCAGGCGCGGCCAGGGTGGGCCCGCGCCTGGGCATGGTGAGCCCACCTCGGGCACCCCCTCGGTCTCCCCTTTCGACTATATATGCCCCGAAACCTAAAAATCCGGAGGGGTTCCATTGTTTTCCATAAAGAAGTCTGTAGCTCCGCCGCCATCGCGAATCTTTTTTCGGGGTTCAGAAACTCCGTTCTGGCACCCTGCCGGGACACGGAATTGGAGGAGATCATTGCCATCGTCATCACTAACAGCTCTCCATCGACCATCCATGTTTCCCCCATCCATGTGTGAGTAATCCCCCCTTTGTAGGCTGATGGGGATGGTAGGGATTGGATGAGATTGTTCATGTAATAATGTCGTGATTGTTAGGGCATAGTGCCTAGTATCCTCTGTTAGTGCTACTGACATTGTTGCAACTTGTTATGCTTAAGGCTTGTCACTTTGGGCCCGAGTGCCATGATCTCAGATCTGAACATCTTATTGAATCACGATGATAATTATTGTTTATTGATCACATCTGCAAGTTATTTACACATATCGTTGTCCGGAACCCGAGGCCCCGAAGTGACAGAAATTGGGACAACCGGAGGGGATGGCTATGATGTGAGGATCACATGTGTTCACGGAATGTTAATTATTTGCTCCGGTGTTCTATTAAAAGGAACACCTTAAGTACCAATAGTCCCTTGAGGCCCCGCTGAAAACGTGCTGGTAGGACAAAAGATGTTGTGCAAGTTCTCATTGCAAGCACGTCCGACTATTTGCGGAACACGTGCCTATGGTTACTTAGTGCTTGGATGCTTTATCTTATTTATCTGTGATGCCCATGTATTGATTATTATATGAACTATCTTATCCATGCAACGCCCGTTCATCTATCCCTATGCCTACATTATTTAATCCTGTTGTTTACTTCAAACACTAATTCTGATGTTTTCATTTCACAGCTGCTTTTATTTCACTATTGCTGCTACTATAAACTATTACTACTGATAAACCACCGCGAACAAGTCCACTTTCAGGTGCAGGTGAATTGACAACTCACTTGTTAAGGCTCACAAATATTCTTTGGCTCCCCTTGTGTCGAATCAATAAATTTGGGTTTTACTTCCCTCGAAGAATGTTGCGATGCCATATACTTGTGGGTTATCAAGGCACAACCATAGTCCTGGTGGAGCAGGAGCTACGCTTCTTCATAACAAGTTCATTTTTTTGGCCACTAACATGAAAGAAATCAACCCAGAGTACTTGGCATATTTGGATACCTATATTGCTCTTGCAACACCATGTTGGTAGGATGGAATGTAGACAGAGTTTTGTCAATTATATCAGCCTTAGTGACTTTCTAGTCACACATTTTGAGCATAGAAACAATACGGTGCATGATACGTCATAAACGTATCCTTAATTTCTGATGTTCTATGTTCTTTTCATGCCATATGTCACACGTGTGCTATACACTTTATGTAATTTTTATTGATTTTTCGGACTAACCTATTGACAAGATGCCACAGAGCCAGTTCCCTGTTTTTTTTTTTGCTGTTTTTAGTTTCAGAAAAGGCTGTTCTGAAATATTCTCGAAATTGGAAAATTCAAAAGCCATAAGTCTTAGAAGTCCCGGAGGGTCCAGGAAGTCCCGAAGAGACCCGGAGGGGGGCCACAGGGTGGCCACACCATAGGGGGCATGAGTCCCCCCCCCCCCCCCGACCGCGCCACCAGGTGATATGGGCCCCTGGACACCCCCCGACATCGCCCTTTATCCCATATATACTCCTGATGAAGGGTAACATAGCATAGAAAACAAAAAATTTCCTATGCGCAATAAACCCGAAAGGCCAAGATCTAATCTATGAGATGAAAGGCAACGGGGAGAAAGAGAGTCTTGAGATAACATACCCTTGAAGACTCAAAGTGGTACGAGAAAAGATATCGTTGTTGGCGTAGTCGTTCTCACGCCGATCCCGAGCGATAAGAAGAGCACCGCAATCCGGCGGTGCCCCCGTAATCGGTCACACGTTCAGCTCGATGAAGACTTCCGTTCCCTCATTCCAGCGGGTTGCGGAAGTAGAGGATCCCTCCGGAATTCCAGCAGCACGACGGCGTGGTGGTGGTGAAGAATCCCACGGTCAGGGCTTCGCCAAACCGGAGACCATGGAATGGAGCAGCGGATGGAAGGGAAAAAGAGTGGGCAAGTGTGTGAAGAAGAGAGAGCCCTCACCCTCCTTTTATAGGGGAGGGGGAGGCAGCCCAAGGGGGGGTGCAGCCAGCCATGGGTGCCCCCACCCCTTCCTCTCTTCATGTGAGTGAAATCTCCACTCACACCCACTCAAAATTCCTTAATTTTACACTTAGAAAATCCAAAGGTTTTTCTTTAATAAATAAATAAAACATTTTTATTTCTTTATTTATATTTATTAATTACATTAACAAACATTTGCATGCAGGACCTCGAACCATTTGTTAATTCTATTAACAACCGTTTGACGAAAAACCCCTTGAACTATTTCAATTTTCCCCGAAACAATTCCGGAGCTGCCCAAAATATTCTTCAGTATTCCGTATCCTCTCTAACGCTTCATCGAACCTTAAGTGTGTCTCCCTATGGTTCGCAAATATTATAGACATGATCGAGACTCCTCTCCGATCAATAATCAACAGCGGGGTCTGGAAAACCGTGATGACTCCTATATATTCAACGATGACTCTCGTGATCGTGTGAACCTTTCATGGTCGTAACGATTTCCCTTTGTCTCGCGATATATTACTTGTCCGAGATCCGATCAT
Organism: Alopecurus myosuroides; assembly: GCA_028641055.1. NCBI lineage: Eukaryota > Viridiplantae > Streptophyta > Magnoliopsida > Poales > Poaceae > Alopecurus > Alopecurus myosuroides. Next base: position 5,481,691 of record CM054060.1, on the reverse strand, counting down.
CGGTATCCACCATACCTTGTTCGATCTCGTTATCCGACAAGTACTCTGTTCTCGTTCCCGTGATATAACATCCTTGTGATCATATCACTTGCTTGCAAGCGGTGTCGATGTGATATCACCGAGAGGGCCCTGAGTATATCTATCTGTCATATTGGATGGACAAATCCCATTCTCGATCCATGAGCTTCAACTAACACTTTCCGAATATCCAATGCCACCTTTATAGTCACCCTTTTACGGTGTGACGTTTGATGTCATCAAAGTATTCTTTCGGTATTAGTGATTTAACATGATCTCATGGTCTAAGGAATAATGTTACTCCGAATGTAAGATATAAAAACAAATCTAAATGACTTTATCGTATTGTTATACTTAGTTAGGGTTTAAGTTCATCATGTCATTCTCCTAATGACATGACCCCGTTATTAACAACATCCAATGTTCATGATCAGGAAACCTTGATCATCTGTTTAATCAACGAGCTAGTTAAAAGAGAGGCTTCACTAGGAACGTCGTTTTTTTATTAATCACACATGTATCAACGTTTCCGGTCAATACAATTCTAGCATGAGAAATAAACATCTATCATAAACAAGGAATAATATATAATAAACACTTTATTATTGCCTCTCGGGCATATTCCCTTCACCCGATTCATAAACCCTAGAAGAATCGGCCTTTTCCACCAAAAATATCCGTAGCTCTGCCGCCGCCGCCGATAAGTTTCGGGGAACAGAAATCTCTGTTCCGACACCCTGCCGGGACGAGGAAGTGCCCCCGGATCCAGGTCCATCGACTCCACCCCCATCTGAATCGTCGTTGCTGTCTCCTATGATGAGGAGGGAGTAGTTCTCCTTCGGGGCTGAGGGCTCTACCGGTAGCTATGTGTCTCATTTCTCTCTCACATGGTGTGATCTTTATATGATCGTGAGCTTTGTAATATAGTTTAATATGTAGATGTACTCTTCATCAGTTATGCTACCGATGCATGTAAAATGCATACATGAACTTTGCATGTTATTACTTGTTTTTCCTACATATTAGCAACTTATATTCATGTTTTATAATGATTTGGGGGATTTTCTGAACAATCCCCCTTCTTTTGGTTCTAACCCTGTTTTTCCAGAAAACGTACTTTTTAGTGTTCCAGACTTTCCGGGAGCTTCGGGACTCCAAAAAGGGCAAGGCCAAAGAGCACGGTTCAGATTTTTCGAGACGAAGACCATGGGCCAAAGTAGAGGGCCAAAAGGCCAACCACGTGGAAAATAGGACCCTCCATGCGGCCAGATTCCTTGGCCGCGTGTGGGGCCCCCTTTTTGCCCCCGTGGCTCCGATGCCGTCGCTCTTTCTTCTCCCGAGTGCCTCGTGACCTAAAAACGACTATATAAAGGGTCCCCTGGCCTTTTCGAGAAGGAGGCGGCATCGAGAGACGAAACCACGAAACAGAGAGACAGAAGGCTGCCGCCGGAGAAGACCGGAGGGGGGGAAACACCGTCGGGATCACCCCCGGAGGGCTCCACCCCCCTCCGGCGTGTTCATCATCAACATCTACAGCAAGATCAGCTCCATCTCTCCACTGTAATCTCTTGGAAAACACGATGTATGATGCAATACAATATTCCCTTGATGTATTGTGTATCCCCGTCTATGTTTGAGTAGTGAATTGTTCTTGGCAATGGTGAAATAGTTCATTGATTAGTTGCATACAAGTTTGTTATCTTATATGATTGTCTTTATGTATAATATATGAGTGCACGTATATTTTGGGGAATGCATGTAAGGTGATCAACGGTAGCATAATGGAGTGGTGGTGACTTGGGAGTGACAGTAACCTGAGACCGAGCCACAAAGTTAAGTTATTGGGGGATATATATAGGGGACCTTAGAACGTAAGGCTATGGTGGGACTTTATGTCTTAATCAATCTTGTGCAGTTATTTACTTGACCACATGATCCATCATAAGGGGTTGTAGATCATTTACTTGACTATACCTATTCATGGCTCCTTCCTAGAAGAAAAAACTAAGACTAAAACATGTGCTTCACTAATTGTGACAACCACACGAACGAAGCACCTATTGCTAGAACACCTGCTCCCTTGAGATACTTGAGATATTTGCTGCTTGCTACTTGTGAAGCTTGCTTAGAAACTTGATTTAGAAACTTTCTCTAGGATTACTTGCATTTTAAACTTGCTTCACTAGTTACTAGACAAACCACACTCCATGTCACTTGTTTTTAATTAGTTAGTTCCTTTTAGTCAAACTTATTGCTTTGCATAAACAGCCATATAAGAGGCTTATATGGCTTTAGAGAATAGATAGCTTACATTCAGCTCCTCGTGGGTTCGACACTCAAATACTTATCGAAAGGTACTACAATTGATCTCCTGCACTTGGGAGTCATCAAGCACTTTTCTGACGCCGTTGCCGGGGAGCGTTGTGCTAAGCTTTTATTCTTGTTTGCATTTCATACTAACATATAAACCTAAAACACAAAAAAATAAATATAAAATGGAAAACAACGAAACAATTTTAGAACTGTATAATATCTACCTTGAATTAGGACATGAAGTGTTTGAGGAGAAATTGAAGAATTATTTGCACAACAATCATATTTGTGGTAGTACTAATTCTTTGAACACCTTTATTGCTAAGGAAAACCTTGAGCTTGGGGAAGTTTGTCTTGATGAATATGATATTTTTAGTCCCCCTACAATTGAGGATAAAAATGATATACTTGCTGATTCTATGGAAAGTTTTAAGCTTGGGGAAGTTGGTTTCGATGAGCATGATATTTCTAGTTCCCCAAGCTTGGAGGAGAAAATTCACTTTGATGATACTATGCCTCCTATATATGATGATTGCAATGAAAATTATGAATGTTTAACTCCCACTAGCACTAATGAGAATTTTACTTTTGTGGAGAGTAGTGATTCTTTTATGCATGTGGCTGATGATAAGAATGTTTTATGTGATATTCATATTGTTGAATCTATTCACGATGCTACTGAAAATTATTATGAGAGAGGGAAACATGGTTACACATATTTCAACAATATTAAGTTTCCCCTCTTTATGATGAAAGTATTGAAGTTGCACTTGATCTACCTTTCTATGCTTGCTATTATGTGCTTATTTTATTTGTTTAATTACAAAATGCCAATGCATAGGAAATTGGGTTAGACTTAAAAATAAATTGTTTAATATTTTTTGGTGTGTTCCTTATGCTTTAATTTCCTATTCGGTTTGAGAACACATTTATGTCTTTACAACATGTAAAATTCCTTTACCTACTTTTATGTATCATTTAGTTTAAGATTTTCATTTTATAAAAAATTTGGGAAAGTAAATGAGAATGATGAGTAATGGAGAAGTTGGGGTCGACCTTGAACATGTGTTGTTCATGCCAATGAAACCATTGCAAAGTCTCTATCATTAAAACTTTTTCCAAAGCTAAAAACAATAAAAATATTAGTTCACTACTGTAACATCACATTTCTGTCTTATTTCTCATCTTAAATGGCAAGAATAATCTTATATGAGAGATAGGATTAAACAATATTATTTAGCTGTCCAGAAAACAGATTCCTGAACTTCACCGCGAAAAAAGTTTAAAATCACAGAAGTTGAATTTTTACCGGGTAATTTATGACAGCAATATTTAGTTATCACTACATATTTCATTAGTTTTAAGTTTTCTGATTTGAGCAACTTAAGTGCATCTAAAAATTCACTCTTTACGGGCTGTTCAGTTTTTGGCAGATTATGTCTTTATTTTGCAATGGTCTCATTACTTGTGTTTTGTGTGGTTCTCTTGATCAAGGAGCAATGCACAACTGTAGTAACAGTAGTTAATATTTAGAATCAACTCATGATGTGTATTTGATGTACCTATGTGGATTTTATTTATGGAGGCACTAACCCCTCTAATCAAGTTTTATGTTGAGATTTGTGTAAAAAGAATTTTTCAGGAGGAAGAGTTGAGTGAGATGAACAAAGATCAAGAGGGACAATCAATCAAGCTTGGGGATGTACCCCTAGGCTCACCCTACATGTATCAAATAAGTACAAGAATCCAAGCTTGGCGATGCCGAGCCACCTCACTCCAACCATCATGATGTTAAGTAAATAAAGCCTAGCTATATGGCTATAAAGAAAGCGCTTTACGGGAGGCAACCTGGTTGTTTTTGTTTGGATTTTCCAAGTGTCCTCTTGCTGTATCAATAGATTAGTTTTTGTTGTTTTAATTCTGTAGTTTTCAATAATGAGTCAAGTCAAACCCATTTGGACTTATAAGTTGCTATCCTAGTGCATGAAATTTCTGTTTCAGCACGAGTCTTCTCACCGTATGATTTTACGTTTTTTATTGGTATGTCGGATTGAGCTAATGTTTTAGTATGTTCTGCAACTTTTCGTCCTCTGTAAGCACAAAAATTGGCTTAATTGTTTGACGAGTCTAGATTAGGTAAAAATGTTCGTTTTGCTGCTGTTGCTTTTCTGAACAGATTCCGCCTTTTTTTGTTTTATGCACTCTTTGGGCTTGGGAATCGAATTTCCATGATTCTTTCAAGAAAGAGAGTGAACATACAACATAATGAACCTTATTGTATATCTACTTGAGCATTTTATTTGGAATTTTGCACAGCAAGAATGTGATTTGTTTGTTCTTGCTAATCTCACCCCACACAGAAAGAATGGGAGAAACATGTTGTGTGAAGTTTTTTCACAGGGAATAGAGGAGCTGCGCCTCAAGACATCGAAGAATGGTGAAAGCCATAAGCTTGGGGATGTTATGAACACCCCACTGTAGATACACTCTTTTGGTTATCACACGTCTACTTTCTGTTTTTCTAAGCAAAGCATTTATCGTAGAGACTTGAAGCGTCTAGTTTTTGTTTTTATTTTTGTTTTGATAAGACCCACCCATCATTTTATATGAGATTGAGCTACTGGAGTTTGGGGTTGGAATGTATTGGATGCTAGTATTATGACTTGTAATAGGGATGCCATGGTTGATTTGAAGAGCTACATATGTTTGCATGATTTATAGGCTTTTTATGTGTAGAAATTTGCAATAATGTTGTCTTGAGCTATCTCTTATTCATGTCCTTGATGTTAATTCCTGGTTTATTTAGTTTGTCATGAAATGAGTAGTTCTATGGACATATGCATGCATAGTAGCTTGTCAACTATCTCCCTCTTGCTAGCCAAAAAAGTAAAAATTCCAACAAGTATAAACTTGTTTCCAACACCCTTTAGCCAAGTATTTCCAGCAAGTCCACCATATCTACCTATTAGCTTCAGAGCTATTCCGAGTATGTTCACCATGTTATAGCGTTATTTGTGTTCTAAATTAAGATATTCACTTTATTAATTGTCATGAGCTAAATTTGGGATAGGACTCTCACGAACTTTTGAATGCACACCTTTACTTTTCATTGCACTTAATAAACATGACCCAATAACGGGAGCTAAAAGTTTTGCGTTTGACAAGTGTTTGGTTGGGAGCTAGCTATAAATGTGTATCACTGGAAAGCTTTCAACATTGCACAAAATTTACATTTGTTTGATATCATGTACTTTTGTTTTTGGACTCCTGCCATGCCGAAATGAAATAGAGGAATAATAAGTTTTGATGGGTTAGTATATTTATGACTAGAGAAACGCATTGGGCCACTAACCCAAGCCATGCTTGATCATGGTGGAAATTTACTTACATCTAGAGTGGACTCTACAAACACATCCTACAATAAAATACGAAGCTATGCATATAGTGAATGAAATAAAAAAGGATGATGAGTCTACTCCGTTTGTTCATCTTGTCATTGTGACATGGGCTGGTTTTCATGTCATGGGGCAAGAGGTACCTCTTTGCGGTTCTCTATGATGTCATTAATACTTATTATGATTGTACAAAGCTTATTAGGAATCTTAATTTGAGTAATCATGGAGTAGGTTTTCACACTCACGGGGCATGAGGCATACAACCAACACCTTGTCAATCACATTACTTCAACATTCACAATTTAAGATGCTAGTGATAAAGGGGCAATGAGAGTCTTAGACCAATGGATGCCACATTTCAATTAGTAATTTTAGTTGAATAATTTAGAGGCTAAATAAGACTTGATCATGTTTTACCTCTACTCAATTTTATCCAAGGTGTCCACCATATTTTCTATTTTCCATTATGCTATTCTTTGACCAATATAGGATTTTATTTTTCATTTTGTGTATGCATTTGGTCCATAGTGCTTTTATTTCATTATACACTTTGTGAACTTTCATGAAGCATATTTGCTTGCATATTTGATATTTCTTATAACATGAATTGTATGTTGCTACTCATCTAAATTATGAATCATTTGATTATGTGAAGCATGAATAATCTTCTTTGATATTCCATGATTGTTTTAAAATGCAAAGTCCATGTTAGTTTTATCACCTTCATACTCGAGGACGAGTATGGGTTAAGCTTGGGGATGTTGATGCATGTAAAATGCATACATGAACTTTGCATGTTATTACTTGTTTTTCCTACATATTAGAAACTTATATTCATGTTTTATAATGATATGGGGGATTTTATGAACAATCCCCCTTCTTTTGGTTCTAACCATGTTTTTCCAGAAAACGTACTTTTTAGTATTTCAGACTTTCCGGGAGCTTCAGGACTCCAAAAAGGGCAAGGCCAAAGAGCACGGTTCAGAATTTTCGAGACGAAGACCATGGGCCAAAGTAGAGGGCCAAAAGGCCAACCAGGTGGAAAAGAGGACCCTCCACGCGGCCAAATTCCTTGGCCGTGTGTGGGGCCCCCTTTTTTACCCCGTGGCTCCGATGCCGTCGATCTTTCTTCTCCCGAGTGTCTCGTGACCTAAAAACGACTATATAAAGGGTCCCCTGGCTTTTTCGAGAAGGAGGCGGCGCCGAGAGACGAAACCATGAAACAGAGAGACAGAAGGCTGCCGCCGGAGAAGATCGGAGGGGGGGGGGGGAATGCCGTCGGGATCACCCCCGGAGGGATCCACCCCCCTCCGGCGTGTTCATCATCAACATCTACAGCAATATCAGCTCCATCTCTCCACTGTAAACTTTTGGCAAACACGATGTATGATGCAATACTATATTCCCTTGATGTATTATGTCTCCCCGTCTATGTTTGAGTAGTGAATTGTTCTTGGAAATGGTGAAATAGTTCGTTGATTGGTTGCATACAAGTTTGTTATCTTCTATCATTGTCTTTATGTATAATATATCAGTGCACGCATATGTTGGAGAATGCATGTAAGGTGATCATCGGTAGCATAATGGAGTGGTGGTGACTTGGGAGTGACAGTAACCTGAGACCGAGCCACAAAGTTAAGTTATTGGGGGATATATATAGGGGACCTTAGAACGTAAGGCTATGGTGTGACTTTATGTCTTAATCAATCTTGTGCAGTCATTTACTTGGCCACATGATCCATCATAAGGGGTTGTAGATCATTTACTTGACTATACCTATTCGTGGCTCCTTCCTAGAAGAAGCAACTAAGACTAAAACATGTGCTTCACTAATTGTGACAACCACACGAACGAAACACCTATTGCTAGAACACTTGCTCCCTTGAGATACTTGAGATATTTGTTGCTTGCTACTTGTGAAACTTGCTTAGAAACTTTCTTTAGAAACTTGCTCTAGGATTACTTTCATTTTAAACTTGCTTCACTAGTTACTAGACAAACCACACTCCACGTCACTTGCTTTTAATTAGTTAGTTCCTTTTAGTCAAACTTATTGCTTTGCATAAACATCCATATAAGAGAGTTATAGGGCTTTAGAGAATAGATAGCTTACCTTCAGCTCCTCGTGGGTTCGACACTCAAATACTTATCGAAAGGTACTACAATTGATCTCCTCCACTTGGGAGTCATCAGCTACTCAAGTAGTTTTATTATAAGATCTCCATAAACACTTTGATCATAGTGTAAAGCTGAAAGTATGTCCATCGTGTCGTTTAGCATGATATTTTTATCTTGTGTTGGATGACCCTATGAAATTGTGTTGTTTGTCTAGTACCTTCTAGGGCGCTCATAGTGACAGCGTGGGGTTAACTAGACATGGGAATGCGACTTTGAGGAGTGCTGTTACAGCCCTACGCAATGAATTGGTGTTTGTTATTCGACAGGAGAGTGGTTTGGTAGCATAGTGAAGAAAGATATTTATGCATTCAATTATGTTATTATTGTTGAGAGTGTTCACTAGTGAAAGTATGATACCTAGGCCTTGTTTCTAAGCATTGAAATATCGTTTACAGCCTGTTCTATTACATGTTTGTTTGCTACCATTTTTATTTAAGATTTCTTTTATCACTTATAATTATCCATACTACTTGTATTTCACTCTCTCTTTGTCGAACTAGTGCACCTATACAAATGACAATTATATTTGGTGTGTTGGGGACACAAGAAACTTCCTGTATCGTAATTGCAGGGTTGCTTGAGAGGGATACCTCTGACCTCTTCCTCCCTGAGTTCGATAAACCATGGATGATCCACTTAAGGGAAACTTGTTGTTGTTCTACAAACCTCTGCACTTGGAGGCCCAACACTCTCTAAAATAATAGAAGCGTGCGTAGACATCAAACTCTTTTCTGGCGCTGTTGCCGGGGAGGTAAGGTAAAAGGTTCTCACATCCTCTGTGAGTGCTCAAAGTTATTTCCTTTAGATTCTGCAATTATATCTTTTTGTTTCTTGTTTTCACTAGTTAGGCTTATTTTTACTTGTTCCTTGTTTTTATTTTTACTAGTTAGGATTAATGGAAAACAAAAAAAAATATGAGAGAGCTTTATAATCTTTATCTTGAATTAGGACATGAAGTATTTGAAGAGAAAATTAAAAAACCTATGGAGCTTTATTTGCATGCTAATAGCAATGTTATTAGTATGAATTCGTCGAACACCATTATTGCTAATGCTATGGAAAAAATCTAAGCTTGGGGAAGCTTGTTTTGATGAATATGATATTTTTAGTCCCCCAAGTTTTGAGGAGGAAATTTACTTTGATGATACTTTGCCTCCAATATATGATGATTATAATGATTGTGGTATTCTAGTTCCACCTACTATTGATGATAAATTTTATTATGATCATGATATGCCTTCTATATATGACGTTTACAATGATGAACATGCTAATTTCAGTCCACTTAATATTGAGGAGAAAATTAATTATGATTATAATATGCCTCCTATATTTTATGAATATGGTGATGAGAATGATAATGATAGCTATTTTGTTGAATTTTCTCCCACTACTATTAATGAGAATGACTATGCTTATGTGGAGAGTAATAATTCTTTTATGCATGTGGCTCATGATAAGGATGTTTTAGGTGATAGTTATATTGTTAATTTCATTCATGATGCTACTGAAAATTACTATGAGAGAGGTAAACATAGTGTTATGCATCTTAACCTCTTCATGTTGAAATTTTTGAAGTTGCACGTAACCTTTCTATGCTTGTTGCTTTGTGCTTTCATGACTTATTTTTCTACAAGATTCTTTTTCATAGTAAGTGGGTTAGACTTAAAAATTTCACATTTTCTTTTTTATGCTCTCTTTTGCTTCAATTCATATTTCTCATGTGAGCATCTTCTCAAATTTTCATGCCTAGCTAAAAGGCTTTAAAGAAAAGCACTTCTTGGGAGATAACCCATTTTTTTATTTTTTTTCCTTTTGTTTTTCTCTATTTTCTTTGAGTCAAGGGGTTGTATACTTCTGTAGAAACTCCTTTGTATCTTTATTTTGATTTTTTAGTAGTGTCAAGTAAGGTTTATGACGAGAGTTGGAGTTGGTTTTCGGATTTCTGCGCAGGAAACATATTTCTTCTGTCCATCGTAAAAACAAAATCACAAAAAAATCGAAATGACCTGAAATTTCTTGCGCTTATTCCTCAATAATTCCGAAACTTTTTTGTTCTTTAAGGTTTTCAATCCGAGCAACGTAAGTGCCTCGAAAAAATTCATCTTTACAGAATGTTCTGGTCTTGACAGATTCTGCCATTTTTCTTGCATTTGCTCTTTTACGATATCAAGTGGATTTATTTGCTTCACGTAACATCAGTGGCTGTAGCTAATGTTTAAAAGTATCAATATCACTTGTGCCATACAGAAACAATGTATTTTTAATTGTTTCACTAACCCTCTAATGCGAATTACGGTTTGAGTATGGTGTGAAGGAAGTTTTCAAGGGTCAAGACCAGAGGTGATATATGTGATCAAGAAGAGTGCAAGGTCAAATCTTGGGGATACCCCCATGTTTCATCCAAGCATATTTTTAGAAGACTCAAGCATCTAAGCTTGGGGATTCCCAAGGCATCCCCTTCTTCATCAACTATCTATCATGTCATTTCTCGTGAAACTATATTTTTATTCAGTCACATCATATGAAATTTACTTGGAGCGTCATTTATTTTCCGTTCAGTTTTCTTTTGTTTTCCTTGCTGCATTAATATCACTGGAACCTATCATATTTGTCGGGGAGAGAGACACGCTCTGTTTTCATTGTTTAGAACACTCTAGTTTTCATTCTTATTGTTCTGTGAGTGTTCACTTTTTGCTAGTACTGTGTTTAGCCCTTGTTTTCATGTATCTCTTATTCAGAAATGTTAGTTTTAGTAGAGTTATGTGAGTACTCTCATGCTTGCTTGCTGTATCATTTAGAGAGTTTTTGTTAGAACATATTTTGTATGGTGTTTGAAGGAAATAGAAAATACTATATGTGGTAGATGGTATAACAAAAAAGCTTGCATATTATTGTAGATCACTAAACTGTTTCACTTGATTATTTGTTGTTGTTTTGAGATATGAATATGATTAGTGGCAAACTTGCTGGTTTAGTAAAGTAAAAACAATTAATGGTTGGTCTAAAATCTTGAAACTGTGCCACACTCAAATAACCAGTTGATATGACAATGGTATATGACTTCCTTCGCTAATAGAAATGGTAATGGATTTTTGTTACGCGCTACGGTTAGGTAGCTAACAGTGATTTGTCACTGCCACAGACCCTCTTGGAGTGATTTTCATTATGTCTTGTGATATCATGATTTTTTATTTGGAATCTTTTAACTTGTGAGTTCTATGTTGCGGTTTTCTGGCATTTCCACCATCCATATTTGCTAGCCTCTTTGGTGCTGTGCATTGCTCATTCTCACATTGAGAGTTGGTGCAAACTTCGCCAGTGAATCCAAACCCTGTGGGAGAACTTTTTTCTTCTACACATAAGCCAAAATTTATCTTCCTCAAAACAGCCACCATACCTACCTACCATGGCATTTCCATAGCCATTCCGAGATATATTGCCATACAACATCCATCATCATTATGTTATTTGTCATGCTTCATTGTTATTTTGCATACTGCTACACTGGCAGGAGCATTTTGTTTTATTTACATCAGAGATATTTCAGTTTGAGTTATGAGACTAAAAGTGTGATGATTCATTGTAAAATAGAGTGTTTCCCCTACTGGCGAGGTTATAAATAAAAATAAAAAAGAAAAGCCAAAAATAAAAAAAAGAGGCAAAAGAGAGATAATAAAGAGAGGAGGGTAGCACTACTATCATTTATTCCACACTTGTGCTTGGTTGGCATCATTACTTCAGTTTGGAGAGAGTTTTCATATTATGACTTGCATAACTATGTGGGGAACTTACACTATAGAACTTGACTTGTATATTCCAATGATGAGACTCCTCAAAAGAGCTCTAGGTCTTCGTGAGCAAGCAAGTTGGATGCACCCCCACTAGTTCCATTGGATAGCTTTCATACACTTATAGCTCTATGTGCATAAGTTGTGTGGAAATCACTACTCATTGCATAACTTCGATTATAAGACTTCCTCTTGTCTAATGATCACTTTCAGTTATGTGAGACTTTCTTCCATTGACCATCCAAACCCCCCTCATAATGTTCTTTTAGCCATAACATCCTGGTGCTAGGAACCAATAGAGAACGCTTGCTTCTTTTGAGTGCACAATTATTTGAATGATTTTGCTACGTGCATATAGTTGTCAGTTGACTTGATACTAACAGGGGCTGTTGTGACAGTTTGATGCCTTGGATGATTATATTGCTGTTCTTGAAGCTTAAATCATCTTTAATAAATTTTGCATAGTGGATTGTCTTTTAGTATTGATTCGTTGAAAGGTTTTACTTTGTTATTCCTAATGGTTTGTACATTACTCTTTGAAATCAACTATAAACCACAACCTTTATTCATTTGATCCTAGTTTACATGCTTTACATTACTATGATCATCAAGTTTATGTTGGTAGCATGTCACCTCAGAAATTATGTGTTTTTATCGTTTACCTACTCGAGGACGAGTAGGAACTAAGCTTGGGGATGTTGATACGTCATAAATGTATCCTTAATTTCTGATGTTCCATGTTGTTTTCATGCCATATGCCACATGTTTGCTATACACTTTATGTCATTTTTATCGATTTTCCGGACTAACCTATTGACAAGATGCCCAAGAGCCAGTTCCCTATTTTCTGTTGTTTTTAGTTTCAGCAAAGTTGTTATGAAAACATTCTCGGAATTGGAAAATTCAAAAGCCAGAAGTCTTAGAAGTCCCGAAGAGACCCAGAGGGGTCCATAGGGTGCCCACACCATAGGGGGGCACAGGTCCCCCTGGCCACGCCACCAGGTGGTGTGGGCCCCCTGGCCACCCCCCAGCATCGCCCTTTCGCCCATATATACTCCCCGATGCATAATCCATAGATGACTCAGCCTTTTCCACCAAAAACATCCGTAGCTCCGCCATCGATGCCGACAAGTTTTGGGGGTCAGAAATCTCTGTTCCGGCACCCTGCCAGAACGGGGAAGTGCCCCCGGATCCATCTCCATCGACTCCACCGCCATCTTCGTCGTCGTTGCTGTGTCCTATGATGAGGAGGGAGTAGTTCTCCCTCGGGTCTGAGGGCTCTACGGTAGCTATGTGTCTCATCTCTCTCTCCGATGGTGTGATATTTATGTGATCGTGAGCTTTGTAATCTAGTTGAATATGTAGATGTACTCTTCATCTGTTATGCTACTCAAGTGATTTTTTTATAAGATCTCCGTAAACACTTTGATCACGGTGTAAAGCTGACAGTGTGTGCATCGTGTGGTTTAGCATGATATTTATATCTTGTGTTGGATGACCCTATGAAATTGTGTTGTTTGTCTACTACCATCTAGGGCGCTTATAGTGAGGCGTGGGGTTAACTAGACAAGGGAATGCGACTTTGAGGAGTGCTGTTACAGCCCTACGCAATGTTTGTTATTCGACCGGAGAGTGGTTCAGAGTAGCATAGTGAAGAAAGATATTTATTCATTCAATTATGTTATTATTGTTGAGAGTGTTCACTAGTGAAAGTATGATCCCCACGCCTTGTTTCTAAGCATTGAAATAACGTTTACAACATGTTCTGCTACATGTTTTCTTGCTGCCATTTTTATTTCAGATTGCTATTATCACTTATAATTATCCATACTACTTGTATTTCACTCTCTCTTCGCCGAACTAGTGCACCTATACAACTGACAATTGTATTAGGTGTGTTGGGGACACAAGAGACTTCTTGTATCGTAATTGCAGGGTTGCTTGAGAGGGATACCTTTGACCTCGTCCTCCTTGAGTTCGATAAACCTTGGGTGATCCACTTAAAGGAAACTTGCTGCTGTTCTACAAACCTCTACACTTGGAGGCCAAACACTGCCTACAAGAATAGAAGCGTGCGTAGACATCAGTGCACGTCAGAGTTATACGTTGTCACAGACTTGAAGTATTTGAAACGTAGGTTTATCCAGCAACTTCGTTCTTGAGGAAGCACAACAGATCTTTGCTGTTCATAGCGATCCTTCAGGGATTGAAAAAGAGTGAGTGAGTCCTCTTCAGTCAGGTATTGAACCTTTAGGGCTGAATTGAGGTGATGTCTCAGAAAGAGCAACACCTTTGCCTTTTCAGCGGCGGAAGGAGCATTTGCGTCACCTTTCGGTTGGTTAATGGTATGACTGAGAGACATGGATTTAAGGTAACATAGGATCCATAGCCCCCGTGAGATAGTTGCTGCCATCCAGTGCGGGCTCGGCAAAATCATTAGAGTTGATGCCCGACATTTCATGTATTTTTAGATCACGTAACAATTTACTTCGGGTTAATATGTGCATTTTGTTGGGAATATTCCCTAGAGGCAATCATGTATGATGTAATTCCCAATGTATTCATAAATTTATTAAGTCGTCCTTGTTTTGAACATCTGATATACGTCATTGAATATGTGATTCGATTGTGGAACTATGTATTCATGTTGTTCAAGCTAAATTGTCCTTGTTCATTAAGGTTGTACTGGACACACACCCTAGACTAATGTGAGTGTTGACTAATGACTCGGTTCTACTTGTCATGGGAATGGCGATGCCATTCCAACGTTCACATACTTGGCTAAAGAGTTTAGCAAGTCGTACTGACCCATATTGAGATGCAACGAGTAAGTCGTCATTTTCATGTCTCAATCAATGTAATCCTTAGACCTGAGGTTGTCGCACAATCCGAGTTATTGATCACCGACTTAGGTTCTGTCAAACGATGTTCCGTGACAAGGCAGTTATAAAGGCAGAGTTGGGGTCGAATGAGAAGCAAGCTGCATGATGTGGATAATCAAGATGGGATTTTGCCCATTCAAATGGAGAGATATTCTCTGGATCCTCTCGAGTGATATGATTCCGGAAGCATGGCCATGCGTGACTCGGTTAAGTGGTAACTGAGTCTGTTGACTAAGGGTTAGTCAGATGAATCATATATCACAGACCGAGAAGAGAGTTGAGCTATTAAGGGATGACGATAATTCGCCTATAGTTCGACAAGGTATATCGTGATGCAAAAGGGACTCAGATGGAAGTCACATTGGAAGGTATATCGTCATGACTCTATGGCACTTGGGAGTCGGCACGTTCTGCTAGGAGCCGCTACCGATTGATCGATTGGGAGTCGGAATCCAATCATGTCCAAGTCGCCATGAGCATGCAGGGTCGCACACTTAAGAGCGGCAACAAGTATATTGGTCAGGTTGGACCCGAACCAGAAATGGACTGAGTTTGTGAGTCGGAATCACAGAGGAAATGGGCCACAAGAGTTGTGAAGCCCACTACCACTCGCTATATAAAGAGGGGGGCAGGTTTCCCAGCAGGGAGATTATTCCACTTCCATGCGTTGGGAACCCTAGCCCCACTCAGTCCCGCCGTCGCACCGGACCTAGCAGTCCGCCGTCGGAGCTCCTCCTCGCACATTTGGATACCGGCAGAGGTGATGTACGATCAACACTTCGACGATCGCGTGATTGGATCGGCTGGATCAGATCATGGGACTACACTGCATCGACGCGCTGCATCGATAATCCGCACCTGCGCGTCTAGTGGTAATCCTCGTGGCCTTCTACCTCGGCTAGATCTTGGAAGTACTTCGTAGAAAAGTTTTCGTTTATCTCTACGTGTTCCAACACATTTGATGAGCGAAACGGTGCAAATGTTGATACGTATGTAATTCCAAATGCTTATGAGGTAATTAAATACTTCAGGATTTAATTTGCAAGGTGTTACTTAATAATATAAGATGAGCACATAAACACGTAAGATCATGGTTGCACAAGTTTGACGTGATCTCGTCGTCTTGGCAGCTAGCCATCGAGGAGATGATGGTGTGGAGCTTCAAGCTTCAGTCATAATGCCGACAATGACGAACACGACCGACTGGGCGCTTGTGGGTGTCGTGCATAGAGCTCATCAATGCGGCACCGGGGTGCACCAAATGGCGAGTTGAAGCGGAGCAATATGGGTATCCACAAGTTATATTATTCGCGGAGCTACAGGGTCCAGACGACGAGCTACAAACTAGTGTCGTGCTGCTTCTTTTATATCTCTTCTTCTTTTTCTTAGAAGGAGAACTATTATTTCTAGGTTGTTGAGAATCTTGTTCAATCCTTTTAGGATGTCCTTCAGGATACAAGAGGTCCTGAGTAGAAACACCACTTCTAGTAATTATTTCACAAACATGTTTATCTCTAGAAGCATTAGCTAGCATATCTTTTTGCACTTCAGTAATTTGAGAAATTTGAGTTTGAACCATTTGAAAATGTTTAACAAGCATTTTAACATCATTAGAGGTTCTCTCAATAATACCATGCAAATTATCATAGCTCTAGAGTTTTCCATAAGATGATTTTGCACTCTCATATTAAAATTATCTTGTTTAACAACATAATTATCAAATTCATCTAAGTATTGATGAGATGGTTTAAAGTAGGTAATATCTCTATTATGAAAGTATTGGAGAGAGTGTACCCCAACAGTTGATGGATGAGGAATAGGCTTACATAATTCTTCTATAGGAGGTAAATTCTTCACATCTTCAGATTTAATACCCCTCTCTTTAAGAGATTTCTTGGCTTCCTTCATCACTTCATCATTTAATACAATCCTCCCTCTCTTCTTGGGTGTTGGTATTGGTGTTGGCTCTGGTATAGGTGTAGGTTCAGGTATATTCCAATCATCATTATTTTTGGCTATTTTAGCCATTAATTCCTCAACTTCTTTTGGAGTTCTTTTCCTGAAAACACAACCAGCACAACTATCCAGGTATGTCCTAAATTCATTAGTTAGTCCATTATAAAATATATCTAGGAGCTCATTTTTAGGTAGTGGATAACCAGGGCAAGATCTTATTGAAGCACAAAATCTTGTCCAAGATTCAGGTAATTTTTGTCCTTTAATTTGCTCAAAGATAAAGATTTCTTGCACATCAGCATGTTGAGCACTAGCAAAGAAATATTTTGAAAGCAAGCATTAAAAAAATCCATAGGACAAGTAATAGATCCAAGTGGCAGATTGTTAAACCAAGTTTTAGCTTCATCTTTTAACGAAAATGGAAAAATCTTGGTAATAAAATAAGTACGCGTCTTAGTATCATCAGAAAATAAACTACTCATAGATGAAAGCTCATTTATGTGTTCCATAGAACTTTTACTTTCAAGTCCACAAAAAGGTTCCTTATTCACAATAGATATATAAGATAAATCTAGAGAGAAATCATAATCCTTGTCCATAATGTGTATGGGAGATGTGGCAAACTTAGCATCAAGAGAAGATTTATATTTCACAGCATGTCTTGCAAGAAGACTCTTAAGAGAACTTGCACCAGTAGTAGCACGAGCTTCTTCAAAAATCATCATTAAGTTCAATATAGGTTTCATCAAGATCATGAATATACTCAGTTGAATTAAAATGTGTACCAATAATTTCAACAGAAATTTCAGCATTTTAATTTGTTTGGATTTAGCAATAGTAGCATCTAGGAAAGGACCTAGAGAACCAGTATCATTAAGCACCGTAGAAGCATCATCAAAAGTATCAGAAGCATTTTCAGACTCAGTAGAAGTAGCAATATGTGTAGTATGTGGTGGAGTAAGAAGCTTACTCATAACAGACGGTGAATCAAGAGCAGCAGAGGTGTTCAGAGTTGTACCTCTCCTTGTAGTGGATGGTAATATGGGAACTTTTCCATCACGAGTCTTGCCCATGATGAAAGGCTTGCAACGAACAATATCACGATCAAGTGAGCAAACAAATAAAGCTATGGTCCCCGGCAACGGCGCCAGAAAATAGTCTTGATGACCCACAAATATAGGGGATCGCAACAGTCTTTGAGGGAAGTAAAACCCAAATTTATTTATTCGACACAAGGGGAGATAAAGAATATTTACATGCCTTAACAATTGATTTGTCAATTCAGCTGCACCTGAAAGTAGACTTGCTCGCAACAATTTATCAGTGGTAACAGTTTCATAGCAGTAGTAGAAATAAAAACAACATCAGTAGTAAAATAGTAAAAACAGTAGAAATCGCGGAAAACAGCAGGATGGGAGTACCGTAGGCATAGAGGGAATGGATGAATGGGTGTTGCATGGAAAATTAGGGTCATGTAATACTCCCTCCGATCCCATTTAAGTGACGCTAGGATTGAACTAAGCTAGTTCAAATGCATAGTTATAGGTGTGTCACTTATTTCGGATCAGAGGGAGTAATAATAACATGGCCATTGAAAATAATAGTAATAACCATAGGCATGTATTCCAATATAGTCGTACGTGCTCGCAATGAGAAACTTGCACAACATCTTTTTTCCTACCAGCCCGTGGCAGCGGGGCCTCTAGGGAAACTACTAGTAATTAAGGTGCTCCTTTTAATAAAGCACCGGAGAAAACCACTAACACTCCATGAACACATGTGATCCTCAGATCAGAACCATCCCTTCTGGTTGTCCCAATTGCTGTCACTTTGGAGCCTCGAGTTCCGGACAACAATGTGTGCAAACAACTTGCAGGTATGATCAAGAAACATAATTATACTCATGAAACAATGACATGTTAATATATGAAATCATGGCACTCGGGCCCTAGTGACAAGCATTAAGCATAACAAGTTGCAAGAAAGGTAGAAAACACTAACAATGCATACTAGGCCCTATGCCCTAACAATCTGGCATTATTACATGGTCAATCTCATCCAATCCCTTCCATCTCTCTCAGACTACAGCGGGGTTTACTCACTCATGCACGGGGGAACCATGGATGGTTGATGGAGAAGGAGTGGTGGTGTCGATGGCGATGATCTCCTTCAAATCCCCATCCCGGCAGGGTGCCAGAACAGGAAGTTCTGATCCCCAAATCGAGTTTCGGGGTGGCGGTAGCGCTCTGTTGTGTTTATGTGGAATATGATGAACCCGCTTGTGTTTTAGGGTTAAAAGCAATATGTAGTCGAAAGGGGAGTCCAAGGGGGTGCCTGGGTGGCCCACCGCACCTGGCGGCGCGGCCAAGGGGGGCGCGCCAGGGGATGGTGTGGCCCCCTCCTGGCCCCTCTCCTGGTCTCCTGGCTCCCCGGGTCTTTTGGTGCTTTAGGGCCAATGGGTTAGTTTCTGGGCAATTTCCCGAAAGTTGATTTTTCTGCACAAAAACGAGACACCAAGGTAATTCTGCTGAAAACAGCGTTAGTCCGTGTTAGTGTTTGATACGTCTCCAACGTATCTATAATTTCTGTTGTTCCATGTTGATAGTATGCCAATTGCTACATGTTTTCTCCCTTCTTTATAGCATTTTTACACGTTTTCTGGGACTAACCTATTAACAAGATGCCAAGTGCTAGTTCCCTATTTTCTGCTGTTTTTTATTTCAGAAAAGTTGTTCTGGAAATATTCTCGGAATTGGACCCCACGAATCCCGAAGTTCCTATTTTCCCCGGAAGCATCCAGAAGTCTGAAGAGGAGTCGAAGACGGGCACTAGGGGGCCCTCACCATAGCCAAGCGCGTCCCCCATTTGCTGCGCCTTGGGGGTGGTGAGGCCACCCTGGTGGCCCACCGGCGTTGCCCTTTCACCTGTTTAAGGCCTTCCTCCCGAAAACCCTAGAAAAATCGGCGAAATTCCATGAAACCTTCCGCAGCCGCCGTCATCGTCAACCCAAATTTCGGCTGACAGATCTCTATTCTGGCACCCTGCCGGGACGGGGAAATGCCCCCAGAAGCCATCTCCATCGACTCCACCACCGTTGTTGTCTCCTATGATGAGGAGGGAGTAGTTCTCCCCCGAGGCTTAGGGCTCTACAGGTAGCTATGTGGTTCACGTCTCTCTCCCATGGTGTGATCTATATGTGATCGTGAGATTTGTAATCTAGTTGAATAAGTAGATGTTACTCTTCATCTATTGTGCTACTAAAGTGTTTTATTAATATGAACTTTGGAGTCACCTTGTCCCGCTGTGTGAAGGTGATAGTGTGCACATCGTGTGTGTCTCCTCTATGAATTGTGGTGTTTGTATAGTAGCTTCTAGGGCGCTCAAGTTGACAATGTGGGGCTAACTAGACATGTGAATGCTTACTTTAAGGAATGCTTTTTGCAGCCCTACACAATGATTAGCGTTTGTTATCCAACCAGAGAGGGTTAAGAGTACATAGTGAAGAGAAGATATTTAGTTAATCAAGTATGTGATCATTGTTGAGAGTGTCCACTAGTGAAAGTAGGATCCCTAGGCCTTGTTTCCAAGCATTGAAACACCGTTTTCCGCCTGCTATGCTACATGTTTGCTTGCTACCATATTTATTTCATATTGCTATTATTACTTATAACCATCCATATTACTCGCATTTCACTATCTCTTCGCCGAACTAGTGCACCTATATACCTGACAAGTATATTGTGTGTGTTGGGGACACAAGAGACTTCTTTTATCTTAATTGAAGGGTTGCTTGAGAGGGATATCTTTGACCTCTACCTTACTGAGTTCGATAAACCTTGGGTGATCCACTTAAGGGAAACTTGCTTCTGTTCTACAAACCTCTGCACTTGGAGGCCAAACACTGTCTACAAGAATAGAAGCGTGCGTAGACATCAAGCTCTTTTCTGGCGCCGTTGCCGGGGAGATAAGGTAAAAGGTACTCGCATCCTTCGTGAGTGCTATAAGTTATTTCCTTTAGATTATGCAATTATATCTTTTTGTTTCTTGTTTTTATTTTCACTAGTTAGGCTTAATGGAAAACAACAAAAATATGACAGAGCTTTATAATCTTTATCTTGAGTTAGGACATGAAGTGTTTGAAGAGAAAATTAAAAAACCTATGGAGCTTCATTTGCATGCTAGTAGCAATGTTATTAGTATGAATTCTTTGAACACCATTATTGATAATGATATGGAAAATTCTAAGCTTGGGGAAGTTGGTTTTGATGAATATGATATTTTTAGTCCCCCAAGTTTTGAGGAGGAAATTTTCTTTGATGATACTTTGCCTCCAATATATGATGATTACAATGATGAATATGATATTGCCATTCCACCTACTATTTAGGAGAAAATTAATTATGATTACAACATGCCTCTTATATTTGATGATTATGGTGATGAGAGTAATAATGATAGCTATTTTGTTGAATTTTCTCCCACTACTATTAATGAGAATGACTATGCTTATGTGGAGAGTATTAATTCTTTTATGTATGTGGATCATGATAAGAATGTTTATTATGATAGTTATATTGTTAATTTTATTCATGATGATACTGAAAGTTATTATGAGAGAGGGAAACATGGTTTTATGCATCTCAACAATATTAATTTCCCCCTCTTTATGTTGAAATATTTGAAGTCGCACTTATTTTGTCTTCCTATGCTAGTCACTTTGTGCTTCATTGACTTGTTTTTCTACAAGATTCTTTTTCATAGGAAGTGAGTTAGACTTAAATGTGTTTTATATTTTCTTCTTGAAGATCTCTTATTGTGCTTCAACTCTTATTCTTATGTGAGCATCTTTTAACAATCATTGTGCCTAGCTGAAAGGCATTAAAGAAAAGCGCTTGCGGGAGACAACCCGTTTTATTTATCCGTTTTCAACTCGTTTTCCGTAGTTTATTTTTGTTTTCTTTGCACCTGGGTGTTTTCTATTTCCTTAGCAACCCCACTGTATATTTTCTCTTGTATATTTTGTGAGCCAAGTAAAGCCTCTAGTGGAAAGTTGAGACTATATTTCGGATTTCTGCGCAGGAAACAGATTTCTGCTGTCCACTGTTAAACTTGTATAAAATCACAGAAAATTCGAAATGACCTGAGTTGTTTTGTGAGTAATTCTGGGCTTTATATGCAACTTTTCTTAGTTGAACACTTTTTTATTTGAGCAACATAAGATTTTCGAAAAAAATCATCTTTACCCGCTATCCTGTTTTGACAGATTTCTGCCAATAATTGCATTTGCATCTTAATCTCTTTCTTTTGGTGTTCTTTTGAGAAAATAGTTTTAAAATAAG
Source organism: Alopecurus myosuroides (assembly GCA_028641055.1). NCBI lineage: Eukaryota > Viridiplantae > Streptophyta > Magnoliopsida > Poales > Poaceae > Alopecurus > Alopecurus myosuroides. Next base: position 5,459,819 of record CM054060.1, on the reverse strand, counting down.
TTGTGACAGTAGCTAATATGTTTATGAGTGTTAGGATTATGTTTAAACTGAACCATGTGAATTTATTATTTCGATTGCACTAACGTTGCTAATGAAGATTGTGAAAAGTTTGGTGTGCACGAAGTTTTCAAGGGTCAAGAGAAGAGAATGATATGACGTGATCAATAAGAGTGAAGAGCCTAAGCTTGGGGATAACCCGGAGGTACATCCCAGCAAATTCCAAGAAGACTCAAGCGTCTAAACTTCTAGTAAAACTATATTTTTATTCGGTCACATCGTATGTGCTTTACTTGGAGCGTCTTTTATTTTTTTGCTTTCAGTTTGTTTACTTTTATTTGCTGTAGTTTATGGTTGGATATTATCATACTTGTGTGGGCGAGAGACACGCTCCGTTTTCATTGCTTAGAACACTCTAGTTTTCATTCTTATTGTTCTGTGAGTGTTCACTTTTGCTAGTACTACGTTTAGCCTTTGTTTTCATGCATCTCTTATTCAGAGCTGTTAGTTTTAGTAGTTTTATGTGAGTAATCTCATGTTTTATTGCTGTATCATGTAGAGTATTTTTGTTAAAACATATCTTGTATGGTGCTTGTTGGGAAAAGAAACTGCTCCTTGAAGTAGAATTTTTAATGGTGCAAGTAGAAGCTTGTATAGACTGTGGCTAGAACTTTTTTATATCATGCTAGATGTTATTTTAGTTATAAAGCCTTGTGGTTATTGAGTAGTATGATTAGCCTCAAATAGCTGAGAGTGTTTAATGTGCCATTGAAAGAATCATGAGTTTTTCTTGTCATATTGAAGCATAAATTTGTGGTATTCTCTTTTGAATGTTTTATTTGGTTGAGTTGGCGCATGCTCACACCATGTTTATGACTATGAACCAGTCACTAATAGCCTCTATGATCATTTAGTTTTTGAACTTGTGGTACCATTTATGTTTTGATCAATGATGTTTATGTCGCTATGCATGATTATGGCTCTTATGCTCTCTTGATTTGTCGCTCCCAGTCTTTTGCTAGCCTCCAAATGTACTGATTATGAGCTCTACTCCTGCATCCAACTCCCTAAAACCAAGTTTTCCCATTGTGTCCACGATACCTACCTACATGTGGTATTTAACTGCCACTCCAAATAAATTGCTCATGTGTTACCTTTAAAATCTTCAAAATTACTCCTACTTTGTGTTCCTGTTTTTGCTCATGGCGAGCAGCGGCGGGGGGCTGGACTGGGGAAGGACGGGGCAGATCGAGCGGAAGGACGGGGACGGGGCGTTTCTTTTTTTTCGCTGGTTGACCGGTTTGGGTGGGTGTTGGACCAGCCGGTGGCAATCTGCCGTAATTACTCATAACGATATGTCCAAGTTGCTATACCCATTCGGTCTGGGGGTGAGAAACTCGGGATCTGCTCCCGAGCAGTTTCTGGTTTGATGTACAAAACGAGTTTCTCGGTGGGGGGAAGCTGACTAGAAACTGGACACTTCTTTTCTAGTTTTTGCTTATTTGGACCTAGAAGCACCCAGAAACTGCAAAAGAAGTCTCCCTTTATTTGCATGCTAATAGCAATGTTATTAGTATGAATGCTTTGAGCACTATTATTTCTAATGCTATGGAAAAGTCTAAGCTTGGGGAAGCTAGTCTTGATGAATATGATATTTTTAGTCCCCCAAGCATGGCGGAACAAATTTACTTTGATGATACATTGCCTCCAGTATATGATGATTATAATGATTGTGGTATTCTAGTTCCACCTGTTTACAATGGTTAATATGATATTTTCAGTCCACCTACTATTGAGGAGAAAATTAATTATGGTTACAAGATGCCTCCTATGTTTGATGATTATGGCGATGAGAATGATAATGATAGCTATTTTGTCAAATTTCCTTCCACTGTTATTAATAAGAATGACTATGCTTATGTGGATAGCAATTATTCTTTTATGCATGCGACTCATGATAAGAATATTTTATGTGATAGTTATGTTGTTAATTTCATTCATGATGCTATTGAAAGTTATTATGAGAGAGGGAAACATAATTTCATGCATCTCAACAATATCAAGTTTTCCCTCTTTATGTTGAAAATTATGAAGTTGCACTTGTTTTGCTTTCCTATGCTTGTTGCTTTGTGTTTTCATGACTTGTTTTTCTACAAGATATATTTTTCATAGGAAGTTGGTTAGACTTAAATTTGTTTTACATTTGCTTCTTGATGCTCTATTTTTGTTCAACTCTTATTCTTATGTGAGCATCTTCTCAAATTATCATGCCTAGCTAAAAGGCTTTAAGAAAAGCACTTCTTGGGAGATAACCCATGGTTTTATTTTTTGCTTTGTTTTCCTCTGTTTTCCTCTGTTTTCTTTGAGTCAAGGGGTTTTATACTTCTGTAGAAACTCCTTTGTATCTTTATTTACATGTTTTAGTAGTGCCAAGTAAAGTCTCTAACGAAAGTTGGAGTTGGTTTTCGGATTTCTACATAGAAAACAGATTTCCGCTGTCCACCGTAAAACATCGTATAAAATCCTGGAAGATCAAAATGATCTGAATTTTTCTTTGCTTATTCCTCAGCTAATTATGCAACTTTTCTTAGTTGACCACTTTTTGATTTGAGCAACAGAGAAGTTTCGGAAAAAATCATCTTTACGTGATGTTCTGTTTTGACAGATTTATGCTAATAATTGCATTTGCATCTTAATCTCTTTCTTTTGGTGTTCTTTTAAGAAAAAAGAGTTTTAAAAAAAGTTGTGACAGTAGCTAATGTGTTCATGAGTGTTAGGCTTCTGTTGAAACTGAACCATGTGAATTTATTATTTCGATTTGCACTAACGTTGCTAATGAAGACTGTGAGAAGTTTGGTGTGAAGGATGTTTTCAAGGGTCAAGAGAAGAGGATGATATGATATGATCAAGAAGAGTGGAAATCCTAAGCTTGGGGATGCCCCGGTGGTACATCCCAGCAAATTCCAATAAGACTCAAGAATCTAAGCTTGGGGATGCCCAAGGCATCCCCTTCTTCATCGACAAATTATCAGGTCACTTCTAGTGAAACTATATTTTTATTCAGTCACATCTTATGTGCTTTACTTGGAGCGTCAGTTATTTTTGCTTTCAGTTTGTTTGGTTTTGTTTGTTGTAATAAATAGTTGGATCTTATCATACTTGTGTAGGAGAGAGACACGCTCCGTTTTTATTGCTTAGAACACTCTAGTTTTCATTCTTTTTGTTCTGTGAGTGTTCACTTTTTACTAGTACTGTGTTTAGCCTTTGTTTTCATGCATCTCTTATTCAGAGCCGTTAGTTTTAGTAGTGTTATGTGAGTACTCTCATGTTTGCTTGATGTAGAATGTAGAGAATTTTTGTTAAATCATATTTTGTATGATGCTTGTTGGGAAAGAAACTGCTGCTTGAAGAAGATTTTTTTCACGGTGCAAGTAGAAGCTTGTATAGACTGTGGCTAGAACTTTTTCATGCCATGCTAAATTTTATTATAGTTTTAAATCCTTGTGGTTATTGAGTAGCATGAATAGCCTCAAATAGCTGAGAGTGTTTAATGTGCCATCGAAAGATTCATGAGTAGTTCTTGTCATAGTAAAGCATAAATTTATGGTATTCTCTTTCGAATGATTTATTTGGTTGACTTGGCGCATGCTCACACCATGTTTATGACTATGAACCAGTCACGAATAGCCTCCATGACCATTTAGTTTTTGAACTTGTGATACCGCTTATGCTTTAATTAATGATGTTTATATCGCTATGCATGACTATGACTCTTATGCTCTCTTGATTTGTCGCTCCCAGTCTTTTGCTAGCCTCCAAATGTACTGATTATGAGCTCTACTCCTGCATCCAACTCCCTAAAACCAAGTTTTCCCATTGTGTCCACGATACCTACCTACATGTGGTATTTAACTGCCACTCCAAATAAATTGCTCATGTGTTACCTTTAAAATCTTCAAAATTACTCCTACTTTGTGTTCCTGTTTTTGCTCATGACGATGTAAATAGAGAATCTTTATCTCACTTGTTGATTGGATTTCACACCCTGGACTAGTGAATTCATCCGCTTATCCAATTGATAGAAGAGCTGGCAGTGGGGTGCCCAGCCCCAAATTAATACACACAAAATCTCTTCACTATTTTTGCCCCTAATTTATCAGTCAAAGCATAATTGTGTAAAAAAAAAGAGAAAGAGGGATGACCTTCTACACCAGTTACGTCCTTCATATGGGAGCCGCTCTTATGAAATCTAGTTAGCTTGTGACGTAATGTATTTTCTGTTTACCATTCGTTGACATTAGCATACATCTTCCAAAATATAGACACTCCTCCATGGTATGTGATTGTTCCAGGCACCCGAGGATTCGGTTAGCCATGGTTTGTGTAAGATGGGTGGGAGGAATTTCAAACTTTTAATACATCTATTTAATAAAATAAAAGCTCTAGCACATGAGTGATCTATGCTTCCCTCTACGAAGGGTCTTTATTTTACTTTTATGTTGAGTCTCCATCTTCTAACTTTATGCACAGCTGAGAGAGCATTTTTTCCATTCTGAGTTTTATGTGCATTTGTCCCAGAAACATTATTAATTGATTCATGATGTGTTATTTCTTGTTCTCTAATTATTTGTTCTAGTCTTCCTCATGAACTTTGAAGGTGTCCTGGCATTTATGTTTTAACCCACTCTTAAGGACTAGCGAGATACCGCTTTGCCATGCTTTCTCTATACTTGAAACAAACGTATATCTTTCTTTGCATTGTTATTCATGATATTTTATTTGTGTTACTTCTCATGATGCAAGGTAATTGCTATGCTTTATTATTAAAGTTATATTTATCATGCTTGTGTTTAAGTTCTATGATCTCAGCTTACATATGCTTTTACATTATGATGATCAAGATTATGTTGGTAGCATGTCACCTCAGAAATTATTTAGTTTTATCTTTTACCTACTTGAGGACGAGTAGGAACTAAGCTTGGGGATCCTTGATATGTCTCCAACGTATCTATAATTTCTGATGTTCCATGTTGATATTATGCCAATTGCTACATGTTTTCTCCCTTCTTTATAGCATTTTTACACGTTTTCCGGGACTAACCTATTAACAAGATGCCAAGTGCCAGTTCCATGTTTTCTGTCGTTTTTTATTTCAGAAAAGTTGTTCTGGAAATATTCTCGGAATTGGACCCCACGAATCCCAAAGTTCCTGTTTTCCCCAGAAGCATCCAGAAGTCCGAAGAGGAGTCGAAGACGGGAACCAGGGGGCCCTCACCATAGCTAGGAGCGGCCCCCTTGTCCCTAGAAAACCCTAGAAAAATCCCTCCCGAAAACCCTAGAAAAATCGGCGAAATTCCACGAAACCTTCCGCAGCCGCCGTCACCGTCAACCCAAGTTTCGGGGGGCAGAATTCTGTTCTGGCACCCTGCCGGGACAGGGAAGTGGCCCCGGAAGCCATCTCCATCGACTCCACCGCCATCTCCAACGCTGCTGCTGTCTCCTATGATGAGGAGGGAGTAGTTCTCCTTCGAGGCTGAGGGCTTTACCGGTAGCTATGTTGTTCATCTCTCTCTCCCATGGTGTGATATATATGTTATCTTGAGCTTTGTAATCTAGTTTAATAAGTAGATTTTACTCTTTATCTATTGTGCTACTCAAGTGTTTTATTAATATGAACTTTGGAGTCACCTTGTCCCGTGGTGTGAAGGTGACAGTGTACACATCGTGTGTGTCTCCTCTATGAATTGTGGTGTTTGTCTAGTACCTTCTAGGGCGCTCAAGTTGACAGTGTGGGGCTAACTAGACATGGGAATGCTTACTTTAAGAGATGCTTTTTGCAGCCCTACGCAATGGTTAGTGTTCGTTATCCAACCGGAGAGGGTTAAGAGTAGCATAGTGAAGATAAGATATTTAGTTATTCAATTATGTGATCATTGTTGAGAGTGTCCACTAGTGAAAGTAGGATCCCTAAGCCTGGTTTCCAAGCATTGAAACACCGTTTTTTGGCCTGTTCTGCTACATGTTTGCTTGCTGCCATATTTATTTTAGATTTATATTATTACTTATAACCATCCATATTACTCGCATTTCACCATCTCTTCGCCGAAGTAGTGCACCTATATACCTGACAAGTATATTGGGTGTGTTGGGGACATAAGAGACTTCTTGTATCTTAATTGCAGAGTTGCTTGAGAGGGATATCTTTGACCTCTACCTCCCTGAGTTCGATAAACCTTGGGTGATCCACTTAAGGGGAACTTGCTGCTGTTCTACAAACCTCTGCATTTGGAGGCCCAACACTGTCTACAAGAATAGAAGCATGCGTAGACATCAGTGGTATCCAAAACTCACAAGTTTAGAGGAAAACAATAATAAAAGTGTTTGGAAAAGGAGATACATTTTTGACGTATCAACTCCCCCTAGCTTAACTTATTGCTTGTCCTGAAGCAATTCAGTGAAAACTGAGTGCGATAAAATAATTTTACGAACACATTTGTTTCATATGATGCAAATATACTCACTACATGATCAAGTGCTGAGGAAATTCATAATAATATGTATGGAAAATAAAAGCTACCCAGCAATCATGCAAACCATGAAAAGATGCCAACAAACTAATAATAGACAACATGAAGTATATCAATCTGCAAGATTGCAATGCTCATAATAGGGTATGATAAAGTGTACTCTCTTTCCCTTAATAGTTGAGCAAAACGTAATTGCCAGGGCACCTATGAAGTTCAAATGAAAACTAGAAATAAAGATATCAAAGATACAAGCATGAAAGTTATACCAGAATTAACCGTGTTCTGGAACAAGAACATTACACTAAGAATAACAGCTACTGCTCTCAAGAAAGTGCATAAAGTGAGAAGGTGAAGACTCAACATGAAAGTAAAATAAAGGCCCTTCGCAGAGGGAAGCATGGATCACTCATGTGCTAGATCTTTTATTTTATTAAACAGAGGCGTTGAAAACATTTTTTAGAGAGGTGTATGCTTATTTCACCGAATGGTAAACAGAAAATACATTACATCACAAGCCAACTAGATTTCACAAGAGAGTCTCCCATTTGAAGGACGCAACTGGCGTAGAAGGTCATCCCTCTTTCTCTTTTGTTTACACAATTGTGCTTTCACTGATATGTCAGGGGAAAAATAGTGAAGAGAATTTGTTGTATTAATTCGGGGTTGGGCACCCCGCTGCCAGCTCTTCTATCAATTTGGATAAGCGGATGAAGCCACTAATGCAGGGTGTGAAATCCAATCAACAAGTGAGATAAAGATTCTCTATTTACGTTCTCATGAGCTAAAAAAGGGGCACAAAACAGGAATAATTTTTAGAAGGTTTTAAAGGTAGCACATGAGCAATTTACTTGTAGTGGCGGTTAATTGCCACATGTAGGTAGGTATGGTGGACACATTAGGAAAACTTTGGTTTTGGGGAGTTGGATGCACGAGTAGAGCTCATACTCAGTACAGGTGAAGGCTAGCAACGGACGGGGAGCGACAATCAAGAGAGCAACAACTATCATAATCATGCTTGCGACAAAACAAAATTAACAGGGGCATAAAAGTGATACAAATACTCTGAGGCAAAATAAATCATCGAGGATTAAGTGACTTTTTGTTTTCGGTCTTATGCATGTGTGAGCATGTGCCAAGTCGATTCAGGCGAAAGAATCAGAGGGAGATACCACAATGTCATACCCTTCTATGAATAAAACAATGCAAGCAAACATCTACACGACATGCTATCTTATATTAATAAGCTGGAACTAAACATGAGAGAGCACGAACAACTAAGCATCAATTAAATAACATATACCTTACATGAACGGACTAAGCATGTTCACATAGATGAGTATATGTACAAAAATAAAACAAATAGAGTTCATACCAGCCTCTGACCACAACTTGGATTGTTGTAAATCATCATTATTGTTCTTCACTTGTGTGGATCGAATAATATAGAATGATAATCAAGCTCTAACGGAGACACGGAAGTCCAGTGAACTCTGCTACAAACTTTACAAAACCAAAGAAGAACAACAAATGTTTTTTGGTTTTCAAATTAAAACAAGAACGGAAAGAAACAAGCAAACAAAGCAAAATATTTTTGAATTTTTGAATACTAAAATGAAACGAGAAAAGAAAACAAACCAACAAAAGAAACTAAAGAAGCAAACAAAGAGAAAAAACAGAAATATTTTTGGTCTTTTTGTGTTTTGGAAAGCAAGAACGAAATGATAAAACAAAAAAAAACGAAAGAAGCGAAAGAAAACTAAAACAGACAAAAGGAAATATGAAAATAAGAGCTTCCGTTCGTAAAATTTGTACAAAATGTCGACTGGTTCGTAGCCGTTGGCGATATAGAGTCATTTGCTCTAATCCGAAGCATAAACAAAGACAGGGGCAATCTTTCGAAAAAGAACTTTACTTTCTAAGAATGAAAAAAGTACCCGCGGAAATGTTCAAATTGCAAATAAAATAATTTTAATTAAGCGAAAACATGGATATACATAGAACCGACCGAACATGATATATAAATGAGTGTGATGTCGGTGTATGTCCCCCCAAGCTTAGGATTTTGTCCTAAGTGGAGATCATCCATAACGCGAGAAGCCTCCCCACTGTGGTGGGTCGTCCCTCGCATGGTCGTACTCGGGCGCCCAAGAATAAGATGAAGCAGCAGGCGCATAGTCATATCCAGGGTGTTGGTACGGGATACCCGTGGTGTCAGAGGGATGGACGAAATCACCATCGTCCCCCTCTCCGGCATCCTCCCCTTACTGGGGGTGGTGCTCAATGTAAGTTTCCAGATCACTCTCAGAAAGCGTCCATCCTTGTGTCATTAAGAGTAAACAAAAGAGGTGCATGCAAAAGTACTTCCCTAACAGTTTTAGTAACTCTCCACCCGGATCGCTTGGAGAAAGTTAATTCAAAAGATAACTTATGGAAGTGAGCATGGGTAGAAATAAACTTATGTTGAATCATGGAAACAAGGTCCAGCCTTTCTACAGGAAACTACAGGTCTAGAGGTTGTGGCTCCAAACTATGCAAAGCTAGCAAGCGTGAGGCAATAAGACCGCCACAAATTCCGCCCTTCTCACGGTTATGCGAGAGACAGTAAGTGATTAAATCACCAAAGTTATAATACCTATCACATTTCAAAGCAGCCGAAAGGAAAGCTAGATCATAGACTGTCAGCTTGTTGGCAGTTTTCCTAGCTAGCACACATTTAGAAATAAAATAGGCAAAGTATCGAATGCTAGGGAGTTGGATTTCTCGAATTTTACCACTTTCCCCTGTGAAGCTTCTACCTTGGAAAATAACCTCATATAATTCGAGAAGGGGTTTAGCCTGCCCTCTTATCTTCTCACCTGAACCCCACTCTGGTACCTTGATGGCTGCACAAAAATCACTGAAAGGCAAGTTTACAACTTTATTATAAATTTTATATTGGACCATAGGGTTAGTTGAACACCAATTGAAGCGAAAATCATGCACCACAACCATGGTTAGTTTGATGTGTTGGGTAGGTTCATCCTCAAGGAAATTATCCAACCCTGCATTATGCAGTGTAAAAATCATGCAGAATTCCCGTAATACGCATGAATTCCTGGCACGGGTAGATTGACGGGAACAGTCTTTCTTCTCGGTGCACAGGCATGACTTCATGTAACTCCAACTCATTCTGGTTTAGTTGATGTACATTACGCTCCATCTCTGAAATTTTTCAACAATCATCACAAAAATTGATTTCAAGCTCTATAAGGTGGAAACTACTATAGAGACTTAGGGCGTGTTCGACAATCGCCCAGCTTCGTCAAATCCTTCGATCCAGCTTCCAATCGCTACTTCTGCGTCCTGAACGGAGCAATGATCGTTCAGCGCTGCTCCGCCATTTTGTTGGGCCAATGGCACATTCGGCCTTGTAATTTTAGCCCGTTCGAGTCTGTTAACGTAGCTGCTCACTTTGCCCAGATCGGCTCGCTGCTCCAAGAGCATAACGAGTACGCGGAATCCGGCCGGCCGGCCACTTCAACAACTCGATGAAGGGAGGACCGACGGTGCTGGAGCTCGACGGAGGGAGGCCGGCAGCACGGACAGATGTGTGCGGGCGCAGATGGCCGGAGGACAAGAGCTAGCAGCAGCGGAGGATGCCGCAGAGAAATCCGACGGCCATAGTAGAGGTGCTCACGGAGGCGGTCACGCGCGCCGGTCTGCCTCGGTCGAGCTCGGGCACAGGTCACGGGACGGGAGGAGTGGCGAGATTGGATCCGGGGCAGGAGACTCGCTCGGGAGGAGAAGAATAGAGAGGTCGAACAATCTTTTCTTTGACTTGGCGGCGGCATATGCCCATAATTTATCGTTGCTCCGTCCTTGACAGATCCGCGGATCTCCGAATAAGGTGCTCCAAAATTTACACATGCAAATGGGCCAGCTTCGCGGACCTGGCTCCGTGGAACTGGTGTGTTCGACACTGCTCCGAGCTAGAGCGACGGGAAGCTGGAAGTTGGGCTGTTGCCGAACACGCCCTTATAGGAGATCCAACATGCATCAAAACTAAATTATTTCTACTCAAATCAAGCATACCAACTCACATAAGATGTCACCTACAGTACCAAAATACTCAAGAAATACTCCACTAAATAAAATTCTACTTGGAACATCGAAGGAGTCACATACCAAAGAGCAAATGCACCAATTTTCAGCACAAATGAAGGGATGATCAAAGAGATCGAAAAATCCCAAGGAAGAACAGCAAGAACACGGGTTCTAGGAAATATTTTCAGTTTAGGGGGTGAGAGAGAAGACTTTGGCAGTGGAAAGAGTAAGTGGAGGGCCAGGGGCCCCACACCATGTGCTGGCGCCACCAGGGCAGGCCGCACCACCCTATGGTGTGCCTGACTGGTGGGTCCCCCTGGGTTCTCCCAGGTGGCTTTCTGCCTCATTTTGAACGCAAAAAATTATTATAATTTTTGTGGAATTTTACGAGAAACTTTATTTTCGAGGTTTTTTTTTCAGAATTTAATAATTAATTAAAAACCTGGAAAACAATTATGAAAAGGTGGAAAACAAAACCAAGACCAGAACTACAGAGGTTTCAAAACATTCTAAAGTGTAAATAACCAGTGAAAACAAAGGTGTAGTGGTGAAAACAAAATTTTGGTTGGTGAAAACAAACATAACAAGGTGAAAACAAGAGAAATCATCGTGAAAACTAAAGTATGGATGGTGGAAACATGATTGTACTAAAGTAGCAAGGTGATAACCGAAGTAAACATGATGAAAACATAATGGGGAAGGTGAAAACATAGTGAAAACATTGTCCTCTTCATTCAAAATCATTTTGTTAACAAGGGTGATCAAGTTTTGTTACCAGAATAATTTTTATATGAAGCAAAACTTTGTTCAACACTAAATAATTATGTTACCTCAACCTTGATAGACATAGTACCAATCATAATAATTTCATATTATTTTGGTGGTACTGGAATAGGACAATAAAATTCTCCAATCTTGATGGTCTCAATATTTTCAATTGAATTTAGACCATATCTTCTATCAACCTTCTTGGGAAAATAAACAATATGCTCTTTATCATTAACATTAAAAGTTACTTTTCCTTGGTTGCAATCAATAACAGCCCCTGCAGTATTAAGAAAAGGTATCCCAAGAATAATAGACATATTATCATCTTCAGACATTTCCAACAAAGCAAAGTCAGTTAATATCAAACAATTAGTAGCAATTTGAACAAGAACATTCTCATATATACCAACAAGAATAACAGTAGATTTATCAGCCATTTGCAAGGATATATCAGTATGTATCAATTTTCCAATAGAGAGTCTCTTATAAAGTGAAAAAGGCATAACACTAACTCCAGCTCCCAGATCACATAAAGCAGTTCTAACATAATTGTTTTTAATAGAACAAGGAATAGTTGGAATACCAGGGTCTCCAATCTTCTTTGGAACCTTACGATTAAGAGTAATTAGCAAGCATAGTAGAAATTTCCTCATTAGGAATTTTCCTTTTGTTTGAGAAAATATCTTTCATATATTTAGAATAAGGAGGCAACTTAATAGCATCAGTCAAAAGAATTTGCAAGAAAAAATGTTTCATCCACTCACAAAATTTGTTATAATATTCTTCTTCCTTAGATTTGTGGTTCTTAGTAGGAAAAGGCATTGCTTTTTGTACCCAATTCTCTCTTTATTTACCATGTTTATTGGCAATGAAATCCTCCTTAGTATACTTCATAGTTTTAATATTATTTTCAGGTTCACCTGCAATTTCTTTCTTATCAGAAGCGTCACTTTTATCATTACCGCTTTCAGTTTCAGCATCAGAAATAGATATACTATTAGAATCATTAGCAGGTTCAGGAGATTCGACAATTTTTTTATATCTCTTCTTCTTTTTCTTAGAAGGAGAACTATTATTTCTAGGTTGTTGAGAATCTTGTTCAATCCTTTTAGGATGTCCTTCAGGATACAAGAGGTCCTGAGTAGAAACACCACTTCTAGTAATTATTTCACAAACATGTTTATCTCTAGAAGCATTAGCTAGCATATCTTTTTGCACTTCAGTAATTTGAGAAATTTGAGTTTGAACCATTTGAAAATGTTTAACAAGCATTTTAACATCATTAGAGGTTCTCTCAATAATACCATGCAAATTATCATAGCTCTAGAGTTTTCCATAAGATGATTTTGCACTCTCATATTAAAATTATCTTGTTTAACAACATAATTATCAAATTCATCTAAGTATTGATGAGGTGGTTTAAAGTAGGTAATATCTCTATTATGAAAGTATTGGAGAGAGTGTACCCCAACAGTTGATGGATGAGGAATAGGCTTACCTAAATCTTCTATAGGAGGTAAATTCTTCACATCTTCAGATTTAATACCCCTCTCTTTAAGAGATTTCTTGGCTTCCTTCATCACTTCATCATTTAATACAATCCTCCCTCTCTTCTTGGGTGTTGGTATTGGTGTTGGCTCCGGTATAGGTGTAGGTTCAGGTATATTCCAATCATCATTATTTTTGGCTATTTTAGCCATTAATTCCTCAACTTCTTTTGGAGTTCTTTTCCTGAAAACACAACCAGCACAACTATCCAGGTATGTCCTAAATTCATTAGTTAGTCCATTATAAAATATATCTAGGAGCTCATTTTTAGGTAGTGGATAACCAGGGCAAGATCTTATTGAAGCACAAAATCTTGTCCAAGATTCAGGTAATTTTTGTCCTTTAATTTGCTCAAAGATAAAGATTTCTTGCACAACAGCATGTTGAGCACTAGCAAAGAAATATTTTGAAAGCAAGCATTAAACAAATCCATAGGACAAGTAATAGATCCAAGTGGCAGATTGTTAAACCAAGTTTTAGCTTCATCTTTTAATGAAAAAGGAAAAATCTTGGTAATAAAATAAGTACGCGTCTTAGTATCATCAGAAAATAAACTACTCATAGATGAAAGCTCATTTATGTGTTCCATAGAACTTTTACTTTCAAGTCCACAAAAAGGTTCCTTATTCACAATAGATATATAAGATAAATCTAGAGAGAAATCATAATCCTTGTCCATAATGTGTATGGGAGATGTGGCAAACTTAGCATCAAGAGAAGATTTATATTTCACAGCATGTCTTGCAAGAAGACTCTTAAGAGAACTTGCACCAGTAGTAGCACGAGCTTCTTCAAAAATCATCATTAAGTTCAATATAGGTTTCATCAAGATCATGAATATACTCAGTTGAATTAAAATGTGTACCAATAATTTCAACAGAAATTTCAGCATTTTAATTTGTTTGGATTTAGCAATAGTAGCATCTAGGAAAGGACCTAGAGAACCAGTATCATTAAGCACCATAGAAGCATCATCAAAAGTATCAGAAGCATTTTCAGACTCAGTAGAAGTAACAATATGTGTAGTATGTGGTGGAGTAAGAAGCTTACTCATAACAGACGGTGAATCAAGAGCAACAGAGGTGTTCAAAGTTGTACCTCTCCTTGTAGTGGATGGTAATATGGGAACTTTTCCATCACGAGTCTTTCCCATGATGAAAGACTTGCAACGAACAATATCACGATCAAGTGAGCAAACAAATAAAGCTATGGTCCCCGGCAACGGCGCCAGAAAATAGTCTTGATGACCCACAAATATAGGGGATCGCAACAGTCTTTGAGGGAAGTAAAACCCAAATTTATTTATTCGACACAAGGGGAGACAAAGAATATTTACATGCCTTAACAATTGATTTGTCAATTCAGCTGCACCTGAAAGTAGACTTGCTCGCAACAATTTATCAGTGGTAACAGTTTCATAGCAGTAGTAGAAATAAAAACAACATCAGTAGTAAAATAGTAAAAACAGTAGAAATCGCGGAAAACAGCAGGATGGGAGTACCGTAGGCATAGAGGGAATGGATGAATGGGCGTTGCATGGATAACAAGGGTCATTTAATAATAATAACATGGGCATTGCAGATAATAATAATAAAATATTAAACATGTAGGCAAACCATAGCCATGTGTTCCAATATAGTCGTACATGCTCGCAATGAGAAACTTGCAAAACATATTTTGTCCTACCAGCCCGTGGCAGCGGGGCCTCTAGCGAAACTACTGGTAATTAAGGTGCTCCTTTTAATAAAGCATCGGAGCAATGCATTAACACTCCGTGAACACATGTGATCCTCGCACCACAACCATCCCCTCCAGTTGTCCCAATTTCTATCACTTTGGGGCCTCGGGTTCCGGACAACAATGTGTGTAAACAACTTGCAGGTATGATCAAGAAACATAATTATACTCATGAAACAATAACATGTGCGGATCTGAAATCATGGCACTCGGGCTCTAGTGACAAGCATCAAGCATAACAAGTTGCAACAACGGTAGAAAACACTAACAATGGATACTAGGCACTATGCCCTAACAATCTAGCATTATTACATGGTCAATCTCATCCAATCCCTTCCATCCCTCTCAGCCTACAGCGGGGTTTACTCACTCGTGGACGGGGGAAACATGGATGGTTGATGGATAAGGAGTGGTGGTGTCGATGGTGATGATCTACTTCGAATCCCCATCCCGACAGGGTGCCAGAACTAGAACTTCTGATCCCCGAATTGAGTTTCGGGGTGGCGGCGGCGCTATGTTGTGTTTCTGGGGAATACGACGACCCCCCTCGCGTTTTAGGGTTGAAGGCAATATGTAGTCAAAAGGGGAGTCCGAGGGGGTGCCTGGGTGGCCCACACCACCTTGCGGCACGGCCAAGGGGGGGGGGGCGTCAGGGGGTGGTGTGGCCCCTCACCTTGTCTCCTTCTGGCTCCCGGGGTCTTTTGGTGTTTTAGGGCCAATGGGGTCTTTTCTGGTCAATTTCCCGAAAGTTATTTTTTCTGCACAAAAACGAGAAACCAAGGTATTTCTGTTGAAACACAACAGAGCACCGCCTTGTTTTAGTGGAAAACTGCACATATTATCCTTTTAAAAGTATAAAAGGATAAACTTTGGCAAATTGAAGTACTATAGCAATTTATTTGGCATGTAATTGATATGACATAAATTTTTCATGATAGAATTTTTAATCATACACCTTTACACTCTTAATGTGTCTGTCATGTTCACGGTGTCTATATCTTAATTGTTTTTTAAAATATCTCTACACTGCTATGTTGTGTGGACAGTGCATTTACTGTTCACACTCCAAATGTGTCTTGTAATGATCACGATATCTATATCTGAGTTGTTCGAAAGATTTTTCTAATCTGCTCTGTTGGGCATCACTGCATTTTCTCTTCAGGTTTAACCCTTATTTGCATGTAAAGAATAAAAATCCTTGTCTGCATCATTGGCATTTTTGTTACCAGATGATATGTTTCCTTACTTAAATAAAGCCCACGAATGAAATCAAATATCGAGGAACCCGTTATTCCTTGGTTTGGGCAAAATGATTCTGCTAGTGGTTATATTTTGATCGATTTAGATTGGACAGTGTTATTTTCTGTTAATTTGATGTCTCCATAATAACGGAAGGATTGCGCTTCGAATGTCAACTCACATGTATTTCTAGATCACCTTCACTCTTTGTTTCCTATGCTTGATGGTATTTTTTACCAATTAAATATCAGTCTAATGCAAATATTCTTTGAAATATCAAGCTTTCTGAACAAATTCTCTGCCCTTGATGTTCCGGGGGACAATGAGTCTCTTGAGGTGCTCACTACCCAGAGTGATGAGGCTCCACCACCCGAGCCAAAGACAAAAGGTGTGTGATGCACCATCTATTTCTTACTCCTTTTCTTATTCTATCATCTTGTTTGTTGACATCTATAGCAACTTAGCGTGTTCACGTTTTGTCAATTGTATCCAAACATGTCCTCAATGTGGCACTTGTTGTTTCTCCATGTAAGTTACCTAGTTGCTCGCTCACTTGGTTTTTGTTTTGTCTAAAATGCTCACCTTTTAAATATCAATTAATTAAAGATGTTACTATTGCAATTGTTGTTAGGCCTTATATTGGGTTAAGATGAAACTTAACCCAATATATTTATATCAAACTCTTATACTTCAATATAACGTATTTATATTATATTATCGTATAAGTATATATCATCAATATATAGTTGGCACATTTAACTCAACATCAACTTTTGGTAATATTACATGTATCTTTCTTGTACAAAAAAATGTACATTCAGAATTCATTAACTTGTGTTGAATCTAAATAATTTTGAAACCAAAACTATATTATCTTTTGTTTTATAGACATAGGCTAAAATTATAAAACAAATTGTGCACCTCCTAATTTTTGCACTTGAATTAAGACTTAACTATATATATAACATTTTGGGATACATATCTACTAAGTCTATTAAAAAAGAATCTTCATGGTGGTTTCAAGTGTATCGTTACATCAGAAACTTTATAAAAGCTTCTAGAGGATAAATTGAACCGCAAGTTTGTCCATGTTATTGTGGCCAAGTGTGTCTTACAAGTAACATTTTGTTCAATAATAATCCCACGACACATGATTATATGTACTTTCTATCGTATTATAACCATTTAAACTAACCACCAACGATCATACAAAATACCATGGATTCTATAAATTTCGCATTCATACGATTTGATTTGTTACCCTCGTTGAAATGGGTTTGATATTATCTAGGGTACACAACTTCTCCTATAATTTTCTCACATATAAATTGAAACATAATGTTAAAACAGGATACTTGGTTTTCATACTTTACATTCACTCTAATTAAAATTTGCAATGATAACTAAGTTGTGTTTTTTATGAGTAATCTATGTTGGTTTCTTCCTAAGATATACACGATCTATGGAGAAGACTACCTCCTAACTAACAAACAAATGTATCTTTAGAGATCGGTACTTTCTTGTATATAATAGATAAATGTAGAACGATTCATGAGAATACTTCACTATTTGGAGTCGAAGTACCGTTGAGGCCCGTGGAGCATGCCATGTTAACCTGAACTTTATGCATGCTCTAGTCCCATTAGGTGGCCTTGTAGGTGTCACAAATAGTTGGGAATGGGCGTCAGCCACCACGGTAGCTCCAGGGGCCAATTATTCTGTCGCACAGCCGCATGTTAGTCTGCTGCATCAATTTGTGCTACATCTTCCTTTGGCTAGTCATCACCGTCGGCGATATTTTCATGTTCATCCTCTTCATAGTGTACCACTTGAAAAATATTGATGGTATTGAGTGGTTTGAGCGTTGATCTCACTCCGCTTTGGGCTTGGCCTGGCTAGATTTTTTCTTTCCTTTCTTTTTTCCTTGGATTAAAGTGTACTACATATACAGGTGTATTAATTTGGTTGGGGCCCTACAATTCGGGGGCCCAGGGCAGCCGCCCCTCTGCCCCACCCCCTGATTCTGCAACCTTGCAACAGTTAAGAACTGAGCTATGTTAATTTTCTTTGAGGCCTTGTCAGTCTTTCACGTTTGGTTGGTTTTACAACATCATGACCCCAGCGTTTCACGTCTGGCATCGTTGTGTTACAGAATAGTCACATGCATGAATGGCTAAGTCGAATTTCTATAACAGGGAATGATCAATGATTTTCACGAATCTTTTTTTAAACTATTGCCTGCTAGGGTCAGCTTACTTACATGAAGGAAACAAATCAATTATTTCACTAGCACGGCAGAAGTAACACGCAAACAGGATTTTTCAACAATAAAAACGAAAACAAACATTCATAAAAACCTTAGTCTGCATACTGGTCATTACAACGTTTGGTTTACCTTGCAACGCAGGCAAGGGCATTTATTTAATCCAATATCAATGTTGCCCTAAAAGCAAACAAAGGGGGTTGCACTAACAGGTTATCTTAGGCGGGAAGTAAATTTCCACGGCTGAGCACATCCCCTCATAGATTTTGTTCCTAACTGAATTCTTCTGCTTCCATGACCCTGGGTATCTCGATGGCTTTCGAACCATGTGATAGCAGTCCTCGCACACCGGCTTGTTATACAAATACATGCTCTCGAGATTCACAGCTACTTCCATGACATTTCTGATAAAATCAATGAACTTTCCTTCTGTTTGAAACCCAATGATCGTGAGCACAGCCAGGTTGTGGTGTGTGAAATCAGATGCAGATGCATCCCATTCTAATCCCTTGTCCTTCTTCTCCTTGCTAAACGCAAGTTCATTCCTCTGCCTCTCATCCTGGATAATTTCACATAAATGATCCCAAACCTGCACTCAATAGTACACAAAATACATTATGAGATTGTAAGAAACAATTTATTTTTGATTAATCATTTCAATTTTGTCCAGAAAGGTTAAACTCCGAAATGGATTGTGCACTTGAACATAACACAAGCCTATCAGCCTAATATATGATGTAAGCAGAAGAGGTTTTGAGATTAGGTACAAAGCCTTTACCCTGATGGATAGCTCCTTAAGGTAAGGTGCGCCTTGTAGAATGAACATTATCCAAGTCAGATCACAATCTTCAGAAATATTAATCAAATCAACAATCTGTAGTTTGCTGAACACCTGCCGTAATTCAATTGGACCTTCAGGTACAATCCAAATCTGCAAAAGATAAAGAGTTTTTTTTAAAAAAATATTAGAACAGCACATTGATACAACAAGGAAAAGTTTCATACATAATCAAACACAATGTCACCTAACTAACCTTTTCGCAATTAAAGTTCAAATGCAGATTGTTTATGGTGGCTTGGCCAAAAAAATCACTCAACTTGAGCATCTTATGCCAAGAGAGACCAATGTTAGAAATGTTTACACTCTGGAGCAGTGGGACATGACCAAAAGATAACGGATCATGCTGAGAGACCCAACCAGAAAATGCCAGAAGTGTAAGCTTTGGTAGCAACTTCAGATCAACCATCTCAAAACGGCAGCCAAAAATTTCAAGTTCACTGAGCTGCGGGTGTTCCAATTCAAGGAAAGACAGCATGCCCATGTCACAGTTCTCCAAGGTGAGGAACTCCAATCGGCTACATATACCGAAAATTTCGGGGAACTCTGAGTCGGCTAGCCTCACGCTCTGTAACTTGAGGCTTGTGAGGCCACTGAATGCGCTTGGACAAGTATTAACAAGCAACACGAGCTGCCTCCCATAGTTGAGCAGATCTTCATCGGTACATAGCCTACGGTCCTTCCTTGTCATTATTGCGAACTCAGCAGAAGCAACATTTTGTGTTGCCATGGTATTGGCAACTGTCAGGCCGATGAAAATGGAGTCATCTCCCAAGTAGAATTTGATGCGCAGGAGTTGAATTGTGTAAAGATTTGTACTCCTACTTCCAAGTAAGCTCCTGGTTGCTTCAATCATGGCGGAATCGAGACGAACAGCATCATAGTAGGGCAACTTTGCTTTTGGCTTATGCAAACTCTCAAAGAAATCAACTGTTATATCAAGTTTGGAGAGCATAGCAGGGATCTGCTTCCACCGTCTGGATAATATGCTGGTTCGTGCAGCATCGATAATATCAAGTCGTTCGACAATGGTGAGCAGAATATCATCCGGCAACATGCTCAGCAGGTCATCTCCTCTCTGCATGTGGCATGGAAATAAATGAGAGTTCATCTCTTATTAGAGACGAGTAATTGATATTTTCCACAAACAAAGATAATAATAAGACTCCTAATAGTTTATAATTTACAACCGAAAGATGAAATTTCAATTGCTTCCAGAAACAAAGATATAATTTTATAATTTTCACAGACAAACATGTAATTTTGATATGTTTACACCAAATAAAAACATATATACTACAATCTAGCTGAAGGAAAAAGTATAGAGAGGACAAGGAACTCACCCATACTAGTATCAGTCGGGTGGCTTTGCGGTATGACTTCCCCATGGATCTGGTAGGCCGTCGCAGGAGATGTTTCTTCTCTCCTAAGTTGCTAGTCTCCTACGAATTATGACGACTGTCGGGGAGATCCCCTGGGCGGTTTGGGTTCCGCCTACGGTGGCAACTAGGAGATTGAAGTGGAGAAGGATTCGAGCTCCTTCTGCAATCTAAACAGAAAGGGGGTCGAATTCGGACTGCAGCTCGTTTAAAACGAGCTGCTTTGATTGCGGACTGAGGGCTCCGGAAAGAGCTGCTTGATTGCGGACTGCCGCTCGAAAATGAGCTGCTCGATTGCGGATTGCAGCTCAAAAAGGAGCTGCTTCGATTCTAATTGCAGGTCAAAAAGGAGCTGCTTGAGTCTATTTGGGCGGGTTTACTGGAACACGGCTCGATCCTCAAACGAGCTCGATCCGGTGGCGACGGATTGACGAGGGAGGAGCTCGGCACACGGCTGGCAGCGGAGCAACCGGCGCATATCCGATCTAGGAGCTCTCTCTTCCTTTCCCCTCCCTAACCCTAGGTGGTCGGCCTGTGGTGGAGGAATTCTGGGCCAAGGCCCAACGCGCGTTTGCTGTTTCCTCAAAATAATGGTGCAGAGATGGTCAAACCCTATTTCACGGCCCCTTGGCAAATGCTAAACACCACCCATTGGCGATGTTTTTTCTGGTGCGCCGCCTGAAGAAGGCCGGTTCGTCCGGGAGCGAATCTCGGATTTTCTTTGCTGTGTTTGTTTTTTTAGTTTTTTTTTAAATTTTTTTGTTTCCTTTTCTGTTTTTGTTTTTTGTTCCTTTTCTTTTTATTTTTTTTTCAAATTTATTTTTTCTAAAAATTAATTTTGTTAAATACTTTTTATTGGGCCGCTTTAAAAGCGGCCCATCAAGCGTTTGCTTCAGACGACGTCTCGTGAAGTGCCGCCAACAAGCTGTAATCAAGAGCACCTTAGCCCCTTTGGTTAGCGCGACGACCCGCCTAATGCAACTGGGCCGACCTACCAAAGTACGAAAGAGGGGTGATGGACCTCAACAAACACACATGATGACATGGCAAGTTGTTGCGTCACCGGTGGAGGCCAGGAAGATACTTAGGTGGTGCAAGTGCGATGGTGTCCTACGACCAAGGGTTAGGGTTTACGGTCTAGGGTACATTGTCAAAGACAGAAAACGAGGCACGGGCAGTGGACCAGTCGAGGTAGTGACTCGACGGGCTGGCGGAAGCCGGCGACATGACAGTGGCACCGAAGAGAAGGAGATAATGGCCGAGCTGTTGGGCCCGGCCCACAAGCATCTCTATATGGGCAGCTGAACGCGTCAAACAGGAGGTCCTCGTAGCAGCTGTCGTTGCTCGTTCCGATGGTGCCGAGTTGTTGTATCTGGAGACAGACATCATGTCTCGAGAACAGAACTCTCGATGATCGACATATGCTTGGTACTTGGGCAACAGGGTGAGCATGATTACCTTAAATGCACGGTGTCCCAAGTTCCAACAGTGCTCCATGTCCGGAATAGCACAATCATGGAGTCATATAGGTGCACCCAGGTCCAACTCACTACCGGAATCTGCTCATAGGCCGATGGCCGTGAGTCGTCGGCATATGCCCAAATCCCGTCGGCACAGGTTGTGCCGACGGCTGCCGTCAGCCTATGTACGCGTAGGCATAGGTGAAAGTGCAAACGCGCTTAAATCATCTTGTTTTGGTGTTTGTTAACAACACATGTACTACTAAAAGGTGTTGATGTATTTCAGGGGTTATTCCAACTTGTTTACTATGGTGGTGCATTGGTACAAAAAGGAGCAAACCGTCCAAGTCTCTGTTTGCTGGAGTTTTCTCCAGGCCGGAGTCTCCGGTCCTACCATACCGGAGTCTCCGGTGTGGAGATTTCTCCCAGGTTTTCCCTCTGGGACAGATGGTGTCGCGTACTGTACCCACACCGGAGAGTGTCCGGAGACTGTCCGGAGTCTCCGATGTGGAGCCTTGTTCTCTCAGATTCGCTAAGGAATTGTTGGTGTCGCATACTGTACCCACACCGGAGACTTACCGGATACTTACCGGAGTCTCCGGTGTGAGTAAAGTTTTTCTACATCGCAAGAACACAGACATTCTCTGTGCCCTCCCGAAGCGCCAAGACCGGAGTCTCCGGTCCACCTGACCGGAGTCTCCGGACTGAATATTTCCTGAAGAAAGTCAAAGGTGCCAAGGTGGTGTCCAGTACTGTATCCAGTCCGGAGGGACACCAGAGATTGTCCGGAGTCTCCGGCCCAGACCGGAGTCTCCGGCCTTTACACCGGAGTCTCCGGTGTGATTTCGCCAGATCTGCTCCAACGGCTCTTAGTCTTTATGAGGGGTATAAATACCCCCTCCCCTCCACCTACCTCCAGCTAGCTCGACCAGAATTAAAGACACCATTGTTGGAGCTCACCCACCTTGCTAGATATCCCAATCCAACCACCCAAAAGCCTAGATCTTTGGAGGATTGAAGGAGAAGGCCCCAATCTACGTCTTCACCAACCGGATTTCATTTCCCCTCTCTTTTGCTTGAGGGATCTTTGCCTAGGGTTTCCTCTTGTGGAGAACCTAGGCTTCTTGCTACTCTTGGTGATTTGTGAGTGTTGGGAGCCCCCAATTAAGTTGTGGGTGTGTGCCCCAAACTTGTTTGTAAAGGATTCGATCCCCGCCTCAAAGGGGTTCAATAGTGGAAGGTGAACTAGGCCTTTGTGGCGGAGTTCATCGGAGAATAGGGTGAGGCCTTTGTGGCGTTGAGTAGGCCTTCGTGGCGAGCTTACACCCCTCCAACGAGACGTACTCCCTTAACAAGGAGGAACTCGGGAATACATCGTGTCTCCGTGTGCTTCCACCGGTTATCTCGTTCCCCTCTCTTTACTTACTAGTACTTGTTGCATTTATTGTTGTACTAGTTGTATTAAGTGTTGTACTAGTTGCATTAATTGCTTGCCTTGTCATATAGGTAAATTCACCACTAGTTGCACATTCTAGAGAATTTACCTTCTTGTCAAGCCTAAACCTTAAGAAAAATTAAAATTGGTCGTAACACCTATTCACCCCCCTCTAGGTGCCCATACTTTACTTTCAATTGGTATCAGAGCCTCGGCTCTTCTATCGGGCTTAACCGCCTAAGAGTTTAAGTATGGGAGATGATTTGGTTGACGCTCCGTCCGATGGCAATGTGACCATGGATGATCTCAATGCATTGCGAGATTCATTGACCTCATCCATAGACACAAAATTTGATGAGTTGCGTCAACTCATGACACAACTCCTCAAAGCCAAAGGACAGGAGGTGGTCGACTCATCCCTTCCGGAAGAACCAGAGGGCGTCAAGAAAGGGGTAGATGGTGAACTACCTAAAAATGCTTCCGCCGAACAATCCACTAAGTCTAGTACGGAAGATAGTGGAGGATTTCATGCCGTTCCCGGAGGTTATTCTCCCGATCCTCCCGTCCCCCATCCTCATATAATCCCTAGGGGAGATCCACCTAAAATTGATGCATATTCTTTTCGTGAATGGCAATACTATATGGAGACTCACATGAATTCTTCTTGTATAGATCTTTGGAGGGTCACTCGTGACGGATACAAACCATTTGACCCCAAGAATCTCACAAGAAGAGAGGCCGTAGATTGCCAACTAAACTACACTGCTTTGTCCATCCTTCAACAAACCGTGGGTCCAAACGACATGCCACATCTTCAACATTTCTCCACCGCAAAAGAAACATGGGATGCACTAGTCATCATGTTTGTTGGAAATGAGAGCATGCAAAGAAATATCTATGACACCTTGACCAATGAGGCTGAAGGATTCTTCATGCGTGATGGAGAAGATCATGTTGACATGTATCGAAGACTCAAAACTCTTGCCACCGCCTTCTCTAGTGCGGGTGCAAAGTATATTGATGATGCTTGGATCAAGAGGAAGTACATGATTGCCGTGATGCTTTTTGAGGGCACGGACTTGAAGAGCATTCAAGGAAGACATGATTTATCCATCATGACCTCAACTCAAGTGATGCAAGAATTGTGCTCCTACAAAGTGCAAACCAAGAATGCTCTTGACAACCGTGCTAGGGCCATTGGAATGCACCAAGGAGTATCCGTTGCTTTGAAGGCCAAGGCTTTGTCAAGAGAGGTTGAGAATGAAGAAGATGGTGAAGAGGCATTGCCTCCACTAGAGGAACAAGACTATGATCCTGTTCTTAAGGATCTCATTGCTCTTACCGTGCAAAAGTTTTGGAACAATCCCCCCAAAGGCAAGAAATTTGTTGAGGAGAAGACCAAGTCTCATTATGGAAATGATGGGGCTCAAAAAGTTAGATCTTGCTTCAATTGCCAAGACAAGCATCACTTCATTGCGGAGTGCCCCTACGAGAATAGAGAACACCATAGTGGCAAGCTCATTCGCAAGGACAAGTCCAAGGTTGAATACAAGAAACCTCATTTCAAGAAGAAACCATTCAACAAGAAATCCCCCACCAAGTTTGTGCTCTTGACTCAACAGGAGTATGATTCCGGGAGTGATGAAGAAGAAGAAACAACAAGTGAAGTGGCCGCTCTAGCTATTGCTTCCACTCCATCTTCGTCATCCCTCTTTGAATCCCCCAATGAAAATCTTCCTCAACGCAATGCCAAGTGCTTAATAGCTAAGGCCACGAAGGTATCATCTTCTCCTAACTCTAAGACCCATAGTGAACTAGAACATATTGCTAGTCTTAGAGAAGAAGAGGAAAGGGCCTCCTTGGACCGTTTTATGTCTAACATGCAAGGGGAGACCAAGAAGTACTTTGAGCATCTCATGAGGCAATTGGGAGAGGCCCAAGAGGCCCTTGAGAAGAAATGTGAGGTTGAGAGAAGGGATGCGGATGAAATTGCTTCCCTCTCAATGTCTCTTGAAGAAGAGCATGATGGTAGAATTTCTCTAGAGGATGAACTTGAATCTATTGAATCAACCCATAATGAACTTGTCTCTAAAATCATTAAGGAACGTGATCTTGCTATTGCTAAATATAAAAAGGCTAAAAAGGATAAAGTCGAGTTTGGGGTTGGTCATGGTAAACTAACCGAGGAGTTTGAAAAGCTAACCAATGCTCACAAAGCTTTGGAAAGCCAACACTCATCCCTCAAAGAGTTGCATTAACAACTTCAAACTCAACTTACTCAATCTAACTATCCTAGCACCTCTACTTCTTCTTGCGATCATGCAAATATTATTGAGGAAAATGCTAGGTTGAAGGATGAGCTAGCAAGGCTCAAGGGCAAAAGCCCTCAAATTGAGAAGGTTGTGTTAGCCACCCCACAAGTGGTTGCCCCTAGCTCTAATGCGGTCATTGCTAGACCACAATTGAGTGCTCCAAGGCAACACGTGGGTAAGCAAGGCCTTGGCTATATAGCCAAGAAGAATAACAACAAGAAGAAGAACCAAAATGGTGCTTCGGGTAGCATTGTCATTAGGGAATGTTGCCTCGAGTAAACAATGTTGCCTCGAGTAGTCATGTCATGAGGGACACCACTACTCGTAGCACCTCCGCGGGAACTAACAATCCACACCATTTCTTATATGTTGATTATTATGGTGTTGTGCAAGCTAAATATGTTGGTCCCATTGAGGGTTTCATTGACTACACTATTTGGGTTCCAAAGACCCTTGTTGCTAACATGAAGGGACCCAACTCGGGTCCTAACTCTAGTCAATGATCTCTTGCAGGACTATGCTTCCGGTGGCACTAAATGGATTCTTGATAGTGGATGCACTAATCATATGACCGGAAGCAAAGAACTAGTGACGGAGTTGCGGCCAAATGACATCCAAGCAACCGTCACTTATGGGGACTCATCCAAGTCTAAGGTATCCGGGTTTGGCAAGGTTGTGGTGGCTCCCAATATAACTATCGTGAACGTCATGCTTGTCGAATCCCTTGGTTACAATTTACTTTCCGTCCGCTCTCTTGGAAAGATGGGTTTTTCCGTCTTTTTCGATGGTGATATTGTGGTCCTTTTGAGGAGCAAGACTCTTGACGTCGCTCACGTGGGACATGTTGAAAATGAGTTGTACGTGGTGGACTTTTCGAAGTCAACCAACTCTCAAGCAATGTGTCTCTTCGGGAAGGCGGAGGTGGGATGGTTGTGGCATCGCCGCTTGTCCCATGTCAACATGAGAACTTTGCAAAGTTTTCACAAAGGTGGCCTTATTGTCGGACTAAAAGAAAATGTTTCCTTTTCAAAGGATCGTGTGTGTAGGTCGTGTGTTGAAGGAAAGATGCATGATAAGGTGCACAAGGCCAAGACTATTATTTCATCAAAGAGGATCTTGGAGCTTCTCCATGTTGATCTCTTTGGTTCCGTGCCCGAGGCAAGTCTTGGAGGCAAGAAGTATTGCTTAGTGATTGTCGATGATTATTCAAGATACACTTAGGTTTATTTCTTCAAGTGCAAGAGTGAGACTCAACAAACCATCATCGACTTCTCCAACCAAGTGCAACGGCAACACAATGTGCAAATCATGGCTATTAGGAGTGATAATGGTTCAGAGTTCAAGAACTATACATTGAATGAATTCCTTAGTGAAGAAGGCATTCGTCATCAATACTACGCCACTTACACTCCTCAACAAAATGGTGTTGCTGAAAGGAAGAATCACACTCTCTTGGATATGGCTAGGACCATGTTGGCGAAGTACACTTCTCCCCAGTATTTATGGGCCGAGGCCATATCCACCGTATGCTACTCCTCCAACCGCCTCTACATCCGCAAAGGCTTGGACAAGACCCCATATGAGATCCTCACCGGCAACAAGCCCAACGTCTCCTACTTCCGTGTATTTGGTTGTAAGTGCTTCTATTTGATCAAGGGTATTAGGTTGTCTAAATTTCAATCCAAAACTATTGAGGGTATATTTGTTGGTTACGGTGCCGAATCTAGGGGTGGAAACGGATCGGATGCGGATCGGATAGTGCCCTTCCCACATCCGTTTCCATATTTTCAAAACGAATGCGAATACGAATACGGATATTGTCGGATACGAATGCGGAGCGGATGTTACTCGAATACGAATGCGGACCGGATGTTTTCTAAATTCGGAACGGATACGAATATAACGAAATAATACAGTTATGTCTTATACCGAGTCAACTATTTAATGGTACAATGATAAATATGGTTTTACAATACACGATGGTTTAAAGTTCAATCACAGAAAAACACATTTACCCACTTTCATACTCTTTTAGGCTGGTTAATTATCATATCATACTAGGAATGAGAAAACTGGCTAACAGAATTTTATTCGGATACGGATATATCCATTTCCATATCCATATTTTGTTCAAAATTCAATACCACATTTGTTTTGTATTTGTGAAAACGAATACGGATATTTACCATTTCCATTTCTATGTTTTTCGGATTCGGATATTTACCACTTTCATTTTCAATTTCTTGAATACGAATGTCGAATAATTCGGATTATCCGTTACCAATTCCCACCCCTAGCCGAATCCCACACTTATAGAGTCTATGACAAGAATTCACGGATTGTCATAGAATCTTGTAGTGTGGCTTTCGAGGAAAATGATGGCTCCCAAGTGGCGCAATTTCATGTTTCTAATGTAGATGTTGAAATACCTCAAGAAGCCATAGGAAGGATGGGTGTGGGATTTTTCCGCCCCATCGAGGGACACCTTATGGCGACTCGAGAAGGACAATGATCTACACAAGTGGAGCCCTCCTCTACACTAGAAGAACAAGCCAAGGAGCCAACTATTACACCTAACCAAGAACATGTTCAAGACCCTCCTCTCATTGACCAAGTGACTCCGCAAGTCGTACCCACTCCTCTTATTAATGCGAGTCAATGTCAAGGCCAAGATCAACCTTCTTCTTCATCCTCTCCTCAAAATGAAGCAAGTATTGAAGATACTATTGTTGATGATGTTGATCAAGGCCAAGTTGGTCAAGATGGGGACCCCAATGATCAAGATGATCAAGTCATCCCTCCTCGCAATAATGAGGAGATCGAAGCCCGTCGTATCAAAAGGATAAGAAGAGCTTTGAAGCATATTGATGCCCAAGACGACAAGGTCTTGGAGGATGTTCAAACTAGAAGATCCACAAGAAAGCAATTGGCAAACTTTTGTGAACATCAAGCTCATATCTCTATGGTGGAACCGAAGAGAGTTTATGAAGCTCTTGAGGACTCCGATTGGGTTGAAGCAATGCATGATGAGCTCAATAACTTTGATCGCAACAAGGTTTGGAGATTGGTTGAGAAGCCCAAGGATTGCCACAATGTTATTGGCACGAAGTGGATTTTCAAGAATAAGCAAGATGAACATGGCATTGTCATAAGGAACAAGGCTCGCTTGGTTGCTCAAGGCTACACTCAAGTTTAAGGCATCAACTTTGATGAAACCTACGCACCCGTGGCTCGTCTTGAGTCCATCCGTATCCTCCTTGCTTATGCTTCTTCTCACAATTTCAAATTGCAACAAATGGATGTGAAAAGTTCTTTCTTGAATGGTCCACTAAAAGAGGAAGTATATGTGAAGCAACCTCCTGGGTTCGAAAATCTCAACTTTCCTAACCATGTCTACAAACTTGACAAAACTCTCTATGGTCTCAAACAAGCACCTCGTGCTTGGTACGAGCACCTTAGAGAGTTGTTAGATGACCGTGGTTTTGAAGTTGGGAAGATAGACCCCACTCTCTTCACCAAGAGAGTAAAAGGAGAGCTTTTCATATGCCAACTCTATTTGGACGATATTATCTTTGGCTCAACTAACCAAGCTTTCAATAATGAGTTCTCTAAGCTTATGACTGACAGGTTTGAGATGTCTATGATGGGAGAGCTTAAATTCTTCCTTGGATTTGAGATCAAGCAATTGGCCCATGGGACTTTCATTTCTCAAGCCAAGTATACCCAAGACATGATCAAGAGGTTTAACTTCCAAGATTCAAAGATCAAATCCAATCGTATGCAAGTTAAGTGCCACCTATCATGCAATCCTAAAGGGAGTAAGGATGTGGATCAAAAGCTTTATCGTTCTATGATTGGTTCTTTGCTCTATGTTTGTGCATCTAGACCCGATATCGTTTTGAGTGTAGGTGTGTGTGCAAGGTATCAAGCGGATCCTAAGGATTGCCACTTAGTGGCGGTTCATAGGATCTTTCATTATTTAGTTCATACCCCAAGATTTGGTTTGTGGTACCCAAAGGGGGCACATTTCTCTCTCAATGGATATACGGATTCCGATTGGGCGGGTGATCAAGATGATAGGAAGTCAACTTCCAGGGCTTGCCAATTTCTTGGTAGGTCCCTTGTAAGTTGGTCCTCTAAGAAGCAAAATTGCATCTCTTTCCACCGCCGAAGCCGAGTATGTTGCCGCCGCAAGTGCATGCACTCAATTGTTATGGATGAGGCAAACTCTCAAGGAATATGGTGTTCATTTGGATAAAGTTCCTCTTTTATGTGACAATGAAAGTGCCATCAATATTGCATACAATCCGGTGCAACACACAATAACGAAGCACATTGAGATTCGCCACTACTTCATCCGTGATCATGTGGCAAGAGGGGATATTGCACTATCTTATGTGCCCACCAAGGACAATCTCGCGGATATTTTCACAAAGCCACTTGATGATGCAAGATTCTTGTTCTTGAGGAATGAACTAAATGTGATTGATTCAAGGAGTTTGACTTGAAGATCTTGCACACACCCCTATAGATGAAACATGTTCGAGTTTAGATGTAGGCATGGACATAGGGGGAGTGTTATCCTAACACATTGGGTTCTCCCTCCCCCCATTATGCCCAAAGCAAAAATTCATTGTGATCTCTCTTTTTTCTAATGTTGAATTGTGAGCTTCAATGTTGAGTAATGGCAATGCCCCCAAGATATATCTTCGCGGTTGCATACCATGAACTCTTACATGGTGGCCTAGACCACCAACCTCTTCCGTCAAGAGTTGGTTCTTATTTGCGAGTTTTTGGCATTTTTGTTGAGGGATGTACTCACTATTTGATTTTCCTTGTTTTTCTCGATGTTTGGTACAAGTTCCCTCCCTGTTGTTGCTCCTATCTTTTCATGCCAAAATCTCATTTCTTTTTAGTGTTGAGCACTTCATGTCCTCTTGGGGAAGTTTTTCTGGTGAAAGACCGGAGACTCCGGTCTACCGTACCGGAGACTCCGGCCAGGCCGGAGACTCCGGTGTGCTGCACGCACTATAAAAGCTGGGGGCTGAGGTAAGTTAGGGTTTCATTCCCCACTTCCCCCACGCCCCCCCCATAGCCGTGCCGCGCTGCTGCCGCCGCCAGAAGCTCTCCCCGGCCGATTTCCACCGCCAGAAACCGGTCCCCCCGCCTCCCCTTGCCTCTCCCATCCGTGGGAGGCACTATGGCCGGCCAAGGAGACAAGGGTACAACCTCTCCCCTCGTTTTTGTTTTTTTTTAATCTAGATCTGAAAATCTTGGTAGTTTCTTTTGGGAGAAGTTGCATTTGCTGTTGGTA
Organism: Alopecurus myosuroides; assembly: GCA_028641055.1. Lineage (NCBI taxonomy): Eukaryota > Viridiplantae > Streptophyta > Magnoliopsida > Poales > Poaceae > Alopecurus > Alopecurus myosuroides. Next base: position 5,428,919 of record CM054060.1, on the reverse strand, counting down.
GCATCCCCTTGGCTAGTTTATTTTGTGTAGGAACTGCTAGATTCACCAGTAGTACATCTCTGTTTAGAACCATGCTCACTGCTGTCAACCAGTCCGGAGACTCCGGTATGCCAGACCGGAGACTCCGGTGTGGTTCTTCCAGATATGTCTCATGTTGCATCTGTGTTGTAACTGCACCTATTTTGGACATGTTTGCTCATTATGCTTTCTCTGGTGTTGTGTTCTCTGTTTTGTGTATGCTTTCAGGAACAAGAGTGAAGTCCTTAGCCAAGCGTGGTTCCCGTCCTCACTCCCGCCACTACATGATCACTGATGAAGCCACCGGTCTTTATGGTCAGAGGGGTGCCTTTGAGAGTGAGAGGCGTCAGAAAAAGAAGCACGAGAACAGGAGGAATGCTGAAGCAGCGAAGAAGGCTAGATTTGATGCTATCTCCTAAGTGGCGTCTATGAGCAAGAAGGAGTACAGGATCATGAGGGCTCGGCCTTTCTTCTCCATGGCTCGCACTGCTCTTTCTGCTCACTATTGGAGGAGGGAGTCCGAGTTGATCATGGAGGAGATATACACCCGTTTCAGGCAGCCTGTGTGTCCACAGAAAGTCCTTGACTTAGAGGCACTTGGCAGCTCTCAGTACTTTGAGGAGGCAGTCTGGATCACTAGGAAGCTGGGTCTTGAGCATCTTGTGCGCATTCAGCATAACTACAACCCTCCTATCATTCAGCAGTTCTTTGCCACTGTCACCCTTGCTGATGATGACCAGGTCACTATGAGGTGGATGTCTGGGACTGTTGAGTGTGAGTCTTCCATGACTCGTTTTGCTGAGCTTCTTGGTTACCCTTGGGGAGAAGGAAATGGTGAGCGCATGCACGTTCACGGAGTGGCTTATGACAAGAAGCGCATGGCTCCTATGTATGAGAAGCTCTCCATTTGCGGCACTGCCAAGGATCTGAGGAGGGTTTGCAACATCTGTCTTCGCCTCTTTCGCTGCAACATTGCTCCCAAGGTTGGGAATATAGATGCTATTCGTGGTGGACTCGTGAACCTCCTCTATCAGGCCTTCCAGTGTCACCTTGCTGGCCCTGATGGAGAGGGTTTTGAGATTGATGTTATGCACTTCATTAAGGAGGAGATATACTCTGCTATGATCGAGATCAAGAAGGTGCCCGTCTATGCTCCCTATGTGATGAAGCTCATACTCGATCAGCTCCCTGGCTTGGCTACAGATACTGTGCTTCCTGTTGGCTCTCTCCAGATCTTGTCCTCCCACATTCCTGATGATGACACTCCCATGGGGGAAGCTGAGGCGCCTACTCGCTCTAGGAGGAAGAATGCTGATCCTCCCTCTCGCCGCTCTAGCAGGGAGGAGACTCAGGATGAGATGAAGAAGCTCTCTTGGTTCCAGCGCAACATTTTGTGCATGACTGTGGCTGTGCACAAGGAGAACCATGCTGCATATAAGGAGAGACGCAAGCCGAAGAAGATGATCACCAAGCTGCATGACCATGCGGGTATTGGAGCTACACCTCCTATGGGTGCTTCTCCCTCTACTCCACCCACCCCTCCTACCGCCCCTATGACTATGTCCTATGAGGAGTGGAACGTTGATCAGTTTCCGTGGGGTGACTTTGAGGATGTCACCTCGGCTCCTTCTTCCTCAACACACCATGCTAGGACTCCTGAGATTGAGGAAGAACTTGTTGATGATCAGCTTGAGTATGAGGAGGAGGATGAGGACCTTGGTTTCTTCGACTCTGGTGCTGAGGATGATGATGAGCGAGCTGGGGATGATGATGATGAGGGAGCTGGAGATGATGATGATGATGCGAGTGACGCGGACACAGAACCGGTGGATGATGACGAGGACTACGAGGATGATGACTGAGCCCTTGGACCGTGTTGTGCTCTTCGCCCCTTTTTGGTGTCTCGATGCCAAAGGGGGAGAAGTAGATTTGTCTTCTCCACTTTGCATGGATTGCTTTGCTTTATTCGCTTCGGAACACAAGTCTTCGAACTTGATTTGCCTTTTATGGCTTGTTTTCCCACTATCTTAGTCGATTTGCATGTTTAGTGAACATTGGTTGTGTTTTACTGTGAGAGACCTCGTGAAGAAGCTATCCTTACTATTATTATTCAGTGTGCTTTATCTATTGTCTCTACATGCTTGTATCATTGTTCACTAATGTTTGCTCTAGAAGGGCTTTGTTTGTAAAATATAGGGGGAGCTCACTTTGTGAGTGCTCTATCTTTTACAAACTTAAACTTAGCCTAGCTGTGATTTAATTGCAAAAATATGTGTGTTGTCATCAAACACCAAAAAGGGGGAGATTGAAAGTGCAAACGCGCTTAAATCATCTTGTTTTGGTGTTTGTTAACAACACATGTACTACTAAAATGTGTTGATGTATTTCAGGGGTTATTCCAACTTGTTTACTATGGTGGTGCATTGGTACAAAAAGGAGCAAACCGTCCAAGTCTCTGTTTGCTGGAGTTTTCTCCAGGCCGGAGTCTCCGGTCCTACCAGACCGGAGTCTCCGGTGTGGAGATTTCTCCCAGGTTTTCCCTCTGGGACAGATGGTGTCGCGTACTGTACCCACACCGGAGAGTGTCCGGAGACTGTCCGGAGTCTCCGGTGTGGAGCCGTGTTCTCTCAGATTCGCTAAGGAATTGTTGGTGTCGCGTATTGTACCCACACCGGAGACTTACCGGATACTTACCGGAGTCTCCGGTGTGAGTAAAGTTTTCTAAATCCCAAGACCACAGACATTCTCTGTGCCCTCCCGAAGCGCCAAGACCGGAGTCTCCGGTCCACCTGACCGGAGTCTCCGGACTGAATATTTCCTGAAGAAAGTCAAAGGTGCCAAGGTGGTGTCGAGTACTGTATTCAGTCCGGAGGGACACCGGAGACTGTCTGGAGTCTCCGGCCTTTACACCGGAGTCTCCGGTGTGATTTCGCCAGATCTGCTCCAACGGCTCTTAGTCTTTATGAGGGGTATAAATACCCCCTCCCCTCCACCTACCTCCAGCTAGCTCGACCAGAATTAAAGACACTATTGTTGGAGCTCACCCACCTTGCTAGATATCCCAATCCAACCACCCAAAAGCCTAGATCTTTGGAGGATTGAAGGAGAAGGCCCCGATCTACGTCTTCACCAACCGGATTTCATTTTCCTTCTCTTTTGCTTGAGGGATCTTTGCCTAGGGTTTCCTCTTGTGGAGAACCTAGGCTTCTTGCTACTCTTGGTGATTTGTGAGTGTTGGGAGCCCCCAATTAAGTTGTGGGTGTGTGCCCCAAACTTGTTTGTAAAGGATTCGATCCCCGCCTCAAAGGGGTTCAATAGTGGAAGGTGAACTAGGCCTTTGTGGCGGAGTTCATCGGAGAATAGGGTGAGGCCTTTGTGGCGTTGAGTAGGCCTTCGTGGCGAGCTTACACCCCTCCAACGAGACGTACTCCCTTAACAAGGAGGAACTCGGGAATACATCGTGTCTCCGTGTGCTTCCACCGGTTATCTCGTTCCCCTCTCTTTACTTACTAGTACTTGTTGCATTTATTGTTGTACTAGTTGTATTAAGTGTTGTACTAGTTGCATTAATTGCTTGCCTTGTCATATAGGTAAATTCACCACTAGTTGCACATTCTAGAGAATTTACCTTCTTGTCAAGCCTAAACCTTAAGAAAAATGAAAATTGGTCGTAGCACCTATTCACCCCCCCTCTAGGTGCCCATACTTTAATTTCAATAGGCCTAATCCTCGTCGTCACAAGAAAACGCCGTCGGCGTAGGGTCCGGGTGGGCCCCACCCAGGTCTGACACTAGCGCATAGTACGCCGTCGGCCAAGCCGTCGGCACACGTGACCACGTGGCACTCTCCTATGCCTCATGGGAGGCGACACTAGCCGTCGGCGCAGGAGTGGAGACGCGCCGAGATGGGGTGCGCGCGCGTCAACTGGTGGGCACGGGCTATGCCCAGACCATTTGGTCAACACAGGGGGCATATCCTCTGCCCAGGTTTTTTTGCTGTTGTTTTGGTTCCAAAAATCACAGGAATGACACAAATAATATTTCAAAGCATTAGAAACTTGTAGGAGCACAGTACCATCATTATTAACCATCAAAACATCCATACAAATAGCGTTTAATGTCATACATCGTTTCATCGGTACCGATATATTCCTAGATATCCCTAGCTAGCTACAGATGGTCAAGAGGAGACAGGGTGAAGCCCAACTCTCGCGTCCGCAAAACAGGAGAAGCCCGACTGTGTGCCCTGTCCGTCGAACCAACACCGGAACCACCAGGCGAGGTATCAGGAGTGGTAGAAGCACCACCATGAATCGGCGTGATCTCGCGCGAACCCGACGAGCCACTAGGAGAAGCCTGGCCAAACTACGCGTTCTCCGAAGCTCCAGTCCCCTACATGTTCGAGCACGAGTTAGCCACTTGCGAGGCAAAGTAAATCTGTAAGGTGGTGTGGCAAAGAAAATATCGAGGTATCTGAGTAGTAGGTGAGAGCAAACACTTCCTTCGATGTGAATACCGGGATCAGCCCTGGCACATCATGACGCTCTCCTATAGGCAACCCCTGTTCTCCAGTGGTCATCCACCTCATCATCGCCTACAAGATTGTTTAGATGTCATGTGTTACCAAAATAATCATTCAAACTAGGAGTAGTGTGATGATACGTATCCAATGTATCTATAATTACTCATGATCCATGATGATATTATGCCAATTGCTACATGTTTTCTCCCTTATTTACATCATTTTTACACGTTTTCTGGGACTAACCTTTTAACAAGATGCCACAGAGTGAGTTTCTTGTTTTCTGCTGTTTTTAGTTTCAGAAAAGTTGTTCTGGAAATATTCTCGGAATTGGAAAATTCGAAAGCCAGAATTCTTAGAAGTCCCGGAAGCTTCCATAAGTCCCGAAGAGCCCCGGAGGGGGGCCACAGGGTGGCCACACCATGGGGTGGCGCGGGCCCCCTGGCCGCGCCACCTAGGGGTGTGGCACCGTTGTCCACCCCCCCGCCATCGCCCTTTCACTTATATATACTACCGCGGGGAAAAAACCCTAAAAATATCGACCTTTTCCACAAAATACATCCGTAGCTCCGCCGCCGCCACCGACAAGTTTCGGGGGGCAGATCTGTGTTCTGGCACCCTGTCAGGATGGGGAAGTGCCCTCAGAACCATCTCCATCGACTCCACTGCCATCTCCATCGCCGTTACTGTCTCCTATGATGTGGAGGGAGTAGTTCTCCCCCGAGGCTGAGGGCTCTACCGGTAGCTATGTGGTTCATCTCACTCCCATGGTGCGATCTATATGTGATCATGAGCTTTGTAATATATTTGAATCTGTAGATGTTACTCTTCATCTTTTGCTACTCAAGTGCTTTATTAATATGAACTATGGAGTCACCTTGTATCGCGGTGTGAAGGTGACAGTGTGCACATCGTGTGTGTCTCCTCTATGAATTTTGGTGTTTGTCTAGTACCTTCTAGGGAACTCATAGTGACTGCGTGGGGTTAACTAGACATGGGAATGCTTACTTTAAGGAATGCTTTTTGCAGCCCTACGCAATGATTAATGTTCGTTATCCAACCGGAGAGGGTTAATAGTAGCATAGTGAGGGAAGATATATAGTTATTCATTTATGTGAACATTGTTGAGAGTGTCCTCTAGTGAAAGTAGGAGCCCTAGGCCTTATTTCCAAGCATTGAAACACCGTTTTCCGCCTGCTCTGCTACATGTTTGCTTGCTGCCATATTTATTTCAGATTGTTATTATTACTTATAACCATCCATATTACTCGCATTTCACTATCTCTTCGCCAAATTAGTGCACCTATATACCTGACAAGTATATTGGGTGTGTTGGGGACACAAGAGACTTCTTCTATCTTAATTGCAGGGTTGCTTGAGAGGGATATCTTTGACCTCTACCTCTCTGAGTTCGATAAACCTTGGGTGATCCACTTAAGGGAAACTTGCTGCTGTTCTACAAACCTCTGCACTTGGAGGCCCAACACTGTCTACGTGAATAGTAGCGTGCGTAGACATCAAGCTCTTTTCTGGCGCCGTTGCCGGGGAGGTAAGGTAAAAGGTACTCACATCCTCGGGTGTGAGTGCTCGAAGTTATTTCCTTTAGACTCTGCAATTAAATCTTTTTATTTCTTCTTTTTATTTTCACAAGTTAGGCTTAATGGAAGACAATAAAAATATGAGAGAGTTTTATAATCTTTATCTTGAGTTAGGACATGAAGTGTTTAAAGAGAAAATTTAAAAACTTATGGAACTTTATTTGCATGCTCATAGAAATGTTATTAGTAATGAATGCTTTGAACACTATTATTTCTAATATTATGGAAAAGTCTAAGCTTGGGGAAGCTAGTCTTGATGATTATGATATTTTTAGTCCCCCAAGCATGGAGGAACAAATTTACTTTGATGATTTATTGCCTCCAATATATGATGATTATAATGATTGTGGTATTCTAGTTCCACCTGTTTACAATGGTAAATATGATATTTTCAGTCCACCTACTATTGAGGATAAAATTAATTATGATTGCAAGATGCTTCCTATGTTTGAGGATTATGGTGATGAGAATGATAATGATAGCTATTTTGTTAAATTTGCTTCCACTGCCATTAATAAGAATGACTATGCTTATGTGGAGAGTAATTATTCTTTTATGCATGTGGCTCATGATAAGAATATTTCATGTGATAGTTATGTTGTTAATTTTATTCATGATGCTATTGAAAGTTATTATGAGACAGGGAAACATAATTTCACCCATCTCAACAACATCAAGTTTCCCCTCTTTATGTTGAAAATTATGAAGTTGCACTTGTTTTGCTTTGCTATGCTTGTTGCTTTGTGTTTTCATGACTTGTTTTTCTACAAGATATATTTTTCATAGTAAGTGTGTTAGACTTAAATTTGTTTTACATTTTATTCTTGATGCTCTGTTTTGCTTCAACTCTTATTCTTATGTGAGCATCTTCTCAAATTATCATGCCTAGCTAAAAGGCTTTAAAGAAAAGCACTTCTTGGGAGATAACCCATGGTTTTATTTTTGCTTTGTTTTCCTATGTTTTCTTTGAGTCAAGGGGTTTTATACTTCTTTAGAAACTCTTTTGTATCTTTCTTTTCATGTTTTAGTAGTGCCAAGTAAAGTCTCTGACGAAAGTTGGAGTTGGTTTTTGGATTTCTGTGCAGAAAACAGATTTCCGCTGTCCACCGTAAAACATCGTATAAAATCCTAAAAGATCAGAATGATCTGAATTTTTCTTTGCTTATTCCTTAGCTAATTATGCAACATTTCTTAGTTGACCACTTTTTGATTTGAGCAACAGAGAAGTTTTGAAAAAAATCATCTTTACGTGCTGTTCTGTTTTGACAGATTTCTGCTAATAATTGCATTTGCATCTTAATCTCTTTATTTTGGTGTTCTTTTGAGAAAAAAGAGTTTTAAAAGAAGTTGTGCCAGTAGCTAATGTTTTTATGAGTGTTAGGCTTCTGTTGAAACTGAACCATGTGAATTTATTATTTCGATTTGCACTAACGTTGCTAATGAAGATTGTGAGAAGTTTGGTGTGAAGGAAGTTTTCAAGGGTCAAGAGAAGAGGATGATATGATGTGATCAAGAAGAGTGAAAATCCTAAGCTTGGGGATGCCCCGGTGGTACATCCCAGCAAATTCCAATAAGACTCAAGAATCTAAGCTTGGGGATGCCGAAGGCATCCCCTTCTTCATCGACAAATTATCTGGTGACTTCTAGTGAAACTATATTTTTATTCAGTCACATCTTATGTGTTTTACTTGGAGCGTCAGTTTTTTTTGCTTTCCGTTTGTTTGGTTTTCTTTGCTGTAATAAATAGTTGGATCTTTTCATACTTGTGTAGGAGAGATACACGCTCCGTTTTCATTGCTTAGAACACTCTAGTTTTCATTCTTTTTGTTTTGTGAGTGTTCACTTTTTGCTAATATTGCGTTTAGCCTTTGTTTTCCTGCATCTCTTATTCAGAGATATTAGTTTTAGTAGTGTTATGTGAGTACTCTCATGTTTGCTTGATGTAGCATGTAGAGAATTTTTGTTAAAACATATTTTGTATGATGCTTGTTGGGAAAAGAAACTGCTGCTAGAAGTAGAATTTTTCACGGTGCAAGTAGAACCTTGTATAGACTGTGGCTAGAACTTTTTCATGCCATGCTAAATTTTATTTTGGTTTTAAATCCTTGTGGTTATTGAGTAGCATAAATAGCCTCAAATAGCTGAGAGTGTTTAATGTTCCATTGAAAGATTCATGAGTTGTTCTTGTCATAGTAAAGCATAAATTTATGGTATTCTCTTTCGAATGTTTTACTTGGTTGACTTGGCGCATGCTCACACCATGTTTATGACTATTAACCAGTCACGAATAGCCTCCATGACCATTTAGTTTTTGAACTTGTGATACCTCTTATGCTTTAATTAATGATGTTTATGTCGCTATGCATGATTATGGCTCTTATGCTCTCTTGATTTGTCGCTCCCAGTCTTTTGCTAGCCTCCACCTGTACTGAGTATGGAATTCTACTCGTGCATACAAACTCCTTTAAACCAAAGTTTTCCCATTGTGTACTCATACCTACCTACATGTGGTATTTCACTACCACTCCAAGTAAATTGCTCATATGTTACCTTTAAAACTTTCAAAATTAATCATGTTTTGTGTTCTTGTTTTTGCTCATATGGACGTCAATAGAGAATCTTTATCTCACTTGTTGATTGGATTTCACACCCTGGACTAGTGGCTTCATCTACTTATCCAAATGATAGAATAGCTAGCAGCGGGGTGCCCCTTCCCAAATTAATACAAACAAATTATCTTCACTATTTTTGCCACTGATTTATCAGTCAAAGAATAATTGTGTAAAAAAAAGAGAAAGAGGGATGACCTTCTACACCAGTTGCGTCCTTCACAATGGGAGCCTCTCTTGTGAATCCAGTTGGCTTGTGACGTACTGTATTGTCTGTTTACCATTCGTTGACATTAACATACACCTCTCCTAAAATATAGACACTCCTCCACGGTATGTGATTGTTGGCAGGCACCCGAGGATTCGGTTAGCCATGGTTTGTGAAAGATGGATGGGAGGAGTGTCAAACTTTTAATACCTCTGTTTAATAAAATAAAAAGCTCTAGCACATGAGTGATCCCTGCTTCCCTCCGCTAAGGGCCTTTCTTTTACTTTTATGTTGAGTCCCCATCTTCTAACTTTATGCACAGTTGAGAGAGAATTTTTTCCATTCTGAGTTTTATGTGCATTTGTCCCATAAACATCAATAATTGATTCATGATGTGCTATTGTTTGTTCTCAAATTATTTGCTCCAGTCTTCCTCATGAACTATGAAGGTGTCCTAGCATTTATGTTTTGTCCCACTCTTAAGTACTAGCGAAATACCAATTTGCCATGCTTTCTCTATACCTGAAACAAACGTTTCTATTTCTTTGCATTATTATCCATGATCCTTTATTTAAGATACTCTTCATGATGCAAAGTGATTTCTATGCTTTATTATTAAAGTTCTATTATTATCATGTTTGTGTTTGAAGTTCTATGATCTCAGCGTACATATGCTTTTACATTATAATGATCAAGTTTATGATAGTAGCATGTCACCTCAAAAATTATTGTGTTTTATCGTTTACCTACTCGAGGACGAGTAGGAACTAAGCTTGGGGATGCTTGATACGTCTCCAACGTATCTATAAGTTCTGATGCCCCATGATGATATTATGCCAATTGCTACATCTTTTCTCTCTTATTTATAGCATTTTTACACGTTTTCCGGGACTAACCTACAAACAAGATGCCATAGATCTAGTTCCCTGTTTTCTGCTGTTTTTAGTTTCAGAAAAGTTGTTCTGGAAATATTCTCGGATTTGGAAAATTCGAAGGCCAGAAGTCCTCGAAGTCCCGGAAGCTTGCAGAATTCCCGAAGAGCCCCCGAGGGGGACACGGGGTGGCCACACCATGGGGTGGCGCGGGTCCCCCCTAGCTGCGCCACCTAGCGGTGTGAGCCCCCTGGCCACCCGCCGGCATTGCCCTTTTGCCTATATATATTCCCCCGAGGGAAAACCCTAAAAATATCGACATTTTCCACAAAATACATCCGTAGCTCCGCCGCCGCCACCGACAAGTTTCGGGGGACAGATCTCTGTTCTGGCACTCTGCCGGGACAGGGAAGTGCCCCCGGAACCATCTCCATCGACTCCACCGTCATCTCCATCACCGTTGCTGTCTCCTATGATGAGGAGGGAGTAGTTCTCCCCCGAGGCTGAGGGCTCTACCGATAGCTATGTGATTCATCTCTCTCTCCCATGGTGTGATCTATATGTGATCATGAGTTTTGTAATCTATTTGAATTCGTTGATGTTACTCTTCATGTTTTGCTACTCAAGTGCTTTATTAATATGAACTATGGAGTCACCTTGTATCGTGGTGTGAAGGTGACAGTGTGCACATCGTGTGTGTCTCCTCTATGAATTGTGGTGTTTGTCTAATACCTTCTAGGGCGCTTATAGTGACATAGTGGAGTTAACTAGACATGGGAATGCTTACTTTAAGGAATGCTTTTTGCAGCCCTACGCAATGATTAGTGTTTGGTATCCAACCGAAGAGGGTTAAGAGTAGCATAGTGAGAGAACATATCTAGTTATTCAATTATGTGATCATTGTTGAGAGCGTCCTCTAGTGAAAGTAGGAGCCCTAGGCCTTATTTCCAAGCATTGAAACACCGTTTTCCGCATGTTCTGCTACATGTTTGCTTACTGCCATATTTATTTCAGATTGCTATTATTACTTATAACCATCCATATTACTCGCATTTCAGTATCTCTTCGCCGAACTAGTGCACCTATATACCTGACAAGTATATTGAGTGTGTTGGGGACACAAGAGACTGCTTGTATCTTATCTGAAGGTTTTTTTGAGAGGGATATCTTTGACCTCTACCTCTCTGAGTTCGATAAACCTTGGGTGATCCACTTAAGGGAAATTTGCTGTTGTTCTACAAACATATGCACTTGGAGGCCCAACACTGTCTACAAGAATAGAAACGTGCGTAGACATCATGTGACTTGTCATATTTTGCAGAAATGTAGATAGAAAACTTACAGTATCGAACGCCTTAGTGTACGCAGCGGGGGCTTCACTCCTCTGTGTCCACTCCTGTAGGTCCAGCTTGTATTTCGCATAAGCGGCAGCGTAGGCCGCATCGAACTCAGGCTACAATTTAGGAAAACAGTGAATATCGACAGCTTAGCAATGCGGGAGGGGAATGTCAGAAAATATGATGAGAACGAGAACAACTTACATCAGCGGAGCTAGCTCGACGAGACCGGCGAGGAGGCTGGACAGGGACGGCGCCGGCGCATGTAAACTCACCAGAGAGAAGTGGATGCCGGTGAAGCGGGTCACACCCCGGAGTGAAATCTTTGCCATCCAAAACACAAAACACACCTATACCAACATGGTATGGCACCCCCTAGTTTGTGTTGGGATCCAGACGCTCCGGAGCCCCCTCTCCGGTGAAATTCTAGACCCGCTGGAGAAATACCGGATTTATACGGATACACGCGGTAACATCGTCGAAAGGGGGTAGCAATATGGAAATAATTGTTTGGTTGTGTTAGGGTAGCCCAAGGGAACACAAAAAACAAAGGTAGAACCCAACTCTTCGGAAGATTCACGATGTTTCGTACGATACGGAAGTTTCAGACTATAAGCGCATGTAAACTCACCGGAGAGAAGTGGATACCGGTGAAGCGGGTCACACCCGGAGTGAAATTTTTGCCATCCAAAACACACAACACAACTATACCAACATGGTATTACACCCCCTAACTTGTGTTAGGATCTAGATGCTCCGGAGCCCCCTCTCCGGTGGAACCCTTAACCTGCTGGAGAAATACCGGACTTATACGGATACACACGGTAATGATTATGAGTTCATGTATGTTTGACATAAAATATAACCAAGTAAGAGTAATAAATAAAAAATATTAAAAGAAGAAGGAAAAAAATGTGTCGACACAAGCCATAACAAGAAGAAAAAAAATATCCACATGTGCGGACGGCTAGATTGTGGGCAAACTGTAACCCTACAGGCTAGCTAACTGTGCCGACGGCTACAGAGGTGCCGAGAGCCGCCGTCGGGCCTATTGAATCTTTGCCGACGGCTTATATTGTGCCGAGGGCCGCCGTCGGGCCGTGCTCACCTACGCCGACGGCCGTTTTGACGGGCTGATTCTCCCGCCACGTACGCCGATGGCCCCCGACAATTTGCCGTCGGCACATGGTGCCATTTCTATAGTGACTCCTTGACATGTATTCCCTCCGTCCCAAATTAATTTTCTCAAAGTTGGACAAAAGTATTGTCCAACTTTGAGAAAATTAATTTGGGACGGAGGGAATACCAGCCACGATATTCCCTGACACTGTGAACGAACCTGCAAATTCAACTCTCGTAGATACTACTAGTCTAGAGAATAGAGATGCATGGTTGTTTCTCCTTGCACACGTGACACTCGCGGACTCGTCTGCTCACCGCAATGGACGAACGTCGAGGTGAGCGCTAGTCGTGCATTCCTTCAAACATGTAGCCAGCGTCAGAGGCGCATTTTGACCGGGCAGAAATCTCGGGGAAACTCCATGGTCGCCCCCGGAGCACAACATCGCTCTTTGACCATCCGCGTCTTGTGGGTATTGAAATTGTTTGATGCTTTGCTTCCGTCGGGGTGTGCGTTGAGGCTCCTCTTGTTGCGTCTTGCTTGTATCCCTTTCCTCGGTACATCAGCGTGGATGCACTTGCTATTTGACCATCTTGTTATCTGCCAGACTCATGAGTCATGACCAAATTATCAAAGAAACATTGGTTGATTTGAGTTGCTAAATGGCACATTTGAATGTAAAGCTCATGCAGTCTTGGACAGATAAATGCAAATATATTGCTTGTATTTTCGAACAGCTCCACCATTGCAGTACATGTCGCAGTCCTTCAACATTTTACAATTGGTAAAGCAAGCCGGTATCAATTTTCTTCTGCTTAGTTGTCTGATCGGAATGAATTGAAAATCAGGAAAGAGAGGAGCATATAACAGACCTGGCATAAGGAAATGAAAATATTCTGATAAGTGCAGCTTTCACGAATTCATATAGCAGATGATGTGGTATCACCGCCATGCACTGCCTCTGCAGTTACAGGGATGGGCAGCTGATAGCTTAAATGCAGGGTACACTATAAAAAATAAATCAACATAAGAAAATGGAAAATATATCACCATTTCTGTTATTCAAAGTTTCTCTCCTTTATGCAGAATCAATAAAGGAAATGAAATGAGTGGGGGGAGAGAGAGGGGGCTGCCATCTTTATGTGCACAGTGCACCTATTCTGTGGCGCACCAGGCGCACCAGTATAATATTCTGTGGCGCACGGCAGTGCTGCGCCACAGAAAAGACAGCTTCTGTGGCGCATCGAGACACATGCGCCACAGAATATGGTTTTTCTGTGGCGCAGCACAGCTGTGCGCCACAGAAATACCATATTCTGTAGCGCACCAGGGAGCCTGCGCCATAAAACTGGCTGTACTGACATCCACAACAATGATTGGGGTGGGCCCCACCGGTTTTCTGTGGCGCACTGGCAAGACATGTGCCACATAATTAGAAATTTCTGTGGCGCACCTTTGGCCATGCGCCACAAAATTTTATTTCTATGACGCACGCCATCTTGGTGCGCCACAGATGCTATTCCATAGAATGGCATTTCTCTACTAGTGAATAGATAGTCACTAGGTGCTCCCCTTCCTTGGAGTTCCTGTCCGAAGAAGGTACAACTTTCTGTATATGAAATTGTACTAAAAAAAATTCTGCATATGAAGTTTGCTTCATTATTTCAATATATGAAGGAGTATGCATGAGTGATGCATATGAATAGCCGTACTTGTTTTCATGTAAATTCATGGAGTAGTTGACTATTTGTTCAGATGCACTTGGGTGTTAGTGTTAGTGTTCAGACTAGATGAGATGCAGTCAGGCATGTGTGAATTTTCTGTATTGTCACAACGAAACACGAATATATTTTGTATTGTCGCAAGGAAACACTTGGGGTGCGAATATATTTTAGTACTACCTCCGATCCGAATTAATGGTCGTACATTCACACAAGCCTTAGGCAAAACTTTGGCTAGCCCTCCGACCACTAATTCGGACAGGAGGAGTAAGAGAATAGACATTCAAAATTCAGGTTCGCATTTATTTGACACCACACTACATTAGAATAACCCCCAAGTTGCTGCCAATCCAGTCCGAAAGTGACTTGGAAAATCCTAGTCTGACCATGTGGTCAATAGCAATTAAGGATCTTAACAGAAGTGAATCATTAGGACGAAATATTGCTGCAAAATATTACCCCCAAGTCTGAGTGCATACAGGAAATAAGTGCAACATGTTTATAATTCATGAAATAAAGTGATCATTTTCTTAACACCCAACTGTTGCATGTACTATAGATTTTCTTTTGTATTTTCATTTGTAGCATAGCTGTGTCATAATGAGTTGATGACCAATAAGAAGGGATGTTAAATTAGTCAATCTGCACAGAAAATAGGGAAAGAGTTGCTCTACTTAAATGCTAAAGTCAAGAATGGAAAAAAAATATACATGCAAAACTAAACCCACTAATCAGAGAAAAACGTCAATACAAGCTACTGTATTACAGCTGAATCGTTAACCTGTTTGGAGTCTCCGAGGTTTCAACCCAACTGGCTTAATCTGCCTGAATGAATAAGCAGCTAACAAGATTACCCAACAACATAACAACTAGAAGTCTATTTAAGATTACTTACAACGTCTTCTCAGACTCTGTCAGGGTGCGAACAACCGTGCCGATGCATCCATAGACGCAGCCAACTACAGTAGACCCTGACCGGAGGGCCATGCTTGCTCTCATAGCAGACCTCCTTTGTTCAGCTTGTATCGGCCACCTTTGGACTTGACCTCCTCTTCGTAGCGTCGAGGTACATAGGCCCGTTTTTGGACCCGGGGCGAGTTATTTAGAAATATAATTGTATTAAAATTTTATACTTTGTTAGTTTTTCTTATAATATTGTAGTTTTAACAAACATATGTTTTATACAACTTGATTTACAGTACTAACAATATAATAATATTTTTCCAATATTTTTTTGGTTACATGGTTGTAATGCATACATAGATATATTTGAGGTGCACGTTTTTTTTATTTGTGAAGTATTTTCTTTAACAATACATCTTAAATGTGAAAAAAAGGGAAAACACATGACACATTATCATTTGTACAATCGATGAATTATATATGTATATTTTTTTTGAATGTTCTTATCTACTTTGAATATTATTATATATATGGATACAAAGTAAAAAATCATACACCCTAATAAATATCTTCATATAGATTCGTAGTGTATGTTTATGTATACAAATATATAGAAACTTCTCGAGTATAAATTGAAAAATTGGCGTAATCATTTTTTTTGTGTTACAAGTTAAAGTGGATTAGATAATAAGTTTATAAGATGTGGATGATCCATTTTTTTTTTACTAAAATAGCATTTCTTATTGTAATCATCGATAAACATTAAATGTTATGGCTTCTACTAATTTTGCACACACAGAATTCAGTTATCATATACGCTCACCACAATATGCTCTATGTACATGGTCTAAAGAATTTCTTCTCTTAGTCTCTCAAATAAGAATTTACGCACCAAATTAAACTTGTAAAATATTTTAGCATAGCACGTGTAAGTCATTCATATGGAAACTAGCTACCAAATAAAACATATCAGCGATGGATGTACATTATAATGTTCCCTCTTTTGCATTTCTTTATATATACTAAGTTTTAATTTCTAATGTTTATAAATACTCAATAACAAATACGTGATTGGTAGATGATAGTATAATAGTTACAATGTACTTTAGTATTTGAGGCCATCCTCCTCTTTGGGCCCAGGGCGGTCGCCCCTTTTGCCCGGCCTATGGACCGGCTCTGGAGGTACACAAGGTACTCTATGTTTGTCTGCTAGCCATGCCAGTACATGGAGCCTTGGAGGTCGTGCCCTGGGCGAGGAACTCACCGAGGGCATGGTCGTTGCCACCGCGAGTGAGGCTCCGGAACTTGGCCTTGGAGCCACCCATGCGTGTCGTTGAACAGCCGGCCAGAGTGTGGTAGAGCTTGGGATCGCGAACAAGGGCACCATCACAGGCACACAGCTTGGACTTGGTGTCCGCGGGGGTGGAGAGTTGAGCATGCCAGCACGATGCAGGGTACACTATAAAAAATAAATCAACATAAGAAAATGAAAAATATACCAACATTTCTGCTATTCAAAGTTTCTCTGCTTGGTGCAGAATCAATAAAGGAAATATCAAGAGTGCATGTAAAATAAAAAGGAAATACTCAGAAATCACACTCTAAAGCTCTTGCAAGCATAACCATATTGAGTTAAAGTGCATTGTAAATTTTTAGTGAACTCACAAATAGAGTCACTAGTTGAGCTTAATGTAAAATAGACAGTCACTAGGTGCTCCCCTTCCTTGGAGTTCCTGTCCGAAGAAGGTACAACTTTCTGTATATGAAATTGTACCAAAAGAATTTCTGCATATGAAGTTTGCTTCATTATTTCTATATATGAAGGAGTATGCATGAGTGATGTATATGAATAGCCGTACTTGTTTTCATGTCAATGTTAAGCATCTCACAGAACCAACTAGCTCAAGTCTTGAGCCACAGAGAGGAAAAGGTGATCTGTTAAATGTAATCCTATACTCATACGTATACGGAGTAGTACTCCGACACGTATATGGTATGCTCATGTACTATGCCACGGTGGGGCTTTTCCACCCCTATTTAACATGTACCCGATACCCCTAACGGGGATATCGTTCGCTCCATAATTTCTATATGGTATCAGAGCGTCTCTTCCTAGACCTACCTGCCGCCGCCGCCGCATCTCTCTAAGGTGCCGCCGCCGCCGCAATACCTCTGTCGCCGTCGCAGGTTCTCTGCCACCGTTGCTCCAATACACCAATACCCTGCCCTGCTGTTGTGTTGCATCTCGGCTCACAATCCCAATATCCGAATACCACAACCAATATAGATCTCATCGTTGCTGCTGCTTGCCGCCGACGACAATAGCCAAAACCCCGAAAAAAACCAATACCCTGAAAAACCCTAGCTGTTCCCGGCGTCGCCATGAGTTCGTCATCAATTGCGTCGCTGGCCGCTGCCCTCGGGGCACCTCCTGCTCAACAGCTAACCCGCAGCAACTATCTTTTCTGGAAGGCGCTGGTTCTTCCTGCGTTTCACGGGGCCAACGTCATGGGCTTGCTGGATGGATCCGATCCAGCCCCGCCCAAGCGTATAGAGTCTGAAGATTCGGCGAAGAACAAGATAACAGTTGATAATCCAGATTATCTTGCTTGGATTGCACGAGATCAACAAGTACCGCGGTTCCTCCTCAACTCGCTTTCACCAGACATCCTGTCTCATGTTCTCGGGATGGACACAACTGCTGCCGTTTGGTCTGCAATCTCTGCCATGTTCTCCACTGCCTCCCGATCGAAGGTGCAACATCTTCGAGCTTCACTCAACGACATACGCAAAGGTACAATGACTGCTGCTCAATATTTCACAAAGGTCAAGGGTTTAGCCTCTGAACTTGCGGCTACTGGTAAACCCCTTGAAGAAGATGAACTAGCTGTATACTTGTTGCATGGCTTAGATGGATCCTATAATGCATTCATTACTGCGGTTGATAGCAATCCCAATACAACTCCTGATGACTTCTTCAGCTTGTTATCCTCTTATGATTTGCGCAATGACCACAATAATGATCCTCCTGGTGCCTTTACATCCTCTGCTAATGTGGCTCGCCGTGGCTATGATGGAGGCCGAGACACTCAGTCGTATAGGTATGATAGTGGCAGAGGAGATACCCTTTCTTCTTTTTGATAAAGGACCAAGCCACACGAAGAATTCTGTTTAAGGGTCCCTGCCATGATGGTCTTTATCCTTTGGTTCCTGTCTCCAACAAGTCTTCGAAGCATGCTTTTATTTCAATAAAGTCATCCTCCTCTACATGGCATCGACGTCTAGGACATCCATCTTCGTTTGTGGTTCAGCAAATTCTTAGGAAAAATAAATTAGCTTACACTCCTGAAATAAATCCTTATGTATGTGACTCATGCCAACTAGCCAAGAGCCATCAATTACCTTATCCTGTATCCACTAGTGTCTTCACTGTTCCTTTGGAACAAGTGTTTTCTGATGTTTGGGGTCCTGCCCCTCTTTCTGTTGGCAAACATGCATACTATGTAAGCTTTATCGATGATTTTAGTAAATTCACTTGGATTTATCTTATTAAGAAGCGTTCTGATGTTTATCAAGTGTTTCTTAATTTCCAACAATTTGTTGAAAGAAAGTTTGATAGGAAAATTATCACTATGCAAACTGATTGGGGAGGTGAATATGAGAAACTTCATGGTTTCTTTCAGAAGGTTGGGATCACTCACCATCTTTAATGCCCTCATGCTCACCAACAAAACTGTTCAGCTGAAAGAAAACATCGTCATATAGTTGAAGTGGGCTTTGCTTTATTAGCTAATGCATCCATGCCTCTTAAATTCTGGGATGAAGCTTTCCTTACCGCCACTTTTCTTATAAATTTACTTCCTAGCAAAGTTATTAACTTTGAAACACCCACAGAACGTCTCCTACATGTCACCCCAAATTATGATGCTTTGCGCACTTTTGGTTGTGCATGTTGGCCAAATCTTCGTCCCTACAATACACGTAAACTCTCTTTTCGTTCAAAACTATGTGTTTTTCTTGGATATAGTCCCCTTCACAAAGGTGTCAAGTGCCTTGACACTTCAACTCGACGTGTATACATCTCTCGTGATGTGGTGTTTGACGAGAATATTTTCCCTTTTGCATCCCTTCCTTCAAATGCTGGATATCATTTACAAAAGGAAATTTTGCTTCTTCCACCTTCCATGATATCAACTCACACGGGTGCACAAAATACTAATGACCATATGATTTCTATTGTACCTATTACTAATGTGCAACAGGATACTACTGCTGATCCAAATCCTGAAGAAATCGGTGCAGAAAATGATTCACAAAATGCCGAAACCAGCACTGAAAACAATGCAGATTCGGATGAACATTCTTCTGCTCCTTCTGATCCCGAGGAAGATGCCGATCTCTCCGATCCCGAGGTGGATACCCCTGCGGACAGCAATCACGAGAGCGCGTCGCTCTCCCCTGCGCGCAATGATGACATCCCGCTGTCCCCTTCTGCGCGTAATGATGACAGCCCCGACAGCCCCTCTGCCACGGGATCTTCTGTGGCTGGTTCGTCCAGTCCGTCTGCTGATGCTCCCTCCTCGTCAGCACACACCCGGGCACACACGCCTACTAGATCAAATGTGGCTGCTGCAGATTCAGATGAAGATACTGCTGATCAGGAATCCTCTGTGCATTCTTCTCCAGTACACACTCTTGCAGCCCGTACCAGATTACAAAAGGGGATTCAAAAACCTCGTGCATATACCGATGGGACAGTAAAATATGGTCGTCAAGCCAAAATATATAATAATACTAATGTCAATGATAGGCATGGTTTGTTCACTTCTACAGGGGAACCAAGCAATCTTTCAGAAGCTCTTGATCATTTGCAATGGAAGAAAGCAATGGAGGAGGAGTACAATGCACTAATGGAAAATAGCACATGGACTTTGGTTCCTTCTAGCACCACCAAAAATGTTATTGGATGTAAATGGGTTTATCGCATTAAAAGGAAAGCTGATGGTACAATTGACAGATACAAGGCTCGTTTAGTTGCAAAGGGGTTCAAACAAAGGTATGGCATTGATTATGAAGATACTTTTACCCTGTTGTGAAAATAGCAACTATCAGAATTGTTTTATCTCTCTCAGTTTCCCGTAATTGGAGTCTAAGGCAGCTAGATGTCAAGAACGCGTTCCTTCATGGTTTTCTGGAAGAGGAAGTTTATATGCAACAACCCCCAGGTTTTGAGAATTCCCACGCTCCGCAGCACATATGCAAACTTCAGAAAGCTATTTATGGGCTAAAACAAGCACCAAGAGCATGGTTTTCTAGATTGAGTGCAAAATTGTATCATCTTGGTTTTCGGCCTTCTCAAGCTGATACCTCTCTATTCCTTTACAACAAGTCAGGTATCACTGTATTTGTTCTCATCGATGTTGATGATATCATAGTCACAAGTTCTTCAGATGATGCTATTTCTGCTCTTGTTCGTGATCTCAATACTGACTTTGCTATTAAATATTTGTGAGAACTACACTTCTTTTTGGGTATTGAAGTAAAAAAGATACAGCAAGGATTACTGTTGACACAAGAAAAATATGCCACTGAGTTACTTGATAAGGTTAATATAATACTTTGTAAATCTGCTCCAAGACCACTATCATCCTCTATTTCATTGGCTCTTAATGATGGTTCACCTCTTGGTGTTGAAGATAGTACAAATTACAGGAGTATTGTTGGGGCTCTCCAATATTTGACTTTGACACGACCATATTTGTCATACTCGGTTAATAAGGTTTGCCAGTTCTTGCATGCACCCACTACAACACATTGGCCAGCTGTTAAACGTATTCTTCGATATATTAGAGGGACTTTGGATATTGGTATCACTTTTATGCAATCTTCATCTACACTTCTGAGTGCTTTTTCTGATGCTGACTGGGCTGGCAGTCTTGATGATAGACGTTCCACTGGTGGGTTTGCTATCTTTCTTGGTCCAAATTTAGTGTCATGGAGTTCCAGAAAGCAAAATACAGTGTCTCGTTCTAGTACTGAAGCTGAATATAAATCTATGGCAAATGCCACCGTAGAGCTGATATGGGTTGAAGCACTTCTTCATGAGCTTGGTGTCTCTTTATTGCAAAAACCATGTTTATGGTGTGACAACTTGGGTGCTACCTATCTTTCTGCTAATCCAGTATTTCATGCTCGTACTAAGCATATTGAGATTAATTTTCACTTTGTTCGTGAAAGAGTTGCTAATAACCAACTTGAGATCAAGTTTATATCCACCAAAGATCAAGTTGCAGATGGCTTCACCAAGGCTCTACCTGTTAAATTGCTAGATGAGTTTAAACGTAATCTCAACCTCTGTGAAGGTTTAGATTAAGGGGGAGTGTTAAATGTAATCATATACTCATACGTATACGGAGTAGTACTCCGACACGCATATGGTATGCTCATGTACTATGCCACGGTGGGGCTTTTCCACCCCTATTTAACATGTACCCGATACCCCTAACGGGGATATCGTTCGCTCCATAATTTCTGTAATCATACCTTGATCTGTAGACGAGGAAGCCATCTCCTCTGTTTCCTCCTAGCCACCAGCAACTTGGGCTGATGATGGAAAATCCTTCCCAGTGTTTTTGTGCTGGCTCGATCAGTAGCCTTTGAGGTACAGGGAGAAGAAAAACAGAGATGAAGCTACGAGAGCTGCAGCTGCTCTCTTCCTTATCCTTTCTCTCCCCTATCTCTTTTCTTTTATAGCACAGTACACCAGGGGGGCCCACCATGTTGACCTTAGTGAGAAGATGTTCCTCATCAGAACATATATAGTGTGAACAAGGTCCAACACTTGTTGAACTACGATCAACACATTCCAACATTCTCCCCCTTGATCGTAAAATTTAAAACTTAAAATTTCATTTATCTATAAAGATAACGCATTAAGACGAATAGGTTGCAATGGCTAAAAGAGATGCCACTGAACCTAGTGACTATAATACATCACCTCGTATCAAAATGAAACTCTTTAAACTTCATGAGCTCCATAAACTTTATTCTCATCATACATTACATTAATTTACATAATATTTTACATAGGCATCATAAACATTACACACTCATCCTTTGATGAAACAGTACACCAAGACAATAGATTACAACAGCCAATTAAGTACTGCTGAACCAATTGGCTATGGTTCCCATCTTATCTCAGAATGAGCCTTTTGGGGAGATGGTGTTTCATTTGGTCCCATCATTACCAGGATAAAAAACTTTCAACCAAACCCATGCCGGCAACATGCTCTTTAAAAACACTGGGTGGTAAGCCTTTCGTGAGCGGATCCGCTAACATCAACCTAGTACTTATGTACTTGACGTCAATTGTCTGATCCTGGATTCTATCTTTCACAACATGATACTTTATATCAATGTGTTTGGCAGCATCACTTGATTTGTTGTTACTCGAATAGACTACTGCGGGTTGATTGTCGCAGTAAAGAGTGAGTGGCTTGGAAATGCGCAACGGAAGTAAAGCGAGAGGTAATAAAGTAAACCACAAGTGTAAAGAAGGAGACAAGGATATGATTCCTGTAGTTCCTTCTCAAAGAGAAGTACGTCTATGTTGGAGAGGTGGGGAGCCACCTAGGCACTCCTCAATAGCACGGTTGTGCACACCTTGTTCTCTTTGAGCTTCTCCGATGAGGGAGATTCTCGTTTCCACTATGAGGTCGACTTGACGGTGTTGACCAAACCTTTACAAGGGCTCGAGGTCACTCCACAAGATGGATGGAGGCTCTCAAGCAATACGTAGCTTCTTGCAACAAGGTGGAAGCTACAAGCACAAGATCTACTAAGGTTTCTAGGCCTCAAGTAGGATTCTAGATCTACTAGGTTGTGGTGGATGGATTTGAAATTCCTTTGGTGGAAGTGTGGATCTAGGCCTCCTCTAGCTCTCCACCAAGTATGGGAGTGATTGGGTGGACGGAGTAGGAGATCTAGGTGGGTGAAGCTTTCATTAATGTCTAGGAGAGAGAGTGGAAAAAGATTGGCATTTATGAGGAAGGGGAAGGGGTATTTATACCCCTTCATTAAGTGGCCGTTGCAGTCCAGGAGCACCGGAGGCTCCGGTGGTTTCACCGGAGGCTCCGGTGGGCTTCTATCAATTGTGCAGCAACGCCGCGCACCTGTTCACCTTTGGATGGCCAAGGGGCGGAGGCTCCGGTGGATATAGCGGAGGCTCCGCCCACCGGAGCTGCACCGGAGGCTCCAGTGGATCCTCCGCTCGTATGCAACAGAACCTGTTTTTGGCGGAGCCCCCACCGGAGGCGCGCCGGATGCCATTTGCACAAAGGCCAGGTTGGGGCCACCGGGAGCTCCACCGGAGGCTCCGGTGGAGCCTCGCTCTTATCCAACAGAGCAAGGATTTGGTGAAGCCTCCACCAGAGGCGCACCGGATGCCACTCGTGCACGAGCCCTAATTTGGAGACAGCGGAGGCTCCGGTGGATGTGGCGGAGGTTCCGCCCGACCGGAGCTCCACCGGAGGTTCCGCCCTAGCCTCCGCTCGTATGCACCAGAGGGAGGTTTGGGCGGAGCCTGCACCGGATCCGCACCGGAGCCTGGGCGGAGCCTCCGGTGGATTCACCGGAGCCTCCGCTGCGTGAAAAAACTGCTCCCCTTGTTTCTTTCTCCTAGCTCTTTTCATTTAAACCAAACACGCGGCCCATAGAATTAGTGAACTTTAGATCAAATAGGTATGTTGTCATATAATTATCAAAACAGACGATGATCTTTCACTCGGGCCTAAGGAAAACACAATTCTGGTCGTAGTCGGGCCAAGTCGATCGGGCCAATTTAGGCTGGGCCGGGCTTGGGGCTGAGATTTGCGCGTCGATTTGTTTTTTGACCCGACACGACCCGAAATTTGGCCAGGTATAAGAGCAACTCTAGCAGAGCTCGTAAAACGTTTTGAACTGAAAAATAACCGCCGCATAAGGGTTGCGCTACAGGTTTAGGGTCATAGCAGAACCCGTAAACGCGATCGGCCCGAAACACTTTTTTCAGGCGACGGAGAATTCCCCCCTCCAACCCCTGAATCCGATTTCCCCGCCGACCCGATGGTGCCCTGTATCGCGCGAAAAGAGTAGGCGCGACGAAAATTTCAGCACCTCGCAAGCAGCCGCCGCCGCCCCCACTCCGACCTTCCTCTCCGGATCCGGCCGTTCTCCCTCCTAGCACCATGGAATCTCAGGAGTGCGCCCTCGTCAGCGTCCCCGTTTGCGCGGCAGCAGACTCGGATCCGGCGGGCCGTTCAGATCTGGCAGCCCCCTGCGCGGCGGCGCCCGGCCCCGCGGCGGTGAAGCCCAAGAGGCTCGGTACCGCGCGAGCTGCTAAAGCCGCCGCTGCTGCTGCCGCTGAAGAAGGAGTCTTCTGGCTAGCCAAGGCCGCTGTAGGAGGGGCGGCGAAACCACCAAAGCCGCTCCCGAAAAAGATAAAATCCCCGACACCAGCCGCCGGAACTACAACGCCGACGGAAAGTTATGGTTCCTCCCCTATGCGATTCGATTTTGCTTCAATTTAGATGCGATTCTTGCGGATGCGTTTCTTGTGGATTCGATTTTGGTTCAATTCCGATGTGTTTCTTCCGATTGTGAAGCTTGTACGTGCGTGAGCCCGCTACCGCATACATGGACATGCTCAACGAGCTCAGCGTCAACATCGAAGAAGCCCTTGTCTTCTTTCGGCTACAACAAGACCGAGGGAGGCGTTGGGGGTGCTGGCGAAGAGGAGGATGAAGACGTCGAGGAGGGTGGGGGGGGGTCGGTGTTGACCGCGGGAAAATGGCCGAGGGCGGTGAATTACACGCAGTTGGAAGACGAGATCTTAATCAAACTTGGGAGGCTGTATCTCTTGATGCCACTATAGGAACTGATCAGACCGGCAAGCGGTACTAGCAAAGGGTCGAGGATCAGTTCTTCCACTTGATGCCTCGATTTGACCAGCAGGGCAAACCATTGTAAAGAACCCTGCACACCTACCGCTCACTCCAAGGTCGTTGGGATACGATCAAGCCATAGTGAGCCGTTTCTGTGGATGCTTGGAGCAAGTTTGGAATGCTCCTCCAAGTGGAACTAATGAGGGGGATTATGTGAGTATGCACGACTCGACATTATTGCTTTATTTGGCATTGTATCAATTTGACATGTTTTTGGTTATATAGGAGCAAATTGCGAAGGAGAGGTACAAGGACATGCCATCTTCCAAGGGCAAGCCACTTCTCCTAGACCATTGTTGGTCTTTGCTCCAACGGAGTGAGAAATGGAAGTTGAGGGAGATGGAACCAAAGAAGGGTGGAATAAACTTGACCGACGACGAGGACGATGACGGGGAAAAAACTACGGGAGGCCCGAAGGCACGAAGAAGGCCAAAGAGAGACTCAAGTCGCAAGCCGAGGCTGCAAGCTTGAAGGAGCAGATAGACAACATGGTGAAATCCAATGAGTTGTGACGGCGAAGCAAATAGAAGCAAAGAAGGAATATTCGGATATAAGGGCCCAAGAGAAGAGAGAAAAATGGGAAATGCTACGGCAAGAGGGACTGCGCAAAACCGCCGTGGAGGAGGATCTGCGCAAAGCAGCCATGAAGGAGAACAAGCGCAAAGCTGCCATTGAAGAGGCCATGTCCAATGCCGAGGAGACGAGGGCACTCGCCAAGTTGATTGCCGACGAGAACAAGACCATCGTGATGAACCGCACAAAAATGGATGAAGTGACCCGCGAGTGACACAACAAATCCTCTTGAGAAGAAAACAAGTTATGATTACTGTTGGTGGTATTAGTGGTGGTGCTGTTGATTGTGATGGTGGTGCCGGTCATGGCATGGCTTGATTTCGTGATCCGAGGCATTTTTGTTTGCGATTCTTCTCCTTGCTCATCATGAACATCCCATTTGTCATATTTGAGCATCCGAATTCTTTTAATTGTCGAATATTTGGCGAAATTTTGATGGATTGTGCTTAAATCTTGTATGATCAGTTTTTTCTGTCTGAGGGTTGAAATCTTCAGCGCCGTAGCAGTCCCCGTAAACCCAGCAGATTTCAACCCGTAAAATGGGCGTTTCGCGACCTCTATCCCATGTTTACGGTAGTTCTTCGTTGCCAAAAAAAAAAAAATCAGTACGCTCCGGTTTCTCGGAAGTGCAACCGGGCGGGCGAATGTTTTCCGGCGTCTTGGGAGAGTATCTCTCTCCTGCCAAAAAAATGAATAAATGTTTCCCCAACAGTCCACCGTTTCTGTTCCCCCTTCCCCACCAGAGCGGCGGCAAGGCGACGAGCGAGGGCCGACCATGGCGGCGTTTCCAGGCGGTCCGGTATGTAAATTTTAGATCGAGTTCTGTGAGCTTTTTTCTTCTGTTTCAGCAAATCTCGATCAATTTTTCTTACTCGATCTCATCTCGTCCATACATGCATCCAGCGCCTCGCGTACACGATGGACAGCGAGTTTGAGGGGCAGCTCGAGAGTGGCCCGCGCCGCTGCCACTGCGACCTGCTCCCTGCCCGCCGCGTCTGCTTCGAAGGGACCGACGTCGGCCGGAGGTTCTACGGCTGCTGCTTCAACCGGTGCTCCTACACGGACTGGGTCGATGACCCCTGGCCGCATCTGCTGCAGCGTTGCCTCACCAAGCTGTGGCTCGATGCCCATGCCAATGACGACGCTCGGGAGCGCAACATACGATGGCTCAACGAGATGGTGGATGAAGCCACCAAAGAACTCATGGCCGAAAACGAACAAGACACGGCAGCTCTCACGCGCTTGAACGACCACCTCTGTCGTCAGATGTGTGAGATGGAGACCGAGCATGCCGATACACTCCAGGCTCTCGGCGCGAAGCATGCCCACGCGATCCAAGCGCTCCAGGCCAAGCACGCGGCGGCCATGCGTGCTTCAGGCAGTAAGGATCTTCAATCCATAGCTCCAAGGGCCAGTACTGCATCATGCCCTGGTACATCTCCTAAAAGGATGACAAGTTCGGAAGAATTCATGGAAGAGCTCTGTAAAAAACAAGTACTCACTATTTTCCCTTGATAATACCTACTTAATTTGAAATTTTGAATCCATTTCATTGCTATAAAGTACTATATAAGTTATGTTGTTAGCTGGACCAATGTCTCACTAACTACTTGTTTTTACTGCCGTAGAAATGTTCAGGAAATCCGGTTAAAAAGAAAGAGCCTAGCGGAAAAGAAGTTGGACCAAATGCCGCGGGGAAATTGGCACATATGAGTTCCATGAACAACGGGACACAAGGCCTGTCGCCAAGCCATGTTGGGACATCTGGTACAACAACAATTCCACATTGTCAATGCATTCCACTTTGTGAATGCAGTCCGACTGCTCTATTGTCCAATGTTGAGTGCCCTCCTGAAAATAATTCCACAAAGAAATCTGGTCCTACGTACCACACTGAGGTATGGTGCACTTCTTGTTGGAAAAGAGTCACAGTTCATGGCAATGTTTGAATTTTCTACATATTCATTTTGCTTGTTATAAAAACTAGATGATACCCTCATATGTTTTTTTTGACATTTGAAGGCACGGGCTCTGCCGGTTCATATTAGAAGAGGGGAAACACCCAGTGTTACATGCTTACAGAACCAGGCCTATGCGCCTGAACACACACCACCCAACACACAACTAAGATTTTGACGCTAGTAAGAAGAGGTTGGCCTCCTCCTTCGCTAGCGTAGCCACAGTTCGAGGGTTTGACGCTATCCCATCGAAAACACTTTTATTTCTCTCTTTCCACAGGTTCCATAGCACACACATCGCTATGGTAGCCCAATGTTTTTTGTCCTTACTCTTGTTGAAAGCCAACACTTTTGGCCACCAATCGTGAAAATGGCTCGATGCCGCTCCAAGATCGGCCGCGTCTTTGAAGCTCCAGAAAGCTCGAACCATACTTCTCTGGCGAAGGGGCAGCCAAGGGAAATATGCTCGGCAGTTTCGTCACTTTGGTCACAGAAGGAGCAAGTGCAAATGTCAACAAGCCCCCTTCTAAACAGCCTATCCTTGGTCCAGATTCTTTTCTGTAGCAGAAGCCAACAGTGAAACCTGAACTTGGGTTCCGTTCGAATCTTCCAACTAAGATTAAGTTGGGGCTGCGGTATCCTAGCACTGAACTGGACCTTATATGCAGTTTTCGCCGAGTAGATTCCACGCCCCCTAAGTTTCCAGCAGATCGAATCTGGAAAACTTTTCAAATTCACCGCACGCAGCAGCAACCAAAGGCTATACCCCCTTGATCGTAAAATTTAAAACTTAAAATTTCATTTATCGATAAAGATAACGCATTAAGACTAATAGGTTGCAATGGCTAAAAGAGATGCCACTGAACCTAGTGACTATAATACATCACCTCGTATCGAAATGAAACTCTTTAAACTTCATGAGATCCATAAAATTTATTCTCATCATACATTACATTAATTTACATAATATTTTACATAAGCATCATAAACATTACAGACTCATCCTTTGATGAAACAGCACACCAAGACAATAGATTACAATAGTCAATTAAGTACTGCTGAACCAATTGGCTATGGTTCCCATCTTATCTCAGAATGAGCCTTTTGGGGAGATGGTGTTTCATTTGGTCCCATCATTACCAGGATCAAAAACTTTCAACCAAACCCATGCCGGCAACATGCTCTTTCGGTTATCTGCCTCACCTCTGAAATGCTTCCCTCCTTTTTTTTTCCTTAAGGGATGCTTGATCGGAAGAAATCTACGATGCCCCAGGTATACAATCTTTTTACATTTATCGAAAAAAACACTGTCAGTCTTATCTAAACAGTGTGTGCATGCATTGTATCCCTTGTTTGTATGACCGGAAATGTTACATAGAGCAGGCCAATCATTGATGGTCACGAAAAGCAACGCCCGTAGGTCAAATGGCTTTTGTTCGTTCTCATCCCATACACGTACACCTGGTTTGCCCCACAGTTCTAAGAGTTCTTCCACTAATGGCCTTAGATACACATCAATGTCGTTGCCAGGTTGCCTCGGGCCTTGGATGAGAACTGGCATCATAATGAACTTGCGCTTCATGCACAACCAAGGAGTAAGGTTGTACATACATAGAGTTACAGGCCAATTGTTATGACTGGAGCTCTGCTCCCCAAAAGGATTAAAGCCATCTGTACTTAGACCAAACCATAAGTTTCTCGCCTCTCCTGCAAAGTCTGGAAAGTCTCTCTCGATCTTTCTCCACTGCGATCCATCGGCGGGGTGCCTCAACTTTCCATCTTTCTTACGGTCTTCTTTGTGCCATCGCAACAACCTAGCATGATCTTTGTTTCTAAACAGACGTTTCAGCCGTGGTATTATAGGAGCATACCACATCACCTTAGCAGGAACCCTCTTACGGGGGGGGGGGGGGGGGGGGATCGCCGTCAACATCACCAGGATCATCTGCTCTGATCTTATACCGCAGTGCAGTGCATATCGGACATTCATCCAAATTCTCGTACTTCTCACTGCGGAAGAGAATGCAGTCATTAATGCATGCATGTATCTTCTGCACATCTAATCCTAGAGGGCAGAGAGCTTTCTTTGCTTCGTACGTACTCTCAGGCAATTCGTTATCCTTTGGAAGTTTTGGCTTCATTAGTTGAAGTAAACTCTCAAATGCCTTGTCAGTCACACCGTTTTGTGCCTTCCATTTCAGCAACTCCAGTGTGGTACCGAGCTTTGTGCTACCATCTTCGCAATTTGGGTACAACGATTTTTTGTGATCCTGTAACATGTTGTCCAGCTTCAACCTCTCCAATTTATTTTCACAGTCTTCCCTTGCATCAGCAATAACTCGGCCAAGATCATCATCGGCCTCTTCTGATG
This sequence comes from Alopecurus myosuroides, assembly GCA_028641055.1. Classification (NCBI taxonomy): domain Eukaryota; kingdom Viridiplantae; phylum Streptophyta; class Magnoliopsida; order Poales; family Poaceae; genus Alopecurus; species Alopecurus myosuroides. Next base: position 5,399,127 of record CM054060.1, on the reverse strand, counting down.
CCTGTTCTTGATCACCTCCTTCTTCTGCATTCTCTTCCATTGTAGTATCGTCGTATTCAGGGAACGAAGTGTCGTGGGATAATCACGGCAGATGTTACCTGGGGTAACTGATCTTGGGGCAAGTCGACACAGGTATTTGGGAGAGGGTTTAGCTCGAAGGAGGGCATGGCGAAAGCAATCTAAGAACCGGAAAGCAACTTGCCGGCTCTCGATATGATTATACTGGATACTCGATAACAGGTGTTACAACTATGACTTGAATCTCTCTGAGGCTAAGCCTAGGGGTTGGTTTATATAGCACTCATACCCCCCTTGGCTTGCCTTTACAAAGCGCCTCCTGAGTCCTACTCGAACTCTATACACAAACCCTAACTTTCCTTACCGCAACCCACAATCCGGGTCACGAACGTTACATGCCCTGGGCCTTCCAGAAGCTTCTTTGTCTTTAGCCGGATTTGGTCCAGCCGCCGTTTGGGCCGGGTCACACCTGGGAGTTGGGATACCGGGTTACTATCCCCTCATCAGTAGTCCCCAGAATAGCTTGGGCTTCCAAGATTTACTCTTCGAAGCGTTGGCTATTCCCTACAGAAATATTAGATGCAAACACATGAGGATCAAGACGCAGCGCGTCGACGAATAGCCGTGACTGGTACCAAGGAAGCCAGGTAAAGACCCGGCTCTCCCTTCTTAGGTTCTCCCTTAATCTCCCAGACTTAAATCTTAATAGGAAACTCCCTGACCCCACATCCTTCTTGATAATTACCGCTGATACGAGGAAGGCAATTTCCCCTTCCTTTTTCTCTGGATCATATTGGTCTGCGCATAAAACGTGCCTTTCAAATTTCGAAATGGCCAGTTACTCCGCACTCCCCGGGTCTCGACCGTTAGGCTAAGCCCTTCCATCCGGGCGGTTATAAATAGAGCTCAAGGAACAAACCCAACTCTTAACGGCTCATTTCCCCCATTCCACTTCTCCTCAAACCCGAGCTCGCGGAGTGCCACCACGGAAGCCCCACGCACCTCGCCGGAGCCCATCCGCCGTCGCCTGCGCTCCGCCACCGCGCGACTCACTCCAATCCCCAACTCCGCCGCCGAGCGCCCGATTCGCCGACCAACAACCTCAAAGGGACATCAATCTTGCGCCATCTGTCTCCGCAAAGCTCTTCTTCAACCCCCTTTGGTAAGTTCCTCGTATCCCTCAGCTCATCCTCGCAATTTCTCATCCTTCCCTTGGATCAGATCTGAATCGAGTGATCCGCGATTTCTCGGGCCGCGCCGGATTAACTCACCGATATTTACCATAATCATTCCCATAGATAGGATTCATAGCTTGTATTGCTCTCCTAACTCCAGCAATCATTAACTTGGCCACAAATTTAGAAATAAGATTCCCAATCTGGGCTCGGGCCATCTAAAGTTTCCGCCTTTGTTCTCCCTCCTCAGAGAATCTCACTTCTCCGGATCATTCGCAGATGGTAGGCATACAAACACCCTCCCAACTTCTCCAAACATTTGCCTTTACGGAAAACTCTATAAATTTTGAAATGGCACACGATACCCGGACAAAACATGCTTGACCCCGCAAGGCAATACCCGGATTGTGTTTAAATCGCCGGTAACCACTTATCTGCTAACTTCCGAGTTTTTGTCTCTTACGTCCTTTCCTTCAATGTTTTACCAGGTCAATCCCATGGCACCCAAGAGGCAGGGGAAACAGCCGGCTAAGGCTAAATCCACAAACTCCATATCAGCCAATTGGGGGAAATCCTCTGTTACCACGGCCAAACTGGAGGAGTTGGTCGAGCTTGGAACCCTACCTCCACAGGAAGCTATCCACTGGAGAGTACCAGGCAACGAAACCCGACCTTCCCCAGCAACGGACGAGGTAATATGTTTCGTTGAACACGTGACCCGGGGCTTCAGGCCTCCGGGTCACCCTTTCTTCCGCGACGTCCTAGACCACTACAAACTCCGTATTTTCGATATAGGCCCAAACTCCATTTTAAACATCTCCCATTTTATCGTTCTTTCCGAGTCTTACTTGTGCACTCCGCCAAGTCTGGCTCTTTTCGTCGAACTTTTTCAGTGCAAGCCGTGTCGCGAAAGCGGCGACGGCGCACTTCTTACTTGCGGCGGGGTTTCCATCCAGCGCCGCAAGAACTCCCTGATGCCTCCTATTACTCTCAATTCTCATGTGAAGCACTGGCAGCTCTCATACTTCTACTGCCAGGATACCTCTCCACCCGGCGAAAAGAAGTTGCCGGGTTACTCGGAGGGTCAGCTTGACATCTCCGAGACTTTCAACGCCTTCGCCCCTGACTCGGACAGGGAGGCGATCTTGCCTTTGCTAGCTAGGATCTCCATCTTGTCAGCCCGAGGTCTCATCGGGCTAAACCTGGTGAAGACCTGGGTCAGCTTCCGCATCCAGCCAAACTCCATTCGTGAGAAGCTGATGTGCGAATACTCGGGTCTTCCCACAGACCCTATCCGATACTCTCCTAGCACCCTTGCTCCTAATGATATGAACAAGACGATCAAGGGTTTTTTAACAGAGAAGCTCGAGGTGATCCGGAGCATAGCCGGACTAGAACCTTTTACCCTCGAGAATCCAGCCCCCGCAGTAAGTTTCCTACCTCTTGATTTTGACTTCTAACAGCTTACTTTTATTCTCTTCTCTTGACTCGATATTAATCACTATCCGGGCATCTTCTCCTCAGGCCGATGATGACTTTTGGACGGTCGACACCCCTCCTAATTCCGAAGATGCGGAGGAGGAAGACAATGTTGTTAACTCGGATGAAGGTACATACTTGATTCCCTTGTACACGTTATATCCTGCCTTTTCTTCTTCTTTATGCTATAACTCGGATATTTTTCAGAGCAAGAGGACCAAAGCGAAGAAGAAGAAACGGACAGCAGGGGCGGATCCGCCAGCGAGGAGGAAGAGCCGGAGCTGGCCACCAAAGCCGGAACAAAGAGGAAATCCCAGAGGATAGCCCTCCAGGTTTTTACTTCATCTCCTTACACTTTGGTTTTTTGTTCCCATAACGTCACTCCGGGGCTAACCCCATCTCCACCCCTTTTGATCATAACTGAAGGAGCCACCCGCGACTAGGCGCCGAGTAACCCGGAACCATCCGGGCAACGAGACCCTTAACCCGGTCGCTTCGCCGCCCCCGGTTCAACACCCTGGTATTTATTGTAAACAAAATTTCTTTCCGGGCATTCCTTTGTAATGTAATCCCAGACCTTTCTTGCCATTTTTCAGTCTCTTCCGGGTCTAGTGACGGCTTCCCCTCGGACTTCCCGGTGAACACCGGGTAAACTCCTTTCCTTAGAGTTATACCAAACTTTATCACCTTTTCACAGCTAAAAACTAACTGCACCTTCGTACCTTCTACAGAGCCACGGTTGTTATTAGCGACGAAGAGGGCACGGAGGTTGAGGTCCGAGTCGAGAATAAGCCGGCCGATGACGCATTCGCTGCAACTGGCGACGAGCAAGCGTCGTCACCGGAGCTGGCTAGGCATGATACTGGGTATCCCATCGCTTCGCACGCAGGCGAGAAGGAGACGGGAACAACTTCGAGCGCGGGAGGAGGACCAAACTCCGATATTCGGATGACCCGGGTGCCACCTCCTGTTACAAGAAACGCTCCTTTTCCCACTTTCCAGGTACCCGAGCCATCTAACTCGGATAACGCTGACTTTAACCAGCTGATGAGCGCTCTTCTCGCCATGAAAGCTTCGGAAGGAAATGTCCTAGAGCGTATGGCTGCAGCACATCAGGTAACTTTTACTTGATACTCTTTATTATACATCCAGTCCCCAAGTCCCGAGTATAATTTTTTTTGTAATTATCCTCGGTACTTCGCATAATACTTTTCGGTAATCATTTCCTCAGAGGAAATACTCTCGTGATATCCGGCTTACAGCTTCACCCGGTCTTTGCAGGCAGAGATTACTCAGTCAGATGAAGCGTTACTTAAGGCTGAGCAGCTCTTGCTGGCTGAAGTTAAGCGTAGGGAGGCCCTTGAAGCGGAGATAAAGACTTTGAAAAAAGATGTCTCCACATACAAGAAGAAGTACAATGCCGCCCAATCCTCGCTGAAGAACTTATCGACTCAGATTACGGACACTTACCGTATTTTGCTAAGTAAGTTTGTTTATCTGCAACTAGCTTGCTTACCTCCATTTTGCCGTTGTAATAACCAAAATTACTGATATGCTTTTGTGTTTTTCGATTGCAGGTGCTAACCTTGCTGCTCCGGAGGAGAATGCCATTACTCAAGTTAAAACTCTGAAGACTGTGCTCCGGACGTTTTTTGCCGGCACGAAACTTTTGCTGGATGCTATCAAGTGGCCTTCTGAGGTATACCCGGGCGAGGAGAACCTTATGCAGGCCTTTTCCACAGCGCCTGGATGGATTGAAATACTGAAGCGTTCGTCCTGCCGAATTGGGATGACCCGGGCTTTAACGCTGGCGAAGGCTTATTTTCCAAAGCTTGACCCGGCGAAGGTAGTATCCGGGTTCCCAGAGTTTAAAGCTGACGGATCCAAATTCAAGCCCCAGGATTTCAAAGCTATACAATCTGCGGTACGTCCTTCAGCCACAGCTTTGGCCGACAAGATGGATCTAAACACGATTATGAGCTCGTATGATTCTGAGGGCAAGGTTATCCTGGTGGAGGCACCCCCCCTATTGATATGTTGGACAAATGGTCGACTGATCTGGCTAGGAGAAAGGAAGAGGCTGCAAAGAGGGAAGCAGAGCTGGGCGTAAAGCCGTCTACCTCTACCCCAGCCGTGCCTCCGCCTGTTCGTCCAGATGTGAAGAGCCCGGGTAAAACTGCTGGCAAGGCCAAGGAGCAAGTCCAAGACTTAGACCCGGAGGACCGCTCTCAGGATGCCGAGTAGGATGCTGCCTGGTGCTTTGCGTTTCTCGAGACTGATATGATTTTTTTTTGCGGTGCGCCTGTGCACCATTGATGCTGACACTATGACTTTGCGTTTGTGAACTTATGATAACTCTTTGCCTCCCCTGGCTTTTGATAATATCCATCCTTGTGTTACTTATAAGCTTATTCTCGATACTTCGAACTCTTGTTTTCAATTTCCTTTTGAGACTCGGCTAACCGAGTATCGTAGGTTTTGATAGATGAACTTTTCTTTAAGTCCCCAATACTCGGAAATTAAGGTTTACAGGCTTTGGTAGTTAAACAGTTTGTTTCTGTTTCGAAGTCCCCAGTCCCCATGACCCAAAGTACGAGCTATGGGGGCGTGGCCTTTCTCAGATGACATACTGCTGTTTACCAAGCTGAATACCAATAGCTGTTCACATAAATACTGAAGTCATGCTTAATACTTGTTGAGTTTCCGGCTTTTTTAGCCTTATACTCTGCATGGACTTGTGGTTTAGATGACCCTTTTGATTATCTTGTACTGTAAGCCGGCTTTCGCGTGGATACCATGTCGTTGCATCTATACGAAAAACAAGATCAAGCAAGCCCCATTGGGCTGCATAGTTTGATTGTAATCGTACGTGAACAGATCATGCCACTTTAGCGCGAGTCACATCGAGCTTAAGTAAGAATAATCAAGAAATTTGGCTCCTTCGTCCAGTTATAGGATTGTAGCCGCACCCGTTTCTACGAGTAATCAGCCCCCATAACTCATAGGCATCATGGCCGGGTCTCCGGGTTTGAGATTACTTATTGAAGCAGATCGCCCCCCGGAGACCTATATTCACGCAATGTATTTCGATGATATTGATGTGTTGATAATAAAAACGTTACTTACTTGTAACTGAAGCAAGGATCATGATAAGACTCGAAACCATCTTCTTTTATTGATAAAAATTTCTTTTTTGAATCAGCAGGCCGCCTCGTTAAAAACCTTCCAGTCCCCTTAGGTACCCTGGTAAGGAAAAGAGTGAGTATGAAACCTGCCGTCGATTACACTGCTTTAATTGTTCTCGGGAATCGGCCTCACACTGGCGTGGCCGATGCATATTCTCCATTCGCTGGGCCTTTTCATAACGAGTATCGGATTTGCTAGCCAATCCGGGTATACCGTCCTTGAAGCGTGATCAGCTGCGTGTGGCAGTACGTCTTCTTCTCTATTAGGGGATTTGGAAGGTTCGCCCCTGATGAAACCTACCATCTTAAGGTCCTTTTCTGCCCTAATCTTTGCTTTGTCCCCTTCAGGGGTTGGCTTTTTTGACGTCGTCCTCTCTTCTAGGTCCACCTTAGAACGATAATGTTTGAGCTCTTCCTTCCTGCAAGCTTGCTCGGCCATCGCCGCATCTCCCTCATCACATTCAGCTGCTATATCTCGATTTCCATGTATGGTGATGGTTTTCTTAGGACCCGGGATCTTCAGCTGTAGGTACACATAACACGGTCTTGCCATGAACTTGGCATAAGCCGGCCTTCCAAACAATGCATGATAAGGACTGCGCAACTTTACTACCTCAAAGGTAAGCCACTCGACTCGATAATTGTCCTTTGACTCCCCGAAAGCTACTTCCAGTGCCACTTTTCCTTCGGGGCATGCCGAATGACCTGGCACTATCCCGTGAAAAACTGTTGTACTTTTTTGCAGCTGTGATTCCTTTAAGCCCATGCGCAGGAAAGTTTCCCAGTATAGGATGTTGATACTACTCCCTCCATCCATCAAGACTTTCTTTAGCTCGTAACCGTTGACCTGTGGTGCTACTACCAACGCTAAGACTCCCGGGTGATCAATCCTGTCCGGGTGATCTCTCCTGCTCCATGTTACCTCCTGTTCTGACCACCTCAAATATCTTGGAACAGCGGAAGAGACCGAATTAACTGCTTGTTTCAGTATCTTCTTATCCTTGCTAGAGCCTCCAGTAGTGTGCACATGATATTGACCCAGCTGTTTGGGGTTAGCTTGAAAACCTCCTGCTCCACCTTGATTGTTACCTTGACTTCCAGCGGGCGGATTGCCGGCTGGGGGCGGTCCGTTACCCAAGTTTCCACCTAGACCCGGACCTCCTCCTCGGCCCGCACCTCGCATAGCTCTGTTCACTTCCTCGTTCTTCCACCTTTGTAAGTCGGCACATTGCTCCAATGAATGATTGGCCGGCTTGCCATTCCTGCTATGCTTCGGGCACGCCATCCTAAATATGTCCCAACTGTTGCTTGGTCTTGGAGGTCCTTGGTAGTGTCCCCCATTGTGATTTCCAGTATTAAAATTCCCTTCGGATCTAGGTCTTGAAGACCCGGCCTCCGTATTGGCTACAAACTCGGAATTCCCCTCAAACGGGCGCTTGTTCTGGTTACTTCCATTATTGTTTGGCGCCGATCCATTGCCGGTTTTCCCACTGTTACTTGCGTTTGCTTTTGCCTTCTTGTCATCAACTTCCTCCTCTGTAGTATCCGTTGCAGCGTGCTTGTTGCATGCATCCATTAACTCTCCCATCGTAACCTCCGCTGCATTTCTACTGGATTTCATGCGGGTTAGCTTTTGCACTAAGGGAACATACTTACATGTTTTCGCCATGGCTTGTAGCGCGTCCTTTGGTTGGATATCTGTAGACGAGTGGAGTATCTCCATAACCCGGCGTACCCAGCTGCGTGCTGACTCTCCTTTCTTCTGAACGCATCTTTCTAAATCATCAATAGTAAATAACTTCTTACATGTCCCATGGAAGTGTTTGATAAATGCGGTTTTTAGCTCCTCCCACGATTTGATCGACTTCTCCGGTAAATTGGTAAACCACAACTTTGCTGCTCCCTCTGACATCATCAAGTACATGAACTTGGCTTGGAGATTCTCGGATGCATTGCGAATTGACATTGCCATCTCGTAGCTGCTCAACCACGTTTCCGGATCCATTGTTGGCTCATAATTCACTACTTTCCCCGGTTCTTTGAATTTCTCCGGGTAAGGTTCTGCCCTGATATCGTCCGAGAGGCACTTTGGTCCCGCAAGGGTGGTTGGGGCTGGTCTTGCCCGGGAAACGCGTGACCCGGCTGGGGGTACCGCGGGGTGCGGCACCGCCGGTAACTCGTGTGCTGCAGACCCGGCCCCGGCTCTTCTGGCTCTGGAACTGTCCACCACCGCCTGCGCTGCTGATACTACTGGTACTGTCTGGATACGCGGTGGAGGCGGCATTTGCTGCTGCTCTTCCCTTCGTTGTGCCGTACTTGTTTGGACATTGCCCTGTTGCTGACTGGCGTACGGCGTCCCATGCATCCCGCTTCTATGATCCGGATAATTGGCTTGCTGTGCTACCGCGGTGTGTAGCAGATCGATTGCTCGTCGGGTTCCTTCCGCATGAGGCGAGTCTCCCACAGGAATCTGGTTTAATGCGAGCGTTGCTGCGTACACGTTGTCCATGGGATTGTTGTAATGACCTGCTGGTGTGCGGAATCGTGATGGTGGTGGTGGCATGGTATTGCCGGCTGTCGCCCCCGTCTGTGGCAAGGGTAACCCGGCTGGCGCGTTTACCGGATGTGCTCCCGTTGAAGGTCGCGGTATGGTCCCTTGGTTCGTCGGTGGAATCGGCTGATCTTGAGGCGTGAACACCAGGGCAGTCGGGTTAATAACCCCTCCTGTTGCCGGCAGCATAGTTCGGTGCCTTTGGTGCATCCTTGTCGTTTCCTCCCGGAGCCGGGTCTCTCGGTCATCCAATTCGCGCTGCCGCGCGACCATCCCCTGCCTTTCTGCTTCCACTTGCCTTCTTTGCTGCTCCAATGCACGACGAGCCACGTCCAGGTCTCTTACACGCTCTGCCGCGTTTTCTGGGGTAATAACTGTGGCCAAGACTGTGGGGTCCAAAATCAAATTATTATCAAACAGAGCCGGGTGACGCGGGTTTGAGGGGCCCGCCCCCGGTGTCCGGTTTGCTTGGAACCCGAACATATTTGCGTGTCGCTCCTCGTCTGCTGGGCGACTGGTGACAGACGCCGACTCTCCATCGACCTGGACCAAGACCGGGTCAACTGCTCCTTGCTGCTGGGCCGCTGCCTGAACCGCCCCGGCTGACGCTGCGGCCGCGTTTTCTTGATTGAGATTGGTCGCGGGAGCCGCATAGACTGCAACCCGGCGCATGATGCCCGGTGTAGATTCGTACTGTTCTTCCTCGCTGTTTTCCCTTTCATATCGATCCTCCGACAAATCCCGTATAGACTCGGTATCATCCTCCCTCTCTGTCTGATCCGTTGTTCCGATCGATTCTTCTTTTTCTGATTGAACATGCTCATCTTCCCCTGACACGGAATCAGATCCAAGATTATCACGATTCGAATTGGAAGTACATACCATACCGATGAAGACGTTGATGTGGCCGATTGTCACGACGGATCCGGTTTCGAGGTGATCCGACTCTGGCCCCCAGCCAGAATCGTCTACCATCTTCTTTCCTTGGCTGTTGACGTAGATTTCTCCGACGATGAGATTCTTCATGTTCTTCCGAGCTTCTCCCGTGATGCAAACACCTTTGGACGCAGGCCCCACGGTGGGCGCCAACTGTCGTGGGATAATCACGGCAGATGTTACCTGGGGTAACTGATCTTGGGGCAAGTCGACACAGGTATTTGGGAGAGGGTTTAGCTCGAAGGAGGGCATGGCGAAAGCAATCTAAGAACCGGAAAGCAATTTGCCGGCTCTCGATATGATTATACTGGATACTCGATAACAGGTGTTACAACTATGACTTGAATCTCTCTGAGGCTAAGCCTAGGGGTTGGTTTATATAGCACTCATACCCCCCTTGGCTTGCCTTTACAAAGCGCCTCCTGAGTCCTACTCGAACTCTATACACAAACCCTAACTTTCCTTACCGCAACCCACAATCCGGGTCACGAACGTTACATGCCCTGGGCCTTCCAGAAGCTTCTTTGTCTTTAGCCGGATTTGGTCCAGCCGCCGTTTGGGCCGGGTCACACCTGGGAGTTGGGATACCGGGTTACTATCCCCTCATCACGAAGGATCTTCTTCTTCTTCTTCATCGTCTTCCATCACAACCCCTCTTTCTCCATGCTTGGTCCAGCAATTATAGCTGGGCATGAAACCTCTTCGAAGTAGATGGCCGTGAAGGATTCTTTCGGAAGAATGTTCTCTGACGTTCCGACAATCAACACATGGGCAACACATGAAGCCATTATCTTTGTTCGCCTGAGCTACAGCAAGAAATGCATTCAGGCCTGCCATATACTCGGAAGTGCGTCGGTCACCGTACATCCATCGCTGCCGTGCATCCATCTGCATCATATAATTAAGTTTATCAAAATACATATTAATTAAGAGATGACCACAGTACATCGACAAATAATACTTTTTTATGTATCAGTTACAGATGAAAAAGATAATTTGTTAACCTCGGTCGAAGATACCATTTTCAGTGAGCTTGTGCGCGTCTCGGGAATTTCGTCGAACACCTCGTGTGCATAGTAAAAAAAAACACACTAACACCACACTCTCTCACACCTCCAAGCAAAAAAAAAGATGGAAGGAGGGAGGGGCTGGGGCAGTATATATAGGGGAAGGGGGCATTGGTCCCGGTTTGTGGACTGAACCGGGACAACAGGTCATGCGCGTGCCACGTGGCCTGTGGCTAGGCATTGGTCCCGGTCCGTGGCAAGAGCCGGGACCGATATACCCCCCACGAACCGGGACCAATGCGCCCAGGCGATTCCTGTTGCCCCGGGCGCACGAACCGGGACCAATGCAGGGCATTTGTCCCGGATTTGGTTGCAACCGGAACAGCTGCCCCCCGGCCCCCTGGACGAGAGGGGTTGTTTCCACTAGTGACAGCAGAGGTCAAGGGGAGATAAGTGAGAGGCCTTAACAATGAAGGGTTACGTATGACATATACATTTTAACTATTAGGATGTATATAACTTGATATGAATGTAAAAAAAATTAAGTTAAGAAACTTAAAGTTTTATATTAAAAACTTGATATTTTATGAAAAAATACATGTCGTGAAAAGATAAATCCCCGAGAGCTTTCGAACGCCTCGCGTACACGATGGACAGCGAGTTTGAGGGGCAGCTCGAGAGTGGCCCGCGCCGCTGCCACTGCGACCTGCTCCCTGCCCGCCGCGTCTGCTTCGAAGGGACCGACGTCGGCCGGAGGTTCTACGGCTGCTGCTTCAACCGGTGCTCCTACACGGACTGGGTCGATGACCCCTGGCCGGATCTGCTGCAGCGCTGCCTCACCAAGCTGTGGCTCGATGCCCATGCCAATGACGACGCTCGGGAGCGCAACATACGATGGCTCAACGAGATGGTGCACTGGTAGAAAATAGGCCTACAGTCCCGGTTTGCCAGGCCCATTAATCCCGTCCGGGCAACCGGGACTAGCAATGCGCGACTAAAGGCCCCCCCCTATAGTCCCGCCACTTACGGACCGGGACTAAAGGCCCGTCCACGTGGGCGCTAGGGGTCCGTCGCGGCGGAGGACCTTTAGTCCCGGTTCTTGTGGTTAACCGGGACTGAAAACCTGCGCAGGTTTAGGGTTTTAGGCCCCCTAAACCTGTTTCCTTTTTAATTTGTTTTGTTTTAATTTCAGTACACATATACATGCATATATATATATATGAAATATCAAACAAGGAGAATTCAATAGAAATATATAATATATATTCAATATCAGGTGACCATATATACAACCTCGAACGAGTTTCCATATTACACAATTAAGATGGACGAGCATACACAAATTCGCACAAGTTTCAAAGTACTCAGGGCTTATACATGCGGATAATAGTCATCGTCGGTGGACGCATGGTACTCTCCTTTCTTATGGATGACATGCCTAAGGAAAAATCCTGCTATTTCCTCTTGAATTGGTCGGAAGCGAGCTTCTGGAGAAAGCGCCCTCCGCAAGTTATTGAGACCCTTCCGCGTCTCCTCGTCCTTCTTCCTCTCAGATATTTCTTTCCGTACGTTCTCACAGACATAGTATCCACATAGACCGGTCCCCGGTGGCTGCTTATCCACACCTTTGACCATATTTCTAAATTGTAGCAGTTGTTTGAATTCACCGACATGTTCATGTGAGAGCCGTCTCCAAACTCTACAATGCAAATAAAATTAAATGAACAAGGGAGTTATTAGCTTAGAAAATGAACAAAAGAGACCGATTGATATAGAGCGCAAATGATTGAAAAATAATTACCTTTGCATCATTCTTCTCATGTCGACCCAAAGATCTGTATTTGAATTCATAGAGTCAATGATCAAAACTAAGGACTTCTGAAGATCAATTTTTAGCAGAATCCAGTGGTACCTGCGGACACATTAGATGCACAGTCATGCATAATTTATCGATTAGACATACCATGCATGGAGTAAACAAAAGAGAATGGGAACATGAGAGAAACACTCACCCAAAATGGTAAGGAAATATAATATATCTTTTGGATTCATGCTTTTTAAAAAATTTGTACAAGTCTTTCTCCACGTCTTGGGGATGATTTTCTACCATAGTTCCATTAATGATTTGTGGGTCAATGAACCCAACATCTTTGATGAGTCTTACTTTGCATTCCCAAATCTTCAATCTGCATAATAGCGTACGCAACAATATAGTTAGGACAATATATATATATATAGTGTAGGCAATGAAGAACGAGATGAGGTAGAAATAAATCACTTACAGAACGTAGCAACTCAGGATAAATTTGTCGAGCTCACGCAGATTGAACAGCTGGAACAATTCACTCATCTCAACTGTTACAAAGTACTTTTTGGTGTGATGCTCCTCTGTATAATCCACATACACAAAATCTTTGTCGGTCCATGCTATGAAATCTTTGTACCAACGTAGCAGATTTTGCATTAGTGGTGGTAGATCCTTTTTCTTCGCAGGCTCGACGAGAGGCCCTTTCTTCACATATTTTAATGCTACGTCAGCCATTGGCATATCGTCCATGTCTAAAAAGGCACGAAGAGACATACCGGCCTCGGACGCATTTTTCATGGCAGTAGCTACAGTCAATCCCATTGCTGTCAGAGCTTTTATGACCTCGGGGTCCTGTTCCGGAGCGGCTTTCACTATGAGCGGGGGATCGATTGTTTACTCTGCATCCCGAGCTGGGCAACTTGTTTCCCGCTTTTTATCATTTTTCCTTTTCCTTTCTCCTCCTCCAATATTCCTGCTTGCTTACGAAGTTCAATATCATAGTCTTTAGGCAAATTCTTCACGGATTGGGACACTGTCGACAAAAAATCCGTAGCCCAATAGTCTACAATCGGAGGTAATACTTCCTTGGGCTCAGGCTCCTTTAGCGCCTTCAGTTTGCCCTTCCATTTGGCAACGTCAGCCTTCACGACCAATTTGGTTTCAGCATCACTAAGTTCCCAAGGCCTTGGGGGGAGAGGCTTCAGTGATGGCTCCGGTACCCATGTGGTCTTAGGTACATAAGGGTCCGGGTTAATAGACCAAGAGCGGGTTCCCTTGCTGGCCGCCTGCTTCTGTTTCTTCGCTGGAGGAGGAATGGGGGGCGACGACGTGTGCTTTTCCTCCGGAGGAGGAATAGTGGGAGACGTCTGCTTTTCCTTCGGAGGAGGAATGGACGGCGACGTCTGCTTAACCGCCGGAGGAGGAATCGTGGGCGACGGCTGCTTAAACGCCGAAGATTGTGGATCGGGGGACGACGTCGAATGGCGTGAAGGTGGCGTAGGTGAACCAGCACCACCACCACCACCACCACCAGCACCTGCACCATCGTAGGGGGGTGGACTTGTTAGCCTTGGCGTCTCGCCTGGAAACACTATGTACTTCTTTTTCCATAGAATGAACTGGCGCTTGACATCTCCAAGTCTTCTCTCCCCTTCGGGTGTAGCTATGTCAATCTCCAGGTCCTCAAACGCTTCGACTATGTCTTCCACCGTGACACGAGCATAGCCATATGGAATGGGGTTGTTGTGATGGAGTGCTCCAGGTGTACAGGGTAAAGCACTGCCGGTAGCCACCTTCATGGAAATGTTCCCCACGGGATAATGCAGATCACATTCTTTCATCTCCTTTACGTCATCCACGGGGTAGTGAGGCTCCGGTGCACGACTCTCGATCATTGGTGCATTAGCACCTGCAGTCGGGGCCTCCGTGGAAGCCACGCTGCTTCTCCGCTGATACTGGCTTCCGAGATCCGTTGCATGTTCTTGATGCGGCCCTGCAGCCGACGCTTTTTCTTTCTCAAGTATTCCCGCCACGACCTTCTTCAGGTCACAAACTTCCATTGCAAGATTCGACAGTTGATCTGCAGTCCGGTCCGTACCTCTCCTACGGCTTCTGTAACAGTACGGGTCACCCTCGGAGGAAAACCCTACTTTCCACGGCAATCTGCCTTTGCCTCGTATATGTCCTCCGTGTTCAGGATTCCCGAGGGCATGGGTCAGTTGGTCTCTCTCTCTGTTGAACGTGAGCAAGCCCTGTTGAGCTTTGGTCATTGCGTCAACAAGGTCTTTTGTGGGAGCAAACGTTTTCTGCCGGTGAACACACGCCCCTGTCTCCGGGTCTAGAGACCCCCCATGCCCGTACCACCACATTTTGGCTCTTTCGTCCCATCCCTCTGTACCTAGACGGATTCCTCTTGCCGTCAGGCCGTCCTCCATCGTCTGCCACTTAGGCGCCAAAACGCGGTATCCTCCTGGCCCCATAACATGATGGTATTTTTTCTTTTCCGCATTAGTCTTATTTTTTTTCGACATTTCCTTGAAATGCTCCGATTTGTGTTGCGACACAAAATCCGTCCAATCATCTCTCAGTTTCTCATATTGTCCAGTGAAATTCGGAGTCTTGTCCTTGCTGACATATTCACGGACCAATTTTTTCTTGAAGTTCCAGAATGCTTCGGCCATCTTTTGAAGAGCGAACTCTTTGACTATCCTCCTCCTCTGACGTCCACCCGGAATATCCTCACCGAATTCATCTTTTTTGTTGTATTCCGGAGGTAGAATGAAATGTGCAATAAGCTTTCTAAACATAATCTTTTTCGTTCTCTTGTCGACAAAAGTGAAACCAATACGTGCTTTCTTTGGCTCCTTCCATTCCTGGACGGTGATCGGGACGGTGTCTCTAACAATGACTCCGCATTGGTTGATAAACTTTGTGGTGTGCTGTAGGGGCTTGCCGATTTCACTGACTGATTCGATGGTATATGTTTCTTCAGCTTTCATCGCCTTGGATTTGCCACGCTTTGTCATACTAGATCCGACTGAGGGCTAAAATAAGAAAGAGAGTCGCGCGCGTTAGTCTTTGCAATTGGACCGAGGGCTAAAATAAGACCGATGGCTAAAATATATACCTCGCCGGAGGTGGTTGTTCTTTGCAATTGGAGATTGTCGTTTGTCGACGGTTGACCTCCGTCATCAATGTCCATTCCTTCATCTCCTTGATCATCGACAATGTCCGTTCCTTCATGTTCTTTATCGTCGACAATGTCCGTTCCTTCATGTTCTTGATCATCAAAGTTCAGATAAGAAGAGACTATATCCTCTTGTTGCTCATCTTCTGGGCCCGGCACATAAGGGATCGGGTTGGCTATCATGCCGTATAAGATACGTTCAGCCTCCAGATCCGTTAACGCCAAGTCTCTATTTTCCGCCATATGTCAATCCTGCAGACATGCATGTAGTAAAAATTAATTAAGTATATAGGAGACTTAGCAAATATTTGTCGTAGAAGGAGGGAAAACAGATTGGTAGGGTTTTGGGTGGAAGAACGATGACCACCGGAGGGGGAAAACCATACTTTACAGGTGTGTCCAAGATTAGTTTCTCAAATGACTTGGAGAACCCCATAGCTAGGTTGCATTTGCTTTCCTGGTCATTTTGGTATATTACACTTAATATTCTGAATTTATTGAATTAAAACTTATTTTCATTATTTTAATGAATTTAATACAAATTAAAATATGGTCTCATTTTGAACTTTGTCAAACATGAATGAAAATGATATAAACAGATAGCTTACATTTTTCTGAACATTTTGCATATTTTTCCAAAAATAATTAAATTATAAATTAAAAGTTATTTAATTTAGAAGGTTATTTATATTCTGTGATTCCATATAAAGAGGGCCCACGTGCCACCAACAGTGGGCAGGTGACGTCGCCAACAGTGGACAGGTGACGTCATCATGACGTCACCCCTGGCGTGGCCGGCGGTTGCAGATTTAGGATCTCCGATCGACGATTCCGGCCACGGGGGAGGCAACGGAGATGGGGACTAGGCCACTGTGCTGCTCGCCACGGGGAAGGGGACGGAGATGGGGACGAGGCCACGGCCACTGTGGTCTCGCCGGCGGCGAATCTGGCCGCGGGAGCGAGCGCGAGGGACGGCGACGGCGACGGCGCGGCGACGGCGTTGGTTCGGCGTTGGTTCTAGGGCGACGCCGTTGGTTCTAGTTCGATGGCGTTGGTTCTAGGGCGACGGCGACGGCCCGCGGGGAACCTACCGGCCGGAGAGACGGCGACGGGGCGGGGGCGGAGCAGGGTGGAGGCGGTGGAGAGAAGGGCGTGACGAGGGCGACGGCGCGGCGACGGCGATGGCGACGGCGACGGCGATCTGCGCGGGCGACGGCGACGGGGCAGAAGACGACTGGGCGCCGGCGCGAATGAAGACGAGGGTTTGGGGACTTAGAAAATTTTGGGGCAGAAAGGCATCGCACATATATAGGTCAAGCCTTTAGTCCCGGGTGGTGTCACGAACCGGGACTAAAGGTCCCCTGGGGTACCCTCCGCGGGCCTTTAGTCCCGGGTGGTGTCACGAACCGGGACTAAAGGTGAAAATTTTCGCTGCGTTTTCATTCCCGCGCAGAACGAGCCTTTAGTCCCGGTTCGTGACACCAACCGCGACTAAAGGTTGTTATTCGAATACTATTCTCTTTTCCAATCTTAAAAATACAAATAATATATCAGAAAATTCAGAAAAATAAAACTAATTCTTTTTCCAATCTTAAAAATACAAATAATATATCAGAAAATTCAGAAAAATAAAACTAATTCTTTTTCCAATCTTAAAAATTCCCATAGATAAAAAAGGCAGTACATAATGGCAAGAGTGGATCTAAACCTAAACGGAGAGCATAGATGCATGCATGATCTGATATCTGCTGCTAGTCATACTCCTGCCTAGGCCTACATGAGAAAATTCAGAGCCCAGGACTGGGCCTGAGGGTAGCGCAGGCGGGGGTTATCGCCGGCCCTGATGTAGTCCATGACGCTCTGTAGAGTCCGGCCGGACCACCATAGCCGACGACCGGCCTCGTGAAAGTTCCCAGGAGGCAGGCCGTCCTCCTCATACCTGGCGAGCGCCCTCTCACGCCGATTGATGAAGAAGGCATCCCAAGTATGTTGGTTATCGGGATGCCAACTGAGATCTCTCCGCTGCTCCGGCGTGAGCTCGTGGTAGTAATGGTTCGTGATGGCCGCCCGACGTGCCACACCTTGAGGAAGAGGAGGGACCGGCACTCCTCCGGCGCTCAGCATCCAACCGGCGGGAACACTGTAGCCGGGCGGGCAGGGGTAGTTCGAGGCGGAAAGTGCCTCCGCCTGGATGAATGTTAGAGTGGGTACGGTAGAAGCCATGAGAGAGTGGTGAGTTTGTATGTGTTTATGCCAATGGTGTGGCAATGCATACATATATATACTGAGAAGAAAACATCCTTTTAGTCCCGGTTGGTGTCCCCAACCAGGACTAAATGGTTAGGGTTTCATTGGGAAACGGATCATCCGTTTAGTCCCGGTTGGTGTCACCAACCGGGACTACATGGGAATTAGGGTTTCGTTTCGACCACTCAGATAGAATCACACGGATCGTGTGTTTCTTTCAACCGCTTGTGATTCGTTGGATCCGGGGTGTGTTTCTTTCCAGCTGTTGTGAGCCGTTGAATGAGATGTTTCTTCACCGATGGGTCAAAACCCTAGCTCAACACTCTGTACCGATGGGTATAAACTGTCGCGCCTCGAGCGCTTCTTCTCCATCCCTCTGCACCGTCGCGCTTCCACCATGCCTCCGAGGAGGAACAGCACCACCGGCTTCCGCGGCGTCCGAGCACGGCAGAACGGAATGTTCAGCGCAGATATCCGCTGGGGGGACGACCGCATCCCCCTCGGCACCTTTGCGACGGCGGCGGAGGCAGCCCGCGCCTGGGACGCGGCGGCCTGGCGCCTCAACCGCCCGCGGTCGCTAATGAACTTCAACGACTGCCACACCGTCTGGGAAGCGGAGGCCAGGGCGCCGAAGCCGCAGATCATCACTGCCGCCGACCACCTCCACCTCCGCCACCGCGCGTTTCAGGGCCTAGTCGACGCCAGGGAAGACCGCGTCGTCCGCGAGTATTACCGGAACAACCCGGGGGAGAAGAGCGCCGACGAGGAGCTCTGGCAGACCTGCGCGGGTCAGCGGGCGGAGCGCCGCCTCGAACGCCACCTCGCGTTAGATGCCGCTCGGGAGGCCAGGACGATGGCGCTGCAAGAGCTTCGTCGGGCCGACCGCGCCGGCGAAGTCTGGGCCTCCGAAGATCCGAGGTGGGGGCCTATCTCGGACATACCATCATGCACCTCCGACGACGACGAGGAGGTCACGGACGAGTTCGGCGACGATGATGACCCGGAGGAGGTCACCGACGAGTTCCCCGACGACGACGGCGAGGAGTAGTGTTCGTCTGTTTTCTCTTTTTAATAAAAGAATTTGCATTCCGGCGACACTGCGGCGCGCTAGCGCGTCTGTTTTCTGTTTTTAGTAAAAGTTTGGTACAATAAATTAATTAGAAATAATATAATTCAAAATGATCCATTAAACATGATCCATTCAACAAAGTTTGGTACAATAAATTATTACACATCAATTCTTCCCTTGTGTCCCCGCTTTCTTACGATTTGGACGTATCCATGGAGCATCCTCATCATTTAACTTAATGCTTGGGTCAGAGTTCACTTTGAAGGGCGGAATTTCACCAAACATATTATAATCTTCTGACATGTCTGTCTTGTCCTCCACTCCCACGATGTTTCTTTTCCCTGAAAGAACAATGTGACGCTTTGGATCATCGCATGATGCACTGATCGTTTTCTTATCTTTCCGTTTCCTCGGTTTGCTACTCATGTCCTTCAAATAGAAAACCTGAGCGACATCTTTGGCTAGGACGAATGGTTCGTCAAGGTAACCAAGATTGTTGAAATCCACCATTGTCATTCCGTACTGCTCGTCCACCTTTACCCCACCTCCTGTTAGCTTGAACCATTTGCACCGGAACAAAGGGACCTTAAAAGAGGGTCCATAGTCAAGTTCCCATATCTCCTCTATGTAACCATAATATGTGACCTTTTGCCCAATCTCGATTGCTGCATCAAAGCGGACACCACTGTTTTGGTTGGTGCTCTTTTTATCTTGGGAGATCGTGTAAAATGTATTCCCATTAATCTCGTACCCTTGGAAAGTCGTTATAGTCGAAGATGGTGTCTTGGCCAACATGTACAGCTGATCTCCAACATCATTGTCATTCATTAAATATTTTCGCAACCAACTGCCGAAAGTCTCCATGTGGGCCTTTCTAATCCATGATTCAGTCTTCCCCGGGTTGTTCGAGCGTAAAATATTCTTGTGTTGCTCGAAATACGGAGCCACCAAGCTCGAATTTTGCAGAACTGTGTAGTGTGCTTCAGTCATAGAATGACCGTCCATACATATCGTTGATTTCCTTCCGATCGTGCCTTTTCCACTTAGTCTCCCCTCGTGCCGCGATTGAGGAATACCAATCGGCTTAAGGTCAGGAACATAGTCAATACAGAACTCAATTACCTCCTCATTTCCATAGCCCTTTACGATGCTTCCTTCTGGCCTAGCACGGTTACGAACATATTTCTTTAATACTCCCATAAACCTCTCGAAGGGGAACATATTGTGTAGAAATACAGGACCGAGAATGGAAATCTCTTCGACTAGGTGGACCAGGAGGTGCGTCATAATATTGAAGAAGGATGGTGGAAACAACAACTCAAAACTGACAAGACATTGGACCACATCGTTTTGTAACCGTGGTAGATCTTCTGGACTGATTACCTTCTGAGAGATTGCATTGAGGAATGCACATAGCTTCACAATGGCTACTCAAACATTTTCCTGTAGGAGGCCCCTCAAAGCAATCGGAAGCAATTGCGTCATAATCACGTGGCAGTCGTGAGACTTCAGGTTTTGGAACTTTTTGTCCGCAATGTTTATTATTCCCTTTATATTCGACGAGAAGCCAGACGGGACCTTTATACTGCTCAGGCATTCAAAAAAAATGACCTTCTCTTCTTTCGTAAGAGCGTAGCTGGCACGACCTTGAAACCATTCCGGATGCCGGTCATCTGGGTCTTTCAAAAGTTGCTGATCCTCCCGTGCTTCCTTTGTATCATTTGTCTTCCCATACACGCCCAAGAAGCTTAGCAGGTTCACGCAAACATTCTTCGTAACATGCATCACGTCGATTGCAGAGCGGACATCTAGGACTTTCCAATACTGTAGCTCCCAAAATATCGATTTCTTTTTCCACATGGGTACGTGCCCGTCAACTCCCTGCGGAACTGATTGTCCGCCAAGACTCTTTCCAAAGATGACTTTCAAATCCTTGACCATATCAAATATCTCAGCTCCAGTACGTTCCGCAGGCTTCGGCCGGTGATCTGCCTTGCTGTTGAAATGCTTTCCTTTCTTTCTTACGTTATGATTTCGGGGAAGAAATCGACGATGACCCAGGTACACGTTCTTCCTACAGTTATCCAAAAATACACTTTCAGTCTCATGTAAGCAGTGCGTGCATGCTTTGTATCCCTTATTTGACTGTCCAGAAAGGTTACTGAGAGCAGGCCAATCGTTGATGGTTACAAAAAGCAACGCTCGTAGGTTAAATTCCTCTTCTTTGTGCTCATCCCACACAGGTACACCAGGTTTGCCCCACAATTGTAAAAGTTCATCAACTAATGGCCTTAGATACACATCGATGTCGTTGCCGGGTTGCTTCGGACCTTGGATGAGCACTGGCATCATAATGAACTTCCGCTTCATGCACAACCAAGGAGGAAGGTTGTAGATGCATAGAGTCACGGGCCAGGTGCTATGGCTGGAGCTCTGCTCGCCAAAAGGATTCATGCCATCAGTACTTAGACCAAATCTGATGTTCCTTGCGTCAGCTGCAAAATCTTTGAACTCTCTGTCGATCTTTCTCCATTGCGTTCCATCAGCGGGGTGTCTCAACTCCCCGTCGGACTTACGGTCCTCTTTGTGCCATCGCAACAACTTGGCATGCTCTTTGTTCCTGAACAGGCGTTTCAACCGAGGTATTATAGGAGCATACCACATCACCTTGGCGGGAACCCTCTTCCTGGGTTTCTCGCCCTCAACATCGTCACCAGGGTCATCGCCTCTGATCTTATAACGCAATGCAGTGCATACAGGGCATTCATTCAAATCCTCGTATGCACCGCGGTAGAGGACGCAGTCGTTAATGCATGCATGTATCTTCAGAATCTCTAAACCTAGAGGGCACACAACCTTCTTTGCTTCGTACGTACTGGTGGGCAACTCGTTATTCTTCGGAAACATATTCTTCAACATTTTCAGCAAATTTTCAAATGATGAGTCAGCTACACCTTCCCGTGCCTTCCATTTCAGCAAATCCAGTGTGCAGCCCAGCTTTTTCAGACTATTGTCGCATCCTGGGTACAGTGACTTCGTGTGATCCTCTAACATGCGATCCAAATTCTCCCTCTCCTTGTCAGTTTCGCAGCGTCTCCGTGCATCAGCAATGGTCCGACCAAGATCATCAGCGGGCTCATCATGTGCCTCTTCTTCACCTTCACCAAACCCTTCCCCACCTTCAGCATCATCCTCCATGAAAGTATCACCGAAAAGGTCATGATAGTTGAAATCGATATCATCCTCTTCTTCATCTTCTTCCATTCTAACCCCTCTTTCTCCATGCTTGGTCCAACAATTATAGCTTGGCATGAAACCGTGCCGAAGCAGGTGCATGTGAACGACTCTTGAGGAGGAGTGACCCTTCTCATTCTTACATTCAGCACATGGACAGATAATAAAACCTCGCTGCTTGTTCGCATTTGCCACTACGAGGAAATCTTTCAAACCCGTACTGAACTCGCCGGAGAGTCGGTTACCGTACATCCATTGCCGATTCATCTGCATTATTATTATATAAAGTATATAATTAACCATCATGCATCTGTTAAACTAACTAGCTAGCTGGAAATAATACAAATCATGAAAGGTTCAAGTTGCTAACCGCGATCACGGAGGTAAAATAAATGAAAACGCTCAAGTGTGTTTCATGCTATCGGGCATTTCATCGAACACCTTGTGTGCATAGTAGGAACCAAAAGCATACCCACCACCCCTTGTGAATATTGTGAGCAAATGTGGCTAAGTGCAGTGAGCTGAGTCCTATATATAGGGATGGGCCTTTAGTCCCGGTTCAACTGGACAACCGCGGCTAAAGGCCTTGGGGCCAGCCCCAGGACCTATTCGTCCCGGTTGGTCTGGCCAACCGGGACTAAAGCCCCTCCCCTCCGCCAGCTGTGGGCCGAGCGCGCTGGGCCCAGACTATTGGTCGCGGGTCTCGTCCCGAACCGTGACTAAAGACCCCTATGGTCGCGGGTCCATTATTTTGGGGACTAATGGGGGCGTACCGAAGGCCTATTTTCTACCAGTGGTGGATGAAGCCAGCGAAGAACTCATGGCCGAAAACGAACAAGACACGGCAGCTCTCACGCGCTTGAACGACCGCCTCTGCCGTCAGATGTGTGAGATGGAGACCGAGCATGCCGATACACTCCAGGCTCTCGGCGCGAAGCATGCCCACGCGATCCAAGCGCTCCAGGCCAAGCACGCGGCGGCCATGCGTGCTTCAGGCAGTAAGGATCTTCAATCCATAGCTCCAAGGGCCAGTACTGCATCATGCCCTGGTACATCTCCTAAAAGGATGACAAGTTCGGAAGAATTCATGGAAGACCTCTGTAAAAAACAAGTACTCACTATTTTCCCTTGATAATACGTACTTAATTTGAATGCGTTTCATTGCTATAAAGTACTATATAAGTTATGTTGTTAGCTGGACGAATGTCTCACTAACTACTTGTTTTTACTGCCGCAGAAATGTTCAGGAAATCCGGTTAAAAAGAAAGAGCCTAGCGGAAAAGAAGTTGGATCAAATGCCGCGGGGAAATTGGCACATATGAGTTCCATGAACAACGGGACACAAGGCCTGTCGCCAAGCCATGTTGGGACATCTGGTACAACAACAATTCCACATTGTCAATGCATTCCACTTTGTGAATGAAGTCCAACTGCTCTATTGTCCAATGTTGAGTGCCCTCCTGAAAATAATCCCACAAAGAAACCTGTTCCTACGTACCACACTGAGGTATGGTGCACTTCTTGTTGGAAAAGAGTCACAGTTCATGGCAATGTTTGAATTTTCTACATATTCATTTTGCTTGTTATAAAAACTAGATGATACCCCCACATGTTTTTTTTTTGGACATTTAAAGGCAGGGGCTCTGCCGGTTCATATTAGAAGAGGGGAAACACCCAGTGTTACATGCTTACAGAACCAGGCCTATGCGCCTGAACACACACCACCCAACACACAACTAAGATTTTGACGCTAGTAAGAAGAGGTTGGCCTCCTCCTTCGCTAGCGTAGCCACAGTTCGAGGGTTTGACGCTATCCCATCGAAAACCCTTTTATTTCTCTCTTTCCACAGGTTCCATAGCACATACATCGCTATGGTAGTCCAATGTTTCTTGTCCTTACTCTTGTTGAAAGCCAACACTTTCGGCCACCAATTGTGAAAATGGCTCGATGCCGCTCCAAGATCGGCCGCGTCTTTGAAGCTCCAGATAGCTCGAACCATACTTCTCTGGCGAAGGGGAAGCCAAGGGAAATATGCTCGGCAGTTTCGTCACTTTGGTCACAGAAGGAGCAAGTGCAAATGTCAACAAGCCCCCTTCTAAACAGCCTATCCTTGGTCCAGATTCTTTTCTGTAGCAGAAGCCAACAGTGAAACCTGAACTTGGGTTCGGTTCGAATCTTCCAACTAAGATTAAGTTGGGGCTGCGGTATCCTAGCACTGAACTGGACCTTATATGCAGCTTTCGCCGAGTAGATTCCACGCCCCCTAAGTTCCCAGCAGATCGAATCTGGAAAACTTTTCAAATTCACCGCACGCAGCAGCAACCAAAGGCTATACCCCCACATGTTGCGGCGGAACTTTTGACAAAAGAGTTTGCGAGACAAAATGTAAATCTATGGTATATATTGTGTGATAGAAAACAATTTACTAAAAGAGGAAACTTCATGTATGCATTATCAGTATGGGGTACATCACATGATGTTTAGACATTGAGAGTAAATGTAAAATTTATCTAGAAGAACTTGGATGATAGCAAAGTATCTTTCGTGAATGGTAGATGGTAAGTGAAAAGTTCCCACCATCAACTAAATTTTTTAGAATCTAGGATACAGTTTAGATATGATACACATGTTTCCTGCATTACATAAAAATAAAATGAGTAGCAGTGCATACAAAGAAAATTGTGTACGTTACTATTGTTGAGTACATGCATAAGTAGATGTTGGCTGTCACTAAATGTGGTCCCTGAAGTACATTCAGTAGCTTGCAACTTTAACCTCAGATGACCAACTTGACGTAGTAGTGTATCAGGCTTGGTTACCGGCCCTCTCCAATTCAGTCCACATGCTGCCTGAAATATTCGATGCATTTCCACATGAAACAAAACAAAAATGGTATCAGTATGTATTTGGCAAAAGGCGACTGACACCTGAAACCAAACCTTCCTTTGGCTTGTTGCTCCTTATATGTGCTACAATCTAAGAACGTAACACTACTATTCCAGGTGCTATGCTTTATTTAATAACTGTAAAAAGAGTCATTTCATATATCTGTCTGAACCATTACGTGATCTCATTGACCGAATGATAAGAAATTAACCTGGCCAATCACTGCTGCAATATGATTGGATATAGCAAGTAAAGACATCGACAACCATCTGGCAAATGTTTATAATACAAAAGAGAGAATAAACATTCTGACATTTGCAAGCCTTTCAAATTTGCTGAATAGAAGGTATTTCGTTCCGTCAGGTAATCTAGCAAAACCTGAATGAAAAGTTTCTAATTAAATGTGTAGAGCGTATCACATCAGTCATCAAATTCACCAGAACGAAAAATGTCAGTACATTCATGTCAGGCTGACTCCGTGTCCAAGCGTTGGCATGTAGCATCAGTTTAAACATGGGTGCTATTGCTGATTAGCCTTGTTATTTTTTGCTTCTTTACCTTGTAATTTTTGCAGCTGTGTTGTTGCCTCTGGGCTATGTAATCGTGTTAATCTTTGTTCTAGCTCTTTCTTACTAATCAGATTGTTTCGTGAACTATATCCTGATGATAGCTCTTTTAGGTTCGCATGTAGCATCAGTTTAAACATGGGTGCTATTGCTGATTAGCCTTATTATTTTTTGCTTCTTTACCTTGTAATTTTTGCAGTTGTGTTGTTGCCTCTGGGCTATGTAATCGTGTTAATCTTTGTTCTAGCTCTTTCTTACTAATCAGATTGTTTCGTGAACTATATCCTGATGATAGCTCTTTTAGGTTCTGCTAATGCGGTACCTCCAGTGAGTTTAATCTGATATATATATATACATAGAGATGGTTACCTGAACAGTCTCTGGGCCAAGTGTGCGAGTGTCGGAGTTAATCCTATTTGCCATCGCTAGCTACTATCCTTTGCGTTGTTTTAGTCCTGCGCTATGATGGGTGTGAGTGCAAATTGTTTACTGGATATGAATGAAAACTTGTAGCGCTAATATTGCTTTTCTCACAGACGATGAATGGAAGAGAAGGTGGTGTTCTGTTGATCAGGTTTGATGACCACGCGCCCAGCTACTGCACGGAGCCCGGCTGCACTTTGGTGGGCCTGCCCTACAGGCTCTTACGACATCTCTTCGCGGATCACTCGTGGCCAGCGTACGGCATCCTCTACGGCAAGGTCACCAGCCTCCGTGCGCCGCTGTCGGAGCCGTGTCGGCTGTTCCTTTCCGAAGATGACGGCAGAGTGTTTGCGCTCGTCGTGCGCGATCTTGGCGCGGACACCGCCTTGTCGGTGGTGTGCGTGAGGGCGGAAGACCGCGAGCCACGGTACACGGCCCCGTTACGTGCCATCGCGCCCCCGCCCAGCGTGGCCAGGATGACCGCCGACCACATGACGGTGGTGAGCAGCGACAGGCCCGGCGAGGTGGCCGTGGAGAATCTGCCGTGCTACTTGAAAGTGCCACGGGCGTATCTGCAGGCCGGAGCTGACGGGGCGTCAGAGGAGCTGTCCCTGACGATCAGGATTCTGAAAATTAGCAGCAATCACAAGTAATTTACTGCATGCAGCTTAGCTAGTAACTGGGTACTAAATTTAGAGAAGTTGAAGAGCAAACTTATCCTTGAGAAGACGATTATTAAGGGAGTACTAATGTGACAAGTGCAGTTTGGCTAGCAAAAACTGCTCCTTTTGGCGCCCTGCCACCATGATCTGAGGCAGCATCGAGGAGCCAGGATACAGTCCATGTGCCCGTGCGTGTGTAACTTCCACTTCCGTTGGCCGCTTGCCGTCCCGTCCTGGTCGCCAGCAGGAAAATTCTTATGTTCGTATGTTGAAGCCCCATAATCTGTAGATCATGCAATCGGTGAGTCCCTTGCATACAGTTAAAAATAAATAAATAATTATACGAGGTCTCCCCATTGTAGGCTTACAGGGAACGCTCTTGCAGAAGTACTGCTAGTAGCTAAAATATACTAGCTCCGTTCAACAATAGATGACTTCCCTTTATCTACATTTTTTTTTTTGAGTTTTCACCGGGGGCACAGAAGCGCCCACCTGAATATGTATTTCCCAAAGCCCCACAGAGGTGGTGGGGGGGGAGGGGGGGGGGGGGGGGTTGGGAACAATACATATATAGACGAAAGAAGTGTCTTGCTTCTTTAGTTCACCTTGGTTTCCAACCCTGCCTTAAGTGAATAGTGCAAGCATCAGCCATCAGCTTCATTCCTAATTATTTTAGTTGAAATAAGTGTAACAGCCTTGTACCTGCTGCTGGAGGATCTTCTCTCTATGGATTCCAGAGAAATGGAAATTACCATTCTATACCCCCTTCCCTAGCTTAAGCCCTATAGACCAGTACCGGGGCTGTAAGGAACTCAGCACCGAAAGGAACTGGTATAACAAAAGGGGCCAAGAACTACATACGGTCTGATACTTTCTTCCAGGAAAAGAGGGAGAAAAGTTATGTAGGGAACAATGATCAAATAGAGAGTTGAAATGCCAGTTTTGAAAGAATTGGCACTAAGTAAGAGGTGATCCGCTTTTGGCCTTGTATCGGGCAGCGGGACGTTATGAAGGGCAGCTAAAACATGACTCTTGCGATGCTGAATCATCGATTGATAGAGGTGCTGAGAGGGCTGTGACTGCAGTAGCCTCACTTCATTTTTTTCCACCGTCACTAGTACGTGGGGTCCCGAAAACCAAACAAAGAAGAAAATGCACGCACGATTGGGTTAAGCATCTAACTAACTAGATTCCTTACTCCCAGCGATGACCTATAATAGAATATGAAAAGCAATGTTTCCCTTAATCTCTCCCATCTGGATAGATAAATCAAGGTCATGCGTAGCTCGTATAAAAAACTAGAAATGAATTATTGCCCTCTGGCGAAAGGAAAAGATTGTTGGTACGAAAGCCGCTATTACACCACTGGAGGGCTGAACCAACCTCATGCTCCATCAGATACAAGAAACAGCCCAACTCTGAGCTTATCGATCAGAAATGCACTTTGAAACCAATGCCTTAGCGAGAGAATGGAGGAGTAGACGCCTCTTCTTATAGATGGACTATGTTTTCTCTTTTTATATTATTATTCGAGTTAGGTGGTTGAGATGCTTCTATAGGGTGGTTCTTGATAGGGCAGCTTCTAATACAATCAGTTAAAGACGTAGTTCAAGTTTGGTATCTACTTGAAATCGAATGAAAAGGAATGCACTCCCTTTGGTCGGGGTTCGCCATTCGATGCTTCAACCAAAGGGATTATTGGAGGTGGTAGTATGAGCCAAGATAGTCGTGAGATACGTTAAGCTGCTAATATGTCCATCTTTGTATCCATACGGAGGGAGAAGGGAAGGCCCATCGATCCTCTTATGAGTCGCTTAACTAAAGCTCGAACGATGTCCCTTCTGGTTCGCCCGAGATTCCTGTAATAATGCTTGATCCATAGTAACGTAAGTAGAAATGGGGAGGTCGAAGCTAGCGATCAAGCTGCTCCATTAGACCCGAAGCTTTCTTCTTATCCCTTTTGTCTTCTTACGTAGGATGATTTCATCCGAGTGTGTGTAAGGCGGGTGGCATTCTTAGCCATAAGCTCTAAGCAACCACCTACTTGTAATATGGTATCCTTTCTCTCTTCCTGGGACTTGAGGGGAGGTTATTACCGCGAATAAAGTAGTACTCGCTATCCAGCCAGTCATCTACTTGACAAGTTTGGAAAGAATCTCTCGGAAAAGAGAGCGCAATCTCTCTTTGCTTGTGCCACCCGGGCGGAAGATATATCTGAGTCGATCTCGTCGAAGAAGAAACAGCTACTGACATCCAGCTCAGATCAGAGTGAACAAACAGTGCAAAAGAGACTGAGAAGGGGAAGCATGCGCCCGAAAGGGGGGCCATTGCTCCATGTATAATATAACTCGGGATGTTTCACTATATTATATCCCCATTGCTAAACGCAATAGGAAGGGAAAGAAACGTTTCTCCTTCTACACATTTATGAAAATGGCTTCCCGTCGCTCACAGCAGCTTCTCTAGTTTCATTATCGCCAAAAACAAAGGAAATCGACTTAGTCGCTCGCTTGTACCTCCATTTCCAATGGCTAATTCACGCATGTTGTACTTCTCCATAGTTTGCTCGAATCGAACTTGTCCGTACCGACATAATCAGTATCTCCCGGACTACAAAGGCAAAAAACCCAGTAAACTAGTGACTTGAATCATACTTCCTTCCTCTTTGATTGACGAAACCTAACTACAGGAACTACTTAAGTCAAGAACAAACAGATGGAGTATTTCTTCCTTTCGAACTAGAAAAAGTTTGGCTACAGCAAGCGCAAGTCATCCCCTTGCGAAGTGCAAAACAAGGGAAATATGACTTCATAAAAACAAGTTGAGCTATCGTTCCCTTCATTGACCTACTAACTCGTGATACAGCGCGCGTTTCTTCCTCAGAATCTCATTTCAAAAGGCATGAACCATCCCCTAACTTGGAAGGGGACAGGAACAGAAGACACATGACAAGCCTTGTTTCCTACTTGCTGACCCTAGAACAACAAGAGGCAACATGCTTGCTTAACACTCGAACAAGAGGAAATCGCTTCGTCTTTTTGCCCTTGGCGCGCCTTCTACTTCTGTCGGCACAACTACGTATTTATTAGAATAGTGCTTTGCTCGGTCCTGCTTTGGACCTATGATCCACTGGTGATTAATCAGCATCTACAGCTTTCGCTTTGGGTCGGGAATTTGGAGAGATTGGCTCTATAGAAAGGGAAGCGAGTCTTTGAACTATGTTAGCGCCGAGGGTTCACTAAACCTACTGTCCTTCTGACTTTCGTGTTTCGTAACTCATTAGATTCCTAGCTTTTTAGCGGGGGCTTTGGCAGAGAAATAGCTAGATCTGTAACAATCAAAATAAGTCGGTGTTCAGTTCATTAGAGCAAGGAGAAAGTGCACTAGATAGACAGGTTGGACAATGAGGGCTTTTACTCTCCCTATCTCGAGTAGGATCATTGAAAAGAAAGAAAACGAATGGTTTCTCGGCAATGGTTTCTTCAACTGGCTTGTGCCACAGCTCATAGCTCGAATCGGGATTGGAAAAAACGGAAGGAAAGTAAGGCGCTAGAGCCTCTGATGAGGAAGACCTCGGATCTTTCAGAAGGAATAGGCCTACCTTCTTTAGCTTTTATGGTTCACCGCGGTCTTCTTCTTCCTAGCCCAAGGCGGTTTCTCTCTCAAACTGAGTCAAATCCGTAAAATTGTAATGAAGAGGAAAGCAGCGGCTTTGACTCTCTCACCTAACAGGTCGGTATTCATGTCCACCAGAATTGTCTACTGATTGGCTGTAGTTTACTTCCCGATCAGATCCTGTTTAATAAAGACCCATTGCCACCTAGGTATCCTTTATCTTCTCTCGTTCCTCTTTGGACAAAGGTTTCAAACCACCAACTCTTGAGAAATCTCTGAGGAGTATGCATCTGGGTAAAGCAATGAATAGGATGTAGATGAAGCCCGGTATGACTCAACGTTTTCACTTTTTGCAAGGTCTGATGATCAACGAGCTAAAAAAAGGGGGGGGGTATGCTCGCGGGTACCGGTGCAGTTCATAATTGAGGTCAGTCGACCAGGATCTTATGACTCTTGTCCCTTTCAAACTTAATAGATTAGAGGATTCTAGCGATCCAGGCGGGTAAAATGAAGCAGACGTGGCAGTCGCAGGCAATGATCCAATACCTTTCGTTCTCTTTAGCACTCATTTCAAATTCCTTTAGCTTGGATCTTTTGAATCTGGATAGTTATGAGTACAAAACTCAATAATATTTCCTAGGATCCCGTGAGGAAGAAGCAAAAGCAGATGTCACTAGTAGGGAAAAGGCTACCGCAGGCGAACCAATTTAGCCTACCGCAGGCGAATGTTTGTTCGCCTGGGACCACATCGCCAGCGGTAATGACTTACCGCAGGCGAACAACCAAATGCGCCTGGGGTATCTTGACATACCCCAGGCGAACAAGCGTTGTGCGCCTGGGGTAAGCCTCTTACCTGAGGCGAACAAGCGCTGTGCGCCTGGGGTACATGTTCGCCTGGGGTATGATTCCTTATTCGCCTGGGGTATGGTTTTGCTGTGTCAAAAAATAAAAGAAACGAAAATAACAGAATTACAGCAAATTGACAGTAATAAATATGAAAATGACAGCAAAATAACAGAAATATTTCGATCATCACCAAATAGTCTCGATCATCACCAAATAGTCTCGAAACGAATAGTTTAGTTACAAGCATAGTTCAAACACTAGGAGTACATAGTCCAAAAAAGTCGATAGTTTAGTTATCTAGACAAGCAAAACAACAAGTAGCATCAACACTAGGAGTACAAGGAGTATAAGCACGGCGATGGCGAATGTGGTCATCCGGGCCCTCGTCTTCTCCGTCTTCTCTCTCGCTAGGTAAGTGGCGTATCGAGCTTCCGCCTCCACCATGGTCTTGTACCCCTTGTAGCTGTTGCCGCTGAAACCGTGCACCTGTCTTCGGCATTGGTCCCAGTCGTCGTAGACTCCGGGAACCCTACCGACATACACAACATACCATGTCATCTGTGCATAGGACAAAAATACGAGTTTAGCATCGAAAGTGATAATAGACCGCAAATAACTATCAAAAAATAGAAGCATCAAGGTTTACGAATAAAACACGACAAATAAAGGTCTAAAAGTTATATGATGCAAGTGTATACTAACATTTTGTCAATCCTATATTCTCGGCGGGAACGGACGAACGCCTTGTAGCGTGTTGAATGTCCGGGTGTCACGTTGCTCTCGTAGGTGTGCTTCTATGTCACGGTTGCTCGGTGGTGCGTGGCCGTGGAAGAACAAGCCACCCCGAGTGATGACATCCGACGAGAGTATCGTGTAGATCGTCCGCTGGATGCGACGGAACTCAGCCCGCACATATTCATCGGGGGTGTTGGCCATTTTTGTGGTCAGGTCTCGGAGATCACTTGGTAGATGGGCCTGTTGGGCATCCTTTAAGTACTCCCTCATCTGAAAGATGACATACCAAGCTTCCAACTCAGATTCTTGCTCCGATTGCTTGAGGCAGGGGAAGTT
Organism: Alopecurus myosuroides; assembly: GCA_028641055.1. Lineage (NCBI taxonomy): Eukaryota > Viridiplantae > Streptophyta > Magnoliopsida > Poales > Poaceae > Alopecurus > Alopecurus myosuroides. The sequence continues at coordinate 5,367,162 of CM054060.1, read as the reverse complement.
TGTTACGTGGGTGCACACGTAGGCGCCTCGGACTATTTTCTCCTTTTTTAGGGGCTTGCCTAAATCGGCGGCGAAGCCGTTGAGGGCACTATTAAGAACAACTCTTATGTCGGTGTAGTCCTTCTGCACCGCCCTACCCGCATCAAGATAAGTGCATTGTGACCAATGCGGTTCCATGACGATGAGTACACATCCTCCATTTCTGCGCAGAACATTTCGAACAAGAGCCATCAATATCATCAATCGGAATACTAAGGAGATTCTAGAAAGAATGTAACGACGTGAAGCGGAGAGGACTACTTACTTGGGAAAGTATGGCATGAGAATGGCGTTCTTATCCTTGTTTTCTATCAAAAACCCCGTTATGTAAGTCGTGATAAGAACTCGGTCCGCATGTGACCGCAAGTAGTCCTCATTCATGTAGTACGGGTCCATAATCGCCATGTGCGGGGTATTCTCCATGACCATATCATGCGCCATGCTGAGCGATACCAGGCGGACAATGCTTCGGTCGAGCTTACCCAAGTGGAATACCCTGAATATGTCTTCGTATCTGATGAAGAACACCTCTGCGGGATTTGAATCCACAAAGCCCAAGGATCGGGGCACCTTGACCACGTATAGCGGGTAGGAGGGATGTTTATCACGTAGAAGTTCATTCTCTTTGAACAAAATCCCGTCGTGGATGGTCCTCATGTCACCACCCATGACAGCGACAACCTCTGCCGGCAGCATCGGCTCACCCATCTCATGCACCTTCCTCCACGGGACGGCGGGCGGCAAACGGTCCAGGACTCGGGAGACCGCTGGCTGGCTACTAGAAGAGGCACCACCTTTCTTCTTGTTGCCCGGCCTCTTCCGATTCTTCTTCGGCCTCAAGCAGATGGGAGTGCCGCTTTGTTTTACCGCCTCCGCGGCCGTAGCACGTAGTGTATTCGGGGTAACCAGCGTAGGCTGTGGAGCCGTAAAGGCCGTCTGCTCCTCGGGAGTTTCTTGGGAATAGGTTAGCTTCTTCTGGATATCCGGTTTTCTGGTGGGTAACTCAGAAGAACCGCCCTCTCCGCCATCTACCTTCTTCTGGATATCAAGAGTTCTGGCGGGTAACTCCGGAGGAGGAACCGGCTTCTCGCCATCCAACTGATTTATGAAATCGTCAATGGGAGCAAGTTCAATATCCATGTAGTCGTCATGGGTCTCATGCTCGTGCTGTTGCTCGTCATTGGACGTCTCGTGCTCGGGAGGAGGAGGATCCACCGGAGGTGGAGAGAGGACATTGCCATGTTGGACCTTGTCTTGTTGGCTTGCCGCGGGCGCAACCGGTGTAGTGGTGACGGTGATGACTTGGCTTGGCGCCGACCCTGACGCCGTGTTCAGCCGAATAAGGGCTTTCGGCCATAGCAAGATTTGATTGTCCAGTTGGCCGAGATTCAGCTCGCTGTCGGCATCGGCGGGTTGATTAGGAGGATACAAGTTCTCGAATCCCGGTAGCACCAGATCGACGCGAACCCGAAGCTCGTTGGCCGGTATATCTCTGCAGTGGTACTTGCGGGATAGTGGCTGCAAGATGCTCCCCTTTGCAACATCCTTCAACTCGCTGCCCACTTTTAGCAGGAAGGTGCATCCCGTCGCGTCAGCCTGCGATAACATGCATGGATAGGTCAGAGAGTAGGGTTATATTGAACTGGCTACAGCTTGAGACGGTCAATAATCGACCGTGAGGGCATTGAGCTCGGCTAACCTCGACGGACCACTGTTGATGGTGGTCTCGTCGAGCAACAGGGTGGTGGCCGCGCCGGACACGGCCGACGGTCCATCGGGGGCAGGCGCGTCGGGCACGGCCGACGGTCCATCGGGGGCAGGCGTGTCGGGCACGGCCGACGGTCCATCGGAGGCAGGCGCGTCGGGCATGGCGGGGGCGACAGGCACGGCCAACATCGACGGTATGTTGAACGTCGGTAAGGGCCCCTGTGAGCCCCCGGCGATGTAGCCACATATTTTTTCAAATACGGCGGGGATGAGCGCATTCATCTTTTCCCCCACCGTTTTCTCAATCTTCTTCTCCATGTTTGTTTCCAAGTCATGGACCTTCTTCTTCAGCTCCTCCGTCTCCTCGCTCTTCTTCGCCGCCCGCGACTCCTTAGTGCTGGGCTCAGCCAAGCCATAGTTGGCGTGCTTCTTATTAAGTCCGCCGCCGGTGATACGGCCTAAGTGCGGCCTTTTCAGAGGGTCCTGGCTCTTTGCCTTGTTGTACCCCTTGATGAAAGGCTTATCCCACGCGACTTTGGCCGTCGACGTCTGCGACGAGGAAGATTCAAGTTGTTGTTCTTCTAGCTGCAGAAGCAACATATAAACGGTTTAGAATTGGTTTCGTACTAGAATGAAATCATAGACTTGATGATGATGAGTTGCATGAAATGGTAAATTTCTTACCACTAACTTCTCAACATTCTTCACGCTATCGTCCGTGACCAAAATAACACCCTCCACCATCTTCGGGTCCGAGACAAGTTCCCCCACTAGTAGGGAATGGCTTATAGCCACCAGCATACTGCTGGCCAACAACAATTGCTGTTGCCCAGCGCTAACAGCACTGGCGAACAGGAATATCAGTTCGCCAGCGCTATGAAGACTACCGCTAGTGAACCACCCCCCTTGTTCGCCAGCGCTATGGCCGGGCCCCACCTGCGCGCGCTACAGCCGCTGCCCAATATTAGCGCTGGCGAACAGGGCAAAGAGTTCGCCAGCGCTACGCCCACCACCGCTGGCGAACAGGTGGTGCTGTTCGCCAGCGCTAATATGTGGGCCCAGCACGCATCTTAGCGCTGGCGAACAGAACCACCTGTTCGCCAGCGGTATTCAGCAGATCTAGCCATAAGTGGCACCCCCACCCACCCACTTTCCCCTCCACTCTCTCTTCTTTACCTTGTCCCCTCTTCTCTCTCTAGCTCGAAATTATGCCAATTTCTCCACCCTCCTACTTTATTTTGAACCAACTAAATTTATTTTAGTTGGTATATATATGTTTATCTCCCTCCTAACATCATTTCTACCCCAAATTTTCCCTCCCTAGCCATCTAGATCTAGAATTACCCCCTTTCTCTCCAAAGCTCCAAAATTCTCCGGATATCGTCGTGTAGCCATCTATTCATTTGAGGTGGGATGAATGATAATATATAATTAAATGAGTTTGTATATAAATTTTGTCCGGATACACGCGATATGCAATATGTGTGAAATTTCACCGGATTCAACAATGGTCGTGTGATGGAGACGATAAATGCACGTGTGCGCAATTTGTTGTGGAATGAAATTGAGTATCCAACTATCGCCGGAATGTTGATTCATTTCCGTCTCGGCATAGTTTGGCACTCCCTAATAACCTCCTATTTGTAGGAAGGTCATGCCGAATTTTTTCGTGAATACGACATGAAGTGAAATTTTTGATATGAAAATGAGTTGCCACTTTGCCGGAATGTTGATTCATTTCCGTCTCGGCAAAGTTTGGCACTCCTCTAACCTCCAATTTGTAGGAAGGTCATGCCAATTTTTTTCGTGAATATCGAAATATATATATATATATATTATGTTTGGTTCTAATATTAATTATATCGGCACGCGCTCTCGTGCAGGCGACATATAATGGTGGTCGTTAAGAGTGAACGTGTCGTGAATAGTTACTTGAGACACGCGACAGAAGACATGTTACAAAATGGCGGCAAGGAGATACGATGTCCATGTCGAAAGTGCAAACTAGGGGGCTTGCTCAATCCCTTTACCGGAGACTTGCTCAGTCACCTCCTAAGGTATGGTTTCATGGATGGGTATAACAGTCAGTGGGTAAGTGATGATGAAGATGATGAAGTCCATGGGGCGGCGGCGGTAGGAAATGATGTGCAACAGGACAATAGCAACGATCGACTAGAACTACAGCAGGACCAACTATAGCAGGACCAAGATCAGCCTCATGACCCCGCACATGATCATGGAGAAGATGTTGAACAAGACGTGGAAGAAGATCACGAGGACACAGGGACACCCCTAACGGAAGTTGTGCGTGACCCTCATCTGAAAGAACTGCTTTTGAGAAAGACGACTAACTCGATATCTGCTGCTAGAGAGCAATCGAAGCTGGCGCAACTTGAGATAGACTCGAAGACACCGTTGTATGCAGGCTGCGGTCCGGGAGAGTCCCGCCTGAGAGTGGCCCTCGATGTCCTGCAGATGAAGGCGAGATACAAATGGAGCGACATAAGCGTCGATGCAAGCCTGCAATACTGGCACGATGTCCTTCCAGAGGGCAACACCTGTCCTAAAAGTTGCGACGAGGCCAAGAAAGTCGTGTGCCCCTTTGATTTACCTCACGAAAAATACCATGTGTGCATCAACGATTGCTACATTTATCAGAAAGAGGACGCGAACAAAACCATTTGTCCAGTTTGCAGCGCCGCTCGATACAAGAAAGGGAAGAAGAAAGCTCCTCGGAAAGTTGTGTGGTACTTTCCGCTCATTCCCCGTCTGCAACGGTATTTCGCGGACCGCAAGGAAGCAGAGCTCATGCGCTGGCACGCGAAAAGGAGGAATAAAGTTTTGAAAGATCCAAATCGGAGTGAAAAAGTAATTCTGACACATCCTTCAGATGCAAGTCAATGGAAAGCAATTGACTGTGAATATCCAACGTTCGGGGCGGAGGCAAGGAACATCAGGTTGGGTGTGAGCACCGACGGACTCGATCCGTTTGGCAACCAGAGCAGCACCCATAGCACCTGGCCCGTGTTTGTATGGATGTACAACATCCCTCCCTGGTTGTGCATGAAGAGGAAGTATATTCACATGAGTATGCTAATTCAAGGGCCGAAACAACCAGGCAACGACATCAATCTATACCTGAAGCTGCTTAAAGATGAGCTGGAAACGCTATGGGCCGAGGAAGGGGTGAACACATGGGACGCCTTCGGTGAACAATATTTCCCAATGAGAGTTGTCTTACTCTGTACGGTTCACGACCTACTAGGCTACGGATATGTGGCGGGCCAGGTGTGCCACGGACATAACGGTTGCGTGAGGTGCATGGATGACCCCACGTTTATGCAACTTCCGAAAGATCCTGGGTCTTCGAAAACAGTTTTCGTTGGCCATCGAAGGTGGCTACCCAACAAAGACCCGTGGAGAAGGCGAGGAGACCTTTTTAACGGTGAGGATGAGCTCCGTGGACCTCCACGTAAGAGGTGCGGCGAAGAAATCTACAATTTTCTGAATGATTGGAAGGAATGCCCAGAGCCGGGAAAGAAGCAAAAGGCGCCAAAACCGCTTCTGGATGTATGGAAGACGAGGTCGGTGTTTTGGGACTTGCCATACTGGCCCATTCTCGATACGCCTCACTGCCTTGATCTGATGCATATCACGAAGAATGTGTTTGAAAGTTTGTTTGGCACGCTGTTCAACATGCCGGAGAGGACCAAAGACGGGGTGAAAGCAAGAAACGACCTGAAATATTTTGGTATTAGGGTAGATCTTCAGGGGGGACGCCCGGATGATGACGACGGCGATCAATCGTGTGATGAGGAGACGGATGGTCGCAAGGCCAAAAGGGTTAAGAGGAATGACTATTACTGCCCCCCCTCCTGCTTCACTCTTAGTCCGGACGAGATCACAAAATTGATGATGTGCCTTCTCGGAGTCAAAGTCCCTAGCGGTTACTCAGGGCTAATAAGCAGATTCCTCGACGCGCAGAAACAAAAGTTTAGCGGGATGAAGTCTCATGACTGTTACGTGATGATGACGCAGATACTTCCGGTTGCGATCCGCGGAATAATGGACAAACACGTCCGGGAAACCCTGTTTGGCCTCTGTAACTTCTTCGACGTTATATCTCGAAAGTCGATCACGGGGAAGCAGATCTCAAGGCTGCAGGAAGAGATTGTCGTGATACTATGCGAGCTTGAGATGTACTTTCCACCATCATTCTTTGACATATGTGTTCATCTGTTGGTCCATATCGTGGACGATATCATCCATCTCGGGCCGTTGTTCCTGCACAACATGATGCCGTTTGAAAGGATGAATGGGGTCATCAAAGGATATGTTCGCAACAGAGCTCGTCCGGACGGAAGCATCGTTCAGGGCTTTCTCACCGAAGAGTGCATCTCTTTCTGCACGAATCATATGGACGTGGAGGACCCAGTTGGTCTGCCCAGAAACAAGCACATTGGCAAGCTCGATGGAGTAGGTCACAAAAATGGACGTAGAGAAGTGCATGTGGATCGGGCTTGTCGACGCACCGACTTTAACAGGGCAAACTTAGTAGCTCTCCAACACATTGACATGGTCGATACTTGGGTGGAAAAACACAAGAGCTCGATTATGAAAAAGTACAGTGAACAAGGCAAGCGGAGGACCGAAGGAAAAATAATCAGAGAGCATAACTCCACTTTCTTGCGTTGGTTTAAAGATGTGATCGTCGCTAATCCACCGCCAAGGGATTGTGCGAAAAATAAACTATTGTACGCCTTGGCACATGGCCCAGCTCCCAACCTAGCGACGTTTCAAGCATATGATATCAACGGGTTCACTTTCTACACAGAGGAGAAAGACAAAACTTCCGATTATCAAAACTCAGGGGTAACGATGGAATCCTACACCGGTGACAAAAAGTTAAGATACTACGGAAGGATCGAGGAGATATGGGAGCTTAACTACTCTGGAGAGAAGGTGCCTATGTGACACACTACCGCTGGGCGGCTTTGTTTGTTCGCCAGTGGTAGAGGTACCGCTGGCGAACAGGGCTATTGTTCGCCAGCGGTGTGGCACAATACCGCTGGGCGGCTTTGTTTGTTCGCCAGTGGTAACGGTACCGCTGGCGAACTGGGGTCTTGTTCGCCAGCGGTAGTGTACCGCTGTGTCACTTACGCGCGGGCCCCCCGCCCTTCCCTCTCTCTGCACTAGTACGAGACTTAGTCGTTTTTCTCGCGAAGGACGTCTAGCAACCGCGCGCGCGCACCACACTGCACACAGCGGCGATCTCCGGCGACCTTCGTGTCTCCGGCGAGCCCACCCCACCACTTCCCTTCCCTCCCTCTCCTCACGCGCCCCTCCCTTCCCTCTCCTCTCTTCCTCTGCTCTCGCGCGCGCGCCCCTCCCTCTCTGCTCACCTCTGCCCGCGCCGCGCACTGCCACGGCCACCTGCGCCCCGCCGCCGCATCGACGCCGGCGCACTGCCACGGCAACCCCCTGCTACCTCTCCCACGCAACCCCTTCTCTCCCACGCAATCCCCTTCTCTCCCACGCAATCCACTGCTCGTACTGCTCCATGCCCTGAAGGTGTTCGACCCCTGTTCTGCAAGAAACAGGTAATATTTTTTCTTTCATTTTTTTGTCTATGATTTACTGTGAACAAGTTCAGCTGTTCTTGTATTTGGATGATACGAATGTGTGTGTACCAATCGATCTCTGTTAAGCAATCATCTCTGCTGAAAATTTCCCTCTCCTTTCTGTTAAGCAATCATCTCTGCTGAAAATTTCTTTTTGGCCTAAGCATCAGGAAGAGGATCGGTAGCTTGGATTTTATTCAAAACTAAAAAAATGCTTGGCAAGAAATACATGCTGCTAGTCTTGATTGGATCAGCTCTGCATAATGAGCAGTTGCTGGTAGTCCTGGTATTCTGTAATGAGGTGCTAATTTGCTTGTGCTTGAAAAAACAATTGACTGAAACTGTTGTAGCCCTAGAAACAGTTAACTGAAACAGCAGAGGCCTGAAACTTTTGCTAATCTGTTTTCTGTTCGAACTTGGCACATGCCTGAAACTGTTGAAGCCTTGTAAATAAGTAAAAATAGTTGAATTGAAACAGTAGGTATTTACAGTGTGCCTTGTAGATATAAGTGCTAATAGATGGTCTGAGGCTATTTATAAACTACAGGTTTGTTGTGAAGCTTGATATGGTACTTGTTGGTTTCATACAGCTACCTTGATTCAGATGATTCAGTTCCTCCATTTGGTACTATTTTCCGACAGTAAACATAGTAAAAATTATGGAGCTAAAAAGCCAAAACAGTTGAGTCATCTCTCTTTTAGGCTAACATAGAAGCTGGTGATATCTGTTTAATTTTAGCCTACTCTTACTTGTGTTAAATAACCTATGAACAAAATCCAGATTCCACATAGGACGCAGGGTTTAGCTAGCGCTAATTGCAAAACCTCCCATGCATAATTGTTTTCATAAGGTGTCTGTTCATCCGTTTGATTATTCCTGCAATTTCCAGGGAATATACATGTAACTATATGCTGTCACTGCCTCCCAACCCTCTGACAGCGACACTCCACTTGGCCACTAATCAATCAATTAACCACCCTCGGATTAATTAAGCTAGAACAGTTCATTAGCAACGCAACAAACCCCAACCAGATTGTGCTCCATCTGAAGGCACTTGCGCCACCTATCTGTGTATCATCTGGTCCATCTCCATGCAAAGAAAGAGCAAGTGAGCATGCTGTTTTCTGTGGCACCAATCGATATGGTTATGGTGTACTGATACACCTAGGGTTGGCTCCAAATGATGGATTCCTGTTACTGGTTATTGGATAGCAATTCTTATTACTAAGTATACAATTCCTAGTGTTCTGTGGATGTGCTAGATGATTGAGAGGTGTTACTCTGAATTTTATTCAGAGAATATGCCCTTAATATTTGCATCTATCTATTTGTTTTCACTTCATGATTCTCTTGGCTATTGATTTATCTCAAAATTCCTAGCTGATAAGAACAGAGCACTACATTTGATATTTTTTCCTTAATACCATTTGGTATCAGCTGATAAGAACAGAGCACTACTTTTGATATTTTTTCCTTCTTTGATACTACTGAATTAAGAACAGATATTTCCACTTGTTTCCTTTGCCCCAAGCCCATGATGCATAGCCTGAGGCCTTTCTTTAATTAAGAGCAGATACTTGACTTGATTTGCCCCTAAACAATTTTTATCTGATAAGAACAGTTGCTTCCCTGTTGCTAGCCAGTGATGCAAAGCCTGAGGCCCAAGTTTAAATAAGAACAGATGCTAGATATGATAATTTTACTTTCCAGTGATGAATTTTAGCATAACACTTCTATGCCTATCTGAGGAGAATAACCCCAGCCTGCTTTCTGTGCTATTGGTGCTCTGTAATACCTATGTGGGCACAACTACTTGTTCAATTGCTTTTCCCATGTTGGTTAAAAACCTGACTATCTTGATAGTTAAAACCTGGCTGCAATTGTTTTGCTGGGCTGAATCCTGATGGTAGCAAGCCTGCTAGCTTAGCTGAATTTTATAATTCTGTAGCACTTTGTGCTAGATAGCTTGGTTACTCTGCCTGATCCATGTATATGCAGTATCTACTCTTGCGATGCTTATTAATATTTTGTAGAATGTTGATTATTGATGCTTTTCTGTCATTGGTATTGATGCTTGTCCATTTACTGCTATGTAGTCGTTTTTATGTACTGGTACTTGTCTACTTGAGCGCAATGTGGTACTGCAGCTCATCTAGCACTCATTTTGTGATGGATGGCGTGGTGATGATGGATGGTGGTGTATGGATGGTGGAGATGGTGTGTGGTCGTGTGGATATGTGCCCACCTTCGTGTGGATGACGATGATAATATGAGGGGTGGGATTATATGAGGGGTGGGTTTTTATGTGCAGGTACCCCACGTGAGTCCCTATTTGCCGGAATGTTGATTAATTTCCGTTCCGGCAAATTTGGGTACTCCATTTGTGATGTTTTTAGCAAAGGTCATGCCGAAATTTTCCGGGAATTTTGGCATGATCTTTGCTAAAAATATCACAACTTAGAGTGTCCAAGAAATTTGGACTCATATGGGGTATACATCGTCTAAATTGTAGGATTTGTTGAACTTATTTCGGGTTTTCTCTCCTTCCTTAGATATGGCTCACAACGACGAGGCGGGTGGTTCTGGTCTCGGACACGGCGGAGACAACGACGATGCGTGGCTTTCTATGCTAAGCGCCGGAGGCGGACCCGTAGATCCGCACCCGGGTCTAGAGATGGAGGGCGACGATGCAGACGACGAGATGGACGAAACCGTTCGCCAGGAGCTAGAGCCACACAACGATACATCGGGCGCAGAAGGTGATCAAACCGGTAGTGGCACCGGGGATACCGCCTCCGGTAGCGAGGCGGTGGCTAGGCGCAAAGAGAGGCGGCACAACATGCTCGCCACCATGCGGGAAGAGTTCACGGAAGTGGACCCCAAGAGCGGTGCTCCCCTCGAGCCGGAGAGTTATGCCAAGGGCTATGGAAACCAGATAGGCTGCATAGCTCGAGACTTCGGCAACGTTAATATGGAGCACCTCAGAGCTAAAGAAAACAAGGCTAATGCCGCCCTGCTGATTGAGAAGCTGCACACAAGGTACAAATTCCCGGATCCTTACGACAACCAGGACCTGAAGAAGAATCTGGTCAACTCCTTAGCACTGGGAAAGTTCGCCAAGGCGTTTACGACTTGGAGATCCAGTTTGCGGGAGATGCTTGCGAAGGGTAAGGATTTTGATGAGATCCATAAGATGTGGCCCTCCATTTCCGAGGAAGACTTGGCCCAATTCAAGATCGACGAACTCAAACCGGAAAGGATTGCGCTGAGTAAATGGGGGAAAGAACAGCGAAAAAAGAACATTGGCCCTCACAATCTCGGAAGCCGGGGTTGCCTTGGGAAGCAGAAAGTATGGGAAAAGGAGGATTCGAAGAGAGAAGGGCCGAACCCGTTTGACAAGATCACCGACCCGCAGGTGAGAAATTTTGTCAGGGCCCATTATAGGGAAGATCCCAAAAAGCCCGGCGATCTTGTGTTGAACGAGAAGGTCAAGCTGCTCGAGAATAAGTATCTCGAGGAAGAAGAAAAAGAACGCCTATCTCAATCTGACGGGGGGTCCTCGGCGACGACGAACAAGGACCCGTATGACACCCCTTTCATTAGGGCGCTTAACGCGATGAAGGGAGTGCCCCTTGACAAGAAGCCGCATCGTGGCCATGTGCATGGCCTCGGAAAGGGTCATCGGCATGCGCACTACTACCCCGACACCAAGGAAAAGCGTAAGGAGCGGAACAAGGGCCCGAAGAAGACGGTCGACGAGCTTGTGAACGAGAGGCTCAATGAGCTCCTCCCTACCATCTGTTCGACCGTCGCTCAGTCCTTAGCGCCGTGGATGCTAGGTGGAGGACAAGGGCCGCTCCCGCAGATAAACATAGCCCAAATGGTGCAGCCAGCGCCGCAGAACGTGGCCCCCGTCGTGGCGCCGCAGAACGTGGCCCCCGTCGTGGCGCCGCAGAACGCGGCCCCCGTCGTGGAGTCTGCTGCGCGGAACGAGCCGGCCCCCAACCCTCAGCCGGAAGGTCGCAAAGATCCGTCGCCGCCCCGCCACATCTCTTCAACGCCACCGCCGACACTTAGCGGTCCATCCCCCTTGTCCGAGCTCAATGCCCTCACGGTAATTCAACGTGCACTGCTTAATTATATATTATGACTTCATTCGTGACGGCATCAGTCTCTAACAACGATCGCGCGATGTTTCGCAGGCCGACGAGACGGGATGCACATTGCTCCTTAATGTGAACGGCGAGTTAAAGGACGTCGCCAAAGGAAAAATCATCACACCTCTGAACCGCGTATCCCACGGCGTTCGTATGCCCGAGGACGTGTTCAGAGTGACATTAAGTCGGGTGCTCCCTGGTTGCGGTGCTCTCGATCCTCCGAACCAACCACCCGCAGCCGACAGCGAGTTGAACCTGGAGCAATGCTTGGTTTGGCCATTGACCTAGACGAAATCACTAATTCGTTTGGAAAGTACTCTTGCCAACACTCCAACACCGGTCCAGGGGTCGGGGCACCCGAGCCAACAAAAGGATTTCTCACCTGCAAAGTCCGTGCAGCACGACGGCGACGATGCTGAAGATGAGAACCCGAATGACTACCTCGTCGACGATCCTTATGAGGGGGCGCCCGGCCTGGATGATCTTGATCAACTTCTCTTGCCAGCGGAGGAAGCGGATAAATATCGATGCACAAAGCGTCTTTTCTCTTCTCAAGAGCCGGCAGTCCCCGAGCAAGAAGTCATCAGCCAGGATGCCCTCAAAGAGGCGGTAGCGGATGTATTTCATAAGACTCAGCCTAAGATCAAGTATGCACGGAAAAGAACTAAGAAGAGTTCTGCCGTTGCATCGATGAGCCAACCGGTGGAGGGGACCAAGTCTAAGCCGCAGACAGGACGTGTATTGGACAGGATACCCATAACCGACTGGCATCAGATCCATGAGTTGGGGAAACCGATGCTTCCGCCGAGGTTGGTCGCCTTGCTGACAGGTGATATGCGTAGCGTCCATGACGGTGTACTATATATGGAGGAGATGCTTCTCAAAGAGAAAAATCCAACGCTGCCGGTTTTGGTCGCAAAGGTGCCATCTACGGCGGGATTTGTCACTGAAGGCAACGCAAACAAAATCATCATTAGATTTGACGACATTTTCCGGATGTTCCACATGAAATCACTCCACTCGTCAATCGTCCGTCTGTTTACGCTCAGCTTGGCGCATCAGCTATCCGTAGAGAATGTCAGAAACATCGGGCTAGCAGACCCCTACTACATGCACGACATGTACTTGAACAACCCCAGGGGTAGGGCAAAAGCGACAAAGTACCTCGAACAAGTGTTGCTCACTAACCATATGAACAAGAGGATCACCCTCGTGCCCTACTTTCCTGAGTAAGTTATATTTCCCATATTTACATAAGTTTGCGCATATATAGTTAGTGAACAAGTGTTGCTCACTAACCATATGGACTCCCCTGTTTTGCGCAGAAACAAATACGACACCATCATCATGCTCTACCCGAGAGACGCGCACGCAGTATATCTCGACTCCGGGAGTACGATGAAGGAGAAGAACTACACCCTCATCAAGTCTGTTCTCAATGATGCTATGGATGGCTACATCAGGGGGGAAGGATTCTGCGACAGGAAGAAACAAATTCAAGGCAAATATGTGTTCAGACACAGAACAGAGTTTCCCTGCCCCAAGCAGGCGCCAGGCGGCCAAATGGAGGCATGGTACCTCATCCAACACATGACGGAGATCGTGAAGGACCAACATAGTCTGCAATACATGTCTGCTATGGACAAATGGTCTCGCAGCATCGTGGAATGGTCTGATGCTGAGTACAGACAAAACTTTGGTCGCATCCAGCGCAAGCTCTGCACAATCATCTATAAGGATGTAGTAACTTCAGGATCTACCTTCCACTGGAACACCCCACCATCTAACAATGAGTTGCGACAATGTGTGCTAGAGCAGACTGACGAGAGACCATTCAACTCGTTAGAAGGTGCTCTTCCGTTCCCGCCGGACAAGAAACAGAATATCACAACATCGAGGAAGAAATGATCAACGGTATGTATTCGATTCGTTACGAATTGCTCCTAATAAGAACTTGTGATTTCCTTTGCCGGTCTAATGCTTTTATCTTGGTCTACAGAGAGATGAAGAAGTGGATGGCGCGCTGGACCTAGCGAAAGATCGCAAGCGGAGGCGGAAGCTAAAGCGGAGGCGGACCGTATATCTAGTCTTCTTTGCGATTGATCTCTATATCGCGCGTACGTTGCATAGATGTAGTAGTCATACCTTTGTAATCGTTGAACTAATTAGATGGCTATATTTTGGGTTCGAAATCTTCCGACATAAACGTGTTATTGAGATCAATGTGTTGTATTCGTACTTATGAGAATTGGATATGGATGCATATGTATAGATGTGTTAATTTCGTTATCGATGTGTTAAATTCGTTATGGATGGATGCATATGTATCTATGATTTATCGATGTGCTATCAGTGATTTATATGTGTGAAGTTTATAAATTATAGAATTTGAATGTATTTGGAGCTGGGAATATACAGAATCAGAATATACAAACTGTTATACAAAAAAAAAATACAAACCTGTGAAACTTACCACTGGCGAACCAAGTACCTACCGCTGGCGAACAGTACCACTGGCGAACAGGGTGACTACCGCTGGCGAACCAATACCGCTGGCGAACAGAGGAGCTACCGCTGGCGAACATAGCGCTGGCGAACAATGCCTTGTTCGCCAGCGGTAACATGCACTACCGCTGGCGAAGTGGTGTTCGCCAGCGGTAACCTGCTACCACTGGCGTGGTAGCACTGGCGAACACATGTTCGCCAGCGGTAGCTGAAATTTGTTCGTCACTGGTAGCCCTTTTCCTACTAGTGCCCGGTCGGAGTTACTTTTCTATACCTCGACCTCATGAATTTCTGGAATTGCGGGTCATGGGCATACTTGGCGTAAGGGTTCTCAATCCCTTTTTCAATGTAGGCCTGGTCCTCTTTCGCCAAAACTGGCTCCTTCCCGTCGTAGCCACGACAGCCGAGATTGTGGTGACCGATGTTCTTCGACGCTAGATCCTTCCCCCATCCTGTTTGCTTCTTAGTGACATCAAGCGACTCGTTATCTAGGAAAGTCTTGAAGTCATCGGGCGTAATCCGTGGGAAGTGGCGATGGATCTCTTCGAATGGTGTCGATTCCTTAATCATCGCCCTCACCATAGTCTTGTAATTGCTCAGGGCTTTGGTGAATCTAGTGAGGGCGAGTTTGTTCACGAGGTTGCCCTTCAGATTCTCGTTGTTGTAGGGGGGAGGGAACTCGTACCGCGCGTGCAGCCTCGAGATGAGTTGGGCGCGCAGAGTTAGTTTCTTCTTGAGAGTCGGCTCGTTGACATTGATGACGTCTCGAAGTATCGCGCCAAGTTGGAGGAAGTACCCCTTCACAAGGTCCAATGGCATTAGAGGCGTGCCACTGGAAGGGTCCACCTCCGTGAATTTCTCTCGAACGGTGCCGACCTTGTTCGGAGCTCGCTTCCGACGCTTGTTTCCCGTCGTGCTGCTCCCTGAGGGACCCCCGGCGCCACTATCAGTGGTTTCCTCCTCGCCACCGGTGAGCCCGTCATCATTGTGGGGCTCGACATCATGGTTAGTTTCTGTCCGATCTTCATCTTGCGACTCTCGGGCCATAAGGATGTAGTGGTCCAATAAAGCCGGATCCGTAGTAGAAGAAGACATGCCCTAGCTAGCAGTAGACAAAACGTATACTGTTAGTCACCGGAAAAATTCGGCGTGACCTCGGCTATATATAAATGGTCATGCCGGAGTGCCAGAAATTCGCCGGAACGGAAATGAATCAACGTTCCGACAAAACATTGGCACTCAATGTACCTGCAACAGAAATTGAATGCACACATGCATGGCCACAAAAACAGTTCCTTGCATTGCTGTCATCACATGGCACAAAAACTCCCAGGAAATTCATATATCATGCCAAAAAAACCTTCATATATATTGATCAAAGTAAAATACTGCACTTAATTAATAACAAATCACAGAGAATTCTAGCAGTGTCCAAAGCTTCAGTGTTCTATTCACATGTAATTAGTAGGTGATTCAGCTAGTGTAAGAAATATAGCATTTTATACTATGAGCTGAACTACCAGAATCCAGAAATAATGGTACATGATCAGATCCAGTTTTAGCTAAAGCATGTAGCAGCAGTAGTATGAGGGCGTTGGAAGAGGGGGGGGGGCTGACCTGGGTTCGTCATGGGCGTGGGTGACGGCGGCGTGGGTGACGACGGACGGCGTGGACGACGACGATGAGAGGGACGGCGCGGCGTGCTCCCGCTCCTCCTCCCCTGCTGCTCGATCCCGCTCCTCCTCCGCTGCTGCTCGTGCTCCTCCTCCTGCTCCTGCTCCCGCTCCTCCTGCTCCTCCTGCTCGACAACGACGACGGCGGCGTGCGATGAGAGAGGTGACGGCGTCGTGCGATGAGAGAGGCGACGGCGGCGTGCGGTTTTGTCGCACCCTGACTTCTAGGGGATACTCACCGTACGAACTGGATAGCAGATGCTTGGATTATGGGGCATAACTGCTCCCACGTCCCAGCTTCCTGGTAGGCCTGCGCTTATGCGCGACAACACAAGCTCTGCTATTCCATCGTCGATGTAAACTATCCACTAGAGATCACAGGCACTTCCGTCGACGTACTTCAAACCATACACACATGGTACGTCAACGGCGTTTAACAAGTGATATCACAACAGATCTCTACGACACAAAAGATTGAAATAGTTGCAAATGGCTCTCATTAGAGCAGAGATAGCAAATACAATCATTCAGAGGGCACATGCCCCAACAATACATCATTACATCACAGCGGAAGCATTCAACATGTCTGAGTACAGACAAGAACCAAATAGGCCTAAGAGGCCGGAAACGAAAAGACGGAGCCCATCCACGAAGTCTCGGATCCTGCCCGGGTCCGCTATCTACTCGTCAGCAGTCTCGTCAAACTTCACGTAGTTGCCACCATGTAGATCCTCGGAAACGTCGTCTGCGTAAACCACAGCCCCAAAGGGGTCAGTACAACAACGTACTGGCAAGCAAGACTCACAGTTCACCAAAGTGTAACCCGTCAACACCAAGCACAGATGCTTTGGGTTCAACGGAAAGAAGGGGATATAAAGGATGCTGCAACTGGCTGCTCTACACAACTACAGAAACATACTACAACTGCCGGCTAACAGAAAAGGAGATAAGATCGAGGATTGTAACCAACTGAAAGATAACTTTAAACAAACCCATCCTGGATCTCGCCCCTTATCCAAAGAAGCAATCCGAGGATAACTCACACCGTTGAGTTAATGATGGTTCAAATTATTGTGTCAGTAAGCCTATTACTAGTCAAGTTATTAATCATGGGGTGTAACATGTTTGATCATTATGTTTAAGTTGTCCTGAGTACTTGTTAGCCAGTACTTTCACCAAGTAATCCATAACCGCGGAAAACACGGCTTCTCGAGAAGATTATCCCTGCAGGGTTGCACCAATTTGGCCGTACACTCATGAATAACCCGCCAGATGGAAAGGCCCTTCCACCAAGCGGGGTACTCAACACAACCAACCATTCCTCGCATCAAGCCCAAAGAACCTTGGGCGCACGGCTAATCAAGCCCCGAAGAAAAGGGACCCTCATAGCACTCTAAGACCGTGTCCCCCTATATGCCGACTACGAAAGTTCCACCCTGGCCTGGGCTCGCAAAAACATGATGCGGCAAATGGAAAACACGAACTAAATGAGGCGATTTGGACGAGATGCGAATCAGGTCAAGTTGAGGGGGGCGCCCATACTCGCTTCCCAAATGCGGGTAGTGCGCTCATCATGGATCAGTAGACAAGACCCTTTTCCTATTAGGGTCGACACTAGCAGGCCTCAAAACCTCTCATGGGCCTCCTGCCGGTGCCTTATCATCAAATTATTATTAATAGTAACATTAGCATGATTGATTGATTAAACATCGAGCCCCCAGAACATAAATGATATAGTAACAGAAAGTAACGGATAACAGACTCGAGCAAAAGCAACCTAAACATGCTAGTAAGACACGGGCTCAAACAATGGTTATAGGCATGGAGGTGAGGCAATATCAGGGTTCAGGGTATCATGTGATAGGTTCGCAACAGAAACAACTACTACTAAGGCTAGCAGAAATAGACAACGGAAAGTATCGGTAACCAATGTTGAAAGGAACACGATGGTTCATGTGAGTGATAACTTGCCTGCAAAACCCAGTAGCCTGGTACTGAGCTAACTCCTTAGACGGGGTGTCGTAAGTATCGTCGGTCTCAACGTCGTCGTTTATCCGGGAAGAAGCAAACAGACAATGCAGAAAAGGTAGACAATCATTATCATGGCATTGTGCACAATCAAATATGATGCATGACAAGTTAATAGATGCAACAAAATAAACTAGTTGATAGGATAGCACAATTTAAATGGACAGATATGCAATTTTGAGTTGCATATGAAAAGCCCATGGAAGTTGGTTAGATTGTTTGTTTTCCAACTATTCAACAGGTGCTAGTGGTTTAGTATGATGCATGCAACAGGAAAACAACAAAATAACAACATAAGAATCAAATTTAAATAGGGTGTAGCAATTTAGAAGTTTATTAGTAATTTAGGGAAATTTTGGGTGCATTAGAGGTGACACACAAGTATTTGTTGTTTTCAACCAATTAAATTGTTCAAAACAATTAACAAAGTTGATATTTGAATAGATCATCAAATTTTGGTTGGATTACATGTTTCACATTTTGAAATTGGACTTAGGATTATTTAATTATGAATTAAACAATAATAAACAATTTTTAATTGAATTAAACAAGATTTAAATTGTTTAGGCAATTTAAATTATTCAAACCAGAAAACAAAATTTATATTTGAATAGAGTATTCAAAAAGGTGTGAAAAACATATTTTATTTGAATTATTTGAAAACAGTATGAATTAGTTATGAATTATTTCAATTTGCATTTGAATTATTCAAATTTGAAATTTAAATGCATTTTAAAAATTCAAAACAGAATACAAGTTGGATATTTGGAAAGATTATAAAATTTGGATCAGAATACATATAAAGTTTGTGTTTATTGGATTTATAAAACAAAAGATATGGAATTTAGAAGTTTATAATCAAATCTGGTATTTTAAAAAGGTTTTGGATTAAACGGAAATTCGCGCCGCACTTTTTCTACCACACTGGTCTCTACCCACGGTCGCTGCCGCGTGGGCCAGAGGGGGCCAGCGTGGCAGAGGCAGTCGCCGACGGGTGGGGCCAGGCGCGTGGAAGAAAATTGCAAAAGGGGGGGTTTGCGCCCGCGGGGATTCGACCCCGGGCCGCTTGGCTTGCGCGGATGGAACATGACCAATGCGGTGTTCTGCAGTTTGTTGACATGTGAGGGCACGGGGGAGGATAACGTTTCGGTAGGGGATGCTAACTGAAACTGAACTTTCGGACAGAAACGATGCAGGCTTTGCATCTGCAGGAAACGGCAGAGCAGAGAGACGATCTTCGATGCGAAGGGGGGGGGGTTAGGCCATGGATGCTCCAGGGTACCGATCGGATGAGGTACCACGGTGTTGGTTAGCTGGTTGTGGTGTTCGTGATCTGGCAATCTATCGAGCACGGCATATACTGAACATGGCAACACCTAGCCGATGAACTCCTTCTCCCGTCAGAAACAGACGGCGAAGCGGAGGATCTGTCGCAGCGCCGGGGAGGGACTCGTGCGCTCTCGAGACAAAAGTGCAGGTGGTCGTGTGGTGCGTGCCGCGTGTCGGTACAGAGGAAGAAATACGAGGGAGAAGGAGATGATCAGATCGTACCTGTCACGACTGCAGTCGCGGTACAGCCGCGAAGGGTACTTGCCGGCGACGGCGCGGGCTCCACGGCCGCTCCCGGCAAGCGACGAGGGGACGGGGCGGTAGCTGGAGCTCGCCCGTTTCCATTCCCGCCCCCAGGTCTCCTCGGAGAGGACCACCGCGGTGGCGCCAAGGAGGCAAAAACTCGGCCAGGAAGGCTCGGTGGTGGTTTCAGTGTGGAGGTTCAGAAAGAAATAGCAGAACTTGGGGAAGAGGAAGAGAGGGGCGACGGCGCTAGGGGAGAGGGATTAGGGTTAGGGTTGGAGGTGGTCTCGGTGGGGATTAAAAGGAGGGAGGAGGGAGTAGTACGGCGAGCAATCGGTGAGGCATGGAGGTGATCGGGTGGCTATACTGCAGTCGTACAGGATGACGACATGGTGGGGAAGAAGAAAGCGACAGGGGGTTACTGGGCCAGGAAAGTTAGTGGGCTTAGGGGAAAGGAGAAGGAAAAAGGATGGGCCATGCCCCTCTCCTTTGAGTTTTAAATATTTGTTATTATTATTTTTTTTTTGCAGCAAATGAAATTGGAAGAAAAATGATACTTTTGGGGTTTGCAAAAATTCCAGAAAAATTTGGGTGGCCTATTTAGATTAGACACCACCCAAAACCAAGTTTGGAATTCCAAAAACATTTGAATTTGATGTTGTTTGGAAATAGTTCATATTGGAGTGATTTGAGTATTAAAAATGATTATTGAAACACAATTTTAAATAGGGTGACCCCTATGTTATTATAAACAAATAGAGTAGATTTGTTTTGACCTCAACATGATTTCAAAGTGATTTTTGTTTTGGTGCTTTGAGTTGAATTTTTGATTGCAATTTGGAAACAATTGATTGATCAAACCAACAATTTAATAGGGTGAACCCTATTATTAGTTGGATTAGAAACATGGAATGGTTTGTTAATTTCCATGTCTTGGAATTTTGGTGATGTTTGGTGATTGCCTTGAATTTGAAACCAAATTGGAATTGATTAATGAAAATAAAGGCACCATTTTATTAGTTGATCAACATGGAATAAAATGGAACAATTTGGTTGTTTTCATTTGGAATAACATTTTGGAAATTGTAACATCACAAGGATGAAACAAAAGGTTTGAATTTTGGTTTGGAATTCAAATAGAAAACAAAGGAAAACAACTGAAAACAGTTGGAAAACAATGGAAAACAAACAAAACAAATGCAACCAACATGATGCCATGATGCAAAACATAAATAACAGATAGCAAACATTCTAAAGGCTCTTTTTCAGACTTGGGATGTTACAAAACGCCCCCCCTTGAAGGAATCGCGCCCCGAGATTCCTACTGAGAAAAGAAAAGGTCCGGAAACTTCTTGGGAAGATCCACTTGAGCTGTGACACGTGAAACACATCGTGCACATTGGATAGACGTCAGGAAATTTGCAAACCACCGGAATATTTTCAAGTAAAGGGAGAGGTTTTGTATTGAGGGTGTATAGCTGGATAGAATTTGACTCATTTGGAGAATAGATTATCTGGTTAGAATGGTGGAACAGAGTTATTGACATCAATCCAACCCAAGAATGAGATCAATGTCAGAATCAGCAATATGGGAGTAACGAGGAATATGTGGCCTCCCATTAGAATTGGATTGTTCTTACTTATGTTGGAAGTCAACATTTGAGATCCCGGGGAGTGAACAGAGTTTTGATTGCTTGGTGGAATCAGACTTGGGTTTTATGTTGTGGAAAAGATTGTTGACACAAGGGAATGTGATGCTCCGGTATCAAATAACACTTTAGCTGGAATAGAGTTTAGGAGATGAACGGGGAAACTTTGATTAGACGCCGGTTGAATAACTGAAATGGAAAACAACAACAAGATTTCAATCGGACGAAAAGGATGTTGAGATGAACAGGATAACGAAGCAACACCGGGAAAAACGAGACCAAAACTCCTGAGGTACTACGGAAAACCCATCCGGGCTTCTAAAGGATCAATATCTACTGCTTAAGGAATAGAGGATCTGCTTCCGGGGCCTATTTGCCACCGTTCTCAATCGTGAGTAGGCAACATGATAAATCATGTCACAACCACCTCCATTCCTATGGTCTAGTAGATATAACCATCCCAGAGAAACCAGGATTCGTGAAATCCTAACTTGAAAGTTTAGATGAGAAGGGAGAAATCAACGTTGCACTTCCTTACCAGAAAAGGGAGGGTGGGTGGGGAAAAGAAGAAAAAGAACAGAATTCCTACTCTCACGTTTCATTTTTCCTATATAGTTACAAAATAGTTTCTAGACTCAACTGCGACCAGTAAAAAGGGATCCTACAGGCAGACAGGCTCTGATACCATTTGTCGCACCCTGACTTCTAGGGGATACTCACCGTACGAACTGGATAGCAGATGCTTGGATTATGGGGCATAACTGCTCCCACGTCCCAGCTTCCTGGTAGGCCTGCGCTTATGCGCGACAACACAAGCTCTGCTATTCCATCGTCGATGTAAACTATCCACTAGAGATCACAGGCACTTCCGTCGACGTACTTCAAACCATACACACATGGTACGTCAACGGCGTTTAACAAGTGATATCACAACAGATCTCTACGACACAAAAGATTGAAATAGTTGCAAATGGCTCTCATTAGAGCAGAGATAGCAAATACAATCATTCAGAGGGCACATGCCCCAACAATACATCATTACATCACAGCGGAAGCATTCAACATGTCTGAGTACAGACAAGAACCAAATAGGCCTAAGAGGCCGGAAACGAAAAGACGGAGCCCATCCACGAAGTCTCGGATCCTGCCCGGGTCCGCTATCTACTCGTCAGCAGTCTCGTCAAACTTCACGTAGTTGCCACCATGTAGATCCTCGGAAACGTCGTCTGCGTAAACCACAGCCCCAAAGGGGTCAGTACAACAACGTACTGGCAAGCAAGACTCACAGTTCACCAAAGTGTAACCCGTCAACACCAAGCACAGATGCTTTGGGTTCAACGGAAAGAAGGGGATATAAAGGATGCTGCAACTGGCTGCTCTACACAACTACAGAAACATACTACAACTGCCGGCTAACAGAAAAGGAGATAAGGTCGAGGATTGTAACCAACTGAAAGATAACTTTAAACAAACCCATCCTGGATCTCGCCCCTTATCCAAAGAAGAAATCCGAGGATAACTCACACCGTTGAGTTAATGATGGTTCAAATTATTGTGTCAGTAAGCCTATTACTAGTCAAGTTATTAATCATGGGGTGTAACATGTTTGATCATTATGTTTAAGTTGTCCTGAGTACTTGTTAGCCAGTACTTTCACCAAGTAATCCATAACCGCGGAAAACACGGCTTCTCGAGAAGATTATCCCTGCAGGGTTGCACCAATTTGGCCGTACACTCATGAATAACCCGCCAGATGGAAAGGCCCTTCCACCAAGCGGGGTACTCAACACAACCAACCATTCCTCGCATCAAGCCCAAAGAACCTTGGGCGCACGGCTAATCAAGCCCCGAAGAAAAGGGACCCTCATAGCACTCTAAGACCGTGTCCCCCTATATGCCGACTACGAAAGTTCCACCCTGGCCTGGGCTCGCAAAAACATGATGCGGCAAATGGAAAACACGAACTAAATGAGGCGATTTGGACGAGATGCGAATCAGGTCAAGTTGAGGGGGGCGCCCATACTCGCTTCCCAAATGCGGGTAGTGCGCTCATCATGGATCAGTAGACAAGACCCTTTTCCTATTAGGGTCGACACTAGCAGGCCTCAAAACCTCTCATGGGCCTCCTGCCGGTGCCTTATCATCAAATTATTATTAATAGTAACATTAGCATGATTGATTGATTAAACATCGAGCCCCCAGAACATAAATGATATAGTAACAGAAAGTAACGGATAACAGACTCGAGCAAAAGCAACCTAAACATGCTAGTAAGACACGGGCTCAAACAATGGTTATAGGCATGGAGGTGAGGCAATATCAGGGTTCAGGGTATCATGTGATAGGTTCGCAACAGAAACAACTACTACTAAGGCTAGCAGAAATAGACAACGGAAAGTATCGGTAACCAATGTTGAAAGGAACACGATGGTTCATGTGAGTGATAACTTGCCTGCAAAACCCAGTAGCCTGGTACTGAGCTAACTCCTTAGACGGGGTGTCGTAAGTATCGTCGGTCTCAACGTCGTCGTTTATCCGGGAAGAAGCAAACAGACAATGCAGAAAAGGTAGACAATCATTATCATGGCATTGTGCACAATCAAATATGATGCATGACAAGTTAATAGATGCAACAAAATAAACTAGTTGATAGGATAGCACAATTTAAATGGACAGATATGCAATTTTGAGTTGCATATGAAAAGCCCATGGAAGTTGGTTAGATTGTTTGTTTTCCAACTATTCAACAGGTGCTAGTGGTTTAGTATGATGCATGCAACAGGAAAACAACAAAATAACAACATAAGAATCAAATTTAAATAGGGTGTAGCAATTTAGAAGTTTATTAGTAATTTAGGGAAATTTTGGGTGCATTAGAGGTGACACACAAGTATTTGTTGTTTTCAACCAATTAAATTGTTCAAAACAATTAACAAAGTTGATATTTGAATAGATCATCAAATTTTGGTTGGATTACATGTTTCACATTTTGAAATTGGACTTAGGATTATTTAATTATGAATTAAACAATAATAAACAATTTTTAATTGAATTAAACAAGATTTAAATTGTTTAGGCAATTTAAATTATTCAAACCAGAAAACAAAATTTATATTTGAATAGAGTATTCAAAAAGGTGTGAAAAACATATTTTATTTGAATTATTTGAAAACAGTATGAATTAGTTATGAATTATTTCAATTTGCATTTGAATTATTCAAATTTGAAATTTAAATGCATTTTAAAAATTCAAAACAGAATACAAGTTGGATATTTGGAAAGATTATAAAATTTGGATCAGAATACATATAAAGTTTGTGTTTATTGGATTTATAAAACAAAAGATATGGAATTTAGAAGTTTATAATCAAATCTGGTATTTTAAAAAGGTTTTGGATTAAACGGAAATTCGCGCCGCACTTTTTCTACCACACTGGTCTCTACCCACGGTCGCTGCCGCGTGGGCCAGAGGGGGCCAGCGTGGCAGAGGCAGTCGCCGACGGGTGGGGCCAGGCGCGTGGAAGAAAATTGCAAAAGGGGGGGTTTGCGCCCGCGGGGATTCGACCCCGGGCCGCTTGGCTTGCGCGGATGGAACATGACCAATGCGGTGTTCTGCAGTTTGTTGACATGTGAGGGCACGGGGGAGGATAACGTTTCGGTAGGGGATGCTAACTGAAACTGAACTTTCGGACAGAAACGATGCAGGCTTTGCATCTGCAGGAAACGGCAGAGCAGAGAGACGATCTTCGATGCGAAGGGGGGGGGGTTAGGCCATGGATGCTCCAGGGTACCGATCGGATGAGGTACCACGGTGTTGGTTAGCTGGTTGTGGTGTTCGTGATCTGGCAATCTATCGAGCACGGCATATACTGAACATGGCAACACCTAGCCGATGAACTCCTTCTCCCGTCAGAAACAGACGGCGAAGCGGAGGATCTGTCGCAGCGCCGGGGAGGGACTCGTGCGCTCTCGAGACAAAAGTGCAGGTGGTCGTGTGGTGCGTGCCGCGTGTCGGTACAGAGGAAGAAATACGAGGGAGAAGGAGATGATCAGATCGTACCTGTCACGACTGCAGTCGCGGTACAGCCGCGAAGGGTACTTGCCGGCGACGGCGCGGGCTCCACGGCCGCTCCCGGCAAGCGACGAGGGGACGGGGCGGTAGCTGGAGCTCGCCCGTTTCCATTCCCGCCCCCAGGTCTCCTCGGAGAGGACCACCGCGGTGGCGCCAAGGAGGCAAAAACTCGGCCAGGAAGGCTCGGTGGTGGTTTCAGTGTGGAGGTTCAGAAAGAAATAGCAGAACTTGGGGAAGAGGAAGAGAGGGGCGACGGCGCTAGGGGAGAGGGATTAGGGTTAGGGTTGGAGGTGGTCTCGGTGGGGATTAAAAGGAGGGAGGAGGGAGTAGTACGGCGAGCAATCGGTGAGGCATGGAGGTGATCGGGTGGCTATACTGCAGTCGTACAGGATGACGACATGGTGGGGAAGAAGAAAGCGACAGGGGGTTACTGGGCCAGGAAAGTTAGTGGGCTTAGGGGAAAGGAGAAGGAAAAAGGATGGGCCATGCCCCTCTCCTTTGAGTTTTAAATATTTGTTATTATTATTTTTTTTTTGCAGCAAATGAAATTGGAAGAAAAATGATACTTTTGGGGTTTGCAAAAATTCCAGAAAAATTTGGGTGGCCTATTTAGATTAGACACCACCCAAAACCAAGTTTGGAATTCCAAAAACATTTGAATTTGATGTTGTTTGGAAATAGTTCATATTGGAGTGATTTGAGTATTAAAAATGATTATTGAAACACAATTTTAAATAGGGTGACCCCTATGTTATTATAAACAAATAGAGTAGATTTGTTTTGACCTCAACATGATTTCAAAGTGATTTTTGTTTTGGTGCTTTGAGTTGAATTTTTGATTGCAATTTGGAAACAATTGATTGATCAAACCAACAATTTAATAGGGTGAACCCTATTATTAGTTGGATTAGAAACATGGAATGGTTTGTTAATTTCCATGTCTTGGAATTTTGGTGATGTTTGGTGATTGCCTTGAATTTGAAACCAAATTGGAATTGATTAATGAAAATAAAGGCACCATTTTATTAGTTGATCAACATGGAATAAAATGGAACAATTTGGTTGTTTTCATTTGGAATAACATTTTGGAAATTGTAACATCACAAGGATGAAACAAAAGGTTTGAATTTTGGTTTGGAATTCAAATAGAAAACAAAGGAAAACAACTGAAAACAGTTGGAAAACAATGGAAAACAAACAAAACAAATGCAACCAACATGATGCCATGATGCAAAACATAAATAACAGATAGCAAACATTCTAAAGGCTCTTTTTCAGACTTGGGATGTTACAGGTTTGGGATCGATATGAAACAGAGTGATTATGCGGGTTGTGAGTTAGCAGATCGAGGACTTACAGGCGCACAACAAGTGAAATGCGCCTGCGCTATCCCTTACCCCAGGCGAACAAAGAGAGGTGCGCCTGCGCTAATGTTCTTAGCGATTCGTTGTGCGCGGGCCCACAGAGGTATACCCCAGGCGCACAGATTGAAAAATGCGCCTGCGCTAAGCATTAGAACCGGTTTGTATCACAAACCGGTTCTAAAGGTATGTCCCCTGGGCCCACCTAGATACCCGCACAAATGGCCGCAGGCCTTTAGGACCGGTTTGTATAACAAACCGGTCCTAAAGGCCTGCGGCCATTTGCTGCCTGTAGGTAGGGTGCCCAGGGGACAGACCCTTTAGAACCGGTTTGTGATACAAACCGGTTCTAATGTGCTTGGCTCGATGCCCTGTTATGCGCGGCCCCACAGATCCTTACCGCAAGCGAATTATCTAGGTAATGCGCCTGCGCTAAATTTCGTAGGATATTGGTTTGCGCGGTTCCACATGGCATTACCCCAGGCGCATGTCCTTTCAAAAGCGCCTGTGATATGTATTACCCCAGGCGCGTTTTCCAGATGATGCGCCTGTGCTTAGATTTTCTAACACAGCCCCACCCCGGCCTGGGACACATCGAGCAATACGAATGCTATAATATGTGGCTCCCCCACGTTGGTTTTCACTTAAAAAATACATACATATGAAAGTTAACATGTGCAAAAATATTTAATGTCGCATCGAGCGTAAATAGATTGGTTTAGCGAGATACCGCAAGTGTTTCTCTCTAAAAACACATTGTATGCATAGTAGCTATTAGCATGTTATATCGCGAGTATTTCCCTCTCTCAACCTTTCGTCACAATATTAGTCTTGCCTTTCTTGGTCGATGTTGAATACGTGACCGCCATATTGTGACTTCTTCTTGTGAATGGAAGACCTGCCCTAGGTAGTGTGGTCCTGCTTCTTCTTGTGGTGTATCGTCTTCACCGGGTTCTTCCATCATCGGGTCTCCGACTAAGCCGTCAAAGTCCTTCTCATCGGCGACTCCATCCATTCCGACGAGGACCCTTTTTCCTCTTCTTACGACAACACGACTAGGCTTTGCCGGGTCGGTTATGAAGAAGCATTGCTCCACGTGCTTAGCCAATACCCAGGGCTCATTTTGCGCGGTGGGGTTCTTGGACTTGGGTTTGTTGGCTTCAGACATCGACATAGTGGTGAAATATTCGTCTTCTTTCGTGACGTTTGTAGCCCATCTGACATGGAACATCGGCAGCTTTACCCCAACGTAGTCAAGCTCCCATATTTCCTCGATCTTTCTGTAGTATCTTCTAACCTCTTCGCCCGTGTAAGATTCCATCGTTATAGACGAGTTTTGATAGTCGCTACTTTTGTCTCTTTCCTCCGTGTAGAATGTGTACCCATTGATGTCGTATGGATAGGGGCCATATGATAAGGCCAATACAATTTTATCTTTCTCACATGTCATTGGCGGGGGATCGGCATCAATCTGCTTCTTGAACCATGTCGCGAAAGAGGAGCTTCAGACACAGCCACGGGGGGAGGTTGTACATCCATACAAACACGGGCCAGGTGCTATGTTTGCTGCTCTGATTTCCAAACGGATTGAGACCGTCGGTGCTCGCACCAAGCCTGATGTTCCTTGGGTCGTTCCCGAATTCCTCATCGAATGCGTCTAATGCTTTCCACTGACGTGCATCCGAAGGGTGTGTACTTAGCACTGGTTTTTCAACACGTTCTGGATCGCTCAGCACCGCCTTCTTTCTGTCCTCGTGTCAGCGCATGAGCTTTGCTTCCTTGGGGTCCACGAAGTACCGCTGCAGACGGCCGAGATCAATGAGTGGAAAGTACCACACAACTTTCGTAGGAGCTTTCTTCGTCCCCCTCTTGTAACGATCAGCACCGCACACCGGACATTTGATCTGGTCCGCGTGCTCGTTACGGTAAATTATGCAGTGGGGTGGATAGGGGTGGTGGTGGGTGGCTGGCCGCACTTATATTGGGGACAAATAATATTACCACGCGAATATGTTCTGGGAAGCGCCTGCGCTAAGTGGTGCTACCCCAGGCTATTCTTTGTCCCAGGCGAACAACGTACCTGTGCGCCTGCGCTAAAGGGAGCTACCCCAGTCCACTTTTTACCCCAGGCGCTTCTGTACTTACTCGCCTGTGGTATATGTTATACCGCAGGCGAACCGAGAAGCCGTTCGCCTGCGGTAAAGGAAGCGTGCCAGGGTCGGCCGTGGTTGGCCCTGCCACACTTTACCCCAGGCGCTTCCGGTTTCTGTTCGCCTGGGGTAACTGGCCTACCCCAGGCGCACCAACTTCCGCTTCGCCTGCGCTAATTAACCCAGGCGCACAGTTTTCCTTGTTCGCCTGTGGTAGGATATGCTGCTATAAGCAAATCTCTAGTAGTGTGTGGACGATGTTGGAGGCAAGCCTGCAATGTGGGATTATGAAGCCTACTTAGTTCAGAACTTTTGTGATGATGAGCAATCACATGCATACGCAGAACCTAAAATCTTAGGTGGTGTGACCAGAGAAAATCAGTTTTGCTGCTTAATGCTCATTTTATTTTGTTTTGGCAAAAGAAAGACATGCTGATGCAAATGATCGAGCGAAGGATTACGTACAAAGATTTATCCTTGCTTTTCGGTGGTTGCTGAATCCTACTGGGTAGACCAAGATGTTTGACTCGAGGACTCTTCCTACTATTCAAGATTCCATTTCAATGGTAGCTTCTTGGTAGACTTACTTTCTATGGTACACAATCCAGTCAATAAACCTGGCTCATAGGACTTTCTTTACAAGTGATCGTGCATCTGCCACTCCTATGCCTTCTTTTCCTCGTCCCGATTTGCACTATGTTAATGATTTTGCTAGATCGGACCATAAAAAGGAATTGAGCAGGCATCCCTTGGTCCAATAGATATTTCCTTATGTATGATAGAACTTAGGTGCACCCCAACTTGGGGCTAGCGAGCATGTCTCTCATCTTCCTAGTAAGCACGTCCTAGGTGCATTAACGGCTGAACACCCAACTGAATCTCAATTCATTGCATCTGATGCGTTTGCCTTTGCTCTTGCACATTGATAAAGAAATTTATAACAATAGAAATTGGGCTTAGAATCACCTCCGTTAGGAGTTCGCTTCCTTTCTCTTAATGGCGGGGCGCTCTAATGTCTATTCAAACCTCCTAATGAGGGACCTGCGCTTTCTTCAAATCACAACTCTAGTCGGGGAGACGAAGCAAAATGTAAATCTAACCCTGGTGGTGCGCGTGGTGCTTCTCTTCCCTCACTCTCAAGTGCATTTGTTTACCACTTCCTTTCCGGAAGCGGGTTGAGATCCAAATAATCACTAAAGGCGATGCGTTTCAACTTTCACAATGGGCAATGGTGGTGCAAAGGGAAAGCGAAAACTTTTTCGCGATAGGATTTCTATAATAATTCTAATGATTAGGGCCGGGTCCGGAGTAAACTAGAGACGAGGAAGGTTTTGAACCAACGGCTGGGGACAATGCTGTGGGTGGTCATTGCAATTTCTATTCCTATAAATATAGCTCTCATGAGCCGGGGCATAATGTGAATCTCCGAATGTAGCTACTAGCTCCCTTACTTTTTGGTGTTGAGAAACATGTTCGGATGCAACTTTCATTGCAAAATAAGCATAAAGAATTAACTGGCCAGTGGAATTTTATGAAATGAGGGCTCTCGGGAAAGCAAGACTTAAGGAAGGTAGGCAATTTCATACCAAGAAGAGCATTTAAGAACAGCTCATAAGCAATTCCAAGTGGCAGAGATGACTCGAGGGACCTCGTCAGATAAGCATATCCTATAGTAAATGTGGTCCCAGGTCGAGTTCCGAGAAGATTGCTCGTTGGCCTACTAAAAAAAGAAAGGAAATCTGTCTTCATGTTTTTGGCGGTTTCGTTCTTGTGTCTGAGTCCGAAGAAGACGGTGGATGTTGATCCAGTAGCAAAATTTTGCTTCCTGTTGCAGGATTTATGTATCGTGCCGTGCGTAGTAGTGGTAGCTGTTAGTAGTATGTTCATGTGATTGATCACTAGCCTGGCCGATGTGGTCGAGGAGAACATCGGTTATTTTGCTCTTCATCTAGTAGCTGAACCATTATATGATATGATCTGATCTGAATGGATGCAGTTTTGCTTTCTGCTGCTACAATGCTTCTTGCTCTGCTCTGTCTGGTAATTTCTCCTCTGTGGAATGCCCTTTAGCTCTGTGCTGCTATATTGCTCCTTGCGCTCTGCTATGCTAGTTCACCGCTGTATACGACCAAGGAGAATTGGTTTGCACCAGAGACTAGTAGGAAATCCTTGCAAAACAGAGCTTTCTTATTTAATTAATTGGCCATACAGTCGCAGAAGCTATGGTACCAATCGAGCAAAGAGCCATTCTAGAGCGAGACCACCGAAGAGAGGTCGGCCCGCCATCTGCCGCCGAAGGAAGAATTGTTGGCGAAAGTCAGGTAGTAGGAAGCCCGCCCCCTCTGTCAGACCACGTACCATCGTGCCTGGCGTAGATACGGACGACATGGAGAAAATCCAGGTTTATGTACGACATGCTCTTTCCTTCCTTCATTCGGTGACGCACAGAGGTGGCAGAGTCTTGTTCCTGGAGTCGCTCACAACTTTTGGGAGCACCGAGATCCTGAATAAGATGCTGCACGAATTGGCTGAGGTGTTGGGAGCCCCCAATAGAGAAGGACGATGTGGAAAGGTATGGTGGGAATACAAACAGGCCTGGACAGAAGAAGTAGACGAAAGACCTCCAGGCTGTGTCGTCATTCTCAATCCTGAAAAGAGAGCGCACATCCTGAGGAAGGCGCGTCATGCAAAGGTTCCCATCATAGCCTTAGTTGACCCCGTGTTTCTATCGGATCCTAAGCTTCATCGGGACAAGCGCATAAACCATCCCATCCCGGTAGAGGGGACAGAGCAGCTCAGCGGGCTAATCAGTGACCTCATCTACCCAAAGACTTGATTTCTGCTGTACTTTCTTAAGCAATAGGAGCTCCTTCATATGCCCTTGAAGGCGGGAGTGCATATTGGTACTGAAACGAGGTTGAAAGGTACCTTTTCCCGTTGTCCGCTTTGCCTTCGTACGACTTTCCTTGGCAAACTATCCCAAAAAAGGAATGGGCTTTTTCAAAATCAAACTTGTTGTTTACTCATTGTGGCAAAACAAAACTCTCTTATTTTCCTTCGAGATGAATACCAATTTGATATAGGTGGGGCATTTTCCATGAGTGGATTCGAGAATGTGGTCCCTCCTCTCTTTTGACCAGTCCTTGGCTTCTTTGTTTGATGATGGCGATAGCTCTTCTCTAGCCCGGCTAGATAACAATGAAATAGCACGCCACTATGGTGCTAAATCTTCTTGATGAAATCTTACTGATTCGACTCGTGGACCTTTTCCAAAGAGTAGTGGCCTTCGTTCGAAAGGTGAAAACAACCAGTCAATACCTTATTGATTCAAAAGGGAATGCGCTTACTCCTGCTTACAAAACTTCTTTTGCTCAATCAATTCTTAGTGCTAGGACTGGCTTAGGTAGTCTTTGTGTACAATCTATCGTCGACCTACCCTAACTCTCTAGCACGCTAAAAGCATTGATAGAATCGTACCACGATTGCTTTCCTTAGTCTTGAATGCCCCACTCGTGTCAGCTCTCATTATACAACCTCTCACCTGGCCACGCACCAAACTAGCTAGGGTCCTTAGTACGCGCCGCGCCATCACTCTCCTATTCCAGTGGTAATAGTACGCGCTGGGCCATACCAACTAATTATCCCTCGGCCGCCGGGCCGCACCAACACTCTCATTAACACCCCGGCGCCATAACATCTTGTTTCTCAAGAGTACGTAGCAATCGGTCCTTCAAGGATTGGGGTTGTCACCCGTATGCTTCTTATCTTTGGCTTCGAACAAGGGGAGTCCTTTCAAGCTTCATCAAATCCATGGCACAAGGTCTGTTTTTCATTATAGAATCGAGCAAGAATCGGATTGTGAATTAGGATTGTATGCAAGAAGGGATTCGGAAACAGGAAAGCGAGTCAAGTAATCCGAATACGTAGCCACTCTCATTCTAATGCTTATATCCAGAACTAGTTCACCGAACAAAGGGACAGAACTACTGACTAAAATGTAGCGAGCTAATACCTAAACTTGAACTCTGAAATAGCACTCATTCCTAAAATTATTTTAAGCTAAGGTGCGGGAAAAGAATACATAAGGTTAGATATGAACTAGTTGACTGTTCGATTGAGGGACTACGATGCATTTGACTCATGTTTTTATTCCATTCCAGGATTCATATTCGACCATAACGAGACTCAATAACGAAACTAGGGCCCTTGCTTTCCCAACTGGAGCAGGAAACTTCCAACCAAATAGGAGGGACCCGGAAGAAGAGATAAATGACAACTATCTCTAGAGAATTGAAAAGAGGTGTGCGAACTATGTTATTGAATCGGCCATGAAAACCTAAAATGAAGGAATAGGGGGTCTAGGATAAGCATGTATTGGAGGCGGGTTTACCAATAAGTCAATAGCTATCCTTCGCTATCTGGGGCTAGCTCACTCTATGAGATAAGTTTCATGTATGGTTCGAAGCAGTTAACTCCCTTTTAAGGAGCGATCGATCAGCCCCGACCATGACCGGTCTAGAATCTCTCTCATTGAGCTTCTCTTTTGCGCCTGCTTTCTTCTTTATTTATTGCAGCAGCTAGTCTCCCTTTTCCAAATTCGATTCTAAGTGAAGTGAGTGATGTTTCAAGAAATTCCATCCATTTCATCGCCCAGAATAATACCCAGTCCTGCCAATCTCTACGACAATCTCTGGTTTAGTTTAGTTGATCAAGGTCTATTATGAAAAGCAAGGAAACACTAGTAATGGTGGAAACATAACTTAGAAATCTAAGGCTGAAGGCTAGTTTCATTAACGAGTCTCACCTATTTCTTACTTCCCCTACCAGCCCTACCTACATCACCTTTCATATGGAACAGGCATGCTTTAGTGATGGGGCTAGCCGCTTTCACAAGAAATCAAACCAAACAAAGACACTTAGCATAGGAGTAGATTAGGGCATCTAGTGCTCTGTTCATCGTCTGAGGACTATAAGGTGCCAAGGGAAATAGCCCCATCCCATTGGATATCCCTAGCCTTGGTGGATCAGTGCAGTGATAGGCTGTCTCTTCCATTCTATCTATGGTAGACTTTGGAGCTTCAAAGCCGTAGCCATCCTCATGGCCTTTTCACTCTACAGCCGTTGCACGGGCCTTATTAAATAGTTCGTTTTCTCGCTCTTAACTAGAAAGTACTAACTAAATAGGGGCACGGGAAATGCATCCGTTTTCTCGCTGGCTTATGATTGGTTGCTCAACCCTGCCTTTAAACGCACGAAATCGAAGCAAGGCAGCGGAAATCACATTGAATGCAATGCGTTCTCTACTTTCGTATCTCCATGTTGATAAAAACTATTAGCAAAACATGAGGAGAGAGAAAAAGCAATCAAGTGGGAATTCAAGTCCAATCAATCTTAGAAAAAGTCGATAAAAAAGAAATGCCGGCGGACTCAACATCTAATCTAGTCTTTGCTTTCTGTCTTTTACTATTACTCTTATTTATAGAAAGGCATCCTCTCTATACTCTAAACCCTTATCGGGGAGAAGTCACTCTTCTAAGTGCTATATACGAGCAAAGGGAGGAGGTCTCTATGGATAGAGTTCTATCAGAACCCAACCCTGAAAGCTATGACATTACGGGCCACAACGGATGAAGTGGCGGAGATCGGAGAAAGCGGAAAAACTCAGAAAGCTACTACTAAAGAAGACTCGGTCCTATAATGCCGAGTTCCTAGTTAAAGTTATGGTTACTACCCGGAGAGGAAAGTGATTCAGATTATGAAGTTTCCGAGAGGTGCCTAAGGCTAAGATAAGGTTAGGGAAAGAAGAAGACAACAAGATTATGGCTGGCAGCCAACTCATCGAGTAAAGGCTTCCACGGCGGGTTGACCAAAATGAGGATCCCAAATGGCATGAGCAATAGGTCTTACGTGTAAAGGATCCTGTATCCAGGATTCCTAATTTCCTTGCCAAGCTACATGAAACAGATTTCCGGACGTCCATAGAAAGATTATTGCTAACTGCCCAAAGTGAGAAGAAAAAATGTTCTGATAAAGACGTTCCTCAGTAATATCATCATGACAAATCATGTGCGGTAGCAATACCAAACCAAATACGACGAGTAGTGGGGTCCTGAGCTAAGCCTTCGCTAAACCTGGGAAATCTTAATTCCATAATGCCTTTCAAATCCTCCTAGCCACTATCCTACTGCAATAATTCTCGCTAAGAAGAATGCCCATGTTGTGGCAATTCCACCCAGCTCAGATTCTATGCAGCAGTGGGGAAGACCTGATTATACTTTATTTTAGAATTCCATTTCTTCCTGCCGCACCCCAATTCTTTCCCAGCAGTTGAAAATTGATATGAGATCTTGAACCCAGGGGGCTCCTATGTTCTGGGCAGAGGCATTGATTCGGGCTATTAGAATAAGGTGGTAAGGTCCAGGCATCTTCAAACCCCACATATGCCCTCTTTGATCTAGTAAGGGGAATGAAAGAAACAGGAATGTTGCACAGTAAAGTGCCAGCACTCATCCCCAAACTCCATAGGCCCCGCAATAGAAAGAGTTTACTTCGGTGCCGGAGAGCCGAAACCGCTAACCGAAACAAGACATATTCACTTTGACCACAGCCACCCGCACTTGCCTACCCGACTGGCTATTTTAGCTATTCTCTCTTCAACCTTCCTCTAACCTAAAATAGTCGTACCGCTCCCCCTTTAGAGATAGATTTCTTTATTCTCTAAGCTAGCTAAACGCCCGAAACATAATAAGCTAAGCCTCCGTCGATTTAGCCAAAGCAGGCCTGGAGAAAATAATGGGAGTCAGTGTCCCTTAAACGCCTTGTTTTCTCTTCTTTACGGTGGCTTCTTCTTAAATTAAAGAAGATCTCTGCTGCGCTTATGCCTTCAAACCCGAAAACAGTGGTTATTACGACACCAGGTGAAATAGCTTGTCGTGGGATAATCACGGCAGATGTTACCGGGGGTAACTGATCTTGGGGCAAGTCGACACAGGTATTTGGGAGAGGGTTTAGCTCGGAGGAAGACATGGCAAAAAGCGATTTAAGAACCGGAAAGCAACTCGCCGGATCTCGAATATGAACTATACCGGATACTCAATAATTGGTGATACAACTATGACTTGAACCTCTTCAAACTAAGCCTAGGGGACGGTTTATAAAGCACTCGTATCCCCCCTGGCTTGCTCTCCAAGGCGCAGCTCTAATCCTATCCGAACTCTACTTACAAACCCTAGCTTTCCTTACCACAACCCACAATCCGGGTTACGAGGCCTACAAACTTTGGGCCTTCCAGAAGTTTCTTTATCCTTAGCCGAATCCTGTGCAGCACACCTTGGGCCGGGTTACACCTTGAGGTTGGCCTACCGGGTTACTATCCCCCCATCAGTAGTCCCCAGAATAGCGAGGGTTTCACGGATTCCTCCTTGAAGCGCTTGCTATTCCCTGAAAGAAAACATAAAACATACGAGTTCATGGAAGCCGGGTCAGGTTGCCTTGATAAGCAACCAAGCACAGCTCCATGGCGACCATGCAGTAACCCGACCTTTCTCCGGGTATCTAGCTTATTTTTCCAAATCTGAATCCCGAAACATTAAGATCCTACACTCGATACTGATCCCTGACACCTCGGGGTAAATTGTACTTCCTCTATCAACCGAATACTTTACTCCGCATTTGGCGCACACGTCACGAATTTTACGTGGATAACTGCTACTCCACAATTTCCGGCTTCCGGCCGTTACGATAGATTCACCCTCTTCTTATAAATAGTGGCCGGTGGGTAACCCTAGGCCCTTTACTTTGCCTCAGCATTCCCTTTCTCCCCTTGCTCCTTACTTCCTTGCAGCACCGCCGCCAGAGACTCGTGCACCCCATCAAAAGCGAGAGCGCCGCCGGCCGCGCTCGACCTCGAGCCATCCTGCGCCGCCATCGATCGTCATCGTCGCATCTTCACCTCTTTCGTCAAGGACCGTGAGGGGGCATTCAAGCCATAGCACACGACACCTTCGTTCCAGACTTCAACCCCTTCAGTAAGCCTATCACAATTGTTCAATTTAACCTCGCAATTTCTTCAATTTAACCAGGATCGGATCTAGGTCCACCCGTAAATTATTTTTCCGATAGCATCAAATTGGATCAATTCGACACTACCCACCTCTTTTAAGTACCTGATATACAGTCACAACTCATCTCCTTATCATTATTAACCATCAAATCTTCTGTAAGATCACTCGCAAATTTTCCCATCTAGATCCGTTCCTCCTCGATTCTCCGCTTATCACATTAACATCTGGAAAATCTTCCCTTTCCAGCTATTTTACTTGCAATAGAAGCATGGGCAACCATCCGTGCTCACCCAACTCACCTCAATACGTAAGTAACTAGTGATTTCCTCAACCACATTTAACACCCGGATAATTCACAACCTTTTGCTCCGTAAGGCGTTACCCGGATATTTTCAGTCTTCGTACCGCCTTAATGCTCCAAACTCGGATAATACGATATTCCGTGTCTTACTCATTATATCTCTTGTATTTTGCAGGTCAACCCTATGGCTCCAAAAAGACAAGGGAAACAGCCGGCCCCGGCAAAGGCTACCCAAGCCATATCCGCAAATTGGGGTCGGTCCACAGCAATAAAGGCCAAGTTGGATGGGATGACCGAGCTAGGAATCCTTCCTTCTCAAAAGGATATTCACTGGAGGGCACCAGGCGATGAGACCCGGCCCACCCCTGCCGGAAATGAGGTAATCTGCTTCACCGAGCACGTGACCCGGGGATTCCGTCCTCCGGGTCACCCCTTCTTCCGGGAAATCTTGAGCCACTACGGCCTCCGGGTGTTAGACATAGGGCCTAACTCTATGTTGAACATTACCCACTTCATAGTTTTATCGGAGTCTTACTTGTGCACCTCGCCAAGTCTGGCTCTTTTTATCGAATTATTCCAGTGCAAACCATGCCGCGAGAGCGGTGATGGAGCGCTTCTCACTTGCGGCGGGGTATCTATCCAGCGCCGCAAGCATTCACCGATGCCAACCCTCAACCTGAACTCCCACGTCAAAAACTGGCAACTTTCTTTCTTTTATTGCCTTGACACTTCCCCGGATGGTGAGAGGAAATTGCCGGGTTATTCGGAGAGTCCCCTTGAACCATCCGAGTCTTTCAGCGCCTTTGCCCCTGACTCGGACAGGGAGGCGATCCAACCTTTGCTAGCTAAATTAGCTGCTCTCTCGGCTCAGGGCCTTCTTGGGCTTAACCTAGTGAAAACCTGGGTAGATTTCCGGGTGCAGCCCAACTCCATCCGCTCCAAATTGCTACATGAATACTCGGGGCACATCACGGACTCTCTCTGATACTCCACCAAGAGCTTCGCCGCCGGTGACACCAACAAGACCATCAAAGGTTTCCTGACGGAGAAGCTAGAGGTGATAAGGAACATTGCCGGGTTACCTCCATTCACTCGGGAGAACCCTGCTCCAGCGGTGAGACCTGATTCTTTTTGCTTGTTTCAGCACTTTTACCTGTTATAGTTTCTAATGCTTGCTTTCATCTCTTTGTTCACAGGCTGACGATCCCTTCTGGAGGATTGAAACCTCTCCTCCTTCCCAAGACCTCGAAGAGGAAGACGAGCCGGTTGACAACGATGAAGGTATTTTTCCTTGATCTTAGATCCACCTGTTACCTACACTATCTTTCTTACCACCCATCTTTCCTTGTCTGATGCATACTTGACTTTCAGGGTTAGAAGACGAGGAGGCAAAAGAAGAAGATGACCCGGAAGCCACCGAATCCGACCAAGAACCCACAGTCGGAGCCAAGAGGAAGGCTAGAGGGGTAGTCGCAAAGGTTCCCTTCTCCTCCATGTCTTCTGCGCCTTACTCCTTTGACACTATGCATAAACTTAATGAACGATTATCACATTCACCATTCTTGAAGGATCCCCTCCCAGCTAAGCGCAGGGTGACCCGGAGTTCTCCGGGGGATGATCCCCTTAACCCGGGTATTTCCACTTCGCCTGCTCGCCGAGTTAGCACTCCTCCACCTCAACCTCCCCAATCTCCTCAACGTCATCCATCTCCTAGTCATCCACTTGCCGGGCAATTCCGGGTACCGCAGCCGGTACCTTTGCCAACATCATCCGCCTCCAGCTGCGAGCTCCCCCCGGACTATGCCGTGAACACCGGGTAAGCGACCTTTACTCAATATTCTTTCACACTTACTAACCCCCTTTTCTTTTATATATCCGCAGTACTAACCATTATCTCCTTCTTTCTCTTCAGGGTCCAAGTCACTACTAGCGACCCGGATATTCCTGAAGCGGAGAAGCAAGGGGAGGAGGAGCCGAATAATAATATGGATGTTACTGCCGATGACGAGGCTGAGGATGAAAAGGAACAAGACCCCTTTAAGGACCCAACTCCATCGGAAACCGCATCGCCCAAATCTTCTGAAGAAGTGGACGAAGATATCATCTTGGAGACCAAACCGGGTTCCCCTAACCCGGACACTCAAACGGTCCGGGTTTCGACCCCAAAATCCGGAAAAGTCCTTCAACAGGAAGGCCAATCTCCCGGCCCTTCAAGACTTCGCCCTGAAGACATGACGTTTGCTCAGATGCTAGATGCCCTCTACACTTTGAGGGCCGATGAAGAAAACATACTAGACGCCTTGATAACCAAACACAAGGTAAACCCGAGTAATATCGACTATTTCCAGACATAGTCCCCAAGTTCCAAGTGAATTACTAAGTAACTTGCTTGGAACTTTGCACAACGTTTCTAACCGATCCCTCTTCATACTTCTTTATAGGACTACGTTGCGCAATCCGAAAAGAAGCTAGCCAAAGCCACCAAACATATCGAAAAAGAGACGGCCCTTCGCGAAGCAGCTGAAACTGAAACTCGTAGGAGCCAAAAAATCATGAGGAAGTACCGGAAAAGGGCTCACGCGGCTGAAGATAGGCTGACGACTCTTTCAGTGCAAATTGCTGATATCCATCGTGTTGCAACTGGTATGATTTTTGGATTTTAGCACTTATGACCCTGATTCTCTCTAGATGGACAACCGTATGCCTTTACTTATTACTTTTTCTTTGTCTTTTTAACAGGCCCGTGTGACGTAGCCCCTGAAGAAGATGACACCATCAAGTTGAAGCTTATCAAGGACACTATCTGGCAGCTTAGTGCCGGAATTGGTTGGATTCTTGACGAGTTGCGACTGCCGGGTATCAGGCCAAGCAACATGAAGAAATTGCTAGAATTCTGCTCCACTATCCCTGAGTGGATTTGGCACTGGAAGCGCTCATCTTGCCGATTTGGTGTGACCCGAGGACTCGCGCTGGCTAAAGCTTATTTCCCTAAGCTAGAGCCGGCCAAGCTGATGGGCGGATTTCCGGAGTTCAACCCGGATGGATCCAAGTTCTCGCCTAAGGACTTCAAGTCTATTCAAAAAGAAATCCGTCACCCGGCTAGCATTATTGCCGATGGTTTGGAGATTGATACCATTCTTCCTGCATATGATGTTAACGACAAAATCATCAAGTCGGACCGGCCCAAGCCATACGACATGCTTGCCCGGTGGAAGGAGGAAGCGGCCAAGATAAGGGAAGAAGCCGCCAAGAAGAAGGCCGAAGCCGACTCCGTGCCTGCTACTTCTACTCCTGTCGTCCCTCCACCTGCGCGAGTCGGCATTGCCACTGACCCGAGTGGTGCTGCTACCACAAGCGACGGCAAGGGCAAAGCCAAGATGGACCCTACGGCTTAAAGTATTGAGTGTCGCCTATTACTTCATATGTGTCAGTCGGCGAAGCGTCATTGAAACAACTTATTTTTTGAATGGAGCGCCTGTGCTCCTTTGATACTTTAGTGAGGTTTTGTAATACATTCTGAACTCCCGATGCACTTTGCGCCTCTTTGGGCTGTTGATTTATATGCTTTTGCACCCACTTGTTCTTGATATCCTACTTGCCTTTACTCCTGATACCCGCAATTCTTTATTCTTCCTTTTGTGAGACCCGGCTTCCGGGTTTCATGGGTGTTTAGCGAACGGACTTATTACAAAGTCCCCAAGCCCCCAAGACCCGGATAATATTTGGTTCCTTGGAATTTTAACGGCTGAGCAACACTTTTTCTTTTTCAAAACTCATAAGTCCCCCCGGTCCGGGTTTCCGTGCCCGGAACACATGATTTTTAAAAGAGAATGAATTGCCTGCCGCTAGATTCTCAAGTATCCCAGGACACTTATGGAATTGAAGTTATGCTTAATAATCGTTGAGTTTCCGGCTGTCAGCCTTATACTCTGCATAACTTGTGGTTTAGATGACCCTTTCGACTATCTTGTACTGTAATCCGGCTTTCGCGTGGATATCATGTTGTTACATCAATACGAAAACGAGGTCAGGCAAGTCCCATTGGGCTTCATGTCTGACAGTAATCGTAAGCGAACAAATCATGCCACTTTCTTGCGAGTCACATCGAGCTTAAGTAAGAATAGCCGAGAAATTTGGACTTCTTTGTCCGGTTATAAGATTGTAGCCGTACTCGTTTTCGAGTAACCAGCCCCTATAACTCATTGGCATCGAGGCCGGGTCTTTTTGAGTTTGCAGCCGTGCTTATATGAGCGACCAGCCCTCAAGACCTAGAGATACACACTGCACAAATGATAATTGCCTCTTTTCTTGATAATCACCTCTTTATTTGATATGAGAAAATTAGGTCAGCAGGCCGCCTCACTAGAAACCCGTCCAGTCCCCAAGGGTACCCTGGATAGGAAAAGAGTACGTTTGAAACCTGCTGCCTGTTACATCGCTTAATTCCCCGTGCCAACATAGTCTTTTGCTAAGTATAATACGGGCGTAGCTGAGCCACGTTCCATGGTCTGTCTCTTTCTTGCATAGGTGTAGTGGTATGAGCAGTGTCGTTAACTGTGGCCGATTCTTCCCTTGCGTCTATCAAGTAATATGACCCATTATGTAGATTCTGGCTCACGATGAAAGGTCCTTCCCATGGTGGTGATAGCTTGTGTTTTCCTTCGTTTGTTTGAACCAAACGCAGGACCAGGTCTCCTTCCTGGAAGACCCGGGTTTTCACACGCCGGCTATGGTACCTCCGTAAATCTTGCTGATATATGGCGGATCTTTCCAAGGCTTGTTCTCTTTGCTCTTCTAACATATCCACGGCATCTTGCCGGGTCTTTTCGTTCTCTACTTCAACATAAGCTGCCACCCTTGGTGAATCATGAATAATATCGCTTGGTAATACCGCTTCTGCCCCATAGACCATGAAGAAGGGTGTCATCTGAGTAGATCTGTTGGGTGTAGTGTTGATACCCCAGACCACTGAAGGGAGTTCTTCGACCCAAGCTCCAGCGGCCCTGACGCAAGGAACTCGCAATCGCGGCTTTAATCCACGAAGCAACTCTTGTTTTGCTCTCTCTACTTGCCCATTGGCCTGTGGATGAGCCACCAATGCCAAGATTCCGGGGCGCTCTATTCCTCCCGGGTGATCCCTTCTGCTCCACGTTACCTCTTGCTCCGCCCATCTTAGGTATCTCGGACCGGCCGCAGGAGTTGAATTCGCCGTTTGATTTAATGTTCCTTCGTCCCTGCTAGAAGTCCCTGTAACATGCACGTGATATTGTCCTCTTAAATCAAACGTACGTACCATACCGATGAAGATGTTGATTTGGCCGATCGCCACAGTAGATCCGGATTCGAGATGACCCGGCTCTAGCTCCCAGCCGGAATCGTCCACTATCTTTTCTCCTTCGTCATTGGTGTAGATCTCGCCGACGATGAAGTTCTTCATGCTCCTCCGAGCTTCTCCCGTGATGTAAACACCTTTGGACGCAGGCCCCACGGTGGGCGCCAACTGTCGTGGGATAATCACGGCAGATGTTACCGGGGGTAACTGATCTTGGGGCAAGTCGACACAGGTATTTGGGAGAGGGTTTAGCTCGGAGGAAGACATGGCAAAAAGCGATTTAAGAACCGGAAAGCAACTCGCCGGATCTCGAATATGAACTATACCGGATACTCAATAATTGGTGATACAACTATGACTTGAACCTCTTCAAACTAAGCCTAGGGGACGGTTTATAAAGCACTCGTATCCCCCCTGGCTTGCTCTCCAAGGCGCAGCTCTAATCCTATCCGAACTCTACTTACAAACCCTAGCTTTTCTTACCACAACCCACAATCCGGGTTACGAGGCCTACAAACTTTGGGCCTTCCAGAAGTTTCTTTATCCTTAGCCGAATCCTGTGCAGCACACCTTGGGCCGGGTTACACCTTGAGGTTGGCCTACCGGGTTACTATCCCCCCATCATAGCTGCTTTTTATTCTCTTCCTCCCCTCGACCTATTGAAATTGCGCTCACCCGCAGCCCTAAGCCCTACAGTTGCTTCGCTTACCGCCTAATCTTAATCTATTGCCCTGCCTCCAAGAGAAGAAATGGCACCAACCGATACAATGGCAGCTAGTTCCAGGGAAGCTGCTTCAATGGAAGTTGGATTGCCTAGTTGCTTTTGAGTTCGATTTGAACTAGTTTCCAAGCTTTTTCTCATCCATGCCTATCAGTATAATTCGATTTTCCAATCCGAGTGTTCCATCGGACTTACTCCATTTGCTTCTAGGGATAGATAGAGCTGGAGTCGTCAGTGCTAGAATGAAATGTGAATGAGAGCATAGATTGATTGTCTCACTGCATGTACGTATAGTAACCGGTCCCTAATACTAATCTCGACATGAGAGGAACGTGTCCTCTCGGCCTTTATATATACTAACAAATATGGTTTTTTCACTCAGACATGAGAGGTGAGATCGATTATATGATGGAGACAGATGGAGGAGCAGAAAGTGAGAGATTGTGGCGTGAAGCACATGTAAGGTGTACAACTCTTGAGACGGATGCATCGAGGTGCCGGCCTGTGAGAACGCTCGTCATAGCGTTGCGCCAGAATTTTGTGATGGGTCTTTCGTGAAAAAAAAGGAGTTTTTCGGGTCTAGTTTACCGGTCCGTCAATAAATGCGTATGAAAAGTTCCATAGTTGTAAGGAT
This sequence comes from Alopecurus myosuroides, assembly GCA_028641055.1. Taxonomy (NCBI): domain Eukaryota; kingdom Viridiplantae; phylum Streptophyta; class Magnoliopsida; order Poales; family Poaceae; genus Alopecurus; species Alopecurus myosuroides. The sequence goes on along the minus strand of CM054060.1, from coordinate 5,323,576 downwards.
TCCTTATCCAAGTTATCCGCTTCCTTCGAGGGGGGGCATAGATGGAAGCTAACACACGCAAGACAGACAGGATGGATTCCCGAAACCCCACTCTCCGCAAGCATTAGCATGCTTGCTCTACACTTAGTGATAAGCTAAAGCCAGTAGAACTTCTCCCTTCTCCTGCCCAGTGAATGGAATCTGGAAGCCTTGTTGTATGCCCTAATTGGTAGCCCTGAACCCACCACTTTTGCTACCCATGGAAGGGATGTACCGTCGGAATGATCAAATGGGCCCTCCTGCTCAGATTTTTTTAGAACTTAAGGCTCATTCGCCCCTAGCTAAACCTCAGCGGAGCGGATCCGACGGCAGAGCGGCTGCTTCATCCTTCCAAGGAGAGTAAGATTAGGGCGAAGGGACGAAAGCCCATTAGAAAAAGATCCTAGAATGCCCCAACTAAAACGGAACCAACCACTCCATTCGTCTTTCATTGGAATGACCCCTGAGCTGCTGTCTCTGAGCTTGATTGCACATTCGGTGAAACCAAACCCCGTTACCAGATTCATAATAGTAGCCGGGGCAGGACCCCTTTCTTTCATCAACCATCATTCTCCCAGCCTTCTCTTCTAAGCTAGAACTAGCTGAACTCAAGTCCTCGCTTTGTGTGGGTTCCACTCTCTCTTTGGACTGCGGAAATAGTGCGTGCTGGTCCCCCTTGCAGAGAACAAATACGTCATTTCTTGACCAACTCTTCTGATATCTTGCCGCTGGTTCATATCTAGATCTGACTTAACAGAACAGACAACTAAACCTCGATCGGAGACAGCATTGAACAGACAATAAATTATCTATTGGGCAAGGCCCTTGACTAACTGATATCAAGGTATCCCTGTATTAGTAGGAGCACTAGCACTTATGGTGTGACTGCAAGGGCGTCATCTACGGAATGCTCGGACTTGAAGGTGAGTGAGACAAAACTCATTCCATTCCCTCTTAAGGTTATAGAAAACAAGCAAGACTCTCCCTAAACAAGCAATACGACACCTTATCCTCAGCGGGACTCGCCTCTTCTAGTTATCCTTGGGCTCTCCTCTTCGTCTCTAGCAATGTGTGCATCCAGCTTTTCCTTACGATAGTAGTGGTATGCTCAACCAATTCAATTCATACCTCTTGGATGTGTTTCTACTGTGGAGAAGCAAAGGGGGGCCTACCGATCTGTCTTATCAACCGGAAGCAAAGGCTTTCTCGTATGAGTAGTATCATTATTAAACAAAGTACCCCTTGTTTTGATGAAAGCGGAGGGGTACTAACTAACAGCTGAGTCCTTTGAAGCAAGCGCAAAGCGAGCTTCGGGAACGGTTGCCCTACGAAAGCCGTTGCACAGGAAACCAACCTGTGCAGTCGTTTTCGAGCGCAAGATTAGCATTGAATCAAGCGCAAACTTCGAGTATAAATTGGAGGGAGAGCCCCTGAGACTTGTTGACTCGAAGGGAAGAGGTGATAGAGATATGCGAACTCGAATCTCGTATCCGCTGATCCCTCCTTCTGTTGGAGGCACTTTTCATTGCTCTTGTTTGGCTCCGAGCCTTAGCCTTATTTCTGGAGCCGTTTTCGGGCCCATTCCCTTTAGAAATGAATATCGGTTCAACTGTTTAGCGGTTTCGGCTCCCAGAATCCCATAAGAAGAAGTGTTTTTCTTTCCCTTACAAGGGCGCTGCATTCTACATAAACTAATCGATAGAATCTCAGATATCATTAATACTATGAATAGGTGATATTATACTAATCGATAGAAGAGGAGATATGACAGGAAAAGCACGAGATCGAAGAGGGGATTTCTTCGTCCCATCTCTTGTATGCCCCACCTTGACTTGCCATCATGGCTACACCCATTTCATCAATTGGAGTAGACACTGTTGTTTTCACTTGATTTCACAGAGAAAGCGGATAACGCGGGATAGCTAGGTCCACTAGAGTCTACATATTATAGGATCAGGGCTCTCGAGCTTAATAAAAAGTAGCTGTAACTATCGACCGGTCTCTCTCATTCGATATCTCTAAAATCTTACGCTGACAGGAGCGATTGATGGACCCAAGACAAGGATAACAGGTCGGGATGGAGAAGAGGGAAGTGAAAGTAAAAATCCTGTTTCTTTGGACCCCGGGGGAATCCGAAGATCAAGTTAAATAGGAGCGCATCCCGACTTGTGATGTGGGGAATCCATCCCTGCATTCACCCAAGCCCCTCACCCTCACTCATATTCTTGGATTTTTGGTTATAGCCGTAAGGAAGCCAGAACCAACCTAGAAGGAAGGTAAAGGTGCCTGTGCTACAAAGAAGCGAACACCCGCAAGAATTACTAATTCAAAGTGGGCAGCTACATGTATTTCCCGTCGTGGGCAGCGGCTTCAGAGCCTTAGTAATATAATAGATGGATGTGGAGGATGTGGATGCGGATGGCGTGGAGTCTGGCACAGGATGTGTGGTATTCAGATCGGTGGATCACAACATGTTCGTAAAAAAACAGAAGTGCTTGGGAGATTTCACGCGTGTGACGGAAGATGGTCCTTGGCTCTTCCGAAACAATGTGGTGTTGGTTGAACCATACGACGGATTCACGAAGCCGGAGAAGGTGGAACTGTTCATGTTCCCTACTTGGATGCATATACACAAGCTTACGGAGGGCTACCATAAGTAGGCTTTTGTGATGAAACTTGCGGGGAAGGCAGGGAAGTGCGATTGGCTTTATTATTCGTCTAAGTAAGGTGCATGGGCTTCCTGCTTGACCTGAACCGAAGCAAGTCCTTCTTTTATTTAATGATTGGCTCTCATAGCGCTTAGTGTAGTAGGGGCCATCTGCTTTTGCTATCATTCTAAGCCTTCGAGCCTACGCTTGCTTTACGCGAGCAATGAGGATGCGCGTTACGTTACTAAGGCTTTAGGCTTGAGCTCTTGGAGTTGCTTGTTTGCTTGTTGGGAGTATGCTGCCCCCCTGTCTTTGTTAGCGATCGAACCATCTCCACTAGGATCCGGATCTGTCTTATTGACCGGCTTTTACACTTTGAACTGGCAAGTGGCAAGGTACGGTTGGACGTGCCCGCGAAACCATATTCTAATGTACAGTAGGCTAAGCTTGGAGATGCACATCTTAAGTTTATTATTCCAAATATGCAATTTCCTGCTTTTCTGTACTTAACTTCTGGTAAGTATCATCGGTCTTATGGAAATTGAAGACATATAATCGATTCTTTGACCGACTTTGGTCGAGCAACCGCTACATTTCTTGAACGGCAACTGCCTACATAACTTTTCTCCCTCTTTTCCTGGAAGAAAGTATCAGACCGTATGTAGTTCTTGGCCCCTTTTGTTATACCAGTTCCTTTCGGTGCTGAGTTCCTTACAGCCCCGGTACTGGTCTATAGGGCTTAAGCTAGGGAAGGGGGTATAGAATGGTAATTTCCATTTCTCTGGAATCCATAGAGAGAAGATCCTCCAGCAGAAGGTACAAGGCTGTTACACTTATTTCAATTTCCGGGCCGGGCAGGAGGTGAAGGCCAGAAGAAGAAGAGAAGTGCGCCTTCCCGGTAAGGAAGAGGATAAAAAGGTGCTGTCATCTATCTCGACCTGTTTCCCGAGGCGTTGGAAATGAAGACCGGCTCAGAGAATCACTGGCGTGCTTTCTCTCCCCCATCGTTTCGCCAATAAAGAAGTCATCCTTGACTTGACGATTGACCATTCCATCCCTACCGAGCCGCCTCTTCGAATTATTTACCTCTGCCTTTCTTTTTTTAGAACATACCCTTAAAAAAAAAAGTTCCTCGTCTGTGATTTAATCGGCCCTAAGGGAGTTTACTCGACCCATTCTCCAGTCTCCCGCACTGCTCAAGTGTGCGACTCCGTATGAGGACCTCCTTCCCTTTTGCTCTGACCACTCTCTGTTCACACGGTTATCAAAGCGGAGGAAGGGCGGGCAGCAGGTACCACGAGCCCTCTGTCCCACACATCTATCAAGAAGCAAGTGTAGTTCACCGGTTCCACCGAATGCTCCTAGCTCTCGGCAAAGATCGTGTGAGTGTGCAGTTATGCTTCGGATGCTTCGCCATGGAATAGATCGACTCAGTTCCCCTTCTTTTCCGGTGCACTCGCTTTGTATCTCCGACACACAAGGAAGGACGCGGTGGGAAGAAAGCTGCCCTAGCCTCTGTCCGGTCGATCATTCCGCTGGCATCTTGCATTCACGCCTCCGTTTGACTGCCGCTCGGGAATGTAGTTGTAGATACGTGAGTCTTAGTGGGTCGTTGGCTCCACCTCTTATCTCCTTCTACGACATGATGTAGTCGTCGCCATATTCAATATGTCACTTAGTCATATCTGCCTCGCAGCGGGTCAGCACCTCCGAAAGAAAGGGAGGGAGGACTTCATTCAGTGACTCCGCGATCGCCCTCTGAACGATCAAAATAAGGTAAAGCTTGAAGATAAGTTTTGTACTCAATTAATTTCTCAGTCCCTCTAGTCGGGTGGGCGCCGGCCGGATCCCCCTGAAAACCGTACGTGCGGGTCTCCCCGCATGCGGCTCACGCCATTTGAGGTGGCCCAGCCCAGCATTCATTCGCAAATCCTGTAGTGAAATTGAGACTGCTCGACCTCGGAAGCTAATTCGCGTGTAGGCAGCGCTGTCTGTCTACCGTTGACTGTATCTATTCATTGATACATTGGCTCGCTCCCCCCCTCTTTTTTCAAGAATGAATGAGCCGCCTTCCATTTCCGTCAAATGACCCGGCTTCCCCTGGCTCTTCCACCGTCCGGGCTCCCTTTCCTCCCTATGATCCCCCGGCGCAGGCCCACCACGCTTCGCGCCTGCGGCGTTTTCGCCAGACGGTCTTTGCCAGTAGTGCCATCCTCCCCGCAGGCTGTCTGTATGGGTGGGTTGTCCCTTGCTGCTACGTTCTGTTAGGCGCTATGAATTACAGGAAATTCTGTGGTTGACTTGGACAGCAGGCGGGTTACACGTTCCACTGTGCCGAGATGTGAGGTGCAGGTGGTGATGATCACCCCGGGGTATGCGCTAGCGCCCTTGACGGGCACTCCAGGACCCGCCTACGCTCGTGAAAACCCAGGTCGGTCCTCCGACCAGATGTGTGGATAACGAGGCCACCTTCACAACCTTCTCCCTTCTATCTTTATCCAAAGTCAGTTAGGGCGGTTCGCTTGAGTTGCTCAACCGTCCCTTTGCCCGGTGCTCATAACGCGCTACGGAACCTCCACCGTGCTAGCGGCATAGGAGCCTACTCAGCGTCAGCAGCTTCGTGCCGCACTGGAGTGATCCAATATGTGGTTCCGCACGTTCCACCACTTCTCCGTTCATTTCCAATACTGATCGTGAAACACCATGAGCAGCAAGATGTTGAGGTCCGGAATTCGAAGTGAAATTCTTGATTTGCCCGTTCCTAGTCGTCATGGGAAATAAATAAGAAAAACATAAGAAATAGATTATTCCCCTAGAGCTTGTCCAATACCACCAGTACTCAAAATGCATCTCCGCGCGTCTACCTGGCGCTTTTATTAGCCGCCTTGCATGCAAGCGAAGCGCTATTGGCGGCAATTAATAGCTCACTGAGCGATGATTGATGCAGTCAGTCAGTGCCCTCGATTATTCCTGATAGAAGGATCATGGCGCCCCGGAAGCATTCCATCCAGCAGCAGCATCTCCTTCAACCACGCGAGGACAAAACTGATGTTAGCTACATTCGAGCGTTCACCGCACAGAGGCGATCTCGAACACTACCTATGATAATAAATCCAAAGGAAAGGTCGCAAAAATGATTTAATCTGACTTTAACAAAAATAGCAATCCAAATAACTAAATACTCGAGGCCAAGCCTAAACCACGAACTTCTTCTTGCTTCGGATCGTCTTCCTTCTTTCCAAACTCTGTGAGATTAGCGTCTCTATCTTCCGCTCTACCCTCTCCTGTCGCTCCATCAACACATCCTTAGGAGCTTCATGAAGGACAAGGGTCTCTTGAATTGGTAGGCGTCTCCCTCACTCGCAGCCCATGCCTCATCTTAACTTTACTCTTTTCTTTGTCTCAACGGCTTCACTCACATGATGAGAGATAAGACTGATCATTATCTACGGCTGGTGCTGCTTCTATCTCTCAAATCGGGATCCCTATGCTCTAGGGTTTGAGCTCGGAATAAGGCCGCTCTGCTCTTTCTTAAAAAAGTGGGTTACTGATTGAACAGAACTAGTAGAGTAGAAATGATGAACTACTTCCCGCATCCGTGAAGACAAGAGATCCACTTTATCTTTATCAAGCACTCGCTCGTATTAGCGATAAATATCATTAGAACAATTATGCGCAGTAATTGAAATCTATAAATAGTCTCTTTTACCGCTCCCTTTAGCTTTAGGCTTTAGAACTAACGAAAGATAAACCAATAAAGTCGTACTGGAAGTCAGATTCTGATGAGTTGCATTCTTAATGAGTTGCACATGCGGTTCGATCAAGGTATGAGGAATCCCGACCTTGCACTATGGAAAGCTCTTCTCTGCCTACCTCAAAGAACAACTAGCGGAGGAACCATCTTAAAAAGAAGATATTAGCACGCACTAATCGACCTGAGATCGCCCATCCAACGCTCGACTTTTTGGGACTAAGTTTTCACACAAGATCCTGAGGCTAGGAAACAAGAAATACTACTTTTTAGAAGAAAAGGAAAGGTGAAACAGCTGATTTAGTCCCGTGGTCACAGTAAACTAAAAACTTTTATCTCGCCTAACTGATTCAAAACTGGAGAACACATTGCATTGTGCTTAGAAAATGGGAAAACAGGGTCTTTTTTGCACACGCCAGTACAGATTTTATTTTTCTTCGGCAATCAAGTAGATCGAAAACGAACTATTTAATAAAATAAGTCTGGGTTTCCAATGCTTGGTTCTTTCGCTTTATCGCCCGGCTAGTGCACTTGATAGATTTATTTATGCATTTCTTGTTGCATTTATTTCCACTATGTACTTTTTTTCTGACTGGAATTCCGATTTCCCTTCTCTTCAAGCCCGGATTCTACTTGTCCGAAGTTACGACTTCTTTTTCATATTGATTGGCATGGCATTCAAGTTGGAACAAATGCTTCCAAAGCGGAGTTGCACGATCGGGAGTTATAGGCTCAACTTGACAAGCTCTAGGCGTAATTAGATAATGAAACCAGGCCTTCTTCTTGCTGGGATGCTCAGCCAATTCATACTTACCAATCGAAAGATGGGGAACCTGCGAGCCTCTCAATTGAGAGTCTGGAACTCTTTCTTGGTGATGAAATGCGCCTATAAATAGAACCAACCTAGAGTACAGCGGTGAGTTCAGACAGGGTGACTTACTATTGTCCTCCTAGCCAGCTTCTCCCGATGAGCCCAGCCAAAGAAGTTCGATTCTCCCGATAGAAATGCTAGGCTTCTACGCTCGATTCTATATAAATACCAGGCTTCTGCCCTTATGAATTCTGCTTTGGATTGGTGATTAGCATATCGCCCTTTCTAGTGCTCAGTGAAGGGAAGAGATGGGCAAGCATTGATAGAACAAGGATATCGGGTAATTGATACAACAAGGATACTGAGGAATTGAGCTTATCTTATCCACAGGATTTGTTTTACAGGAATATTTACAGGCGTCCCTCGATTTATAGATATAGATAGGGTAGATTTGCGGATTATCTCATTGTTCTTCTGCTCTGGAAGCCTCCATGAAAGCAGGATTCTTGTTTGCTTTGATGACAGTACCTGGCTATAGTATCTGTTTGCTTCGGCTTGATCTATCTAACCTTGAAGAGCTGTTTTTCTTTTCTTTCAGGCATATATTTACTAGAGAAATTGACCACATAACTTAAGTGCTGACATCTTCTGTCCCTGTCCTATGTAAGTCAGTAAAAAGCATATGTTTTTTCTCGCTCTAGAGAAGGTTTAGTTGATAGAATAAGTGTCGGCATGTGTTTGTTTTTTATCACTCTATCTATAGAAGCATAAGCTTGAAGAGGTCGGTGATGGTAGTAGGCAATCGTCATTTCTACTGCTGTTGAGAAGAGATAGATAGTATTATAGTAGATTTAGAGGTTCACTTTATTAATCGAGCTACTTGCCCAGCACATTCACTTACCTTATCCTGATGCTCGCCTCATGCATGGACACTTCGCTCAGTAGCGAATAGAGATGCTTAACCCGCAGCACACTCACCACACTTTTATTCTTATAGTATCGATGATGAGATAGAGAGATGGATAGCTAGAAGAAGCAGAAGAAGATCAAGCCGATTAGAAATCAGCTAGAGTTTTTGCTTTTGGAATTCATATATGTGACTCTGCCGGTTAATGGTTAATAGAAAACATCTTTTCCTACTTCCTCCCTAGGGTCTGCTAGCTAGAAGTGGCAGTGACTACTTGAGGTGAGCTATTTTACAGATGAGGTAGAAGCAAAGTAATGCTGACCATACATACTTTATTCTACAAGCACAATGGAAGCAAGGTGGCATTACCATTAGGCTGACCCGGATGACTTCACTGAAACTAAGAGATCCTATCCTGGTCCTTGGGGCCTACTAATTGACGGATAGCGTAGGAACGAGTTCCGACTTGATTGGACAGAGGAATTGCCTCTGGAATCTGCATAGGAAGCAATTCGTCGTCTAAAGGGGGGCGATCCCCGAGAGCTGGGCCAGGGGATCATATGTCACTGAATCGACACAACTCTTCCTCGATCGAAGAATAGTAAGAGTTGCCAAACTTGTCGTTAGGTTCATCGTTGCTATCCCTACTAGGTCTACTTCTTTTGGGTTTGGAAAGCTGGGCTTAGGACAACTGGATTTACCTATGAACTTAGACTCCTGGCTTCTCCACCAACCATATCTCAACTTCGATCTGCCAAAGACTAGAGATTTCGCTTCGTTTATAGTATAGTCAATCCCCGGTGAATGACATCTCTTTTTATTATTCTCTGAATGGTGGGAGCTTAAGCCAATAGTCAGGGAGATATTTCCCGGGACTTCCTGGAGGCGACAGTCCTCCGCGCAGCGTCAAAGACTCGGCGAGCAATCGTTTGCGCCTCATCTGCCGACAACTGATGGGCCGTACGCCCACTTTTATAGGGAGGGTCGCCTAGGGCAATCGGTGTAGGGGGGACAAGCGAAGAATATTCGCTATCGGTAATTATGTGTGTCAGCGATTGCTGAAACCAGTCCATTCATTTTTCATGAATGTTTTGGCCAGGCTTCCATACCTATTGCCATTGGTCGAGCAAACAGGGGTCACAGAAGTATGAAATGGATGCAGCAGCGGATACCTAACCTTCGGCAGAAGGACAATAGATAAGGGCACAAGCGGGCGGAGAAGAACAGAATTGATGGTGCACACGGGAAAGAATGAGCTTTCCCCTTCGATTGGAATGGATTCATAATAATCATAGCATAGATAGACGGGGGCACCAACCCCAACTCTTGCTCGATACAATCCCCTTGTGTCGGATATATACTGAATAGGGGTATAGAAGATGGTAGACAAAAGAGCCGGACTACCAGGGTGGCCTACATGGTAATGGGCTTGGGTCCATTGGGCGGCCCAGTAGTCCGACGCGCAGAAGCCGGATTCTAGAAGAACCCGGATCACGGCCCACGTGATCTGGCTTGGAGGAGAAGACGGATTCCTTACTTTCCAAGTTACAAGTTAAACGTAGTCTTCTAGGTTTCTTGTTCTGTAAGCCCTAATCCGGCTATTATATAAAGCCGGACGGGAGATAGATTAGATAGGTTCAAGTTTCACCAGCTAAAGCTCTACGCAACTCGCCGAGAAGCTCATCCTCGTCGAGTAGCTAGATCTATTCCCTCACACTGTAACCCTGTTATACGGGCTTTAGTCCCAATTAGTGAGAAGTGCAGGAGTAGGTACGCCGTACTGTCGCGACGTACCGAACCTGGGTAAAATCCCGTGTTCTGTGTTACTACGCTATCCCGTTACCCCACGTCTCTACCGTAGTCTCATGGCACCCCAGTCTATGAAAACTACTACGATGTCTCGACAGTTGGCGCCCACCGTGGGGCAAACGACGTCAGGCGTGAAATTCCGATCTGGGATACTCGGCGGAATTGGAAGATCGATCACTATCGGAAGCTTGGAATTCGATGACGACGTCGGGCGCTTCCTCGACAACGGATCCTACATACCGGCGCAAAACCACCTGGTAAGTGCCTGCGTGTTACCGATTGGATCTGCTAACATCTTTATCGGACTAACCGTAGAGGCAATGGGGTTTTTTCGGTGGAAGCAAATTTATCCCACCCGCCCTATACCCAGTCGAAGACGACTATGATGCCGGATTCTGCTCAGATCGCCGACAAAACAGTGATACACACTTCATCGGCATGGTGCAATCCGAAATCGCTGAAAACACGGATGACGGAAATCCCGTGCTAGAAGCAGATAACAACCTACCCGTCATAGAGACGGAAGAACCAATACCCGTCACAGAGACGGAAGATCCGACATCCGTCAACCAGACGATGAACTCGGAAGCAGAATCCGTGCTTGCCGCCATTGAGGCGAGATTGGAGTCGGAAACTGGATCGGATAACTTCGACTCCGAAGACGAAGACGAGGATGCCTTCGTAAGAAAGGTTAAGTCCTTTCAAGAGGGATTCCATGAAGTGCTAATGGAAAAACCAGCTGATACAACGGGTGCCGACAGCCAGGAAAGCCCTAAAACCCCTCCGCCAGTGGAAGAGAGAGAAGACGGAGAAACTTCTCCGATATTCCCTAATGTCAAGGAGATGACAGAGGATGAACCTGTCAAAAAACCTCCGTCTTCCAAGAAAAAGCACCGTGCTTCTAAAAAACTCCAGTACAAACTCCGGAAGAAAAAGTCAGCTGATCTCGCTGATGAAAACCTGGAAGTTGGAGATATTAGTGGAACAAAGCCCGCGGAAAAGAAATCTAAGGAAATCACTGCTCCGCCAATGACAGAACTGGAAGAGCAAGAACTATTACAAACACCAGTGGGACCAGATGAACCCCCTGAGATGCTGGAAGCCAGGAGACAAGCTTTCCAACGGCAACAACAACATCTGCTTAGATCTCGGCAACATCTCCAACAAACCCATAATGACATCAAAGTCATGAAGGAAGAAATAGAGGAGTACGAGAGAAAGCATAGATCTGCCTTAAAACCTACTAGGTTACCCGGAATCGCAAAACCGGAAGAACTGCCGCCAAAAGAAAGGTTTTATAACCCATCTTGGCAAAAGCAGTTAAACGGCAAAGATGCCAAGGGCGAACCAATATACAAAACCGCAGCGGAAAACGCGGAAGCAGCGTTTGCCATCCTAAATAACGATCTGTACTCCAACGGGGAAAAACTCCAAGGGGTGTATGCTTTCCTAGGAAAAGCATTACAGCAGCAACAACGAGGACAAGAGCGATCAGGGAGGCTGCATGATAATTCCGCCCTCTGCAAAACAGTTACTTGCGCTGCTGGAGCACCTGGACCGGAAGAACCCGGAGATTCGGATAAAAAAGAGGATCCGAGAAAAGACAAGAAAAACCCCGACAACCGGGACGCAGCGTCTAGAACCGGACCTCATCTCCCGAAAGATGGATATAAACCACACGATCGGGAAGACAAACACCGGAATGACGGCAAAATAATGCCACCTCCGAGAAACCCAGCTGAAAAAGCTGGAAGATACGATACACCTCACAGACGTGAAAGATCTCGGACACCGCCTAAAGATAAGGAAAGGTACAGGAGCAGGACTCCACCTAATCCCAGGGGGCGTGACAACGGAAGAGATAGAGATAACCTCGGAAAAGCGCGTCCGCGCAACAATGGAAAAGAAAGGAGCAGATCCCCTTCTGTCCATTCAGCCGGGAGATATTCTGCACATATTGATAGAGAAGAAAAGGATGATCTATACTTTGGTCCTAAGTGTTTTACTGACAGGATCCGAAGGATAACCCTGCATTCTGGCTTCGCCAAAGTTGGTCCAACCTACCAAAAGTATACCGGCAGTACAAACCCGGATACCTGGCTCTCAGATTATTACACAGCCGTCCAAATCAACAACGGGACAGACCTGGAAGCTGTCAAGTTTCTTCCCCTAATGTTGCTAGACGGAGCCAGAGATTGGATCAATGGTTTACCATCAAGAACTGTCGACAGTTGGGATGATATGGCGAGAGTATTTACTCAGCATTTTCGGGGAACATACAAACGCCCAAATAGCATCAACCAGCTGAACCGTTGCACCCAATTTGAAGACGAACCATACGTGGATTTCATCTCCAGATGGACTGCAATGAAGAATAGTTGCTCTGGAGTAACTGACGTACAAGCAATGCATGCTTTCGTCAATGGCCTAAAACCCGGACTTGTACCGTTCATGGTTGGTTCTAAAAAGCACAAAGATCTCGGATCTATGCTTACAACCGCTAATGAGCATGCTGCAGCCGAAGATGATATCAGAGCAAGAGGAGGCAATATTGAGTCACTGATACTGGCCAAGAAAACACCTCGTTCTGATAAAAAAGGAACTCCGGAGTCAACAACAAAGCCCAAGGAGGTCAACATAGCCTTTGGAGGAGAAAAGGTGAATAAGTGGAAAGGCCGCAGTCCAGATCCAATCAATTACACTCCCGAAGAATGGGAGAGAATTAAGTCGGAACCCTGCGTCCACCATTCGCAGTTTGGGAAACCAACCCACACAAACGCGCAATGCCGGCTAAACAAGCATATGAAAGGCAATGCAGGATCCGGAAATAAAGGGAAGGGTTCCAAGAGGAAACCTGCCAAACAAAAGCCGGAAGCTGAAAAAGAAGACAGTGAATCGGACACTGATGACAAAATCCAGGAACAGCAGCGAAAAGGCGAACCCAAATTTCCGAGAGTTGACGGAGAAGCAATGTTAACTTTCCTAGCAACCCCGTCAGCAAAGGTGGCCAAAAGGACACTTCGAGAAATAAACACGGTTGTTCCTGCGACCCCGAAATTCTTGAAGTACTCCAACACACCGATAATCTGGGATCAGTCAGATCATCCCGGAAATATCCCTGAACCCGGCACACAAGCTCTTGTTGTAAGCCCTATTGTTCAAAACACTAGGCTAAGAAGAGTGCTGATGGACGGAGGATCCAGCATCAATATAATGTACCTGGATACACTGAAGCACTTGAAGATCTCCGAGTCACAGCTCAATTACAGCAATATACGCTTCCACGGCATTGTCCCAGGCAGGCAAGCACGATCCCTAGGAGAGATTTCCCTAGATGTCACCTTCGGAGATAAAGATCACTTCCGGCAGGAAAAAGTATCCTTCGAAGTAGTGCCGTTCGAAAGCGTGTATCACGCAATACTCGGACATCCGGCTTTCGCCAAATTTATGGCAAGATCTTTCTATATCTACAACAAGCTGAAGATGCCAGGACCCAAAGGAGGAGTAATCACCATTGCCGGTGATTTCAGGCTGGCAAACGAGTTGGAGAAAGAAAACGCCCTTTGCGCTCAGAGAGTTATAGCAAAGGAGGAACTGAAGGAATTAGCCAAGGAGGTATCGCCGAAAGAAATGCCGGCAGGAAAAGAAACTCGGAAGCCAACAGATAGCTTCAAGGCGTCCGAGAATACAAGACAGGTAATCCTAGATCCCAAAGATCCGACAAAATTTGTCGTCGTAGGGACTGGGATGACCGACAAATAGGAAGGCGAGCTCATCAAGTTCCTCCGTGAGAACTGGGATATTTTTGCCTGGTGTCCAGCTGACATGCCAGGCGTACCCAAGGAACTTGCTGAGCACCAACTCAAGGTTATTACCGGATCAAAACCCGTCAAACAAGGTCTCCGTCGATTTGACGGAAGAAGACGGAAGGCTATTGGCAAGGAAATTATCCGGCTTTTAGCAGCGGATTTTATCAAGGAAGTAATCCATACTGATTGGTCCGCAAATCCGGTATTAGTGCCGAAGAAAGACACCACTGCTCTTAGAATGTGTATAGATTACACAGGATTGAACAAGTTGTGTCCGAAAGATAGGTTTGCGTTACCACGAATCGATCAAATAATAGACGCCACTGCAGGCTCTGAGCTTTTATGCTTTTTGGATGCATACTCCGGGTACCACCAAATACGCATGAAAAAGGAAGATCAAATCAAGACTTCTTTTATAACCCCGTATGGGACGTACTATTACGTAACCATGCCTTTTGGCCTGAAGAACGCAGGTGCAACCTACCAGCGTTGCATGCAACGCTGTTTGCATAGTCAAATTGGCAGAAACGTCCATGTTTACGTGGACGATATCGCTGTCGTAACCAAGGAAAAAGATACACTCCTTGAGGATTTGCGAGAAACTTTCGAAAACTTGCGCACTTACAAGATGAAGTTGAATCCATCTAAGTGCGTATTCGGGGTTCCCTCAGGAAAACTTCTGGGTTTCATCGTTTCTCACAGAGGAATAGAAGTTAACCCGGAAAAGATCAAGGCAATCTTGAATATCTCAAAGCCTACATGTGTAAAAGATATCCAAAGATTGACGGGTTCTGCCACAGCCGTCAGCAGATTCATCAGTTGGCTGGGGGCTAAAACCTTACCACTTTACAAGATGCTGAAAAAATTCGACAAAGTCAAATGGATTGCGGAAGCCTGGGAACGTATAGAAAGTTATGTACCTTTCCGTACTTAGTTCAATTTCTATGTAAACATCTTTTGAGATCATGAAATAAAGTTGTCGGAATGCTGTCATCCATATTATTTATAAGTGCAAAGTGTTTCCGCCTGATCTATTTCCCAATGATCTTACAAATTTCTCAACGTTAACCCGAATTGTGCTTGCGTACTCGGCGTTACAAAACTGAATGATTTTTCAGCCTGTTAACGGCTAAGGGAAACTTGAATTGCCTGCGCGCCCAAGTTTCACTTAAAAAACTTTCCTTAAATTCTCTAAGTCTTATCTGATTGTGTGTGTGTTGGGTTACTGGAACTAGTTAGTAAAAATGCCTTTAGCATGATCCATGTTTCCGAGTTTCAAAAACTGCTTGGTTCGTCCCCAGTTACTCGGCATGAAGATTCATATTGCTATTTGAGCCATTTCAAACACTAAGGACAGTTAAGGCATATACACCAGAGAACTTAGAAGATAAAGGAATGGTAAAATATGAAAAACTTGCAAAGATTTTCATAATTTAAACTGCAAAAGATGGAAGTTTCATTCATATAAAAAGAAGCATTACATTTTGGATTACATTGAGAGAATAGTAATGCTCCTATTGTCTACTTTTTCTATCCAGGTTCCAGGTGACCCTTCAAGCATCTGACTCCTCCTCGCTGCTTTCGTCTTGAGGGATTGGAGGAATCTCTGCTTCTGGATAGTTGATGGAAATGTTTACCATGGAGGCAATCTGGGTGGCGTGGCCCTTGACTTCACCAAAGATGGTGTTTCGCTGCATATCCGTGTATCCTTGAGGGACACCGGACGCCACGCGCCAGGATTTAGCACTAGGGTAGTGCATGCGCATGAGGCCAAGAGCCATGCGCGCACCACCCCGTGCAGCGGAGCGAAGGAAAGATTCCTTAGACTCCGCCACCTCCATGATGGCACCCGGAAGCTTTTCAACCTCCGAGCACTCCCCAGATTTCTCGGGAAGAAACTTGTCTACTAGCTGCGTTGCAGCAGCCTTCATCAAATTCCATGTCTCCCCGAAAGCTCGGATGCCTGCAGCCCGAGTGCCATCTGGGGTATCTCCTGGTTTTTTCCAATAAAACACCCAAAAGGGTTAGACGGAAAACCAGAGAAAGTAAAACATGGAAAAATGGTACATAAGTTAGAAATTTACCAATGAGCTTGTCGATCTCGGAAACTTCCTCCAGGCGAAGGTTCAGAGCATCGGTCAAATCCCGGATGGTGGATTTGTCCTTCTCCGCCTGCTCGGAAGCCTTGGAATTGGAAACTCCAAGGGCCAGGTTGCTGGCTTCCAAGTCTTGTTGAGCTTTCACAAGGTTCTTGTGAAGCTCAACATTCTCCTTGCGGAGAATTTCGGCATTGCCAGAATCTTCTGCTGCTTGTTTAGCCTCAGCTAATGCAGCTGAAAAGCAAGGGAAAAATCCGAGTTAGCTAGCTTCTCGGAAAAAACTTAGGCAAATGATTGAATCGGAAATTTCAAAAGGAAAATGTTCACCTTGTGTTTCCGACAATGCGAGCTTAGCTGATTCCAGCTCTGCTTCCCTTTCTTCAAGAATAGAGAGAAGACTTCTAACTTCTTTATTCTTGATGGTAAGCTTCCGGAAAACTTCCCTGTTGATGGGTTCCGAGGTTTGCTGAAACATGGCAAGGAGAAGAATGAGTACAAAAAGCATCAAAGCAAAAAGCACGCATTTTAATTAATGCTTGGGGGCTAGAGTTATATACCTGGCTCATGCGCTGCAAACCTGCCAAGTTTTCTTTGAATTCTTTCGCGTATTCCGCGAAGAGATTTCCGGCTGCGTCCAAGCCGTCATTGATAGCTTTGAAATCCTTGTCAAAGGTGGGAATTTCCTCGTCGAAAGTCCGAGTTAATTTTTCCACCTCTGGGGCCGCCCTTTCCCTCGTGTCCGGGTCGGACACAATGGGCTGGCTGGGCTCCGGGGGCTTGGTGGTGGGGGCTGCAGTAGGCTCTTTCGCCCTCGTGCTTGGCGTATCCGGGGCGACGGCAGGAGAAGGTTGGCTGCCTCGGCTGGAAGAAACCTTGAGTTTCTTCAGCTTCTTCGGCTTCAGGATGGAGGGGGGCAGGCTAACAACCAAAACCCGGAAAAGGTTAAAACACCAAAGATAGACGAAAAAGATCCCATAAAAGAAAAACCCAGAAGAAAATAACCTGGAAGTGGCGACGGGGATTCCGTCAAGATCGATAATTTCATCCGAGGAAATTATCTTCTTGCGCTTGCGCCCACCTGTAGCGGCGGTGCGTAGCGCATCCAGCTCGGCCTCGGAGGCTAACTCCGAGTCTGGAAGATCCGCAAGCTGTCGGAAGAACCAATCAGAATCAAAAAGGTAGATTATCCGAGAATTGAGATTGTACCCAAATGACGGAAAACTTACCTTGGGAGCTGGGTTGTCGGCCGTGTACATTGGCCGACTAGCTTCATATTGGTCGCGAGATGCGACCAACTGGTTGATGCGCCGTCGAAGCTCCTTTTGAGGCCAATCCTTGTCGGTTGTCCGCATAGGATCTTTGGCTCCCGTATACTCGCACAGAAGGCGGCCTCCGTGGTTTGCTAATGGCTGGATCCGCCTATCCAGCCAGCAAAAGACCGTATCCATACCGGTCAAAGGAGGTTTGGAGGAGGTGAGCTTGGCGATGCGCCTCTTGATCCTTAACAGATCTGGCGGCAGAACTTGGACGGCTTCTGTTCCCCAGTTATCCTGGGGAACGGCGGCAGAGTTCACAAAAGGTGGAACCCTGACGGCCTTTTTAGGAAAAGGCACGTCGGGATGATAGAAGAAAGAACCCGTCCAAAATTTGACGGATTCTGAGGTCTTAATCTTGGGGAACCAATCCTCTCGGAATCTCCGAAGAGTAAAGGATATGGTCCCGCAAGTTGGGAGTGCGCCCTCCGAAGAGTTCCGCTTAACCCCAAAGCAGTACATCCAGAAGTCTAGCCTAGGTTCTATCCCTAAGTAGCCTTCAAACAGGGCCTGAAAGCCGGCCATGTAAAGAATAGAATTGGGGGGAAGATTGTGGGGCTGGATGTCGTAATGGGAAAGGACTTGGAGGAAGAAAGAAGAAGGCGGAAGCCCCATACCTCGCAGGAGGTGGGAAGTGAGAAGTACCCGTTCGCCGTTCTGCGGCGTTGGCTCGGTCTCTTCCTCCGGAAGCCGCCATTTCTTCTTAAGTACCAGGCCCTCCTTCTCCAGGTTTGGAAGGAGAGCCGGAGGAATACTGCAGGCAATCCAGTTGCCTGCAGATTCAGCTTCCTCCTCCGCTCCGGCGGTGGCGGCGGCGGCGGCCTCCGCGGCGGCGAGCTCGTCGCCGAGGAGCTCAATCTTTTCCTCCACCGTTTCGGGTGCAAACGGTGGGGTTGTCGCGGCGCTTGATGATGCTATGTCCGCGGCGGCGGAAGTGTTCTCTCCGCCCGCCGCGGAAGCCGTGGTCTTCTCCGGCTCACCGCCGGTGGGCTTTTGCGCTCCCGATTGTGGATCTAGGTCGTTGACGAGCTCGTCGATGGCGGCGCGGGTCGGTGAAGGCGGCGAGGATGCCATCCTTTGGTGGTGCGTTTTGGTGCGTTCTGCGTGCTTGGAAGCTAAGTGCGCTTGGGGCAGGAAACTTGCTCTCGAGCTCGCGTCAATGGCGTGGGCAGTGTGGGAGTGAGGAAAGTTTCGGAGGAGGACGATGATGGCTATTTATAGCCAGATATCCGTTTAGATACGTGCCAACGGCTCTTTTGACCGTTGGATGTTCGACGCGTGTCGCTCGCCGGAAAATCCGGGAAACGAAACGACAGGGGAATGATGGCTATCTCCTCGTTTCTCGTGAGAATCTGTCAGAGATACATTGCAGGGTTTCCCGCGTGAAACCAAGCGGCGCTTGCGTCAGCATGATTAAAGCGCTGATGTCATAAGTTCCTTTTCCGCGAAGGATCGCGAGAAGAAAAGCCGGATTTTCATAGTTCCGAGTTATATGTTACCATCTCCTTCAAAAAGAAAGAAGAAAGAATCAAGACTGCTGAATCAAGTTTTCCCGGGCAAAATTATTTGACAGAAGACGGAGAATCAGAGTTTTGATCCTTCCTGGGGGCTACTGTCGGATATATACTTAATAGGGGTATAGAAGATGGTAGACAAAAGAGCCGGACTACCAGGGTGGCCTACATGGTAATGGGCTTGGGTCCATTGGGCGGCCCAGTAGTCCGACGCGCAGAAGCCGGATTCTAGAAGAACCCGGATCACGGCCCACGTGATCTGGCTTGGAGGAGAAGACGGATTCCTTACTTTCCAAGTTACAAGTTAAACGTAGTCTTCTAGGTTTCTTGTTCTGTAAGCCCTAATCCAGCTATTATATAAAGCCGGACGGGAGATAGATTAGATAGGTTCAAGTTTCACCAGCTAAAGCTCTACGCAACTCGCCGAGAAGCTCATCCTCGTCGAGTAGCTAGATCTATTCCCTCACACTGTAACCCTGTTATACGGGCTTTAGTCCCAATTAGTGAGAAGTGCAGGAGTAGGTACGCCGTACTGTCGCGACGTACCGAACCTGGGTAAAATCCCGTGTTCTGTGTTACTACGCTATCCCGTTACCCCACGTCTCTACCGTAGTCTCATGGCACCCCAGTCTATGAAAACTACTACGATGTCTCGACACCTTGTTTTGGGAGTGAAGCCTATTAGAAGCATATAAAATACGTAGATTAAGTTGACACCGAACGGCGAGCCTGGGTCCATAGATACTGTAGTTGGTTCGACGGATCCGTTCTCGCATTCGCCATTTCTAGTTCTGGATGGGGCACGCCGAGCACTAAAGGATGAGTCCCTCCCTGTTTGTTATCTTTACGTGGCATAGGTAATACGTAAATATATCCAGGGAGTCTTCTCAACCGAAAAAGGTTGTCGTTTGAGCCACGTAGTTCCCTTAACCTGGCACCAAACCCGTATTCGTTTGAGTTTGGACATATAGAAATGAGGCACCAAAGGCTGGCTTTACGCGCTACTGTTTTCAACCAATCGAATTGGCTTCGCCATTTCTTGATCAGAGAGCCATGTGTAAAAGAAGAAGCAGATGGAGCTTACTCACGTACCAGCCCAAGAGATTCCTCCTCTTATCGGTTCTGGTGCATTGACCTAAAAAGACCCCTCACGGGCAGGTACGCGACTCTCTCTCTCTTCCTGGGCGGATCCTTACTACTAGGTACGAAATAACAAACAGGAAAGGACATTGACACGGTCTCCAAAGCAAGACTTTTACCCTCGATCGCCATCAGAACATTGAGTTCAATTTGTCACATCTAGACCGGACCCTGTGTACAACTCATATAAAGGTAGTCAACCAAACGAACCACCAATCCATTATGATGCTCTAATAAAATAGGACCAATAGACGGAGGTTTCTGAACTTTTTTATGCTGTATGCCTAAGTTTCCAAACCCGCCTTGAAGGTTACTTTACCAGAGAAGTAGGTCCTATTGACCAAGAAGCGGAAAAAGCATAGTCGGTACTTCTTAATGCGGTACGTAAGCTGGTTATCCTTACTAACAATCATGCCTTTCTTGGATTTAGGGATTAGGAATTCTTATTGGGAAAGAGATTGGATTGGTGTATTCCATTCCTACCGTAATTGAGACTTGCCCTCGCTCGCGGGCCTTATAGCTTGATCCATGTGATGGCTGTTCTCTGCAATGAACCACAACATGTCCATGGACTTCAAATAGACTTGAGTGAATGCACTAAAAACCAAGAAATGACATAGCGAGATAGTCTACTGAGCAGCTCGAAAAGCTCGGACTTCGTATACAGAAAGTAGAAAAAAGCAGATGAGTAGAGATTGAATCGAGCATAGAAATAAGAGAGTTTTTCTTTGCTTAGCACTGTTCGGTTCGTCTTTCTTTACAAGTCAATCTATGCATAATTCTATTTCTTGCAGCGCTGAATCCGCCTTTGAAAATGGATAACTAGCTCCATTCTGCGTCAAGTACTAAGGATGGGCCCAAAGCACACTTTTTAAAGGCATCGGTCACCTTAAAAATCCCAAAAGTAGGAAGTCTAGCGTGCTTCTTTAGTGCTGCTCTTCGATCAGATGCTTTCTCATTGAACTAGGCATATGAAAGTGAAAGAAGTTCCAGGTCGAGTCCCGAGAAGGCGATAGTTGATTTTGATCATGAAGTTGGCACTGTGGACTTTGGAATTGATTCTGGACCCCCACCTGCTCAGGACGCCCCGCCTGCTCAGGACGATCCCATTATGGACTTTCTGGAAGGGGACACGCTTGACCCAGCGCAAAAAAGGGAATTCATAGATATTCTCCATTTTGGGAAAAAGGAAGAACTTGCCTTCACAATGAGCGAATCGTAATAAAAAGAGGGTGGCAAGGCGAAGGTAGTACTTATCAGTCCAGGGCAATCAACCACTATCTAAAAACCCAGGTTGCACAACTGCGTGCAAGGAGATTAAGTGGTGAGATTGTGCTGGAGGAATTACGGCAATGGCAAAGAGACTTAAAGACTCTGAAGAGAAGGTCCTGCTTCTATGAGGACCTTCTCGTGGTCTTGAGCAATGTTCATTTTGATTGATTGCAAAGAGAGTGCAGGATTCTCTTTGCAATCAATGAAATGGTCCCGGAGAAAGGAATCAGTCTCTTCAGTCCGGCGCATGCCTAAAATTCATTTTTTCCTTTGAATTACTCTTTTTTTTTTCATTTCGCACCGGAAACTTTTCTAGGAGAAGTTCGAATCCGTTCCGTTCGGATATTGATCGGTCTTGGTTTGACATGGTTTACGCGTTACTGGTTCCCGGAAGAGTCAATTTCTCCATTAGCTAAACCCTTTATTACCCTACCTTTGGACTCGTATTTTGTTTGTACACAATCAACGGAGGCCCCCCCGACATATGTTGCAACGTCTTCAATAGTATGCTCTTACTTCGTCTTTCCCTTAATAAGTCATCAAATTTGGTGCTTTTCGATCCCCAGTTGCTATGGGGAACAAAGGTTGAAATACAATAGAATCCCCCATTTAAGTGGTTCTCGCTTCTCCTTGTTCCTGCTCCTAACTCCTCCCCGGTTAATTCCCAATGTTTGGCACTTTCCATACTTCGTGGGTGCAACATCAACAAATTCGCTCATGATCAAGTTACAACCTAAGATCTATGACTATATTATGTTAACAGTTCGTATTTTGTTCATTCCATCGGTATGCTCCCAGGTACCTGTAATTGTGATCTGTTTGCCAGAACCAAGGGGTCTTTCTGTGGAAACCTTCACGAGCAATCGTCGTTTTTTGATGGTTTTTCCGCTTTTCACAGCTGCTCTTTCCACACCCCCGGATATCTGGTGCCAAACCTTCGCCCCTTTCCTTATATATTCGATAATCGAGTTTGCTATCTTTGTGGCATTGATTGTACAAGTTCGTGAAGAGGGCTGGACGAGTAGAATGAGGGAAAGCGGCTCGATCGAGAAAAAAGAGGAGTAGACTAGCCCCCCTAGAACTTTGTTTGAAAGTCACTATCAATGAATTCCCGAGCAATTCTAAACCAACATATGCTCCGTATAGACGGAATCTAAGATTCTGATTTTATATTGTGTGAAGAAAAGGTCTAGACGGAATCTAAGATAAGAACCTAACAGAAGTTTAGCGACTCCTTCTTGGTGGAGATAGGTGGGTCCCTGGCCCAACCTAAGTCAGTTCGAACCTGACGGGTCGTCCGTTCGTGTGGAGAATCTCTCTCCTTACTCAGGATTTATTTATCTTCGAGGCGAGGCATATTCATATGTCGAAGAAGGGATGCCGTGTCTCCATCTTGACCGAATGCGTTATCTGCTGTCTCTGTTCCTATTAACCCTTGGCCGCGTATACCATTATCACGAGGGCGATACACAGGAAAACCATCTGTGGAACCGTTCGATGAACGTAGGTCGGTCGGAAAGAAAGCGCGGTGTAGCTGGCATCAGCATCTCTTGTTAGGTTCGCACGCACAAGGGTGGTGGGTAGGTCTCTTTACGTGTCCCGCGAGGCTTTGATCTTTCCATGTATTGGCGCATAGAGATTTGACTGAGAAGTTGTATTTCTTTTATGCACATTTACTTATGTTGATAGAGGGAGTGGGATGAAAAACACATAGTAGGAGATTGCCTACCTACCACGTCTCGTAGGAGACCCAAACCTCGCATACGGGTGGACCTAGTCGGGTGAGTAGGCTGGATTGCTAAGTTCTACCTCCGTTTGATCCTCTACCGGCTCTAGTGGTCATATAAAGGAACACAAGCGGGTAACCACTTAGGGAACTAGGACCCGGTATCTGCTGATTCCACTGGAGTGACTTACTCTCGGAGGGAGCACCGGTTCTTGAATCCGTTAGTAGTACACGTAGGCGCGCGAGCACTACGATATCAGAACTTACTTTATTATTCCATTTTCGTGCTTAAACAACGATTCGCCCGTGGGATGATCAGTGGGGTTGATGCCCTGTAATCATACATAGTTGGACTTGTGCGTGCCTTGCTTGTACAATCAGAAGCTGCAGGAGGAACCTTCCATGGAGGACAGGCGGTGAGCTCTGGATCATAGGACTGTGACACGATGCAACACTTCCCATTTTAGGCGGAGCTTGCTTTGGGACTGTGGATACACGACCTTTTTGAGGACAATGTCGCCTTGGAGAATACTGGCTCTTTAACTCGGAGTCGTAGAAGCTAGTGTTGTCTTGCTTGCTCGAAACGTGCTTGAGGAGTGATGTGTCTCGTATTCAAGCGACGTTGCTTCGGAGAGCGACCACCAAGGAGCATCTTGAAGTGGAGTACGACGACTTCTGCTCCAAGGGAGAAAGGTATGCGCTTGTGAGGCGGCTTTTGCTTGCAGAGTTGCTTTTGAAGATGATCCACCCCATTTTCTCAGAAGAGAAGTCAGAACATGTGTTTTTCACGACCCGGACGATAGAGAGCACTTTCCAATAAGCATTACAGACTGATCACATGGTACTCTCTCTACGCCCAATGGACCTTCCTCTACTGCGCCAGGAAGAAAAGCTGGATCGACGTGTTATAAGCCGTCACCGTAGCGGAGATAAGCTAGATGGCTTATCGATTGCTAGCTGTCAGCATAGGTAGTATTTTGGTACCAACATGCCAAGCTAGCGGAATTCTTCACAGGGAAACAACATCTTGAACTTGGAAATGATCGTTTCAACGAAAACTATCTATTTATGAGAAATGCTATGTTATGTTTTTTCCGCCCGGTGAGTAGATACGAATCGAGGTATTGATCTGTTTTGCTACCTGGAGGGGGGTTCGGGTACACGCCAGCTCTTTCTCATATAGCTCAAAAAACAAGTGCTTTTGTCTTGTCAAAGTAAAATACTCGGGGCAATCTACTCATATCAAGCGGGTCTTAGCGGAGTCCAATTTAGAAAAGTTTCATTGTGACCTTTATTCTGGTTAGGGGCAAGCAAGAAAGGGCGAATACGGGAGTTTTATTGTCTTTCTGGGCAACTTTCCCAAGTCGTTCCACAAGAGATCAAAAGGATGGATATAATGGTGATGAAGACAAAGCGCATAGAGCGCATACAGTTACCTTTTCATTTAATGAATTTCGTATAGAGAAGCAAGTTCTCATATCGGATCTGGAGATGCTTTCCTGTTGGTTAGTGGTCCTACCCGTATCGATCCTTCTATTGAGAAGCACCATCCGGAAAATGAATTACCCGTAGCTCGAGCAGAACTACTCCGAAAGTCATCTTAAGTAACTTAGGTCACCTAAAGTCACACTAGTGCCTCCATCTCAAGGAATCTATAAAAGATACCAGAAAGCCCCAAGAAGATATGGATGCGCTAAACTCTCTGAGCCGAGAGGTGAAAGTTCCGGTGGTGATGGTGGGCGGGGCAGTCGATCCGTACCGATGCTTACGTTCGGCTTTGCTCCTATCTTAGCAATCCGAACTTACTATTCAAGATGGGCTCCTGGCAGGCTGGAGCCACCTACTCAATGCGATCTTCCGAATGTATCAAGAGCGTTCTTCCTTTGGTCACTCAGGTTAAGGAAACTATTCCTACTGTACTCGAGTCGAAAGCTGTTAGCGCTGCATGCGCATATTGATTGCTAGGTTATCCACTTACTGGCTGGAAGAAAGAAGGGTCCCATTGATTTCTTTTTAGAAAACTTTCTCTAAATCATTTCTTGTCAAAGAATTCCCGCCAAGTGAGTGATGCGGGAGCAGCCACATAAGATGTTACAGGAATGCGGTGCCTCCTCCCCGGGACTGCCTGTGAGGCTTACTGTGGATGGCTTTTCTCCGACCGAAGTACCCCATGCGAAGCTAGAAGAAATCTATCATCAGAAGAATAAAATAGATAACCGGGCCTAAGAAGCCGATTGTACAATCGAGAGGTAGGGTGGTAAGGTCCATACGTAGGCTCGCCCTCAACAGATGCTGGTTTTCATTTCATTTGCCCATATTCGTTATGATTGTGGTATCGAAGCTGTTTCATAGGTTCACGTTACAACCCACCAATAGTCGATTCAAGAGCTGAAGGCGAAAAAGATAGGACGGGGACCCTTCGGCAGAAGGTATATGCCCGTAGTATCTAGCAAATTTCATGGTTGCAAGAGCGAGGTTAGTCATCCTCACCATCACCATCAAATACCGGTACTCGCTTTTTCTACAAGCTTTATTTACGAACTCGACGGTGACTAGAGCCAACGGTTGTCTATCTAGGATAACTTCCTTCTTTCTTTTGAGAATGCAGAAGCAAAGGACGAGCCTATCGATGAGGATTGACACCATCATACTTGTTTCTTCTAGCAGACTGGCACTTGAGCCTTCTTCTTCTACCGGTGAACTTGGCGGTTCAACCGATGTCTGCTGCTTGGTAGCTCAGCACGGGCAAAATTGGTTCGTTAGGAACGTAAGCTACAGGCGGCTCGTCCACAAATACTATAAACGAGTGGTGAGAAAAGAAAGCAAGTATCTAAGGCCAACCTAACTAGTACCCTCTTTCTTGTACGGCTGGGTTATCGAATACGAAATGAGTTTGAGTTTGGACATAACCTTCCTTCCGCAAGAGCAAGAAGTCAACCATTCTAAGATATCTATCCTGAAGCATCTCAATCTTGACTTGGTGATCGAAGCGGGAGCATTAAGTTATGGTAAATCCTATTTTCAATTAGTCACAGGGGAGTCATCTCATCCACCAGCCTCAGCTGACCCAAACTATGTTGAAAATGCTCATCCACCTCTTAATTCACTTTTTAAATTAGTTGATCGATTAATGGGAAGAGCTGGCAGATCCGACATCGGCACTGGATAATGGATCACCTGGCGGTAGCCGAACTTCGTCCACTTCAGCCAGAGCTTACTGCGGATCACTCACCTTGTTGGCTTCGCCGCTTAACCATCCCCTTGCTTGTACTACTATGTCTCTAGATGTGGGCTCGCTTCGTCTTGCTTCTTTAGTTCACCTTGGTTCCGAAAAGGGATAGATATGGAGGAAGTCGGTGCAGAGACATCTTTTCAAGTCGGGTATACTTATCCACAGAGTTGCTCTTTTGAGTTGAGTCTTGGATAAGTTCCATTTATGTTGGTCTAGTGACAGGGCGCTCTTGAAGCTTTAGCCTTCCTCTACCGTAGACCTCGCTTCTTTTCATTAATGACATCTGGTCCGGTCTCCAGTTCTCCTTACCGGGGATGCCTGCTCTTACAACACTGATTGCCCCTAGCTACCTCGGCTCATAATATTCCCGCTACGGACCGATCGTACCACAGACAGTATCTCCTTTGTTTCCCCCCGCCATGTTATTTCAATAGGCACAACATCATATTCAACATTGCTATCATTGATCACCTTGGCGCTCCCGGGGCACGGTCCAGACGACCAAGGTGCGAAGTATTAAGTAGAGTGAATGGGCCTAGAAAGCTCCCTTATTTAACTTAAGCGGAGTCCTTATCCGGGATACCGATGCATTGACTTCGCCGTATATGTATTGTCTTATGCAGACAGCAATGGTTTCTAGAGCGAGCCCCCCTCTGGGTGGATGTTGAGGGAAACGCAGCATGAGCCTTTTATTTACGGCTTTGGATAGAGCGAGAGCTCAAAAGCGGCAACTTCTTCTTTATTGAAGTGAAATATTTCTTGGATCCGAAGGTACTCCATCTCCTGCCGATCCAGCGTACCTGAGTGCAGGCTAGTCTTCTCCTCCAGGCCGAGAACAACCCAAAAAAGACCCGGACAAGGCAAGAACCCTCAAACAGAAGGTCAAACCGAAGGAGTGAATCAATGCCTTGCTTGATATTTACTTGCGTTGTTTTGTGCATTGTTCGATGATATACTTTTATACGATAAGTCCTATCCTGTGTGCAACATTTGCAGCAAGATTCCCTTACCTTGATCGAACCGCATGCTCCTAAGAAAATAATAACAAATATGTTTGGCAGCTAGGGGCAGACCATGGCCCCATCCTGCTCGAGGCTATGGGTTCAAGAGTGTGGGCACCTTAAGAGCAGTCAAAGCTAGAAGCTATATCATGACTGCTGGAACGAAAGACCCGATGAGTATTTTCGTACCACCTTCCAATCTTCTTAGTCAATTGTGTACTTTTCCACTAGGCGAGACATAAGTTATCGGAATCCGGGGCCTGTTTTTCCCTATTTCCCAAGGGGAATGTAAAATTGTGTGGTTTCACAGTCTTATGAGACAGAAAGTTTTTGAAAATGGAGCAGCCGTTTTCACTACTTTGGTCCCTAGCGATATTGTTGCTTAAACTAACATGGAAAGTGGGTTCAATCACTTTCAAGTGCCCTCTCAAGTGTCATCTCATAATGGTAATCTCCTTATGGTATAGTAATGTGGCTTATAATAATAAACCTATCTCTTCCCCCTAATGGCTTTTCACTACCCCGCGTATCGCTGCTGCATCGCCACCGTATTCCTTACTTGCTTTTCCGAACTGCTTGTTTTCTCGGGGCTGCAGTCCAGTTGCTTAGTGGTTTGCTTCTCGGTCTACCCAATCAAGGTTAGACCTCGCTCTACCAACCATTGCTTTAAATAGTCTCATGTTATTTCATCTTTCATTGATACCATACCATCATTACAATCGAGGGCCTACAATCCATGGAAATCCCTATTCCACTGGGAAAGAAGAGCAAGTAAGTAATGAATGAATGAATGAATGTAGATGGTATATAAAAAAAAATCTCCCCATGAAGGGAAGGTGCTATAGTATCTAACTAATAAAAGGAGTAGGTTGTGAAAGTGGCAATTCATATTCACTTGCTTGATTCGATTTAGTTAAAGAAAACAGACCCTGTGCCATTTCCGTTTTACTTTCCAGTAAATGTAGCTATGCTGCCTATAAGAAATATATGCTCGGTCGATTAATCGGTTTTTTCAAATGCAAAGCAATTCTGACTAATTCACTTGTAAGAATTTAAGACAGTCTCTCTCTCTCTCTTCTTTTTCTGGGTCAACTACGATATTATTGAAAGGCAAAAACCAATGTTCAATTCATACTTCCGATCGATTGGATCTTGAATCAGGCCTCGAAGAATTCTATGGCAATTCATACTTTCTGACCTTGCTTTGATGACAGGAATAGAGATTTCCGTGATAATGATAGACTTGATCTAGTAGGTAGAGCAGCACAAACCTGTGATCTTTCACTGGATTCAGCAGGAGATAAGTGGAATGTGTTGCTGTGTTTCATATAGATATAGTAGAGTGGCGGGATATATATAGTATAGTAAGCTATCCTCCACTATCAAACTAGGGGCTATCCCTTTTAGGCTTTGGATTCTTATCTTCCTACAGCACCTACTAGCTACTACGATTCATTTCATTTCTTCCTTCCGCCGATGCCTCGATTCCTCAGCAAGAAACTCGTGGTTTAGTAGGCTGGGCTGACCACGTATTAATTGATTGGATAGGCGCAAACAAAGTCTTGGTCCCCTAAAGCTAGATTCTAGTACAGCGTTCAGCGGGGGCAAATAAACTTGTATTGTAGGGTTCGGTTCATGAAAGGAAGCTGAGGAAGACCCAGAAGTCAACGCTTGTTCTTGGTAGTTCCTGCCATAAAATAAGTCTTGTTCACTAGTTTACAGGTCTTGTTGAATTCTTTAACCAGCTCGAGTCTACCGCTCTATGAAAAGATATCTGTATCCTGCCGGTTTCCTATAATCGAGTGTCTGCCGTTAGCAAACTTTGAGTAGGTGAACACCCGCCAGATCAAAGTACAGCGATTGTGGAGCGATTCGTAATGTGATGTTTGGTTAAGTTATCTACCTTTAGTTCGTAATGTGCTTTAGTTCGTAATGTGGGTTAGCTCCACTATTTCTATCACGAAGTTGGAATATGTCGATGTCTCAAATCTAGAGAAAAGTCTGGATCTCCCGCTAGGAGTTTGGTGCTGCTCTTTTAAGCTGAAAGGTCTCTTATCGAGGGGAACTCTTTCTATTGCGTAAATAGAGTTGTTTTTACAAGATAGGTTTCTGTCAAGGTGTCAACTCTGGATATAGTCCAGCGGCCAGTTAGGACTAGGCAACCTCTTTATTGCAAGACCACCTCTTTATTGCAAGATCAAGAATGGTATCTCTCATCATTGAACTGCCCATAACTTGCGTATTACTCACATCAACCGAAAGTAAAGAATAACCTACCGGGGAATCTGTGATAGGGGAAGCTCTACTCGTCATAAGATTACGAATGATATGTCGCCTCATTGAACTGCCAACTTCTTGCATTAGACTTCTCATTTCTCGATAGTGTTGTGAGCCCCTAGTACCTTAATCATCGAGCTTGAACATGCTTTCTGCTTAAAGAAAGATTGTCATAGAAACGACTGATAGAGACAGAGGACAGCTCGACCTCTTCCACTACTACTTCTCAAGCCATACTTCTCATTCTTTGCTTGAATAAAAAAAGAAATTCCGTCGAGTTTCCTTGCATGGGTTGATTGACCTTGAAGTCCATATATAGATTCCCGTAGTTCATCTCAACTTGACCAACCATTGAGAATGGAACAAATAGGGGAGATGGAATTCTTCTATATTGTCTTTCAGCCCTTGCTCTTGCCTTGGCTTCGCCTTCCACCTTCAGCTAAGCACCTAACCCGTGGGACGGGACCTTCGGTCTAGCCTTTGTTCGGGTATGGGACCGACCTGGGATTCTTCCATCCGAGTGAGTACCGCCCTTCTGATTTGGTTTGAGTACGGGACCGAACTTCTCTTTTGTTTGTAATTGGGCTTGCCCGAAACAAAGGAACCTTGGTGTGAGAACCCACCCGAGTTGGTAACCCAACGTTTTCACCTACGATTTATCCCTCGTCTTATTTGCCTAGCCTTTAGCTTCTTTCTTGTCTGATCTTAGATTTCACTGTTAGGAAATAGGGCATTACCTGTCACTCCGCCTTTCTAAGAAGGCCTTTCGCTTAGTTGTCCTTTCTACTAGAACTTCCCTTTAGCAGTTCTGGAACATCTATAGTATGCTTTAATGTCGACAATTTTTCTATATTCTCTTCCTCCTCGTCCATTAGTTCCTTTCCTTAGTGAAATTTGCCCCCCCTCCATCTTTCGAGAACAACAAGAGGGCATTCTCAAGCAGGCGTATTCTTCTTCACTTCCTAAGAAGGAATTTTCTTGCTAACAAGCCATTCTGGCAAACAAAAGAGCTACTTCTATCAAAGAGGAGCAAAGGCTAAGCGGGACTCCTCCCTTCGTGTCTTCTTCCTTTCCAAGCTTGTTGCGGGGAATCTGGGCTCTTTTTCAGCCCCTAAGGACTGCTACTTTGATGAATGAGGCCTGACGGTCTTAATTCCTAATGCTACTCCTACTGCTATTGCTATTGTTACTGCTTTTGGGAATTGGCAGCCTAGCCAAGGAAAGCATTCCCATTAAATGAATGTGCTTGCGTACTCTTCGATTCCTGCGGGAAGTGTGGGACTAATTGAATTTCATTCTTGTCTGCTAAGAGAATTCTTCTTCCTTACAGCTTGCATTCGATGCATCCACCGTACTAAGAGCTCCTTCTTGAAGAACCGATTCTGTAACAACCCAAAAGGCGAATCTATCCAAAGAAACCTATTCCTTCGTTCAAGTTGCGAGGATCCCTCCCATCATTGCATTTCAGTGTTGTCTGCTTTGTAAAGCCTAAGCAGCGGCATAGGGTAGAAAGGAAAAAGATCCATACCACTCAAAGTTCCCACTGACAAAGTGGCCCCCGGGGAAGGTAGTCATGAAAAGTATATCATCCGTGGCACCACTGATCTTTAGTTTAGGATGAGCTCCCTATCACGAGTTTTTGATCTTTACGCCTCGGGGCCACCGGCAGGAAAAAATTATAGTTGCACATCTCGGCAAAGAAGATTAAAGAATCGATCGCTAAAGAGTCCTGATATGGTCGCTACTCGCGAAGAAGAAAAGAACTATTATGGCCTTGGGGCTGCTCCTGGTGGCGATGAATCTACTTCTGCCGAAGGAAGGGCAAAGTCAACAGTATCTGCTGGTCCCGAAGATGATTCATTTATTTTTAGTTTGCAAACAACCTCTCCTTTCCTCTACAAAGAGTATACAGTTTGGAAGCACTACATGCTGCGAATACGAAGTTTTTAGTAGATGTTCTCGATAAGCCTTTTTCAGTTATTGCACGAGTGATGAATAAACAAAAGCCTGTTGAGGAGTAAGTAAAGGCAAATAGTAAGGGCCCTTAAGGGTTTATAGTAGATGTTGTCTCGAAATGTGATGAGACCTAGTAGCAAGATTTTTTCTTGGCACAAGGGGTTTTCACTTTCTTGAAATAACGTATATGAAGCGTAAGCCCACAACTAACTTCATCTACACGCAGGGTCTGAAAGCTGTTTGTTGAGAAGATCAACCATAGAGAAACGGGAAGACGCAGCGGAATGATTCGATCTCTTGTCTATATGGCTGCTTGATTTCGCTTCATGCGAAGTCTCTACTTGTTAACCATGGATGCCTGTTATATTTACTTATAGAGTGAAGAACAAGCCCACTTTCCATATCCCTTTCGTCCGGATGATCGATTGCCTCATTCTTCTTCGAAAAATAAGTGCATTTGGCCATTGTGTTTTTCCAACTTTCGTAATAGATTGCTGGGTTCAGCATTCACCTCCCGTTGTGATATTTTTTTTAATCTCAGTCATATGTCAAGCCATGAGTCCATAGGGGTTATGCGAGTTCCATTTCTATTTATACCAGTCCTTTTCTCACTCACATTTTTTTCTTAACCAACATAAGCAAGCTGACCTTAATCAAGGAATTAGGAGAATATAGATACACCTAGCGCTCATAGACCAACAATTACTTTCGGCAAGGATGTTTTCATCGCTCAACTTCCTTACCAACCGGATAGATTATGACAGCATCGGATCCAACCCCAGCCAGTCCAAACATCCATTCAGGCCCCCACAAGTGACCCAGTCTGTAGCGATCGTGTATACAACCGACGGTCTTGAAAGGTGATAACTCTCGTTGTTGACCGTTTTCACTCGCATTGCCAGAGATATTCTATCCAATACCCCTGCCGAGGTATTCTATTCCTCTGTTCCCTATTCTCTATACAGAAACCAAAGGGGAACACAGTAGGACTCTATATATATTTTTCTATTATAACTTAGCAGTATGTCTTTTATGTATCAATAGGTTACTAGGTATTTACGTTTCTTTAACTGAGCTATACAAAAAGAATTCTAAAAGGTATGCAAGAAAGCCTCCTAATGCAAAATCTACCTTCCCACTGACATCTGGCTTATCCCTTTGATCCAAGACTGTGATCTATTGATTCAACCTTGACCCCAGGGGTCTCCTCTCCCCAACTACACTAGGCTCAAGGTGGAATAACGAAAGGAGGGTGCGTGCGATAGCTATGACAGAAGGGGCTTCTTGTTCTCACTTCTATTTGTCTCTTATTTATCTCCTAAAGAAAGCCCTTGTTCCCTCAATGAAGTTCAATTGCTTTTACGAGTGAGTCTGATATCCAGAATTTACAAGCGGATTATACGTATGTAAACAGCCTTCCCGCCTGGTTTGAATGAGGATCCGACCTCTAGCTCTTTACTTTTACTGCCTGTGCAGCTAAGGAAAGACAACTACACTTCCAAGTCCTAAGAGAATACTAGTATACGATCTGTTATATAAATAGGTAAATGTTCCTTTCCATTATGAATCGCGATTGTATGGCCAACCATTTTGGGTAGAATGCTAGATGCCCGATACCACGTTA
Source organism: Alopecurus myosuroides (assembly GCA_028641055.1). NCBI lineage: Eukaryota > Viridiplantae > Streptophyta > Magnoliopsida > Poales > Poaceae > Alopecurus > Alopecurus myosuroides. The sequence continues at coordinate 5,290,669 of CM054060.1, read as the reverse complement.
CTATTGTTTCTTTCTCCTCCTTCATCTTGACCTTTTCTCTTTTTTTTTCCCATAAATGATTAGCTACAAAAGGATTCTTTTTTTTTCGCGAACGTGTCACAGCTGATTACTCCTTTTTTTCCATTTTTAAGAGTGGCATTCTATGTCCAATATCTCGTTCGAAGTATGGAGGTCAGAATAAATAGAATAATGATGAATGGAAAAAAGAGAAAAATCCTTTAGCTGGATAAGGGGCGGATGTAGCCAAGTGGATCAAGGCAGTGGATTGTGAATCCACCATGCGCGGGTTCAATTCTCGTCGTTCGCCCATCGCATTATTGCAAATTCCAAAAATGCAATTTTCCATATTCCTAGTTACGTATTTACTTACGGCGACGAAGAATAAAACTATCGCTATATTTTTTCCTTTTCCTAGTTCTTCTTCCAAGCGCAGGACAACCCCAAGGGGTTGTGGGTTTTTTTCTACCAATGGGGGCTTTCCCTTCACCACCCCCATGGGGGTGGTCCACAGGGTTCATAACTACCCCTCTTACTACGGGGCGTTTACCTAGCCAACACTTAGATCCGGCTCTACCCAAACTTTTTTGGTTCACCCCAACATTACCCACTTGTCCGACTGTTGCTAAGCAGTTTTGGGATACTAAACGGACCTCCCCAGATGGTAATCTTAAAGTGGCCGATTTACCCTCTTTTGCAATCAGTTTCGCTTCAGCACCTGCTGCTCTAGCTAATTGCCCACCCCTTCCACGTGTGATTTCTATGTTATGCATGGCCGTGCCTAAGGGCATATCGGTTGAAGTAGATTCTTCTTTTCTCTCAAAAAACCCCTTCCCAAACTGTACAAGCTTCTTCCAAAGCATACGGCTTTCTAGATGTATATGACGATCTCTAAACAGATGGATCTTATATGAATCATATGATGAAGTACCACATGAGTGGATATATAGGAAAGGAATCCAAATCTGCTGAATCGCTCATGTTATGATCTTCTACATCCTAGGTCTCCGCGTTCCGTCATCTGGCTTATGTTCTTCATGTAGCATTCAGATCGAATGACTCTATGAAATTACGTCGATACTTCCACATATTATGGGTAACGTAGGAGACATCCCTATTTTCCCCCGGGGGTCTTAATTACCACTGCTTAGCTTTCAATTTGCCTCTGACCATCAAATTGAATGTGAATAACCCGTCCTCCTCTCTTTGAAACAAGGGGCGCTTCCGGTTCTGTGCGTGCTTCAAACAATTTTGTCTTCTCCATATTACCATATCTCTAGAGTCAATAATTTTCTATGAGGAACTACTGAACTCAATCACTTGCTGCCGTTACTCAACAGTTTTCTGTTGAGGTCTATCCCGTAGAGGTAGTCAAATTGGATCAGTGATCGATTTCTAGGTTTCGTCGTAAACCTAATTGGTTACTTCCAATTACGTAAATCAATAGTTCAAACCGCACTCAAAGGTAGGGCATTACCCATTGATATAGGAACTTTTGTACCAGAAACAATAGTATCTCCAATTATAGCCCCTCTGGGATGTAAAATATATCTCTTCTCACCATCCCCATAGTGTATGAGACAAATGTATGCATTTCGATTAGGGTCGTATTCTATGGTTACGATTCTACCAGATATGTCTTTTTGATTCCGTCTAAAATCTATTTTACGGTATAGGCGCTTATGACCTCCCCCTCTATGCCTTGCGGTAATGATTCCTCTGGAATTACGACCTTTACCACAACGGTGCCGTCCATGGATCAAATTATTTCGTGGATTGGATTTCACTTGCCTGTCTACGGTTCCCTTGCGTGTGCTCGGGATAGGTGTTTTGTATAAATGTTTCGCCGTATTATTAAGTATTCTCCTTTAGTTTTTTCTCTATCTAGAAGTGGAATAGAATAACCCGGTCGAAGGGTAATGATCATACGTCTGTAATGCATTGTATGTCCCAGAATAGGTCCTATTCTTCTACCCTTTCCAGGTAGTCGATGGCTATTCACAGCTACTACCTTAACACCAAAGAAGAGTTCGACCCAATGCTTTATTTCTGTCTTAGTGAATCCCGATTCGACATTAAAAGTATATTGATTCTTTCCCAATAAACGAAGACTTTTTTCTGTAAATACTGCGTATTTGATTCCATCCATAAATCGACTTTCCCTCCTATGCTCTGAGTTCCAGTATCGATAAGAATTTGAGTTCTTATTGTTCTTATGTTATGGTATGAATATACCATACCAATTCGTTATGTATGGATGATGGATGAGATTCCATGGATAGAGAACCAGTTCCAATAGACTTATGGAACTTTCCCGTTCGCGTGCATCCAGCAGGAATTGAACCCGCAAATTTACCAATTATGAGTTGGGCGCTTTAACCATTCAGCCATGGATGCTTAACAGGGATCATCGTACATCGTAAATAACCAATTTTCATATAGAAAGACATATCATAGAAAAATGAAATCGAAAATATTCGGAGATGACTATGAAAACACCTCTCTGGATCCTCGAATTGAAAGAGAGATTGAGAGGGATCAAGAATCCTAATTCTCGCTATTTGGAATGGATCCAATTCTATTGAGTCTGACTCATAGTGATCATTTCTCTTTAGCAAAGAATGACCTTGGGTATCAAAGGATTGAACAACCGGGATCCATTTACTTATGATACCTAGTTGGCATTGATAACAAGGATCTAATGAATTATGAGTTTAATAAATAGATCCCCTTTAGCAGAAAGACCTATATTCCTTGCTCATTATCAGACAATCACTTACTCATGGAAAACCCTTTTCGTTTCGCTTAGCCCTATCGGGTATTTTTGTGATAGGTTCTATAGGAACTGGACGATCCTATTTGGTCAAATACCTAACGAAAAATTACGATTTTCCTTTCATTAAGGTACGAGGGCTTCTTATTCCACAAGAACGAAAGCACCTTTTCATTCTTTTATATACTAGGGGTTTTTACTTGGAAAAGACAATGTTCCATACTAAAGGATTCGGGTCCATAACCACGAGTTCCAGTGCACTAGATCTTGTAGCACTTAGCAACGAGGCCCTATCCATTAGTATTCCACATAAGAAATCCATTATAGAAAAAAATACAATTAGATTAGCTCTTCATAGACAAACTTGGGGTTTGCGAGCCAAGGTAAGATCGGCTCGGGATCATGGGACCCTTTTCTATCAGATAGGAGGGGCTCTTGTACAAAATAGACTTATACTCTACCTATATCTATAGTTCATGGCCTATTAGAAGTAGAAGGTGCTCTGGTGCAATCCTTACCGACAGAAAAAGATTGCAGTCAGGTTGATAATAATCGAGTGCCATTACTCCGTCGGTCCGAACCAAGGAATCCGTTAGAAATGTTTTGAAATGGATATTGTTCTCTCTTTGATCAGGGATTGCTATATGAAAAGAAGTGGAGTTTGAAAAAGGGAACGGAATCCTCAAACCGGAACTGCTAGAGGAACTAATTTTCAATAGCATAACTTGGGCTCCTAGAATATGGCGCCCTTGGGACAATATTTATGATTGCAGGGTTTTGTTTTGTTCCGAAGCAAAGATATCCGCGGGGTCCGGTTCGTTCGTCCTATTCTGATATTCAGGACCAAGAGGTACTGGATTCTCTTTCGGATAGGCCCTGAAAGGAGAAGAAAGGCTGAAATGCCAACAGACCTCTGTCTATTCTCTAATTCACCCGATCCCTATCCGCTTTCCAAAAAGGAAGAATGCATGAACCACGGCAGAGGAGAAAGGACGAATCACCTGCCGATCTTTTACAAAACTATGCCAGAAAGGATGTAAAGATTGACCGGTACAAAAGCCATCTCCATCAATCTACGCTCATTAAGGAGAGGGTTCCTTAGAGAATAAAATGGGGAGCGAACAAAAAAGATGTGTGGCTGAGGGGAGGAGAGAAAGAACGCATGCATGGAAAGGAAACGCTAATAAAGGCAGTCATTCAGGCGATGCCAACCTACAGCATGAGCTGTTTTCAGTTATCAAAGGGTACTTGTCAGAAGCTAGTGTCGATGTCTGCGCAATTCTGGTGGAGCAGGGCATTGGACAAGAGATCGATGCACTGGTTGTCTTGGGACAAGATTGCACAACCATCTTGTCTTGGCTTGGGCCAAGCATTGGAAATTGTTCGTTCATAAGAACAACCCTCCTCTAACGAATAAGAAAGAACCCTTTTCTATCGAGTTCACCACCTGATAACTCCACAGTTACACTTACTTGTTCGACACTGGAAGACTGCTCCTTCTCATGAGCAGCTAACTTCTTTTTCTGAGAAGCTTCATAAAGCAATGCTTGAGCAAGTTCTCTTGCTTTAATAGAATAAATTTATAGACCTGTCAATTTCCTCCTGTGTACTGCCCAACACTAGACCACTATCTACAGCAGAGTTTACTAGACTAGCAGAATCAATGGAATTTCAAATAGCATATCTGTTAGTAGAAGACATACCTGGTTCATCAAGATTCTTGCGTGAAGCCATCCTTTCTGCACGTTGCTGAATAGGCATGCCATCCTTCGGGATCCTATCCTAGCACTTGTCCTCGGTGCTTTAATTCTTGCGTTTGCACCTCATTGAACTTCTCTTGTTCTTTGGTCATTCCAGACTCAACCTCCATACCATCTTCCTCTTCACGCTGCCTTGCTATCTCAGAATCTGTGGGTATATCAATCTTGTCACCTTCCTCTTCAGGACTATCAGGCACTAGCTGTTCAGAGTTCTGTGACACATTAATCACTTCATCAACAGAGGCTTGAGATAGTGCCAGGTTGGGATTGAGAATCCTCATTCAAGTCAGCAAAGCTGTCTAACTCAGTATTGGGTGTGAACACCTGCTTGTCTGGTTGAATCTCATCATGAACCTGAGACTGAATATTTCTAGTAGAAACTAACTCTGAGACATTAGGTTAGGGTGAGACAAGGGGAGCATCATGTGAACCATTTGCTTAGCAGTGAGCACTGATTCATTCTGCAGAATAGAAGCTAACCCAACAGTGATACCTCTAAAATCCAAAAATCTTCTCTGCACTTCTTGATATAACCCAAACCTACTGAGAGTTTTATGCTGAGTGCCAGGAGGGGGCAGATAGGGAACCACGCATGAGGCTAGCAAAGCCAGGATCATGAGAAGAATCATTTTTAGATAGTGCAGGATCTCCACCATCATCTTTATCAGTGTTGCCATCTTTAGCTTTGTCAGCATTGGGAGCACCATCATTGTTCTTATCATCCTTGCTCTTGTCATCTTTGTCTTTATCTTTATCCTTATCTTTGCTGTTATCACTAGGAGCAGGATCAGCAGGAGAGGTGCCTCCGAGAGTGGCTTCAATCTTACTTATCCTAACTGAGTTCATTTTTCCAATAGATGATAGCTTATCTAATTTATTGCTCAGAGTAGCAGATTGGTTGGCTATGTGCTTCATGGCATCAGGAAATGTTTTGTTGATTAAGATCTTAATAAGCTTGTAGGTTCCTGAGCTGCCACTTTCCTCACTATCTGAACTGCTACTTTCAGCTTCTGTTGATGCTTAGGATGTTGCCGTTGTTGCTGTTGCTGTCTCTGCTGGCACTGAGGCTTCAGCTGGTTCCTGAGGAAAGACAGTAGAGGTTGTCTTTCTTTTCCTGAGAGGAGAAGAGTGTGTTGAGGTTTGTTTATCTCCTCTTGGCTGGTATGATGGATGAGCTACTAACTTGAGATCATCAGTACTCATTTGCGCCTTATCAAGAATTCATTTCATAAGATATGGGGCAAAGTACAGATTCTTCACAATGTCCCTCTTGCAGTCATCCATTTCTCTTAAGATGAAGTTTACAACATAAAACTCCTCACCCTTCATAATGAAATCCATTACATGCCATCCAAACTTAGAACTCTGATCTGGATTACCAGCTTTGGGATGGAAAGTTGTTCTAGCAATTTGATTTGCTGTCTTTGGCACTGGAAGGAGTTCTGCTGCTAATCCAATTTTATTTGCCCCACGTGTGTAGAACTTCCTTTTATCTTTGTCAGTCATCTGGTCAAATAAGTACAGTTGGGGCAAGGCATCTCCAGATGGTAGATTGAACACACTGGAAAACTCTCTAGCATTACAAGAGAACTTTCCACCCCTGAACATCCAAAACAACTTCATTTTGTCCTCAGGGATGTAGAGAGTGGCATAGAATTCTCTGATGATGTTCTCATCATATCTCTGCTGAAATCCATAAAATTGAGTAAGCTTGCAGGACTCAAATAAGGGAATGACTGATTTCAGATCTTCTTGCTTGCTGATGTGAGACCAATCTGCCCATCTGTGCTGAACCAGTTTCTTGTTGGAGTAGACTGAATGATAAGTATTGAATTGCAACATATCATGGAAACGTGGGTCTGGGCAGGATTTCTCTTTTGCTGATCCATCTTCATTTGAGAATGGGTCTTCTCCTCTTATCCTTGTAAATTAAGCTTTGTCCATCTTGTGAAGATCTTCAGTTGCTAAGCTTGAGGAACACTTTGGCAAGCTAGCATGCTCAGCAACTGAGATCATCTGAGCCTCTTGATCATTAGAAGATGCATCAGGCTGACTTGTGGGTTCATGTTGATGAGAGTGTGCTGCATTTGCTGCTTGTCCTTCATATGATATTTCATCAGCAGGAGAAGGAGGAGAGACTGGTTGAGTTGACCTTTCATTCTCCTGAACTACAGCAGCTTGTTCAGAGGTGTCTTGTGGTGTTGCTCCAGTGTTTGCTATTTCGGCTTCAGATGCTTCTTCTTCAGCCGGTGTGGGGTGAAGAGAAGCAGACCGTGCGGGCAGCTCACCATCAGCTGGATCAGCTTCTTTACACGCCGAAGTAGATATGTATGGTCAGGGGAAATCGACAAAGGAACCATAAGCTAGAATACTGGTATCAAGAGATGACAGGTACAACCCCATCTTCTATTCTGAAAGGAAAAAAGAAGAGGTGCACACGGCTAACTAATCTAAATAATGAGTGAGAAAAGACCTTCCTTCGTGGGCATTGACCGCTAAAGATGCCACTGCTTCTCAATCCGAGACAACAACTAACGCTTCTTTTGGTGTTACTACCCCAATCATTCTGTTCGCTCATACCACGTATCAATAATCACTCCAATCTGACACCTGCGCCATGTTTCTCGATAAAAAATGAATGAACTTATGGTTCAGAAACCAATCGTGTGGATACGGGGACACAATGGGATTATTCCTGCGAGTAAGAAGCGTTCACAATCGGGTAATTCGTACCTCCAGCTGTCTTTAAATAAATATCTCACCTAGCAGGAACCTAAATCCCAACTAGATTAGATGGAAATGCGTATCATGTGAGGAATCAATCCTACACTCCTTTCTGGTTATTTGAAAGTCGTGCTAGCATTCTTTTTTATAAACAGGAATGGAAACAGAGCTTTAGCCTTACTTAGCTTTCTAAAGAGAAACAACTTATCTCCTTTCCTTTTTACAGGTGTACAGGACCCGAAGGGAGAAATAGACCCGCACCGGACGAGTTAAGCGCTAGGCGTTTTCTCGCTGGTTAGCGCATCCGTGTACCATGGACCCCATAACCCATTGTATGCCCTAAAGCCCTGAACCCCACTTTCTCCGCCTTTCGAAGGTCATACCACTAGTGTAGTACTGAAACGAGGATTGCGCCTAGCGTAGGACACCTAACTTGACTCAGCATCCCTTGCTAAAAACAAACAAGGTGGGTTTGTTTAAACAATGGGTACTTCCGGGATCGAAGCCAAACAAAGGGCGAAGCCTAGGACTTGAAAGAAAACGGAAGCAGTGATACGAAAACCAAAATAAGAAAGAATTAGACGAATAGGACTATCTTATCCACTGTGTTTTTCAACACACCCTCATCAGATCATTTACGCGGGTCTGACACAGGTAGTGAAGAAGAGGGCGCTGGTAAGCTACTCCTATAACTTGAATTCGAAAGACTTTCTCGCCTGAACAATTATAATAGCGAACTTCACCGAACCAACCCTTCTTTTTCGCCAGGTCTTGTCTAGTTACTTTCCAAAGAAAAGAGGATGCCCACTTTAAAAAGGGAAAAGGCAAGGCTTGATCTTATCCACCAGCCTCAGCAGCCCCTTTTCCTCTAATACAGTACTAAGCGCTATCGAATTGACATAGATAAACATGGAGAGAGAAATCAAGTCCCGGCAGTCCAGTCTTTTCTTCTACCAGCTCTAGTGCTATCTTTCTCCGATCTCTCTGTAGACAGCATTAAATAGGGGTAGGTACCATATTCATAATACTAGAAGGTGATCCCTGCTTAGAGACATGACTGCGAGCTGTTTGTTACCTGATTGTCACCGAGCTTGATGCTGCTGGTCTTCCACCTCACCCATAATGTTGAGGAAACTTGACCTAAGCGGAAATGGATTGCGAAACCATTGATTCTTTCAAAACCGGTGTTTCTTACTCGAAAAAATAAATGATAGGGTTTAGGTCGCTCTTACTTTCTTAGCGCTTACCGGATATAAATTCGTATTTATCTCCACTTACTAAATAGGGGGTGCGGAAGGGTGAAAAGATGGAATTAAGAATGATCTACGCCATTGCCATTCTTCTCTAATCACCACTTCTTCCTTCAATATCTCCTCCTGGCGCCAGCCAGTGAGACCTTTCGTTGCATCCTCCACCTACCTATCCCCCTTCCTGTTCAGGAACCAACTGGATCAAAGTGAGGCAAAACAGCGTCTATCTCCTAGAAATAGTCTTTGTCGAGCTCAAGCTCAAGATAGTTAAGTTTTTCATATGGCCAGTGGTGAATTGATACTTTAACAGCGAAAAGTGCACCTTCAGTTGGAAAAGAATGCGCGATCTGTTTCATTCGGCTAGGGGCTCTCAACCATTCTTTCAGGTCAAGCGGAACCATGACTCCACTCGTTAGGTCTGGTGACCCTACAAATATTATATGTGAACCCGCGATAAATGTGCTTCAGTGTTGCCGTGCTTTAGAGAAGCTGCCGTGCCTACCCCACCCCAATTGGTCGTGCTTTTCCTGTTTCTTAAGCCACGCGAATGAATAGGTCTGCGTTTGCTCGGAGGAAGGTGTTTAGCCAGAGCGTTTCTCAGCTCAGACAAATCTTCTCTTTACGTGAAGTGCCACGGTTCCTTTTCCCTCTTGACCCGGCTTTTCCTATTATAACGGTAAAAACTTGTACAGGAACGGCAGCCCAGGGTTCGATCTTTGTTACCCCACTGATTGTGCGATCTTCTAGGCCGATATTGGCTTACGGAAAAGAAAACTCCTAAAGTGGCATATTTGGAAGCAAATCCTGAGCTTCCATCAATGAAATTCCATTCAATGTGCCTGGGGTCCCCTCTGTTATCAATAAATGAGTAGGCGCTGAAGACGGCGAGTGCGGCGCATGAGGACGGCAAGGATGAGTTGCGACTCAAGGAGCACAGAATGTAAACAGGCAAGTACCCGCTGTTGATGCATCGTCGGAGTAGGAAAGGGAAAGCCCTCGAGCTCTAGCAGCTGTCCCGCGTGCATTGGCTTAAGAAAGGAAGTCGGCACCGGGCAATCCGGAATCGATTATGCGCCTCTTTTCCTCATTCAAAAAGAAAGGACTTGTGCGAGTCACCCAGCAATGGCTTTTCACATCGATGATGCATATTTCCAATGCTTTTTTAATTACAATAAAAAGATGAAATAGTTCACTCTGGCATAATCCATTGCAAGTTCCGTTCATATTAGCTATCTACTGCCTGACTTGCCCCACTTACTAAATAGGGCTCATTACATTCATGGAGAGAAAGGTAAGCGTGTAAACAAAGCTAGCTTCTGCCGGAAGAGAGTTGCTTGCCTCTTGCTGCCACTAAACCCCAATGTGAAAGAAAAGCAAGACGATATACCGAACAAACATTTCCTTTCTTTTTAATAAGATAACATTGGGAGAATATTCCTGGGATTTGTTTTGTACCGATTGAATGATTTCGGCAAGCTAAATCCATTCGTTTGGGATCCTTTCTTTCTCCCCTTTTTATACTCAAAAGCCGTTGCCTTTCCTACTCGAAAATGGCTTGCTCCAATTATTAAATAGGGCGGAGTTGTCCTTTCTTACTCGATAGCCTTTGTGCTTCCCCTATTTAATAAGTTCAGATGGGAAATGCGGATAAGCTTGAGAACAGACAACTCTTCACTTTAAAATCCACCCCAGGTATCTCTACCTGTAGGCAGAGGGTCCTCGTTCTTCTGGAGATGCCGCTGGCGCTGCTGAAGTGGATTGGGATGGCTGCGCCAAAGTCTACTGATCCATTAATAATTTGCAACATAAGCTTTAGTGCCTTGCTATGGCGAGGTCGTCTCCCCGCCAGAGTCGGTGAAGCTTGATAGTATCCTCGCATGAATTCACATACGTAAGATCCCGGTAATCTTCAGGACCATGGACATCGTGAACGAACTGGCCTCTCAATGCTGATGGTGGTACCCATTCTGCTAGTGCGAAAGCTGTTCCCGTTTCTTCGTGATCCGATCCGGTATCAGCGGATACTTGCATTTATCCGGGAAGGGTTGAAACAATGGAATGCAACGCAACAAGAAAACGTGTATGTTAAGTTCTATAGTTGATGTGATGCGGCTAGATTCATCATTGCTCTCACAAAAAATCAATGTTTTCGGTTCCCTTTTGACTCTCGAATTATCATATAGAAAGATGTTCTGATTCAGTTCTCTCTGAAAAGGAAGACGGGGCCCTTAGGGAGACAGTAGTACCATTTCAATTGTGCGAAAGGTCGTGTCCTGGTAGCCTCTCTGCTGTAGTAAGATGAACGGTCTCATTATATAAAACAGTCAATTCTTCCATTTCTGAAATTGTCAAATCGAGATTGTGTGGGTGTTCAGCGAATATACCATCAAGCCAGTTTCTTGTCAGTCTGCCCAATCTTTTTCTGTCTGACTTATTTGAAATCCAAATCGAAATGCCTCAACTTGATAAATTGACTTATTTCTCACAATTTTTCTGGTTATGCATTCTCCTCTTTACTTTTTATATTCTATTATTTAATAATAATAATGGAATACTTGGAATTAGCAGAATTCTAAAACTACGGAACCAACTGCTTTCGCACCGGGGGAACCAGATCCAGAGCAAGGACCCTAAGAATTTGGAAGATATCTCGAGAAAAGGTTTTAGCACAGGTCTCTCATATATGTACTCCAGTTTATCCGAAGTATCCCAATGGTGTAAGACCGTCGACTATTTGGGAAAAAGGAAGAAAATCACTCTGATCTCTGATTTCGGAGAAATAAGTGGCTCACGAGGAATGGAGAGACAGATTCTCTATTTGATCTCGAAGTCCTCATATAACATTTCTTCCAGTCGGATCACTTGTTGGAAAAACATAATGCTCACACATGTTCCACACGGACAAGGAATATAATGAAAGCCGTCTGAGATTCAGGAACCCTTCAGAGTTGCCTAGAAGAGAATAAGGGATCCAGAAAAGTTGGATGTAAGGAAGCTGAAGCGGAAATGCAATTCTCGGGTGAGGGAATGGAAGGTCTAAAAATATTCTAGGAAGACTATAATTTGGAGGAGATCACGATCTACTAATAGGCGACGCAAGTGGTTCGACTCCAATTCATGACTTGTTTCTATGGACAACATTCTCTCGAAGATCAAATGAAAAAAAGCAGGTAGGATAAAATAAGTCATTTAATAGGTTGAGAGAGGCTATCTCTCCTTTCCTTCTATCTACGATATTTTTAAGGTTCTCCCCTTTATAGGTATGGTTAGCCTAATAGCTCATCAATCTAGGATAACTGGGTTTTTAGTAAATCGAATGGATGCGCCTGTTTATCTTAATAGAGCGAAGCGGTTACCAGGGTAGCGTCCTTCCTCACAGTGGGCAGGCTCGATTGCACCCCATAAGGGCCTCATCACCTTTTATTATAAAACAAGCACATCAACAGAAACACTTTCTATATGATAATTTGAGAGTGAAAGTAAGAAGTGGAATGGAAACATGGATTTCTAGTTTGATCGGGGTGAGGAATTGGACAGGATCGGGCATCAATAAGTGCCCTCCGTCCCAACGGGAAATGCACTCATGAATTGATGATTTATCCGCCACTGCTGTTGATGCCAGCCCTAGTAGGACGTTGATACTTTATTATTTAACCCATCCATAAAAAAGGGATCTTGGAAAGAAAAAGTTCTTCCCACCTAGTGCTACTTTCTTACTTCCCCCTTTGCCCAATAACTGAGATCTTGCAAATAGTTACTTAATAGCAAGCACTGGTCTAACTTATGCTTTCGAGTAACCTGACGAACGCGAACTACCTTCGTACATTCTGTCCAACTGGCAGGCACACCCCCATATTAATAAGTGATATAGATAGGAATGTGATTGAATAAGAACTCTTCTTAGTATCGCGTGCGGAACCCGAAACCAATTCCCACTTCCAACTTGAATGCACGGGGACAGGACGGATCAATGCACAGGGACGGGACACGGGGCTAGCACTATTTTATGCGGCACTAACCCCCATTTGTGCGGCACTAAGCTCCCAATTTAACTTCCGGGGTCTTGGCGCCAAAAAGCCATACATAGCTATCACTTCTCGTGCCAAAGCGCTCCCCGGAGGGAGACCCATCCACTAATTAATACCTTCTTCGGAGGTCGAAGATGCCATCCCGCTCCCGAAGAAAGGAGACAATCTATGTAACCTTAGCCCACCTTTTCGAGTACAGTAGACTGTATCGTACCATGAAGTGAAGAAAACAAACATATAACAGCTGAGGGTCAGGCGGAAGAAAAAAGGGAGAAATGGTTTTTGAGTTGGGCATGATGAAAGCGGGCACAATGGCATTACTTAGAAGCTATTATGTCCTGTCTTGGCTTTAGCAATAAACTTGTGCGACTGATGACTCCCTCCATCCCTGACATCGCCAAGATAATGGATAAGGTTTTGCCGCATCTTAATCGAACCGCATGCGGAGCTCAGCTCCTAAGAAAATAATAACAAATATCTAGTTTTGTTTCATAAGTGGCGAGCCAAGGAATAAGAATACCGCCCCCTCATCTGTATAGCCATCCTTAACCAAAAGAAAGACAATCAACATTATCTATTTTCTTCTTTCAAAAAGAAGCTGAACAACCTACTGCTTGAAAAGCGGATTTGGCTTATTGCTTCCCGTCCTCCTCCGTTTATCCACTTTGAATAGCTACTCAAGGCTTCCCTTCGATAGTAAAGTATGAAATTCCACAGATCGTAGGCTGACGCCCTTTCCTAAACAATTCTTTTTTACAATCTCTACCCCATCTATGACCTCTGCTTTTTCTTTCAAATTCCTTAGAAAAACCAGCTCCGGGATTAAGGTTTATCCGGGCATTCATTGTAGAGTAGAAGTGGGCTGCAAGCGCGGCTTGGACCAAAAAGAAAGAAACTGAGCAGAAAGAGCGAGTAATTTAATATAGGAATCTGACTTGCTTTGCTGAGAGTTCATAAGCTATTGATACAGGGTTGGCTTCCGCTTTTGTGATCGGATCTCAATATCTATTTTTATATTAGTACTCCAAGGAAAAAGAATGCAGGCCAAAAGAGGAATGAGTGAGGAAAAGTACGATTTACCGGGAGTCGGATTTTCATAGAGGCCGCAGGTTTGTTACCGACAAGTAGTAGTTCGTTCCTCTTTCTCCATGTAAAGACGGAGCTCCTATTCTTATATATAATGTATGTGTTCCGAGTAAAGGTAACACGTATGCCCGTTTTGAACTGGAAAAGGTAGGATTCGCCGTGTTTTTGTCCAAAAATTGACACCTCCTCTCTATTATGAAATCCCTCTATCCTGGCGCATCGGTGTATGCTGTAAAAAGGGAGCTATATGCCACGTGAACCTCCCCATCGCTATCCCATTCCAATTCAGCTCTTTCCTTTCCCTTCCTGACCTTGAAACTGGCTAACGCCTTTTATGAACTCTTATCCAAAATTTCTCAATCAAAGTATGTTCCTTTTCAAACCTTCTTCTAGCTCTAGCTTTTCCAAATCCCTATCGTCCGGTCACAGCTCGTGCATCTTCATGGATAACTACTACCATGAAAAGTAGATCGTTTGAGGGAGGGTTCGCTGTGATTGTTTTCAAGTGATCTGCCACTGGTTTTCCTGAGAAGGTAGTCCAATGGCTTCTTCTTTTTCTACACCACCTGGGAACTGTCTTCTTTTTCTACACTACCTGGGAACTGAAGGGCTACTCGGGAGGCTTAAGGCAAGGTCAACCCAATCCTTACCACTTTGTCTTGATCATACTTCCGCTTTCTACCTTCTTGTTTGCAAACTCGTAGCTTCTTCAACACTCAGCCAAAAACAACCATATTGAACAAGAATCTCTTCTTCAAAGCGGAATCTGAAATCAATGAGTCCTGATCTACACCCTTAGACGTCGATGCACTTACTCCTTACTCTATTTGGACTTTATGGCTAATGACTTACTTGAAAGATTCGTGCAGGTACATATACAACTGACTATACTACTAATAATAATAGTGACTCTGGTTCAACTTCTTACTTTTCTTGATCGTACTTGTACTAAATTAGAGTTGATTGAATAAGGAAGGCTGACACGCTTCTCGGTTGTGGAGTCAGTTCTCGGTGGTGGTGCCTTCTTCTTTTTCTTAGAATAGAGACACATACATATTGACTTGTTGACTTGATTTGAGAATATACTTCATTTACTTTCTTTCATCGTTGACAGAAACTGAACTCAAGACAGACCTTCCAGCTTGATCTTATTGATGGATCATTCACTCAATCAAAACATTGACGCACGCGCCTTCTTTCTAGGTAATTGAATAGCAAAGTGACGGTCTCATCAGCGGCCTGGGAGTGAATGTGGAAGCTTAACAGTAGCAACGAGCAGAACAGTTGGTAAAGGAGATCATTGGCACTATGGCGCATGTATGTTGAGTTCTTGAAGCATTGCCGATATCGATATATATTTCTTTGCATGGGACAGTAGCCTTTTCTGCTTCTTTGCATGGG